>OY986042.1:31702398-33105731 GCA_963920215.1 Nineta flava
AGCTGCATATCCTTTGGAGGAAATTCACTAATTAATGTGGTTGTGCTAAATAATTAATCCTAAAATAAAGATTTTGATTAGCAATCGTAAATATTTCTGCTCTGTTAATATTAGAGTAACAGGAAAAAAAAGATAAGAAACCAAATTGTAGCAAAATTAATAATCTATGACTTAACTTTATATGCATTCTGCCTGGTTTCCAAAATTTAATAATAAACCCTTATAATAAACAAAAGTAATAAACCCACCTTTCCATCTTTGAAAGGTGGGCCAAGTTTGTTTATGGGCAAAATCCATCAATTCTGACATTCCGAGAAATGTTTCCTAAATTCGTTCATCGATTGAAATTTGCTATAAATAGTATATTATATATTAAATTAAATTACGAAATTTTCTTGCTTCTATAATGGCAGGCAAATCAGAAAACTGATGATAGCAAAATCGAGGGATACTATTTGTTTTGCAGCTACATATCCATCATCTACATCCAAAATTTAATTACACAACTCGATAGCTAAAGGATCAAAGAATTCGTTACGTTGAGTTAGGACTGTGATGCGGTGGAGGGGGAAGTGCCGCTATTTTGAGGTTGTTTCGCTGCGTCACATAATTTCCGTGTAGTTTTACATTTGACTCTGAGAAGCTAGAACATTCGTTTGAGTTTCAATCGTCAACTTTCGTCATGGGCTATCGATTGCGTATTTACTTTAGTGTGATAGTTATAGTGAATATATATGGTGTTAAAGTAAAAAATTAAATTTAATAATGCAATATTAGCATATTCTGATCGAAAAGTCAAATCGAAATATAGAGACCGTATACGGTTGGAAAGGGCTTCTCAAGAGTACTCCTGTGATACTCCGTTACGATACCCGTTACCCGTTACGTGCACGTATTCACATAAAGCACACGGGCGTATGGGCAAATGTATTTCTACCCATCTACAATTTTTTTTCGAACCTTCTGTACATTTAGACATAATATAGTATTCTGTTCTTATAGTTATGGTATTTTGTTGTTTTGCTGTGTTGTAGAGTATAGTTTCACAATTCTCCTACTGTTTATTAGCTTTTGTCACTTTGATGTTGTCAAACCAACCAACCATTCGTTCTTCGTTCGTTCGTTCGTGAGTGGGTGGTGATAATAATACCACACACATGATTGTTCCCACTTTTACTTCGACAACTTCAACTACTAGATAAAATGGAATGAGAGATCCCGTTCAGTTCTGTTGCAAATACACAACAAAACAATGTTAATGATTACTACTATTACAGTACAATTACACACCCTCACATAGATTGTCATGCGATGAGACGACGGCACACAATCATCATTCTCCTCCGCCTCATGTCTAATGGGTGGGTATTGTCTGAGAGTATTGTGGGCCACAATAGTAGCGTTCAATGTTCAATTTGTATACCCGGTATATATGAAATATATATACAGACTGCGTTGGAATGCTTTTCCAATAGAGAATCATTGTTAAATATTATTGATTACTGGCAGGCCGTGTGGTTACTGTGCGGAGTCATTCAGTACACATGTAATGAGTACACACTCTTAAATGAGCCAGTACACACAATACACACAGTCAATGAGTCAGTACACACTTAAATGACAAACAAATTACCATACGCATATGAGATGACTCTCATTACATGTGTACTGGCTGACTCCGCACAGCCTGAGAGTAAAAATAATATTTAACATTGATTCTCGATTGGAAAAGCATTGCAACACAGTCTGTATACAAAGGATATATTGAGTTTAGTTCCAGCTTTTTATCGGCTGTCTGCCTTTTAACACGATTACTGAAAAAAAAATACAGACGAATTGAGAACCATCCTCCTTTTTGAAGTCGGGTTAGAAACGAATGTTATAATAAAAATTGTTTGTTTCTGGAATTCTAATCGAACTGAAACTGAAACCGGGCTGTTAAAACCGTTAAATTTGAGTAACCGTTTAAAAATAAAATAGAGCAATACCGATTCCGTTACCGAAACTGAAACCGATTATTTTACTAGAAAAACCGGTCTTAACCGTTTAATGTTTTTATGTATCGAAAACGAAACCAAACCCGTTACATTTATTATACGATTAGTATCTATCTCTGGTTAGTGTAATTATAATGAACAACTTTTATTCGAAACAGTTTATTCGTAAACCGAAGAAATGAACGCGACTTTTGTGGCTTTGTGTACTAACTATCTCACTGTAATGAAAGTTTGATTCAGAAATTAATAGTAAAATGATTATTTCAGATGTGTATATGATTTCTATCGTTGTCAGACGATGATGCTATAAAGATTAAAACGAAACAAAAAAAAACCGACGTGTTAGTGAAATGTCTGCTTTCGCTGCATAGTTAGAGAGCTGAAATATTTTTAGCATTTAAGTTGTTGATAGCTAATTGAGAATTATAAAATGTCCACAATATCAACAATGGATGTAAAAAAGTTTACAATAAACATTTTAATGTTTGTAAATAGTAAATAATAATAATAGTTATAGAAACTCATGTATATTACAATGAAATACCTAGCATCTCGGTGGCTTAATTGGAAGAGCTCTAGTTCAAGATGTGTATAATTGTTATATCAAGCATTGATACAATGTAGCAAATGTTCAGACATATTACTTGAATGTCAAATTCAGTTCAAGATAGTCACCTCCATTAGCAGAACGGATGCTTGGAATTTTACAAAAAAACAATTCAAATAATCAGCCAGTTAAGTTTAATAGTTAAGAACAATAACACAAAAACTCCGGTACATCAAAATAGTAATGAACTGTATATATCCTATCGTAGCATCTTGGTAGCTTAGTTGTAAGAGCATTAAAACCTAGAGATCGAGGGTTCCATCGTCATCCAACATATGGATGATTTAAACCAGCCAAGTAGCCGCGCTTGTTAATGCGCTCTAATTGAAACTGGGTGGTTATGGGTTCGAATTCCAACATCGGCAGTTTATCAATTATACAATTAATGGGGCCATTAATTGACTAAAACTATCGGCGTTTGGAAAAGAACGAAGTAACCGAGTTTACTTGTGAAGGTTTTCTGCAGTTTCTCTTTACAAACTCCAGATGAATATCGGCATAATTCCTATCAAAGTGGGCTGTAGCCGCCTAACCTACCGATTCATAGTCTGCATATGAATTCCATGTCCTCCACTCACATCATAGAAAATTTATAGTTTAAAATAAATAATGGTTGAAAAATAATGATAAGGGTGGCCTCTGTTATAGACCGTAGTATCTCAGAAACGGAGGTAAAATCCGGAGGTAAATTATTATCACGATTAAACAGATGCCATGGTAACTGATGTGATAAACAAAATTATGAAAAAGAAAATATGTAGACATTTGTCTTGAATTTTTTTGTTTACGAAATCAAACTTCGAAATATTGGCGAAAAAATACTGTTTTTCGTAATTAGAAATGTTTTATTCGTGCGATATAAGGGTTCTAGTTTGTATAAAGTTTTTTTCTCATTTTGAAGGAAAATATGACTATCGAAAAAAAAAAACAGAAGAAACTCGCTAACTGTTTTAAGCTAGAAGCAAAGGCGACATAACTACTATGTATTTGCTATTTATATCCAGAATATATTCAAAGCACTAAACACCTGTCTATCACACGATTTTTATTGTACTCATGGATGAATAACGCCGTGTTGGCGGAAGCGCAGACACTCTTTCAGATTAAAGTTTTAAGATTGTATTTACTGACAAGGTTGGATTGTAGGTTGCATTTACTATTTTCTGTCATCAGCTCCCTAGCTATATTTTATCGTGTCAGACAAAATTAAGATAAAAATCTAGTGGGAGCACAGATGAACTGTTTGATCAATGAACTAATGTCATGGTTGTTCGTGAAATTGAATAGTCTAAAATAGATTCACAATTTCCATCCTTTTTATCGCTGTTTATAAGTTCAGTTTTATTCGTACATATATATATATATATATATATATATATATATATATATATATACGAATGTTATATATATATATATATATATATATATAACATTTTATTATCTCACTTCTATAATAGTATAATTATTTCTTTATTACGGCAAACTTACGTCTCTTTAAAGGTTCACGCACCTCTTTAGCAACAAAATTTCCAGCGTTTAAGCCTCAAATAATTTTGAACAGAGAACATTGGATACTCAGAATAAATTTATTTACCGGATAATTTTATTTGAAGATACGAATATATATTCCCATAGTTCGAATGACATAATTTTGTAGTTCTTTTATAATAATACTATGGACCGGACAAGTTGATGTCATTTTTTTAAATTTTATAATTGATTAGTGCCTTATTGATACAGTTTTCGAAAAAATGCTTCGGATAAAAGCTATTCATTAGAAATATAGTAAGAACTTCACAAATCAACTATAAAATTTTTAAAACTTACTTCAACTTTTTTGTACAAGTGTACCTACATAGATAGATAGATAGATACATTTTGGGGTCTAAAAAGTATTGCACTTCGATCTTATGGTCTACTGTGCTTCCCCTTCTACTTCAGTCCGACGAGATTCGCTTCTCCCATATGTTGGCAAAAGCCAGGAGCTTTCTTATCAGGTCTTCTTGAAGGTTCATATATTTGGGGTAACATGCATCGAATATCATGTATCTGCTGTAGCCCAGAAGTTCGCAGTCAAAGATAATGTGGCTCGCCACACAATCTACACATAATAAACCCGTTATGGAGTCCCATTGTGTGCAGATGCTTCTGCAAGGTATAATGTCTGGTAATGAATCCGGTAATCCTCCGAAGTTGCATCCTGTATAGCTTCAGTGTATCGAGATAGTCTCTTGGTTGCACTCTGATGCAGTACCTTCCTGAACTCCTGCCGCGGTACTTTTTCCCAGTGATCACGGTATTTAGCATTTTACCACTCGTTGATCAACTGTTTGCATGCAATGCACATACATGTGTCTGTTCAGTTAGATTTTTTTTAGAGCAATGAAAGCTTTCCATCTTTTGAAGATATGAACTTATTTAGGATTAATTATTCAATTTAAGAAGATATCGAAAACGATTCTACATATAACCAACATTTATCCACAATAGGATGATTGTCGATTATATATATATATATATATATATATATATATATATATATATATATATATATATATATATATATATATATATATATATATATCATTGTTGAATACTAGGCATGTAACCGATATGAATAGGTCATGTACAACATTACTATAAATAATATATAACGTTGTACGAGTAAGGTTAGGTTTTGTTAAGTACGAGTACAAGAGCACATATATAGTACTACCAAAAAATGGTAATGGAAATACGACAGTAATGACAACATTAGAATAGAATCACGAAAGTTATATGGCTGTTTTTTTATTGACGGGCATCATCGTTACTGTTCAAAGCCACGAGCATGTTTTACAAACTCCATAAATGGTGTTCTATTTTATTATTGCTGTCAATTTGTTCCGAATTCATTTGGTTTTTTGAAAAACTTTTTTTGATAAAAAGTTTTACCCTATTAATGGAGTTTTACCCTATTAGTGGAAATTTTCGTGAAATGATATTTGAAAATATTCTTGTGTGTGGTCAAAATATAATATTTCCATATACAAGTATTACAATTCAACTTGTTCAATACGTAGATAGAAATCAACATCAATACTTTCCTCCGAACTTTGATCTTCTGGACAACGACAGCATAGAATTTAAACTCCAGGACATTAGTTTATTAAGACTAATGTTATTTTATCAAGATCATTTCCCAAGTGTTTAAAAGTCTCTCTTCGTATGTTACACTTAATACACAAACAGAAGACATGGATTATTTTTTATGTATCCATATAAAAATTTCTTTGACACAAATAATTTTTACTGAATCAAAGCTCTCTAAGCTCTCTATTCCAGCCAGATATATTGGGAAAATATGAACGCATCTCTTTGAGATGTCAACCTCCTGAGCTTTTTAGTGAGTTGAGTATTTTTCTTCGCATTTTGGATAAATGATGTAGAACATCGAACAGCCAAAGAATTACTTGTCTAATTTCCATGTGTTTTCGAGATAATATTAATATTGACTGATTTCATTATTCCCTCAAAGTAATGTGTTACTTTGTTGTTGTATTATACTAGTGAATTTTAACAACACAAATATATGGGACCACTATCTTCAGAGAGTTAGGTACCTTCATTATATCATTGCTGAATTATACGTGATGTAGTTAAAGTTTTCTAATGCAAAATAATACTAAAAGAAAATACTTTGTCAACATATTATAATATAAGGCATTGGTTACATTAAATGAATTATTCATGATTATGCAATGTATTGTTCACTTATGTCACCATATATACCGTCTGTTTGGGAATGCTTTACTAATAGAGAATCAATGTTAAATATTATGTACTATGATAACTACACAATGCTTAATAAAGAAATAAAAATAGTGAGAGTACTCTGTAGTCTATAGTGTGTGTGTGTGTGCATACGTAATGAATAATAATATTATTCATTAAGTGGTGGGCATCATTAAATGACATCAATCTCTCCCCACTCTTGAATCCCCACTCTTGAATGACATCAATCAAACATCATACCACAAGCAGTCAAATGTTTGTGTATGTATGTATGGTTTTTTAGTAAATATTTTATTTATTTATTTAAAATTAATTCCCATCAGAAATGCCTTTGAAAACAGACTATATATATATATATATATATATATATATATAAATATATATATACGGTGACACAATTTAAACGGGCACCGTTAATAGCTCAGGGAAGGCCCCGATCGAACAAATGGTAGAGACAAAAGTTGTAAGATATCGAAAGTAAAGTCAAATGGTGACCTTGGATTTGACCTTGAACTTGATTTTCAAGGTCATTTGAAGGTCAACTTTGAGTTTTACAATAAATACCCTATTTATAATTGCGGGAATGAAAATGGACATCAAGTTTTATAATGATGAAAGACGCAAGAAATGGTACGTTAGATGTATGTCAAAATCGATTTTAAATTTACTACTTTGTTTTAAACGCAAAATTTTACGCGCTTTCAGAGCCCGGAGTCATCATTATATATAATATATATATATTTATATATATATATATACATATATATATATATATATATATATATATATATATATAATATATATATAATATATAACTCGTCAGGGAACGCCCCTTTCGAAAATACTGTAGGATTTGTCATCGAAAGGGAAGTCAAATGATGACTCCGGGCTCTGAAAGCGCGTAAAATTTTGCGTTTAAAACAAAGTAGTAAATTTAAAATAGATTTTGACATACATCTAACGTACCATTTCTTGCGTCTTTCATCATTATAAAACTTGATGTCCATTTTCATTCCCGCAATAATAAATATATATATATATATATATATATATATATATATATATATATATATATATATATATGTATATAATATACATACATATATATATGTATATAATATACATACATATATATATATATATATATGTATGTATATTATATACATATATATATGTATGTATATTATATACATATATATATATATATATATATATATATATATATATATATATAATCAATAGGGTTCTTCTGTTCTAATAGATAACAAATTAATAAAGAAATATTAACAACATCAAAATAGCTGTTTGTAGGATCATGCTTTCGAATAGTCGATAGCAAAATTGGTGCGCTTTTTCCATTTTATACCTCGTTTTATACATATAATAGATGTATGGGCATATTACGTTATGTAACGTCTAACGTCTGTCTGTAGACACTATAACTCCGAAATGAATAGACGACTTGAAATTTGGGGTTGGGTACTAGATCTAAACGGTAAAGTCAAGTTCATTAATGCAAAAAATTGGACCGTTGTTTTCCGGGCCAGTGCCAGGTAGGGAGAGAAAATAATACCCATCATTGAAACCGTAAGACATTTAGAGATACAAAATGTTCCGTTATTTAAAGAAAACAACTTTTCTTTGAAATTTGTTCTCATTAATTCAGTATATACCGGGTGTAGAATGATTAGAAATAATTAGAAATTATTAAAAGTTATTGTTAAAATAAATACATTTTTCAAAATTTACGTATAGCGGGTATAAATATTATACAACAAAAGACATCCCAAAACATATTTTTTTTAAATGTGTACTTTTTCACGCCTCTAAATGCCACTTAAATGAAGCCAACCTGTATCATTCATTAATTACTCCATGATGAAATACATAAGTTAATAAAATTTTTAATAACAAATTAGTAAATTAATATTATTCTGCATAACACACATAATATATGGTATTCTAATTGATATTCTTTCCATAATATTAATAATAATTTATTTTAAATATTGATTACTTCCAATTTCTGTCAATCATATTAAACATACCTACTTTTCTATACATATCATACTCGTAGTAGACCTTTATAAAATATATGTTATAAGCCTCATTAATTATTAATTTTTTAAAAGCTTTTTAAATAAAATATCAGTATAGAAATTATATATATATATATATATATATATATATATATATATATATATATATATATATATATATATATATATATATATATATATATATATATATATATATATATATATATATATATATATATATATATATGCTACTGGTTTGCTCCTTACAGTATAACGAGTACTCCTAAAGTTGACTGGTGGTGGGTGGTAGGTATATAGCAACGAAGTGAGCACTTTTAAAGATAATTATTATTATGAATATTTTATCACATAATTTAAAATTGAATAATATTTTAACACCTAATACCACCATTTTAATGTATTATAATCAATTTAATGACTATATAAATTTACACAGGTCATAGAACCATATATATTTTTTATTAAATTATTAGTACATTTATTATTTGCATTATTACCTCTATGTAAATGCTATTATCATGTTATTTATAGTTTCAATTGAATAAAATAATTAAAAAAGCTTTTATTTAACAAATGTTTAAAATAACTTTATATTTACGTTAAGGTAATATATAAAATAACTTTATGTTTTCGTTAAGGAATTCAATACCTTCAATGGTCTGTGCTTTTATGTTGTTGTGAAACTTGGGTGCTCAAAATCAACACATTAAAAAAACTAAATGCTTTTGAAATTTTGGGTTACCGCCGAATTCTGAAAGTGAAATGCACTGACAAAATGAAAAATGAAGATGTGCTAAATAAATTAAAAGTTAAGAAATTACTGGTCAGAATTACTGGGTCAAATGAATAGCAACAAAGTTAGAGGTAGAAAAAAAGTCAAATGGATAGATAATATAAAAGCATGGACAAATTTGAATTTGGAAAAGTTAATAAGATATACTAGTGATTGAAATAGATGGAAAACAGTGGTCTCCGACATTCCTTAAATGGAATATGGAACACACAGCAACAACAAAATGCTTAAGTAGACATACCTACATATCTAGTAACATATTTCACACTTTGTCGCTAGAATGATTTAATATAATATTATATTAATTATATATCATTATATTAATATTTAATGGTGAATTATTTGTTTTCAAAAAACTTGTCACGTAAATTGTAAAGAAAATACATACATCAACAACTACCTGCTTATCAACCAATCAATGTCCAATGGAATTTGGTACAAGCTACTTAATGAACATTTAGCGCGAGAAGCTTTTTGGAATCTCAACACAAAATATCGCTTTCTAGTCCAGTTAAGATCTGCATCCGTGCTTGCAAAAGGTCAGGTCGTTCTGCATTTTTTATATGTTGATAGGACCTAAACCAATATTAAAAAACCAGATTTGCAATTTCCAAAGTGTTGTGCTAGCGGCGGTGTACCCAAAAAACCATGAAATTTTCGGACTTTTTTCAGTTTTTGCTCAATATCTCAGTGAAGGAAGGGTCTGACCGGTATAGTCATTCTATACACTTTTAAAGTAAACTAAATTTTCAACAATTTGAGATCAAAAGGAGCTCTATACAACTGTTGGTTCCCAAGATACAGTTCTTAGAAAATAGGACATTTTTTCCAAAAAGTGAAATTTTTTCGAAATGGTCACTTATTTCGTAAAATATCTTCTAAAATACACATCCCACGTCAAATATTATACGTAATAAACTTGTAGTAAATTTAATTAGCTTTCATTTGAGATCAGACTGGTATCTGTATGCCTAGCGGTTCTCTCAAAAACGGCAGATAACAAAAACAGTCATAAGTTAACCAGCGCAGATAACCATCGCAGCGCACATATTTACCAGATGTTTGTATCCAAATTTTCGGTAAAAGTAGGTACCAATTTCAATCAGAAGGCAGGAAACAGAAGATCGAGGTCGTACAGCAGTGATCAGAACATGAGAAAATGACATACACTTCTTCTTCCATGCTTCGAGGGGCCACGCTTGTTTTTGAGAACAACAGTCTCAAAAAATAGCTGTACTGAGTGACTCTTTGTTGGAGCCCATTTCCACTATGACTATGTCATCGACAAAACATTTTTGGAGGTGAGTTTTTGCTGTTCTGACATCAGGTAATCGTACACACATTCCATCGCTTCTTCAGTATTCCTGGTTAGACGATACCCTCTCTTATTCCTAGTAGCAGGTGGTAATCTAAACAGGCTCCTGTAGCACAATCTGTGGTACGCCCCGCCTGCAGCAACCAGGTCGTCAATGGCGAGGAGGCGCTCCGATTGTGCTACAGGAGCCTGTTTAGATTACCACCTGCTACTGGGAATAATGATCATAGTATCATAATACTAATAATAATTTATTAGACCAGAAATGATGTACAAAGGTAATACATATTGTTTCGTCATATATTCCTAACATTATAGGTTGTTAGAAAAAAATGCATCCACATTATATAGACAATGATCGGGCAGTAAATTCTTGCAGGCGGTTTCAAACTTCCTTTGGTTACATTCAAGCTTTATATGAGATGGTAACTTGTTGAAAAATTTTAAGCCATTGTAAGATGGACCATGTTCGAAGACATTTAAATTGTGCTTGGGTATTCTTAAGTCGCTACCATGTCTTGAATAATACGTGTGTTTGATCTACCGTATGAATATTCTTCTTTATGTGGGCGAGACAATGGAGAATGTATATACTGGCGAGCGTCAAGATTCTCTGTTTCTTAAAATATTGTCTACAGGAAGTTTGCTGGCCAACACCAACAATTACTCGTAATATTTTCTTTTGCTTTATGAAAAATTGTGTTGATTGAGAGGAAGCCCCCCATAACAAAATTCCATATTTAAGTCTGCTATGAACCAATTAATAGTATACCATAGCTAATGTTTTTTTACTTAGATTCTCTCTTCAATTTCTAAAAAGAAAAGAGTGGTCGTGGAATAAGAGACGGTATCGTCCCGCCAGTAATACTGAAGAAACGTTCGATTGTGTGTACGATTACCTATTGGAAAACCGTGATGAATGCCAGTTTTCTTTATCACACCTCCTACAGCAAATTAAGGGTGATTGTATACCTGATGTCAGAACAGCAAAAATTCACCTCCAAAAACGTTTTGTCGATGACATAGTCAAAGTGGAGATGGGCTCCAACAAAGGGACACTCAGTACAGCTATTTTTTGAGACTGTTGTTCTCAAAAACAAGCGTGGCCCCTTGAGCATGGAAGAAGAAGTGTATGTCATCTTCTCATGTTCTGATCACTGCTGTACGACCTCGATCTTTTGTTTCCTTCCTTCTGATTGGAATTGGTATCTACTTTTACCGAAAATATGGATACATACATGGTAAATATGTGCGCTGCGATGTTTATCTGCGCTGGTTAACTTATCACTGTTTTTGGTTATCTGCCGTTTTTGAGAGAACCGCTAGGCATACAGATACCAGTCTGATCTCAAATGAAAGCTAATTAAATTTACTACAAGTTTATTACATATAATATTTGACGTGGGATGTGTATTTTAGAAGATATTTTACGAAATAAGTGACCATTACGAAAAAATTTCACTTTTTGGAAAAAATGGCCTATTTTCTAAGAACTGTATCTTGGAAACCAATAGCTGTAGAGAGCTTGTTTTGATCTCAAATTGTTGAAAATTTAGTCTACTTTAAAAGTGTATAGAATGACTATACCGGCCAGACCCTTCCTTCGATGAGATATTAAGCAAAAACTGAAAAAAGTCCGAAAATTTCATGGTTTTTTGGGTACACCGCCGCTAGCACAACACTTTGGAAATTGCAAATCTGTTTTTTTAATATTGGTATAGGTCCTAACAACATATAAAAAATGCAGAACGACCGGACCTTTTGCAAGCACGACCGCCTTTTCATGTTTACTGAACTATTCTAGCTATTTATCATAGACATCAATTAATTTATTTTTATTTTTAGGACGTTACTAATAGGATAGTTTACTTAAATTTTTTTCAAACTAATAAATGTTTTACTTTTTATCATCAAATTTTTATTTTATTTTGTGTCATATTATTGTTTTCTAGGAGTATTGCATACATCTTGTACGTTTAAAATTGATAAGTGAATCAATTAATGTGTGGAAATTGACAATCCAAGTAAGCTTAATTACGTGGGACAAGTTATTTTTTCTCAAAGCATGCTCTCTGTGGCAGAATACAGCCACTTTCGGGTAAATATCAACTTTTGACATAACTTTTAAGGCAAAGTTATCACCGGCAATAAGACTCAGGAGAGCAATAAAAGGACGTGTGTTGAATAGTTTGTAAAAGGAGCATGGGCGGTCATTACTGCGTCATTAAGATGCAATAACATAAGTTTCAATTACAAAATTCGAACATTGAAAATCCTTGAAATATTTCGTTCGGCTTAAGGTTCTAGAAATTTTGTTTAAAATTACTTTTTAACCCGACTTCAAAAAAGGAGGATGGTTCTCAATTCGTCTGTATTTTTTTTTATTTTTATTTTTTTTATGTTTGTTACCTCAGGACTCCGTCATTTTTCCGATTTTGAATTTTTTTTTTGTTTTAAAGGGTTTGATTTCCGATTGGTCCCATTGTCACCAAATCGCATTCTGATGAGGGGATCTCCGGGAAATCGAGGAAAACCTCCATTTTATATGTGATAACCGATTTCTGCCAAATTTTTTTTTTTTGAAAGGGTATACTCATTCATAATGGGAAAATAAGAAAATTTTTTTAAAAACCGACTTCAAAAAAATTTTTTACAAAAAAAAAACCGACCCCAAAAACAAAAATTTTTACAAAAAAAAAAAACAAAACGCTTGTAAAAAAAAATGAAAATCTGTTTTAAAAAAATGCACTAAAAATTATAAAAAAAAAAAACGGGTAAAAAAAACGTGTTAATTAGTTGGTCGTTTAGTGGGTCTACCCATATTTAGACAAATAAAATCAGTTATAAAACTTCAAAGTCACTAAAAAGCGAGAAATAAAACCTATTTTGACAAAATGGAAACCCGACTTCAAATCCTTAAAATCAAATATTCTATAACAAAAGATGCACTAAAAAGTAAAAAAATAATTGCATATTCTTGTGCCAATTTTAGTTCACCAAAGCAAAAATTTTAAATATATATGTACAATTATTGTTATTTTTGGAGGCGGTGTCCAAAAGTAATGTGAATTTCTCTATGCTGACACCGCCTCCAAAAATAACAATAATTGTACATATATTTTTAAAAATTTTTGCTTTGGTGAACTAAAATTGGCACAAGAATATGCAATTATTTTTTTACTTTTTAGTGCATCTTTTGTTATAGAATATTTGATTTTAGAAGTCGGGTTTCCATTTTGCCAAAATAGGTTTTATTTCAATATAACATTATCGTAATATAATTTGTATATGGAGACAGTGTGAGGTTCTTATCAGATTTGCATAATTTATCATCCCATTTAATATTTTCATTATTTAAACATACATTTTTTTTCTTGAACGTGTGATCATCACCCTACTCAATCAAATTTTATAAAATATTAAATGCGTCGATGAATTATATATTATATTATCTTCGTTTACCTGCTATGAAGGAAGGGTATTAATTGGCTCTAAGAAAACTATAATATTTCCGTTCACAAAATATGCTGAAATAGTAAAAAAGTAAAAAAGCAAACACAAAAATCATTTGACCAATTATACTTTCCTTGAAAATTTTTATTATTATTTGGAAGACTACTATAATAAATAAGCTTTATTATTTGGACAATTTTAGTTATAGGTATTATTTATTTATTTGCTCAACGTGGAAAAATTTGATTTCAAAATTACAACATGTACACTTAGTCCCTAGTTTAAAACTGCAAAACTTGTAAGCTTTTACGAACTGTTTACTCTACCAGAAACTGACATGGCTTCTTTGTTGATTATATTTTTATGTTTATTTATTTTCCGTTGCTTGTGCAACGTTATCAAACCTTCGGTAGAAAAGTTTAAAAACTTTTAGTGTTCAGATCTCGATCTTGAAATTTTCGTGTACACCTGCTTGGGAACCAATTGAGTTGCCCAATAGGGATGCCGAATTGGGATGTAACGGATAGAAGTCTTGGGACCCGATCGGGCAATCCCTATATGATCCTGATACCACTAGAAAATAATTATAACCATTACTATTTTATTATTATTATTTTATCTAGAGCACGGAAGTGCGTAAGGCTGAGTTTAAGGGGTTATTACTATTACTAATATAATAAATGGGAAAGTGAGTTTGTTTGTTTATTAATTTATTATATAAATTAATGTTTATTCAACTACAAGTATATATACTATTACATAGTAACATGTCACTTGCGAGAGTTTATTAAAAATTTTGATTTATTTTTCATCGATCAATATCTTGAAGTTTTTTACCTGCTGATACGTAATTTATATTAAAGTAGCTTTGCCGAAATAGCAAAAAAATTGTACAAATTTATTTTTATTTTTTTGCTTTTATTTAACTATTATGTTGGGTTTTCTCAATAATATTCCCAACAGATCCCACTTAGGCAAAACTTATATCAGATTCGTAACTATCCATTGGGTTATCCCAATCATATCCTAAATAGATCCCAGTCGGGCAAAACTTATATCAGATTCGTGATTTTCCATTGGGTTTTCCCAATAATATCCTAAATAGATCTCAGTTGGGCAAAACTGATACCAAATTACTAATTTTTAGTTGGGTTTTCCCAATAACTTCCCGAAATAATAATAAAATTAATATCAGCTATTTGATTTTTACATTGGGTTTTACTAATGGGTTCCGAAATAGACCCCAAGTAGGAAATAATAATATTACTTTAACAATTTTTCCATTGAGATATACAAGTTGGGTTTTTATTGGGTCCTGATTAGAATAGCCTTACTTGGCATGCCCTCTTGATTCCCTATTGGGTCCGGACATGTGTGTAGGGGCAATTTCTAGTCAGGATTACATCAGGTGTTTTTATTCATTAAAGGATAATTATTGGTGAAAAAATAGATAAAGCATGTTGAAAGCTTTAAGACAATAAAATCAAATATAAAATATCAAATATCGTATTCCTAGGATTCGATCGAACTTACCTAAAATTCGTAGAAGCTACTTATTTATTCAGACATTTATTTTCCAAGGAGCCCTGCGCTTGGAACGATTTTCAACATAAATATGAGAAAATTTAATTAGAGATCCGTCAGCTTGCCCCTTTACATTCAAGGTAAATTGAAAATTTAGCGCACCACAGTTATAAACTTTTCATTTTACTCTTCTTTTCGTTAAGGTAAAATTCTTTTCTACAAAATAATATTTTTAAATAATAATAAAATTTTATAACACAAGAAGTTGCGAAGAAAAATAAACATGCAAAAATAAAATAAAATGATGGTACTTTCTCTAGTGTCGAATAAATTTTATTTCTGCATATTCTATTTTATGATAAAAACAATATAAAAAAGAAATGTTCAAACTATCGGCTTAGTATTCTCATTGGGGTAACATAGAAACACTTAAATGTATTAGGTGTAATTTTTTTATGTTTTTTAAAGAATCAGTTTTTTGTATTGATAAAATGAATAAATATAATCTTTAAACTCTGGAAAGAAGTACCTAATTGATTTTTAGGTTAAGATCAAAGTTTGTATTATAGTCGAAATTAATTCTTAGGTCATCTTTGTTACAAAGTTTCGATATATCTTTAATATAGAATAGCTTATTAGGATATCCTAATGAAACATGAAACCAGTATAGTTTTGACATTATCGTCTGTCGATATGTATAAGTAGTGTATGCATATACGTCTCAACGTTTTTACATCATTTAGAGGCTACTCCAAAATTTCTCCTACAGAAGTCTGTTTTAAAATTTTAATATTGTATTCATCCATGAGAATGTGGAGATGTACTAAACAAACTTTTGTCAAAAAATATTCATTTTATTAAAGTTTGTTAAAATAAACGCTGTCTAAATTTTTCTCATTGCTTACATATTAATAAGTCCTAAAAATATAAGAGATAAATATTTATAAATGCTTTGAAGTTTATAGCCTATTTATATAATAACATTTTTTTGCCATCCGAACCACGTGGGCCGTTTTCGCACTCGTGTTTAAAAAAAAAGGTTTGAGGCAACTGCTTCAAAATTGGTGAGCTTATTTATTGGTACCACTATATGTTGAAAAAAAAAAGCCATACGATCCTAATGGCAGTTTCTGAAAAACAACCCTTCAAAACCGTCAAAAAAACCTTTTTTCTCGAATTTTTTAAACAAAAATCGAAAAAAAGATAGTTAAAATTGTTTAAATCGGATAGCATTAGAAATTTAAGCTCTTATAAGTGCAAACAATTGTGTGTATCTATGCCATCCGGTTTTGATAAAATTCACCCTCATTTTCGCTTAATCATCGGTAAGGAGTTTTGTTGGCAAGGAAAAATGTTACCATGTATGAATAGGGTATAAACTTCAAAGCAACCGCATTTTCATCCTGTTGCCTCGTAAAAAACTTTAACGTTTCTCCCCCCCCCTGCCTTTTTCCATCCCCTTCCATTAGGGGTCCATTCGGACGGTACAGGGAGGTTCAGTATCACTTCAAGACCCAGATCACCCCCCCTACCATTCCGGTTGCTTTTTCGTCTAAATTTGACGTGCCAATGCTTTAGCTTGCTATAAGTCCAGTTTAGTTAAATCACCATGTATATAAAATCCATATATATAATTTGTAGTAATGAAATCTTTAATTAATAGAGCAGAATATTGAGTCTACCGTATATATTCTTAATTAATGAGTAGCTAAGTCACTTGAAACAGCATTTGATTAAAATCGATTACAAACTATAAGAATTATCGTATATTTTCTATCTTCTGTCATTTTTATAAACTTTTAATTAAAAAGCACTTTTTTTTTTCTCAGAGTTCAAGAACTGTTGTCGTTTAAATCGTTTAAATTTTAGAAGGGATTTTTTTTTCCGATGATATATAACATACGTTACTCTGTTACTAGGCATCAAATTAAAAAATATAATCTTAATTTAATTTCCTGGAAGAAAAAAGTTTAAAAAAAAAGATGTTCAGTAAAATGATCCTAGAAAGAATTTCATTTTAATTTTGTACCTCACTACGGCACATCCAAATGAAATACACTCGATGCACCGACCTAATTACCTTAATAAGTTTTATTATTTGAATAACTCAATGTGTGAATTAATCTAATCATATGGCTGGAGCTTTGGCAGTCGTAAGACGTCATATTACCGAAAAGTTGATTTTTACTCATATATATTTTTTATCATGTATAATTAATTAAAAGTAGTATAAAAGCACTAATTAATAAAAACCAATTAAATCAATTATAGAAAAATAACCAATTAAAATTAAATTAAAAAACTCGATTTCGTTCAAAATTGTTACTTATATTTGAATTGAAAAATAAAAAAGTATTAATTTTATTTTGCCGAAACTTAAAAATCATAGGCAATGGAATTTAGTTTTTCTGTACCGGATAATCATACATTTAAAAATCATTATTACTTCGATTTTACAACGGTAATAAGAAAACATTGGTCTTAAAGAATCGAAACCCGAAGGTGGGTAATGATCTTAATCAATAAAGGCATTTGAAAAGCTATCGACAACGACGGAATCATGTACTCATTAAGGCAATGATGAAACTTGAAATATAAATGTCAAGGAACAGAAAATGTTATTGGAAAATGAATGTCAATAAGTTTATTCGCATTATATGTAGATAGACAAACCTTTATTCAAAGATGATCTTCAATAATTTCAAATTTTCACTGCCTGAGTTCAATGCCGCCTCTGTTGAGTGTGTTTTAAATTTTACCGAATAAAAGTACGACTGAGTTATTTTTATTAATATTTTGTAAAATAAAATACTTGTCTTTTTTTCTTATAATACAATTGTAACAAAATAATCTAAAGAATATAATATTGTATAAGGTATATTCTAACCAATTAGTGCCCATTTTCATCAACACGGATCAATTCATAGTTCACGTGAACTCGTTCAAATTTAAAGTTAGTTAAACCTTTTTTTCCCATTTCATCAAATTTATGTTCAATTACTGAACTTAAAGTTTGCATACAATAAGTCTGTATATTTTGCATCAATGAATATGATTGGAGCATAATTGACCGCGTAGTATAGTAAAAATATCAAAATGTTTACTGGTTAATCTAAAAAATATAAATTTTTTTCTTCTTCAGAGAAGTAATTAAAGATTATTTTTATTTAGCTGCAAAATTTAATAATTTTAATTTAAGCTCGATACAGTACAAAATACAAAATACAAATTATCAAATTTTTATTAAATTTCTGATTATAGTATATTATTGTATTATTTATTGCCGATAGTAATAAAATAATCGAATGCCATTATAAAAATTTCTAGGATTATTTTGCATGTAATGTAGAATATAATTATATAAACTACGGTGTTTTATAGTCAAAAGTGTAATCTTTTGGTTGAATGCTGTTTAATATTGTTAATCGGACAAAAATTGGCGTTCACAATGAACAACATGCATCTAATTAAAATTTATCAACTCGTCTTTGTTGGTGGAACGCAAAATGTCGTTGATCAGAGTTTTTAAACTAAGATCATATTATGACATTGTTTGATGGATTTGTCGTGGTTCCTGTGAACTCGTTCAAATATTGAACGCAGTTTGAACTTTGGTGAATTTATTTTCGTTTCCACCAAGTTCATCTTTCATTATTTGAACACTCTGTTCTGGTCACGCTCTATGTAATGTAATTATCTATGAAATATATTTTGTTGGGGGACATTGATTGAGGGACAAGCAATATACTTAAGGATGTTCCAGCGTACCATCACGTTTCGACAGATTTTGACCGTTTAGAACATGAGATACTTAATATTAAACTAATCTTCTCTCTCACTCTCTCTCATTAGAAGCATGTAAAACGTCATACCCGCCGAAATATAATATTTTGTATTAGAAAAAATACTCGACAGAATTTAAAAAAAAAATACGGGAGTAAAGATAAATATTTATTATATAAATTTTAAAAAAAAATCGTGTGTTTTCGACATATAAAAGTTTAAAATTATTTTATTTTTCAAAATTTTATTATTTTGTAAATATGAACAATTTGTCTATGTGTTGTATATGTGTGTTTATGTATTTGTTCTACAATAAAATCAAACCGACTTTTTGTCCTGATTATATAACACAGTGTTGGAACGTCCTTAAGTAATTGGTACTGTTCAAGTTATATAACATATCCTAAATGTTAAAAAATACCGATTATTAAATACAAAGGTGAACAAAAAAACGATTACAGACAAAGATATAAAACTCAAACAAATATTACGATAAACAATATTTAAAAAAATATGAATGCTACAGCATCATAATATTATCTGTGAAATTTCATATTATCTTCTCTTTGAACGCGGTTATCGCAAAATATCGTTGATCGGAGTTTAAACTAAGTTAAAATTTTGAACTTCGTTGGAGGAAATCGGCATAGATCAGACAAATAATGTAACTTATCTAAGAACCTAAATTACCTAGATGAAAGTATCTTATATATAGTACGAAACGAGTTTAACCAAAGAAGTATAATATAGTAACAATATATGAGATGAAATATTATACGTTTAGACGCTTTATGCTTAGGAGAAGAAGAAAACTAACTGATAAACGTCATGCAAGTATGAATACAGGGATTTTCTGTTTTTCAAACTAATTTTCTAAAACTATTACACTATCGTTCATTTCATTTTGCAAGATTCCTTTATATAAAATACTTATTATATACATTTCGTAGAAAGCTGTAGTGTTGTTCGTAAATGCATTCAACACGTAAGCAAATGTTTCATTTTCATTTATAGGGTGTTAGGAAAATTCACCTATTGATTTTGTACTGAAATGATAAAAGAATTTGGGAATTTCTAAAATTTCTCCTAATCTTATGGATATGAATAATTTTTCTGAATGAGATAGTAGAATAGATCAAAATCCTACAGGTAGAGGATATCTCATATCTCAGAAACTATTTTTGACAAATATTTTTTCTTATTTTTTGAAATATACTTTGAAAACTGACTAGAAAGGAAAACTAATTCCTATTTCCAAATATTTGAATGCAAACAAAAAAAACAGGAAAATCTTGCTTACTTGACGATTTGGTGAGTGATTTACGAGACATCGTCTGAAATCGTATAGAATGAGACAAAATTCGTTAATAAATATTCTGTAGGATAAAAAAGATGCTCTTATCAGTTGAAGTATTTTCAATGAATAAAGAATGACATTAATGTATATACAAACATTTAGGTTCTCAATTAACAACTTTCCTAAGTACTTAGCTCTCTGATTACCCACAAACTTTTTAAGAATCTCAAAACTCCCAGACATATTTCGGTTTTCAAGGTTTTTTCTGACTGCCACTCGACTAGATCTGTTTAAAACAAAATAATATAATAGTAATATTTTCGATCTAAAGTTGAATACTTCATTTATCTAATCATTCAACCACATTTTCAAATATATGATATTCGTAGAATGAATAAGTAAACAACTCTGTGCCACGGTCTTTCAAGCAGAAATCTACGCCATACTGGCGTGTGCCCGTGTGAACCTACGTAGAGGCTACATAAACCATAACGTATGTATTTTTTCAGACAGTCAAGCGGCTTTAAAAGCCTTGTATGGTACTGAGGTCACCTCAAGGGTAAACAAGAATTGTCTGGAGGAACTTCTGAAACTGACAAAAATGAACAATGCTAAATTGACCTGTGTGCCGGGTCACCAGTGGTTTGGAAGGAAACTAAAAAGCAGATGCCTTGGCAAAGAAGGGAGTCGGAATGACCTTCATAGACTCAGAGCCCTTTTTAGAAATTCCAAGGACTGCATGTAAACAGGTGATCAACGAGTGGTCAAATGCTAAACACCGTGATCACTAGGAAAATGTACCGCGGCAAGAGCTCGGGAAGGTACTGCTTCATAGTGCAACAAAGACACTAAGACAAAGGGACTATCTTTCGATGAACTGAGGCTGAACAGGATGCAACAACAGAGGGTTACCGAATTCATTACCTTGCATTATCCCCTGCGGAAGCATCTGCACACAATGGTTACACTTAGGTAGACAGTAGATATAGGATGGACCTTCGGGAGGACCTGATAAGCTAGCTCCAGGCTATTTTCAATATATGGGAAAAACGAATCTCGTCGGACTGAGATAGAAGCGGGAGCACAATGAACCATAAGGTCAAAGTGCAATACTTTTTAGACCCCAAGATGTATCTATCTATCTATTTATCAAAACAACGCTGTACTTGTTTCACCCGAACACATAGTTACCACATGTACAGTGCTATTGTGTTAAAATGATCTATCCACCTAAATTAATCTTCGATATAAATCTTCAATATGACATTCTGGATTTAAAAAAGCGTCTGCGAATGAATGGACACATTGCTTCTTTGGTAATCAGAAAGAAATATGTAAATTGCTTTGTAAAATGGTAAATGACTTTCTACAGTGTGTTTTTTGATAAAACACAATTTTCTACAGAATTTAAAACGTTATTTTCAAGAGAAAATTTTGTTGCATTATATTACTAGCTTTTATTAAAAGTTTATATTTTTTACTCAAGTATTTATCTATCAATTTATATGAAAAAAGGTGTCCAAAAAAATTTTATTTGACCTATTTGCCTGCTTGTTCTTATAAACGTCTAACTACTGAAGACTTCAAATGGTTTTAAATCAAATTGTAAAACTTTGAATATAAAATTGTTTAACTTTTTCTGTTTATCATTATGGTATACCTTTAACAATCCAAGAAACACCTTCCAATGTAAATTTGAAGAAAATATTTAGCAGGAAGCTATTTAAAGGTGAACAGTTTACAAACATATTGATTTAAGAATCTTAACAAAAATATTGTAAAATAACCATTAATAGGAGACGTGAGAGAAAAATTTACAATCAGATATTTAGAAAGACATTAATTGATTGGGACAATACTGAAAACACTATATTGCTTTCCGTAAGTGGGATCTAACGAAACACTGCCTTGTGTTAGCAGCGTGGTTTTATTTTTATTTTGAAAGGAGCTGCATTCACTTCAAAGGAAAAAATTAGTCGCATAGTAGCCATTTTACTAATATTTACATAGACATTTAAGACTTTATGTTTCCCCCACCCTGTAAGTCCTCTTTCTCCTTGACCGATTATGTCTATTAACGTGCAATTTCAAATACAGATAGGACGTCACATACAAAATTTCATTTTCGTCAGACTAAAAATGTTGCTTTTACGCGTACTGGCATCTACTTTTTCCGAAATATCGTTATTTGGCTACCATGACTAAAAACTGTAATAATTCTCACGGGTGTGTTTCTTCGATTGCAGTCAAGAAATATTTTCTATGGAACATTTTCAATTTCACAAAACGTACACATAGCTTCGAAAATAGCATTCAAATTTTTCACAATTTGATAGTTGATTCGGTTATCATAAATAATGCTTTGCACAAAAGTTTTTAATATTTTTATAACGATCGACATTATGACGAACGATTCGAGACATCTTTTGGAAACACCAAATGGATTGTGCACAAATCATCCATGATATACAAATTTTTGTAGCGATGTGTACAACAATATTTTTCTACATTACTTAAGATATTATGATTTTTTCTGTTCGTTTTGTATTTAATAACATGGTTACTACATGCATGGCAGAAGATACCAACATGGATCTCTTCCTCGATTCGATTCTGTTTACTAACTTTATCCATTATATTTAAAGTTGTGTTGGATGATATAATTTTACTATTTAGTTATCCTTTTCTTTTCAAACCATCGTCATTCTTGTCGTTCCACATCATACATAATACATATTTTAGATGGAAGATTATGTTTAAAAAACAGACACACACACACAAGAAGTCTCCCACGTCTCACGTCTTCATGAATGAATACGATACATTTTAAATTTTATACATGACTATTAAAAAGGGTAGTCCAGAATCAAATATTCATAAGCTCCAGGATTGGTGGATCCTATTAGAATATTTAATAATTTAACTATAAACTTGTATCCTCAAATTCGTGCCCAAAATAATGATACAGGATAATATTCAATCGTTGTTGAATTTCACATTTATTAGTTGATAGTAATTAATAAAGGTTAGGTTATATGCAGTAAAAAAAATTCGTTACGCAGGCGCTTCGTCTACTTATCGAATTTCCCCAGAATAAATACAACACTTCACTTTTGGAAATAAAACTTAATTAACTTACATGTTATTTATTAATGTTTATGGAGACCTGTGAACGCTACATTGGCTACGGACAGATGTATATATATTAATATGCAATTTCTATCTGATATGCTTTAGAACTTGCCTGTGGTAAGATTCGGGTACTTGGCTTTGGCATGTTCGTTAGTTAGTTCGTTCGTAAACCTATGAATATGTTTAAATAGTATAAAATCTTAGAACTAAAATATATCGTGACTGTTACAGACCTCATTTAATTCTTAGTCTATTTGTCTGCACCACTCTTCATCTTCCAAAACTGAACCAAATATTTTTCTAGTATCCGGCGTTCATAGACACTTGAAGTTTTAATATCTGCGATATTCTTTCCAAGATTATGCTCCACATGTGGCAAACCGTCCCGATTCAGTATTTGTACATTTTGAACTTTATATTATTAATTATATTATTCATGAAAAAATATTTTACAGATAAATTCTTTGAATGAAGAGAAAGAATAAACTGCCCAATATAATAAATTTGAATAATGTCAAACCAAATATGCATATATGAAAAGAAATCAATGCATATTCCTCACACATTCAAGTTGGGAATATTTATTTTGAACCACTCTGTATATAAAATATAGAATGTATGCGGCACTTGAAAATATTCCCAACAACATATACGGGTAAACAACATTACTTTTTCATACGTGTACAAAATTTTTGTAAATTTATTGTCCTCTAGTTGTAATAGAAACGGTTTGCTAGCGTTTTTATTTTATTTTAGAAAACTTTGAGGTATTCATGAATACAAAAAAGTTTTTACTAAATATGATTATATAGAGTGCAATAAGATATTTGACCTTTTCGAATAGTCTGTAATACATTTCAAAAATAAATATCAACCGGTAATGATTAAGGATGTGTTTTGTATGGAAATATTTTATCGTTAAATACTCATGAACTACAATGTTTGGAGGTTAGTTTGGAAATATGGTACGAGGTTTTATTCAAAATTATATATCTGATCGGAATTATAACTGAATATTCGATCAAAAATTTGACAAACTGTCAATCATGTCCTTCACTTAAGTGTATTCAAAAAAAATAGAGAAAATTAAAAACTTTTATGATTTGTTTTGCCACATTTATGATTTTACACCTTACAAAAATGTTTTAAAGTAGTTTTCAGTGTAAAGATTTTGATTGAAATTATTCCGAAAGAATGAGGAATTATCCCCTTTTTATTCTCCAAGAGAATGAATCGAAACCATAAACATTTAAAAAAATGTATATTTTTAATAAACGGCAGACATGTCTTTCTGTTCATAAAATGTCTTCTGTTCATAAGATCAGAAATAGATCCTTGTACATTTTCTTTAATAGTTTTTTTAATTATATCGGGTACAACGGAGAGTTAATTTAAGTGTAAGAGATAATTTGGAACAAAATTTCGTCAATTTAGTAATTTATATTAAACATTGTCCCATATGCAAGAAAAACATTTTATACTTTACAACAAATTGAAAATACACACCTATAGAAATTTAAACTAAATTTCTTAAGTAGTACACTTATCTAGCTTTTCATGAAGATTTTCACATGAAAATTTACACGTAATTATTTTAAAGTGAAATAATATATATATATATATATATATATATATATATATATATATATATATATAGATATATATATATATATATATATAAATATAAATATATATATATGTATATGTATATATATATATATATATATATATATATATATATTACATACATAAATGTATGTATAAGATGTGATATTTAGAAAGACAGAGTTTAGTAACAAAATCAAATTAAATTTGTAACATTTAATACGAAAATCAATTAAACTTTCACGCCAATTCTCGCTCTTTCAACATAACACACAAATAAAATCAATTTATAACATCTAAAATTATATATTCAATCAAAAGTGTAGCAACTATCTATCTCTATCTATAGGAGTTGATTTGTCATTAAAATCCTATATAGTTTTAATAGTGCAAGAGAGCATGAAAGTAAACCCCACCCTATACAATATATAATGTATAAACTTTATGAAATATATTTCTTTAGATATAAAATCGGTTGCAGAACAAGAAACACGATTTAGAATCGCGATTCTAAAAGTTGCCACGTTGTAAAAGTAAATTTGAGGAATTGGAGACTTGCCTGGTAGTGAAGAGTGAATATCCTATTTAACCAGGCGTATTATTCATTTTATCATACATTTCGTTGATTTAGGTTACAATATAACTTCAATATAAATAAATTATTGTAAACAAAAACTGTAAACAAACAATTTTAAAAACAGTTTTTATTTAAATGCTCTTAAAAAATAAACTTGAATTTAATCAAACTCATTAATTTATTACATTACAAAATTTATATGTTGTAAGATGAGATGTTTAAATACAAAAATGTTTCTCAGATAGAAGAAAAACTCTTCTTTGATAATTGTTTACATAAACTTAGTTTTGCAGTAATTTCCAATCAAACACCTGTAATTACTATAGATTATATAATATTTTGGTAAATGTACGTGTATAGAAGTATAAACATATAATTTAAACAATTATACCAGTCAGTTGTTACACTTGATGTTCTACTTTTTTTCACACTTGAAATGTAAACTAAATATCAAAATGTATATATACATAACACAAAATGGGATCCATTTATTGATATAAACACACACACACACACAAACCCACATATAAATACTTTGACAAACCTAGGTACCTTAATTACACACTTGAAAATTTTGAATACAACATCAAAAGGATTTGATTACCTCCCTTGAGTATAATAATTAACATTTCTGATTACGATTGCTAATCATTTAAAATATGTTACCACCGCACACAGTTACAGAAATTGTTACACATTTACAAGAACTCATTAGCGTGATTTATTGATGTACAACTGATTTTAAATTTTATATTAAAATAGAATAAAAATAAAACGTATCGATGAAATATATATATATATATATATATATATATATATATATATATATATATATATATATATATATATATATATCGAATATTTCGATATGAAATTGGACAAAAAATTGTGAGAAAATATCGTCTATATTTTATGTTGAAAAACAATCTTTGTGTTATTATGAAAAATATGATGTAGGGTAACGTTGGTTCAAATGGGCAACGTGTAAAAAGCTAGGTCGAATTAAATAATAGAAATCCGATAAGTATCTATATAGATTGTAGAAGGCTGCCCTGGACGAGCTACACTTCGACCATAAGGTACATTGTGATGCCTAAGGCTGTGAGGACGTTAGTGGCGTGGAAGGAATTTTTGTGTATTGACTAGGAATTGGTCTGCAGTCGACTATGATATGAACTCTGCCGATATTATTGTTCTATGAAACTTAATTGTTCTAATTTAGAGCAATCATTTATTAATGATGTCTAATAGTTGATTCTATTGAATGTGAACGGGGAAAAAGTCTATTCTAATACGCAAAAGTAGCGCTCATTTTTCAATATTTTATGATTAATTTGTATCTCATTCGGTTTTCGAGAAAATGCTTTGAATAAAAGTTGTTTGTTGTAAATATATTAACAACTTTTAAGCGCTAATAAAAAAAAAGCCTTTTGCGACTCTTTTAGATACGATTTTTATGCATCTGGATTGGAAATTCTTTGAAACTCGGAAATATTAGTAATAGTAATAAAAATAACATTTTTTCATTTTCTTTAACAACACATTGTACCTACAAAAGTTATCATATGAGTGTAATTCGAGTGTAAGTAGTTGAAAGGTGAGGTATGCAATCAAATTTATAAGGAACTATTCCTGTATTAACAAACCGCTCTTGCAAGAAACCACAGAACACTAAAGTTGTTGACTATACTGTCGCGGTATCCTGGCTCTCTTTATCCTCAAAGGAGCGCTGCCCGAACCTGCAATGATTCCGATACTCGACAAAAACAAAAAAAATATATTAGTAAACGATATTACAAAATATTTTGTAATTGGAACAACACGCACGTTTTTGTTTAAAGAAAAGAAAAAAAAATTAAATTAAACACAAGTTTTTACGAAACAAAAAAAAACCTGATTTTATTGCTTTAAAAAAAATGATTATCCAATTTCTTTTTCAACAATTATTTTAATTCTTTTTCACACAATGTTAAATTTCGAATTACTTGATCAAATTACTTGTACAAATTCCAACTTTAACTTGATCTGGATTGAACACGAATTTTATACTTTGAACTAACAGACAATACTTGATTTCAACTTTTATACTAATCGCACAATGATCGATTTAAAACTCATCAGACACGATTTAAAACTGATTTGAATGGACACTGGTCACCGGTTTATATACCCGCCATGGGTCGTTCTAGAATATGATTGTTTTTTTGAATAAATATTTTGTTTTTGACAATATATTTTCGCATGGAGGCTTCTAGAATATTTTAGTATATCAACACCCATGGACGTAGTCGGAGTGTTCAGACAATTTATAAAATTAATTAAAAATTATACCTCTCCTTGGGTTTGACCCATTGTGACACCCCGCTTGGTTGATATTCAACTAGCGACTTAATGCACACGGCCAGTGTCAATTCAAAATCTATACACAAATTTTATTATACATTCATTACTGTAAGCTAGCTTACTTCTGTTTGTTTTACAAAAACTATCTTGTTTTTACAAAATTATTTGTTTGTGATCTATTTATGTTATTTTGAAAAACATTCAATTTGTATGACTTTTGATTAAAATTAAATTATATGTAATAATTTTTTTCAATTTTTGATTTTTTTTTAAATAGAAAAACTTTAAATCAAAAGCAACAATTAATCTTATTATCATTTTTCGACTTAAAAAAAAGTACTTTCAAAAAAAAAAAACTCCTTCTTTTGCAAGGAGAAAAATATTGTTTTGTTAAATATTTTGCATAATATTTTGCATAATATTTTACTTAATATTTTTCTATTAAAATGTGTGTTGGATCAAAAAAATTATTCTCAATAATTTTCATTACAACCTTTTAAGTTAACCCATTACTAACTTTTCAAGTGGTGACCAATTTTGCACTTTTACCATCCATATTTAAAAAGCAAATAATACGTCTCATTGATTGACATGGTAAAAAACCATATAAATATTATTCTCATGACATTTTATTAATTTGAATGAATGATTGAAATTTCATGCATTTACTCTTAACTGTTATGATATTTTTTGTAAGAAAGTGAATTGACACTCAATTTACAAATTAATAAATTGGTGAACTTATTGCCCAATATTTTTATTAAAATTATTGAGGTGGAAAATGAAAAATGAAAAAATTCTGTATTTGTAATAAAGCTGATAGTGATTGACAGCATAAATTTTTTCATAAATAATAACAATTACAATAAAGTGATAAAGAAATCAAAAAATATTATAAAGAAATTAAAGAATGCAAAGACCTAAAACTGAAATATACAGACACAACGTACAAAATATAATAGGACAGAACATAAAAATATTAATATGAAATTTCAATTAAATGTTGATATGAAAAAATTAACTCGCCAACCAGGAATCGAAACTTGGGCCTCTGAATATCTAGTTCAGGATGCTTAACTGTCACCAAATTAGCAACAACTAACATCTCTGGATACAATATAAGAGTAATTTTAATAAGAATAATTCTAGTAAAAATAAATTTAATGAATGTAATTTTAACAAGATTAATTTTAATAAAATTTATTTTCGTTTATTATTTTTGTTTAATTTTTTTTTTTTATGTTTGGTCTATTTATCTTTTAATTGTCAAAGAGTAAGTTACGACTAGCTAATTTGTACTGAGGATGACTACTTTGTAGTTGAAATATGTATTTATAATACAAAAACTTATCTAGGTATTGGGGCAAATTTGAAATTTTATAACTTATGATATTAATTTTTGAAAGAAATGTACAAAAATTTTCTTGTTTTATAAAAGCAAACGTATTGAGGACTTTAACATGAACGTTGTCAATTTGGTTTAACATGTCTTATTCATTGTAAGCAATTTGGTTGATCAAGCAATGTGATTGCAGATTGGTTAACAAACTGAAATAGATATCTCCTATCTTGACAATGCCAATGATAGTTACAAAAACGTCACATTGCATATTCTCAAATTTCAATTCACTCTCCATATAAAATCTTGTATAGTCTCGTTATAGATGTTTTCACATCAAAAATAGAGAACGCGTGTACCGTTAACGTAACATTGGATGGTAAAAATTTTAACTTTGCGAATGTCTTGCCTCACAATTTGTAAAAAAAATTTGATCATTAACATCAAATAAAGCGCACTGAGCTTTATGTTCTTAATGTTATGTTCTACTTTCATCAAAATCTATATTGAATTTATGAAAAAAATTTCCAAACAAAAGTTGTTTATGTTTAAAAATGCACATTTTTTTCTTTCTCTTACTTTTTCAATGAACGAACTTAACCCTAATGTTTAGCTCTAGAATATGCACATAGCTTACGTACTATGCACCATAGAAGTCGATATCAATTTTTAAAATTATATAATTGTTTTGTGGCTTATTTATTTGGGTTTCGAAACAATTCTTCGGATAAAAGTTGTCCATTTGAAATATGCTAACAACTTTTATTCGAACATTTTTTTCGAAAACCGTATGAATAAGGCAAAAATTAACTATAAAAATGTAAAAAATGACATCAATTTTTGTGGCCAATTGTACATATTCAGTTTGTTATCTCTTTTGTTTTTGAGTTATCGTGTCTGCAGAAAGACAGACGGACAAACGTTACAATGGTGGTACTTAATTTACCCTTGCGTATATTATATATTCCGGGTATAAAATGAGGTTACGAGAGAAATAAATACCTGAATGCTCTCAAAAACAAAATGATTTCGTATTAATGATTTTCATTATCAATAATATTTTGAAATCTATAATATAATAATTTATTATGAACACAAACAAATTAATTATATAGAAAATAAAGAATAAAGAACATTTTGAAGAAAGTAATAATAAAGTACTTTAGAATGGATAAATAAATAAATATAAAAATAAAATAAATATACACTCATTTATATAACACTCAGCTAACATAATATCAACACAATTCATTTAGTTTTCTATTTTACAATATGTCACAGTATAACTTATAGGCATTTGTATTTTCATGTATTGTGTTCACAAATGTTTCCGTTGAGACACAACTAACTATACACAAATCATTCTGGATAACTATCGTTAAAAACGACATTCATTTTTCAAAATTATATATACTTGACATGATTTGTGGCGAATCGATTCGATTTTTCAATGATTTTCATATGTTGTGCAACGGTTTTGTATGGGTCAAATTAAATAGTTAAAATTCCACTTCTAGCTGTGTCGTATCGATTTGTGTGCAATTAAAATGAGAATAAAATATTTTGTTATCTTTGTGAACTCATAATGGAATTAGAAAATATTTCCTGAAATGTAGGGGAAGCGATAGGAAATTAAATTGATTGTTTTAGTCAACAAAAAAAATATTAAATATAGAAAACTTAAAAAACGTTTCCTTTTAAAACAAAATTGCACTACAAAGTAGAAATTATATATTATTATTCTTATTCAGTGATATAACCTAATTAAAATAGTTTTCAATATATGTCAAAAGAAAATTATTGGGCGCTCATACCAAAACAGCATCAATAAATCATATTATATGAGTTCCTAATCATCTTATACAAATTTTGAAAATTATTCTGAAACTATTTTTACTTTTTAGTGCAATTTAGTTTTCACAGAAAACCAAACCAATGTTATTCTAAAGATGCAACCATTGAACAAAAATTATTTTTCATTGTTATTTTGTAAACTTACGTCTATCTATCTATGGTTGATATGGTTGCCTTTCTGTTATATTATACCAACGGAATTGACTACCGTTTACGTAATTTGACATTTAAGTTATGTATCTGAACGTTGATAAAATTTTTTGAGATCAAATGTGCTTCATATGAAACACATCATACACAACTAAGATGGAAATCGAACCGACGACCTCTGGAATTCTAGCTCTGCCTATGAGCTACGAGATGTTATGTTAATTTTTATAATTGGGATTAGATCGGTTTCTATTTTGGGATTGCTGTTAACTGAAAGACAAAAAAAGAAATAAATTAAACACAGCATTTTTAAAATAGCAGCTAATCGGAACAACATTTTAATAGAGATGAAATCTCTAGATATTACTCTAATCGTTTTTCATTTTACAGCATATAATTTTTTGAAGAATATTTTTTGGGATTTATATTTTGTGTCAACATTTTATAACGAAACAATTGAAATGAATTTAAATGTTAAATATGTGAGTTGGATACTGTTAGATAGACAATAATTGTGAGTTAGATAGACAAGAACGAAATAAGCGGCTATGCTTGTGAAGGTTTTCTGCAATTTCCATCACGAACTCCAGATGAGTATCGGCATAGTTCCTATCAAAGTCGGCTGCAGCCGCACTTCCTACCACTTTCTAGCCTATATACAAAATTCGTTGTCTTTCACTCACATCCTCACATCCTTAGGCATCACAATGGACCATATGGTCGAAGTGTGTCCCGTCCAGGACAGCCGCTACAATCTATCATCTAGATAGTGTTACCACTAGGGCTCGAGTATCAGACCTCCGTCTTACCGGGATGGTGTGTTTAACAATGCACCACGGTTACTTAGGGATCACATTATATGCCTGTCTTCATATATATTTTTTTAATTTTGTACGAATATACTAGCAATGTGAAAATTAAATTAAATGTATTTTATTAATAGATATAAATCTACACAATTTATTTGCTGCAGGACACAGTATGTCCGTGTGAAAACCGAAGTGGAATCCATTATTGATTTTACATTTGAATATATATTTATTTTATATTTTTCAATATTTTAAACATATATTGTCTTCAGTTATAAAATATATTCTTCTTCCAATTTGGACTAGACTACTATCTGCCATATAGAGAGATTTTCGATAGACAGGATTTTGAACTTTACGTAAGCTCGTTTTACGTAAACGATTATACCCAATGTCGTATACCCAATTTTTATACCCGGCACATATAATACAATCAAGGGTATATTAGTTTAAACCCCGAATTTGTGACAGTTGAAAAAATTGATCGCAGAAAAACATTTTTGGTACAGGTTTCCAGAAAATAATTATTTCCGCATGTCTGTTCGTCTGTCCGTAGAAACGATAAATTATAAACGAAGAGATAACTAGCAGAAATTTTGTGTGAGTTTGTTCTAGAGCTAAAATGTAAGATTAAGACCGTGAATGGAACCGTGATGTAAGACGAAGAAAGTACCTTTTTAATTTGTTTGAAATACTTTTTCATAATGTACTTACTGGGTATTTAAGTAATTAACGCAGTTAGTTGTTATTTTTTTTATTTTATGAAATATATAATTATTTAAAGGAGACAATTTTCGACACCAAAAATGATAAATAATAATTAGTTACTATCAAGAATAGCCAGCTTGCATATTTCAATATACTGTACTATATGGACTATAATGAAATTATAAATTTTGTAATTGAATTTTGCCTCATTGATTCGGTTACCTGCCAATCGTTCAAGTAGCTGCGCTTGTAAAGGCGTTCTGTGTACTTGGTACTGGGAGGTTATGGATTCAAATCCCGACATCGGCAGTTTGTCAATTATTAAAAAAAAAGGGCGGTTAATTGATTAAACTGTCGGCTATAGACAAGAACAAAGTAACCGGCTATACTTGTGAAGGTTTTTTGCAGTTTCCTTCACGAACTCCATATGAATATCGGCATAGTTCCTATCAAAGGCGGCTTCAGCCGCACATCCTACAAATTCCTTGTCTTCGACTCAAATCCTCATATCCTTAGGGATCACAATGGATCTTATAGTCGAAGCATGTCCCGTCGAAGACAGCCTCTACAATCTATCTATCTATCTTGATTCGGTTTTTCAAAAAAATGCTTCGGATAAAAGTTGTTCATTAAAAATATAGTAACAACTTGAATTCGAAATTCGAAATGTATAAGGCACAAATCAACTATAAAATTTAAAAGAAATGATATCAATTTTTGTGGCCAAATGTACACTGTGTCAGAAATATTAAAGCCCGCTATAGCTCTAATAAAAAAGGTTTATATACTTTTATTAATACGTTTTGCTTACTAAAGGCAGATAGTCTTTAAAGTTGGTCACAGTTATTCTGAAACACTCTGTTATAGTTGAGCGTGTAGAAGAAGTATAGCAACGGAGAAGCAACGAACCCAGGCAGCTCAAATAGCAACAAACAGACACACAAATATAGAAACAACACAACATTTGTTTAAAAAGCTGTCTACAATGCGTTTATTTCATTTACCTTAAATAAGATAAATCGTTTAACTTGTTTTACTGTGTATTATACCGCAACATAGCAAGTATTATCTTTTTTAAATTAGAAAAAATTGTTTTACTATGAACGGTCGTCTCTTTAGTTTTATTTTAATTTTTAATTTTAACTGGTACTTGTTGTTTGTAAATAAAACGGGATATAGTTTTAAAACTGTTAAATGATTCTCTTTTGAAAGTTACGTGTTTTCTCACACTCTTAAGATTATAAACGTTGTACTAGGCTTCGGAAATAAAGTAGAAGTAGAACTTTAAACTGACAAATGATTAAAAATACAAAAAAATTGGTTTGCTTTTACGTAAAAAACATATTCGATATTTTAATACAATCTTGATACATCACTTGAAAACAATCTAGGGCGGTTAAATATGCGTATAGATGTCAAAATTATGATTTTATATTGTTTCAGCCTGTGAGGCTATTTAAAGAAGGTATTATCTCCCTTTAAAGGCCCTCCATAAGCAATACAGTAGCAGCCATCACGGGGCACTGGCTAAGAGGCAATGCTGAGCAAATGGACATTCCAGTACACCAAGACCATTTCAGTAGCTGTCATAATCAAGAAGAAAAGGAAACGATGACCCACCTTCTCTGCCACTTTCTAGCACTTGTTATCAGAAGGCTGACACACTTGGATCAGCCATTCTTTGACGACCTCTCCTAACTAAGATCGGTTAACATCACATTTCATTTGCTATTCCTGAACATCTCAAAATAGTTCAAGGTGTAGTATCGTCGTATAGGACGGTCCCCTTTTTATAGGCATCACATGGGTCTTATGGTCAAAGTGTGTCCCGCCCGAACAGTCACTGTAACTTAACTTGATCTAATCTGTGTCTTAGTTGGTTTAAGGTTTACAATTTATCGCAAGTATTGCTTTCGTTCAGCGTGCTTACTGCCTAGCCAGTGTCCTGTAATAGTCACAACGATTTTGCTTACAGAGGTCCTTTGAAGCGAGATAAGATCTTCGGAACGCCTACGATTGTACTGCGACCGTATCAGTCTTGTTGTACCACAAGTACGTTCCTCCCTCTATCTAAGATTGGCCTTTCTTAAGATATCCTCATTCAGGAGCAGCTTCAGTTCGCAAACGGAACTCCCGTATACCTATTCATGCTTGTGTCCGACAGCCTTGTGCCATTTCTAGCAAGCTCGTTGGCTTCACAATTCCCTGGAATGTCCCTGTGCCCCGGTGACTACAATAAACCAATAATATATTGTAATCAGTTTATCAATAAACCTGTCAATTTGTTAATAAGCCTGCAGCACTAATTACTAAATATATGAATAAACAATCAAACATATAATTAATTTCTAATTTCTACTAAGTAAATATTTAGAATATAATAAATTATTATTATTCGATTGCCACTTCGATTTCCGTATATCAATATGAGTGACGTAAATGTATTTTATTCATTTACTATTAATTGCAGTTCAAATATTCATTTATAAATTGTTTTTTCTCCTAATATATGACGTCTTACAAGCTTTTAAAACTTTACACTAATTATATTTGTATAACAAAGAAAAAAAATACAGTTATAATAAATATATTCATTTAATTCATATTTTTATATAAAAATTATAATTATGTACTGAAAAATATTTTAAATAAAAGTTATAATTAAAATATATACAGGATGGATAGAACGAATATACACATGAATTAAAATTCGTAACGCAGGGGATGCGTAATATTACCGAATTTCCTTAGAATTAATAATATACTCTCTAGCGGTGATAATTTTAGTCTGATAAAAATGAAATGTCGCATCTGATATGATACTGGTGATTGCAAGGAATTTTATTAATAAATGGCATAGGTCAAGGGGAAAGGACACATCGAGAAAGAAGTAAACCCAAATTATAAAATATCGCTCTTAATATTAGAACTATCAAACTCAAACTCAAAATGTTGTATTTCTTCAAAACGTGGTCATACACAAAAGAAATATACGGGTTGACTTGAGAACCTCTTTCTTTTTCGCCGGTTAAAAAAACATTAAAATTGCGCAAAGATATTGAGTGCTTTCAAATAGCGTTTACACACATTACATATACCGATTATGATATTTTGCTTTAGTGGAAGCGCTGGGAAGTCTTATTTTTTATTTTTTTTGTGGCTAAAATTTGAAATTTTTTTCTTAAATTTATATGGGATCAACTTTGAAGTATACCCTATCCAATAAAAAAAAATAATCAAAATCGGACTACTCTATTAAAAGTTATGCGTAATCATACATTAAAAAAAATATACATGTTGAATTGAGTACCACCTTCTTTGAATATCGGCATAGTTCCTATCATTGTCGGCTGCAGCCGCATATCCTCCCAATTCTTAGTCTATACGCAATAATTCCTTCCACTCCACTCACATCCTCACATCCTTAGACATCACAACGGACCTTATGGTCGATGTGTAACCCGTCCAGGGCAGCCTCTACAATCTATCTACCACCTTCTTTCGTCGATAAAAAAATGTCGGTATACTAGTGCAAAACTTTTAAGAGTATAATATAAATTTTATCTTCATAGTTTGTGTTGGAATTTATCAAGATATCTTGGTATATATTTAACTTGAAACCTTGACAATAAAAATTAAACAACAGTCTGGGTGTGAATGGTCTACCCACAATGATAACTTCTCATTTGTGACCCTTGAAAACTAGATACGTAGTCTACTTAAGACGATTTGGCAATTCAAATGCAGTTATACATTTATACTCTATTGAAATATTGTGATTTCAACTTTTTATTTGAACTATTATTTGTTAAGACGAAAAAAGTTCACAAACGTACGACAGTTTGTTCACACCCACATATACAGTCATCTCTCTAAATACGGTGGACTTGGACTCAAGAAACCGCAAAACGTGATAAATTTTACCCATTATAATAACCAGCCATATGGGCATAAAAAGATAATGGGTGGAATTTCCACCAAACATTTATTTTGCCTGAATATTTAATATTAGCTGTAAAAGTTTGTTGGTTGTTACGACATGTACAAGGTGACATATGTACAAAGACGTCTATTTATTGAAGTAAAAGATCTAGCCGCGAGTTCATTACAAGCTCAACCAAAAGTGTATTGATAAAGATTGTCACGTGCGAGTGTCAAGTACAATGATGGCTTGTAAAAAATATGTTTTAGTAACGATGGACCGTCCTGTAAATATATGTAACTTGGACTGTGTACGCTAGTACAAATATGATGAATCACTTGAAATGAATAGAAAATAAAAAATTATACAACAAATGTATATATTATTTAAATTTATCCTACTTTTATAAATAAAATGGATTACAACGAATGTATACACAACACACACACACACACACATAATAATAATTTTATCTAAAATCTATATATGAGAGAGCTTTTTCTTTTTTTTCTAATTTTATTTTACATTTTCTATATTTTTACCTGTGTATACAGGTAAGAACTAGTCCGATTTAATAAAGAGGTTATAATATGTTCAATGTCTAATATCAATGTTAAGCTAGCACCGAATTTGGAGTTTCTCTAATGGGAATATCTCAAGATGGGTATCTCAAGAATACGGAAGGAATAAATAACATTCGAAACATTCCAAAACATTGAACAGAGCAAAAGAAAAAAATATTTTATTTTTTGAAAACATCTATTACGAGACCTATACAAGTATGATTTTATATGGGGAGTGAAATGAAATTCCAGATTAGACTGTCACTATTTATACCCAGTATAATGTAAATATATAAGGTATATTAAATTTAGTTCAGACTTTGTAACGCTTGAAAATATTGATCGCAGAACAAAATTTTTGCTATAGGTGTTAATAAAATTATCTAATTAGTCCACTTCCGCATATCCGTCTATCTGTCTGTCCGTCTGTGAACGAGATAACTCAAGAACAAAACGAGATAACCAGCTGAAGTTTTTTTCTGTTCTGCTCGGTTTCTGTTTTCTGTTCTAGAAAAAAAAGTCAGGCCAAAGTATGGTCAGTTATTTAATGGGCAAAATCGGCCCATGTTTGGGCAAAATGGGCAAAACTGCCTACCATTTAAACCGTAAGAGGTATAACAAGTTTAAAAACAAAAAACGTTCTTCTCCTTAAAATAAACAACTTTTGTTTGAAAAATTTTTCCGTAACCTCAATAGTTTTCTCATAATCTGTGTTCAAAGTTTCTCGGAAAGCGAAAAATTTTTGCTATAGGTGTTAATAAAATTATCTAATTAGTCCACTTCCGCATATCCGTCTATCTGTCTGTCCGTCTGTGAACGAGATAACTCAAGAACAAAACGAGATAACCAGCTGAAGTTTTTTTCTGTTCTGCTCGGTTTCTGTTTTCTGTTCTAGAAAAAAAAGTCAGGCCAAAGTATGGTCAGTTATTTAATGGGCAAAATCGGCCCATGTTTGGGCAAAATGGGCAAAACTGCCTACCATTTAAACCGTAAGAGGTATAACAAGTTTAAAAACAAAAAACGTTCTTCTCCTTAAAATAAACAACTTTTGTTTGAAAAATTTTTCCGTAACCTCAATAGTTTTCTCATAATCTGTGTTCAAAGTTTCTCGGAAAGCGTAAAATATGTCCAACTTTCAAACCATACGAGATTTTTTTAAATTGTAGGACAGCAAATAGTTAACAATTCAAACATTGATATACAACTCAGTATACACTGGGTATTCAAACAATTAACTCAGTTAATTGTTACATTACTTGTTTTATATAACAATCGGCAATCATCGGCATTCGTCTTGAATTGAAATTTAAAATATTGTATATAGTGTATAGTGTATGATTTCACATCATGCCTGAGTCCCTTGCTCCAAACTTGTTTTATTTGGTACTAGCTGCTCGTAATGGCTTCGCACTCAAATTGTTTAAACAAAAGTTGTTTGCTTTTATAAGATAAACATTTTTTATTCTTAAAGAGTTTCTCTATCTCGCACCGTTCAAAATTTTTTATTGTAGCTTCCACCCAGTACAGGTGCATAAATTGGACACTTTTTACATCCTAAAACTTCCTCAAGAAGTGGGGGCTATATAACGTAAAATTTTTAAAATCGGACTGGTAGTTCCGTAGATTGGTCAAACATATACTCTCTAGCTTTATAATATAAGTACCTAGATGTAATTTCCCCGCCATCGGCAGTTTGTCAATAATTTTAAAAAAATTGGCGGTAAATTGATTAAACTGTCGGCATATGGACAACAACGAAGTAACCGGCAATGTTTGTGAAGATTTTCTGCAGTTACCTTCACGAACTCCAGTTGAATATCGGCATAGTTCCTACCAAATTCGGCTACAGCCGCACAACCTACCAATTCCTTGTCTACACACAAAATTCCTTTCACTGCACTAACATCCTCACATCCTTAGGCATCACAATGGACATGATGGTCGAAGTGAGTCCCGTTCAGGACAGCCGCTACAGTCAATCGATGTTTAGTTTATATAAATATGTTTAAACTAATTTGTTAAGAATTCATATAAGCTATACGTTGTCACTTCCATTACCATAAATCCATAAATTACAACTTTAGTAAATGCTCAATCATCTCCATACATTATTGACTGTATATAGAGGTATAGTGGTGCCGTTGACAACCATATTTTTTTTAAATATAAAACAGTAAAATATTTTTAAATAAATTTTTATCATACAATACAAAACATGACGTAACTTTTTTTGAATTAATATAAATATTTCGTGTATTTTCCTAATTTAATATACGCGAACTTACCTATGTTTTTGTCAAATTAATTATAGAAACAGTCAAAAAAAGATATTGATTATTAAAAATTCATACTAATTAGTGACCCTATTTTTTACACTATTAAATTTCCGAATCGAAAAGCCGGAACTTATTTCGTGTATTGTAAATGTAAACGATAATAATAAAGTTCTGTATTGTTTTAAAGGCTTGTGATTACAGTAAATCCATAATTTTTGGCGCATTATCAAAACCAGAAAGGCGCTTTCTCTTTTTATAATAGTATCAAAATTGACAATCTATAATGAATTAATTATTGAAAATATTTTTTTTCTAAGCAATTCAATTATTTCCGATTATTCCAATACTTACATTTCCATCATATTTCTAGCTCCTGTGAAAGTGATCTAAGGAGTTTAATAATCGTTCAGTGAATCCACCACAAAATTGACGGTTTTTATGGTATTTTTTGGTAGCCACTGAAGAGAGAAACTTACCTTTTTCCCGACCTCATGCGTAAAGTTTTAGTCAATTCAGAAAAATGCCAATATCCCCTTCAGGTGAGGTTAAGGGGTACCGAAACAGTTGTGAACCAATTTAGATTAGTAATTGACCATATTTAATTATTGTGCTTAATCTATTTTTTAAGTAAGGTGGTGCTAAATTTTCAACTTACGATTTTATTTAATATTGAAAAAAGTGAAATTTGATACCCGTTTTGAGGTATCAAATTTCAGTTGTTTTAGTATTAAATTCAATTATACCATATTTTTTATGAAACCGATATCATAAATATTTGTATCAAAATCAATTATTTACATTATAGTTTGTAATGACTCTATTAATATAAATGACTTGTAGCAAATGTAAATATTTTTTCGGGAATATTATATTATGATTACCGATCATTATAAATATTTTTCTATTATATATACAGAAGGTCTGATTTCTTTTTGATACTGCTAATAACATTTAAGGAAAAATTATATAATTGCGTGTTTTATGAATATTATTATTATTTATTGTAAATAATTCATTACTAACATTATATAAGGAAATGTATTTAAATCTATAAAGGGTTACAAGTTTTTATAATAATATAACACCAAAACATTAATTTTTATGTAAGAAATACTTATTGTATGTATGAACAGACTATTATTGTTATATAGTGTTCCGTGTCAAAATTAATAAAACGGAATATTTATGGATTCACTTCGATGTCCATCCGTTCGTTCGTCTTCGACAAAATAATTTTTAATTTACCACAGGGATAAAGTATGATCGCCTGATTATTGACGTAAAGTATACAAAGTTGAATTTTGATTCTGTGGGTAAATTTCAGGAGGTAAATTTAACAAATTTAGGCCCGGCTCCTTATAAAACCTAGTCATGACTAATCGTTATTGTAATTGTTGAATTAATTTGAAATATAATTCGAAATATCCAGCATATAAGCAGAAATATCAGTAGACAAAAACACAACAAGACTTTTAATCGAATGTATTTACGTTTGGACAGCAAACCCGTGTTTATCATTGATGTATCAATGAGATTTTCTTTTTAACCCGACTTCAAAAAGGAGGATGGTTCTCAATTCGTCTGTATTTTTTTATTTTTTATTATTGAACAATCACTAATTCGAATTTTTTATTGAATAAATGATTTTTTTCTTTCACTATTCGATCTCAATATCTAAGCTATCCATCATTGGAATCAATAATAATCTTATTGATTTCTTTCTTCATTCATTTCGTTTTTATCGGTAGTTTTATTTTCGCGGAGTACTGTCCGTAATAAGGCCCATAGGATGTTATCTGAAAATGGTCCGCGTCTTATTAAGAATCAAATTTTAGCTTTTTAATCTATTGATTTAAATAAATTTTCGCTTGATTACATATGTTATACATAAAAGGTCAGATAAATTAAAGAAAACTCATAGTATTCTATAAAAAAAAAAACAGTTTCTGAGTTCATTTCAGCCGCTTCTGTTACCAAAGTTTGTGATTTTTTCCAATAAGGCCCAGGGTGGTTTGTGATTAAAAATAAAATACATATTTCGATATTTTTTTAATATTTAGTAAACAAGAAGTATACAGAAATAAGTAGACAGCATTAGAGAAATGAGGATATTTTAAAATATAATGCTAAGTTTTTGCTTAAATACAGCTTGTATTTCTAATAGATCTAACAAGGCTCGCCTATTCATGGCTGAATTGTTGTGCCAAGTACATAAATATTAAAGAAAAAATTTATTTTAATGATTATTTAGTTACTTATATTGATATCTTTGATTTAATCTTTAATTTGGCAAAGTTTTTTAATGGACCTTACTGAAAGACCTGATTTTAAGCCTAATATGGCCTAAAATCGAGGTTTTTAAAATTACCTAAATTTCTACTTAATTATTACGCAATTTAACGTTTTCAAAGTCATTTTGAAAAAGTAGGCCTTGTCAGGCACAAGTACCTTATGATGTATTTTGTATGAATTTGTGTTAACATCTTTCGGCATTTGTTAAAAAAAAAATAAAAAACAAAAAATTATTATTATTATTATTATTCGTTTCTTAAGAACTCTTTTAAACATAATTAAAAAAAGAAGTCAATCTGTTGAAGACATCATTTCCAATTCATTTTTTGGATCAAACTCTAAAAAAGTATTTATTAACAAATTTTATGTTTCTGTACTCTTTTGTTCTCTTTTCAAAAAAAAAAGAAGCTTTAAATAACCAAACTTTTATATGTTGAAAACAAAAATTAACCATAAAATTAATCAATATGTTAGTGAAAGACCAAATTACCGTTTTTTTGTTTTTAGGAAAAAAACCATAAAAAAGAATCGAAAAATTTTATGTGAAATTAAAAATGTATAACAACATTTATAAATAATAATAATAAATGAACAAAATTTTGTATTTAATGTTAATAAAGGTATTAAATGGAATTTATTTTACATTTGTAGGTAGGTATTCACAATAATTGATTATTGTAAATTTTAAATTATAATCTTTTGGAGTACTATTGACTCCAAATGTGCATTATTTTTCATATAAAACTTTAGTTAATTGTGGTGGTTAGATTGATAGATACATCTTGGGGTCTAAAAAGTTTTGCACTTCGACCTTATGGTACATTGTGCTTCTTCCATATGTTGGAAATGCTCCTGGCCATTGCTTATAAGTCTTCCATTTATCCACTCGGTGATCATATGTTTACACGCAGTGTACAAATTTTTACATATTTCGATTTTAACATATTTTTTACAAATTTGGAAAACCAGAGAATGTTTTCGGCGGTTTATTAAACTGAAACACTGTCCAACTGATATTTTTATTGAACTCAGTTAATTAGTGATTAACGCCAAATTAACAAACACTGAATTAAATTAAACTTTGACTTTTATAGCTTTAATTAAACTTTTTAATGCAGAAACTTTGAAATGCTTGTAACTTTGAAATGCAGAATGCAGTACAAAGAATGTTGATCCAGCAATCATGATAAATTATTCTCAAAAAAGGGCTTTAGTTAGTATGAAGGACATCATTTAAAATACTCCAAAAAAAAAATTATGGATAAAAAAGATGTCAAATTACTTAAGTTATACCAAACATAAACCAACAGCAAAAACTGGTGGTAATGAAAAATTTTTTCAAAAAAAGAAATGCCAAATAGTAAAACAAATAATTACATACTTTTAATGAAAAATAAACTCATCATCGCTCATCGGTCTTTAATACGTCTGTAAAATTTCAGATTACTCAAACGTTCGGAAGTGAAAACGGAATTACAATATTCCAATACATCCATATATACAAACAAACGTACATACATGCCTACATACATACAAGTCAAGCTAAGTACAAGTGTGCTAAAATATAAAGTAGTAGAAAACTTGTTGGGAGGGGGAAATACAAAATTGGAAATATCTTTTCTAATATTAGTTAAATGAGAAAATATATCATAAGAAAAGTGTCAGAAATGTATATGTGTATCTGTACGCGCCCTGTAGGCAACAATTTTAGGTTTATCGGAATGAAACGTGGTATGTTACATATTTTTTGTATTTGAAAGGCCAAGTCCGTTAGTAAGCAAAATCGGACAAAGTGGAAGAGGTCTTACAGAGAGGGGGAAACATAAAATATTGGATTTCATTAGCAAAAAGAAAAAATTTGAGATTAAAAATGAATAAAAATGTATAAAATCAACTTTACTGCATTTCATTACCTGACTATATTCTCTGTAACTAATATTTACAGAAATATTTGCAATTTGAATTTAATATCTATAAATGCTTAAATTGCCTATATTGTCGGGAATTTTTTTTCAATTTGCTTTTTCATAAAATAACATATTCCTAAATTATGTATGGTAATTTGTTAGCACTAAAATTACAACAATGAAAGTAACATATTTTATAATAATGTTACTACCATTCTGTTACCTGAGTTATTAGCAGGTAGTATGTTATATATTAACAAACTATATGCACATTATTATTTAAACAAAATAACTCATTAATATAAATGAAATATTTGTTTATTTAAATTGAATGATTCAATTAAATTTTGATATAAAATTAAATCAAATAATTATTTTATGTGTGTTCGTTATGTAAAATTGTTATTAGAAATATAAATTATTTATGTAAATAATGTAATGTTTGTAATAAAAAAACGTGTGTAGGGTAAATCGTAAACGTGTTTAGCGTATTGGAACTACTCGGCTAATTGAAAAAAAATTATTTACTTCAATTTTCCATATCTTAAAAAACACTCTACATTACGTGATTTATGGATGTTTTCGATATCGAGGCAACTTTAACAAATTATAAAGTGTGTTTTTTTGTAGAAAATTTTATAGTTTGCATTTTTTTACACAATATTTTTTAAAAAGTTTATTACATTTCGAGCTATTTATAAAAACTTTTCAACATTCGGGTATTTGTTTCAAGGGTGTTATTTTTTTATGTTATATCTGATCATTTGAATCATTGTATTGCGACTATTGCTTTTACGAGGTCTGTCCGTAATGTATCTGATCTGCTTTTATATCTTCGTGCCAGAGTGTTCGCGCGACCTTTGCGAGGCAAGAACGTCAACAGTAAAGCTTCACGAACTTATCGGTTGCTCGCTGACACCTACAGAACTTATAGTTCATGCGCAGCGTGGATTTGTTGCGAAGCCTTTTCTGCTTTCGTCGGATTTTGTTATTGTTAAAAATGACTGAAAGAAAGTTCGGAAACTATTCAAATGATGCAGAAGGCCTTTGGGGATGAGTGTATGGGCAAAACACAAATAAAAGAGTAGTATAATCGTTTCCAAAGTGGCCGCACATCAGTTGATAGTGATTTTCTTTCTGGCCGACCTTCGACAACAACAACACCGGATAATATCGAGCGCAAGTTGTTCCATATAAATATAGTAACAACTGTTATACGATAATTTTTTTCGAAAACCGAATGAAGAATGCGCAAATCAATTATAAAACTTTGAAAACTAACATCAACTTTTGACACCAACTGTATTAAAAGCCTCTATAGTTCATATGGTGGGGAACTTCTAAATAGCAGAGCGAAAAATAATTCAATTGAAAATAATTCCGCGTAGGACTACTGTGGGCTTAAAAAGGAAAAACTAAATAATATGAGTAAAATTAAATACAAATAAATCGAAATTCGAAAATTTTTCAATATTTTTATATATGTGGGGCATTTTTTCCTAACAAATAATGAAGATTCTTTATTTATGCAACAAATGAGTAACAACACTTTCATCAGACATGTGATTGCGTGTAATGATGAAACTATCTATCCTGGGGCATCTATACCTAAATTACCCTAATGTTTAAAAAATGTATAATATATCCCTGGCGTTTTTTTCTACAGTTATTATCTACATAACTAATTAGATAAAAACAAATTTGGTTGTTCAAGCGTTTTCTATTTACTTTTATTTTCTCTCTACTTTCCATAAACAGACAAAAAAATAAAATTGGGGGAGAACAGATTTTTCATATTTGTGTCGAACAATTTTTGTTTATGTTATTACGTTTATAATTTAGAGCTTATGTTGTGTGCCACAAAAATAGGGCTCAATTTAAAAAATTTTTTAGTTGAGCTATACTTTATTCATTCGATTTTTTGGAAAATGATTCGAATAAAAGTTGTTAGTATATTATAAAGAACGACTTTTATTCGACGAATTCTTTTGTAAACCGAATAAATAAGGTTCATATCAATTATAGTTCTTTTAGTTCTTTTTTACCGACTCCTAATGGACATGGATTATATATAGTTGACTAGATCTAGAGTTTGTGAAGATAGATAGATAGATTGATAGAGGGTGCCCTGGACGGGCAACACTTTGACCATAAGGTCCATTGTGATTCCTAAGGATGTGAGGTTGTGAGTGGAGTGGAAGGAATTTTTGTGTATAGACTAGGAATTGGTAGGATATGCGGCTGCAGCCAACTATAAGAGGAACTATGCCGATATTCATCTGGAGTTCGTGAAGAAAACTGCAGAAAACCATCTCAAGCATAGCCGGTTACTTCTTTCTTGTCAATACACCGACAGTTTAGTCAATTAACCGCACCTTTTCTTTTTCTTAATAATTGACAAACTGACGATGTTGTATTCAAACCCATAACGTCCCAGTTACCGAGTACTGCATACTGCGCAGACATAACGCCTTAAACCGCTCGACCACTTGGACAGAGTTTGTGAAAGGAATCTACAGACAACATTCACAAGCATAGCCGGTTACTTGTCTATACGCCGACAGTTTATTTAATGATTTTTTTAAATTAATTATTTTTTAAAATTATTTAATTGACAAACTGCCAGCGTCGTAAATTGAAGCAGCAACCGCCCAGGTTTGAGCAATTCCAAACTCGACCACACGGACTGGTCCCAAAAATATATTGAACTTTTCCAAAAAATCAATTATAACATTGCAAGTTTACTAAAGCATCACAGAAATATTTTGCTGCTCTGATCACCGGAAGGATCTTTGAGAGAATGAATCTGTTGCCGTATATCCATATTTTCGATAATTTATATAAAATTTCAAATTCGCAATACCTAGATCAGTTTTTGTATTATAAATACGTATTTCGACTACTAATAGCCATCATCAGTATAAATTAGCTTGTCGTAATTTACTCTTTGACAATTAGAAACAGATAGAAAATCGAAATCAATAGACAAAAATAAAAATAAATAAAAAATTAAACAAAATAAATTTAAATTAAATAAGTTTTATTGAAATAACTCTTGTTAAAATTGCTTTGATTCAAATTTACTCTTGTTAACATCACTCTTATTAAAATTACTCTTATATTGTCTCAGGATATGTATCGTTGCTAATTTGGTAACAGTTTCATAGTTTATAATACAAAAACTGATCTAGGTATTGGGACGAATTTGAAATTTTATTTCAAAAACCTAGAGTTCTCATTAATTACCATTTGATAATCTAATATAATTTATATATTCTAACTCTGAAACACTGCATATTTTTCGGTAATTCATCAAGGTGGATGTATATTATTATTGTATGTAAAATTATCAACATTGATAGTTAGTAATTCCCAGCTGTAAATATAATTAAGGACAACGAACAAAGTTCAGATGTTTATTTTATATACGTACATACACTCCCGTTCAAAAAAAAAAATAACAAATGTTAATTTTCTTACATTTCATAAAACTACTCACTTTTGAAACTCTCTATATAATGTATAATTTTATTTATTTCATGATGTCAGTGAGAATTCACAGAGTGAGAATTTAAAGAATATATCTAACGTTAATACTAATGTTAAGTCTTATATCTTACTCTTACGTGTAGAAATTAAATAAAATGTTGTATCTGCTACCACAAGAATAACCAAAATAGTGAGAGACTGATACGGTTCCGGTCAGTTATTTTTTTTTTTAACGGGAGTGTAAATATATAATATACTCTGTAACTCTAATCATGCAACCAATTCTAAGTATACACATAACGTAACTCAATATGGGAATCAAAAGTCAACAACTCTAATGATAATGTTATTGTTATTAATACGTATATGAAATGGCAATTCCTTCCAGGTATGTTGTAGTGTCCTTGCTTCTCGAACAATTCCAGCTAATTGTTTTGACAACAATCTATCATCATGATCGTTAATCTCCATGGTAATAACACATATATACATTATATATTTGTTTAATAAACTTATATCTTAATGAATATAATTACTGGTACAAGTAGTAGTAGTTGAAGTAATTCTTGATTGCTTGAACATAATTGCATACAATGGTTGACGGGATTGTACAATATACAAAATTAAAAGTTACATTTAAAAACTAATAGTAAATAAGATCACATATCAAAAAACTGTGAATTGCTTTAATACCCGACATATAATTTATGATATTTTTTCTCTTTCAATTTTTGAAAGATGCGCAGTTTTGTCAATTTTGGTTTTTGAGTTATCGTGTCCACGGACAGACGGGCAGCTGGGCAGACAGACGGACAGACGAGCAGATGAAAATGAACTACTTATCGTACTTACTTAGGTTATTTTATCTTTTCTATATCATAACACCATTACCAAAAATTTTGTTCTGTGGTTAATATTTTCAACCGTTACAAAGTCGAAACTTAACGTATAATACTCTGGTATATATCATATATCGGGTATAACAACTGAACACAGTTATTCTTCTAATTATGACTATGGGCCACAAATAAGAGTGTGTATGTACTGTAGGTCACAGTCGTGTTCGTTTTTCGAAATTATATTATCATTTTCATTTTGTTCATTCGATGTTTGGGAAAATGTTTCGAATAAAGATAGATAGATACATCTTGGGGTCTAAAAATTATTGCATTTCGGTTTTATGGTCCATTGTTCACCCCCTACTTTACTCCGGCGAGATTTGTTTCTCCCATATGTTGGTAATAGTCAGGAACTTGCTTATCCGGCCTTCCTGAAGGTTCATATATTCGGAGTGAGATGAACCGAATATCCTGTATCTGCTGTAACCTAAAGGTTCGCAGTCAAAGATATTGTCGCTGGATTTTTCTTCCTCCTTGCCACACAATCTGCACACAATGGACCCGCTATGGAGTCCCATTGTGTGCAGATGCTTCCGTTTTGTCGCATAATAAAAAGTGTCAGTACCAAAAGAAATTGCAGTGAATATACCTTTAATTTAAATCAACAAAAACATAAATTATTTTTTTCTTTACCATATTCGCTCCGAGCGCAACCGTACTCTGCGCCATGCGTGGTCAAAAACACAACTTCATGACCAATGTCAGTGTATAAAAACCATAGGCGTTTAACAAAAAGTTACAGTCAATTTAGCTTTTACATATTGTTTATTTAATTAAATTAATTAGTTTTGTTAAACGCCTATGGTTTTGTATACACTGACATTGGCCATGAAGTTGTTTTTTGACCACGCATGGCGCAGAGTACGGTTGCGCTCGAAGCAAATACGTATAACAATAAAAGATTTTGTTTTATGTTTATTTACAATTTTCTTATTAACAATAGTTTAGTGAATGTTAATAAAAATGTTTCTATAGAGTACTTAAGTTATTTAATTTGAAAAATTGGAAAGCTGCGAATCTTTTTAAGGTAATTGAATTGAATTTAATCAATTGAGTGAACAAATCACCATATGAAGACATACAAAATTACTTTTGTTTAAATTTCGATAACTCTTAAACGGCTTAGTAAATCGTTTTTTAATTTTTTTTCCATACATTGTCCAAGTAAAAATCCATGCCGTAAGACGAGTTAGGTATAAATAGTAACCAGAAATATATAGACAAACATATAACCTCTTTATTTATTTGCTTTTTGATATTGATTAATTATCGAATCACATCATCAAAAGGCATTAGAACAAATTAGCATAAAATTATGGCCACGAAAAAAAAAAAAACCTTCAGGCAAAAAAATCAGTGTATTAGTTAACGATCCAAAACCGTTAACACATACATTGAAAACAATATTATTATTATTACTATTATTTAACAACATAGTTTATTCAAAAAGTGTAACAGCTGTATTTATTGTTGAGCATCACACGATTACATAGCACTGGGACAACAATAGTAGTGCTATAGAGTAGGGATACAGCTAGAGCATCACATCTGTGTACGTTCAAATCATAATTTAAATGAAAACTTTATATACAGGATGTCTCTAAAAGGTCTTTACAATGATTTACCAAATATACTATAAAAAAATTTAGTTATGCAGGAACTGCTTCAACTTAGCGAAATTCCTTAGAATACATAAATCACTCTCTAGCGGTCATAATTTTAGTGTGATCAAAATGAAATATCATATCCGATATGATTTTAGTATTTGCAAGGCCAATTTTATTACTAAAAGGCATACGTCAAGGGGGAAGGGGGCTTAGAGAAAAGTAGCAAACATAAAATATAAAATATCTCTCTTAATATTAGAACAATCGAAAAATGTATGTTAATGTAAATGTAAAGAGTGAAGTTGTAGAAAATTATGTTGCTAAAAAGTCATAATCTGATCATTTTTTTCAAACTCTAATGTGTACAGAGATATTTAGAATTTTAACTTTCAATCTTTAATTGTAAATATTTCTGGAAATATTCGTGTATAAATATATAGTAAAACTAAGTACCTACAACTTTACTTCTGATAAATTTTTCGATTTTTCAAATATTAAGGGATATATATCAAATTTTGTGCTTCCCTCTCCCTTTAAACCCCCCTTTACCCCTTGCCCGATTTTACCCATTAACGAAGTTGACATTTTGAATACCAAAAGTTGATCCTAAAATAATCTTGAAGTTTATGATCAATGTGAAAATCAAGAGCACCATTTGGGTCATTTTTTTCAAAAATCGCTTTCTTATATCTTGTGTTCTACAGTATTCAAAATTGGCGATTTAAAACACTTGTAATCAGTATGCTATGTTCGAGACTCAAAAAACAATTGATTACTTTGTTGTTCTGATAATATGTCAACGCGTGGTGGTTAAAAAAATTGAAAATCGCATAAGAACATATGAATTTTTAGCATAATTTTCACTTGTGTAATACATTCCTGGAGTTTGGTCCGTTTCACCCGACTTACCCTGTATATATTGTTATGTTGTGTTGTGTTTTACTCCAAAAATCTCCCAATTCAAATATCAAAATGTTACCAAATTGTTTTAGTTTTATACAACACTGAGACTGCAAATGTTTTTGACATACAAGCACAACTTACATGCATATGTTTTTCATTCGTATAGCAACAACAACAACTCCTCGAGACTATATACATAAAACTCCTTGTAAGGAAAACAATTTGTTATGTATCATCTTCAATAATAAACTAATGAAATGTAAACAGTGAAATGAATATAAACAAAAAAATAAAACTGTAATTGTTATAAAATTATTATTTATTTAAGTTGCATTATGGGTAGAATAATTATGTTATTTTCATTGTGTTGTTATACAGGACTTATTTGAATTTGTGTCAAGCAAAATGTGAGGATCAAGATAGTAAAATTTTCAGTGCCATCTGATCGGAATTAATTAAGGGCCCAAAGGAGAAGGTACTGAAGTTTTCAGTTTGAAATATAAAACTCTTATGTATATTGTTTGCTGCGTTTTTTATATACTTTCAGTTCATTTAATTCAAATTATTTACTTCAATTTCCAGTGTAGTTTTTTCTTTCAAACCATATAGATTTGTATGTACGAGTATGAGTGTAATTTTTGTGTGTGTTATCTCGCATTAATTTTGTTAATGATCTTCGTATAGCTAAAAAAACAAAACAGTATGAAAATTTTTATAAAAATATTTTCAGTTTTTTATCTTATTTAATTTATATTTGTTTCCATTGTCAGTATAGAAAGATTTATTAGGTTTGACCAAAACCTTTATAGAATACGCCATTTTAGTGAGTGGCTTCAAATATGAATATGAAATATTTTAACGGGACTTTTCTAGCGAATTTCCTCCAAAGAAAATGCAGCTATTATTTTTGCACCAATGTTGGAATTTCGTAACAATTTCTTCAAATGTCCATCGATCCTACCTATTAGATGTTAAACATCACTATCGCTAAAATTTTTATATATGTATATATATGTACACGTTTATGTGTCTGTGGACTCTCTAGCGGTCACAGTTGGATTCCAATTGGAATGAAATTTGGTATTTGAGGCGCTAAAGGTCAAGTTCGTTAATGGGTAAAATCGGACATGGGGAAAGGGGGGGGGGGTTTAGAGAGAGGCAGAAACATAAAATTAGGTATATCTCACTTAATATTTGAAAAATCGAAAAATTTATCAGTAGTTAAGTTGTAGGTACTAAGTTTTACTGTCATTTTGTTTCTTTTTATTTTTCTGTTTCACTAATATTTACAGAAATATTTACAATTAAAGACTGAAAGTTAAAATTCTAAATATCTCTGTTCATATTAGTCTTTGGAAAAAATGATGAGGTAATGAAGTATAGCAAAATTGATTTTCTACAACTTTACTCCTTATACATTTTTCGATTGTTCCAATATTAAGAGAGATATTCCCCCTTTCCCCTTGACGAATGCCATTTATTAATAAAACTGGCCTTGAAAATACTAAAATGATATCAGATGCGATATTTCATTTTGATCAGACTTAAATTGTGACTAGAAATATTTATGTATTCTAAGGAATTTCGCTAAGTTGGTGCAGCTTCTGCGTAACGCCTTTTTTTATTACAAACCTGGTGAGATATTTGTCGTGAAAACAGACTAGAAAATTAAGGATTAAAATTTTTTACAGTTGTTTATTTCGACAATATTTGAAAAATATTTGGTTAACAAATTAATTCAATTGTAAATGTCTCTACAAGCTATATTTATGTTTTTTCGAACACAACTTTGTCGCTCTTTTCTAAACTTTACTGACAAATTACAAAGTATTCCGAAAATTGACTGAAAAAAATAGTAATAAGCAACTATTATTTCTTTATAAACATATACATTTCGCCAACACCAGGACTATTAACCATTATAGACACAGCTCTACCTTACGGTCTATTCTGCGACAGACTAACTCGTTTCGGGATGTATACCACGAAAACCTAATGATAAGGCACTAAACAATTTTATATTTTGAAAAATGAACGCTACTTTTGTGACCATGTAACCTATAAAATTGAAAATTTTTTTTCAAAATGTTACAGTTGTGCCGAATCCCTTTGGCTTTAGAAAAATCTAAAAAACGTTAGTATGTCTTGCAAAATTGTTATGAATACCAATTGGATTCGTAACACAAATCGACTGTAGAAAATTTTACTAGCAGTGTCAAAATTTGAATTTCGTTTCATTTTTTATCAAACCAAAGATTTCATTTTCTACAAAAAATACTACTAGAATTGAAATGTGTTTATTTTATGTAATTGTCACACTTAATTAAATTTTTATATATTTACATTGAAAAAAAAAACGAGATACTATTCGATTATAATGAGAAAAACGGCGCGTGAAAACTTTATTCGCAATAGCACTAAATGAAACAAGTAAATAAAAAAAATACAGCATGCTAACAGCAAATTAATATTTTACATGTTTTCTTTGTCTATCTTTCGTTAACTTCATTAATAGCTTTCTCTAACTCTTAATAATAACGGTTTATTAAAGTGAAAAAAGGCCGTTGTTAATTATTTTAAACGGCGATACATTGAATAACGATATAAATGTTCCATCGGATTTTTCTACTGTATAAATTCTTCAATGAAAACTCCTTTTCAAAATAAATAATAAGTTTCTATTAAAAAAACATTTTTAAAAACAAGCTTTTTATTGTAAAACTAATTTTCTATAACTTTACTTCTTATATGTTTTTATATTTTTCAATATTAGTACCAAATTTTGTGTTCTCCCGTTTCTCGAAACCCCCCTTTCTCCTTGTCGTTTCTTGTCATGCCTACCAAAAAAATTCATTGTCATCGGAACTGAACAAATATGTAAAAACTCAACTCCGTAGGATAAGAGGAAGTGGTTCTAATTCAGCTTGCAAGATTTGACCCGACCATACATACAGACATACATACATACATTCAAAAATGTATACATTCAAATTTATATATATATATATATATATATATATATATATATATTGATTCACAATGACTTTTTCCCTTGGATGGATATGTAGAAGTTATAGAAAACCAAAACAAGTCCTAAAATACCGAGGTTTTTTTGCTGCCAAAACTTTCTTCGAGGTTGACCGTGTTATCATTTTTGTTTTTAAAATGTTTGTACCCATACCTATATGCAACTATGTATACCACCTTTTGCATCATGCCCCCCGGTTTTTATCCTCTACTGACATGCGTATATATGTAACGACAAGTAAAAGTTTTAGAAAATATATTTAAAATAAATAATAAAATCTGAAATGAAAATTTTAATGTCCCAGACAATAAATTTTTTCAATTATGTTTTTTCAATTATTGAAATATTTTGAAAACAAATTTTATTTTACTATTAATAACTGCTTTCGGCATTGCGATCGGTCTGTGTTTTTTTGTTTTATATATCCATACTACTAGATAAATGTGGAAGTAACTGTGTTTGAACAACTCTTCACGACTAAACAGCTAAACGGATCGCAATGAAATTTGGCAAGGAAATAGATTATCTCCTGGAGAAGGGCATAGGCTATCTATGTTTGTCTTAAAATATAAACTTGAAGGGGGTAAACATTAAAAAAAATACATACAGTCGAACATTGAATCTTCGTCTTTTTTTTTGGAGTGGGTTAAAATTTTTATTGATTTTATCATTTCCACAGAAACTGTACTTCTAAAACATAACTATAAAATTATTTTATTAAAATTTTGTTTTAATTTTGAAATGTCAACTTTGATTGTCGTTTCCATAGTAACCATAAACTATAATAGCACACTATAAATCGTTTTATACATCGTTGTATATTGTAAACATATATCATATAGCGTGATTATTATTATTATTATTTTCAACACATATATACGAATATTTAGCTTTCTTATAAATACGGACGAAGTCGCGGGAAACAGCTAGTTATATGAAGAAAAAATTAATAGTTCATAGAATTCATAAACTGCCAAACTGGGTTCACCAAATGTGGTTCCAAAATTCCTGAATGAATATAATAGGGTTGATTTATATTATAAAAACTTCCAACTACGAGGTGGTAGGGATATTAATTATTGACACTAATTTGAATTCTGAAAATAATTTGCTTTAGACAGAGAATATATTAATTACATTCTATGAAAATTAATTTTAATATTTGTTTAATTTGTGTTCTTCCTTACCTCTAATATAAACTATAATTTTCAGGTGTTACAAACATCCCTAATTAAATTTTGAAGAAACAAATACGAAGTATTTAACCCAGATTTTATAGAAAAATAGCTTAAATTCGTAAATAACTTTTAGTTACTAAAAACTAGTCTGAAAAACATGATAGCGTGCTACATACACGATGTCATAAAATCAATGTTATGATTTGAATGGCTTAATAACTTCTTTATGTCCATTAATTTTTAAGTTTTTTTTCAAAATTATCTTAAAAACACTTGAGGAATTTAAAATGGGGCGATTCACGATAGAGCGACAAGCGATGAAGCTTATTTCCAATTAAATGGCTACGTAAATATGAAAAACTGCAGGATTTGGGCGACGAAAAATTCAAGAGCATTTGACTAATTATACCCACTGTGTACCGTTTGCTGCAGAGTATCGAACAAAGAATCATTAATCCATAGTTTTTTGTGAATGCACAGGGTGCCGCATTTACTATTAATGCTGCTCAAAATCGGACAAAGTTGGAAACTTTTTTGCAAAAACGTTTGAGTTGTAAATGTTTCTTCTAATGCAGGGTTTTGACTTGGAGAGGGCTAGTTTTACAGGTCTATGATTGACTTGTAGAGATTCAGATTCATTTATTATAAAAATTAGAAAACTCAAGTATGATGTTCTTTCTGATACAGAGATCAAATAAATTTGTTTATAGACGAATATAATGAAATATCTTATAGGGACATAGCCATTGTTTAAAATTATAGAAGGTTTTCATTTCGTACAATAGTGGTTTTGGGGCTTTAAAGGAAACAAACGAGGATTTTGTTAAAGTTACAGAGAATTTCGACTTATCAAGAATCGTTTTATCGGTATTTTGAAATATATTAAATGCGCGTGAAAATCCTCACCCTGAGACAAATTAAATAAGTATTTCTAAGAAAACAATAATTGTTCGAAAAATTCCCATAAATATGGATTATTTTCTCTTATTTGTTTATTTGAAATGTTTTTTTTTTATTATTATTTATTGAAAATTCAAGTAAAAAATATATTGTATTGTATTTACCAATACACATACATACATACATAAGTACATACATACACTGACTGCTGTTAGCACTAAAATCAGAATCGATTTTTGAAAATAATCTTAAAGTATATTCTGTGGTATGAGTCAAGTTACGATAACTTTGTAACACATGGTCAATAAAAAAAAATCAACATCCGGATATCATACACATAGAAAAAAAAATTCTAATAAAAAAAAGTTCTATTTACTATCAAATATTACACAATATGCTACACAAAGTATCATACCTTTCATTCCTGTTTTACCTCTATATACACTCCTAAATGGATTTTGTTATATGTTACCTCCGTATACAGACAAAACAGTGAGTGCGTGAAAAATAATATTGTATAAACACTATGGGTATTTTTTTTCTTAATCTTTGTAATATGAAGTCTTTTAAAAAAGCTTGATTATTTCAAATTTATGAATTCAGATTTATACCACGTAAAGAATGCAAAACAAGCTTTTGAGCGAAATCAATAAACAAAACGGATACATTCGTTTTTTTATCTATTTTTAAAATGTTTTTTTCAAAATGTTTTATGAACACATCTTAGTTAACGTTGAAAGCTCAAACATTGTTATTTTTCTTAAAAATTATATAGCTTACCTTGCAAATAGTGTATAGTTTTTCTTCTACTTGCATCATTTGAAACCAGTAGCAAAAACCCAAGCTTTTCTATTCGAAAGATCAAGACTATGTTTCTCGCGAGATTTTTACTGTTTTTATTTTATTTTGGTTAGTTATTTTCATAGCTTTGATAGTTATAATCACTTGTGAAGAGAACAGGAAAATGGGACAACATTTTCAACATTGTGAAAATCGCCGAAATAACAAACACGTGATTGACAATTGAATACAACAAGAAATGAGTTAATTTCTTAAATACCCGATATACCCTGAGCTTATGTAAAAAAGTTTATATCAAAAGATGGTTATTATTAAAAATGTTTTGTCTTTACATTTATGTTCAATCTCTTACGATATTAAAGCTGGACAGTTTTGCCTATTTTACCCAAACATAGTCGAATTTTACCCATTTACGAACTTGACTTGACTTTTTAGCTCTAGAACAAACACACAAAATTTTTGCTGGTTATCTCTTTTAGTTTTTGAGTTATCGTGTTCACGAACAGGCGGACGGGTGGATATGCGGAAATGGGTGAAGTAGGCCATTTTATGAACACCTATGCCAAATTTTCAAGAGTTACAGAGTCTGAAGTAAACTTAATATGCCTTATATACGTTAATATACCACATACTTGGTATAAAACGGGTGATATGAATACTATTTATGTTGGATATAACTTCTCTCCTTTATTAATAAAAGTAAATAATAAAACTTCGAACAAAATTTTGTTCCCTTTAGTATTTTGTGGTTTTTGTGCAGAAAATTGGATTGAGGTCGTTCGAATTAAATAGGTACTGAGCTATTTTATAATAATATTATATTCAATAATCAGATTTGTGTACAGAGGTCATGTGGCGTTCATATAACTTTTTTTTTGTCGTCAGTTGTGAGGTCTATTGATTATTATATACATTATTACAATTTTATAAAGATATTTCAAAAGAAATATCATTTATTGAAGTATATAAATGATAAAATTTTCCTTAATATTATTGATATGTTTTTTTTTTTATTTCTATTGAATGAAATAAGTGATGCCACAAATATGGCTAGCTAATTGGAAGGGTAGATATCGAATTATGTTGTTTTTCATGTTTTTTTTCTCATATCTTTCATGTTTTGAAATTGTGATTTAATTTCATTAGTAAGGGTGTGGTGCTTTCCCCTTTGCGTATTAAAAAAAACAACATAAGAACGAAAAAATGGAAAGAAAATGGTTGAAATCAAAGAAAAACTTCTTAGTCTCAGTCTAAAAAAAATGATCTAAACGAAAGATCTTTTGTGTCGATGCATAAAATGAGAAAAGTTTTTAATAAAAAATTTACACGAAAAATGTATAAACATATTCACACCAAATCGTCAAATAAGTACGATTATTAGAATTAATACCAGTACAAGTCGCCGAGCGGTTTAAGGCGTTATGTCTGCGCAGTATGCCTACTTGGTAACTTGGAGGTTATGGGTTCGAATCCCGACATCGGCAGTTTGTCAATTATTAAGAAAAAAAAGGAGGCGGTTAATTGATAAAACTGTCGGCATATGGACAAGAACGAAGTTACCGGCTCTGTTTGAGAATCGGCATAGTTCCTATCATAGTCGGCTGCAGCCGCATATCTTACCACTTCCTAGTCTATACACAAAAAATTTTTTTTCTTAATAATTGACAAACTGCCGATGTTGGAACTCGTACCCATAACCTCCCAGTTTCTAAGCAGGCATACTTCGCAGACATAACGCCTTAGACCGCTCTTCCATTTGGAGTGGTATCCTTGCTTGGATTGTTTGTTTCGACCACAAACCACAAAGGGAGATGCGTTCGATCTCTTTGAATTTTTTTTGATTGAATACTAAAAAGATCTCGATATGAATAAATATTAAAACTTTTTCTGATAGGAATTTGTGAAACACCCTGATACTACTTCCTTATTTGGATTGTTTAGATTGTTTGTTTCGACCCCACGGAATTTCTTGAATTTTTTTCGATTGAATACCTCACAAAAGATCTCGATATGCATAAACATTAAAACTTCTTTTTTCTTTTTAGGTGCTGCAGGTTCAACTGGACTAAATGAATTAGAAATGGAACATCCAGATCGATTGCCAAATTTTATAACACCTGGACAAACATATAGAATCCCAACGGGGGCAACAGTAGTGTTACCATGTCGAGTGAATGAACCAGGTATATAATGAAACACATAATATAATATATATTAAAAAGTTTTTTTATTAACATTAAATGATGTTGAATATTTACATATTTTATGATTATCTCTCCATGAATTTCCTTTTCATAACGGAAATATTATGATTATATGCACTTTCGTTATTATCTTCTTCCATTCATCCATCTATCTCTTTCCATCTCCAACCCTTTGTTGGTTATGAAGTAAGTAGTAAGCTTTGCGATATTTAATTTTCTAACGTGATATCATGAATTTTAAGAAATATTACAATATTGTGAAATTGCATTAAATTTAATAACGAGGTAAATATATGACTTTTTTTGGTTTTTACCTTATCTCCTATCTTTATTTATATATGAATATACTTAATGCACTTCATACATGTATACTTGTTTTGTCCAAACTGAGAGTTTGTAACATGATCAAGATGGCGTTTTATTTCAAAAATAATTTTCCATGTTAACGAACTTACATCATTGTGACCAAATAAGCTCTGTTGTAGATCAAAACCAAATGCGTGACGTAGCCGTAGAACAGGCGCGGATCCAGCCGTCAAAAAAGCAGCTACCCGAAAATCGGCCAAGTGCGAGTCGAAGTATGAATTCGCTCATGATCGATATAGTGCATTCCTACAAAGGAGATGTTTACAAAATATATGACGCCCTGACCAAGACTATGTACTTTTAAATTAGTAGATGACTATGCGCACCCAGTGAATAGTTTTCTCTTTTTTCCAAGTATTCATGTGCCAAAAAGAAATAGATAATATGTTGTCAAAAATGTGACATAACGTGTCAGCATATCGTCTATGATGATTAAGTACTTCGCTGATGACTAAGTACTTCATTGTTTTTTTTAAATTAAGGCATTGGATATACTATCATCAGCCTAACGACCTCAATAGACCGTGAAAGTGTGACGTCCGAAGTCTATTAGGGTTGTGGGCATGCCCATGGTGCCCACAGCGGTGGATCCGCTCTTCCCGTATAAATTCCACCTGTATATTCTGTTAAGATTATCAAAGAGAACAGTTTTTTAAATTTAATTTAAAAATTTGTCTCAATTCTTTGAATAATTGTTTGTATTTTATAAATACGTATTTGGACTACAAAGTAGCTATCATCAATATGAATTTGTTAATCGTAGTTCGTCTCCGGCTTATGGAAGAGAAATTATATCTATTACTCGTAACTGATGTGACGCGTGCCTCACGATGTGTATTTCTGACTATGTTTCATGGAATTAAATTCAATATTGCTGACAAAAATGGTACAATATATATCTTTAGGATACTTAGGCAGGCAATGTATAGCAAAATTCAGTCAGAATAATTATTAAATCCAATATTAATGATTACTTTAGTTTTAATGATAATCGAATAATTAACCAGCCATGTAGTATGGACAAAAACAAAATAACTGACTATGCTTGTGAATGTTTTCTGCAGTTTCCATTCATGAACTCCAGATGAATATTGGCATAGTTCCTACCAAACTCGGGTGCAACCGATATTCAAATACAAATTCCTTGTCCACATCTCCATCCACATCTTAAAAAAATGTATAGTTATAAAATTAATAAAAAGTTAAAAATAATGAAGTGGGTGACCTCTGTTATAGACTGTGGAATCTGAGAAACAGAGGTAAAACCTCAGTATTATTATATGTTCATTATTAATCAAACAATTATGACTGAACTGTAGTAAATGAAAGTATGGGCTTTTGTCAATTTCGTTCAAGTCTTGCATTAAGCTTATGCGATATAGGCTGCCATCACTTGTAACTTCTGAAGACTTAATATACCTACCCAGCTTCATGTTTTATTTAAATACCGAATTAAAATATAAAAACTTATCTTTGTGGCCCACTAATAAAGGTTGAGTATGAAAAACTTGTATATTGGCGGCTTGTATATAGTCGGTTAATTGTTAGAACATACTCGAGTATGGGAACAAGTGTTAAACTTGCACTTCTGATCGAACACTCACAGCTATCCATTAGTTTCTAATACCTATAAAAGTAAGGTGCCATCGATCAGGATTATTTGAGTTTGGCATGATTAATTAAGTGAGACAAATTTAACTTTCGAAACATTTAATTGATTGACCCCAAACTACCACTGGGACATGTTATTCGTTAAATACATACATATTATATGGGGTACAACCACAGTTTGCATACAGTGATCAATCATTTCACTAATGTCTTGTGGTACATCTCCAGATACTGTTTAATTTATCAGTGGATGTTTCTTTGTAGAAAAATGGTAGCGATTTTTAAGTATATATCGCGATTTCAAATAGTTAAATATTCAATATTAATTACTGCTGACCGACTTCAAACCCTGTATCAGGTTCAAAAATGAATGATGAATAAATTTTTAATTAAAAAGTCAAAAACGTGATTTCTTTGTTGAGGAAATCTAATTTCTCATCAAGAACACTTTAGTAGCTGATTATTCTTTTAATATTTCACGAACTGTGTGTATACCTTTAATATGAAATGTGTTATGCTCTTTGCATATAGGTATACCTATTACTACATCTTAAGTGAATTCCCAAACGCGTTATCTTATATTAATTATATTGTTTGCACTAAAAGTTCGATTCAAACTTAATATTCGTCTTGTATTATAATCTTTGTTGTTCTGTTAAATTGTTGTACACTGAAAGTTTTAATCGGTATTAAAACATTTAATTGAATTTTGATTTACCTGTAAATTTTAACTTTCTGGATTAACTTTTAAAGTAAGTGTAAGATATGAAAGTAAACACAAAAGGTATGTTGTCACACTGATTTTCTCTTCTTTTTTTGCAAAAGAGATCATTGAGTAGATTTCATAGATTTTTTTCTATTGAAAATGATTAAGAAATTAATTTAAAAAGTTTTTTTAATATAAATATATTTTTTATTTATCTTCAAATATCTAGAAAGCATTATAGATAAAGAAATAAATCTTCAAAATATCTACCAATACTTCTACTTATAATAAAACTGCGGACATGGTCAATTCTGTATATGGAAAAATTTTTCAAAACAACACCTAATTTGGTAAATAAATTATCTTGAGCCTAATTATCTCGATGCAACCAATTTTGATAGGAACTATGCCGATATTCATCTGGAGGTCATAAAGGGAAACTACAGAAAACCTTCACAAGCATAGCCGGTTACTTCGTTTTGGTCCATACGCCAACAGTTTTGTAAATTAATCGCTCCATTAATTTTTTAATTGACAAACTACCGCCGACGGGATTCAAACACATAACCTCCTAATTCCAAGCTGGCAAACCCTGTAAGATCACTTGGATACTTTGGTTGGTTTGGGCTGGGCAAGAAGAAGAAGATATCTGGTATCATTCTGGACATATTTTGTCAAAAATTTAGGGAAATCTAGCTCCTTGAAATAGAAATGTTGCTAGTTCCAAGTAACAATAGAAATATCTTCTCTATACTAGATATCTTTTTTGAAAGCTACATTAGTTCAGAAATCGGAATAGTGATCACCACTAGTATCCTTTGGACGAAAAAGTCGATAATTTTAGAACTACGACAGATTTATTTTATTTCTTTGAAACATGTCAATAAATCAAAAATAAACCAGAATGTTTTATGAAATAGTTTCCTATATTTTCATTGAAATGAAATATTTAGTTTCGTTGCGTTGTTCAAAAACAAACTATATATATAAACTTAATTACAAAACTTAAAAGGAAATTTTCATACAAACAAAAGAGATTGTGTAGAAATTATTTTGGAAGAAATCTTTTTCTTTCAAAATATATATATTTTGCTGTAAGTGATACATAATTTTCTTCAGTTTATATACAATATGTAGCTTTAGTACTACATTTTACTAGAGGTTGGTTGGTATAATGAACAGTAATAAATTATTAACTAAATAGTAACCAAGTCGTTTTGTGCTTTGTGCAATACGTTGTTGGGCGGACATGTAAAGGAAGGAAGAAAGATATACGTAATATATACTAGACGTGTATATGTATGTATACCTACATGTATAGTTTAGGAGAAAATGTGAAATGAACCAATTCTTGGAGCGCCTAGACATTTACAAAGGAAATTTAGCCATTTGTTTTGTAACGGTGAAAGAATTTCTTCAAATCCTACTTAGATAGAGGCTGCCCTGGACGGGCTATACTTCGACCATAAGGTCCATTGTGATGAATAAGGATGTGAGGATGTGAGTGGAATGGAAGGAATTTTTGTGTATAGATTATAAATTAACTGGTAGGATATGCGGCTGCAGCCGACTATGATAGGATCTTTGCCAATATTCATCTGGAGTTCGTAAAGGAAACAGCAAAAAACCTTCTCAAGCATAGCCGGTTACTTTGTTCTTGTTCTCCTGCCAATTGACATAACTTCCCAGTTTCCAAGTAGACCGCTCGGCCACTTGAAGTGGTTTGAATTCTACTTAGTAAAAACTCTAGAAACTCTGCCTGGTACAATCCTATACCCGATATTCTATTCATTTTGTTTTCTTCTTTCTCTAAACGCCTTATACTCTTGATTACATTGACTAAAAGCAATTAACGAAAGATGCGCATATATATCGAAAGACGAACATATTTTTATTTATATGCCTGTGACTGTAGCCACTCTAGATTAGACTCGAGTCAGGAGCAAGTGTTTGATCTATTGATTTATTGATCTTAGAATTTGATCTATTGCACCTCTCCTTTCCTATAAAGGTGTCCTATGGTCTTGATAAACGATAGGATATTTCTCGGCGACATCTCAATGATTTCATCTGGCTGGAGATCTATCCATCCCAAATGTGAATTGTGGTTTCCTCCTCTTCATTGCAAAATCTGCAGAAATCTTTCCCTATGAGAATCATTCTGTGCATATGTTTATTGAGTTAGTAATGGCCAGTAAGAGGAGCAGTAAGTATCCACTTTTGGTTTTTCCTAGTTGTAAACGCTTGGAGGTCTTTTTCCATGAGAAGCTTTTTATAAGATCTTGATTAAATTGATTTTTAATTCGTATGATCTTGACCATGAGTGTTTACCCAAGAACGGTTGGATTCTTATACCGCCCAATATTTTATAGTGTTTTTTGGCACTGCAAGAAATGGCTCTAGGCCATTTACTGTAGCACTAGCTCGCATTCTGCTAACTCGTTAGCCTTTTCGTTTCCATATAAGTTATAATAACGACAAGCAGAATTCCATGTCTGATCGTGACAATATATAAACTACACATTACCACAGAAAGTCATTCTATCTATTACATTAGATCTACTATAAGTATGTACATTATATGCTTTTAGAGACAAAATATTTTGGTGTATAATATAAAAGCGAAAAGGAGTTTACCTGAATGAGTACGTTCATATATAATATACTACTATGATGGAGTTTGTATATATATATTATAGTAATTTTCCATTATATAAAACTTATATATGTATAAATAGAGAATAAAGCTCTTTTGTGGGTATTAAGTATCAAATGTCCACTAATTACAAACATATATATCATGCCACCTCTCACTTATTCATAATATTATTATAGTATAGTGAAAATATTCCAAAACTTGAACAAATTACAACAATTTAACGTAAAGAGAAATGAGCGATATTTTCTAGAATTACTTAAATAATAAATTAAAGAGAAGAATTTCGTCATGGTATAACATCCTTCTAGAAATGTTGAATAGCAAATAAAAGCAAGATAACTAGGTTTAAATCTTTGGTCTGACTCTTAAAGCCCAAAATATAGATGCAAATAGATTAATAAACCGAATCCCACGCCTCTATTCTGGCGTTCTTTTATTATTATGAGATGATAGAATATAATTGAAGCAAAGTTGATCACAGTTGTTCTTTGTAAAAGTTGGAACATTTTTTTTTTAATCTAAAAAAACGACCATAAAGAATTGTTTTTAATTCACACTTGCATTTGATTTGTGCGATTTGGTTTCGAAAAAAGCCTAACAATATGCCGTACAATTTTAGCTGGATTCATTTTAGAATGAAATCATTTTTGAAAAAGACTTCAATCACATTTGAAATTATTTACTCTACAATTTACATAATGCTTTTGGAGATATTTGGGAAAGCTATTTTTTATCTTCAAACTTCAAAAAGGAGGATGGTTCTCAATTCGTCTGTTTTTTTTTTATGTATGTTACCTCAGAACTCCGTCATTTATGAACCGATTTTGAATTTTTGTTTTTGTTTTAAAGGGTTTGGTTACCCATTGGCACCAAATCGCATTCTGATGAGGAAAATCCTCATTTTATATGTGTTTACCGATTTCTGCGAATTTTTTTTTTTTTTTTGAAAGGGTTTACTCATTCATAATGAGAAAATAAGAAAATTTTTGTAAAAACCGAAATTTTTACAAAAAAAAACAAAATGCATGTAAAAAAAACTGAAAATCTGTTATAAAAAAATGCACTAAAAATTAAAAAAAAAAAAAACGGGTAAAAAAAATGTGTTATAGAAAAATGCACTAAAATTAGTAGGTCGTTTAGTAGGTCTACCCATATTTAGACAAATAAAATCAGTTATAGACGTTCAAAGTTACTTAAAAGCGAGAAATAAACCATATTTTGACAAAATGGAAACCCGACTTCAAAAATCAAATATTCTATAACAAAAAATGCACTAAAAAGTAAAAAAATAATTGCATATTCTTGTGCCAATTTTAGTTCACCTAAGCAAAAATTTTTAAATATATATGTACAATTATTGTTATTTTTGGAGGCGGTGTCTAAAAGTTATGTGAATTTCTCTATGCTATCTGTAAACATGATAACTCAAAAACGAAAAGAGATTCTGGAGCTAAAAATAAGTTCAAGTTCATGAATGGGTAAAATTTTACCATGTTTTGACAAAATGGGCAAAACTGCTTATCTTTGAAACCGTAATAGATAGAAAAAAAAAGTTAATGACAAAAAATTCTTGTTTTTAAAATAAACAACTTTTATTTTACTTTAGCAATAATTCAAGTTCGTGAATGGGCAAAATCGAACCATGTTTTGACAAAAGTGCCCATCTTTGATACCGTAGGAGAAAGAACAAAAAGTCACGACAAAACAAATTTATTTTAAAAATAAACAACTTTTATTTGAAACTTTTTTAGTTGGATTCGTTTTGAACCATTTCAGTCAGTTGTTTATATTCATTTCATTTTTTCGCTAGAGTTAAATCTATACGCTGCGTAATGTGTTGTATCGAATTCCAGTTAAGATTTTACTTATCCAGTAAAATATTAAATACCTCATCAGGATAAACTTACAATAATAATAACAGATAGTACTCTGACGAATTTTTAATAGTTTTAGAACTGTTCCTTCTTTTTCTTTACATTTATTTTTTGTGTGTGATACAATCGCAGTCTGCAATGGCGCATATTAACGTACCACAATACACACAATAAAAATGTACTCGTATACACATATGAATATGTCTTATTTTATGATGAGCATTGAGTGAATGTTACATATATGTATGTATATAGATAGACACAGACCTTCTTTTATAAACAACAAGCTAACAGATTTACAGACCATGATTTCCCTAGATATCTCGTTATCACAGCTCAGTTATAATTATTCCCAGAGCTCATTTTAAATAGCTCTCTATTTGACAATCAAAAAACTTTTCTTTTGACTTGATACAATGTATGATGTAACTTTATTTAGTTTTTAAACGAAAGTAGAAAAAGACGTCAAACAACTTCAAGACAAAAACCATAAATGCAATCAAGTAGGTTGGTAATTATTTTAGCGTGTTTTATTTTTCTTGTATATTTTAACTTCTATACACAGGCAAAAATTTGTCATGTTGTACAAAATCTCATGGGAAATGGGATTTAGTGGTTTTCGGTTTTCTTTCGTAGTGACATTTTAAAAATTTCATAGTTGAATTGCGTCGAATCAACTATATGTCGAATCAATCCGTTAAAAATTATTTGCATAAAAGTTATTTGTCATAAAAATATTAACAACATTTTTTCAAAATGATTTCGGCTCAAATCAAGTATGATATTTTGCAAACAGAACCCCGCTTTAATGATTATATATATATATTGGTAAAGTTACTGATGACGTCATATTCCAAAATGACGGCTTTAGTGACGCTGCGTTTAAAGAGTTTCACAAAAAAATTTTATTTTTTATTTTATTAACGTAACTTGAGTAACTATGCGAGTTGAGCCTGACTACTCTGTTTGTAGTTATTACCAGGAGATTACCAGTAATAGCTATGACGAAAAAAACCAATACTACACATTTAGTTAACAAATCGAATTGATTCATTTATAAAAATGGAGTTCCATAAATAACGCTCACATTTCATTAATTAAACAAAATATTTTTTGCATTAATTTCGAATCTTATCAAACAAAGATTACTTTACGAACATCTACATTGTAATAAACCTTGAAACATTACAGTCTAGCTTCAGGAATTAACATAAATTAAAAAAAAAATAAATAGATTCACGTTTTACGAATTTGATCAAACAAGTTTAAATTACATTAAAAATTGTAAATAATAACTTTTTCAATGGTAGACTTTCTATCGGCAATACTTATTTCTTCTTGAGTAACTTCTTTTATTATTTAATAAAAACTAATCAATTAGATAAAATTGAAAAAAAGGTCAAAAGTTGTTGGATTGGATTGCGTGGAGTATAATTATTACTGTATTTATAATTTAATTAAAATTAAAATTATCCATTAATCAACACTATTTATTTATACAAAAATGCATATTAAATTCAATATATTGAATAATATTAATAAATAAACCTTAATAGAATTGAGAGTAAAATATTAAAATACCCATATAAGCCAACATATGAAATATTAAAATGTGTTCAGTGAACAAGGGTTCAAAGAATGTTGAAGGTGGAATACTTTTTTTTTTAAATAATAATTTTACGTTTCCATTTAAGTATCAAATTGAATTGAGCAAAATTCTTAGTTATTTCTCGCTGAGTTTCGACAAGCTTCTCCATTTTTTCGTTTGGGTGTAAATAAAATATTTGTTCTTCAATCTTCAATCATAAAATACAACGACGCAATCAGTCGTCCTAGGATTTCTATTTCTTTTGTAAGACAAAATCTATATAGTTTTCCAATATATATGTATGTCGTGGTTCGATCAGAACTGTCATATCGGCAGAAATGCTAAACAAATCCATTTTATATAAGGGAAAAGAAGGTGCGGATCTTGGATTTAAAATGTGGGGAGTATTCCAAAAACTCTCATTCGAGTTTTAATAGTATGTGGGAGATGGGACGCTAAAGCTAGGCCAGTAAAGCCAACCTAGACATTTTTTTACCACACATACAACCTCAAATGAAAAAAAACCTCAAATTCGAAAATAGTATACAAACGAGTATACAAAATATTAATGAATCCAGAGTAAATAAAACATTAATGAATATTAAAATTTTAATAATGGTATATTAAAAAATAATTACTATTTAAAATATTTAATCAAACATATGTTCAATCTCATATTACTATGAATTTTGTTTTTTGTTTCAAAATACAAATGGATAACAATTACTTTTATTTCCTGTTTCAAATATAACAAATATAACACACACAGACACACCCACGCATATATATATATATATATATATATGTACACGCTCATATACACATAAATCCACAAAACCATATATACGCACTAGTGATGCCGCTGATGACGAGAGTAGCATATCTCTTGTATTGCACAGAATTTTAAGGCGTCTCGTTTTGACAGATTTTCAGATTTTGACCTTTTTTATCACAGGCTAAAAATAACGTTTTCTAAAAAGTCCCGAAGTTTCAGAATTTTTGAACGTTTAGAACCCGAGATAATTAATAGCAAAGTAATAATTATCTCTCACTCTCTCTCATTAGAAGCATATGAAACTTCATGCCCGCCAAACTTTTATCTGTTGTATTAAAAAAATACTCGACAGAATTTAAAAAAAAACTAAAATAGTAAAGATAAATATTTATTAAATAAATTTTTTTTTAAATCGTGTGTTACCGTTTTATTTTCGAAATAAAACAGTTTAAAATATTTTTTTTTTCAAAATAACATTATTTTGTATATATGAACAGTAAATTTGGGTGTGTTGCGTATGTGTGTGTATGTATTTGTTCTATAATAAAATCAAACCATTGTTTTGTCTTGATTACATAACACAGTGCTGGAACGTCCTTAAACAAGTACAATTAAAAAAAATATTTTTATTGTATTTAAAGTAGTTGTCGTGAAACAATATTGTCAAAAAGTTATGGATCGCTTGTGTTGCAATCCGACAACGTCGCCTTAATTCTGCCAGTTAATATACTGTTTGTTAACATATAGTGCTAGATATTTTTCTCAATAGTTAAACGTACAGTGACGTACAGTTTTGTTAAGTTGCATCCATTCAGCATGCCGACACGTATATTTATTTATAAAATGCTTCACTTTACGTTGTTATAACTAAACAATGAGACGGTCAATAATTCTCGTATTTTTTTAAATACGCAGAACAAATCCAATAATTTATAACAATTTTTTTAAAAAGATTCTTAAGTATCGTTTTTTTATTAAAAATAAATAACTGGTAGAAATACTGCTTAAAATGGGTCCTTTCCATTCCTCCTTATGTTAATTATTCGAACTTCAATTAAGTTTTTCTCGAGTTTCAGACGGTCAATCGATTTAAAATTTAAAGTATGAGTGTAATAATACCCTTTACAAGTGTGCAAAAATTTGGTACATTCTAAAATTATGCCCATAAGTACGATAACTACCTTAAGTAAAAATAATAATTATTATTAATCAGTTGATATGTTTAGTAAGACTTTAATAAGAAGTAAAAAAGGACTATTAAAAAATCATTATCACCCAAAATAATTTGCTGTTTTGTATTCAATAAATATTTCCAGATTTAGTAAAATCCAGAAAAATCTAAAGAGATTGAAAGAGAGTACCGTCGTCTGTCTCCCGTCTTGTTTCTTTCGCCTCTCATGGCATCACTAACACGCACATTTGATTATTGATCAATTGAACCCAGGTTTACCTGAAACATATGTATTAAACATTATACGTTATGGGCCAATGTTTTAAAATATAAAGTATAATATAAACAGAAACAGCATATATATGGTAAGCAAAGGCTGGCTGGCTTACTACTATAGTAGTATGTACCATAACGATACTAATGTTTCCAAGCTCTAATTAAAATTACATATGTACTTCAGTTAGCTGACAGCTCTCACAAAACTTTCGAATGTTCTGGAGCAGCACATCTGTGTTTGACACATTTATTTATTCATGAACGTAGCAGTTAAGCTACCAACCAGACTTTCTATCATCTTACGCAAGGGGATGAGGTATATGCTGTAGTTGATAATATTCACATAACCTGTTAGGCAGAAAGGTATATAATATACTGTATGGTCCAACGAAAATGAACCGAATCAAATCATAAAAATTCGCTACACATACATTATTTCTTGTTTAAAGTAGATCGTATCGTGTTTACGGACAGAAAGACAGACTGACAGATAGGCCGAACAGATTTTTCTGAGATCAATATAGTCAACCGTTACAAAGTCAGGAATAAACTTAACATTTACTCCAGATAGTCAGAAATTTTAAACGTTCTACTATAGCATCTGGGTAGTTCAATTGGCAGAGCAGTGGTTTGGAAGGCCAGAGGTCTTGGGATCGATCTCCAACAACGATGTGGACGATTTTTCATATCAGAATAATATTACAAATGTGCAGAAATATATATAACTTAAAGGCCAAATTAAATAAACGTTAGTCACTTTCGTTAGTACAACATAAAGTAAGTTCAAAAACAGTTACAAGTTTAGTTTACAAAAACAGTTAAATATATTAAATTTCAAATTTTGCTCCAATGCCTAGAAAAATTATTTGTATTTTATAAATACGTATTTCGACTACAAAGTAGCCATCGGCAGTATGAATTAGCTAATCGTAACTATCTTTGGGATATGGAGTCAAAGATATGTTACTCGTTCCTTATTGGCGAGCGTATGTTGAAAATGGTTTATTAAATCTGAATTTGGAATAGGCCCATTATCCAAATTCATGATTTGTTTTCTGAATTTGTGTATACACTTTCGTATACATCTAATTCTTTGGGTTTTTATTAACGAATTCAGCATTTTGTGATTGATTTCAATCAAAAAATTTAATTTAAAAAAATCTATAGTTTGATTATATCTTTGATTATCTGAATAATATTTCTAGTTAAATATATGGAAATAGTCAAATATCAAGTCATTCCGAAATATGCCATTTTTGTTTGCATTTTTTTACGATGTTAATTTTTTTTTTGGTTCAATTTTATCGGGATTTAGAAAAAAAATTTTTTTCAAAATTTTGCGATTTGTTCCAAGTACAATTAAAAATCCAATAGATCCTCCATTTGTTGAACTATTTGGTACACACTGCAAGTATTTCATTTTCTGTGGAACCGTATTTCACACACACTCAGTTCTCATCTCATGGACTACTAAGTAATAGCTGATATTTTATGAGTGTAAAGTTTTCTTTAAAGAGGTACCAAACACACTACACTGACACAAATAAAACTGTATGAGGAAAAAATGTTGGAAAAGAAAATATGAATTGTGATAGAGTAAAAGTATAATAATAATAATAATAATAATATTGTATATAAAAGTTTTTGTTAAATGATGTAGGATATTTCAAACAATAATATTTTCTATATTCAGGATTTTGTACCCAAAAAAGAAGAACACATAATTCGAAGACCTATTGTTTTCCTATTGTTAATATACTATATATATATATATATATATATATATATATATATATATATATATATAAAGTTTAATCCCGAATATTTAGTATCCACCTCCATAATCCTGAGTGGGTTTTAGCCGAGTCAGCAATATGTCACCAAACGCCGCGGTCTTTTGGCTTCAGTTTGCAGTTGACCAGCTTGGCTTGGTCTTGTTCTATGCATGTATCTCATCTCGGATGACCTCGTGCTGTGTTTTCAATCACATGTATATATACATGTATATATATATATATATATATATATATATATATATATATATATATATATATATATTTATATATATATATATATATAATTGTTGGTCATTTAGCCTCACTTTTAACTTCTGCAAGTTTATTAAAAATCTAATTGTATCGTAAAGTTGCAGTCAACAAACTTGAAGAACTATGGTTTATGAGTTCAATTTCAACTCAAAGTTAACTATTTTTCCGCTTCTAGGAGCGGTTGGGCCTCAACCTACACTTCTGGGAACATTTTCTTTTAATTTCTATTTTCAAAATGTAATACTACACCAATTCTTAGAACCATGTTCGATCGTGTTTTTTTTTTGTTCAAAACTCTACACGTTTGTCTCCCCAAACACACTATCCGTCTCACCTGAGACTTCTGCAAAATTCGACTCTTGCTTTGACGATATCATGGGAAACTTAAGAGAAAAAATCACGACTTTGTTCGACCAGTTCATTTTTATATAACCAGTTCTTAGTCTAATACTACACCATAAGTGTTGTACATTTGTTTCAACATTGACCAATCTTTATGTAATATATCGATATAGTTTCTATTCTATAGTATAGAATATAGATGATATAAAAACATTTCCATACAAAATTAAAATGAACAGTTGAAGAACTTTACAAAACTTTAAATAAAAATACATTTATCAGTTTAAAATAATTTATCTTCTATTAAAAAATTGATATTAATTTTATTGATTCTGAAGTTTATTAAAACTATTTATAACGAATATATACATTTATAGTTCAATTTGATTTATTTTTATATTATTTATTTATTTACTTTTTCTATTAATTAACTATATACATATTGAATTTCCAATTAAAAATTATATGTCTATTCATTTGTAAAATTTTAATTATAAATTACGATGAAATTGCGTCGAATCTTTAACTATGAATTATAACCCTCCTAGTTTTAAATGTATACAGTTTTTTTTCATTTAAGCTGACAACAATTCCAATAATATGTCACTGGATGGATTCGAAAGAATATTATGCCACAAAATATAATTGAAAAGGAAAAATCATCGATTATTGTAAGATCCACGATATTATACAGTTGAAGATAACGATAGAAACTTTTCCAAGAGGAACGTAACTTTAGGAGGCAATAGTTCGTGTTAGTTATAAATTCAAACTTTAAAATCCGAAACACCACTTATGTATATAAACGTAATCTACGTCATCGTATTATATACATATATCGTATATGTATACATACATATATATATATATATATATATACATATATATATATATATATACGGACGTTATTCATCTCTGTCCAAAGGGATTTAACTCACTACTTGTTTCAGCAACCCTTAAAAGGAGTATAATATATACCTTCAACAGCATATTATACTCAACTACATAATATTTCGTCTACTCCTTACAAGTCCTTACATACACTCTAAAACCGTATAAAGTACACAATGTTAGTGGCAGGTAGCTAGGTTATGGAATTTACGCTTCTGTTCCTTTATTTTCTGTTTTTTCCTTTTAATATTTTTATTTATGTCTCGTCAAGAAAAATAAATATAGAATGCAACCATTTAAAAAAAAAGTTTCAACACTATGTAGCGTTACTGTACAAATAATTATGATATGTACGACACATTCTTAATGTATTAAAATTTATTAGGAGGTTACAATTTATGTAACAGAATTGTTATGGTAAAAATCTTTTCAAATAAACAAAATTCCTGTAGTTACCTGAATATATATCTAATGATCACCAAAATTTTGTCTGATTTGCACGAATAGCGTCTGCTTTAAGATGCTGGATAAATAAATTTTCGTGTAAATGCTGATATCTAGGGTATTTTGAAAATATTTCATTTTACCCCCAAATTATATTTTTGCCAAAAACACTTATAGCAAATGTCCAGTTTATTCAAGAAATGTATTATATTTAGTGAAGCAGTACATTCACTAAATAAGAATGGAAAGTGAAACTAACAACTAACTGAGTGAATTGAATACCCGGTGTATATTATTATTATTATTCCTTTATTTGATATACCCATTTGGGTTAATCAACAATACAAATTCATATTAAACGAAAATACCCGGTGAAAATTTTTTTCCCTAAATTTTTGTTCTATCTCTTACGATTTCAACGATGCACAGTCCATTTTGCCCATTAAAGCTTATCCTTAATATTTACCTCTAGAACACTCTCAAATTTCAGCGCTCTATCTCTTTTCGTTTTTGAGTTTGTCGTGTTTACACACGGAAGAACGGACGAGTATGCGGAAATGGACTCATTATGTCATTTTATGAACACCTTTACTATAATTTCAACTTAGCTGTTCTACCATCTATATTTTCAACCGTTACAAAGTCCTTAATAACTTAATTATTCTATATATTATACAAATAATTAATTATATTTATATTGCATATACCGGGTATAAAAATTAAATTAATTATGAAATATATAATAAATGTTTTTTGACAATAAATTGTTAGCAGTACCACTTCAGCAGTGCTACTTGAAATACGTAGGTCATAATCATTGCGAATGTCATATATTCTTATTCTATAGAATTTGAAGAAATGATGATTACAAAAGAATTGGTTCTTATTTGTAAATACATTGAAAAAAACCAACGATACAGTAAAAGATAAAGTATACGGAATCGTTATCCATTCGTTCGTCTGCCAGAGGTGATATTCTCTAAAGTTATTCTCTATTGCTGGACGTAAGAAGTATATAAAAATTGAATTTTAATTCTGGGGCAGGGCTATAATTGGAATAATTAAATGAGAGCTTATTGAATTCTATAATATAAATACGTTGATATTATATACTAGTTTTAGATTTCACTTTATTACTCGGGTTGCCTACAATTTCTTTGCCAGGCTAATAAGCTCATACAAAACATTCATAGTGTTTTCACAGAACACGGAATAGTGGAAGTTTGCACTTGACCGAGTTATTTTTTATTGTTATCCTATTTACAAACATTTTGAAAGGATAATTGTATCATAATATGTAAATATAATATTATCACATATATATACATTATATATATATATATATATATATATATATATATATATATATATATATAAATAACATATATATATATATAAAATACAATTACAAAAGTGAACATTTACTAACATAAAATCCATTAGTATAATGTAATATGCAAATTAATTACCTGCATGAACCTCGTATATATAAATGCATATTAAATTTTGTAATGTTAATTAAATCACCATAATAATTTTGTGACAGTATACGTATATATATATATATATATATATATATGTGTGTGTGTGTGTATTTATATTATATATACCTGTAAACCTGACACTATATATTCATGTTTTTAAGTATGTATATCACGGTATTATTAACAATTTACTCAGTCAAATCATAGTCATTAATCACAAAAGTGTTAAATTGTGAGTGAAACATATATTAAGTATACTATATAAACAGCGCAAAATATTAAATCTTCATCTCTAAGGACTTTTAAAAGTTTATGATCTGTTTATAGACATCATAAAAAATACATATCGTATTTTCATATTAAAATTAGACTATTATTAATTCAATATGGTGGGGGGAGGAGGGGTATATATTTATGAATAGTTAAAATTTCGTTTTCATTATAAATTTTACAAATTACCATTACGCTTATTTTTTGATACCCTCATAGCCCTTTTATAATTAGCTTGACTTGTATTTATATATGTATTAATATAATGCAATATTGTAATGTAGTTTTCACCCACTTCCGAACGTCTGAATAATCTAAAGTTTTACCGATCGATAAGGAACAACCGAAAACCACACAATAAACAAAATTGTTTTTAAAGTTCATATTGCAAATAAAAGTATGTTTTAGTTTTTTTTTTAATTTTTTTATTTAATTTTTTTTTATAAACCAAATGCTTGTCATACAATTTGAGCTCAAATATAAATACTTATGATTACAAATTTATATAAGGTACATAGTAACATTTACACTTCTTTGTATTTTTATACATCTGCATTGATTATGCACTGAGTGTATATCGGGTATTTGATAAATTACCTCAATTAGATTAGGAAAGAATAATAGGACAATAAATAAATAATGTATGATGTAATAGAAAATAATTTTCCGTTTATTCTTCAGAATATCACACAAAATCATAAAAAATTTCTTTTATTACATATACTGGCTATTATTGAAGTGAAACCTCTTTACGCGCACATCAAACAACGTGACGTCATCACTTTGGTATGTTACGAATGCGTGTTTTTCTGATTTGTTTACAGTTTCTATGAAAATGACAATTAGTTCATATGAACATGCTTGTTAAAAAAAACTGTATTAATAATTGTAGTTACTATGGAAATAAAAATCATCAAAATAGACTTTAAAAAAATTTTATTAACAAATATCAAATATTAGGGTAGGCTAAACCAACTTGTGAGCACTAGGCAGATAACCCAATTCATGGACATAACAGCATCCTAATCTGTTCGAGAAACAGAAAGCATTTTTTTTAAAGTAACACTTCTTTAACCGCGTGTTAATTTAAGTTTTACTTCAACCGCGCGTAAAGGTTACTCATTTTTATTAAATAATAGCAAGTTATATTTAAATAGTATGAAGTAAGCGTATGTCTCGAATGCTTTCCAGCATATCATTTATCCAACTGAATCTTTATATTTTTGGAGAAAAATTTACCTACCATATAAAATAATTTTCATACAAATCAATAGATGCAAATTTTTTCTAAGGGGTACCTTGAAAAAATCGAATCAAATCGAAAATGGAGTTAACTTCATGGTTTGGTCAGTAGTTTCCGCGAGATCAAAGGGATATTCAATCTTATAATGAGGGTATCTCCAAAACAACTTATCAAATCATTAAACCATATCATGCTATTTTTGCTTTTCTGAAAGAAAACCATAAATTCATATAAATTTAACTAAATTTTCAAGAAATAAAGAGTTATGTAAATCAAATTAAACACATGAATTTTTCTTAAATGTTTTATGTTTAATGTTCAAACTCCTTAATGTTCAAATTATCCTACGTTTTGTAGGTTTTCAAGGCTATCCAAATCATGAAATATCAGAGACCATGTCAATTATTTTTTAAAGCATTTATATCGACGCCTAGATACAAACTCGAAAACTACTTCGAACACTTGCAGTTTTTTACTAATCCTGTGAGGGCGCATAAATGTGAAATACATAAAATCGTTCGAAGATAAAATTTAAATTATGAATGGTTTGAAAATAAAACGATTTGCTACTGTATTTTTTTAGTATGTGAAATTGTTATAGAGTATTTCTCTTTACATATAGGAAAATACAAAAGAAAATGGTAGTGTCAAGTGCCATAGAGAATAATAAAAAATTCAAATGTTGAAAAAAAAAGAAACTTTGAAAATGTTACATTTTTTATAAATCCACGATAATTGGTGATTTCCTTTTTTATCAGACCATTCTTTAGGTATAGAAAAATATGAGTTCCAATTTTCTGTTGCTTGAAAAATTCTACGAAAAAAATAATAAATTTTCCCAAGAAAGTATTACAATTATTATATTTCTACCATAGTGATACAGTATTTTACTTTCGATTAAAGTGTTTTTCCTTTGATCAAAATTGTATTTCCATTTCGATGTTTTATAAGCCACATTATGGTATAGATTCTAATCACATGGTGCAGAAAAAGGCTTGAGAGTGCAACACATGTTCTTCACTTTTCAAAAATTCCTTATTTTGATAAAATGAGAATTTGTTGACTTCGAGTTGAGATGTAATTATTTGAATGATAAATCTTTTTTTTTCGATTTTAAATTTATTTATTATTTTAAAATAAACAGAACAAAACAAGAAATTCAAAATAAAATTTTAAGTACGTCTCAGCTTCTCCTTATAAACATAATTTTATATACAAATTATATGAAATTAGAATTAAAATTTCATAAAACAGTGAAGTAATTGTGGTTTAAGAATTATAGGAAAGTTAATTCGCTATCAGTGAAATGTTATCTCCTATAGTCCAGTATAAATTAAAATGAATATTTTCCCCGTATTTTGTACAAAATGTACAAATCATGCTTTAATGGTTGTGATAAACAAATATTATCAAAAAGAATTCATATATTTATTCAATTCAACATTCTTCATATTAAAAATTCAGATAAAAGTTGTTGATTCACTGACTGACATATTATTTTTCTTCTCGACACTTTAGGGACAACGATAGGTCCTTATACAGGCATATGCAAATAATACTTTTCGTTCCCTTCGCAAATATCGACTTTAATATGCTGCATATATATATAACCTTAAAACACTTTTTTTATAAGCCAAGGTATTTCTGGTACGTAGGTATAAATAACTATCTGTAACTTTCGCTTTGATAAAATAGAGTGAAATTTTTCTTTAAATTGTTAGTATGAAAATATAGAATCCGCATAAAGATATATTTTAAGTCGTTACCTTTTCTTACTCTGAAGATACTCTAACTTACGGGTGGTATCATCTTTTGTTCGTTCACTGATCACTGGAAAGTTATATGAACTTACTGAAGTTTCAAACACGCATTTTTGAAAGACAATTTTGAAAGAAATCTCATGATAAGTGCTTTTAATGTTTATTTCTTTAAAAAAAATAAGATATTGCAGCAAACAAAAAGAAATTATATGAACATGAAGTCCCGTTTCTCTTTTACTATTCAAAGATCGGAAATTTCATATTCTAGAACTTTTCAAAAATCTTCATATTACCTTCCAAAAACACTGTTTTTGTAAAGATTACGAATGAAATTTGTCTGCATAAAATATTTCGAATAAATATATAATAATAATAATAATAAAGCCATAATCAGCCCACTGGTTGAGCATAGGCCTCCCCTAAAAGTTTCCAATTTTTTCTCTCTTCGGCCTCACGCATCCATTGATCACCTGGAAATTCCACAATCTTATCCCTCCATCTATGAACCTGCCGCATTCTTCTCCTTTTACAATTATATGGTGTCCATTCAGTGGTCTTAAAAGACCCACCCCCCATTCTCGACGCATGTCCAGGCCATTGCCACTTAAACTTTTTAATTTGTAAAGTCACATATTTTATTTTTGTTCTGTTTCTTATATCTCGAGACGGAACTTTTAGAGATTTTTTTATGTTAGTGATGCTTTGTTCTAGCGCACGTTGACAAGAGCGGAGTTTTAAGTAATCTTTTTTGTTAGTGCCGAAACCCGGGAGGCGTACATTAGAACTGGTAGCACACAGGCATCCATCACCTTTCTTTTTAAACTTATTGGGATGCAGCCCTTGAATATGTGTTTTAAAGAGCAAAAGTAATCGAATAAACACATATTATTAACTGTATAATATATAGACGATTAAGAATTTAGTGCCCAGGCTACTAAATTCCCAGATTAGCTCTTTAACAATTAACCAATAGCTTCTTCTGTTATATACCTTTCATTAACCCATTGTGTGCCAATGGTACCGTTTAGTACCGTTTAATTGACCCTGTGTAGGACCACGTAGCGAAATCAGAAGTATTTTGTAATTATATACAAGAAAATTTATTTTAAATAAGTAAACAAGTAGTATTTTGCCAATGTTTTAAGAAAATTTATAATAATAATTTACAGGTGAGGGCCGGTACTACAAGTATCTTTGTAGTATTGATTTGAAGTTTTTTGTTGCATTGATTTTCATTTTATAGGGAAAAAAACTGAGCATATACAGAACAATTTTTTACCGATCAATGCACATATACTTAATACAATAATCTAAAACTGTACCCTTAGTTTTCTGTTTGTTGCTTTTATCACTATATTATAATAAATTGGTGTTTTAAAACGTGGTACTTAAAAGTACCGCTGTCACATAAAGTGGTGAATCACCTTATAGAAGAAGTTTTGGAAAGCATTCGAGATATATGCTTACTTTATACTATTTAAATTTAACTTGCTATTATTTAATAAAAAAAGAGTAACCTTTACGCGGTTGAAATAAAACTTAAATTAATACGTAGCTAAAGAAGTTTTATCAAAATGCTTCAAAATGCTTCCTGTTTCTCGAACAGATTAGGATGCTGTTATGTCCATGAGTTGGGTTATCTGCCTAGCGTCCACAAGTTGGTTTAGCCTACCCTAATATATGTATTTGTTAATACTATTTTTTTAATAGTCAATTTTGATGATTTAGATTTCCATAGTAACTATTATTATTAATGCGTTTTTTTTTTACAAAAACGAATTGTCATTTTCATAGAAACTGTAAACAATTCAGAAAAGCACGCTTTTGTAACATACCAAAGTGATGACGTCTGGGTACTTAATGGGTTAAAAAATATTCGGTTATTTAACGAATAACACAATAACATAAATTTCGTACCATAATAATATAAATAACGAATAATAACAAAATTATATAAAGTTTTGACACGAATACTACAGTTTTCGGGTAAAACATTTCTCTAGATTCAAATTCATTGCTTACGCATACGTTGACCTATTTAATATATATTTCAATATATATTTTTGAAACGTCTTTTCTAAGGTTTATGAAATACCGAAAACAAGACAACTTGCGCATTCTCTTTTTTTTATTCTATTTTTGTATGTAAATTATTGACCTTTTTCCTGTGGTGATATGTTTTTTATCTCGTATAAATATTTAAGTATTTAAATAACTTATTAGATACCAACATTTTCTGGCATATTCCCTTAACTCATATTATGTCACAGAATCTCCCTTCAACGAAAAATGTATATATCTACAAAAAGACTACTAACGTAGAAATTTGAATTTAGCGGCGGAATGAAAAACTCTATGCCACTCTGGGTTACAAAGTGCCAAAAAGTTAGAAATATTTGCCACTGCCGTCATAAAGTTTGTCAAAAACATTGATGCGTGTGTATAGTTGAAAATGTGAAAAAAAAAGTGTTTTAGTTTAATTGAATATCCGTTAATCTGTATTTCATTACCACTACATATAAAATCAAATTGTATGATGTCATAATTGCATTTTTATTTTAATGCTCTAAAATATCCAAGTATTATCGGGTCTTCTTGAGGGATCCTGAACAAGTTGCGTGGTCTCTGAAGATGTGGCAACGGATTATAAAGTGTAAAATGACTTGGAAAGTCTTGAAAAGGTGGAAACGTATGATAATTTTGAGTTTTTGGTAAAATTACTACATTTTTAATGAAAAATTTATGTTTCTACCGATATATATGATATATACAAAGGTAGATTTCACCTTTGTATATGATATATACAAAGGTTGCAACTTTGTAACGGTTAAAAATTTTGATTGTAGAAAATAATTTATTTCAGCAGAGTTAGCTGATTTTATTTTAATTAAACATGAACAATCTCTTAAAAAGATTTAATTACTTCGTTCAAAGTGAATCCAAAAAATCTCAAATGTAATGAAACTGAAGATACCGAAAAGGGTTTTTATCAAAAACTATACTATGCAAATTTATGGCTAGTATCTATATTGATACAGATTTATCTAGTATAACTATATTGATGCAAATTTATAGCTGGTATCTAATTATATAGAGTTTCTTGGCGATTTGACCCATTGTTAAATGGTCGAAAAGTAGAGGTAGATTGTAAAGGCTGCCCTGGACGGGCTACACTTCGACCTTAAGGTCTATTGTGATGCCTTAGGATGTGAGGATGTGAGTGGAGTGGAAGGAATTTCTGAGTAGACTAGGAATTGATAGGATATGCGGCTGCAGCCGACTATGATAGGAACTATGCCGATATTCATCTGGAGTTCGTGAAGGAAACTGCAGAAAACCTTCTCTAGCATAGCCGGTTACTCTTTCTTGTCCATACGCCGACAGTTTAGTCAATTACCCGCCCCTTTTTATTTTAATTTTTATAATTGACAAACTGCCGATGTCAAGATTCGAACCCATAACCTCCCAGTTTCCAAGTACTGCATACTGCGCAGACATAACGCCTTTGACCGCTCGGCTACTTGGACTGGTGGTCGAAAAGTAGAGAAAACCGTAAAAGTTTTTACGAAATGCATACAGAAATAAAAAAAATGTTATTGGGTAATGATATTATAGTGTTCTAGCAAAAATATCACACACGGGAAAAATATCAATTTTGATGAGAATGACACGACAGCATTAATCTGATTCTATCGGGAAAACAGGGCTGGGAGTAGAAAGGGGCAACATGGACGTGTTTTTATCTCAACAATCAAAAGACCGGAGAACGCAGAATAACTAAATTTGTCACTAATCATAAATATGAAAAAAATTAATGTTCCACAGAATTTATATTGTTTAACCCAACTTTTCGAAAACAAAATCACCTGCATATCCTCAAAAAGAATGTGGACATAAATGTTAACCGTATTTTCTGTATAAATAATATACCTGTCCCAAGATCTAGGAAATCTTTTGACTATATTTTCGTGCATACTAGTACCAGAGACATTTGGACTACCATAAAAAAAATAAATTAATCGTCTGTAACATTAAAAAACAAACGTAGTTATAATACATTTATGCCCTATCATACCACCTCAACAGCCGTGGTAATCTAAGTTGATTATCAATAAAGGACTTCAGGAAAAGGTCCTATAATGCACAGTAACATACCTTATAATTGATAAAGAGAATTGTTTTACCTTTGCATAAAATAATTTAGCGGAGAAAATAATAATAAATAGTTTGAATCTATTTATTTCGCATAATAATAGCACTTTTATCAAATATAAAGAAAATGTTCATTAATAACTCTAAGAACTAAGAAAGAAAAGAAAACTTTTTACCATAGTAATTATTTTTGTACGAAGACAGAAGAAAATTATTTTAAAATATATTCTATATATATATATATATACATATATATATATATATATATATATATACCCACATAATAATGTAGGAAAAGCGTAGAACAGTTATGTGTGAAATAATGTGAAAACTTTTTTTTGTCCATACCGGTGAAAAATTGGAAAATAGCCAACACAAGTGAAAAAGAATACCTAAAACTATATTATTAACATTACATAAATAATATATTTATTAAATTTTTTTAACTCTACAAAAAAAATTTTTTATATATATTGATGGCCTAGAATTCTATCAAAAAAACTATACCACGGTGTAGAGCTGGAAAAAACCAAACAAAAAGCTTTTCGATTTAACGTTTAGTTTTTGAGATATAATTAATTAAACAATAATAAATGAAACCTGAGAACTCTGATTGCTGGTATGCTAGAGTAGGCTGCCCGACTCAAATAATGTGGCCCCACCTCCTTACACTATGCCCTCTGTGTGTGGTGGGGAGTGTAGCGACACCCAAAAATGCAAATGTGATTAGTTGAATTTATTATTAATGTTTAATTAAAAACTAAGGGTCAATTCTTAAACTTTGTTGTTTGTTTTTTCCAGCTCTACACCGTGGTATAGTTTTCTTGAATGAATTTCAGAACATCCTGTATACATAACCATTATAATTTGGGTTCGCATTATTATAAATGGCATATTTCTCATACAGTTTATTTGCATATTTCTCCATTTATTTATGTTATGAGTAAAATTAACACCAAACAAGTGAAAATAACAAGTAACTAAGTTTGCTTGCATACTCTATACATATTGCGATTATTAACAATACGTATAAAAGTATTGCTACATACATATGTTATATAGTGATATGCATGGTGGGATCTAAAGTTATCATAGAAGTTGCTGATATGGTGGCAAACCTATTCCGTTTATGAAAATAAGACTAAAAAAATAAAAATAAAAATAAATAAAAAAGTTTCTGTCTTCTCTTTTTACTTGCGAGTTAACCTTTACGGTTTTGAAGCTGGGTATTTTCTACCCTAACGAGGTTTTAACGAGGACATTGTGTCCATTCACGAATTGGAAGTCACTCTTAAGCGATAGAACACACACACAAAATTTTATCTCGTTTTCTATTTTCGTTTTCTAGTTATCGTGTCTATGGATAGACAGGCGGACTAGCGGAAATAGCGGACAAATTATGTCATTTATGAAGACTTTTATACCAAAATTTTTGTCTTCTAGGTCTTACGAATTTTACATCCTTGTGTAGAATGTCGATTTCTCATTTACAAACCTTTTAGTTCAAAAGCACAAAAAATTGTCAGCCAGTTTTCTCGCTTTTGAGTTATTGAATTGGTAGAACCAAACAGTTGGATATGCGATAATAATGAACATAGCATTTTATCAATTTCTGTACCAAAATTCTCCGATGAATTTTTCTAATAGTTACAAATTTGGAACTACACTTACAATACCCTTTTTTTACAAATGGGTATTATCGCAGAACTTCATTTACAATGTAATCAAGGATTTTCAAATTTCCCAAACCCTTAGAATGGATGACTCAAATCAAAGGAACTATCTCTCTGACGAATCTTTCAATGTAAAATCGGGCCATTTTTCAGGAAATCACTTTTTTTCGTATCTGAGTTGGGTTAAATGACATATTTTTCTGTACCCATAATCAAATGTCTATTTCATGGCATATTTTCATAATAAAATAAAATCCAACGTATTATGGGCCACAAATGAAGCGCTCATTTTACAAATGTATTCGTTTTTCGAAAAAGTACATCGGATAAATTCTTGATTTTAAATACTCTAATAAACCGGATCACTTACGGATGACTGATCTATAAAACGTGGAAAAATGAATACAAACATCGATTTATAGGTTAATTTACAAACTTACATACAAAATAAAAGTGTGTTATTGAAAATAGATTGAATTTCTTATGGAACCATTAATCTAATCGTATATTTTCACATTTAATCGTTGATTTGTTTAGTTATTCGACAACGATGAGGTTAATTTTTAATGTAGTGCATTTGTGCATTTTTCTATTAAGTAAACAGTGCACTTTAAAATAGTGCATTATAGTTTATTGCATACTAGCTCTAGATCCTCTATATTATGATTTTTTAAAATCATAATATATAAATAAATCATTTGCTTTTAAGCAAAAGCTTGTAAACTGTTTTGCGTATGTTATTTACGAAATAGTATAATAAATATAACCCATATACGTAGTTAGTATAATAAAACTAAATATTATACTTTATATAATTTCCTATTCAGAATTTCATACATTATACTCTCACTAAACTTTATGTAAATGTCGCCAAAGTTTCGAAACAAAAAATCATTTCTTTTTATAAAGTTATTTTTCTAGCACAGAATTATTACTAGTATTTATTAATTATTAGTATAGTGATGAGTATCCCCACCTGTCATGTGGGAAACCGGGGTTCGATTCACCGTCCCCCGGAGAACCAAAAATGTTGGAATGTACCAATAATATAGTTGGAATATAGATATAATATAGGTACGATATAAAACCTATGTTAATAAAAAATAAATAAACAGACAATTTGTAATCTTTCATCAAAATTTTTATTTTGCCTGAAGATTTAATAATAATTAGTAAGTTTGTTGATAGTTATCAGGTAAATCAAGGAAACATTTACTACGCTTTCTAGATCGACAATATAATCAGCTACATTACAATGAAACCAGATATATAACAATTACTCGCTCTGTTCGCAAGGTAGTTCCATGCCCTGAAAACCCCTGGCCCCCGGTGCGCCCCTCGGTCTTGGTTCTGTGTCATAGAAACAAGTATATCCTGCGAACGTTAAATGGAGGTTTTCCAATTTTCAGTCGGGTTGCGTTGGGAAAATTAAAGTTTTCCGATTTTTTCCGTAAGTTTGAAGTTAATTCGCGTCGAATGCTAAAAACCGCATTCTTGTAACATTTCTAGAAGTAGATAGATGATTGAGTGAGTTAATTACACAAAAAGCTGTATATATTATAGGATAATAACAATAATTTTTTAGAGCAAGAAATCGTAATGACATCATTAACGAACTTGGCCTTTCAAGTACAAAAAGCACTTCACACACCAAATTTCATTCTTTTATGACTAAAATTGTGTCTTTTGGAGCGAGGAGAGACAGGTGAACACATTTTGATAATGGCCTTTTTCGAGATCTATTTGGTATATGCGATGAATATTTGAGCAAATTTAAATATCTGCATTGGTTCAAAAATTTCTTAATTTCTAAAAAAGATTAATTTCTTAATAAAATGCACTTAAAATATATAGATTAGACTATGAGGCTTATCTTCAAGGTATCATACTATTTCAATTTAAAAATATGAATTTTCGCTATACCCAGAAAAGTGAAGATTTCATTATAACTTCCCAATATCGGCATTGAAGAATCACAAAAAATGGTGGAAAATTAGTATTCTTGAAACTATTGGCAAATATTCATGATTTTTGCCAGTATAAGTTCAAGAATCTACTCGTAAAGAAGTTACATAAAAGGCCTCAGAAAATATTGAGATGTTATCAGACCATTGCCGATGCGAAAGTAAATTTATGGAAGATCGAAAACGTAATGTATTGAGAGCCGTAAAATGTTTTGAGTTGGTAAAGTAAAATTAAAAAATGAAATTATTCTCTAAAGGATTAATTCAATCAACTTTAAATAAATTATTTTCTAAAATTTTTCTGTAAAATATCTTACTCTTGAACCATACAATAGTGGGTATGTCGTATAATGTCCATCCTAATAAACATTTACTCTAATTAACTGGTTTTTTTTTTATATTATATTTATTTATATAATTATAGTATCTAAGAGAAATACTAAGAAAATTAATGACAACATTTTAATTAAGTTTTGTATTTGGTTTTGACAGGAAGTTATGTATTAGCATGGAAACGTGGAATAGCTGTCTTAACTGCTGGCCCTGTGAAAGTGTCACCAGACCCCAGGCTGCGTCTATTGAGTACACCACAATCATCTTCACCATTGCCAGGTTTATCTGGTGGTGGTTATAGTTTGGAGTTACGAGACGTTCGACCCCAGGATGCCGGTGACTATGTATGTCAAATTGGCACATTTGAACCAAGGGAGATTACACATACACTTGAAATATTAGGTAACGTATATAATAATTTGTATTATATATATATATATATATATATATATATTGTCATATGCTATTAAATTTTAGAAAATATACAGAATGTTTACATAAAAATGAGATTAGAAGAATGAATATCATATATAGATATATATATATTTACACTCAATTTAATTTTAATATCATTTTTTATTTATTTTTTATTCGTTATAGACTGTTTATTTGCTTGGAATTATGTCGTTTATTAAAGACATAAAAATGTTGATTTTTTTCGTAAACATTTTCGAATATAATTTATAATTCACGCTGTACTATAGAATATGAAAAATGTTTTTAATTTATTGCATGTCATAACTGTTATTGCAAAAATATTGTTCAAGAACTGTTTAGCTGACTTTTTAATATGAAAATGGACGGTTCCATAGCTTCAATAATTCTTACGACACAATTTTTCATAAAACTTTGACATAATTGATGACTATTCAACATTCTTCAAAAGAAAATAACTTTTTTATATACTTAAACTTTTTGTTTGAGGATGTCATGAAGAAAAAGTGACTAAGGCAGGCGATTTGAGGCCTCAAAAACAAATTCGACATCATATGCTGAAAAACTTCACTTTATCTATGAGAAATAGATAAATTGAGTTAAAATAAATTTCCTGTAACTCCAGTTTGACAATTTTAGGAGATGTATTAAAAATTATGTTGATTAAGGTGTATGTTAACATTTTAAATCTTATATTCATTCTTATATTCTTATATTCTTAGTTTATATTCATCACTTTTTTAGACATCCGTTTCAAGAGAAGAATCCTTACAAAAGAACCGGTGTATTGAGAGTTTATCGTGAAAACCTTTGTTAAAAGAATATATGCCGCCAAGACAGAGTGCTCAGTTCTTAGCTATTTTGTATCACACAAGACCTACATATCACTTCTTTATAATTAGGCAAAAGTATTATCAATTATTTTAGAAAAAAACGTGCGTTCTTAAAAAGTTCTTATCCCAAGTAACTTCAACTTTGGATAATTATTGCGAAAAGAATTTACATTTTAATCTAAAAACATAACAGAAAATCACAGAAATTTAACAAAAATTTTTTTGAATAATTATCGAGAGATTTGTGGAAAATTATATTTTAACTATATACGAGCGCTGTATATAGTCCATTTAAAAAATTCTTCAAAATCTTATATAGTACATTCATAAAAGTCCACAATAATGCTTATTATTTTTTGTCGTAGGTTAAAATTTAAACTGCCCTAACAAAAAAGGTATTTTAGAAAAAAACCTAAGATATCGGGTAATTAAGCTACCGTCGACCTAAATAAAATTTACCCGAAAGTTGTTTTCTTAAATACGATTTTTTAAGCCCGTCTTACCGGAATTTTATTGGATCTATATTAATCTCTAAATATTTTTATTTTCTATTATAGCATAGTTTTTATTTTATTCGTCTTATTTTATTCCAAGTGAAAATTATCAAAATATGTGTAAAAATATGCGTTTCTCCATAATAACAATCAATGTATTAAACCTCAAATTTCACATTAAAAACTTTTATAATTGATTTATATGCACTTCACTGACATGTAAACAAAAAAGCAAGCCTTCATCTTTTTGAAGCTTCAGTGCTCCTACATCCTTAACAAAAAATTAACCCGCAAAACTAAATATCTGTAATCTCAAATTATATGTAGATATAAGCTTATTAAAAGAATGGGGAATATGCATGAAAATTTTTTTTCACTTGAATTGAAGCATGTTTACTTGACAAATATCAAGGTAAAATTACTTTTTAAATAACTTTAAAAATAAGCGAGATATGAATCATTGAAATTCCCGATTAGACAAAGAGAGTGACAGCCCTCTTGATATGTTATGTGACGTCATATTACACTTTCACCATTTAAAATACACGTAAAACTCCGTTTTTAGTATTTTTGCAAGAAAGAGACAGATAATAATTTTTAAAAGCTTATAGCTTCCTTGATATTTGTCGGATTTTAATTTCGTTTTTAAATATTATTACAGTATTAACAGTATTTTCATATTCTGAAAATAAATGTGAAAAAAAATTTTCATGCATATTCCCTATTATGTGATAGTGAATCTTACTTCAAATCATAAATTAGAAACATATATTATAGGGATTATTACTTTCATATACCGGATTTACGATGCATTTAATATATCATGATGCATTTGAATATATTTGTAATTAACTTTCAATATATCGGTTAAATTAATTTCCGCCATGAACTTTATTAATAAACTATGTAATTTAATTTATAGCATGCAATAACACTGTTACCTTACTCTTGTATCGTAATAACATTACTATATGTAAATATGCTATGTTTGTACGTCTTATAGAGAAATAAATTTTTTCCCTTCCTATAAGAACCATTAAGTTTGTCAACTCAAAACATGAATTATTCTTATAAGGAATGTAACAATCTAGTTAGTTAATTGACTAAATATCCTGTATGTACTGAGTATGTTCTTTGCTTTATCAGTGCAAGGTACTTCTATCTAGTGAATATATGGAAAGTATTTGAAAAAAATCAAACTGAAACATTTCTTTTTCAAACAAAATAATTCAACTCTTTTTACGTAGGATGAAAGAAATATCATATCAAAAATTTTATAATACCTACAGAAATTCTTCAAAACTTTTTTTTTAAATGAACTTAAGAATGAATTTTATTTTCTTTGTATAAACTTTTTTTTTTGATCTGCAAAGAATTAATTTCATTGTTCTAACTAAAAAGTAAATTAAAAGTATATAAATATGTCTTTAAGGTTGATCGGTAATTATAGGTAAAATCGACAATGTATAGATCTGCTATTCTATTATTAAAAATCTGAATTTTTGATATTAATTAATTGCTACCGCATATGTATAAAATAATTTTAAAAAAAACACAAAGGGTTTTTTTTAAATGACAAAGGGTTTTCATGTAATTAATCATTAAAAATTTGAATTTTAACATGTTGTGAATAACAAATGTTGAATGAACGCATACATATTGCTCCACCTTCTATAGGTTCAAAAGTAAAAAACTTCTACTTTTATAAATTAAATGTCGTACATTACGTTAAAATAAAAATAAAAATAGTCTGACAAAGAGTTTTGTAAATATCTTAATTAAAAATATAAAAAATTCACGAAAATTTTCATCTGCCATACTTATTGTTATTTTTTCAAAGTTTATTACTGATTATTCATTCGGTTTTTTTTTTGTTCATGATAACCATCACAAAACAATTATAAAATTTTAAAAACTAACATCAACTTTGGACGCTTATTGTACATATATCTGACTTCAACACATTTAAACACTGTTGCAAATTTCATGTCAAAATGACCAAGTCTTGACGATTACACCCTGTATATAAATGTATTAGGTCCCTGTTCATATAATTTTCTTCAGGAATATTTTCAGTATTAAATTATTTTTCCCTTTAAAGTTTTTCTTATTTAAATATGCTTTGTTTTATGATTTTCATTCAGTGTTTTCTTTTGGAACTAATTCGTTATTCATTTTTGTGCATTTCAACTATCAGTGAACACTATTTAAAACGAACATATTTTGTAATATTTACAAGTCGATGGAATTCTATTTTACCTTAAGACGACATCATTTTAATTGCATGTAAACATCTAACAAAAGCTCTATGTTAAGTTAATGTTAACACTGTTTACACCACTACAAAGTAATATTATTATAATCTGATGTAGTTATGATTTCTGTACATCCACTATTGTTATTAGGTATATATATTTATATATATATATATATATATATATATATATATATATATATATATATATATATATATATATATATTTATATATATATATATATATATATATATATATATATATATATATATATATATATATATATATATATATATGTATATATATATATTATACATGTTGTTTTAACTATTGTTTATGTCAGTATGCATGTAATTAACATAAATATAACAATTAATTGTAATAGAAGTTAGTATTTAAGAGCTTTTATAGAGCTACCTGCATACTTTACTCACGTGTAATGCACATGCTCAAGACAACAATAATTTCCTCACAAACATGTATCATAACAATGAATCTTAACTTTTAGTATAAATTAACTACTGGATAATTAGTAAGTAAGTGACGGAATATGTTATGTTGTACCAACGAGTTCGCAAAAAAGTCTCAACCAGTATTGCAACTAATATAACTATACAGATTGTCTCAGATTTTAATACGGAAAATTCGTGTGACCTTGGATGTTTTCAAGTTTTGTTTTCGAGATACAGGTTGTTTAAGTAGATTAAAAAATTGTCTTAAAGACCACACTTGCCTGATTTCGATTACATTTTGCACGTTTTTAATAAGTAAGTGGCTTAATTTGATGCGATGATAATGATGAAGAATGCCATATCATCTAGCAGACGTTGACAACCACGCTTTTCCAAGTTTTTTTATCATAAACCATATTAAACCATTAAACCATTTTGTCATAAACCATCATTAACCAGTTTAATATTGTCGAGCCATGATGTCCACCTTCGACCTCGTTGCCTCTGTGATTCTAACTTACCAATCAATACAAGCTGGATACGATTGGATACGGTATTTATTAGAACGCATGAAATGTCCAAAGTACGCGACTATTCTTCTTTTAGATAGTTGCATTAGTTGTTTTCTTGTGCCATTTATGCGTAAAACATTGTCGTTCGATGTATAGGAAGATCATTTTATGTTCAAGATTTTCCTGTAACACCACATCTCAAAGGCATTCAATTTATTTACGATGTCGGATGTAATTGTCAATATTTCACACGAATAGAGAACTATTGGCCACACATAGCTCTTCAAAACCCTGATGTAATAACATTTAATTATTCCAGGGGTTTTAAGCACAATTTGAGTACACCGGTGTTTTTTTAAAGTTGCATATTATTTGTGGATTGAGTATTATTAATTTTAGTTCATACGAACGAACTTTTCTTCGTATTTTTTGGGAGATCTACAACCTATTCAATTATCCGGATTAAAATCTAAGGACCCTTTATGACTAGAATTATGTTACTTATTTGATGAGGTAATGGGGTAAGTTACAAAAAACCAATCGATTTATATTTTTCGACAAAAATAAATAATTTAATCTTACCTATGAAAACCCGATTTATAAAACTGCGAACAAATGGTTACCAACAAGTATTGTGTTACTCAATCTTTCTGTTGTTTTTCCTCGGCTATCCGATTCTATCCAAAAAAAAATGGGGTCCTGTTTGAAAATACAAGTTGAAATAACTTTGAACGCTAGAGTCAAGTGAGAGTCAAGATCACTAAGTAATTTTTTTAAAGAATCGCCACTTTAAAACTCGATAGTGCAAACAGCAATACCAAATTGCAAATAATATTGGGTTGTAATTCGAAAGTCATCCTAAATTACTGTACAGAAAACTTTATTAAAAATGATAACACACTCTTCTTAAATGATGTCAAAATTTGCATTTCCCATTTTTCTTGAAAATACGTTTCAAGTGCGAACCAATCCTAGCTTTATAATTTTAACCAAAACCTGTTTTAGTATTCTGCAATGGTACATTCAGTATTCAACCGTGAATTATTTCTACCGAAATAATCATAATTCTCAACTTAAAATAAATATAAAGATCTATTTTCACCAAATGATAGTAATACATCCCTTTTGACAAACCACGTAGTATAATGATATGAAAATTTTTATAACGAAACGTTGAAGTAAGAAAATAAATGAGGTCAATGCACCTTATAGACAGGAGTCATTTCATCATTGACACAATATTACTATAGCTAAAGAAAACCCGTATCGAATCAAAATACAATATGTCATTGTTACGAAATATAAAATACCATATAATTTTAGTTCTATTTGAAATAGTTTTCATCTGAATTTTATACATATATATGTATATATATATATAATTTTACAAATTCCCCCACCCCTCTTGATACCACCAGAATGGATCTTTACACACACCGAATAAAATAATCGTATTTGGATAAAGTCATATCCATAAAACAAATAGTTATGTCAACGTTAATAAAAACATATATACTTCGAAAATATTTCTATTCTTACTGGAAAACACAGCAGTAGAGTATATAAATATATATATATATATATATATATATATATATATATATATATATATATATATATATATATATATATATATATATATACATATATATATATATATATATATATATATATATATATATATATATATATATATATATGTTTATATATATATGCATATACATATGCATATAAATATATTAGAAAAAAATACACCGAAGTAATGTTAAAATTTATTGCTTGAGAAAATATGAATAAAAATGCAAATAACAGTGAGACAAAGACAACAAATTACAGTTCGTTTCCATTGACTAATACATACTATACACGGTGGTATAAAAAAACACTATACCGTACTAACTTTACAAACTTTGTTTTAAAAAATTGTCGTACCAGAAATTATTAATTCATATGGAACTTTCGAAGAAAAATGTTTTTTCTCAAAACTATCAGGAGTGAATAAACATTTTTTTGTTATATTTTTATTTCTAAAATTATTGAACAAATCACGTTTAAAATAGTGATTTCAAGCTAGTTGTTGAACCACACTATTCGTCCTAATCTCTTACTCTTAAATTTACTCTTAAAAATCAACAAATAATTCCGAAATTTTTTCGATATTGGAGTGGATTTACTTTAATTTGTGAAAAAGAATAAGAATTTTAACTTTGACTGTACACCGAATAATTCATTATGACACAAACGGGCTGAATGATACTTCAGGCTTAAATTAGCTGGTACATTAATACTAATTAAATTGAGAATGCAATTCGGCAGTTTGTTGAACCTACTGAAATAAGAAATTATAATTTTTTAAATAATATTTCTCATTGTAATTTGTTGACAAAAATAACGGGAAAAAAACATAAAATGATACACATGAGGTTTTGTCTACCCCAAAGCTAAAAAGTAATGGCTTCCGGACCAGATTTCGAGAGCGACTGACGCCGCTTGGGTGTTGACAATGACTCTATGCACGAAGATGGCGATACAATGCCCATTTCCTTATCCTTAACTGCTTATTTACCGAACTAATTCAAAAATCATGCATCGTATACAATAAAGGTTAAACTCTCGTACAACAATTTTTTCTAATGTATTGAAAAGCAATGATTCATAAAACACTAGCTAACTTTGCGCTGTTATTTCAGTATCATTGGTCTTCATTCATTTGGTAAAAACTTATTCGGTTATTTTTCTCTTTTTAGTTGATCAAGCAAATCAACATTAACATAAAATTGAGCAAAATAGATTTTTGATAAACTCACAGTTAAATACCTAGATCAGATTCGTATTTATAAAACGTATTTCGACTACAAAGTAGTCATTATCAGTATAAATTATCTAGTCGTAATTTACTCTTTGAAAATTAGAAATCGAAATCATTACACAAAAATAAAAATAAATAAAAATTTAATAAAATAAATTAAAATATAATAAATTTTATTACTCTTGTTAAAATTACTTTCATTCAATTTACTTTTGTTAACATCATTCTTATTCAAATTACTCTTATATTGTCTCAGGATATGTTATTCGATGCTAATTTGGTGACAGTTTCACCACCAAAACTACCCGTAAAATATGCAACTTTTTTGGATCCATTTTGTAATCGAGTTAAACTTTATTTTCTGAGATGTAAACAAAACCATTTTATTTTAGATAAAATAAATAATATCTACAACGGATTTGAATCGTTCATTTATTGTATAGTAAGTAGTGTACTCTGTTGGGATCAATAATATCCTCACTGTAGTCCATAGTTTCTGCTTGATATTATTATGTATACAATACCAAACCAAACAAACAAACACTCTATGAGTTACGCAATTGTTTTGACATTATTCATTCATTTCTTAAATTGCTTTTGTCTATAAAAATCACTTAAGTGTAAACATTTTCTATTTAAATAAATAGCAAGCGAGCAGTACGGTTGGTAGGTAGTCTAGATCGCTTACGTTCCCAATGTATTTGATTATTATTTTGTTTGTGCATTCAACTTAAATGTTGCTATTTGTTTACATCCGTTTTAATTTTTACATATAATGATAAACAAATATTGTGATTTAAAATAAATATAATATAATTCTTTTTTTTTTAATGTTTTCGGTAAATATAGGGTGAGTTTAGTTTTTAAAAGTAGTAAAAAGTGGTCTCATCATAAGTGAACGATACGCATCTAAAAAAAACGTACAAATAAATAACGATTGTGTTCTCTCGTAAAATCATTTTTCTTAAAAATCTGATGAGTGAATTTTGATATTAAGCTTGATTTAAGCCCTTCTTTTCATTTTACCAAATTTTTATAAATTATGAAGCGAGATATTATTTACAAGTTCAGGTTTTTAAGTGATGTTCAATTCTAAAAGGTGATAATTTGCAACTGCGGCACTAAACACCTGCATATACATCATTGTATCGTAAATGTTAAAACACTGTATCTGTATATTTCGATCATAGAAATCAATATGGACGGATTTGCCAGGAAACATTTGTCAAAACTTAAATGAAATTATTTTTTCCAGATTATCAATAACTTGATACTAAAAAAGATATTCCAAAATTATGTGCAAGCGAAAAGAAAAACAATAACCGAAATCCATTAATGAACCAAATTTAAAAAGGAATGAATTAGTCGAATCTGTCAAATTCAGTTGTTTTTTACGCAGTTGAATTTTTTTATTGCGCAGTTCATTTTTTAACGAAATACTGAGATAAGATTTAAATCGTTCATAACTTCGAGACTAATAATGTGTTTCCAATGATTCACAACAGATAGATCATGTTTTTATGTATCTGCTGAGTTGTATTCATTTTGCCTGTGACGTCATAATACCAGTATAGGCTAAGCGAATGCGCGTGCATGGTTACGAATTAGATTTGTATAAAGTTTGAAAATATAAAGATATAAATCTGTGTAGCGTGAACACGCGTTTAGATATTGTATTGATTCTAGTGTTATTGTGATGGTCTTGTGAAGCAATTCTATTGAATACACTCGTAAATATGCTCGGATTTATGGAAAACGCATATTAGTTGCGTTTACCGCAATCCAACAAGCCCAAAAAAATCCAGTAGCGAAATAATGTGACAGCTACGAAAAGAAAACTACGAGAGCGTCGAATAGAAAATGAAAAACGGTGCAAAACTATTACGTAGCTAGTCCATCGGGCGTTAAGTGGTCAGTGACAATCCAAACGTATACGGTTCATGTACAGGAGGTTTTCACGAAAAATCTACGGTACGAATCCTAACACCACCTTTCTTATTTTTATTTATGTTCTGTCTAATTTACTTGTATTATATTTTCTATTGAAGCAATGCCGCAAAGTTTCCAACAAACTATTGTCTGTAACCATATGAATCCAAAAAACAATATTTATACCAACTTTTTCTCCAAATGGTAAATAACTAAGCATTAAATCAGTTTTGTGTATAGGTACTGATTTACATATGGGCGTAAGATAATATTTTTATTGCAAATTTTAAGTGTTTTGAAATATTAAATTTGTTTTAGATAAAACCCATTGAAGAGCCAACGGGTACAGTTTCAGCTGCTTTTGACAAACACTTAAACAGTCATTCATATAGTTTCGTTCTGTACGATTGTGTGTTATGGCCGTTTTACTCACACACTACTAGAACAAATAACTTGAAATATTTATTGAAAAGGTCGGTTGTTACTTGACGAAAATCTATTATAATTATTATGTAAAACAAATATTTGAGATTTTCGCAACAGTAGAGGTAGAGGTAGATTGTATAGGCTGCCCTGGACGGGCTACACTTCGACCATAAGGTCCATTGTGATGCCTTAGGATGTGAGGATGTGAGTGGAGTGGAAGAAATTTGTGAGTAGACTAGGAATTGGTAGGATACGCGGCTGCAGACGACTATGTTAGGAACTATGCCGATATTCATCTGGAGTTCGTGAAGGAAACTGCAGAAAACCTTCTCAAGCATAACCGGTTACTTCGTTCTTGTCCATACGCCGACAGTTTAGTCAATTAACCGCCTTTTTTTTTAATTTTTATATTTGTCAAACTGCCTATGTCAGGATTCGAACCCATAACCTCCCAGTTTCCAAGTACTGCATACTGCACAGACGTTACATGAGGGAGTTTACTAGTCGGAAAAATGTCACGTAAAACAAGTTAATTTTAACTTGTTGCAGAAAATTCTTTTTCTAGTTCAAATTTCGCAGGAGTACACATGGAACTTGTATTCCTTAGACCTATCTAGAAAACAATGAACAATCCAAGTATACTCAAGCCTGGTTTTTATCCGTTCTCATTTTCAAAATCATCATAATTATTCAGATTCATTTTGTAACGTTATGGTATATGAAAGGGCTGTTCCCGAAAATGTTATCTAATGTTTCATAGAAGAGGGGGGTGTTAAAAATGATAGAAAATAGCGTTGTATAATTTATGGATGGCCCCTATGGTCAAGTTCGTGAGGGGGCAAAATCCTCCCTTCTGGCGGGAGGATGCAAATATCTATCCCTGTAACCGTAAGAGATTTACAGACTTATGTTTTTTAACTCACTATATACCGGGTATTTAAGCAATTTTCTCAGTAAGTTGTTATTTTTATTAGTTTTTATTTACATATCTCCTCGTGTTGAGTATCTTTAAACAGGTCTTCTTTGAAGAAAGTCTCATTTCCTACCTAAATCCGTTGTTACATAGAATGCAAGCCACATTTTAAGTTTCTAGGCCTTTTTAAGGATATTGAACAGAGTATATTTAAGAAAATTATGTTTATGATAGAACACACACCCACACACCAACACTTATGTATACAAAAAATAAAATAAAATAATACATTTTAAAAGAATGTTTTAAATGAAATCAATTCCATACAACATTTGAATAAGATATTCTGATTCAGATAAAAAAAATTAATAACAGTTTATCACGCGAAAATTGTTTTTTTATGAAGATAAACTATGTTTGTGTACCCCATATATACATATATATATACATATATCTCGTTTTATTTTTTGTATAGAAAAATTCGAAGAATATATTTTAATAAACCCCCATAAACAATCCACAAATGTATAATATATTTTATTGAAAATTTAGTACAATTTAAAAAAAAAAATCTCTTGTCGTGTCTTTCAAATATTTCACGACCACAATCGTTATAAATTTATTAATAAATTATTCCACAGATATCGAAATATTTTTTATGTTTTTAATCAAAATATTTGTTTTATGAAAAATTTTGATTTAGATAACCTTGTTTTTTTTTAATTGAAAACATTTTATACATATTTAAAATTTCTATAACTTTTTCCATGCTCATCCCACCTCAAGATTAAAATATTTTTTAGGAATTTACTAGACTATTCTGAAATGTTGTGTTTATAATGAATTAGTATCAATTTATATTGTCAATTCTTGTCGAAGTTTTTCGATAACTAATTCCAATTTTTGTATTCACTTTAGTTTAGTTTTTGAAATAATTTTCATATAAATCAGTAATTTAATTTGGTTTCACACCTCTTACAATTTTGACCTCACACCTCAGGTAAAAGCTATATAAATAAACAATTTGGCCTTGATTTAAGGAAAAATTTCTTTCTAAACTAACATTTAACTAAGAAAACCAATTTTTGAATTGTTATGAAACAACTGAAAATTGTTATGTAGAATTTTCATACTACCCAGCACCACGACCAAATTCAAATATCGTATATTTTATAATCCCGTGATCGTAATATAGATTTTTAGTTGGTAAACATTCTATGGGGCCGTATTTTACTGGTTTTTCTTGAATGATAGACGATGTAAGCAACGTTTCAATTTGGGCGGAACACAATCGTTTTTCGACAAAGTTTTTCGAACAAAAGCTTTAATTATTTTTCTAAGGAACAATTTTGCAATCAATTTTGCTATTATACATATCGCTTGCGAAATAAAACTTAGGGGATGCAGTGAGATGTTTATATTTATGCTAATTTAACTTTATGTTTATAATTTAACTGATTAGAAAATTAATTTTACTTACAGCAATACTATTAAAAGTTTTAAACCGGATATCCTTTGTCATTTTCTTAAAACCGTGTGGTAAAATGAGTAACTCCCATGTCTTTGAAATTAACAGAAGAAAATATTTTGGTGATCATTTTAATTCAAAATTTGGGGATTTAGGGATTGGTTTTTTCCACAATAAATGTCATAGTTTTTGCGAATTCTCCATTTCAGGTATATATTCTATTTTGAAGAACAGGACACAATAAATGTGTACGCCAATTTGCATTGTTTGGAAAATATTATGGCAACAATGAATAGAGAATATGTCGCTTAACCTTTGTATCATTATCATGTAATTGATAATCAACTTTTCGAATCGTTTTCTTCAGATGCAATCACTTGCATATTCTTATGTATTGACAAACCATGTTATTATTATTAGAACATAAAAATCCGAAACACTCACACAACTTCAACAGATTAGTAGAGTATATACACGCATATAATGGAATCCACTGTTTTTGACAAAATTTCCAAAAACGAGAAAGAAGCCAAGAGTAAAATGCCTTTTACGGTTCGTGGATTTCAATGAAAATAATGATTTTGTATCTTCTCATGTTGTAATATCTAAGTTTAAATCTTCATATATCTTTCTCAAAAATTCTCATAGTACGAAGTTGGCAAAAAATCGACAGAATCGTTTTCGAGAAATTCTCAAGGAACTAAAAAACATTAAGAATGAATAGTCATTTACAGTTTAACTATTTCCGCCTAGACATTATAGTCGCAGGAGAAGACAATTTTTAACTTAAGGGTAAAGTCTCAAAGCTTTCGCTATTTAAGTCTCAAAGCTTTTCGCATTCTTGAGATATTTTGTTCCGCGACACACATACATCCATATGTAGTTACATACATACATACATGTAGTAGTAGTAGTAGTAGTAGTAGTAGCTGAGGGTAGGCCGAAGCCTGAAAAGAAGACCTTTCTAGGCCTTTTTTACCAACCCTTAAAGGACAAGGAATTGGTATGTAGACTATGAATTGGTAGTTACTGCGACTGTAGACGACTTTGGTAGGAACTATGCCGATATTCATGTGAAGGTTGTGAAAGGAAACTGCAGAAAACCTTCATAAGGATGGTCAGTTACTTTCGTTCCTGGTCATACACCGACAGTTTAGTCAATGAACCGCCTCATTATTTTTTTAAAATAAATTTAATCCCAGTACCCAGCCGAACACCTTTAACAGCTCAAACACTCGGACTGATTTTTTTCATTCACACACAGACCCAATGGCCTCAAATGGAATCGTTGGTACCAGGAGATCTCAAATCGTAAAGATTCGATAAAATCTCACTACCCGCTCAGCATCAAGAAACAAAACCTCCATATTCAACGTATATAGAGGCAATATATAATAAAAATTAAATGCTAATCGTTGGTAACCGCGTCACTTGAGCACGGCTGGACCGATTTGGCTAGTTTTTTTCATGTTCGTTATAGTCCGAATAAGGTTTTAACGGAAAGAAAAATTTACTTTTTTAAAATAAACAACTTGCATAGCCGATAATTTCCTCTTACTCACGCCCTCCCTGCAGGAGATGTGAAAATATCTAACTATAAAACCTTAAGAGATAAACAAAATTCAAAGACAAAAAATGTTCCTTTTTGGAAAATAAACAAGGCGCACTCCTAGGGGTGCGGGTGGTTGAGGTAAATTTTTTAAATATCCTTGCTTTTTTCTATTGAATGGATCGTTATGGGTCGTTACTTAATGAAAATCCATTTTAAATATTAAATAAAACAAATATTTGAAATTTTTGTATATCAAAATTTTAATTATTTGACTAATTTCGGATTACAGATCCTTCCTCAGAAATAAAAAAAGAAAATGATTATGAATTTTCATGAGGAAGGAACTGTGTTCTGAAACTAGTCATATAAAGTGATTTTACGAAAATTTCAAATATTTGTTTTATTTATTATTTAAAATGGATTTTTGTCAAGTAACAACCCAGTCAATACTTAAGGATTATTTTATAATCATCCCTTTTACCCGAATTTTTCCGAAATATCATTGATTTTACGCGAGCGAAGGCGCACAGGTCAGCTTGTATATAATATTATATTATATTGTGAAATCAATTGTAGTGAATAATATTAAAATATAATGTGCTAGCTAAATATTATTACGGAAAATATACTATTACTTTACATGTAGAACTGATTATAGCATATTTGTATTTTAATGGATTGCAATTTAAATTACTAAAAGGAAATTGTATTTTCCGTATGACGACACATTACAACAGAGTATATTTAAAAAAAAAAATACATGGCACAAATACTCTGTATATTATATTATTACTCGTCATTTTTATATACAATTGTAGGAATAGTTATTTTTCAACACATTTTCAATTATATTTGATGTACAGAATGTACAAACAGTGTTTGTTTACTACTTGTATACAATACAAATTCCATCTTATCAATATTACAAATTGACGAACAATGACAAGCATACATGAACATTATTTCACTTTTTTATAAACAGTTAAAATAGCCATTATACTGCTATTATAAATAACAATATTAACTATTATGAACCACCTTAATTAACACGTTCAGTTGGGCATTCGAGTTATCATTTGAAAACTTAATTCATTTTTGTCCTATTTATTCGATTTTCGATATAATGCTTTGAATAAAAGTTGTTCCTTATAAATATACTAACAACTCTTACTCGAAATATTTTCCCCAACACCGATTATTAAATATTATTAAATAATTAAATAAATCAATTAGTAAATTTTGAAATGATAGTGCGACTTTTCGACGATAGTGCCGATTATACACATGGCCACAAAAGTTGATGTTATTTCTTTAGCGAATTTCCTCCATAGGAAATGCATCTATTGTTTTTGTATCAATTTTGTAAAAATTTCTTCAAATGTCCATCGATCCTACCTACTAGAAGTTAAAAATCACTATCGTTAAAATTTATATATATATATATATATAAATTTTAACGATAGTGATTGTTAACACCTAGTAGGTAGGATCGATAATATATATATATATATATATATATATATATATATATAAATTTTGTGTTTTCCCCTCCCTTTAAACCCCCTTTTCCCTTGTCCGTTTTTACACATTCACTTACTTGACCGTTTGAATATCGAAAGCGCCTCAAATACCAAATTTCATTCCAACAGTTTTATTCTGATTGGAATGAAATTTGGTATTTGAGGCGCTTTCGATATTCAAACGGTCAAGTAAGTGAATGTGTAAAAACGGACAAGGGAAAAGGGGGTTTAAAGGGAGGGGAAAACACAAAATTTATATATATATATATATATATTATCGATCCTATATATATATATATATATATATATATATATATATATATACGTTTATGTGTCTGTGTACTCTCTAGTGGTCACAGTTTTATTCTGATTGGAATGAAATTTGGTATTTGAGGCGCTTTCGATATTCAAACGGTCAAGTAAGTGAATGTGTAAAAACGGACAAGGGAAAAGGGGGTTTAAAGGGAGGGGAAAACACAAAATTTATATATATATATATATATATATATATATATATATATATATATTATCGATCCTATATATATATATATATATATATATATATATATATATATATATATATATATATATATATATACGTTTATGTGTCTGTGTACTCTCTAGTGGTCACAGTTTTATTCTGATTGGAATGAAATTTGGTATTTGAGGCGCTTTCGATATTCAAACGGTCAAGTAAGTGAATGTGTAAAAACGGACAAGGGAAAAGGGGGTTTAAAGGGAGGGGAAAACACAAAATTTATATATATATATATATATATATATATATATATATATTATCGATCCTATATATATATATATATATATATATATATATATATATATATATATATATATATATATACGTTTATGTGTCTGTGTACTCTCTAGTGGTCACAGTTTTATTCTGATTGGAATGAAATTTGGTATTTGAGGCGCTTTCGATATTCAAACGGTCAAGTAAGTGAATGTGTAAATACGGACAAGGGAAAAGGGGGTTTAAAGGGAGGGGAAAACACAAAATTTGGCATATCTCCCTTAATATTTGAAAAATTTAAAAATGTGTTAGGAGTAAAGTTATAGGTAATTAGTTTTACTTCAATTTTGTTTATTATCATTTTTCTGTCGAAAAATTTATCAGGACTTAAGTTGTAGGTACTAAGTTTTACTGTAATTTTGTTTCTTATCCTTTTTCTGTTACACTAATATTTACAGAAAAATTTACAATTAATGATTGACAGTTAAAATTCGAAATATCTCTGTACACATCATAGTTTGGAAAAAATGATAAGGTAATGAATTGTAGCAAACTTGATTTTCTACAACTTTTATCCTTATATATTCTTCGATTATTCTAATATTAAGAGAGATATTTTATATTTTGTGTTTTCTTCTTTCTTTATACTTTTCCCCCTTTCCCCTTGACCTATGCAATTTTATAAAAAAAATTGGGCTGCAAATACCAAAATCATATCAGAAACGACATTTCATTGTGATCAAACTATAATTGTGGCCGCTAGAGAGTAATTTATGTATTCCACGCGGTCAAAGTTGACGCGGCTCCGGTGTAACGAACTTTTTTTCAGTTTATAATTGATTTGTGGCCTATTTATTCGGTTATTTACTCGTACAAAATTTTAATTAGGATGTACTATACATATAAACCTTTCAAACCTTTAAAAAAGTTTAGCGGATAAACAGACAGACGCGGAGGACGACTTCTTTTTATACTATATATAAATGAACAACTTTTAACCGAAGCATTTTTTCGAAAACCGAATTAGTAAGGTACAAATCAATTATAAAATTTAAAAAAATGCAACCATTTTGTGATCCTTAGTACATAATAATTACTACGAATTAAATATATTTCAACAAAAATATGTGGGTAAATGTCAATAAAGCGAAGAATATTTCTATCATCCTGTACTTTTCACATTACCTACCTGTCATTATTTTTATTGTACAAGAAATGTTTCATATTCATTGCGCTATTCAAATACATCATATTTCTTTCTATTCGCGTATATTTGTCTGTGGTGGGAGTAAATTGTCAAGTCTTACATATATTGTATGTATACGAGTCTCAATTATATTTACTTAAAGTAATTACTTTAAACAGTACTTTTTTTAAATTATTTATTTAGTAATTCATATATTCGTAATGAATATAGAAAAAAAAACCATTTCAGAACAATGTATTGTACACTCCACAGGATACAGGGCCGGAACACGTAATTGTTCTGAGATATTATTTATAAAATATAATAAAATTAACCTCTAGTTGTGCGATCCGACAGAAGTTGTTCGTTTTTTTGTATTGAATTATTAACCCTTCCCGCATTTCTCCGTATAAGAATTAGATTATCCCGTCTATGCTAAACTGACAAGACTCTCGATCGCACGGGAATCAATTATTTGAAAACTGTCAGCGGTCAGTAAGATATTCATGTTTAAGATTAAGATATTAAGATATTAGGGTGTCCATGTATTCATTACTTTCAATACTGCAGAATTTATACAGCGGTCTTAGAAATCCTATGCCTATGTAGTAGAAAAACAAGGTAACGTCAACAGCTCAAGGTTAAATCAGACATTATTATTAGAGTTTGAAAGCATTTAAAGCTTAATTTTTATTTTTGACCAACGTAGTACTTCATCTTCAATAATTACGTTTCGATTTCTAAACTAATTAAAAATTAGTATTGAACTAATTGAGCTTTTAGTAACATGTAAAAATATTGAAAAAACTAGTTGAAACTGACGTAACATATATCCCATCTGCTGGAGAAATGATGAGGTATAGTTAGAGTGAACGTAACCTTGTAAAAAATATATTTTTTACTTAGTTTGCTGCGGACATCTTTATGTAGAGAAGTTGCATGAGCATTCTAAAATTACATGTTTTTAATTACCCTGTGAATAATGTCAAAATGTACTTGAATATTGAGATTTTAATCTAAAACCTATTTATGAACTTTCGAGTTATGAAATTATTTGACAATTAAATAACAATTGAGAAAGAAAAACAAACGCTGAAATGAAGTACCACTAACTATTGAATAATTTTCGCGATATAATCAAAAACCGTTATTTTAGATTAAGCTATAACAATTTTAGACCAAAAAATAAGATTCAAATCACATATAAATATTAAACTACGATATACTTTGAATATAGCCATATCAACGACCACTTTATGTGAATATGTTCAATATTTTTGGTAAATCAGCATTTCCGTGCGATATATTCTTAAAAACATAAAATTTAACTATTGGTGAAAAATTAGCATAATTGAGTGAGCTCAGACACATCAAAAATTTGTCATGATATGGTGTTTTTCCTAGAAGATAGAATGTTCTTCTTGTATGTGTTTAAAGTGTTTTATTCGAAGTGGTAATTTTCTAACATCAGTAACAGAACTGTTTATATATATATATATATATATATATATATATATATATATATATATATATATATATATATATATATATATCAATGCAATACAATGTCTCGTATTTGTATTTGTTCAATTTCCATTGTTATCTTAATATAGTTTTCCATTTCTGAAAACAACTACTTCGTACAATATATTATTGTAACAAACTGTTTGCTTATCATAAATTTGTAATACGAATGAAGAAACGTTGGTGAATTTTCTTTATGGAAAATTTTTGTTTTTTTTCCATGTAAGCAAATATATTTATTTTCATATATATAAATTGCACGACACAATAAACTTTATGAAGATATTGTTTTGTATTAAAATAAAAGATACTTTACTGTCAGTTTGTGGTTTTCAAAATTTAAGCATAACTTGAACGCAAATAGTGAACGATTCAAAAACTTGGTGGATAAATATTTTTATGATGTTATGGGTTTTATCAAACAGTAATATTTTGTTGATTGAATTAAACAAATATTTACGATTTTTGTAACAATATCTTTGATTTTGAGTATAGTCTTATAATCTCTGTTGTTTCTTCAAGGAATGTTCGAGGAATATAAGGAATATTCGAGAATATTATCAGAAATAATAATAACGTATGTCTGTCTGAAACTCATGTATACACTGTTGCAAATTTCATTCCTCAATGGATAATCTTGGCAGCTGTGTATGAGCTTTTAGATAGATAGATAGATTGTAGAGGCGTCCCTAGACGGGCTACACTTCGAGCGTAAGGTCCATTGTGATACTTAAGGACGCGAGGATGTAAGTGGAGTTGAAGGAATTTTGTGTATAGACAAGGAATTAGTAGGAAATGCGGCTGCAGCCGACTATCGAGAAAACCTTCTCAAGCATAGCTGATTACATCGTTCTTGTCCATACGCCGATAGTTTAGTCAATTAACCACCCTCCCTTTTTTTGAATAATTAACAAACTGCAGATGTCGAGATTCGAACCCATAGCCTCCCAGTTTCCAAGTAGGCATACTGCGCAGACATAACGCCTTAGACCGCTCGGCCACTTGTACTGGTTGACAATTTAAGCGTTGTTTAAATTTTTTTATTCATGTATTGATTATCAAAGAAATGTCTTCTATCAAAATTTTCGAATCGGCACAAACGTACTATGAAATTGAAATAAAAATGCCTATTATTGCTTCTGTGTATAGTGTAAAGAAAAAATTTTGAAGATTACATATTATTATTCATTATTAGGTATATAATTAAATTGTTTGTCGCAATTGTAATACACAAGCTTCCTGGAATTCGTTTAATCATATAATTATGACTAAGATTAAAACAAACTGCAAGAACCTTTTGTATAAGTATTACGAAAATTAATATATCCGTTAAAACGTTTATGATAAAATAAAATAAAAATGAAAAAAAAAAACAGCTTGTTAGTATTAAACATACTGTGTAGACATAATCTCATAAAATATTAACAATAACAAATACTTACGTCGTTCAATCATCTTTTCTTTGTCTAATCACTTTATTTGCAATTACCTACATGGAAAGAAGAAGATTACAATGGAAAAAGAGATATTTTTGGATATTTATATTTACGAAACAATTGGTTTTATTCTAAACGAATCAAAATTCCCGTTGATACATTTTTGCCGCAGTTGTCAAATTTTTTATGTGCAACTTTTGAGGACAAAAAACCCTTGTACGATAAAGTAATAATTCTGAATTTGTCTTAGTTCAAGCAAATAACAAAAAATATGCTGAACTCAGAGTGAGAGGTAATAAACTGAAAATTTGCATAGAACTTTCTTTTGACATTCTAATCGGAAATCTGTGTTTTGCACATATCTCTCAGCGTCTTACCGTGTTTAAAGTTATTACGAAGCTGTAATAACCGTTCTATCCACTGGATTTTTGATAAAATCGTCAAAATCTCGTAACAGTTTCTTAAAATTAAAATATCTACAGGTTTCATGCGAACCATTTTTTCGAAAATCGAATGGATTCGCCACAAATTAGTTTTTCAAATATTTCTATAATTTGTAGTTTAACTTTTTTTCGTTAAAACCAGAGATGTTGTGTCTCATCCATTCATGGCGTGACCTCAATAAATATTTCAATAAATTTCCACATTTCGCGTGATATCTCCTCTTTAATATCTTAAAGCGCGGCACGTGATTGTTTGAGACTTTTGAGTCAATGTTTAGAATTTGAAAAGAAAGTTCTGTACAAATTTTCAACTCAGTTCCTCACATTCCGAGGTTGAATCATTATTTGATTGGGGTACCTGTTAAATAAATGTTTTGGTGCCTGTGAATATAAATAAATTTGTTTCTTTCATAAAAAAATAATTTTTACATATTGAACGGTTGTTTTAAACAGTTTTTGTCCAAAATAAATGTCTCCATTTTCGTCTTATTTAACTTTGTTTTTTTTTTTTTTGAAAAACACGTAAACAATAACAGATAAACGAAAAATTTGACTCAAGAACAATCTATTTTCCAATCTTGTTCCTTATGACGTTGTGTCTCACAGTTTTGTTTGTCCAAAAGTATAGTTTTCCTGACATTTAAAATAAACTATTTTCCTGTAGGCTATATTTTATTGAAAAAAAAAATACCATAAAAAAAAGAGGACAACAAACAAGCAGGGATAGAAGTCATCGAACAGAGTATATTCAAGATAGTTATATACACAATTGAGTAATTTTATATACTCATTTAATAATATCTGAATAATTAATTGGGTAATTATGAGCTTTACTAAAATTATCGTTGATTACGTATAAAAGCTTTGACATTTATAAAAATTGCGCAGAAAAAAATTTGATATGATTATGTAGTTGGTTTTATTTTCAATTTGTTTGCAATTACTTTGTCGTTGAAGAATTTTTAATGAAAAGTTGCCAATTACTAGTATTGGTGGGTTGGTTTTTCCTTTTATTGAAATATCGCCTATATTATAAATTATACTATATATACGAATTATAAAACTGTAACACAATAATTTTCTAAGAATTGGCGTCATTAACAATCTATACCATAAACACCCTTTTTCTCCCGAGTGTCTTTGCAAAGCAAATATAATGGCATTTTAGGAGCAACGGTGAAGCACCGTTTTTGTATAGAATAGACTACCTTGTCAAAATTTAAGAATAGCATGCAATTTGACTGATGGGACATGTTTTAATGAGTAAATTTGCTTGACACTTCTCCGTAATATTTGCGAATTGCATATTCGCATAATCTCTATTTAATTGCATAATCTCTATCGTAATTAAATCAACATTGAATTGATTTAATGCTAGAAATTTAATTTACTAAATGAAGCTTAACACAATAATTTTGGTAAATTTTCATTCCAAAACCGTATCGTATTATATGAATAAATTGTATTTGAATGTTGAATGGTGTCTGTGGGGTGAATGCCATTGAACTGTAATATAATAGCTGTTTAGTTGTATTGTCATCTTTGATTAAAGGGTTCATCATTTGTCTTTATCTTGTATGTGGCTTGTATATGTTTCTATGAATAAGAAACAGTATTTTTTTTTACTAAGAATAAATGTTATTCGATATTAACAATTTAAGTATTGATTGTTTGTTAATGTGTGCGACGTATTGTATATAATAGTTCGGTGTCCACAGCTTTTTTTTATACCTAACATCATAGTCTAGAATATAGATTGGACTGCAAGCACCATACATATTTTCCAAAAGACAATTTTGATCCATAATAATAATTTAACAAATATTAAAAAAAAAATCATATAACGTGTTATTGGAAATATATATGTTTTTTAATCTAGGATGTAGAACGACAGGAACAAGTAAATCGATCGTTACGTGCTATGATTATTGCGGGAATAGAGTTGGAAAAATATGGTTTTAAAGATTATAGATGTTAATCCAAAAAACTTACATCATTTTCTGTTTGGGTGAAAATATTCCTTAAAGAGAACCAAAAATCAAATACCAAACGGTTTCTTTATATATCGTTTCCTAGCATTGACACACCTACGACCCAACCAGAATAAAACTAATTAATTCGAACACGTGTTTAGTATTTTATCATTTTCGAGATTAAATTAACACCCATTGTTAGGAAGACAGACTTTGGTACTAGAATTGGAAATAGAATATATTTTAAAGTATGTCTTGAAAAATTCCTGATCTTTACAAAAACAAGTGTATTTTTGACCCAACAGCTCTTGGACTAATAATTGAAAGAATACAATTAATAATGTAATACTAAGGGAAAATTAAACGCATAGCATAGTGCGAAAGTTTTACTAGAGAATGGCGTCAATAACTTCACCCCATTGAGAATTTTTTTCATAATTCTTTCTATCAATTCAGAGTTCCATATCCTTCAGAGGACGTTAGAGACTACTTTCTTCCACTTGTTTTTATCTCGGACAATTCGAGTTAGGTCTTTGAAGTTCATCTTTGATGTTATCTAGCCATGGTGTTTGTTTTTTTTTCCTTTCGTTCTTTTCTGTTGAAATTTTGTGCACGCCAATATTTTCCATACACTCTGAAACTTTTTTCTATAACTTCCCTTTACTAGTGTTAGCCAAAGGGTGAGTATGATAATTAAAATACTTGAAATGTATATTTTTGTATACTTTGTTTCAATACTTTTTGGATAACAATTACTTTTAGATTATACTTTGAATTGTATTATCTTTTTGATTTCAACGAATGTTTGATTGTTACTGAATAGATGTTAAATTGTTTCTATGGTGTCAGCTGTGTTGGTTGTACTTAACGGTACTAATAATGATGTGTGACTGTTGTCCTGCTTATACATCTGAATGCATGCCTTCTAAGAAGGTGATAGAATCGTATCGAATATTATTTACACTACTAGAGCATGCTGGTAAAATTGATCTGCTTCTATACGTGAGTATATATGTAACACTTCTGCATATATGTAAGCCTATAAAAAGCGACAAAGATATGCGGGTATATGTTAGTGTATTGTTCTGCACTGTACCGTAAGTTCAATGGCAATGTTGACACTAATGGGTGTGAGAGTCACTACACTGGAAAGCTAATTATAATGCCAACAACAAAATATGCATGCTGTGCATTGAAATATCAAATAAAAGTAATATTTTTCCTAATAAACTCTTAATAAAGTTCACCATTTACATTTACCCAAAAAGGAAGGGAAAACCGTGTATGGTCTGTGTTTAAAAACAAAGAAAATTGTACAAATAATAATTATTTAAAAAAATATTACATATAAGTAATTTTTCAAAACAAAAAAAATAGTACACACATAAACTACGTGTGTTCTGTATATGCAACACTTTTTGCAATTAAAAATATACAAACAGCAAAATTTAACGACCCCATTATTTTTAATTTAAACGATTGCCGTGTGTTTGTGTACATGGCTAAAAAACAAACAGAACATAAACTGTGTGTGTAAAAACAACACAAAATGTTAAAAATCTGGTGTGAACACCTCAACACCTCCATATACCAATCACATTTTCACATTAACTATACTCCGAGAATAGAAAGATAAATTACATATGAAATGAATTGAACAATTTTTGAAATTTTCTATGGCTCAAGATGGATACACATCCTACCTCTCGTTAGATAAGCAAGTGAACTAGTTTGGCGGGTATACTTGTGGATAATAGATAATCAATTTTTGTTAAATATGTTCGGAACATGAAAGAAAATTACAAAAAGTACGTTAAGAAATCACGGGAGCCATTTCGGAAATGTTGGAAGCAATCTATGTACAAATATTTCTAAAAACAAAGAGTTGTTTTAACTGTGTCCTTCTTGTAACATGGAACATCTGGTGGAGCTATTTAACACCAAATCATACTTGTTTTTGCTCTCGACAGTTCTCAAAACTGTCACTGTCTGACTATTTCACCCAACTTATTTTTGTTAGCTATATTCAACCAAATACAATAACAAAATTTTGATCGGTATCGACAGAAGCAGAACTCAAAGCTTCTGGTAATAACTCAGCATGGATTTCAGACATAAAAAATGTTTGTATATAGAGGTTAAAACACAAGTGAGCGTACAAAATAAAAATAAAAATAAATTAACCATATACATAACCTATAAGTCTCTGTTTATACAATTTTATTGTGTATAGAAAAGTGTATACACTATGCGTCCCCGTCCACTTCGTTGACGTATTGAGATAAAAAAAATTTGCAAAATATAAGAACAGTCAAGAAGAATATAACAACCACATACGTCATGTAATGGCGAGAAAAAAAACTGGATCAATCATAGAATATACTATCATTAATTACATGAAAAAACATAATTAAGGACCAGCAATTTAAAATATGGAACATTATATAACGTTATCAAATTTAAAAAAATCGTTACGCAGGAGCTGCTTCAACTTACCGAATTTCCTTGGAATACATAAATTAGTCTCTAGCGGTCACAATTTTAGTCTGATCAAAATGAAATGTATATGATTTTAGTATTTGCATGGCCAATTTTATTAATAAATGGCATACGTCAAAGGGAATGGGGGGCATAAAGAGAGAAGAAAACACAAAATATAAAATATCTCTCTCAATATAAGAACAATCGAAAAATGCGTGGGAATTAAGTTGTAGAAAATCGTGTTCGCTACAATTCATCACCTTACCATTTCTGCTCGAACTCTAATGTGTAAAGAGATATTAAGGAATTTAATTATCAATCTTAAGCCGTCAATATTTCTCTAAAAATTAGTGTTACAGAAAAAATGATAAAAACAAAATTACAGTAAAACTTAATACCTACAACTTTACTTCTTATAAATTTTTCGATTTATCAAATATTCAGGGCGATATGTCAAATTTTGTGTAACCCCCTCCCTTTAAATCCACCTTTCCCCTTGTCCGATTTTCCCATTAATGAACTTGACCTTTTGAATAACAAAAGCTCCTCAAATACCAAATTTCATTCCAATTAGATTAAAATTGTGGCCGCTAGAGCGATTATAGACACACATATATATATATATATTTATATATATATATATATATTTATATATATATATATATATATATATATTTATATTTATATTTATATTTATATATATATATATATATATATATATATATATATATATATATATATAAATATATAAATTTTACAGATGGTGTTTTTCGACATCTACTAGTTAGGTGATAGGATTGATGGACATTTGAAGAAATTTTGAAAATTTTGAAGTCGGTACGAGACCAATAGCTCTAAAATTCATCTAAATATTCTAACGGTAGTAATTAAAGTGGATAGGAGACCGAAGCCTAGTAAATAAGCTACTTTAAGCTTTTTATCAACCTCTTTCCTCAACCTCATCTGATTCGTTTCGTCTAGCTGTATGGTCGTTATTGAACCTGCTCGTACGCTTAACGAATCACAAGCCATTCTGACTCTGTAACGACATTCTGGCAGAAGATGAAAGTGTGTGTTGTCTGCCTGGTTACCTTCTGGAAAAAACAATCTGCTTCCAACTACATGAAGGATTGATGCCTTTTGTGTCTACAATGATCGGTTAGAACCCCAACCTGTAGGTTCATGCTTTCGCCAATAACCTTTACGTTATTGGCAAAAGTTATTGACGCAAACGAAGATCGAATTTATTTGACGTCATATATCTAGCGTCCATTTTATATCTTTCACAATTTCGTCGATGCATTAATTGGTAGATTGAAAAAAAAAGACAATAAAATTTCGACTTTTTTATTCAATTCGAATCTTTTTATCTTGCCGTCACAAAAATATAGTTCGCCAGGCGATTCTTTTAGGAGTTTTCGAAATTTCACAGGTTTCGATATTCCCTATTGATGATCGGTAACGTTTCACTAAAAGAGAGAAACGATTCTCTCAAATGACAATTTCAAATTAGTATGAACATTTAATGTATAAAAATAATCGCTTGTAGTTTAAATAGCAGATAGGTTAAATAGCCACTTAAATAAAAAATATATCTAATACTCATTTAAAAATTTTATAATAATGATGCGGTCCGCGCTCTATTGTTTTTAATATGTGGAAAAATTAGTAAATATTGACCACAAGGTAATACTGCCTATGATGTGAAAAAAATGACTCATTCATCCGTGGTGTAACGGTTAGTACACTGGGCTGGAAATCCAGAGATCCAGGGCTCGATACCTGTTGGATGAGTTAATTTTTACATATAAATATTTATATAAAAAATCAATAACATATTTATCTATATAGTAGACGCTTGTTTACATTAATAATGTTAAATAGATTATGAAACCAAAATAAGAAAGAAAGTTCATAAGATCTATGGGTCTAAAAATCGGTCCGTTCCTAAATTACCTACTGACCGAATTGTTATGCAATATGAGGCAAGTCTCATAGGTTACACAATTAAATATGAATATCACACTTAAAGTGGAAAGATTTGGATTCTCCGGATTACAAATCATTTCAGGTTTATTCAATTTGTTTGCATTCAAGTGTTCTAAGAGCTCATGCATTTTTTTCTTCTTTGTTAAATAGCTGAACATTTTATTTAAGAACAAAAATTATAAAATATTTATAAATAAAATACTACACATATTTTCTGTGAAAACCTTCATTAGTAAAAATATATGATAGTATCACATAAAAACCTTAACTTTATTATATACATTGAATGAATAGTCAATGTAAGAGACCTTAGATGAGAAGACACACGACACGATATCCAGTAGAAAAGATGGGAAAAACATGGATTATATGTAATATTAACGTATAATTTTTATTTTATTCGTTTTGCGTTTCCTGTTTTTGTTGTTCACATTTTCAAATTTTGTTAACGTGTTGGCAATTAACTGAAATTTCAAAGCCTTAATGTTATATAATTGTTTATTATGATTTTATTAAGCACATTTTTTTATGCATAATTACAAACACGTGTCGTCAACACATTATAATGTGTTTTTTTTGTTGTTGTTATAAAATCTAACCCCTCTCTCTACTTATGTTTCTCTATGTGATAGTGTCTTTGAAATTATAGTCGTGTATTTCGTAATAATATTTTATTTCTGAATAAAAATATTAATTACGCATATATCGTAACTTCTTGATTTCGTAATACATAGATAGATTGTAGAGGCTGCCCTGGACGGGCTACACTTCGACCATAAGGTCCATTGTGATGCCTAAGGATGTGAGGATGTGAGTACAGTGGAAGAAATTTTTGAATATAGACTAGGAATTGGTAAGATATGCGGTTGCAGCCAACTATGATAGGAACTATGCCGATATTTACTGGAGTTCGTGAAGTAAAATGCAGAAAACCTTCTCAAGCATAGTCGGTTACTTCTTTCTTGTCCATAAGCCAACAGTTTAGTCAATTAACCGCCCCTTTTTTTGTTAATAATTAACAAACCACCGATGTGGGGATTCGAACCCATAACCTCCCAGTTTCCAAGTAGGCATACTGCGTAGACTTAACGCCTTAGAACGCTCGGCCACTTGGACTGGTAATAAGTGATTTCGTAATAAGTGATTTTTTTAACGATACCTAAATTGTAACAAATATTCCCGAAATAAGATAATGTTAACGTACTATTTCCATAAGTGTTCGTAATAAAAATCAATCTCATTTTGTTTTTATGGTGGTCTTTCCAAGGAGAATCGTAATCTCATCGTCTTCATAAAACAACATATAGAAAACAGTCCACAATTTTTCTGGAAGCATTATGCGAAAGACTGTAGATACTTGAGCAAATAAAGCATATTACTATAGATAGAGTTGTTTGGTCCTAAAAGCGTCGATTAACATTTCTGGAAAAAAAGGCGTTGCCAAATACTAAAAAGAAAGAAAAGAACTTTTGAAGAGATACAGTGTGATGTCCTGATACATGATGAAATTAATGAATTTACCACTTTTTCAAGAGAGGAATCCTATCGCAATCTATACTCCCCTTAATATTATAGTAGTCCTCGGTAACCAATAAACGAAGAATTCTTATAATAGTTTTGTCTTATGTAGCATTATGTATAAGCACAATTCAGTTCACTTACCATTTAATTAAGAATTTATAAATTATCTACAAATATAAAAGAAAATATCCTTGTGAATAGAGATTACTGGTTTAAACTAGACTAAATTGAACTAAAAGGAACTCATTGATAACTTTAACAGACAACTTTGTAGTCCCTAATAAAAAAAGGTACTAATATTACATCTCCGTATCGATAATAGCTGGGAATTTGCAATGGCATTTATGAAAATAGTAAGTATCGAAACCTTGTACCAAAAATAGTAGGAATCGAAAAATTTTATTTTATTTTGGTTAGATATGCCAAATTTTTGTATAATATGATTTCAAGAATCCACAAAAAATTGTTTTTAAACCCCCATAGTAAAATTTTAACTGACTTCAAAGAACACCTTTCAGATCTGCATGGAAACCAAGACACCAAAGTTTAGGTGGATGTATCGGGAAAAGATAGAAATCGTTTCCTTCATAACTTCTTCTCATTAATATGTTGCTCAAAATATTGTTCTAAAATGATGACTCTATACTTATCTGTTAGCTATTACTTTGGGCCACAAAAGCAGCGCTCAATTTTCTAAGTTTTATAATTGATTTGTGCTTACGGATTAAAGTTGTTCATTATTTGTGCAGATTCTATTTGAAACATTTTCCCAAAAACTGAACGAATAAGACACAAATCACTCATTCCTTTTAATTTATTTCTTTAAAATCGTTAAGTTTACATTGCCACAACACCTGTAGTTTCTGTTTTGGATAATAAAAACACAATATTGCTGAAGTCAATGACCGCACGTCCGCAAGGAGAAAACTTAATTATGCAAGAGAAAATACTTTATTCTGAATAATATTTCATAAATGGTTAAACATTATTTTTGTTACTTTTTACACTAATGTTCTCCGTATTTGACTATACGTACGACAGTATATATGTTTGTACACAGTAAAGAGCTTTGTTGACTTGGTCGACTAACTCATACCAGAGAACACATTCAGAGAGCTTAAATATTCACACAAAAGTCCGTAATACACACAAGTAAGTCATCTTGCTCCCACTCCCTGCCCATATACAATAGTAGTTTTATTTTCATATAAATAAGAGTCATCATAAATTTTGTGGTTATACAATAATAAAAGGAAAATGTATAATAAATGGTGATGAAGAAAATGAGTGTGGCGCAATGATGATGGTAAAAACCAACGTTGTATGGAACCATGTTTTAATTTCCTTTTTTTTTTCGTTGTTGCTTCTGCTTCTTTCATAATGAAAATGATACATTTTTTTAATAATATTTTACAGCATATGTGAGAATGTAATAATATTAATAATAATGGGACTTTACCTCCGTTTCTGAGACACCACGGTCTATAACAGAGGCCAACCATATCATTATTTTCTTTAACCTTTCCTCAATTGTAAACATATATTAATGATGTGCCGACTAGGACTTGGTAGGTTGTTCGGCTGCAGCCGACTTTTATTAAGCTGGGGTTCGTTACTAGATCGTTAAGAACTGAGAACTAGTTCGTTAAGAACTATCCATCTGGAGTTCGTGAAGGGAGACTGAAGAAAATGTTCACAAGTATCTCCGGTTACTTTGTTCTTGTCCATACGCTGACAGGTTTGTCAATTATCCGCCCCATCAATTATAATCGACAAACTGCCACCGCCGGGATTTGAACTCGCAATGTCCCAGTTTCAAGCAGAGTGCTTTTTACAGCGTGGTCACTTGACCGGTTAAATATTAAGACGGCTGTTATGTATTTCTTGATGTATTCCAACAACTGGTTCCAATCGAACCCGATTAGGGAATCTCATTAGCAAACCTTACTATCGACTTCAACTTCACGATTCTTTAATCGTTATCCAATTGAACTTGAGATTATTAAATCCTAGGCTAATAAATACTCACATTTAGCGTAACATATATACTTAGCCATGCACAGAGAGGTATTTAAATTTTGAAGCTGAATTCCGTGACAAATGATATGGAAAAATTTACTCTCATGCTAACCATTTGTAGTGTAACGGTAACCGCGGTGGACGCGACATCCATAGGCCCACATTTCATTCAGTTTTTTCATATAAATATTAATACATAGTCGATAATGTTCAACAAAAATTTTGAACAAAAATGTCTAAACTTAAATACTTGGAAGACAACTTAATCAGGACAACTCTGAAAGGTCTTAAAAATAAAAAAAAGTCTTGCCAAAAAGATTGAAAATTTAATCACAGATATTTCTAGCGAAAATTTCGTAAATAAAATCGTATATTTTGGTTTTTTTGCACATATTAATTTTTGAGACTAAAAAAATTAATTTAACTCATAAATCACGACCAAAATGACGATTTAATTTCGATTTCGTAATATATTTTTGAATTCCATAGTGAGTTTCTATTAATTTGGATGGTTTCAAATTATTGTACTACCAGCAGAATTGCAGAAATATACATTACCGTCTTGTGTACTAAAACCTTTTAAATAGGAAACAACTAGTGCCATCTGTAGTTCAAAACACAAATATAACAAAATATAACAAAAATATCATTTCAGGGATAGTAATGGAGTTTACCGTTGGCGCAATTATTCTTGGCTAAATATGACTCATGAAAATAAAAATTTCTCTTAAAAACATTAAATATTAAAGTAATTATTAGACATTATTATTTTTACTATTGGTATTAACATTATAGGATAGATGGTATATAACCCTTGTATATAATAAGGGTTGTTTGATTGAATGACTTTTAAAAGAAGTATATAGATGGCTCTAGTAGTATGTATAGCAATCCTTAATGACAATATTCCTTTGAATCATTGATGTAGTACATGTTATTGTTTCATACGCGATAAAAACCCAGTATAACAACAAACTCGATTACTCTGTAATCTAATTATACAGTCTGTTTTCAAAAGCATTTCTAATAGGGAATCAATGTTAAATAAATAAATGTTAATAAATACATACTGAAACTGAATGTCTGGACTGGAATATTGGGTGACCACATTATAGGACCATTCTTCATTGACGGTCTTTAGATTAAAAATATTTGAGTTTGTTACGAAATAACCTTTTGCCAACTGCTAGAGCTCTTCCTAATTTAGACCTGGAATCTGTATGGCTCCAACAAGATGGTTGCCCTGCACACAATGCCATAATAGTAAGGCTGTTCCAGGAACAAACTTTCCAGGAACGTCATATGAGTGGTTATGGAATCTTCAAGTGGCCAACCAGATCGCCAGATTTATCTCCTAACGACTTTTTTTGTGGGGTTTTCGCTGATCTATTCGCGGAATAAGCCTGAAAATTTGCAACAATTAAGGCAAAGAATTGTTGACAATTGTTCGAATATTTCTCCTCAAGTGCTAGAAAATACTCGGGTATATGTCTTCAATATGATATTGTTTAGCAAATAATGGAGGAATATTCGAACCGTCGTTGGTTAACTTTTTTTATGTCGGAATTATATATTTTTTTCTTTTTTGGATTTTATTTTTCTTTTAATTTGTGTGGATTGTTGTTATGTTTTATATTTAACCCACTCTCATTACATGTTAAAACAGCAAGCATACACAACAGACACACTAAAGAGAACCCACCGCGACTATTTTTATTTGTTTATTAAGCATATTGTGTATAGCTATAATAGTAAATAATATTTAACATTGATTCTCTATTAGCAAAGCTTTCCTAATTTTATTTTTAATTTTATTGGCTTTACGCAATTGAAGTCTTAAAAACAATTGGCATCGAAGCATTCAGATAAGTTCTTCATAAAAAAATTCGATTAACTAAAATAAGAATGAAACAAAAATTTAACCAAAACATAAATGTCAAACTCAGCCAAACAATTGTGGAATTGCATAAAGAACATAAAATATAAGTTTGGGCAGGATATCTGAAAGATTTTGTGGGAAATACACAAGATTACATTAATTGAACAGTTAATTGCAAACGGCGTGAGGAGAAACTTGTATGGCAAGATTTGCTTACATAGTTGTTACACGTCATGCTAATAAAAGCGTAAAAAATAGTATAAAAAGTTATATACAGTGTGTTCTGAAATTCATTAAAGAAAATTATACCACGGTGTAGAGCTGGAAAAAAAACAATAAAGTTTTTCGATTTTATGCTTAGTTTTTGTGATATAATTAATTATAAAATTAATAATAAATTCAACTAATCGCATTTGCATTTTTGGGCGTCGCTACACTACTCCACCAATCATAGACTGCATAATGTGAGAAGGTGGGGCCACAGTAATGGAGTAGGGTGAATGGTAGAGTAGCGACAATCAAATTTCTTAATGTAGCGGCACCCACAAAATGGTTGAATTTATTAATGTTTAATTAATTATTTTTCAAAAACTAATCGTCAAATCGAAAAACTTTATTACACTTTTTTCTTTGTTTTTTCCAGCTCTACACCGTGGTATAGTTTTCTTGAATGAATATCAGATCACCTGTATAACTCCTTTGTATTGACTGTAGTAACTTTATTTCACTAGGAATAATGATTCACTTTATGTGTTGGCCCGAGACGATCCAACCAGTATATTTTTGTCGTAGAAATACATAGCACAATACGTAGCATAGCCCCACGTCAAATGTATAAGTCTATGATATGTGGTTTTAACTCCTTGATTAATATTATACACAAAAAAATGAATACATTAATGTAACAACTACCTATAATTTTCTTTAAGTAATAATTTTTTGATTGTGTTATTTCTATAAATGTAATATCATTATTATGTTTATGATTAGTACCATTAAAATTAAATATATAAATCATAAATTTTCAATGATAATCACGAAATTGCATGTGTCAAATCATTTAAAAGGTATATATTTAAGTTGCACTTTAACACAATATATTTTCTATATTGTTTTGATGTAGTGATTAAAAAACGCAATTTTATTACCTACTTTGAATACTTCAAAAATTTTCTAGAGGTTAATAAATAATTTTTTTTTAAAGTTTTTGTTAACGCCATATTACATCTATGGACACTATTTGAGTTGCTGAAATATTGCGTGTGTACAGAAAAATATAGTACATACAAATTTTGGAGTTGAACTTGTCAAACCAACATAGACACTTTGCAACGTAATTTTTCGGTTTTGTAATTTTCGCTTCCTTCTATTAAGAAATGGATATATGTCCTATCACTGATCAAAAGTTGTGTGAAAAATGTCGGAACATACATTCACTATGAATTTCGGACCGCAGCCAATTGCAGTTACGTAAGGAAGCGGCCATATATCTTTTTTTTAATTTTTATAACTTTATTAGCTTTTAGTTGGTCAGTTTCATGCTTTACATCTGGTTGGATACAATTTGACTTTGTTTACGATAATATCGCGCATTTGAAAATTAAAAACACAAAAGCAAAGTTTGTGAATTCTACGCTGTTTCAACGTTCTGATTGGGATGGAATTTGATACATATAGCAAAATGAGAAACAAATATCTTCAAAAGAATCTATACTTTGAGTAATTACAATACAAGTAAATGGGATCTTACTTATTTTCATAGATATAATTGTAAAGTTTCGAGTTTTTTATGTTGGATTCAAAATATATTATGATAAAAATTTTTAAAATTTTCTAGGAATATTATATACTCGAAAGTCCAATATAGTTATTAATATAGTTATATAGTTCAAAAGGCGGTTAAAACTATTGAATTTTCAAATACTTGGTTATTTTTATGTAGTCTAGAATTTTCCATAAACTGAATAACATTTCACATTCCAAACAAACAAAAAAACCGATTACTTTTAGAGTTTACTACCAACCGCCATGTCGACATAAACCAAGTATAGAAAATAGTATAAAACTTATATCCATTACATAGTATGGGCGAGGTGAACTTTATTATTATACTTATCAATAAACCCAACAATACTTATGCGTAGTATATATACCGAGTGTTTCAGGCCAATAGCTTTCCAAGGTGGAAAATCTTTCCTCAAAATTTGCTTCAATTTGAGAAATGTATAAACTGTGGAAGATCAAAACTTTTCGTTCGTTTTAAATACAAACGCATTATTCTTATACCATGTTTTTAAATAGTAGAACTTTATTCTAGAATACGATAAAATTGAATGAATTTGAAATTAATTCATATGTTTGAAATTTTCTATCACTATGATTTGACTTTCAAACTAGTGATACCACGAGATACGAGAATATGTCAGCGAGAGACGAGGCAAAATTATCAGTTTTACAAAAGTAAAAAAAATTAAAAGTACAAAAATATTATTTTTAAATTGTATTGTTTTAAAAAAATCTACAACTATAAAAACGATACTTGACGGGACGGTAGAAAACTTTTAAGTAAATACAATACAAAAGATATGCTTCTATGCGTCTCTAAAATATCAAGGACTTGATTTGTAATTGAACTTTCTTTCTAAGTATTTGACTTGGAAAATCCAATTCAATGAAGTCGAGTTAAAATATAGACCTTCACAATTTGTGCTCTTTTGAAAATAATTCAATTTTTATAGAAAAACTTGTCATGATTATTCAACCTTAGAAAGTTAGAATACAATTATGAAACATCCTATACGTAAATGGAATACACTAAATCGAATAATCGTTAAAATAAGATCTCCTTTCTCCTTTCTATCTCATAGACTGAACTAAATATAAATGGGGTAAAAAAACTTATTGATATGAAGAGAATAATGCTCCATGCACTCTTGGGTGTAATATTCAGTAACATACTACTACTGAGTTTGTTCGCATTTCATTATTCGAATATTACTAGAAATACACATGGTTAATCGACTATCGATAATTTTTTTTCGAATAGACTGATATTAACAGTATTCAAAAAATATAAAAAAATATAAAATTTGTATTAAATCGATAAAACAAAAACCAGAAAATTTTACAAAATTTTGTTTATCTATCGTCTAGCTCTTTAAGTAATTTATTTAAAAAAATTGGATTTTTAATACGCAGTATTTAGGGATTGTAGGATTAATCGCACATTTATTATAAAATTAAACAACAACTGCCAAAGATTTTAAAAAACTATAGATGTACTTTAGTACGCACGTAAGAAGTCATACTTCTTTTTAAATAATTTATTAAAATAATATCAAATAAGGTCAACACTACTTTTAAGACACAAAAGTTAAATAAAATAATACAGTTGTGAAAAAAAATACACAAGCACTATTACACCATAACATGTTCTCCTAATAAATAAAAATACCTAATTTCATTTTCCAAATGACAGGGGCAATTGCTTTAAAACCATAATATGTTCTCCTAATAAAAATATTATTTATTGCTGTACAATAGAGCAGGAAAGAAAACTGTGTTACATCGATCGACGCGCGCAACTTCCGTAAGAAGTTCTTACTTCAAAACTAACAGAAACTAGAAATTAACAACTATCGTAGACTATATTAAATAAAGTATTCTTATAAACAAAGTATTCTGACGAATAGTTTCGGATATATTTTGATATTAACAACGAAAAATTCTACAAAATTTTAAGTGTTTTAGTTTATTATTTAAAATAATAAACTTAAATAATAATATCGTAATGTTGACTTTAAAGTAATATTGACAATGTCATCATCTGTGGTGTAACGGATTACTGGACGCAATACAAATCCACAGGACCAGGGTTCGATACCTGACGAATGAGTTAATTTTATATAGTAATCGATTGTTCTTTCATACTTTTATATTTTGTTTAATAAATTACTATTTAATCTATTCTGTCCCAACAACCTTAAAATACTTTTTATTTATATGCTTTTTTCAAACTGTATAAAATTTTAGAGTGTACATTTTGTATTGGATGTTAATCCCAAAAATGATTACAGTCACGATCTATATCCCGACAAACATAAATTTGATAGATCACAGCTTATTATATTGAGAAAGCGAAAAAATTGATAAAGTAGTTCTGAAGACCTTTCTGGTTTAATTCATACAATAGAAGCAAGCAACGCAGGCAGGCATGCAAAAGCTATGACGACAATAAAAAAGTATAATCTATAACTTTTTGAGGTATAATATCTTACGGGTTTTTTTTTATATAAACATTGTTCATAAATGTTTTCTTTGTTCATGTATTCAATGAATGTTTGTCACGTTATTTTTATATGACATTATTACAATAGGAAAGAAAATTATCAATGTGGGTCGCATTACGTGTCGTAAAATGGCCCACTTACTTCATATTTTTATCAACATACATATCATACTATATTATATACAGTCGAACCTGGATAAATAAGCATTCAAACGACCCGGATTTTTGTCTTGTATATCAGGGTTTTTCTTTTAACCTGTTTATAACTTTTGATAGTGCAAACATCACTTAAAAATATAGGTTAAGTCCGAAATTGTTGGACCAGTGTCCAAGCTAATATAAGTAAAAACATGATCAACAATTATTTTTATACAACATGCCAAAAGGAGAAAATAAAGTCGAAAATAACGATGGCTGATTTAAAAATTAGTTATTAGGTCCAACTATGCCGAATATCTCTGGTACGGCTGGACCACCACTAAGGGATAGATAAAGATAATATAAAATAAAGAGGAATACATCTAGTAAAATTGAATACATTATTTATTTTACATACAAATTAAATCAAGTAAGTTCTAAAATTATAAATTTTACTATCGTTACTCTACCAGTCCAAGTGGTCGAGCGGTCTAAGGTATTATGTCTGCGCAGTATGCCTACTTGGAAACTGAAAGGTTATTGGTTCAAATCCCGACATCGGCAGTTTGTCAATTATTTAGAAAAAAAACAGGGACGGTTAATGGACTAAACTGTCGGCGTATGGGCAAGAAGGAATAACCGGCCTTGCTCGAGAAGGTTTTCTGCAGTTTCCTTCACGAACTCCAGATAAATATTGGCATAGTTCCTATCATAGTCGGCTGCAGCCGCATATCCTACCAACTCCTAGTCTATACACAAAAATTTCTTCCACTCTACTCACATCCTCACATCCTTAGGCATCACAATGGACCTTATAGATTGGCAGCCTCTAATTGACCTTATGGATAGATTGGCAGTCTCTATAATCTATCTATCTATCTATCGTCACCCTACTATGTGGTTTAACTTATTCCATGAAGATTGTACTAACCAAAACTACTGCAATCTTCATGGAACCGATTGACCATTGACCATTGACCATTTTGCATACAAAAATTACATATTTCTTTTCGTTTGTTACAGTTCCACCTCGTATACATCACGTATCGCATACAGGACGGTTAGAAGTATCACAAGGTGCTACAGTGAAACTTGAATGCAAAGCATCGGGTAATCCAGTTCCTACAGTTGGATGGACGCGTAAAGTAAGTATCAGAATAAGATTTTTTTGTCCGTAATTAAACTAATAATGTCCAATATTCTCTTCAGAATAATGTGTTACCAAGTGGAGAACGTTCTGTAACCGGATTAACTTTACTCTTACAACATGTGGATCGTCATTCGGCTGGACAATATGAATGTAGTGCTGATAATGGTGTTGCCCAAGCTGACAAACGATTTATTATTTTAGTTGTACGATGTGAGTATTTATAATTTAAGTTTGACTTCATTAAACTAGTATACCTTGCAAAAGGTTAGAAATCCAGTTATCTCTAATACTTAAATGTGGCACAATAATGAAAATCCATGTTGTCGAAAAAAATTTTGATGGAACTGAATTTTGAATAAATTTAATTATTACGATTTTTCTCGTATCCCAATATCAGAATAACAATCGTGTGTAGTTCCTAAGAAAGTAATATATTTTTGCGGTTTTCGTCGCTAATTTGGGTACTTTTCTTTTTTCGGATGGCGCAACTGTTGTTGTTTAGACAAAAAAATTTGCTTTATCACTATGGGCCGCAGTAATTTAGCCGTGATCATTCGAATTGTAAAGCTTTTGGGCGGCAAGTTATACAAAATGTTATATCTGGCTCAACTCTTCTTATTATCGTGCGTTACATGAAAACATAGAATTACAAAACAAACAATTTTTCCACTTTTCTGAGGTCCATCTTGGAAACCCATACAAAATTGTAAGGCCAGAGCTTCACAAGTAAAAATAAACTCGTTCCCGTTGAAGACCACAAAATAAGGAGTGCAGATTTTCAGATATTAAAATACAATGATAGCATTCAATCATTTTTAATTAAACCCTTTCAGTTCACAGATATATCAATTTAATTAAAAACAAATAAATTGTCGTTTTCTTCTCGATAGATCCACCTGAAGTAGAAACTGAACGACCATTTGCACACACTGGTATCGGTATGGAAGCCCAGCTTGTTTGTATTGTACATGCAGAACCATCCCCACATGTGAGTATTTAATATTGTCAAATTATTAAACAAAATATCTGTAGGCGAAATAATTAATTAATGGATTCATTAATTTGTTGTACACATGTTGTTCAAGTATAAATTACCTTTATTTAATATTATTAAATAACAACGAAATTATTATAATAGCAACGTGCTCAATAATAACGACAGTATGAGTAAACTAATTGATTTGTTCCCGCATGTATATGATCTCATAAACTGTACAGAAAATATTGAAAATTCACCTAATTCATGGCAAAAAAAAATTCAGAAGACTATGTTTCTGATGTCGATTTGTGCTAAGAATATAATACTTACAATCAATAATTCAGAAACAAATTTGAATCTAAACTTCAAACAATCCCCAACAAATGGTATTAAAGATACGCAATTATTAAAAATTAATTGCGGTATAATATATCAAAATTGGATTAGCCTCTGGTTTTTAATTTCGCAAAGAATAAGGTTTTTGGGTATATTTTACATTGAGTAATTTAAAAAACGGAAACGTTAAAAATATTTCTGTTTCAAGCTGTTCATAATCAATCTGTTTTCAGTATACTAATATTCAATACTTAATTTGTGTTCATATTATAGGTAACTTGGTATAAAGATACAGCTCAATTGGGTACAACAGAAAAACACGCAACTCAAACACGTGGTAATCGACATACGCTAATTATAAGAAATGTATCATCCGCTGATTTTGGAAACTATAGGTAAGGAAAAATCAGTTAATTTATTTTGTAAACAAATTTTCTTTGGTATTAATAGAAAATGCAATTGTGTATACAGTGAGATTTGAAAAAATATGATTCGATAAAAAATTTTTCTTGATTCCGTGAAAAATAAGAAACAATGAATAAATTTTCTAAAATGAAGATAGAATTTGGGTGTAAATAGGTTAAAGTTGGACGTTCCAATAACTTTAACCGACAATAAGCAGTAAAATGATGCGTCAAATATTATTTTAGGCAAAAATCCTGCTACTAAAAAAAAAAATTAATTCGATCATTTTAACTTATTTTGTAAATACTGCCGCATATTGTTACGATTTATTTGAAAGGCTTGATTATATTCGAGTCGATTTTGTGAGCATATTAAGTTTATGTTGATGTATTATAGATTATAGCCTGTTTTTATTATATCACTGTATATATAAAATGTTCAATATAATATAATAAAATATTAAAATTGATTTTACTTTTACAGTTGCCTAGCAAGTAACATATTGGGAAAAGCACGTGGTCATTTAAGTTTGTCTGGTACAGCCGCAGCCGCCGTATTTGATTCACCACTCATTGGAGATTCACCACATTCATATAATTTATCTTGGAACGTCGCCAGTTATTCGCCAATCACTGAATTCCGTTTATTCTTTAGACCACAGCCATCACATCAAAGACAGGTTCATCATGATATTGATTTAAATTCTGTCCATAAAATGGTAAATATATTTTATTTTTTCTGAAGTAATTATTTTATTTTTACACCAGAGGGAATATTAATTAGAGGTTAATTATTAACCATTAGAGTTTGTTTTATATAAATATCACATATTCCCAGTTTAACCTGATGATTATTTACCTTCAATACTCAAGTAATTTTGTCTAAATTAGATTAGACCAAGAATAGCCGCGAAGTATTAGAGCCATCTCTTTCACTGCTACCTAAAATACCTTTTCCATTTCATTCTTCAACCATTTTCGGAGCTTTATAGCTTTGATGAAACTAACGTTTTCCCACCATAACCGCTGGTTTTTCGTACACCTCAGTCTATAAATTTACGCTTGTCGAGATCCCAATGCTCAGAGTGTATCACTTTACATTAAAAGGCGTCCAGTGATGTGGTAAAAATTACGGAACAACATATTATCAATATTTATGAATACAAGATACTAATTCTGCAATATGTATTACCACTTATGTATTCCTTAGATTGAAATGTTTGCCTATCAAATTTCAATATTGTTCAGAAGAAACTTAGGTTTTTCTGAAGTACTGCAAACTAGGATTTCAAACTTTTGTGATAACGGATTTATCGAGTTGTAACTTTCTACTTAAAAGTATTTCCTTTCCCACAAAACTGAATCAGTAGTTATACCGACCGTCCAGAACTGTCCCATAAAGTTAATTGTAGGTTGAAATATTTTAAAAGTAGCTCTAGATTGAGCTTTCATGACGAATCGTTTCCAAACTACCCTTAGTTATTAAAAAAAACGAAATTTAAACAACAATACTCGGTGAAAATGATCGAAAATGAAATATCATTTCATTTTGTTGATAATCTTGTGGTATAAGTTTTTTTTCAGAAATATGTCTCAACTCTCTCCAATACATGTAAACATTGAATACAATCTAGGAAAAATGAATCCGATGCACTGTGGTATACATGGCGAATTGGGTGGATAATGCTATGTAGTCCAACCGATTGTAGGCACAAATTAATGGTAGGCAGATTTCACCTTAAACAAATATCCTAAGAGTATCACCGTTGGCGCAGGGGATATATCCCTCAATGGATAGGAAACCAATATAACGTGGCAAAAAAAATCCACATAGTTTTACAATACCGCATCCTCTGATGCTAAATAAAGAACGAGTATAAGACGTATGAATCCGTGATACAATTTTTGGGTTGGCTAACATATCTAGATTTAGATGCCCTTCTATGGCTATGTTTCTGCAAAACTCGCCGTGGTTGGTAATTAATTTTTTTTAACGTATTCGTGAGGACCATAAAATGTTCGACTACGTGATGCTGAAAAAGACGTAAATTTGATTGAAATATATTTATCGTTCAGTCAAGAAGAAAGTAAATAAACCAAATACATTAAGACATCCTCTTTATTTATATAATAAATTTTATTGATTATGATTTTGATGTTTTATTTTTCTGTTTTAGGATTACAATGTCACCTACATACAAGGCAGTTACCTAGGTCGCAGTGAATGGAGTAGTGTTATATTACCAGGACCATCTGTATACACAGGTGCTTCAGCGTATTCATCACTAACACGCCAATCTATGTCATATATGATACGCGGGTTACAACCAGCATCACATTATGAAGCTCGTGTACAAGCAAAGAACGCACATGGATGGAATCGATTTTCTCCAGTATTTCATTTTACAACTAGAGCTGAAGGTAAAATATATATTTATATATATATATTTTTTTTTTTTTTCAAACAAGAGTATCTATAAAATTGAAAGTGGCAATTATTTTTCAATTTTACGAATTCTGTAAATTATTTAAGTTGGAATCCCATTTTTCTACTAACATCAATGAAAAAACCGTCTAAATTAAAGACTAGTAATAACACTGTAAATACGAAGGCCAAAAACACCTTAAATTCAGCCTTGCGCGCTACCGTGCTCTAGATTTGAATTATAACGCATGTGTAATCTTTATATTTCGAAGATTACCTTTTTTCGTCACTGTAGATAGTATATTAAATGTTAACATGGGGACATTAGTATTAGAACATTAAAACTATAAATATTTCCGTAAAAAGTGGCTGAAAATAAGATTAGATGATCATTTTAGTAAAATTTATTTTCTACAACTTTACTCATGAACAACTTTTTATATCTGGTATATAATACATACTCGGGTATATTATTTTTGTTCCGTTTTTGTAACGGTTGAAAATATTGATTGCAGAAAAAATAAATTGGGTATAGTTGTTCATAAAATGGCCTAATTAGTCCATTTCCGCAAATATGTCTGTCCGTCTGTCCGTCCGTCAACATGATTACGCAAAAACGGAAAGAAATAGCGAGCTGAAATTATGTATGCGTGTTCTAGAGCTAAAAAGTAAAGTCAAAATCGGATCCTGTTTGATAGATATTTAAAGAAATATTTATACAGATCAATCAAAATTTAAAATATTTCGTTAAAATGATGTGAGTTAGAGAAAATCTTTCTTTACATAAAATATTAACCTTGTAAAGTAAAAAAGTTTTATTTTCTACATTTTTTGTTACAAACAATATTTACAGAAAATTTAAGTGCGAGGTCCTGTTAGATATGATTAGATATGACCTTGACTTCAAAAGGTATCCGCTCCTTATTTATGCCACTTTTTCGAGGTTGTTTTCTCATTAAATTGTTTATTTGAGTTTTTAATATTTTAGTTGGAAGGTTCATTTTATTTGTAGTTTATGAAATTTCCAGAAATATATGCGAAATTTCATTTTAATAAACAATGTATATTTTTGGTAGTTTATTCAAGTTTTATATGAAACATAATTCCATCTTTAATATTTTATAAACTGTCTGTAGATGTATAAGGGTACGATTATTTTCTATCTAATACAGTGAGCACATAATTTTATTTATTAAAAAGCAAATTGAATTGTTTTCGTTTAATAGAAATTGAATTCAATATTCTTTCGTTCAAGAATATAATTTGAAATTATTATTTCTTTTAAATTAAAATAAGGCTTCCATTTTTTCAATTTTAAATAATTTAATATTAAAAGTTTCATTACCGCAGATTAATCTAACCCAATTTAGGTAAAAAAAAATTTGTTATGCAAAAGCCGTATCAACTTATTGAATTTCCTTGGAATACATAAAATACTCTCCAGCGGCCGCCACAGTCTAATCAAAATGAAATGTCGTATCTGATATGATTTTGGTATAGGCTATAGGCCAATTTTATTAATAAAATTAACAAAATATAAAAAATTTCTTTTAATAATAGAAAAATGGAAAAATATATAAGAAGTTGTAGAAAATTACGTTTGCTACAATTCACTGCCCTATTATTTTTCTCAAACTTCAATGTCAACAGAGATATTATGAATTTTAACTTTGAATCTTAAATTGTAAATATTTTTGTAAATATTAGTGAAAAAATGATTAGAAATAAAATTATAGTAAAACTAATTACCTACAACTTTACTTCTTTACATTTATCGATTTTTCGAATATTAAGGGTAATATGCCAAATTGTGTGTTTCCTCCTTCCTTTAAACCCCCCTTTCCCCTTGCTCGATTTTACCCATTAACAAACTTGACCTTTTGAATTCCAAAAGCGTCTCAAATACCAAATTTTATTCTAATCGGAATAAATCTGTGACTGCTAGAGAGTCCACAGACACATAAATTTATATAAAGGTTGGTTTTTACGAAATTCCAATATTGGTACAAAAACAATAGCTATATTTTCTTTGGAGAAAATTCGCTAAAAAATGAGAAATAACTTTTTCAATTATTTATTGTTTATTATCTATTTTTCAGTAATGGAACCAGTTGTTGAACAATCTGCCCAACCAGCCGTATACGGTATATCAAGTTTAGATTCTGGAGTATTTTCAAGTGCTGCATGCTCTTTTGTATCATCACTAGCCATGATATGCATCAATTTTGGACTGATACACATGCATTTATGATTTATTCATAATAATGAGTAAAATAAAAAATTTAAAAAAAAAAAAACATTATTTTAACAAATATTTTTTAAAATGTAATATAAAAAATAAGAAAAAACTCATTTTTCTGTCATTTGTTACCACCCTAAAAAAGAAAAAAACAACTATACCTGTAGTTTGTTTATGAAATACATTAAAAATAAACAACTAACAACTATGTTTATATTAAGTATTAAAATTTAAAGAGAAAAACCTTCAGAAACCCATTAGAAAAAGAACAAACCAAAACAAACTAATTATGAGCGAAAGCTGTACTATAAAATGTACGTGTGAAAATATTTAAAACTATTTTTTGTATGCTTTTTAATGTTTAGCTGATTAAAAGAAAATTAATAATTGTATAATAAATATATAGTAAAATAAAATATATTATTCTCAATCAGAAAAGAATTAGAAAACATTTTTGTGAGCGTAATTATGAATTTTTTGTAAATCAATTTCGTATGGGGTATTGAAAAAAAACAACTTTATTATGTATACAGAGTATTACAAAATTAATGTGTCTTTGATAAAGCTCATCAAAATTATGCGAACATTGATTCGAAAGTTCGTTGAATATAGAGCTTTGATAACGTGGTAGTCCGATTTTTTTTCATATTTAAATTAATAATATTTGGGCGACCTAGTTGCTCCCGGGACAAATGTGAAACTATCAACTGTTGCTAGTTTAATAGGATAGAAAACTCCAGTGTGTAGCTACTTTTTGTAAAGTTTACACATCATTACATCAAAGTCTTGCGAGTTGCTAACTTTAAAAAAGTTTCACTCTATTTCTTTGTTTATGGAAAACTTGCAGAACAGCAGTTTGTTCCGATTTATAACTATGCTATATCGAAAATTATATCGAAATCATTAGAGCCGTGATTACGAACAAATACCGACATAAATATTATATTATTCGTTTACTAATACAGGATTATCGATTCTTAAAGCACTTATTTATTATATTCTCAAAAAAAAGCATGTAGTTACTGAGACTGTGTTCTGAAAATGAAAGACTTCCGAATCTCTGTTCAAATGACATTTTTTTCTCATTTTGTTGAATTTAACATCCTCTCATTTAGTTATGAAACTTTATTTTGCAACGGACCATATAATTTATATTTGAAAGAATAATTCAGATGCTGTATTACTCAATTTAATTGTTGATCGCATGCTACTCGGTAAAACTAGTTCATGAATTGTAATCGTTCAGTGGCGCCTAATCGATTAATTCGTCAGGACACTAAAACTAAACAATTAGTCACAAAAATTGCTGTCGTTTTTGTTTTTAATTTTATAGTTTATTTTTTGCCTTATTCATTAGTTCTGGAAAAATATCTGATTAAAGTTGTTGCTATAATTCGAATGAATAATTTTTATCCGAAGCTTTTTGTCGAAAGCCGAATCAAAAAGGTACAAATCAGCTACAAAAAGTAATAAAAAACCAACCTTTGTGGTCCATAGTACATTGTCTGTTGAACCAGGAAATATGACTAACTATGATTTAACAACATGTCGATGAATTTTTTTATATCGAATTTTAAAAATTTCCTCTTATTTTATACAAAAACCTAATTTACCTCTATAAAAGTAAAGTTTGCTTTTATCAAAGTTTAATATTTCTACTATATTGTTTGTCATATTTAACCTGTAAATATGACGAACAATATAGTAGAAATCAATACGAGATAGTTAGTGGCTGAGAAACAATTTGCAAGTTTGGCCGAAAACATAAGAATATTTCCATCGAGCTCTCGAAAGCTGAACTTTCCAAAGAATGGTTTAATGGAATAGCATTCATGGCATCAATAGAAAATTTTTAAACGTGTAAACAATTTTTCTTTAAATATTCAAATGTAGCGTGCAAATAGATCCTGTATGCTTATATTTTTTTAATGACTTATTTATCAATTCCTTTTTGCAGTGAGAAAATTGAGAATATTATATACGTATTAATATAACTTTAATGTAAATATTTAATATTGATTTAATAATTAAAAATAAATAGCAATTTTTATCGTCCCAAAAAAAAGGTGTTGTTTTATACGATAACTCACAATTTTAAGGTAATATTTTATGAGACTACTAATAAATTACAAACTCAAATTAATTTACGAATCATAGTCCATATAGATATATTATTATTAAGATTATTGTTCAGAGACGAAACATTCTTGCTAAGAATTAATTAAATCATTGTATTTATTTGAAAATATTCCAAACTTCATCATGTTTCACATCTTTTATATCAAAGTCAAAAGTAAATATTTTTGTCTGAGAATGTAAAATATTTTCATCTTATTTAACAAAATATATAATTATTTTAAATCGGACTCGCATATCTCATAAAATATTATCTTTCAAATTAATGTTTAAATGTTTATTCAATGAATGTTTGGGTTTTGAGACATTAAAAACCAATTATAAATGAAAAAAAACAAAAAACAATTATATGATCGAAAAAATATTTGTGAATAACTTATTCAATTAATTAATTTTTTAAATTAACTACAATACGCGCTAAAATTACTTTGAATTAGATATTAAGAATGTGATAATATTTATCATTCAAAAGAAAAAAAAATTAAAATAAAAACATTTTACGAAAAAAGTACATTTAATTCGGTTTATTTATTATTTTAATATTCAAAAGAAAAAAAAAACAATTCAACGCAAAAAATATAAAACCTATTTTTTCACTAATATATCAGTAAATTTTTCCCTAACACTAAATAATCTGCGCCTTCTTCGTCCATAAAGTGTAGATATTTTGTTTTACAAAGTCATGTATGCCAAAATATTTATACTTATTTTTGACAACGTGGCTAAAAACAATAAACTAACCTCTATGTCCATTATGTTAAAATTTGGTAATCGTTTTTGTAAAATACCGTCGATATCATTAATGATAAATTCGCATTATTTAATTTTGAGAACAGTAAAAAAAGATTGGAGAACCGTCGTACTTGTCCCGTTAAGATAATCGATTCGTTATACTTGATTTAATCGGGGAGTTTAACACTATTACACAGATGTAACAAAATTTTGAAGGAATCTCGTTATTACTTGAAACATTTGAAATAACCGATTCCGTATTTTACAAATTTAGTGCAGACATATCTTATGTTTTAATTGAAGAACTGCGATAAGTCAAAGAAGTTGTCAATTTCCTCAAAAAAGTTGTAAATGAAAAACAAAAATTAATTACGGTGCTAAATCCAAAGCATTTGTTGTCGAAAACCATTTCCCAGCTGTACGTGTCAAACATCCAAGGATTTTGTTATAACACAGGACAACTGTCACGACGATTAAAATCCCAATAAACAGAAAAACCAAAATAGTCATGTAATACATATATAAAACAGTAAATACCAAATGAACGTCAGATGTATAAATGGGAATAAAAGTTCGAGAAAGTAAGAAATAAGACTGGAAAACTAAAAAAAAAATATTGCACTAGTTTATAAAAATAAAATTTTATTGATTTTATTAATTAGATTATAAGTAAATGTTTCTAAAATAATTATAAAAAAAAGAACAAAATTTAAAAAAATATTTCGCTTTATGTACCATAATGTTATTCATTAATTTTTTATGTTAGTCATCACTATCCCAAATAGAAATGACGGTATTTATTATTAAAAAGAATAAATATAAATAAATAAATATATAAATATATATATATATATATATATATATATATATATATATATATATATATATATATATATATATATATATATATATATATATATATATATAATTAAATGGTGCAAAACAACAAAAATATTCATAGACAGAAAAAAAAGAATTTCACCTATAAATTACAATCGGTAAGACAGAAATGTTTCTTTGAATCAAAATACAAGTACAATATATTTATTATATATTGAGTTGATATAATATTATATTTGAGGAACCGTTGAGGTACATTTCTTTAGAGACGGAAAAATACACACATTTTGTTAAAGTATGATAATTAAAAAAAAATACAATTTTAGTGCCCCTCAAAAAGATAACTTACAGTATTACAATAATGTTCGTATTGATCTAAGTTATTCTATTTCCCTATTTTACAAAACTGAAAGAGACCCAATTTTTTATTCTGTCAAAGTTGATCTTCAAATAACCTTGAAAGCCAAGGCCATGATGAAAATCCAGATCATCATAGGATCCCCCAAAACTACAAACAAAATAATTTTTATTCGGGTAATTTTTACAAAAATATTGAAATGCATTGTTTAAATGAGACATCCTGAGATCTGAATATTTTTACAGTTAAGTCATGAAAGCTCTTAAAAGAGTTATCGAGCCATACTCGGAAATCGTCGTTTCGTATAATTCAATATGTCAATATGAAGTTAATATGAAGTTGAAACTGAAATATCGTGTCTGTGTCTAGGTCTTGGATTATTAAAATTTGGCATACAACAGTAATTTTTGCGAAATGAATGAAATCTACAATCCATAAAATCTAATCTCTCTTTTAAAACCAGCAATTTCCTGCATCCGAATTTGCAAACTAACAAAATTGATTTTCCAAATTTTAAAAACATTTCACGCGTATTATTCTGACACCAGAATTATCGTTGAGAAAAAATATGTTGCATATAGTGAGGTCAGATACATATGAGAGTATATTTCGCAGAAAGTTTTATAAATAAACTAACATTTTATGTTCATATCGATACTCAAACATCTTAAGTGTATGGTGATTACATAACTGTCAATCATTTACAACAACTCGCTATATTTGACACACACAAAATTTGTACTAGCCTTTTAATTGTATTTTTCACGAATAAAACAACCACAAAACATGCTATTCGAGATAATGAGGCAATTAAATTAATTTCCGCCGCATAACAAATACTCATGCAAAGAAATGAATGAACTAATAATGTCTTGTGACATACCAGCAAACTAATTAAATTGTACCTTGACGTATTATTACACAAAAACAAAAAAACACTGTTTATTTTTCATTTTCAATTTTTCAAACAAATCCTTTGTATAATGTAAGAAGTATTTTCTCATAGTAAATATAATAAGAGAATTATTGCAAAATAAATTATATAATTAATGTGAAGCTAAGAAAAATAAAAAATAATTTTTTAATGTATGACCTGGCACAATGTTAAATACCATTAAAAAACAAACAACATTTTGTAGCACAATTAATTTTATAAAATAAATATATTAACATATAGAAAATGGATAAATTTATTTCAGAATATAAGTATTGTACTGACCAACTGTGATTCAAGAATCGATTCATTTCATTGATATTCATCCAAATCATTTTTTAAACATTTAATCTTGAATTTCTCTAAATGTGATAATAATTTAACGAGTTTTTCGTTACCTGACCATATTTTCTGTAACTCTAATATTTTCAGAAATAATTGTAATTTAAATTCAAATAAATAGAATTTTTGTTGTTGGGAGAATTAAATGAGGCGATATTAATCATTAAGTGATATTTTTATTTCGAATATCTGAGGAATTTCGCTTACTTTACGCTGGCTTAACGAATTTATATGTTTTTATTCGATTGATTTCTTTTATACTAATACGGAAAACATAAAGGCTACGTATAAAAAATACAAATATTTGAATTAATCTCTACGATCCTTTATTAATCCCTACTTTTTGTTTCCGAATATTTTATTTCCTACCTAAAGAAAAATTCATTTTGAAACAAAAAAAGTACTTAGGTTAAATAATAACTGTCAATTAATAACGGGTGTCTGTCATCCTCGTGTTAAGATTGTTTATTTATTCGAGATATTTCAAATAAAAAATGGTTTATAATAAAAGTTTTTATTAATTTTTAGACGATTATTAAAAGAAGTTCATTTTATTTGCATAATTTGTAATTAAATTCACAACTTATTCAGGGGTTGCCTGTAAATAAATAATGATAGAAGATAAATAAAGGGTGCTTTACCACTTTTTAACTAGTGAGCTAACGTCTATTAATTTAAACAAATTTAACAAAAAATATTCCCCTTGCATGTACACTCCCGTTCAAAAAAAAAGAACAGACCTGAACCAAGTCTCTCGCAGTTTTCACTATTCTTGTAGTAAATGTTTTTGATTACATAAATTGTTTACATAGATAAAAAATAAAAAACTTCCATTTCTTTTTTCACATTTAAAAAATATACTACTTATCTTTGAAATGTAAGAAAAAGAAAAGACTTATGAAATGTAAGAAAATTACTTTTTATTTGTTAATTTTTTTTGAACGGGAGTGTTCATTCCCGTCAATAGTGAACTAGTATGTCACATTCTAAGCGTTATACACATATTTTGTATCAGGGGACCTCAAAATTATGGTCTAAATTACTAAAGCACGTAAAGGTGTATCTGAATGTTATAAAACAATTATATATAATATTTATTCGGTTATTTAAAAAAATTATAATTTCGATTAGACAGAAAGTAATAAATCACATGTAAAAAAAAATGAATTAACTAACAAGTGGAATAATTCAAATCACAGGTTCAAATAATAAAATCTAGTCAACAAAATATAAAACAAGTAAAATCAGGTTAAAATAATAAAATCAAGTGTAGTCGATCGATTTAATATTAAAATTATAACACAGGTGTTTGATGGCGCCTTCTTTAAAAACAAATAATTATGTACTATTTTGTGAACTTTTATAGTACACTGCCGTTCATAAAAATTAAACTAGTGAGTCGTATTCGAAGCGTATAATTATATTACTTAATACATGTTTAATATTACATTAGCACTTTGAATGTTTCAACTGGTCCGATTTTTATGAATAGGAGTGTACTATAAACCAAAAAAGTAGCGTTCTTTTTTTCAAAATTTCATAGTTGATTTGTGCCTAATTCTTTCGGCTTTTGTGGAAATTGTTTCATATAACAATTGTAGGTATATTAATAACGAATAACTTATATCCGAAGCATTTTTTTAGATACCGTATGAATACGGCTACACTTTTCAATTTTAAAATTTTGAAAAATGACCGCTATTTTTGTGGAATTGTTTACAATATATTAAAATAAATCGACTACTCGACTACGACGGATAATATGGGTGTGTTGATATTGAATGATGAATGAAAATGAATCAGTTTCTGAATCAAATTTGCTCAGTGCAACACTATATTAAAAGTATGAGCGTATGCGTAAATTTATGTATGTGTTCGTAAAGATAGTATGATCAAAGCTTTGTGTACGTGGTTATAAACGATGACTGGTTGAATAATTCATTACTTTTTTAAAAAATAATTATAATTGAATAAAAGTAAAAAAAAAACAATTTTACGGATATATGTTTATTAAGTAACAAAAAACCAAAAAAAAAAACAAACCGAATGTTATATAAAAAAAATCGCATACAATTATTATATATATTATATATTAAACAAATACGACCAATAACATGTGAGGTCATCATCTGATATGTAATATTGTGCAAAATAAAAAAAAATTATTAAAATATTTCGAAGTATTTAATTTTAATCAGAAAGGCAAACCTTGGTGTAAATGGTATGTCTGCCCTTCTGATTTACCTATTATTTACACACACACACACACAATACTGTATATAAGAGAATAAAACAGACATACATTTGTAAAGAGACACAGTCCGGGTTGCATTTTGCCTTTATGGGTCCATCGCATACGAAACCAAGTGATAATAATAGGTGTGTTTGGGCGAACAAATATCTTAGTATCCTAAGTTAGATACTCAGAATATCTAACTAAGTTTTCATTTGGGACACTTTGCAGATACTTAGCAACTTAGACTATGACGCCATTTTGCTTAGTATAATCCGCATTAATATGTAAATAAATTTATAACCGACAAAACAGAAAGAAAATGATTTATATTAAATATATTATATATTTATTTAAATATATTTAGATAATTATATATGTGTTTAGTTATGTACTGTACGTAAACATTAACAAATATGGCTACTTAGTCAGCAAGGCTGCCCGGATCGAAAAGCGCTGTACTCGCTAAGACCTTAATTTATTTCTATACTGAGTATCTAACTTAGGATACTAAGATATTTGTTCGCCCAAACACACCCAATAATTAAATATGCATTTGATAATAATAATCAAATATGTTATAGCTGACGCTTGCCAATTAACAACTTTATACAGGAGAAAATTCAGGTAGATTGCCAATAATTATTACGTAAAAGCTTTTCTCTTTTTCCTTGATATGATCAGATTCTATGTTTAGGATAATCGACGAGTTCAGCAATTCTTGGCCCAGTAGAGCATCTTAATTCGCTTCACCACGGAAAATTGTGTCTTGCGTGAACGAGATTGTAAGGATTATACATTAAGCGAAGTTTAAGTACGTATTTGAACATTTGCTCCCTATTTTTGAACATTTAAAAAGTGGTAAAAGTTAAGATCAATTCATTAAAATCAAGATCAATTTTCGGAGAAAACTCTGTCAGATTGTTAAAAACACATATGAGGGAGCAAGACTCCATCGTATCCTAGCGAAGAAACCCGCTAACACTATTGGGCCACTACGTAAGCCCGATGGTGAGTACAGTAACACTGGGAGGGATACATTCGAAAAACTAATCCAGGCTCATTTTCCGGATTTGGTCGCAACCCTTCCCAAGAACTGAAGAAGACTAGAGAAGAGCTGCGATCACCTTCAATCGCTCAAAGATCGAATGGACAATAAACTCATTCTATCCCTATAAAGCACCGGGGCCAGAGGGGATATACCCAGTGCTTCTACAAAAAGGAGCAGAGCATCTTTTTACTCTGCTTGGTCACATAATCAGGGCAAGCCTAGCTATAGGTTGTATTCCAACAGCATGGAAGCCAGTAAGAGTGACGCTGTTACCAAAACCAGGGAGGCTCAATCTCACTGTCGAGAAATTCACTTCATACCACAATGATCCACTGGCTGTACGCAACAGTAGTTAGGCCAATCATAACCAATGATAAAGCAAGAATTGTTAAAGCCTGCCCATAATGATCCAGCCTATAATAGGTAATAACTGGAATAATAACTTAATAACTGGATTAATAACAGTAATAAGTGGATTACAAAAAATCAGGTTGGACATCCAAGAATCGTGAGAACATCAATCATCTCAGACATCGTTTTGGAAATAGGCACAGATATACTTCCCAAAATATAATCCTTCTCAAAACCTTCACTGTAGTCTATGATAGGGACATGTGGACGGAAGGAGAAGCACCCTATCTCGAGAATGGAATCGTTCGGTATACAGAAGGCTCCAAAACTGGGGAATTTACGGTGAAAGACCCAAGGCAAACATAAGCCACAACTTGAGAAAATATTCCACAGTCTTTTAGGCGGAAGTCTACGCTATACTGGCTACGTCCGTCAGAACCTACGTTGAGGCTACATAAACCAGAACGTATGCATTCTCTCGGACAGTTCAGCTGCTATAAAAGCCTTATCTGCAACTGAGGTTACCACAAGGGGGGTCAAGGAGTACCTAGAGAGTCTGCTGGAGCTGGCAAATAGAACAATGTTAAATTGATCTGGGTACCAGGTCACAGTGGTTTCGTAGGAAACGAAAAAGTAAATAACTTAGCAAAAAAAGGAGTCGAAATACCCTTTGCCGAGCCGATCAATAGTACTATCTAATTATATGCAAAGCATTTGAAAGCATTACAAACGGATCCATTTAGATGTTATATATTTTACCTAAGTTTAATCCATACTGACATTAATGCTATAATGAACTTTGATCCCTGCAAAGGGTTAAACCACTAAAAAGGTTACACTACACATTAATTTTTAATATAGCCGGAATAAACAACCCGTCCTAAAAATGTTTTTGATCTAATAAAAAAATTATATTTTTGAATATTACAATATTAATATAAATTTTTAACGGAAGATGGATAGATAACTGCTTATGTCAATTTGTTATACACGTTTTTAACACCTTGAAAAAGATAAATAGTAGGAAATTTTTTTCGAAATGTTCAGTCACGTAATAAAATATAATAAAAAAAATAAAAAAACCTTATTTTTGTTCACCTAAATTCATACATATATGAGAAGCAATAATGTGTATAAAAAAAAACGAAAACTTTATTATCTTAAGAATAGAAAACGTTTTTAAACACGTCATGAGTGTGTTGTTGAATGAAACGTATTTGGTGTATGTTCACGGAAGGTCAAGGAAAAATGATGAAATATCACTCATAATAAAGTTTTTTATACAGTTCTTAATAACCCCAAATACGTTTTGGGTAAAATTAATAATTTTATTTCTTTCTACAAACAAAACATTAAAGAAAATGCTGCCAACAACTTACCCACCAGTTAATGCCCTTTATTTCCACTGTAAAATCATTGATCTTTGATCACTATATCCTTATTATATCTAAAAATATTTATTCATTTCTGACTTATAGTTTTCGAGAAGAAAATATTGTGTTTTGCTTCTCAAAAATGATAAAATTACTTATATAATTCATTATTACTTTCCAAAATGCATTTGAACATACTTTCATCTTTAGCTCATATAAATCCTTGTTTACTTAACAATAATTTATATAGTTTTATAAAAATTTGTAGTGTCTCCTTAAGACCCAATTTTAAAAGTATTTTCAATATCAAAAAAAACGAAAAAATGCATTTGAACTAAGATTTTGAAGCATACCAATGAATTCGTATTGACTTTTTTTATAACATATTTAATTTACAGGAACATCTCTGCTTTTTTTTCTAATAAGCTAATTTTAATCCAGCTAAAGTATTGCTTGAATTGCAAAATTTCATTTGCTTAAGAGCTGTAGTATAATGTTTATAGAGCTTATAAGTAGGTGGAATCTTCAATATACTCACTCTGAACTTATATAAATCAATATAATTTATAATCATGATCAATTACAATTTTATTTTTCCAATAAACATTTAGACATGGCTTTTACATTTTTGTATATTTTCACCAATTCATCAGTAACGTACACATCAATAATAATAAAAACGTATAATAGTTTTTGGTTACTAAAACAAAATGGACATTGAATTTACACAGGGTGAAAGCTTTTAGATTGATTGTATTTGAGTTTAAATATATTTTTCTATTTTATTTTTTTTATTTTTACAATTTTTATACGTTTTTAGACACTGAGTGTGTTGTTTTTTTGGCCTCGGCTGTATATAGTAGGTACTCTCTCTCTTTATGTGTAAAAACGTACTTTACAGGAAACATATGTATTTAAGTGTATTTGTATACAATTTAAGTGTATTTCATGAAACATGCAACACTGGGCTTCATATTTAGGTTAATTTTGTTTTTTTGTCGGTTGCTCTTTTTTTGAGTTTTTAAAAAAACCGTTAATTGTTAATAAAATGGTAGTGATCAGTTCTAAAACTGATTATAGCCGGCAAGTGCTGAGTACATTTAGTAAATTACTTATAAAATTCTTACCAGTAAAAGTGGCCGAGCGGTCTAAGGCGTTATGTCTGCGCAGTATGCCTACTTGGAAACTAGGAGGTTATGGGTTTGAGTCAAGCATCGACAGTTTGTCAATTATTAAGAAAAAAAGGGCGGTTAAGTGACTAAACTGTCGGCGTATGGACAAGAACAAAGTAACTAGCTATACTTGAGAAGGTTTTCTGCAGTTTCTTCCACGAACTTGAGATGAATATCGGCATTGAAATGTAGATAGATTGTAGAGGCTACCCAGGACGGGTTATACTTCGAGCATAAGGTCTATTGTAAGGTCCAAAGAGTAAATTACGACTAGCTAATTTATACTGATGATGACTACTTTATAGTCGAAATACGTATTTATAATACAAAAACTGATCTATTTGACTGATCTGAGGTATTGGGGCGAATTTGAAATGTTATTTCAAAAACCTAGAGTTCTTATTAATTATCCTTTTTTCATTTTCTTTAACTATCTTTTTTCATATTACAAGTATTAAGTACAAGTAGCCACTGTTGTATCCACTGTTATTCATCAAGGCGTTGATGTCAAACTGTACGACTCTTGTCTAAGTATTATTTATACTAAGTGCGCTTACCGTTAATTAATTTCTGTGACAATTGTAAACATGTAAACAAATCGAAGAGTTAAAATAATATCCATCATTAAAGTGAGTATTTCTGAAATGTGATGCTTAGTTGCCGTCATTGGCGGCAGTCAATATATTATTCTATTTTGGTAAATTAATTTGTTGTTTTAACGTTTGAATTAATTTAGCTTTTATATGATTTCCTAAGATGGATTAGCTTTAAATATTAAACCATTGTCCAGGTTTAAGTAGAGAACCGTGAAAAATAATTGTATTATGCTTATATCATATATAACGAAGTGTACTTTATTTTTTACGAGTAAAATAGTTATGTCACGGTTATATTTGGTGCTGGGAAGCAAGTATTTTGTATATACATCTATGTAATACTTTTTGGTATTGGCGCTGGGATGTACAAGCTATTTTTCAGATTTTCCGGCTTTGTTTCGTTATACTAATTCACATATTTTTAGATTTGTCGTATGACCTCTATTCGATGGTGGAGGCGCTGGGGAGTGCATGATACTATACATAATCTTTTCAAGCTTTCGGGGAAAATTTTTTTAATACATCAGCTAGAAAATGACTAGGCTTTAGCTAGCTAGCTCGCTGTATCTCGGGAACAGCATTAGCAAAAAATAGCAATTTATTAGCAAAAAATTATCCAATTGTTTTTTTTGCTGCTAGATTAAAATGCTTAGCTACTGTAATATACCTCCATTGTCGTTCATCCGAAATTACCGTACGACCCCAAAAAAAAATAAAATAAAATGTTTTAAAATATTTATCCAAAAAATTTTCATAATTTTCGAACATTGTCCCCTTAAAATGTACCTAACGTATCTTCAAAGTACTGATACTTGGTACTAGGTAGGTTATTTTAAAATGTACTTGGTACTCATTAGGTACTTAAAGTATTTTTTTTTTCAAAACTTCTTATTAATTAGAGTACTTTTCCAAGCTTTATATTCAGTCCGAAAGTATTATGAACGTTCCACAACTGTGTTATATAATCTGGACAAAAACCGGTTTTATTTTATTATAGCACAAATACATAAACACACATATACAACACATAGACAAATTCACAGTTCATATATACAAAATAATGTAATTTTGAAGAAAGATAATAATTTTAAACTTTTATATTTCGAAAACAAAACGGCAACACACGATTTAAAAAAAAAAAATATATAATAAATATTTATCTTTACTCTCCTTGTTTTTTTTGTTTTAATTCTGTCGAGTATTTTTTTAATACAACAGATAATAGTTAGGCGGGCACGGAGTTTTACATGCTTCTAAGGATAGACAGTGAGAGAGAACGATAACTTTGATATTAATTACCTTGCGTTCTAAAGGGCCAAAAATTCTGAAACTACGGGATTTATTAGAAAACGTTATTTTCAGCCTGTGATAAAAGTGAGCAAAATCTGTCGAAAAGTTGTGGTATGCTGGAACATCCTTAAATGAATTACATACAAACGAATGAATAAACGATACAAACTTTTGGTTTTAATCAAACATGATGAATAATATAACAATATTATTAAATAACTCATTCTCTATTTTTGTGTATACCGGACAGTATTTTTAAATTAAATTATATTTAAATTTTTTCTGACGTTAATAATAAAAAATTTAAAATATTTTTAATTATTGAATTAATTTTAATATTTTAACACAATTAAAAAAAAATTTTAACTGTACATGTTGTAAATTGAATAATATAAATAGATAGTATTATATACATGCAGTTGTTCAGAAAAGAATTTACAGAGTATTAAATGATTAATTTGTTATGTTAATTATTGCCCCGGTCTATTTTTGCTAGGATTATGGTAATTTCCTCATAGCCTGAGGATGGGGGTAATATTACAGTAATGTAACAGCAAAATGTAACATCACAGTAATAATAATAATGAGCAGATACCTTAGCAAAGAAAGGAGTCGGAATACCCTTCATTGGCGCAGAGCCTATGTTTGGAATTCCAAGGACTGCATGTAAACAGGTGATCAACGAGTGGTCAAATGCTAAATACCGTGATCACTGAGAAAAAGTACCGCGGCAAGATCTCGGGAAGGTACTGCTTCAGAGTGCAACAAAGAGGCTATCTTTCGATGCACTGTGGCTGAACAGGATACAACAGCGTAGGGTTAACGAATTCATTACCGGGAATTACCTCCTGCGGAAGCATCTGCACTCAATCGGACTCCATAACGGGCCATTATGTGCAGATTGTGTGGCGAGGAGGAAGAAACATCCAGCCACATTATCTTGACTGCGAACCTCTGGTTACAGCAGATACAGGATATTCGGTGCATATCATCCCGAATATATGAACCTTCGAAGGGACCTGATAAGCAAGCTCCTGGCTATTGCCAACATATGGGGGAACAATGGACCATAAGGTCGAAGTGCAATACTTTTTAGACTCCAAGATGAATAATAATAATAATGGGACTTACCTCCGCTTCTGAGATATTGCGGTCAATAACAGAGGCTACGCATATCCTTATTATTTACCTTTTATTAATTTTATAACTATACATTTTGAATGATGTGGATGGAGGACAAGGAATTTGTATGCAGACTAGGAATTAGTAAGTTATTGGAATTAATAGTTCGTGCAGCGGTACTGCAGAAAATCTTCACAAGCATAGTCGGTTACTCCGTGCTTGTCCATACCCCGATAGTCTAGTCAATTGTCCACCCCTTTAACTATAATTGAAAAACTGCCCCCACCGGATTTCGAACTCGCAACCTTCAAGTTCGAAGTAGAACGCCTTAACAAGCGCTGTATCACAGCAAAATTTATTAATATTATTTAATTAAAAAAATTGAATTTGGATATCTAATTGCCACCTAAAAAACTTAAAGGCATCCTCTCCACAAATTACACAATAAATGAGGTGTCATTGAATTTGTCGATATATTTGGAGTGTCATAGAATAAGTGACGTCACAAAGACAATCGCGAGACGCCATTTTGCGAAGCAAACTAATTTGTTGTTGTTTCAATATAGGTAGTATATATATATTAAACTGTTTTTAAAACTTTATGTGTCTAACCATATGTTGATAGTATGGTTGCCTTTTGGTTATGTTATACTAGTGGAGGTCACTAGTGTTTACTTTATTTGATATATGTGAACATTTGTAACATTATTTTGTTATCAATGTTTTGGTATGAAAAATTATAAACAACTTGACCGCTGGCATCGAAACCGGTGCTCTGTTTATTGGGCTACCCAGATGCTACGGTAGAAGAACGTGTATAATTTCTCACTATCTGATGTACAAGTGTTTTTTTATTATTTTTATTAAATTATTTACACATATTAAACTGCTTTTATAAGTGTGTTCTTGACTATACGACAGCAAAAACTATGAAACCGATTATCGACATCTTATAGTCCCATAAAGAAATGTACTGACTGTGATTCCAAGAAGTAATAAACTACCAGCTGAATAAAGTAAACAAAATAGAGAACAGCCTTGCAAGAAAGGCACATAAAGGTTATTCAAGCATCTCTTGGGGGGAGGCGATTCAATGTACAAAGAATATAAATGTTACTGTAACCAAGACAAAGTCAAGGACTCAGGCAAACAGATATATTTTTTAAGAGCTAAATAAAATTTGTATTAACCTATTACTGACAAAGTTTTTCATAAATTTGGAAGTTGAAAGTGAATATAATACTAAACATCTGGAGAAGGTGGATTACAACTTTGAAGTAGCTCATAATTTTCCAAAGTTATAAACAATTAAACATTTCGAAGAAAAGGTTTCTACTTTTTTGAAAATTACTCAAAAACTATTGGTGCTAGAGGAATTTTACAAATAGATTCTTAAAGAGGAGGAAATTTCCGAACAAAAATGTTGACTCTCGGAACCTTACCTCTATTGCAACTACTTTTTATATAATGTTGAAAATAGTGTTCCGCGCTAGGGTTATTTACTATAATGACATTACATTTGGCCCAACTTGTATATTAGGCGTACTTTGAAGAAAACATTAATTCTATCTTTGCAGTAAATATTTCCAATACCCACTCTTGATTTCTCAAATCCAGGGTACATAACTTACGTATAACGTGAAACATTAAACACTTGCACAGTTATAGACAAATAGTCTTTTTGCTTGGTATTGCACTTTCTATTAAATGAATCGTTTGAGGTTGAATGAACAACATGAAGGTACCTACAACCTCGTACACTTACATGTGTTTACATACACGTTAGTAAACATACACAAACACCCTTCAAAAATACTGAACAACAATAAAGATAGATGATACCTTGATATTCAAAATAAAAAGGGTACCTATGACTTTACAGAAATATAAAAAAATATTCACATAAATGAATTCCATTTAATTACATCTAACCATAAAAATATAAAGACACATCTGTGAATAGGCAAAAATCATAATTATTGTTATGTGAGATCCCTTGCAATATGTGACTCTAATTAGTAACCGGAAAAAAAAATAATAAAATAAAAATATAAAAATTTAAATTAAAACGTAATTAATAATGTGTACTTTATGTTTGTAATTTGTATCTCACAATGAGGAAAAATTAAACGATATCAAATAACTTTAATTAAGAATATTTGTGATTCTAATTCCATTTAATGTGAATTTATTAAAATCCCATTCAAAACAAAATTGTTAAAAAAAAAAAAATTTAAAACAAGTGAAACCAGTCCGTGTAGTCCACTTGTTAAAGGAGCTCTACTTGGAACTGGCACGTTGTTGGTTCGATTCCCAACACTGGCAGTGTGTCAATTAAATTAATTTAAACAAAGAAATAATTAATGGGGCGGTAAATTGACTAAACTGTTGGCGTATGGACAAGAACGAAAGTAACTATGCTTTTGAAGGTTTTTTGCAGTTTATGTTCATGAATTCCCGATGAATATCGGCATAGTTTCTATCAAAGTCGGCTGCAGTCACACAACCTACGAATTTCTAGTATACATTCAAATTCATTGACCTAAGGGGTCGATAAAAAAGGTCTAGAAAGCAGGGTCCTCCTCTCCGCTGCTACTACTACTAATAGAAATGAAAATAACCACTAACTGAGTAAATTGATAAATACCCAGTATACTAAATTAATTAAAAAATTTATTCAAAAAAAGTTTTGTTCTATCTCATACACATGGAAGATGGACATTTGGGGGAAGCATAAGCCTATTTCACTATTCAGTAACTGATCTTTTTAGCTCTAGAACACACACAAAATTTCAGCTCTATATCTTTTTTCATTTTATAAATCAACACGCCAACCAAATACGAGTAAGTACTAAATATATAATCGATATTCGTTTCGACAAAATGTCGAACAAAAATTTTAATTTTGCCAGATTTTACATGATTTGTTCAAAAAGTGTACCTTCATTGCGTATCTCCTCAAACAAATACAAATTGATGCATCGAAATCATAGATTTTCAACAAAGAAAACAATCAGATAAAAATTAAACGGGTTTGTAAAGTTTTTATGTCCGATAATTAAATCAAAATAAACGGAGATGTATTTATTTTCAATAAAAATTGATTTTATTTACGGAACATGGGAAATATGGTTCTTACATTTTATATCCTGCAGGTTTTTCATTCGTTTATTGTAAAACAATCCACATTTTTTATATACAACAGTTTAAAACCACTATTTTCCTCACACCTACACAAAGACGATTGATTTACCCACTCCCCCCATGCCCACATATTGTATACAACATATCCGTGCATCATTTATTTGTCTTTAAGAAATGTAACACAAATAATACAATATCTGAGGGTACACAGACATACGGTAAATATCTTCAATAGAATAGATCAGGGGTGGTCAACAAGTCGATCGCATTTGACCGGTCGATCGCGAAGCTATTTTTGGTATACCGCTCGCAATGTCTTGAAAAAAAATAATTAAACAATTTGAGGTATGATTTCAAGACTTTGAAAAGATATATAAAGCAATTGTGGAATTTATATCTTTTCTTTTTAAAAATATATTTAAGTGTGAAACGAATTCACCAAAAAATTGTAAAAACAAACTCATACGGAGCAAAATGCATAAATAAATAACATTATAACTTTACAAACTGATGTAATCGTACAAGCCAGAAAATTTGACGAAATACGTCAACCGAAAACAATATCCCAGAATCTATATTGTTGTTTCGTATCTGAATACCTGAAATTTTGGTACTGAAAGTTAACGAAGACTAAACAACGTTCTGTCCTGACTAATTCCCAAATATAGATAAATAGATAGATTGAAGAGGCTGCCCTAGGCGGGCTGCAGTTCGAGCAAAAGGTCCATTGTGATGCCTAAGGATGTGAGGATGAGAGTGGAGGGGAAGGAATTTTTGTGTAGACTCGTAGCTGAATATATAGAATTTTTTAGTACGAGGTGCACTCCCGCACCTCAAAAATCTGAAATATCTGATTTTATTCGTCCATTATAAATTTTCCCGAATTAAAAAACTCGCGAAAGTGAAATCTTAAAATCCAATTATCAGCCATACTGTGGAGGTTTACACTTACGCATATGTACATTTGAACCAATAGTATAAGTCGATCGCGACACATTTTTAAGATAGAAACTAGATTTTAGACAAAAAAAAAAGTTGACCACCCCTGGAATAGATTACACAAACAGTAATAATACAGTCTAATACTGTTTGGTTTTGTAAAGATGGTGTCTGCAGTAATGCAGTTGTATAATAATTTTGTGTGAACTGATTATAAATTGCATTCATTGAATTTTTGAAATAGTCATATTATGACTTTTGTATATTACATAAATAAATATTGTGTGTTGAATTTATTTTAAAATTAAATTAAATTTTTTGGAATTCATTTTCAACGGTAGTAATTTTGCTAATGGAATGTCCCAAATTTTAGTAAATAAAAAAAAATGAAGAACTCTAGACAATGTTTTAATATCTAAATATATAATCATTTTATCATTGCAAAATTAAAACCCAACTATAAAGCTATAAAGATATAAATGACGGAAATGCATGTGTCATAATCATTTTATAGTAATATTTCTAAAATGTTTGCCGCAGACTGCGGTATTTTTCTCAAATACCCTTGCAATATCAACATAGTAGTAGACAGATTAGTAATAAAACGGACGAGCAGCCTATTTCTTTTAGGCAGAATGTGATATATTGAATTTACATGGTATCAAACTCTGCTGATCGACAATTTAATACTTCAGATGTTATTTAAATAAGGCTTCAATCATAGGCATTCTAGCAAAACGAATTAAATTCGATTTAAATTTCGACTTGGAAACTGGGAGATTATGGGTTCAAATCCCGACATCGGCAATTTTTCAATTATTAGGAAAAAAACGGAGGGGGTGCTTAATTTACTAAACTGTCAGCGTATGGACAAGAAGGAAGTAACCAGCTATGCATAAGGTTTTCTGTAGTTTCCTTCACGAACAACAGATAAATTTCCAAAAATATTCAAAAATTCCTTCCACTCCACTCACATCCTCACATCCTTACTCATCACAATGGACCTTATGGTCGAAGTGTAGCCCGTCCAGGGCAGCCTCTGTTTATACTGACCAACCCAAATTAGAATTCTCTTGTCGCCACTGCTTAATATCTGTTTGAGATATACGTAATTTAACATGAAATTTCAAAATCTTGACCCAAAATTAGTAAAGAATTATTAAAATCATAATATTATAATCCGAAATTATATTTCCGAAATTTTTAAAATCGAAATTTAATTTTGATGATTCTAACGTTATAAAAGTATGCAGAATCAAATGAATATTTGGTCTGTAATTAATCATTTAAACCCTTGGTAATGTATTTAGAAAGCTTTTTTTCTTTTTGTATAAATAAATACTGAGTAATAATAACACAAACAAGAACAATATATTCTTTTATTTAAGATTCATATTTATAGTCATTATAATAATAGGTATAATAATTAATATGCTGTCTACTAATATAAATAGGCATTTAATTTATTCATATAACCTTTGAACACGAATTGTTCATTAATGGTAGCAGCTATATCATTAATAAGTTTGTTATAAAACTTCTTTCTATAATGATAATAAAATGAATTGTATGTATGATAAGGTTTTATAAAATATTGCACATAATTATGTATGACTATATATAATACAGATGGTTTCGAAACAATTGGAAGAGAAATTGGAACTTTTAACAAGTGAAAAAGTTAAAACTAATTGTTTTAAACCCAACAGCAAATATTTATTTAGTATGTTATGTTGTTAGTTCATCCATGAAAATCAGGGACAAAAATATCGTAAATACAAAAACTTCAAAACACTCAAAATACAAAAAAAAATCTATGTGGGGCTGAATTGACGGAGCTCTAAAATTATAATTTAACATAAATATAATTTTACTAATGCAACAATAATATTGAATTTTTGTTGCTTAACACATGTCTCTCTAGTTCTCTAGACCGTATATTCGTTGTCCATCGGTGTCCTGGTTCCCGGATTTGATTATTTATGCACACATTGTTTTGAGTGCTTTGGTGTTTACTCTTTCTTTGAGCCAATCACGAGTGGTCTTCGTTTTGTTTCAATTTATCGATTTCTATTGGAGGTTGTTGAAGAATGAGAGGATCGTGAAAGGAAGTGGATTCGTGTGCTAATATGCAGCAGGTTTAATTCACCTGTATATTTATACACATATGAGTCGTTCCCGACTGATAAAAGCGTGAATCTAGTTTTTTTCTAGATAAAATTTCTCATAAATCATAAAGTTTTCCGTCGAATTTATACTAAATTAATTTAGTTTCTCATATTTTCTCAAGACTTTCGTCAAATTTGAAATTTATATTTTTTGGTATATTTTTTAATTTCAACATTAGAAAATGTTCAGTAAATTAAAAATGTCCAACATATTGATATAATAACAATAAAAACCATGCATATACAATATAATAACAAGCGTGCATATTGAATAATGTATAATTTCAATAAAATTAAAAAAATCTCCACCAAAACACTAAATGAATTCTCTGTACATATGTTGTACCTACATATATTTTGTTATAATTATTGTAATCAGTACATAAAATTAAATCAGTTCATTATAATAAAATATGCTCAAATGGTGGTATATTCTGAACTTTTAAATTGAATTTTATAGATCTAATGAGGATACATATACTACGTACACATCTGTGAGTTGAATCCTTGGCACATTTATTTTACGTGACTCTGATTATATTGTTAAAATATTATTTTGTATACTGTTTATTTGAAATTATGGTCATTATTTTGTATTTAGTGCATATAGATGATTTATTTAAATTGTATATTCCTTTTTGATATTATTTCCAAATATGTGAATGGGACTCAGGGAGTAAAATATTTGTGTGTTATTAACTCTTCTGTGTACGAAATCGTTTACTGACGCAAATATATAAAATGTGTTTTGAGGACATAAATATGAGTATAATTATTGCTTTTACAAGTGTTATTTATTGTATAAACCATTTCGATTAAGTAACCTTAATCAAAAATAGTTAAGTTTGTGTTTGGATTAAACGAAAACCAGGGAGACCAGGAAATGTCAGCGACAATTGTGATTCTTCAAAACACAAGCAATAGTTGAGGACTTAAATGTTTGTTGAAAATAATTTTCTTAATTAGCTATTTTATTTATCCTTCAGAATTACCACCAAATGATGTTCCGAGAAATGCGTTCTTCATAGGATTTTATTTCTTCTCTTATACAAATTCAGATAAAGCCGCCTACCAAATGTTTAAGCAGTTCTTCGTGTTTTTTCGGCCAAATGTTATAGATTTGAATAAAAATTAAACGACGTTATTTTGGACCCAAATAGACCGATATCCAGTTTGACGATTTGACGAATCGTCTATATGTCTTAATGGGACTAAGAATAATAAGAAAATTTGGTAAAATTATTTAGATGTCTCTCTGGATAAAAAAGTTTTTTTATAAAATCATGTAATTTGTGTGTTTTTTATTTTTTTTTATTTTAAATTTATACTCAATAACAATATTTTCATAATAAAAACTACTAGAAAAGTTTTCTATACAAAAATTGTAATCGCATTCATCGTGTCGAAAGATACTTAAAATGCAGTTTTATTAAATATATATATTATGTATATATATATGCATAAAATCGTTATTGTTTAAAACCTCCTAATCACGCAAAATAACTCAGCAGCAGTATAGATAAAAATAACCAATTTTTTTATTGTTGATAAGAAGTACCGCCTTGAGCTTTTAGTATAACATTTTAGTATAGGTATTATAACCGGCATTCAATTTATTGAGTATAATTAAACCGCCTTTAGTAAAAAGATTTATATGTTTATGATAAATCACTTTCTAAAAATTTATTTATATATAAATATACAATCAACTAAAACCATTCATAAATTAAGATTAAAATAGAAAAATAAAAATTAAAAACAGTAAAACCTGGCTAATAAAAATACCTAAAGTAGATTTAAAAAAATAGCCTTAACCCTCCGTTAGGCGTTTTGAATATTTTTAAAACCGATTTTATTTTAGCAAAATATTCTTTCATGACTTGGTTAAGAGTATATTTTTCAGTAAAAATCACAAAGAAAAAAGTCGGTAAGACAAAAAAGATTGAAAAAAAAAAATTGTGCGTGTTCACTACGACTCGCGACTGTAGTTTATCTTATAAATTATTTAATTTAGAAAAAACTCTGATTTAATAACGGTAACAGAATAATACATGTGCAGTCATCTATTTTCAGGTAACATGCATCATGTTACCTGACATGTTCTGCCATCTATGACGCTAGCATTAATTCATTTATAATAATTTTATAGTTATTTTTTAGAAGCTAACATTTATTATAATTCAAAATATTAATTAAATTTTTATAAACAAATTATTTTAATATCTTTTTTTTCTTAAAATAAATTAGTGACCTACGATAAAGGAAAATTTAATGTCAATCTGAAATGATATTGTAATATGTCATAAATTCAAAATGAATATCATAGCGTATAAAGTGTTAGCTGGTTAAAAAAAACATAACGCTTTTTTTAACACTTGATTTCACAACCCATCAAATTTTCGTACCGGCGCTTTAGATTGAAATCGATTTGTAAGGAGTATACTCCAAAAAAACTCGAACTTCGGACCATCATAGTATACCTCCAAAAACTGTTATTTCCACCTAAAACAAATGTTGCTTCATATTTCCAGTAAAAAAAATATGATGCAATAAACTTGTTTTACAGAAACCAATCAAGCGGCCGTGCTGTCAAATGTACTGTGCTTGGAACTGGAAGGTTTCAAATCTTCGATTGGGGGTTTGACGGTGTCAGTTTGTCAATTAAAATTAATGGAGCAGTTAATCGACAAAAATGTCATCGTCTGGACATGCACGAAGAAACTAGTTATGCTTGTGAAGGTTTTCTGCAGTTTCTCTTCACGAACTGTAGATGAATAGTTCCTATCAAAGTCTGCTGCAGTCGCATAATTTACCAATTCTTGCTTGAATACAATTCATTTTTCTCCATCCCCACCATTAAAGTAATGAACATTAAAGTAATGAGTAAGATGTGGATGGCCCTGTTATAGAATGTGTGTATCAGAAACGGAAGTAAAAGTTCATTTAGCTTAGTAGTCGAAAATTTTCGGACTTGAGCCAAAAGCCTCCAGATAAAATTATTAAATGGCAAACTAAACAAAGGAGTTGTATATAAATTAAATTTTATGATTTCTAATCCCATCAAATCCTCAACTTTAATATGATTGAGTCGTAGTTTCTCCTATTCACTTCCACGTGATAAACGTGTTTCTCTGTTCGGAAATTCAAATAATTTCTAGATAGTTGAAATAATACGTGAATTTTTACTGTAATATTAAATATAGGTGGTATCCAAATATACAATGTTCTAACAATAATTCTAACCTTAAAATAATAATTCATTCGATAAGTGGTTTTAAATATCAACAGAAATGTAACACACATATAAAATGAACTATGAATATTACTTAAACAACAAAACAAACATTATGTAAGTATGTAACAAGTATCGTTAATCTTTACCACAAAAGGGAGGAATGAATTAGGTGAGTAACTGAATACTGGGTCTCACGGAAACAATAGGCAAGATTTTATATATTTGGAAATGGTTTATCTTATATAGTTTCATGAAACATTATATCATAATTAACACGCTTTTATTAGCGTATTCTGTACTTTCACTTCAAATTTGTTTTAAAAGTTTGCAAATGTTTATATTTCTGATGAAAATAAAACAATGTGACTTAACTTGAATCATGTAGATGAACTTGAAATGCATTCGAGGCTAGATATTGTACTTCAAAATCTACACGTCTTTAGTGCTATACATAAGTCACCTGATGATACGTCGTAACCACCAATATACTTTGTATTCCTTATTAGGTTTAAAGTCCACAAATTGTCTTTTTATTTAATTTTTGTTAATCTAGATTTTAGATAGAATAAATATCCGAATATTATTGGTATATTCCAACACATTAATTTAACACATTCATTTATAAATTATAAATTCAAGTTTCTTAACAAAAACGGGAAAATGATTGGTATGTATTTATTGGATCCATTGGTGCCCACTCGACCCTATGGTCGAAGTGTAGCCCGTCCAGGGCAGCCTCTACAATCTATCTATCTATTTATTGGGTAAGTTTCTCAGGTGCAGGATTTTCATATTTTACTTGACAGGTGGTCATATTCTATAACATTTAATATACAAACAAATAATCTGACCACCTGCCAAGTAAAATATGAGAACACTGCACTTGAGAAACTTACCCAATAAATATATAGCAATAATTTTCTCATTTTTGTTAAGAAACTTGGTCCTTACATAGATTTCAATACTTTTGAAGTGCGAAAACTTGGTCTCTCTCACGTTAATGTTTTTTTGTCGAATTATGTTTTTTATCTACTCTTCATAATCGAATAATATACAAGGTTATCCGTGGAATACCAGAATTCTTAACGTGTCCCATCAGAGAAAAAGTTTGGGAAACCCTGGATCACAGAATTAAAATATTTGTTAATAGATCTTTCTATTCCTTAGTGAGCTTCAACTCAATCTTGGGACAACTTGTATACTATAAACATGAATATGTAGAATTTCACCTATATATATATATATATATATATATATATATATATGTATATAGTCCCAACGATCATATTGTATCGGTTTTAGTATATAAAGAAAATCTTCTGTTTATTTTCATGTTCACATTCTTCGTTGATGGGAAATTGCGTGTTTTGCATTAATTAATATTCTTTTAGTTTCCCATAGATACCACTAACCACACAATAGCTTTCTAACCATACATTACTGATATGTGTGTATATATGTTTTCATATATAGAATAGATACACATTAGTTTTATATGTATACATAGATAGAGATATACAGTATACACAACTTATAATAAATATTGACTATAAAAATTGTTTTTATTCGTTTAATTTGTTAAGAACATATATATATATATATATATATATATATATATATATATATATATATATATATAAATATATATATATATATATATATATATATATATATATATATATATATATATATATATATACATATATATATATATATATATATATAATGATTTTATCATTGTGCCGTGTGTTCTAATAAAATTTTCAATTATTTTTATTGTTTCTAAAAACAATAGTTAATATTTAATCACAAAATGTACATTAAAAAAAAAAAAAGAATTTGAACTAGTTGAAACATTCTAATGTAGTACGAATTAACTGACCAATTATATTGCACCGTGAGATAAGCTGTTAGTAAACGTACAAAACAGTTTTTAATTTTAAGCCCTCGATATCAATTGCGTAACCCATTGTGTGCCAATGGTTCCGTTAAGTATCGTTTATTTGACCACGTGGCGAAATCAAAAGTATTTTGTATTTAGTTACACGAAAATTGATTTATAATAAGTAAACAAGGGCTATTTTTCCAATATTTCAAGAAAATTTGTACGTGAGGACCGGTACTTAGAAATGCGTTTGGTGCAAAAAGTATAGTTGATTTTCACATTATCGCTGGCACATATGTAGATAAATCAGTTGGGTACTTATTGCGTTAAATGATTCTTTTGCAAATTTAAAATGTCACAATGATATGTTCCCAAATAGTCAAACCCCAGATATCACTTGTGATAATAATGAAAATAGAAAGTATATGGAATATAACATAATCAAAACAATCTCGGAAAAATAGTACAGTATTCTTCATTTTATTAAATACAAATGACACTAAAATAATGTATGTATAAAATATATATAATATATAAAATATATATATACATAAAAGTAATATATATATACATAAAAGGTGCTTTGTTAATGTTGAAGCCTCACGTAGTACCTGAAAAAAATTGGTTGATTTCTAAATATTGTTTAATGAAGAATATTCAGTAATCAAAAAAATAATTGCAAGTATACAATATACACAAAGTAATTTCAAAATATACACAAATAAACTATGTTTTATTTTTTGTTGTACATGTAGGTGAGAATTGCATTGACACACGGAGTGCCAGGCTACGCACTAACTCCCCCCTCCCCACCTTTGAAGCTTCAAGATCTAGCTCATTAACATCCTAAAATTAAAAAACAATACCAAAAACAAAAATAAAAAGAGTATCACAATTTTATCTCAGCACTGCCTGAATTGACAGGTAGGAATTGATAGGTAGGAATAAAACAACAAAATATATATATATATATATATATATAGTCAACAATAATAAAAAACATAACAATAACAGAAATATAACAGCGTTGCAGCAAAGGTGTGAAAGGCCTTCACTGCAACAGATAAAACAAAACTTTAAAAGCTGAATTATAATAAAAGGTTTATAAAAAAAAATATAACAACACGTAATATTGTAAGGAGTGTAAGGAGTCCACACCATTAAGGTTAAAACGTTAAACTCAAATATATATATATTGTAAAATGTGGTATTGTGGGTGTAAAGGGTCCACATAAATTATGCTAAATTTTATTTTATAGGTTTTATCCAAAAAAGATACAACATAAGTATAATTTATTGTTTAAATTTTTTTAATTTTTCATCATTAATTTTTAATTTTATAAACAAAATCATGACTGAAATTCACTTTGCTTGTATTTCAGAATTTTAATAGTTTATTTCGGAAAGCAACCTAAGAAAATAAAACCTACTAAAAAATAACTAAAAAGTCACTAGAGTTTTCGGTTTTTTATATAATGTTGTTGTCAAGTATGTCTTAAGTAAGTGCTTCTTATGTAATAGCGGTGCCACAAATGAAATAATTAAAAAATTCTAAAGTATTCTTCGGGGTGTAACAAAGAGACTGTCTCTCGATGCACTGAAGCTGAACAAGATGCAACTGTGGAGGGATACCGGATTCATTACCGGACATTATCCCTTGCGGAAGCATCTTTACACAACGGGACTCCATAACGGGTCCATTGTGTGCATATTCTTCGGCGACAAGGAAGAAACATCAAGCCACATTATCTTTGACTGCGAACCTCTAGATTACAGCAGATACAGGATAATCGGTGCATCTCACCCCGGATATATGAACCTTCCGGAAGTCCTGATAAGCAAGCTTCTGGCTATTGCCAACATATGGGAGAAGCGAATCTCTGAAGTAGAAGGGGGAGCACAATGGACCATAAGGTCGAAGTGCAATAGTTTTTAGACCCCAAGATAAACCAATCAATCACTCGATATAAGTATTAATTTCTTAAATATAAGTAAAGGTACAATTAAATATAAAACGATGAGAATTGACATTCGAGCTTTTCATTTTAATAAAAATATTTTAATAACTCCTGATTTGATTTTAAAATATTTTAATGTTAGATAATACTCTCTGAAAATAGTCAAATATTGTCAGTGATAAAAATTTATATTTACACTAAACACAAATTTTCTAAAATACTCTTGAGTATCTTTATCAATAGAAACGAACATGTACGAACAGTCAGTTCAATAAACCCAAAACATCATCCATTCAAAAACATAAGTGGTATTTTTTTTTTTTACAAAAACAAATGTAATCATAAAATTTACGATAAAAACCACACACACACACATAAAAAATCATGTATTTAAAACGGTAACACATCTTACTTACAATACAGAATACATACATATTCATAGTGATATGATAAGAATTTAACATTTATTTTACCCTAAGGACTGTTGATAGGTCCTTATCTGCTATTCACCCAATACATTATTATACATCATAACCATAGCAATAATATAATGTTTGTATCACGTTTCATGTTTTGATACTCTGTCTAGTCATTGTCACCATTGTTGTGTCTCACAAGACTTATATTTGAGGTCTAACCCATTCATATAATAAATGAAATTAATATAGAGGAGACTGGGTATAAATTAAACAGTGCCAATTAGGTAAAACAAATGCTGCACACCGAGAAAATCATTTTATTCCTGTCATTCTGTTTCATAAATCAATATTGATTATATTTTTCTTGTTCTAAATATAAATATACAAAGTTTGTGGATAGATAAATAAGTATCCTGATGACACATGTGTTGCACTAACGCAACTGGATATATAAATTCAATACCTAAGTCACAGTAGACTACAACCCAGAAAAAGTGCTGGTAAAGTCCGTGAAGAATTATTTTTTTAAACATATTACATAGATATATTTTGGAGTATGCAAAGTACTGACCTTATGACTCATTGTAGTTTGACTAAGTTCGCTTCTCCCATATCATGCCAATAGCCAGAAGCTTGCCTATCAGATTTTCTTGGAGCTTAAAATATTCGGGGTGAAATATACCGAATATATTCTATATGTAACCGAGGGGTTCACAGTTAAAGATGATGTGGATGGAGGTTTCTGCCTCCTTGCCGCACAGTCTGCAAATAATGCAGGATCAATTGTAGAATCCATTGTGTATAGGTGCTTTCATTGGTGATATTTCTAGGTGATGAATCCGGTAACTTTCCGAAGTTGTATCTTGTTCATGTTGAGTGTATCGAGGGATAGTTTCTTAGATGCATTCCCAAGATAGACCGTATAGGCTGCCAAGGAGGGCATAGACTTCGACCATAAGGTCCATTGTGATGCATAAGGATGTGAGGATGTGAGTGGGGAGGAAGGATTTTTTTGTATAGACTAGGAATTGGTAGGATATGCGGCTGCAACCGACTATGATAAGAACTATGTAGATATTCATCTGGAGTGAAGAAAACTGCAGAAAACCTTCTTCAGCAAAGCCGGTTTCTTTTCCATATGTCGGGATTCAAACCCATAATATCCTAGTTTCCGCTCGGCCTGCTCGGCCACTTGGCCTTCTCAAACAGTATTTTCCAATGTTATTAAGGCCTAACATAATAATAATAAAATATTCTACTTGTAAAGGTGTTTCTGTTTGTAAATGTGTTGCTTGCAGCAATACCCGAAAAGTTTGGATAAGCAAAAACAATTTTTATAGTTGAACTGTTAAATCTTGAAATAAAAAAAGTCTAATGTATGTTCTATAATGTATATATATTTCGATAGCCAAAAATTGTTAATAATTATTTTTTATTACAATATTACACCAACTCCCTTAAGAATTCGTGAGGTTAATGTGTGTCTGGATTTATATTATCTCGTTTGACATACGTGGCCAATAGTAAAAAGTGTTACTTTTGTATTTGATCTCCCGGTTACTGTATGTTTATAGTTGGGGTAAATTAGAAATAGTGATTATTTAAATTTATATATGTTGCCAGAGCCATTATTTAACATATTTATTAAATTTTATTTTTTTAAATATATAATTACTTATTTAATTTATAATGTAGAACATATAATTACCGACATATTACATAAACTTATGTGTGACATGCTATTCGGCAATTATCAAAAATTTGTTTAAATAACCACCAGCTAAAAGTTTCTCGATTCTTTGATTTACTTTTAAATTAATGTTCGTAAAAACATTTGTATAAAATGTCTTAATTGTAGGTTAAAACTATATAAAAGGATTAAAACTATATAAAGGATTAAAGGATTAATTAAATATATAATTATTAAATTATATTAAATTAGATTATTAAAAAACAACTTAATTGAAACAATTTCACAAAAATGTAGAGTAAATTTTACAATATTACTCCAAAGTAAAAATAAAAGTACACATTGGCCGAAAAACGACCCGCGGACACCTTGCATCTTCGGAAAGCGCCTTCTGATTCGATCATAAATGTTTTTACTGTCATGTAATCTATTCACCTCATACAAATGTTATTATATTATTTTATAAACATTGTTCTATACACACAAAAATATTGAAAATAATTGATAATCAAAATTAAAATTTGTATGAGAAAAGCTCACATGTCAAGCCACTATAACTTCTGTGGCCGAATATGTGATCCAAGGTTTGATTCACGGCAGATGAGTAATGTTTCACTTAAGTATTTAAAAATTATATTATATTATTTTATTATTTCATTGTCATTTCATTAAAAAACTAAGCTCTATTACGGTGGATCCACACTATAATGCCGACCACGGTTCATTCTCGGTCCGATCGAGTATATTTATATTGTTATTCTCGATTCGACCGGAACTTGACTGTTACGGATAGTATGAATGCACACATTGCTTCTTACTTGATAATATTTTACAAGACCAAGATCGGGCCGAGAACGAATCGTGATCGGTATTATAGTGTGAATCCGCTCTTAGGGTGTAAATTAATACATTATTGACGTATGATGTTGGGTAATGTGTATATATGTATCAACATACTCAAGAGGTATGCAAGTATATGCCGCTAGCCGATCAGAATATGGAATTTCATGTTGCATATCCAAATCTATTGTATATTCGTGAAACAGCAACATTTCATGATAGACTTAACAGCCGATAGTCATATTTGGGCATGTGATTAATGTAGAGTGAAATTTTTTAATTTTAATACAAATAGATTAAAAGATCCTCTTGAGCTCGAAACTTTTGTTGTTTTCTACGAAACTACTACGAACTTGTATTCGGTAATGACCTTTCACGACAACAATTTGTTAAGTTACAAAAATGAGCATGTTTTTAAAATCACACAAATGAAGTGAATGCTACCATAGTGACTAATCGATTTCAATTTGTATACACGTATGAGTGATATGATTATTAATATGGATGTTGTTACTTGAAGGTGTCAGGAACAAATAATATTATATGTATATGTATATGTATATATATATACATATATAGTACATATATATATATATAGTACATATTTGCTAAAATATAACTTGTTTAAAATTTATTGAAACAGAGATAAAAAAGTTTCCATCAGAATCTTACCAGATGGACAATAGTCAGTAAGTGATTTAGTATATTTCTTTTTAATTATTAAATAAAACAAATATTTTAAATATTCGTAAAATCACTTTGGCTAGTTTTGGAACACAGTTCCTTCTTCAGAAATAAAAATGAAATTAACTGTGTTCCGAAACTAGTCAAATAATGTGATTTTACGAAAATTACAAATATTTGTTTTATTTAATAATTAAAATTGATTTTCGTCAAGTAACGACCAATGCAAAAATGACCAAATACAAAACGAGTAATGTAACAACTAACTGAGTTAATTATTTGAATACCCAGTTTATACTGAGTTTGTATATCAATGTTTGAACAATTCTTCAAAGTTTATAGATAGATTAAAGTTTAAATTCAAAGATATGCATTTTTTTTCGGCGATGTATATTTTCAAGCGTTACAAAGTCGGAACTAAACTTTATATACCTTGTATATTTACAAATATACTGGGTATAAAAATGTATGGATGCTATATACATGTATACATGCATGCCTTCGTTCATCTATCAATTGAATTTCTCTTTTCAACTTTGAGCACAAATTATGAGAAAACTATTGAGTTTATGACAAAAAATTTCAAACAAAAGTTGTTTATTTTAAAGAGAAGGAGATTTTTTTTCTAACTCTTACGGTTTCAAAGATATAAATTTTCACACGTTTCGATTTTGTCCATTAAAGAACTTGACCTTACTTTTTTGCTCTAGAACACACAAAATATTTTCAGCTCGTTATCTCTTTTCGTTTTTGAGTTATCGGGTTTACGGATTGACAGGCAGGCAGACAGACGGACGGACACGCGGAAATGGACTAATTAGGTAATTTTATGAACACATTTAACATAAATTTTTTTCTGCATTCAATATTTTCAAGCGTTCCAAAGTCGGAACTAAACTTCATGTACCTTGTATATTTACAAATATACTGGGTATAAAAACGATATATTTCTTTTGTTATACATTGAATATATACTCTTAATGCTAGCATATGTTCACTTATAACTATGTACGATTTATCTGTTAAATCGACAACCAAGAAATAAATTTCTTAGGTTGCGTTGACGATCCGGAGGGTGCGAATAAGAAAATAAGGCCATAGATGTCAAATTTATTCCAACTAGTTGCAACCGCAACCGGTATTATTGAGAGCGACAATAAATAGTGAACCATTTTATCTTGATTTGTTTATCAAGACAGATACCAAACAGATCTGTTAAGATGTGGCTAACCGACAGCATTGAGAACCGAAATGTGAAATATCGCTGTTTCATGACATAACCAGATATAAGCGCGTTCAATATATGTCTGATTGGCCACGACGCAACATACGTGTAATACACCTACTACATTTGTACGTGTATACATACATCTGTGAATTAAGAAGAGTAATGTAAACAATTTAAATTATTCAATGTTGTTTTACTTTAGTAATTATTATTACAAACAACCGGTGAATATTTTAACATTTAACCATTTCTCGTTAAACCAACATTAAAATTCTAATAATAATAATAATAATAACAAAATTTCTATGTAACTATATAAAATAATGTCGTCTGTAATAATTATTTTAATAATTACATTAATATGCTTACGTCATCGTTTCGTCTAGTACTAAATTTTATTAATAATCGTAACATCTAACAGTTTATTAACCATATTCATTAATATAAAGGTGTCTGATGAGTGTCGTTGGGGATAATATATAATGGTTTATATTATAAGTTTAGTTCTATTAACGATTTGAAATATGGATCGTTGAATGAGATAATTTTGGTAAAAATGTTGATAATATTTTCTAATTACTACGTTTCTGCCAGCTGTCTTGTCTCAAAATAACATTCACAACTGATTTATGTGTTTATAGAATATACAAGATGATCCGGATTTTAATATGAAAAATTGAATAGTCTTTAGATATTCCAAAAAATATGAAGAAAAGTTCATATGAATTTATATTAGATTTAATTTAATTATTCCAGGGGCGATACGGGAGCACCCTGACTAAACAATTTAAAGAAAAATTTGAGTACACCACTGTCTTTTTCTAAGTTTCATTTTATATATGTAGATTGAGTAACTTAATATACAATTTTTATCTCTCTTTCAGTTTCTGTCTATCTTGCTTACTTTTCGAGAAAAAAAGAAAATTTTCCCTGGAAATGTAAATTTAATTTTATTAATAAAATGAAATCATAAAAAAAAGTAAATTTAATAATAACAAATGTATCTCGAAAATGAAGCTCGTAAACATCCAAGTTATATGAATTTTTATTCTTTGTAATAATAATTAATATTATGCCTACTACTATAGGCAAAACGTATGCCAGTTCAAAATATGCAAAATAGGCCTTTGAGGTTTTCTGATCGATTGGTTATAACTAAACCCAGATCTCAATAATTGTATTAATTTTGTAGATATTTTGAAAATGTTTCGCTTTTAAATTATAAAATTTTCATACTTAAGAATAAGGTTATAAAATTAATTGTAAATTTTTTGAAGAATTTCTTTTCATTCTTAGTAAAATTTTATTTCATAAAAATTACGTCATTTTAAAAGATTCAACTGAGAAGTATAGAAAAGTTTTTACGAAGAATTTATCTTTTCGACAGTATAATGTTTGATTGTTACTACGAATGCTTAGTGCAACAATGAATGCAATAATTTATTCACAATGCTATAGACAATAGTATGGTTGAGAATATTGTTATACAGTAGGGTCACCTTGAAAAATATGACAATGCATTTATGAGAATCTTAGGAAAAGACTTATTATTATCCCGTCTACTGTCAGTAGGTATCTTCATCATCTGAGGAAAAACTTCACAATCCTGGGTCTCGAATATATCTAATTTTCAAGCGGTCAGAGGACTGTTCGGTATAACTATTTATTTGTAAAGTTGGACTGTATAGACCTACCTGCCTATTATAGTAGTTAAGGATGCCAATTGTTCCTCTTGGTCTTTCAAGAATGTATGACAGGCAGACAATAGGACGCAATAGAACTGTTTGTTAAGTATTATTACATATTTATATGTTAACTAAAAAAATAGACACATAATAACTGTCCGGGAATAACATCAGATATTACGTCCAGAAATATACACAGCTGCCCAGAATTCGAGCAAGTAAATTCCGAATTATTCTAATTTTATTTAATATTCCTATTTGTTTAATATATCATTGTTTCTTAGAAGTGTAATCAAAAACTGGGTACACTTTACCCATGCAACACTACTGGCGGGACGTTGAAGGCTTTTACCACTTTTTAATTTAGACTTTATACTGTTGACCCTTTAGAGTCTGTGATCTGTCTTGACTGCTTCTCACGTGATCTGTTTACGAGTACTATGTTTAACATAGTAATAGTTATTATTCATCTACTATATTATCTACGTCTTGTTAGGGTTTTATTATAGTATTTTGAAACGACATTTTCATTGTAAATTACATATAGTTTTCTTTTAGTGTAATGTACTAGCGTTTTAAATTTAATATATTTTGTGAAGTGACAACATATGAAACTTTATCATCATCTTCTTCATAATGAAAGTAAAGAAATAATGAAACTAGCAGCTCATCACTTTTCTAAATATAATTTAATTTTTATTAGGAAAAAAAAAGAAAAATTAAATATATAGTCAGTAAAAATTTTTAACTACAGAATTTAACTTTTATGAAAATGACTTTATACATCATAATCATTCGTTTCACGTATTATAATATTAAAGAAAATTTGTTTAATAATTATTATTTTTATAATTTTACTAACTTTGTCGACATATTCATGTCAACTATGATACCGCTCGAGTGATTGAGCTGTTAAAGGCACTCTGCTTGTAACTGGTTCGAACACAACGGCGGCAGTTTATCAATTAAATTTATTTAAGAAAAAAATATTAATGGGGCGGTTAATTGATTAAACTGGACCCGGAAGAATAACGGCAAAGTTCCTTTCAAAGTCGGTTGCCATCGCACACTCTACCAATTTCTAGTCTACATGCAAATTCCTTGTCCTTTACGGGTCGGTAATAAAGGTCTAAAAAGGCCTACTGGTCAGGCTTCGATCTCTCCTTCGCTACAACTACTACTACTGCTAAGTCAATGTAATCAGTAAAATAGTTTACTTTGATTTTAAAGAAATGCTTGATGACGATTGAAGTGTCAACGGTGGAATTGCAACAACATATTTAGAGGAACGCAAAAAAAAAACGGTAGAATAACATAAAATATTTTCTTATTTCGTACTGGCCATATATACCAGTATTATGTAATTTGAAATAAGAAGATTTTGAATTGAATTTTACTTACGACTTTCATTTATTTTTTGGCTGTTAATTTCTTTGATACGTAGTGTATGAAATTTTGCGGGTTTTTGTTGTTTTTAACAAATTTAACATAATTTTTGTTTTTTTTTTTGACAAAAGATTGTTATTATCGAGTGAAAGGAACTTCATTTGATGTCTAAAGTTGTAACTTTTATTGAAAATGGTTACACTTACAATGGTATGACTCAAACATTACGAGTGTCCAAGTCTATGATTTTTCGCAATGTTAAACGATACCAGCAGACTGGAAGGGAGGACAAATTTATTGTAAGCAGTGCCTAAAGAAACCGCACTTCTTCAGGGGTACGAAAAAAGCTACAGGAAGTTCGACAAGTGACAGTTAGCACCAAAATGATTAGAAGAAGACTTAAGGTGGCTGGTATAGGGGCGTACTTGCTCGACAGATGCCCTTTGCTCAACGCCTGTCATCGAGTGTCTAGCGGTCTAGCTTTGCTCGATCGCACCGAAATTGGGATGATGACGTTTGGGGAAAAGTACTCTTTACTGTTGAGTCCATATTCTGTCGTAAGTTAGATGATGGAAGGGTCAAAGTATGGAGACGACCTAGTGTACTTGACAACAAGAGGAGGCAATACTAAATACTGATTGTGCCACCCATTATGAAAAAAACAGTGTTTAGAACAATACTCAATTTTCATTATGTCAGGTCAAAACTGCTTACAATTAGGGTACTGATCTTACTGCCTCTAATTATTTTTTAAGTCTAATTTATTTGTGTTCAAAAATGTTAATTTAATTAATTAATTCTATTCAAAAAATTTTAAAAGCTTAAATAAATCTGTTTTCAAATTAATTTGCACCGTTTTTGCGTTCCTCTAAATATGTCCATGAGTGTATATACGGTGGACAAACAGTTTGGACACGGCATAATAAATCGTATAAGGTGGTGCTAACTAAAAATTTTCAATCGGTAAACCCTTATAAATTTTCCCGATAAATCGATAGCGCTAATCAGATTTCGGGTCCGGTGGACCTACAAGGGTCAAACGAGATTTTAAATGGAAACCCATATTTTTTTTATTGCATATTCACATTCTACGGAAAAAAATTCGTATCTTTTGTAGGAAATTTTTTTCTTAAAAGTACTTTCTTCTCTTGCTAGAGGGCGTTTGGCGTTTTTGTCTGAGAATTTTCGGAGAAATTCGACGAATGAACGAAAAATAATTGAATTTATTGAATAGTGAATTTCGATTTATAATAAAATTTATTTAACAATTCAATTTTAATAAGTTAAATAATAATAAAAATAACAATAAATTTATTATAATTAAAATTTTAAATAATTATAAATTTTGTTATTATTAATCGTAAATACTAAATTTAAAACGCCCTCTAGCAGGGGAGTAAAGCACTTTTAAGAAAAAATTTACCAACAAAAGATGCGCATTTTTTCCCTTAGAATACGAATATGCAATAAAAAACCGGATGCAATAAAATAAGAATAAAAAATATGAATTTTCATTTAAAATTTCAAAGTTAGACCATGCTCTGCCCTTATGGGTCCATCGGATCTGAAATATGATTAGTGCATTCGATTCTTCCGGAAAAATTACTAGAAGTTACAATTTGAAAATTTTTAGTTAGAGCCACCTAAAACGATTTATTATGCCGTGGCCAAGCTTTTTGAACACCCGATATATATATTCATATTATTAACAGCTGAAATTTTAAACTTTGTATGGCTGGGAACAAGCAAACTAATTATAAATGGGACTACCGGAACGGTTTAAAGAATAGAAGGAAAGCAAGCAGTGGTGTTATAAACGCACAAAAGAACAAATTATAATTGCATAATTTTTTTGTAATTATAAATATTCATCTAAATAATTTATTTGTGTGTAAATTTGTTTAAATAATAATCTTTGGTTCAGTACCCAAACGAAAAGTGTATTATCTCTCGGTTATTTTTAAAATAAGTAAGTTTTATAAATTTGGTGTTCTCGTTTTAACTTAAAATGTTCTTAGTCGAAATTAAAATTAAAATTAGTCGACAAAAAAATTAGTAAATTAAAGTTAAAATTATATTAGTCGAAATTTTGACGAATTTTTCATATCCTTTCAAATAAATAATTTCACCAATAAGACTCTCTCATTTCAGGTTGTTGAAAGTTTCAATAATTTTTCAATGAAATGAATTCAAACGTTGGACTCAATGTGAAAGTAAGGAAATTTTTGTTTCAACTGTGAAACTAATCATGTACGTACACTAAAGCTGAGTTTCTTAGAAGCAGCAGAAAAAAAAAGGTAAAAAAATGGTCAAAAGTAACATTGTAGCAAAAGTAATCTATAATAATGTTTTCCATTTCACCTATATTAAAATTTGTACACGTACGCCCTCTAGATAGATAGATAGATTGTAGAGGCTGCTCTGGACGGGCTAAACTTCGACCATAAGGTTTATTGTGATGTCTAAGGATGTGAGTGGAGTGAAAGGAATTTTTGTGTGTAGACTAGGAATTGGTAGGTTATGCGGTTGCAGCCGACTCTGATAGGAATTATGCCGATATTAATCTGGAGTTCGTGAAGCAAACTGCAGAAAATTGTCTCAAGCATAGCCCGTTACGTCGTTCTTGTCCATATGCCAACAGTTTAGTCAATTAACCGTCTCTTTTTTTTTCTTAACAATTGACAAACTGCCGATGTCGGGATTCGAACCCATAACCTCCCAGTTCCAAGTAGTTCATTTCATTGAAAAACTTTATATTCATTGTTAGATATTCAGCCAAAATAAACGTTTAATTTAAATACCACCCCCCCCCCAAAAAAAAAACGAGTAATATAGTTTGTTCTGTAGTAAAGTGGTATTATGCCCAACTATCACTCGGGATATTCGGGAGACTCGATTCCCCACCAGAGGGCCAAAAATGTAAAATTGTAAATAAAGACAATCATTTGGGATTTGAACCAAAAGTTTATTTTGCCTGAATATCTAACAATGAATATATGAGTTTGTAAGTAGTTACCAGGTAAATCAGGGAAACTTGTACGGTACTAGGTACCAAAATATTGCAGAAATAAATCTAAGAATCTGAGTCTAGTACATTACAATTTACTAACAATGTGGTATAGTATCCTTTACGCCAACATTTAAAATCCACTTAACCGTTGGTAAACGTTTAATACGAACAAATAATTATGTATTAAAACATTATTATTTATGAAAATTCTAGTAAATAATATATAAAAGTATTAAATATTCGAGACAAGGACCGACATATACATTTTATATTTAGACAAAATGCGTGTAAGTAAGCTAAAAGTGAAATTATTATAATCAAAAATAATTTTATTCAATTGTAAAATAATTACAGGAACATAAAAGTTTTTCATAAATAAAGTTGTTGATCCTTTAAATTTAATAAAACCATTCCCCGTATTCTATCTCACTTTTATAAAATACTCGGTATATACCCGTTCACACTATAAGAAAATGAATGTGATAAATAAAAGCTCGTACATAGAAGATATGGATAGAAGTATGGCGAAGCGGGCCAGGGAATACACAAGGCGTTTATACTATATATAAGGTGTAGTAAATATAGTCAAAAGTTTAAACAAATGATAAAACCGTAATGAAAAAAAAAAAAACAGAATATACATAAACGAAATACGAGGTAGAAAAAGTTTTATAACAAAATTAGGTATTGTTTTTTCACTGTTGTCATATTACATTAAAATATAAAAAATGGATAAAAATTTGTAAAATTATTAATAGAAATGTGAAAAAATATATTAGAGATATTTCCTGGTATTTTCGCTGTTTTATTGATCCAACAACTTTCATCTGAAAATAATTCCGATGAAATTGAACGTTTCCCTGGATATTAGATAATGAATACACCTATTTCTGTAGCGTTTATCTATTGGACGGGAGAGTGAATATGCTTTCACAAAAATCTTATCCATTGAATCTTGTCCATCGGTTTAGGCTCTGTTAAAAAAATATTATTGACAAAGCCTAATGCAATGACTGAGGTTCAATTGACAAGTTTTTTATGACATCATGCTCTCAGTCAACATAATAGAGAAATTCAGGAATTGGTATATTTTTATCCAATTTCCAGGATAGTTTCTGATTTAGTAAAAGTTCGCCTTTTAGTGAATTTCCTCCAAAGAAAATTCAGCTACTGTTTTTGTACCAATGTTGGAATTTTGTGAAAATTTCTTCAAATGTCATCGATCCTACCTACCAGATGTTAAACATCACTATCGCAAAAATTTGTACACATTATATATTTATAGATATAAACACATCTATAAGTTAATGTGTCTGTAGACTCTCTAGCGGTCACAGTTTTATTCTGATTGGAATAAAATTTTGTATTTGAAGCACTTTTGGTATTCAAAAGGTCATGTTCGTTAATGGGTAAAATCGGACTAGGAAATAGGGGGTTTTTAGAGGGAGGGGATAAGTCAGTATTTAATTAAAAATTCAATGACAATGACATTTGTCTAAATAGTATACACTAAAGTCTTCTACAGTTTGTCTTACGTAACCGAAAGGAATTTGGACAAACATCGTAATGTTGACGCTTAAGTATACACAAATAAATATATATGAAGATGATGTATTATAGGTAAAGCATAGGCTAGGAACTATAGTATTAAGGTCTATTGTACTACAATTTATGTAAAATATTGATGATAAAAATAGACTTATTCTTTTAATGAAACGCAAAGTAGTTTTTCCTGGATTTATTTTGATATTGATTTAACATAATTCAAACTTGAACTAAATTCTATTATTATTAGTAATTATATTGTATTGATTTCGACGAAAATTTTGAATGTAATCTGTTGTATAATAACAGTAATTCCTCATTCCAGTGCAAAAACAAACAGGTAGATATATTCGAGTGAAATACTTTTAAATATAAGACGATGGTTAGAGAAGGTAATGAAAATACTTTATCAACCATAATAAAATGATAAAAGTAAAGAATTTAATTTTACATTTTTATTATACATTTCACACAAGTCCACGATTGTCCTCGGTTGTATGCAATCTGGGCACTATATATTATAGGTGAGAGATACGAAACGCGGTAGTTCGGTTATTTATAATAAACAAAGAAATAAGTGTCTCAATGTTTTTCGAAAATCAACCCTCTATGACTGTTAAATCCACGGTGTAAGTTTATATTGAAATTCTGTTTCATTTTGTATTTTATTCATCTTTTCTAAAACTTTTTTCCCTCTGAAAGTTGATTTTCCCAGAAAATTTTGTAGGAAAAAGGTGTTTTCTTTGTAAAGAACACCTTTCTATAGTTTATAGCTGTTCAGAAATTTTTGCTTATCGAAAAATTTACCTATTTATAAGTTATTACCCAATCTTCAGGTAGGTTGATAAAATGTATAAAGTTTAGTCCCGATTTTTTCATACGTTTTGATTTCATATTATGTAACGATGAACAATGTAATAAAGTTTATAGTTTCTTTAAAAAGTTACTTGATTAAATACCCAAATATAGTATTTTTCCCAAACATAGTCCAATTTTGCCTATTTACTTTTTAACTCTAGAATACACGTATATAATTTCGGCTCGTTTTATATTTTGGCTTTTGAGTTATCGTGCTGACCGGATGGACAGGCACATTTGCGAAAATGGACTAATTAGGTCACAACTACACAAAAGTTCTTTTCTTGCGACCAATATTTTCAAGCGTTACAAAAACGGAACTAAACTTAATACACCATGGTAAATATTATATACGGGTTATAAAAATGTTTCTGCATTTATAAAATTTTTAATAAATTAACAATTATTTGTAAATTTATAGTATACATAAAAACTTTTTAACAAAAAATAGAACCGACGAAAGAAGAAAGTAACTGAAAAGCAAAAAATAAAAAAGAACCTTTTTAGTCTAAGTGTGTAGACTAAAGTGTGTAGTTAAGCTACCAAGTTTCAACATAATTTGTTTACAGATTTGTCCATAGAATATGTTCCCAATATTTCTACCCTTAGGGGCAAAATTTTTTCTTTAAATTTTATGGTATCAACTTCGAAGTATATATATATATATATATATATATATATATACAATATACAGCGATATCGATATTTGTTCTTTAGTGGAAGCGCTGGAAAGTCTTATTTTTTTAATTTTTTTTGTGCCAAAAATTTGAAATTTTCTTTTCAAATTTATATGGTACCAAAATTCCCTATCAAACTAAAAAAGAATGATCAAAATCGGACTACTCTGTAAAAAGTTATGCGTGATCATACATGAAAAAAATAAATAAATATACCGGTTGAATGAAAAAAATAATTCGTCTATTTTAACCCGTAAGTTTTTTTTCTAAATTTTCTTTCTTAGTGCACCTCTACTCTACGCTGCCTAAAGAACATACCTGCCAAATTTCATGTTTCTAACTTCAATAGATTTGGCTTGGAGATCAGGAATCAGTCAGTCAGTCAGTCATGATATGTAATTTTATATGTATAGATGTTTAACTTACTTAGTGCCCAGATTATATACTCCTATGTCCTCATAAAAACATCTACGTTATATTGGGTTTTATATAGGTGTGGTATAAAAATTGACATTATATGATGGTACTTATTTCCTTGTGTTCTGGCTTTTTACCATTAAACATTTTTAGTTTCGTTTCGTAAGCGCATCATAAAAACTGGTTTTATATTTCTGTTCATATAACCAATCATCAACCATTAACCATCATAGCCATCATGGCACGATGCACAAGTAGTTTTTATATGAACTAGAAATCTTAAAACTGTTATTATTCGATAGTAGTAGATTACGTCATTCAATATGTTTATCGAAGTTAAACATCAAGTTCGAAGATTTCTTATTCGAAAAAGTTGGTGTCCAATTTTTTTATACGATCGCTTTTTCATAACATTTGTACTTTTAAATGGGTATTATTAAAAATAAGTAATAAATTCTACCTACAATTATACCATGTTTTAATTGCGTTATATTAAAAACTACCGGGCTTTACTTTGAATATAAATTGATTGTTTTTGTGCGATAAACATTTTTTGATATAAAGATCTATTCTATCTCATACCGTTCAATGAATAGGTGTTTGGCTCAGATGTCAAGTGATATAATTTATTTGATCAAAGACGCTCGCAATCATCCAATTATTGCGATATTACTACTAGTCCATAGACATTGAAACTGAGCATCTTAATTTGATCGTTGTAAAACCGAGTCGTACAAAAACTCATTTTTAAGAATAAAATTATTTTGAAAACACCATTGTGTATTTTTATTAAAGTTCTCGTCATTGTTAAATAAAAAGGTTTTAATAAAGTTTGAGATTTATTTTCTTAATTCGTTGGGAATTCTACTTTCTAGATAAAAATTCGTTAGGTAGGAGCTGCGCCAACTTAACGAATTTCCTTAGAATACATAACTCACTCATTAGCAGACACAATTTAAGTCTGATCAAAATGAAATTTCGTATCAGATATAATGTTGGTTTTTGCAAGGACAATTTATTAATAAATGGAATAAGTCTTGGAAACAGCGGGCTTAATTCGCTAATTACGATAAACTGAGTTAATTGCATAAATATCCGATTGCGTGTAAGTATCGAAATGCATTAAAGTTTTATAAAAATTTTTTTAAATAAAATTTTTACGGGCTTAGTTCGCTAATTACGATAAACTGAGTTAATTGCTAAAATATCCGATTGCGTGTATGATGAATTTCCGAATAAACTTACCGTACCCAAAAAACTACAGGTCGATTTTTTTAATAAAAATTAAATTTATAAAGTATTTCTGATGATGGCCATGTTGGTCGTTTTATAAAAAACTTTTTAAATAAAATTTTTAATAAATAGTGGTTAAGGTACAAAATACTTTGTTTCATTCAGAAATTTAATTATTAGAGATATGTATGCATATTTTATTTATTATCGATAGTGGAGAATAATTTTTTTACTACTCCACTGTTTAAAATTTAGTATTGGAGAATAATTTTTTTTACTACGCCACTGTATAAAATTTAGTATTGATATTTTTTCATATTTTTATTATTCAAGAAAAAATAATTTATATAATTATTGGTTTATGCTAGTTGAGAATTTGCATAGTTTCAACAGGCATTTGCTTAGATCAGAAATGACTTGCGTATATACAAGCTTACTTCGATATTTCAGCACATATTTAAAATCAGTTACAAAACTCATCTCATGGAGTGAGTTACAAAAAGAAAGTAGTTACAATAGTCCTCTCATCGAGGTAGTTACAAAAATTAGTTGGCTCAGTAGAGTCACAAAAAAATAGTTACAAAACTCATCTCATGGAGTGAGTTACAAAAAGAAAGTAGTTACAAAGAGTATTTCTCTCTGACAGTTACAAAGAGTATTTCTCTCTGGAAGTTACAAGCTTGTAACAATTCAATACACATTCTATACACACTTTTGGTGTACAATTTATATTTTATGTGAATATGCATTGACTTTTTTAATTTATAACTATATTGTTTGTATACGCTTGGTTTTTTTTTTTTTGGCCGTGTATTTTTTCTTTACAGAAGCGTAATGTCTCTTTATATATACAACTATGTATCTGAATTAAATTTGTAATCCATATTTATATTTTTGCAAATCAGACATATTTGAACATATTTTTTTTTACTGTAGTGTCTTTTTTTTTATATATACAATATTTCTTTTACTACAGTTCAATTTAGCACATATTCACGTAATCTTTGTTTTCATAACTTGTACAACCAATGTTAGTGTTTTAAGCATAGTTGTACTATCAGCGCATTAGATTAAAAATTATTTATTTCAAATATATTTTATTTTAACATATATTTGTTTTGTTCCCTTTTTTGTACCTTTTATTTTTTTTCAGATTCGAATCACTTGTCGATAACTAAGACACTTACTGGATAGTAAAGATCTTACTACCTCAATATTATCTTTTTTAATGGGCCCAGCTTTTATTGAAAGACTTTCGGTTCAACGTGTTTTTTTTTTATATTTACGTGTATGGCATTAGCACCGATCGTTTTCTAATTTTTATAATTCCACATACAATACTCTGCTTTGGATTTTTTTTCTAAAGTACCGTATATTTAGTTTTCATTATTTTTTTTAAAAATACATCATAATAACTTTTTAATTAAAATTACTAAATTAACTTAATTTCATATTTATCAAAATAATTGATAATTCAATTATTTTCTATAAAGTGTTTAGTCCTTTTTTTTAAAACTAAACACACAATTTTTTTTTTAAATTAAACTCTAATCTAATTTTTTACATACACATATGGAAGCAGAGCAAATATCCATATGTGTCTTTTGTTTTCGATAGTTTTCACAAAGCTCGACTTGTGATTCTGAAATTCTTTTTGAAAGTTGAAATGATTATAATTTTTTCTTTATATTTATACATTTATATCTTTTACATTTTCTTTAATTCTATAATTATATTTAACTTAGTACTAATTTTTTTTCTCTTTCTTCTATTTTGTTTGTGGTTTAAATTTTCATTATGCCGAGAACAACTCGTAATACACCAGGTACCCCAGGAGATGACGATCCTCCAGCTTCACCAGATGACTTATTCATCACGCCTCATCAAGTATCAGCGGTTAACTTAGCGGCTATAACTACGCAGATGCAGATTACAGCTCAACAGTTCCATGCGTCAGTGCTGCACGTTTCGGATGTACAGCAACAAATACAACATCAAAGCAAACAGATAAGTAGCATTACCGATGCCTTGGCAACAATTACAACTACTCTATCAAATAATAGCACTAGTTCAAATCAATTAACTTCAAATTTTAGTTTTTTTGCAAAACCGAGTATTGATTCCTTTATAAATAAAATCACTATTCTGGACATTTCGGTTCCAGAAAATATTATACAGTTTATTGTCGATACTCAACATTTAGTTGATATTAATTTTTTACCTATAGACGTTCTTTTGAAATCTTTAATCAATAAGTGTGCTTCGAACGCACAAACATTTTGGTCTACTTGTTTGGCTGACTCTTTGTCTTGGCAAAATATTAAACATAATTTATTACAAGTTTATATTCCACCTTTGACTAAACAGATATTAATTGATAGATTAGTCCGGCGAAATCAACCTGACACTGAAAAATTTTCGACATTTGTTCCTTCAATAATAAAATTCGCGAACATCCTACTTAATGATTCATCTGAATCCGAAATCATACAAATTATTTTTGCTCATGCCAATAATTCTGTACTATCTATTCTTGGTTTATATCAAATTCCCGATACTTATAAAGATTTGTATCAACTAATCACTAAAATTGAGGAAATTCAAGCGCGAATAACTACAACACCCGTCAGTGTAAACGTTACTTCAATTCAAAATACGCATAATGACTCTAAATTTTTTTGTACCTTCTGTAAAGGTACTAATCACAATTTTAAATATTGTTTTAAAAGAAAGAAGGATAATATAAATGTTAGTACTACGGTTCCAAAAAACTCGCAATAGACCCCAAGTTTCTTATTAATGATGTTATTTTAAATTATACTATTTTACCTCTACAAACCATTTTCATTCAAGGTTATCCTTTATTAACACTTTTTGATTCCGGTGCTACTGTTAATGCTATTAAAACTGCGACTTTTAATAAGTTAAAATCTAACAATAGAAACATCGTCACCGAATCAATTGATAAAACTATTTCTTTGCCGGGAAATAATTTTTTAAAATGTAATTTAACTGCGAAACTTCATTTTAAATTGGCTAATTTTTCATGGACTCAAACTTTTTTTATAGTAGATTCATTACCGTTTGAGGCAATTTTAGGTGTTGCCACACTTAAAAATTGCAACATCATTTTGGACTTCTTTAAGTCGACGATCAAATTTTATTTTCATCCTAATGTTGAAATACCGTTTTCGGGTTTTTGTAACAATAATCGAATTATTAATACCATTGTCGAAGCGAAAGTAAATCTTAATAGCAAACAAACCAAAGTGTTGCAAACACTTCTTCAAAAATTTAAATCGATTTTTTCTGACATTCCTGGTCTTGCCAAGGGTTTTGAATATAAAATTAAGTTAATCGATAACATTCCGGTTTGTAAAGCTCCTTACTATCTGGCACCCGATAAAGCCAAACTTTTGGACGAGCATGTTCAAGAGCTTGTTACACAAGGGGTACTTTCTCCTTCGAACTCTAATTATAGCTCACCCGTCTTCTTTGTTAAAAAGAAAGACGATTCTTATCGGTTAGTCGCTGACTATAGGTTTGTTAACAAACATATAGAGTTTGATCCGATGAGTTCAGCCAGTATGGCTCATATTTTCGCTAGCTTAGGTAATTCGAAAGTATTTACACTCCTCGACATGAAATCCAGTTTTCATCAGATAAAATTATCAGATGACTCGAAACATGTCACCGCGATCGTCACACAATATGGTCTGTTTGAGTACAATACCATGCCTTTCGGGCTAAAGGTGGCTAGTCAATCATTAGCTCGTTTTTTAAATTCCAGTCTCGCAGAATTTCGTCATAAATTTCTTCTTATTTATTATGACGATTTAATTGTACATTCGCCCGACATTGAATCACATTTAAATCACCTGAATCTCTTGTTCACTAAAATAAAGTCTATCGGTATCACTATTAATCCTTCTAAGGCTCGATTTTGTATGTCGAGGGTACGTTTGTTGGGTAGCGTAATATCCGCTGAGGGACGCTTTATAGACCCTATTAAGGTGCAAGCAATCAATGACATGCCAACTCCAAAAAACGTCAAAGAAGTTATGCGTCTAGTTGGGGCTGCGGCTTTTTACTCCCGCTATATTCCCATGTTCAGTCAGATTGTAGCTCCGTTAAACGATTTAAAAAAGAAAGGTGTAAGGTTCAAAATTACTAAGGTTCATCTTGATGCAATCTCTACTTTAAAAAAATCTTTAGTAAGTGCGCCTGTCTTAAAACATCCTAATTTTGACAAACCTTTTGTGCTACAAACTGACGGATCAGCTACTGGTCTGGGCGCGGTATTACTTCAAAAATATGATGACGGTTTGCACCCCATTATGTACTGTTCTCGAAAATTGAATCCAGCCGAATTAAAATATAACAGTCATGAATTAGAACTTCTCGCAGTAGTAACGGCCCTAGACAAATTTAAAGATTTTTTAACCGACCGCAAGTTTACTCTACAGACTGACTGCAGGTCGTTATTGTGGATTTTTAATACCCCCAATAAATTTAATAAATTATCTAGGTGGATCCTTAAAATTTCGAGATATGACTTTACCCCGGAACATATTAAGGGCAAATTGAACAATATGGCCGATTTTCTATCTAGGTTATACGAAACTGACCATTTAATAGTGAACAAATTTTCTGATTCAAATCAAGATTCAGGCAAAAATTTCATTAAAGTTAAAGAGTTGCATAGCAATGATCCAGGTTATGCAAACCTTTTAAAAAAGATAACCAATACTTTGGATCAAACTGACTTAGAATCGGTGAATGAAGAAATCAGGAACAATGCGCAACTGAACTTTATTAACGTTTTAGCTAATACAAATTTTGATTACCTTTCTGTTAAAAACGAGCAACGTAACTCTCCCGAATGTAAAATCATTTATCAAAACCTTAAGGCTCAGATGAATGTCCCTAATTTTTGCATAAAGGATGGGTTAATTTATAAGTTCGTCGGAAGGAATCGACTAAAACGTATATTTTTACCAGATAATTTACTCGATTACGTTCTTCGATATTATCATGATTCCAAGTATGCTGCGCATAATTCAGTAATTAAAACATTCCGTGAAATTAGTAAAATATTTTACTACAAAAACCTCTATGCAAAAGTAAGGGACTATGTCAGAACCTGTGAAGTGTGCCAGGCTATAAGGCCATATACACGTAACGATAAGGTTCAGTTGAGTAGTTCCGTGCCGGAGTATACCCTACATACTTTGTACGTCGACTTTATCGGTCCTATTATTAGATCAAGTGAAGGTTTTAAATATATTTTTTCTATTGTAGATGGATTTTCAAAATTTGCTTTCGCCTTTCCATGTAAAAGGCAGACCAGTGACGTTGCCATTTCACTGATACAGAAGATTTTCCTGCAAAACGGATATCCGACGGTTGTTGTAGCCGACAACGGACCAGCCTTTGCGTCGATCAAGTGGAAAACCTTCTTATTTAATAATGGTATTAGAGCTGCCTACTGTTCGAGCTATACACCATCTTCGAACAAGAGCGAGTGCCTCAATCGACAGATAAAATATAATTTAGGATGCATTCTCAAAGAATATTCTGTACAACATAAAAATTGGTCAAGATTTTTAAGTTTTGTAATTTTCAATTACAACAACTCCTACAAAAGTACAATCGACTCAACACCAGCTGAAGTTTATTTTGGTAGAAAGTTAATGACGCCGTTTGTGATTATAAACGAATTAACTGAGTTAATCACGAGTTCTGCTAAACCATCACAAGCACATATACAAGATGCGTTAAAGATTGCTCACCAACAACGAGTCAACCAAACTTTAAATAAACCAACGCTGTCTAAATATAAAGTGGGTCAATTGGTCATGGTAAAAAACTTGGCCCCGAATATGAACAAGAATATCGCACCTAAATTCGCTTCAAAATTCAATGGACCGTACAAGATAATAAAGTTCACTACACCAACTTCAGTTAGGCTAAAAGCTCCAAAATCTAATAAGAAAACCTTCGGCATGTCGATATACAACATTCGGCCATACTATCTCAGAGGATATCAAGGGAATGGTAACGTTACTGCATCCTAATTAAACATCTAAATATATTTAAATCTTCACGTCTAATCCACATTTGTAAGATTTTTTATTCATCTATTCATGTCATTCTTGCTTTAATATTTTCCAATTAGCATGTCGCTAATTTTTTGGCCCCCTGGAGTGGAGAATAATTTTTTTACTACTCCACTGTTTAAAATTTAGTATTGGAGAATAATTTTTTTACTACGCCACTGTATAAAATTTAGTATTGATATTTTTTCATATTTTTATTATTCAAGAAAAAATAATTTATATAATTATTGGTTTATGCTAGTTGAGAATTTGCATAGTTTCAACAGGCATTTGCTTAGATCAGAAATGACTTGCGTATATACAAGCTTACTTCGATATTTCAGCACATATTTAAAATCAGTTACAAAACTCATCTCATGGAGTGAGTTACAAAAAGAAAGTAGTTACAATAGTCCTCTCATCGAGGTAGTTACAAAAATTAGTTGGCTCAGTAGAGTCACAAAAAAATAGTTACAAAACTCATCTCATGGAGTGAGTTACAAAAAGAAAGTAGTTACAAAGAGTATTTCTCTCTGACAGTTACAAAGAGTATTTCTCTCTGGAAGTTACAAAAATTACTTCTCTCTGTGAGCTACAAAAAGAAGACAATTACTAAAATTAGTTGATTCACATCAATTAATCAGATGGTATTTAAAATTTTTATTTCTTCAATTTACAAGTTGAATATTTTTTATGGATTGTGCTGAAGTATCGAATGGGCGAATTAATGGTTTCTATCTGATTGTATCTAAGTATATTTTTTTTTTGTATAATTTATTTAATTCACTATTCCGAAACTTGTGGTCTCTCAAGCTTGTAACAATTCAATACACATTCTATACACACTTTTGGTGTACAATTTATATTTTATGTGAATATGCATTGACTTTTTCAATTTATAACTATATTGTTTGTATACGCTTGGTTTTTTTTTTTTTGGCCGTGTATTTTTTCTTTACAGAAGCGTAATGTCTCTTTATATATACAACTATGTATCTGAATTAAATTTGTAATCCATATTTATATTTTTGCAAATCAGACATATTTGAACATATTTTTTTTTACTGTAGTGTCTTTTTTTTTTATATACAATATTTCTTTTACTACAGTTCAATTTAGCACATATTCACGTAATCTTTGTTTTCATAACTTGTACAACCAATGTTAGTGTTTTAAGCATAGTTGTACTATCAGCGCATTAGATTAAAAATTATTTATTTCAAATATATTTTATTTTAACATATATTTGTTTTGTTCCCTTTTTTGTACCTTTTATTTTTTTTCAGATTCGAATCACTTGTCGATAACTAAGACACTTACTGGATAGTAAAGATCTTACTACCTCAATATTATCTTTTTTAATGGGCCCAGCTTTTATTGAAAGACTTTCGGTTCAACGTGTTTTTTTTTTATATTTACGTGTATGGCATTAGCACCGATCGTTTTCTAATTTTTATAATTCCACATACAATACTCTGCTTTGGATTTTTTTTCTAAAGTACCGTATATTTAGTTTTCATTATTTTTTTTAAAAATACATCATAATAACTTTTTAATTAAAATTACTAAATTAACTTAATTTCACATTTATGAAAATAATTGATAATTCAATTATTTTCTATAAAGTGTTTAGTTTCTTTTTAAAAACTAAACACCGAATTTTTTTTTAAATTAAACTCTAAATTCTATTTTTTACATACACAATAGCACATATTTATAACTATTTAGTTTTAATGAAACTATTATAATTTATTATTGAATGTATTATGCAATCGTACAACAAATGTGTATATAAAAAATTCATTAAGTAATAATATTTTTGTCAAATCATCATAAATGAATTTAAACAATTAAAAGTATGTTTGTTGATCAATTTATTAAAAAACGTAACATAAATAAATACATAAAAACTATGTCAAATTAAACTATAAAAACGATTGTACAAACCAACTCACATTCAGACGTCAGATTTAGTAAAAGATTTTTAGTGAGAAAGTCATTTCTCATTACTACAATAAAACACTTTTACTTCAGTTAATTAAGTCAGTAAATAAATTATGTTTGTTTATTTGAATTATTAAAATATATATAAGCCTACGAAGTTAAGCTTAGATCAACTGCTCTGGCGGACCTTCTGCATTAATCAATTTTGTACCAAGAAGTGCAACAATATACACCTAGTTAATTAGAAACTTATTTCTAATAGTAACTAGTACCATCTAGAGTCACCATATAAGACATATTATAGATAGATAGATACATAGATAGATATGTAGATAGATATACCAATATATATATATATATATATATATATATATATATATATATATATATATATATATATATATATATATAATATATCTAACAAAGTTATATCGAATAAGTTTTGTAATATACTCAAAGTTAAATAAATATGAACAGTATCGAAATCGTATACACATATCTTTAACATTATACGAGTATTCGCAGTAGTATCGAATAGCAGAACGGATAGTTCTATAAAATCATAATATTGTACAATACATAAACACCATTAACTTATGTCGTATGTATGTTGCACGGGTAGTATAAAACCCCTAACGGCAATTTTGCGTACTTTATAATATAGTTCTACTTTTAATGATAATAATTGTGCAAAATTCATTACTATTATTATCAACGTGTGAATTGTAGATATTGGACATAAAATCGAATAATATCAACTTCAATTATATTTACTATTTTTGAAAATTAAACTTTAATAATTAAACGATACATAGTTGGCAATCAAAACAATGCTCAAATCAAATAGAACCAGCATTAAAGTAGACCGTAGGGTGGATTTGACTCTGTACGTCACATTATCAAGTAAAACACCAGTCATGTAGCTGCGTTTGTTAAGGCACTGAACTTGGAACTAGAAGTGAGTTCCAAGTGCAGATTTGTGAGCCACACAATCCGCCAATTCCAAGTCTGCATCCATCCATTAAGGATAATGTCTAATTATAAAATTAATAACGAAGCAGACTCGTTTGCACGAGAGGGGTCATCTCAAACGCCCCTTTCACCCGAGCCTATCATTTCCATATCAAGATGCTTCGTAATTTACCGAATCAAGGGGTGGCTGCGATAAGCTCATCTCGATTACTGGGACTTTGCACAAGGCATGCAACAGGCCAAGTTGTGCATAAGCACAGCTAGGCCATTACACTGTACTCGGTTGAAACTCAATAAAATGCAGTTGAGCAGGGTGGTTAGGGTCTTGACAGAACACTGACCATTGAACTACCACTTTCATAACTTGGGACCTCTGACGATCTCGCTTGTAGGGCCTGTATGGAGGACGATGAAACCTCCACACATGTTATATGCACCTACAGAAACCAGCAGGGTGTCAGTTATAGAATGTTTGGGTCCAAAACCTTGGATCCATCAATCCTGGAAGAAGTCCCGGTGGAGAAGTTGTGAGACCTATGTGTGGCGTCTGGCGTCAATAGAATCCTGTAGCTTCATCAGCTTAAAATAGCACCTCTTATACGGATACTTCTCGCCTTCGGGTGACACGTTGTTCTCAAAAAGGGCACAGAGGACCTCTTGGTCTAGGTATTGGTCTAGGTGTTAAGGTTAAATAAAAGTGATGCGGGTGGCCTCTATTATAGACCATAGAGTCTAAGAAACGGAGGTAAAAACCCATTATTATTATTAAGTGAAATGCATAAGGCTCACTCGACCATCTGCCCATTATAAAATTACTTTAGCGGCAAGAAAATTGTTTAAAAATTGAAATTGTTATGATATTTTTATGATTCAAAACCTGCTGTAGCCAAGTATTTCATTCACTTCTTTTTTACTACTGCTCATTATGTAAAATTGACTCGGAGAAAAACCGAAAACTTCGTCTTTGCAACTCCCACGTGGCGAATTAAAAAAATTATAATAATAAATATTATAATTTTTTTTAAACAAGCAGTTATTTAATGGACTTAAAAGTAGAAAATACATTTTTTCCCAGGTCATTAAAATGTGATTATTTTACAAAACTTTGGGCATTTAAGTTTGAAATATATAGGTACTTAAGAGCAGCCCAATCTTTTATTTTAGTTACAGTCATTCGGGGAAATAATTTATTCTCTACTTTTTAGTTTAATGTTTCGCTAATTATAATTGATTTGATAACTTCCATCTTCTGTGTAGTCTATCTTAAGAACCAATCGATCGACTTCATTTAATTTATCATGGTTGAATAGAGAATTTTATGCCCTTTCAAATAATGTATCACAAGGTAGGGGGTGCCATTTGAAATTTCAAAATGGGGGTGGCTGGAGGCGAAGGGATGAGACTTAAAATTCTCTAGGTACCATTTTTGAACTTCCCCCTCGATATCTAAATCAACGTGTTTTCACTCAAAACAATAATCACATCAGGTCAAGAGTTATTAAGGGTGGATACTTTTGAAATGAACACACTGTATGAAATTAAATATATCGATTAATACAATATACCTACTAAATCACATGACTTACACAATTTGAAATTTTGATTGCAAAATTTTACCTAAACATACATACCAACACGACAAGCTAAATAAAAGCTTGTAAAATAGAAATATAATTGTTTTCAATATTCAATATTATTTTCGGTTCATTGTTTAATAAAAGTTGGAGCATTGAAGAAAAATTTAATGCAGCACAACACTGTGGTTGGCTGCATGTAAGCATTATATTGTAAACTGTGGTACTATACAGACAACACAATAATGTTTTTATCGAGTAACAATTGCAGATGTTGTCAAAGCCAATTACATTATATCTGTGTTTTACGGAAGATGGTCGTACGACAGTCACCAATTCAACGATGTTTTTATATTCCGAAATTTACTATTCAATCTAGGAAGTTGGACCATCATTTAATTTAGGTTTTTCTTGAAACATTTCATATCTCTATATACGAAGTCTTCTAAAAAATAGGGTCTCATGTCAAGAAATGAGAAATAAGATAAATCCCTGCGAAGTAGTGTAATATGAGACACTTCTGTGTCTGCGCTGTAGTTTTTATTTTGGTTTGTACATAAGTATAAGCCTAAGCGCATACGAAAGTGTGACCCCGTTGATCCCCTTTGACCCCTCCTAGATTGCAGGAAGTCCCGTTGTCTTGATTACATTTGACAACCTCCTTGACACCAATTTTTCGCCATTGCCACTCCTTGATCTCACTTTTGACACCACCTTGACCACTTTGACATTCCCCTGACCAATCATGGCACACCCCTTGATTCCTATCAATTGCCCCAGTCCTTTCTTTATTCCCACTTTCTTTAACCCCTTGGCCATCCTGTTGGAATAAAATTTTCACTAGGCCCGTTATCTTTTGTTTCAAGGATGCAATATATATATATATATATATATATATATGTATATATATATATATATATATAAATATATATATATATATATATATATGTCGGAGTTGCATAATTGGAAGCATGGTCGTTTGAACCAGTATATATGTTGTCAGGCATTGTTGTTTTTATAAAATACAAACACTTACCAATTTTCCAATAGCACACTGAAAAATGCATTTTTCACAAACACGCACTAGTCTACAATAATACCCGGTGTCCCGCACTTTCACAATCAGTAATTACAATTAGTTCAACCTACGACACAGTGAGTTAGCTCCAGTTAACAATACAGATACAACACGAATAATACTAACAAATGCCATACCACGGTTATCTCATCAATAAACATAATTAATTATACTAGTCCAAAAGGGCTACCAACAATACAAAAACTATTTCCATGTGATGCTATTTTCATGTAACTTTCAGCAGAGTTCAGTTGATACTAATACGCAACTGCACGATACGGTCTGTACTCGGGTGCTGTCCTCTCAGAACTGACTGTCCTGCTTCCTTTTTGAAACTCCTATCCCTTCCTTGATGTTTGTAAAAATATTGGAAAGGGGTCATCCTATTACTACATCATATTTATGTACTATCTCAGGTATATCACAAAAAATTGGTTTATTACATTCGTACCGTACAATTTGCGTCTAAGTAGAGACCGCATGTGTCCCGTCCAACCAAACCCATACTTACTGTGTTAATTGATAATCTTAAAGAAATTATTCTTTATTGCACTTATAATAGACAATTTATTTTATTCTAAGAATATATAAGTATCGATAATATCTAATTTCCGGGCCTCTATGTCTGGAGGATTCTTTATGTCAGACATACTGTAATAAAATAAACCCTTTTCTTAAAAAATAGTTTTATAGCACTTATAAATGTAAGTGTTTAAAAATCTTCAAATGTGAATTTGTCCTTTGCACAAATTCAACTTCCGACACGGCCATTCTGACGATCACACGTCCCCGTGTGTATCCAAAACTTTAGCGTTGTTTGGCGTTAGACTCGATATTATAGATACTACATTTCACTTAAATCATAATCCATAAACTTAGTAGTCCAGTCCAGCGGCAGAGGATGATAGAGTTTGTTTAATGAAATTAAATTTTATTGTCTCGAGTGCCAGTTACATCCTATGAGCTATCAATCTAATGTAATGAAACTGTTACTCTCATGCTTACACATAATCACATCTAAATTTCTTTAAACCCCGTTACTGAATACTTCGTGTAAGGCTTAATTCATTTTACAAAATGCTTACACATAATCACATCTTAATTTCTTTAGACCCCGTTACTGAATACTTCGTGTAAGGCTTAATTCATTTTACAAAATGCTTACACATAATCACATCTAAATTTCTTTAGACCCCGTTACCATATGTATGGTGTGTGGGAAAATCATGCTAACCCCATTACTGAATACGTCGTGTAAGGCTTAATTCATTTTACAAAATGCTTACACATAATCACATCTAAATTTCTTTAGACCCCGTTACCATATGTATGGTGTGTGGGAAAATCATGGGAACCCCATTACTGAATACGTCGTGTAAGGCTTAATTCATTTTACAAAATGCTTACACATAATCACATCTAAATTTCTTTAGACCCCGTTACTGAATACTTCGTGTAAGGCTTAATTCATTTTACAAAATGCTTACACATAATCACATCTAAATTTCTTTAGACCCCGTTATCATATGTATGGTGTGTGGGAAAATCATGCTAACCCCATTACTGAATACGTCGTGTAAGGCTTAATTCATTTTACAAAATGCTTACACATAATCACATCTAAATTTCTTTAGACCCCGTTACCATATGTATGGTGTGTGGGAAAATCATGGGAACCCCATTACTGAATACGTCGTGTAAGGCTTAATTCATTTTACAAAATGCTTACACATAATCACATCTAAATTTCTTTAGACCCCGTTACCATATGTATGGTGTGTGGGAAAATCATGGGAACCCCATTACTGAATACGTCGTGTAAGGCTTAATTCATTTTACAAAATGCTTACACATAATCACATCTAAATTTCTTTAGACCCCGTTACCATATGTATGGTGTGTGGGAAAATCATGGTAACCGTGTAAGGCTTAATTCATTTTACAAAACGATTGTCAGTGCTCATCAGAGCTCTCTACTGAATCGTTTTCAACATCGTTATCAGAATCACAGACATCCAACTCTCTAGGAATGTAACCCTCCGGCATGCATCTCAATTTATCATGACTGTATTTGTAAGTCCTTCTACCTTTTACTGTTTTTTTTAAAGTGTATCTATCTCCTTCTAAAACCTCTGCCACTACAAATGGGCCCCTAAATTTCGGTTCTAATTTAGTTTGGTTTCTTTCTTCTCTTTTTAACAATACAAAATCTCCAATATTGAATTTAATTATTTTTGCTTTAGTTTTATCGAATCTTTTTTTTTTTTTTTTAATCGTATCTAGCATTAGCTTTTATATTATCTACGGCCTGCTGTGTCACCTTGGAGATATCGTGAGGTCTCGCTACATTACGAATTTATAACTCTAAAGGACTGGATTTAGTTACACGATTGATAGTACTATTAAAACCCAATTGTGTTTCTCCTATCGCGTCTTTCTACGACCGTGCAATGGTTTATACAGATATTTCGCCATTCCTTCAAATCAAAATTACTCATAAAGCCCCTCAAGCGCTTTATCCCAGTCCAAGTGCATAATTGACTGATGCACACCCTAATAACGGATCAACGAAACCCCTTGAAGCGATGGCAAACAATAAGCTTTTTACATTTCTCCAAGTTTTGCGGAAAAGGATACAAGATCGCAACTCGTATGTTTTTCGCGATGTCTTCCGCAATCACATCGTTCTGTAACCCGGTAACAATTTTCTAGATTTGACGATCGCGACGTTGTTCGGTTAATAACGAATCTTCCGACTCTCAGCTAGATTAATTTCCTTTTCTTTTCTTTTATTTACTATTTTATTATTAACATCTATTGGATTTCGTCAAAGGAAATCTACAAGAGTCATTCGTTTACCCGCACGATATATAATTTCAAAAGTAAAGGACTACAAGAAAGCCCATTATCTGTGGACTTGATCATTTAAATTTGCTATATTTTGAGATACTTTTAATGAGTTACAATCTGTAATGACCACAAATTTCCGCCCGTGTAAATAATGTCGAAAATGTTTTAATGAGTTTACTACAGCTAAAGTTTATAGTTCATAAGAATGATCTTTACTTCGATCTTTTGCCTTAACATAGCCCTAAACCCATTATAGCTAGCGTCAGTATGGAACTTAATAGGGTAATTAGAATCAAAGATAATTGATACGAGTTCTTTTGTTAGAACAGATATTACTTTTGGCGTATTTTCTCATGTTTATCTTGCAATGATATACCAGGCACTGATCCCACTTCTGATGTCGGAGTTGCATAATTGGGAGCATGGTCGTTTGAACCAGTATATATGTTGTCAGGCATTGTTGTTTTTATAAAATACAAACACTTACCAATTTTCCAATAGCACACTGAAAAATGCATTTTTCACAAACACGCACTAGTCTACAATAATACCCGGTGTCCCGCACTTTCACAATCAGTAATTACAATTAGTTCAACCTACGACACAGTGAGTTAGCTCCAGTTAACAATACAGATACAACACGAATAATACTAACAAATGCCATACCACGGTTATCTCATCAATAAACATAATTAATTATACTAGTCCAAAAGGGCTACCAACAATCCAAACACTATTTCCATGTGATGCTATTTTCATGTAACTTTCAGCAGAGTTCAGTTGATACTAATACGCAACTGCACGATACGGTCTGTACTCGGGTGCTGTCCTCTCAGAACTGACTGTCCTGCTTCCTTTTTGAAACTCCTATCCCTTCCTTGATGTTTGTAAAAATATTGGAAAGGGGTCATCCTATTACTACATCATATTTATGTACCATCTCAGGTATATCACAAAAAATTGGTTTATTACATTCGTACCGTTCAATTTGCGTCTAAGTAGAGACCGCATGTGTCCCGTCCAACGGAACCCATACTTACTGTGTTAATTGATAATCTTAAAGAAATTATTCTTTATTGCACTTATAATAGACAATTTATTTTATTCTAAGAATATATAAGTATCGATAATATCTAATTTCCGGGCCTCTATGTCTGGAGGATTCTTTATGTCAGACATACTGTAATAAAATAAACCCTTTTCTTAAAAAATAGTTTTATAGCACTTATAAATGTAAGTGTTTAAAAATCTTCAAATGTGAATTTGTCCTTTGCACAAATTCAACTTCCGACATATATATATATATATATATATAAATATATATATATATATATATTTTTTTTTTTTTTTTTTTTTATTAATATAAAAATATATACGATATGATATAATTTCACTCAATGCAATAAATTCGTTCGGTTGTGTTGAAAATTGAATATTCATCAATATGTTGTGATGCTTATAAATACAAATTTTCAGCAATATGACTACATCTACTCATAATTGAATAATAGGATATTCATATATAATGCATTTTGTGAAACGATTCAAGAATTATTCTGATTTAATTGATTAAAACGGTCGACTGCAATATTTTTTATTTGTTACTCAGCCATTTTACACATTTCATAAAAATTGTTTCATTTTTAATAATGGTTTTTCGTTAAAAATGTTTTAACGAAACTTTTACGAATTTGTTACGAAAATTTTCCCATTGGTGTTGTACCGATGACCAGTTTCGTCATATATCCATCGCTCCTACCCAGAAGATATCGAAAATCTACTAAATGGATGTGAGAGACATGAAATTTGGAACTTTTAATAAGAGTGAAATAAAAAATTAAACATAATTAAAATTATTAAAAATAATATTTACTAAAATTCATTTACTAGTCATTTTTCCCTAATATTTAATGAAATATTTACGATTTTATTGTTCTAATACTTAAAGATAAGAAATGGTAAAAGGGATATAGATAGCTGGTAATTTCAGTACGTTCTTCATGTCATTGAAAAGGTCGTCCTTGTACCAAATTTCATGTTCATTAAAATTCATTCCTCTGAGAATGTGTTCTTACTCCTGACGAATTTGTTTTTACTCAGTGGCGTAGCCCGAACATAAAAATTCACATTTGATTTTGACATATTATTCCCGATAAAATTTTTGTATGATATATTCCCTTCATGGAGGCAACTTTCTATGGATGGCTTCTTTATGCTTTCCAGCACCTTTAAGATCACACACGTTTCTTACTCTTTCGTATTTTTCCACTGTTTTTAGAGATCACTAACTTTTGAATGAGAATTGATATTCAACTAAAATTCTCATTCTAGTTACACCTGAAATTTTCCGATGATAACCTTTCGTAGATATAGTGCTGTAAAAGACGTGTTTTTTTAGGAATTCTTTCCATTTATATCAATTGATGTTGGTAAATCAACATATTTTCAAAAAAATTTGATATTCTATTTACAACAATAAAAATCCTGCATTAAAATTGAGGAGCATTTAAATGTACTTGCATTAACATATTCACAATCAGAATATTATATACACTAATATGATATGCAAAAAAAAAAATGACAAAAAACATTTATTTGTTTTAATTCATAACACTAGGCCAAATACGTGAGTTCATATTTTTTATATCTATAGTTAAAATAAACTTTAAGCCCATGAATCTATTAAAAATATTCAAGCTTTTTAGGAATATGTACCAAAAAGAAATTAAATATTTTGTATTATTTTCACAAATCATAAAATTTCATTAAATTTATCTATCAAAGTCATCTTAAAATTTTAACAAACTAATACTAACGAATCAGAAATTAAGAAAAAATTCGTAAAATTTAATATTAAAAGTCACTCAAGTCTCCTGGTTTCTGAAATCACGGAATTCTAAATTATGTATCTGAAAAACGTTGTGGTAAATAATTAATGTGGTATTTTACAAAAAAACAAGTAATGTTACAACAAACTGAGTTAATTGTTTGAATACCCAGTGTATACTGAGTTGTTTATCAATGTTCGAATTGCAAATTAGCTTTGCTGGGTATACCAATAGTATATGAGATGCTATGTATCTCTACATATGTCCGCCTTCGGTCGACTTGAACACAAATTATGAGAAAACTTTTGAAAATTTTTCAAACAAAAGTTGTTTATTTTAAAAAGAAAAATATTTTTTGTACATTTACAATTTTTTCTATCTCTTACGGTTTCAAAGATGTATATTTTCCCCTATGGCGGGGGGAGATACGTTCCGATTTTGCCAATTAACAAACTTGACCTAACTTTTATGCTATAGAACACATACACAAAAGTTCAGCTCCTTATCTCATTCCAAGCAATTATGTCAAGGATTAATATTTTCAAGCGTTACAGAGTCGGAGCAAAACTTAATATACTTTGTATTTTAACATATACTGGGTATAAAATTCCAAAAATAATCAGCCGGGCTTTTGGTACACCACCATCATTCATAAAGTTAATAAAGTTAATTTACCAAAAGTTAATAAAGTTTAATTTTACTTTTGCAAACGCAGATTATATTCCAATTTGATAAAACTATAACTTATTATTATTAAATAAAACAAATATTTGAAATTTTTGTAAAATCACTTTATTTTGACTAGTTTTGGAACAAAGTTTCTTCTTCAGAAATTTTAATAATTATAATGGATTATCGTGAAGTACCTAATGACCCATTTCATACAATATTTAAAACTCATTATTAGTAGAAAAGCAAAAGCAAATTAAAAAAGAAATTCTATTTCATCATAAACCTTTAAAATTCATACAAGTTGGGTCGCAAACCATTTATTTAATGTAAATTTTTTAAATCTGTAAACTGTAGCAGAAGAACTGGTTTTTTCGCTCCTCCTTGCATCCCTATATAAAATTTCGATTTTTTACGAAAAGTTGAAATGTTTTAGTTGAAATCTCAGAACCGTAATTCGAGTGATACTATATACCTATATATCAAAATGCTATCCAAATATAAAAAGTGAGCAATATATTTTTTTAAAGCCATCTCCAAATTAAGTCATCTTTTTTTAAAGCCAAAACATAAACCAAACAAAATATAGTATATTAATAAGGAAAAAGAGGTCCTCAAAAAATAAATCTCCGTTTTAATTATCAATCTATTCTGTATATCTGTTGAAAACTGACATTTAAAAAATACATTTGAAAGTAGCCAATCAAAAATTTTTATAAAATATATTTGTACTGAAGTAAATACATCACTTAAGATATATTATGTAAACACTAATTCATGTTAAACAAGTCGGTAAAAGGTTCTGTACATTTGGTTCGTAGTTTATTTGTAGAAAGACGAATTCGAACGAATCTGAATAGAAATCGTTGAATAATTGATGTGCTTATAAAGCTCTCATTAAAAGGAAATAACCAATCAGTGACTTTTTATAAGTAAAAAATTGTTATCCATATCTGATAACAAGATAATATTGATGTAGAGATAAATAAGATTCCTATTTGACTATCTACGGAACTAAAGTGCATTTATGTTTAAACGAATAAATTTTCTAGTAAAATTGTTCTTTCATAATTCATAACAGTTATTTACAGCTGTATTTAAATAAATAAAAATATATGATGGGAACGTCAAAGCACATCTATATACAGAATATAATGTAAATTAATTTTGTCCACATACCATACTATTTTGTCCATTCAGACAAATTAGAAATATAAACGTTTTTAGTTTTTTATTTTCACGGTAAAAAACATTTAACTGTGTGCAAAATTTAAAATCAACCCATTTTTTAGTTGGAAAATTTACATAAAATTATTTTTGGATGCTATGGTAAGTATAGTAAATAATACTATGTAAACAATATTAAATGATACATCCATAATATGGGATGCTATGGAAATATAACACTGAATTATAAAATTTGTACACTTGAAAGCAAAAAAATTGATCTCGAAGTTACTAAACTGTTTCAAATATCTTAATTATAATAATAATGTGATTTTAACTCCGTTTCTGAGACATCGCAGTTTATAACCGAGACCAGCCACATCACTATTTTGTATACTTTATTAATTTTTAACAACAAATGAATGATGTGTATGGAGGACAAAGAATTTATATGTAGGAATTGGTGGTTATGCCGGTACTCATGTGGAGTTCGTGAAGGGAAACTTTAGGCAACCTTCACAAGTCTAGCCGGTTACTTCGTTCTTGTCCATTCGCCGACAGTTTACTCAAGTAACCTCCCCATTAATTATAATTGACAAATTGCAACCGTTGGGATTTGAACCGCCGGTTTTACAGCACGGCCTTTCTGCCTGATCAACTGTTTCAAATTTATTGCTTGTGAATATATCAACCAGTATTTTTCATTTTGTAAATATATGAGATACAGTTGAACATAAATGTAAGGATATTTTAAACGTAAATATTTCAAATAGCCTTACCTTAGTTGAACACATAGGCTCTGTCTGACGTATTAGGTATTGTGTATTTTGTACATAGACGTAAAAATTTTATATTGTTAATTTAAATCGGGTGCTTTTAGGTAAATTTGTTTTTATGAAATGTATAAAAAAGTCTATTAGTTTTTGTAAATATTTTAGTTCATTTCACAGATATTTTGAGATTCAACGTCTATAATTCAACGTCCATTCTAAACTAAACCGTTTTGCTATGAATAATATTTTATGCTTTTTAATTTTTATTTATAATCAATTTATGAATGGTTCATATTTTATATATTGAATACACTATGGTCAGCAAAAAAAGTGGTGCACTTTGAAAAATTCATTTAAGGTTGTTGTGAAGAAAATTCAATTTATTGACAGGTTCTTCAAAATTTGACAGCTTATTATTTCAATAGTAAAGAATATCCTGTAAAAATTTGAAATTGGTCCTGTTTTTAGTTTATGAGTAAAAAAATGTTAAAGTTAAGATTTTTAAGAGATTTTTACATAGGTTAAATGGACTTGTCGGTAAAAACATGAATACAAAAATCTATATCTCGACAACCCGATATGCCAGTGTTATGAAAAACTGTCATAATAATTATCAAAGTCTTATAAATACCTGGACCAAATTTCAAATTAATCATGTTTTTCGTTTCAGAGATAATTAAATTTGTAGATCGAAAAATGTTCTAAATCTAGTTTTATTTTTAGTTTGTTTTATTTTTATCTAGTTTTATTTTTATTTTTATTTCTATTTATTTTTATCTATTTTTATTTAGTTTTATCTAGTTTTATCACTATGCATCATTTTTTAAATATATAAAAACATATTTTTAATTAATGAAACTCTTCGAAAAGATGAAATTAGGCTTTAAGTTTTAAACAATTTTTTTTTTCAAATATATTTTTTTTATAAACATACAATTATTTGAAAGGATTTAATTGCAAAGTTTTTACTTTTTTAGAGTTGGCAATGGATGAGATATCGATGCATTTAGTATAGGACACACTCACCACCCCTACTTACCCTTTCCAGTTTCACAACAACCATAAATTATTGAATATTTTGCATTTCAACTCCATTATACATTTGTACACGTTTTTCATGTTTTTATTGAAATAAGGGTAAAATTTCAACAAAAAATACTTCGGAAAATAATTTATTAAAAATTTTGCATCATTTCATAACTCTAAAAAAATTATTTTATTTCTACGTTATTAGAAGGTATATATATTACCTGTTCTATCCTCCAACGACTACCTCAAGCCGTCACTCAAGCTATTCTCAGCTTCTGCCAGTTATCAAGAGGGCGACAAGTTTATCCCAGAAATGTCCTATTGTATTTCACTTTAGGCTACTTGCTGGCTATCTCAAATCAGATTTAGATCGTTTTATTTTAATGTACACCCTTCGGAATAGTTTGCCTACTGCATCCATACCAAGCTTGAAGCTTCCCAGCTTGGTATATTTCTGTAGTCTGAAGCTTCTAACAACATGTTATTATTAAACGGTTTTATATTATATTATATATTTTTATATTTGTAGATTTTCCTCACTTAATTACATTTTTTGTTCCGTTGGATTTAAGTATTAATATGATTTATTTATTTATTTATGTCTTGTAAAATTGATGAGTTATAAAACTGTCAAGTAGTTAACTCATGTGATTATAAACGTTATATTTTCCTAAAAATTTGTTAGTTTTAAGTGTTAGTTTCTATTGCTTTATTAAAAACAATTACCCCACTCGTGTGTATAAAATTGAAATAAATTACAAAATTATTTTTTATAAAATATTTCACTATATGCATAACAAAATAAATTAAATATATAACAAAACTAAGGTTAAATTTATTTTATGTGGTAAAGAGATTTAATTTAAATTTTTTAGTCAGATTTATATTAAAAAAGTCTGGTATATATGGTTTGCTTTATTCTAGTTTTAGGAGAGAAAAAATAATACATGCTTATAAAACTATGTGTTTTAGTAGTAATAAATCATATCACCTTCATGTGTATAGAAATTTTTCGTTTCCTTTATTTCGTCGAGAAAATAAGTGCAGCTATCTTAGATTTTATATTATAAGAACTTGTCTTGTACACTTGGCCACAAAAGTCGATTTTTTAAAAATTGTATAATTGATTTGTGCCTTATTTATGCGGATTTCGGAAAAATGTTTCGAATAAAAGTAGTTACTATATTTATAATGAACAACATTTATCCGAGGTATTTTTTCGAAAACCAAATCAATAAGGCACAAATCATTTATAAAATTTTAAAAATAACAATCAACTTTTGTGACCAAATCGAAAAAAAAAGTCATTTTATAACGTTATTCATAGCTTCCTACATTCTTACGAGTTTTTGAGATTCACTTACCTTATCAATTACCTACTATATTTATGTCATAATTTTACAATATTTATATGATTATATATTTAAAATGTTTATACTTTGATGTTTTCAAGAGAATCAGTGTGTTTTTAGTCTCTGAAAACTGGTTCATTGAATATTGAGTATCTAAAAAAAATAGTTTTTTCTGTAATTACTGTATCTCTCTTTAAGGTACCCTTTTTGCATTTGTGTCTAACATGGCCTCATGAAATCGGAACATGTCAATTGAGTAAATTGTCAATGAATTTCAATTGTCATTGGATAATGGTAAGTTTTTGTTTTCGAAACCCAACAAAGTTAATTTTGAACTCATAACGGTTCCGCGAGATTTGATTGTTTTTGGATGGGAGCAGCAAATCTTTTATGAGGTAAGACACGAAAATTATGAGGTAAGGCACAAACAACAAAAATTCGTTATGCAGGAACTGCGTGCGTCAACTTAGCGAATTTCCTTTGTTGTTTACTTAAATAACTTTCTAATGGTCACGATTTTAGTCTGATCAAAATGAAATTTTATATCTGATATGATTTTGGTATTTGCAATTAGGACAATTTTATAAATAGGTCAAGGAGGAGGATTTTATAAATGGCATAGGTCAAGGAGAAAGGGGACATAGAGGAAGAAAAAAACACAAAATATAAAATATCTCTCTTAATATTAGAACAATCGAAAATTTTATAAGAAACAAAGTTGTTGAAAATCATATTTGCAGCAATTTATTGCTTTTTTCTCAAACTAATGTGTACGGAGATATTTACAATTTTAACTTTCAATATTAAATTGTAAATATTTCTGAATATATTAGTGTAATAGAAACAAATTTGTAATAAAACTAATTACCTACAACTTTGCTTCTTATATATTTTTCGAGTTTTCAAATATTAAGGGTAATATGCCAAATTTGGTGTGTACCCCCTTCCTGTAAATCCCCTTTCCCCTTGCCCGATTTCACTCATTAACGGACTTGACTTTATGATTACCAAAAGCGCCTGAAATACCAAATTTCAGCAGAATAAATCTGTGACTCCTAGAGGGTCCACAGGTACATATACTAATATATATATATATATATATATATATATATATATATATATATATATATACATATATAAAAATTTTAGTGATAGTGATTTTTAACATTTGGTAGATAGGATCGATGAACATTTGATGATGCCTAAATATTTGATTATTGATTAAAATACACAATTTTGGGAGTTCAATATCCGCAGATTTTATCTCTTCTACTATGTTCAATACACAGAGATTACCTGGTATGTATGATCTTCCCAAACTTTAACTAAATCATACCTGGAAAATATTACTTCTACCAAATATTATTATTTTTTATGTCTACTTTAGGGTTCAATAGCCAAGCTCAATATATACACTAAAATTGAATTTCGATAAGGCGAACAAATATGTCTTCTGAATTCTAAATCAAGTGCAATACACTCTCGTAAGGAATGTAATAAAAAAGTTATTTATGTTTTTGTATGTAAATTAGAAATTTTGTGAAAAACCTTATATGATATAAAAAACTCCCCTACGTAAAAATGTGAAAAATAAACGAAATAACATAAAGCCCGTACTGATACTACAAATTGGTATCTGAGATAATTTCCATAATACAAAATATTATTCAGTTTCATAATACAACAAAACAGGAAACATCAATAAATCAATATTCGAATAATTTAAATATAAAAATAATATAGAATTGTCATAAATTTTAATACATACTGTACAAATTGTTGTTGAATATATACAATAAGTATCGATTATATTCAACGCAGATATGTCTCTTAATTTAATATTAAATAGTACTGATGCGATTTGGAAATTGGTGCTACGGATTCTACAATTATCAAAAAAATACAATAAAATGAAGGATTTGTATGAATGAAAAGCATCAGAAGTTATAAGACTTTGTTTCACGAGCAAGTTCATTAATTTAATGGCCAAAGAGAATTACTGCACTTGATGACACTTTAGATAGAAGTTTGCTTGTGTTTTCTAACATCAAACATTCATACACATAGTCGAGATGCACATACTTCGTTTGTATATACAGGTGTTCTTAAATTCATTCAAGAAAAATATACCACGGCGCAGTATATAGAGCTGCAAAAAACAAACAAAAAGTTTTTTAAAGTTTTTCGATTTCACGCTTATTTTTTAAGATATAATCAATGAAATAAATTATAATCAATAGATAAATTCAACCAATCACACAGAGCTCATAGTGTAAGGAGGCGTGGCCTCAGCTGTAGAGCGTGGCGCTTTACCTTTTAAAGGCTCTCAGACAGTAAGAAGCCCCGTCTTTTTACACTATGCGCTCTGTGATTGATTGAATTTATCAATGTTGATTGATAAATTGAAAAATGATAAATGATAAATGTTAATTGATTATATCTTAAAAAGTAAGCATCAAATCGAAAAACTTTAATAAACATTTTTGTTTGTTTTTTTTGCAGCTCTACACAGTGGTATAGTTTTCTTGAATGAATTTGAGAACACCCTATATAATTAGTGAGATTACCAAACTAATATACATTACCTTGCGCTCAATATACATCGCGTAACTGAGAAACCGTGTTTCTATTTAATTATTGTATTTTTAAATTATGTTATATTTATCGTTTTAATTTAAATAAAATGTTTTTTTTATAATTAAATAATATATTTTTACTTTATAATATTCTTTTTAAATGTAACATAAAACTCTTGTAACTAATATTAACAAATTATAATTATTATTTTAAATTTATAAAAACACGATTGCTCAGTTACACGGTGTATAGTGTGAATTAAAAAAAACAAGCTCAATTCAAAATTTGACAAATAGATTGTTAGTTATCGCAGCCATGAATGTGAAATTCCGAAGGTATTTTAAAACCAAAGGAATTTTCAAGGTCATACAAAACCGAAAGGCAACCTTACCAGCAATAGAAGGATAGACACGAAAAAGTTTACATAAAGAGTTTGACTGTTATTTGAAAATTTACAATATATGTAAATAGTCAAATAATAAGTAATCAAAACTAATGTATATCAGATAGTGAGCAATTATACAATTTATACTATAGTATCTCGGTAGCTTATTTGGCAAAGCATTGGTCTGGAATGCCACAGATATTGTGCTCAATTCCAAGACAGGGTGTGTAAGATTTTCATATCAAAACATTTGTGTCAAAATAATGTTACAAAAATTCAGACACATTACTTAAATGTCAAATTTAGTAAATGTTAGTCACCTCCGTTAGTTTAGAATAACCGAAAAAAACTTTAAGGAAACCATACTTACAATGGATAAAGCAAAAGTTTATAAATAGGGTTTTCGAACGGTTAATATATGTGAAACTTGATGTTCTTTTGATATTGTTATTATCGATGTTTGCTAAGGCCTTTAGTCTACAGAGTGTTGAAAACTGTTAGAGCTGCATTTGCTTGTTTGCTCGACGACAGTCCCACATCCCTAAACAAATCGACAAAATAAAATTTCACCCTTACTGTCTAATTAACATCTATTCAATATAGCCTAACTATTTTGTTACAGTTGGTTTGGACGTTAAGACCCACAACACCATAACCTTCTATTGGACTAACCATAAATATACAAAGAGTCAATCTAAACTCAGTTTCAGAAAAAATTGCACACTTAATATTTCACAAATCTTTTTTAAAAGTTTGGTGAAATAAATATACATATTTTGCCTTTAGGCTTTCATAACTTGAGAAAATAAAAACTCTAAAATAGAAACGATATAATATATCATATAAGATGGAATAGTAGTTCCGTTTAAAAACCACACGACATACGTTATAGTGCCATAATAGTTCCATATCATTGAAGGTACGTAGAATATTGTCGTGTAAAGGCATATTATATTTTATATTATAAACTCTCAAACAGTTTCAATGTGTGTTTGTGTGTGAATGTGTGTATGCGTGTGTGTGCGTGTATGAGTGTGAATAAATAAAAAGTGTCATTGTGTTGGCTGTTTGAAAATATGATAAATCAACCCATATGTCTGAGATATTATAAAATAATTCTTTTACCTCTTACAAAAATACATTTAGATGGCTATTTTTATATAAAATTTTTTTTATACTGATACTGTCACCAAATTAGTAACAAATAACATATCCTGCGACAATATAAGAGTAATTTTAATAAGAGTAAAATTAACAGGAACAAATGTGAATGAAGAAATTTTAACAAGAGCAATTTCAATATAATTTAAAATTTATTATATTTTAAATCTAGTATATATTTTAATCTAGTTAATTTTCTATTTATTTTTTGTCTGCTGATCTCGACTTTATAACTATCTCTAATTGTCAAAGAGTAAAGTACGACTAGCTAATTTATACTGATGATGACTACATTGTAGTCGAAATACGTATTTATAATACAAAAAACTGATCTAGGTAAAGGGGACGAATTTGAAATTTTATTTCAAAAACCTAGAGTTCTCACTAATTATCATTCGATAATATAACGTTTGGCTATTTTTAAATAAAGAATATATTTTATTGAGTATAAGACGGAACTGAAAAATCAACGGATAACTTTTGTTTACGAAAAAAAAAAACTTAATATTTCAAACAAAATTTATATATACCCATATGTGCCTATTACCGCTCTACAAGTCGTAATTTAAGCCGGATCGTAATAAATTTTGCTGCGTTCATGTGTTTTTGAAAAATTCAATATCAAGATAAAAAGAAGATTGAGAAGGGCAGGGAAACGTAAAATGGGATCTCTCCTAATATTGATAAAATAGTACAATTTAAAATGAACAAAGTTGTCAGAACTAAACTTGCCCTCAATTTATCTCCTAACGTTTTTTCTTTAAATGTAATATTGACAAAAATATATACGATTTTAATGTAATAATAATGAATATATTATTAAGTAACTGAATTTCATATGTGTTATACATCCTTTTTCTGAGAAAATTCTCATAGTAATACACTTACGTATCGACGTAGATTTCTCTCATAAATTTGGAATATTTGAAAAAGGATGATATTCATTAATATTTCCACTTGTTGATTATTGTATCAGGATCTAAAAAACAAAAGTGATTATCTGTTCTTGAAATTTTCGCGGTATCTTGGCTTTTTTTATCCTTCAAAAGGAGCGTTGTCGAACCTACAACAGATTCCGATACTCGACACCAAAAAAAAAAAAAAAAAAACAAAATATTAGTAAAAGTTTTACTAAATATCGTAAATTGGGACAAATTAAAAAAATATTAAAACAAAACAAAAACTCTATGATCACCAAACCTAAGTGATTTGAACAACAATAACAAAAAATTTGAATTTTAATAATTTCTTTTTATTATAATGAAGTAACAATTTTGATCATATGAATCCAACAATACTGGTTTCTTTCGAACAAATGTAAATTTTTAACTCAATTCAATCGAACAAATGTAAATTTTTAACTCAATTCAATCGAACAAAAGGCAAATTTTAACTGGTTTTTATTAGCACTGGCCACGGCTTTTTATACCCGTCATAGATCTTTCTAGAACATGGTTGTTGGAGTTTTTGAAAATATTTTTTGACAATATATTTGTGTATGGACTTTTCTCGAATAATTTAGTTTCTCAACAACCATGGACGCATTCGGAGGTTCTGATTATTTATATAACTTATTAAAAATTATGACGCTCCGCCAAGGATCGAACCAGAATGACACCCCTCTTGTTTGATATTGCACTATCCACTTATCAGTGCCAATTCAGTGCCAATTTATATACAATATAACAAGCTTGTTTTTGAATTGTTTACGTATATAAGTTATTAAAAACACTTGTATTTATTAGACTGGATTTTAAATTAAATTATATCTGATAATTTGTTTCAAAAGTATCATACATAATTTAATTAAATTTTTTTAAAAAGAAAACTTAAAATCAAAAGTTATTATTTTCTTTTCAATTTTCGACCTTAATAAATCAAAACTAGATAATTTTTTTTTGCACTTAAAAAAAAACTTCTCGAGGAGAAGAAAAAAATTCTCTTAAATATTTTCATACTATTTTTTTCAATTTTATAATTAGAATATGTAATGGGTCCAGAAAATATATTTTCAACAATTTTCAATACAACAAAATCGTTTAGATGGCCCTCCGAATAAAATGCCTTAAACAACTTGGCCAACCGGACTGATCAACATACTTCTATATTAATAAATAATATATAGGAAAAATTAAACATTGTTTTACCACAAATTGACTTTTTATTTAATTCTAATTAACTTATTTTTTAGATCCAATGTACCAGGATATCTTGGTATAGTCCAACAGATTGATAACAAAAACATATACTTGAAGAAAACAATCTTTATGCAATAGTAAATCAGTCAAACAGTCAAACGTCAGGTAATATGGTACGTGCTCTTAAGATATATGCAATGACGTATTCGATTTACTGATGAAACGTAAATCGTGATGTTTCTATAGTACATTATGCAAATCGTCATGTCAATGATTATGTGTTATCCTTTATCGAACCGTTGTATGAATATACATTTTAAAACATACAAGTAGCTTCAAAAGTTATCAGTACTTATCAATACTTTCTTATATCTTTTATCACACACACACACACTAACTCTGATTTGGACTTTTTTTTCGACTCGCAAAAACAAAGAAACTCTTAAATGTATAAATACATAAGAGAAATACCACTCACTCATTTACTTATCATCGCCAAGCCAAAAAAATTGGAGTTAGAAACATGAAATTTGGAAGATAAGTTCCTTCGAAAGTGTGGAGGTACGCTAATTTTTTCAAAACCATCTCCTAAGGAGGTGACATTAGGTGAGAAAGATTGTATTGGGGTACCGTGTTTACTAATAATAATAAACAATGTTATACGTGTCTAAGCGTTCTTAGAAAATCAACCCTTATGGAGGTAAAATAGGAGAGTCATAGATTACATTTTTTTTTTGACATGAAAATTGTTATTTAAGTTATACACCATAAAATGAAATACGTGTTTCCGAGGTTTTGGAAAATGAACCTTCAAGGTAGTAAAACACGAGGTGATAATAATTGGTATAAAAGTTCAATTTTATTCAAGAGGCATGAATCATGATTATTTGTATTTTTCAGATACAGAAAATCAGTACACGACGGGTAGAAATATCATGTTTTTCAGTTAAAACGAACGTCTTTACAATTGCAATTTTCGCGAGCGAAACCACAACAGATAATGCTAGTATATTATATATATACAAAGAATAAAAATGTATATACATCAAATGTATACAGAAATACCAAAAACCTGTTAATAAATCCCAAAAATATGCAAATATGTTAGTACATTGGCTTCAAATTGTGAACATTGAGTACTCGTATCAGCACAACTATACCAACCAGCTTGTAAATTATTTGAAATTACCTAAATGGAAGTAAAAATTTCCGTCTATTATAATATATATATTTAATAAAATTTTCTTAATCGAAGAAAAATTTTTGTTGTGTTTCTATTTTTATAAACATTGTACCAGAACAAACCCACATCATTTTGAGATAGGTGTAGTCAAGCCACCTCCAAACAGACAATATGTGTGAATATTATTTATATATAAATATTTTAACAACATACTTTCGATGAAAATAAAGCATTTTATATATGTGAATATACAGGATGGAAAGGAAATAATATGCTAAACTTCACAAGGTGACGTATTACCTAAGTAGGCCACTTTTTGCACTCTCGCCACCTAAAGTGCCGAAAACTAGGCTATTAGGAAACATTCAATAGATTAAAATATTAGAGATTTTTATGATTTCAATTACGAAAGCAACGTTATGTTGAATTAACAAAACCTGACCTAGGAGAAAGTGAATTTACCTGTAAATTATTGTTATAAAAACTGTTTTTGATGACAATATGTTTATATGTTGATGTGAAAACATCTACAGCGATACTATACAAGATTTTATACGTTGAGTGAAATGAAAGTTCAGATTATACAATGTGACGTTTTTTGTTAACAATCGGCACTATGACAGTCGGAAATCATCAACATTCCTGTTTTAATTCGTCATAATTGGTCAGATAGTCCCATTATTTGGTCAGCGATAGGAAACTTTTTATCGATGTTTTAAATTTTTTTAGGGTAGTTTCCTATCGCTGACCAAATAATGGGACTACCTGAACAATTACCACTTAGTGACCAATTAGATAGTATTATTTGATTTTCGAAATTCCATGGATGGGGTGCTGAAATCGTTTTTGACCATGAATAAAATTTAAACCATCGATAAAAAGTTTTCTATCGCTGACCAAATAATGGGACTACCTAACCAATTATGACCAATTAGTGACCAATTAGACGGTATAATTTTTGTTTCAAAATTCCAAGAATGGGGTGCTAGCATCTTGGAGTCATTTAAATATAACGTTTTCTAAGAGCTAGATCATTAATATAGTTTAATGATTGTATGAAATATCTACATTTACAAAATTTTGGAAAGAAATTATGTATCAATAAATTTAAAAAAAAAAATAATGTGTTAAAATGTCATTTAGAAATAAATTATTATTTGACCATAAATTTCCAATAATAATTTTTTGATGCTCGTGAGTCCCGGACTCAAAAATTTTTTTTTAAATAATAATTCAAAGTAATTTCTTTTAGTTAATAGTTTTTAAATTATGTGTTTTGTTTTAGTTTAATAATTATAATAGGTTTTCGTCAAGTAAACACCCCATGCAATACGAAAGTTAATAATCTATTATAATTAATTCATTGGGTCATATTGATGTTTTAAGTTATTTTTGAGTTTATACGTTGTCTTTTTAAAACTGATAGCTTTACGTTCCAATTATTGAATACGTGTTGAAATATAAGGTAGTCCAAATGGTTTTTTTTTAATAAAGAGAGTGTATAATCCATAGACCTTTTCATTTCAAATTACGATGTGTTTGTGTTTAGGGCAAAATGTCAATAAATGAGTAATATTAACAATCTGTCAGTAACAAAAACAATCGTTACTTGAAATTAAGTCTTAATTAGGTCTATAGAAACAAGCTAGTAGGTTGCTTGTTGCTATGTGTTTGGTCATTTTTGAGATTCAATTATTTTGTTTGTTATTCCGTAGTCTAAATACCTTCAACAATCATATACAAAAATCATGCATATTATTTTGCTTTCAACCTGTATATATTTCTAGGCATATATTCTTTTGAATAAATAATGCTTTCCGTTATTATAAGGGAAAACTAAAGTAATAATTCATATATATATATATATTTAATATTTATATATATATATATATATATATATATATATATATGTTTAATATATGTATACATATATATATATGTATGCATACACATATATATATGTATATATATATATATATATTATATGAGTTATCCCTTTTCAAATGATTTGGGAAAATAGGATTCTTCTTTGAGAGAGCTATATGTATGTATATATGTGTATGCTTTCATGCAAATAAGAAACCTCTTTTTTTAATTTTATTTTCATTTTATTTCGTTGAACTTGAAAATGTCAGCCAAAAAGACAGAATATATTTCTTTGGTAAAAAACTGTTTAATGTAATATTTTTAATGGAAAAAAATCAAATACTGTACACAGTATTAACGTACTTTTTTACTTTTAATAATGTCGCCTGATTTTTATGTTTATTATGTCTAGAGGATTTCCATTCTTCTTTTCATTCAATTTAATAGTATTTAAAAAAATATAATTGTACTGAAAGTGTAAAATAAATATTTCCCAAAATCTAGCTTTGATTGAATAAAAATTTTAATTTAATTATTTCTACTATGCAGAGATATATTTTGTAGTTTCTTCTTCTAACCCATTCTACTCATTAACGTTCGAGTACTTGCCACAGCCAAGTACTCGAACCTTACCACAACCAAGTACCAAAGATATCAGTTAAACATTTTATTTTAATATATAATAATAATAATAATAATAAAATAATAATAATAATAATAATAATAATAATAATAATAATAATAATAATAATAATAATAATAATAATAATAAAATAATAATAATAATAATAATAATAATAATAATAATAATAATAATAATAATAATAATAATAATAATAATAATAATAATAATAATAATAATAATAATAATAATAATAATAATAATAATAATAATAATAATAATAATAATAATAATAATAATAATAATAATAATAATAATAATAAATAATAATAATAATAATAATAATAATAATAATAATAATAATAATAATAATAATAATAATAATAATAATAATAATAATAATAATAATAATAATAATAATAATAATAATAATAATAATAATAATAATAATAATAATAATAATAATAATAATATAATAATAATAATAATAATAATATAATAATAATAATAATAATAATAATAATAATAATAATAATAATAATAATAAATAATAATAATAATAATAATAATAATAATAATAATAATAATAATAATAATAATAATAATAATAATAATAATAATAATAATAATATAATAATAATAATAATAATAATAATAATAATAATAATATAATAATAATAATAATAATAATAATAATAATAATAATAATAAATAATAAATAATAATAATAATAATAATAATAATAATAATAATAATAATAATAATAATAATAATAATAATAATAATAATAATAATAATAATAATAATAATAATAATAATAATAATAATAATAATAATAATAATAATAATAATAATAATAATAATAATAATAATAATAATAATAATAATAATAATAATAATAATAATAATAATAATAATAATAATAATAATAATAATAATAATAATAATAATAATAATAATAATAATAATAATAATAATAATAATAATAATAATAATAATAATAATAATAATAATAATAATAATAATAATAATAATAATAATAATAATAATAATAATAATAATAATAATAATAATAATAATAATAATAATAATAATAATAATAATAATAATAATAAAAATAATAATAATAATAATAATAATAATAATAATAATAATAATAATAATAATAATAATAATAATAATAATAATAATAATAATAATAATAATAATAATAATAATAATAATAATAATAATAATAATAATAATAATAATAATAATAATAATAATAATAATAATAATAATAATAATAATAATAATAATAATAATAATAATAATAATAATAATAATAATAATAATAATAATAATAATAATAATAATAATAATAATAATAATAATAATAATAATAATAATAATAATAATAATAATAATAATAATAATATAATAATAATAATAATAATAATAATAATAATAATAATAATAATAATAATAATAATAATAATAATAATAATAATAATAATAATAATAATAATAATAATAATAATAATAATAATAATAATAATAATAATAATAATAATAATAATAATAATAATAATAATAATAATAATAATATAATAATAATAATAATAATAATAATAATAATAATAATAATAATAATAATAATAATAATAATAATAATAATAATAATAATAATAATAATAATAATAATAATAATAATAATAATAATAATAATAATAATAATAATAATAATAATAATAATAATAATAATAATAATAATAATAATAATAATAATAATAATAATAATAATAATAATAATAATAATAATAATAATAATAATAATAATAATAATAATAATAATAATAATAATAATAATAATAATAATAATAATAATAATAATAATAATAATAATAATAATAATAATAATAATAATAATAATAATAATAATAATAATAATAATAATAATAATAATAATAATAATAATAATAATAATAATAATAATAATAATAATAATAATAATAATAATAATAAATAATAATATAATAATAATAATAATAATAATAATAATAATAATAATAATAATAATAATAATAATAATAATAATATAATAATAATAATAATAATAATAATAATAATAATAATAATAATAATAATAATAATAATAATAATAATAATAATAATAATAATAATAATAATAATAATAATAATAATAATAATAATAATAATAATAATAATAATAATAATAATAATAATAAATAATAATAATAATAATAATAATAATAATAATAATAATAATAATAATAATAATAATAATAATAATAATAATAATAATAATAATAATAATAATAATAATAATAATAATAATAATAATAATAATAATAATAATAATAATAATAATAATAATAATAATAATAATAATAATAATAATAATAATAATAATAATAATAATAATAATAATAATAATAATAATAATAATAATAATAATAATAATAATAATAATAATAATAATAATAATAAATAATAATAATAATAATAATAATAATAATAATAATAATAATAATAATAAAATATAATAATAATAATAATAATAATAATAAAATAATAATAATATAATAATAATAATAATAATAATAATAATAATAATAATAATAATAATAATAATAATAATAATAATAATAATAATAATAATAATAATAATAATAATAATAATAATAATAATAATAATAATAATAATAATAATAATAATAATAATAATAATAATAATAATAATAATAATAATAATAATAATAATAATAATAATAATAATAATAATAATAATAATAATAATAATAAAATAATAATAATAATAATAATAATAATAATAATAATAATAATAATAATAATAATAATAATAATAATAATAATAATAATAATAATAATAATAATAATAATAATAATAATAATAATAATAATAATAATAATAATAATAATAATAATAATAATAAAATAATAATAATAATAATAATAATAATAATAATAATAATAATAATAATAATAATAATAATAATAATAATAATAATAATAATAATAATAATAATAATAATAATAATAATAATAATAAAAATAATAATAATAATAATAATAATAATAATAATAATAATAATAATAATAATAATAATAATAATAATAATAATAATAATAATAATAATAATAATAATAATAATAATAATAATAATAATAATAATAATAATAATAATAATAATAATAATAATAATAATAATAATAATAATAATAATAATAATAATAATAATAATAATAATAATAATAATAATAATAATAATAATAATAATAATAATAATAATAATAATAATAATAATAATAATAATAATAATAATAATAATAATAATAATAATAATAATATAATAATAATAATAATAATAATAATAATAATAATAATAATAATAATAATAATAATAATAATAATAATAATAATAATAATAATAATAATAATAATAATAATAATAATAATAATAATAATAATAATAATAATAATAATAATAATAATAATAATAAAATAATAATAATAATAATAAAATAATAAATAATAATAATAATAATAATAAAATAATAATAATAATAATAATAAAAATAATAATAATAATAATAAAAATAATAATAATAATAATAATAATAATAATAATAATAATAATAATAATAATAATAATAATATATAATAATAATAATAATAATAATAATAATAATAATAATAATAATAATAATAATAATAATAATAATAATAATAATAATAATAATAATAATAATATAATAATAATAATAATAATAATAATAATAATAATAATAATAATAATTAATAATAATAATAATAATAATAATAATAATAATAATAATAATAATAATAATAATAATAATAATAATAATAATAATAATAATAATATAATAATAATAATAATAATAATAATAATAATAATAATAATAATAAATAATAATAATAATAATAATAATAATAATAATAATAATAAATAATAATAATAATAATAATAATAATAATAATAATAATAATAATAATAATAATAATAATAATAATAATAATAATAATAATAATAATAATAATAATAATAATAATAATAATAATAATAATAATAATAATAATAATAATAATAATAATAATAATAATAATATAATAATAATAATAATAATAATAATAATAATAATAATAATAATAATAATAATAATAATAATATAATAATAATAATAATAATAATAATAATAATAATAATAATAATAATAATAATAATAATAATAATAATAATAATAATAATAATAATAATAATAATAATAATAATAATAATAATAATAATAATAATAATAATAATAATAATAATAATAATAATAATAATAATAATAATAATAATAATAATAATAATAATAATAATAATAATAATAATAATAATAATAATAATAATAATAATAATAATAATAATAATAATAATAATAATAATAATAATAATATAATATAATAATAATAATAATAATAATAATAATAATAATAATAATAATAATAATAATAATAATAATAATAATAATAAATAATAATAATAATAATAATAATAATAATAATAATAATAATAATAATAATAATAAAATAATAATAATAATAATAATAATAATAATAATAATAATAATAATAATAATAATAATAATAATAATAATAATAATAATAATAATAATAATAATAATAATAATAATAATAATAATAATAATAATAATAATAATAATAATAATAATAATAATAATAATAATAATAATAATAATAATAATAATAATAATAATAATAATAATAATAATAATAATAATAATAATAATAATAATAATAATAATAATAATAATAATAATAATAATAATAATAATAATAATAATAATAATAATAATAATAATAATAATAATAATAATAATAATAATAATAATAATAATAATAATAATAATAATAATAATAATAATAATAATATAATAATAATAATAATAATAATAATAATAATAATAATAATAATAATAATAATAATAATAATAATAATAATAATAATAATAATAATAATAATAATAATAATAATAATAATAATAATAATAATAATAATAATAATAATAATAATAATAATAATAATAATAATAATAATAATAATAATAATAATAATAATAATAATAATAATAATAATAATAATAATAATAATAATAATAATAATAATAATAATAATAATAATAATAATAATAATAATAATAATAATAATAATAATAATAATAATAATAATAATAATAATAATAATAATAATAATAATAATAATAATAATAATAATAATAATAATAATAATAATAATAATAATAATAATAATAATAATAATAATAATAATAATAATAATAATAATAATAATAATAATAATAATAATAATAATAATAATAATAATAATAATAATAATAATAATAATAATAATAATAATAATAATAATAATAATAATAATAATAATAATAATAATAATAATAAATAATAATAATAATAATAATAATAATAATAATAATAATAATAATAATAATAATAATAATAATAATAATAATAATAATAATAATAATAATAATAATAATAATAATAATAATAATAATAATAATATAATAATAATAATAATAATAATAATAATAATAATAATAATAATAATAATATAATAATAATAATAATAATAATAATAATAATAATAATAATAATAATAATAATAATAATAATAATAATAATAATAATAATAATAATAATAATAATAATAATAATAATAATAATAATAATAATAATAATAATAATAATAATAATAATAATAATAATAATTAATAATAATAATAATAATAATAATAATAATAATAATAATAATAATAATAATAATAATAATAATAATAATAATAATAATAATAATAATAATATAATAATAATAATAATAATAATAATAATAATAATAATAATAATAATAATAATAATAATATAATAATAATAATAATAATAATAATAATAATAATAATAATAATAATAATAATAATAATAATAATAATAATAATAATAATAATAATAATAATAATAATAATAATAATAATAATAATAATAATAATAATAATAATAATAATAATAATAATAATAATAATAATAATAATAATAATAATAATAATAATAATAATAATAATAATAATAATAATAATAATAATAATAATAATAATAATAATAATAATAATAATAATAATAATAATAATAATAATAATAATAATAATAATAATAATAATAATAATAATAATAATAATAATAATAATAATATAATAATAATAATAATAATAATAATAATAATAATAATAATAATAATAATAATAATAATAATAATAATAATAATAATAATAATAATAATAATAATAATAATAATAATAATAATAATAATAATAATAATAATAATAATAATAATAATAATAATAATAATAATAATATAATAATAATAATAATAATAATAATAATAATAATAATAATAATAATAATAATAATAATAATAATAATAATAATAATAATAATAATAATAATAATAATAATAATAATAATAATAATAATAATAATAATAATAATAATAATAATAATAATAATAATAATAATAATAATAATAATAATAATAATAATAATAATATAATAATAATAATAATAATAATAATAATAATAATAATAATAATATAATAATAATAATAATAATAATAATAATAATAATAATAATAATAATAATAATAATAATAATAATAATAATAATAATAATAATAATAATAATAATAATAATAATAATAATAATAATAATAATAATAATAATAATAATAATAATAATAATAATAATAATAATTATAATAATAATAATAATAATAATAATAATAATAATAATAATAATAATAATAATAATAATAATAATAATAATAATAATAATAATAATAATAATAATAATAATAATAATAATAATAATAATAATAATAATAATAATAATAATAATAATAATAATAATAATAATAATAATAATAATAATAATAATAATAATAATAATAATAATATAATAATATTAATAATAATAATATAATAATAATAATAATAATAATAATAATAATAATAATAATAATAATAATAATAATAATAATAATAATAATAATAATAATAATAATAATAATAATAATAATAATAATAATAATAATAATAATAATAATAATAATAATAATAATAATAATAATAATAATAATAATAATAATAATAATAATAATAATAATAATAATAATAATAATAATAATAATAATAATAATAATAATAATAATAATAATAATAATAATAATAATAATAATAATAATAATAATAATAATAATAATAATAATAATAATAATAATAATAATAATAATAATAATAATAATAATAATAATAATAATAATAATAATAATAATAATAATAATAATAATAATAATAATAATAATAATAATAATAATAATAATAATAATAATAATAATAATAATAATAATAATAATAATAATAATAATAATAATAATAATAATAATAATAATAATAATAATAATAATAATAATAATAATAATAATAATAATAATACTTTATACATCTGTCCGTAGCTCCTCTAGCGGTCACAAGGTGCCATGAAAAATAATAAGATGAAAGTCAATTAAGATCTATTTCGAAAAAAGAACTAATATTTTTATATGCGGCTCCTGCGTAACGAATTTTCTTCAACTTACTACATACTGGTAAATTAATAACAATCTCTGTCTAGTCAGTGACGTGTTCCATTGTAGTGAGCAAATGAAGTCAGCAAACCATCATAGAAGGTAGTTAATATCCAAGTATAAATACTTGGTGCATAAGAACGCATACGAGTGCATACGAACAGTATGTAGTCAGAGTTATACAGTAACAAAACTCTATAGACAGAGATAGTATACAAATCAGTGACTACAAATCCAAGTCACCACCTAAAGTGGCAGAGATTCATGATTCAGTTAAAGGGAATTAAAACGGTTAACATGAAATATGCCGCGTAGTTCCGCAAAGAATCGCAGAGCCGCGCAGAGAATAGATGCTTGTGATTTGCCGTGTTTATTTCTACCACGTAGCTGAAGGTTTCCTTTCATTTCATGAAATATTACTGTGTGTAAATCAGATGGGTGGGTTTGGTGAGTTTAGTTTATACGTCAAAATTTTGGTGAAATTAGCTACGAATGTGATAAATTAAAATAATTTTATTTAATCGAGTATATTATTTTAAGTTATTAAAAATACAATAAATAATAATTCAAACAATAGACAGATTATACGATTAAATTAATAGTAACAGCAATTTTTTTTTATAATATAGTGTTCATTATTTAATTAAATATTCACATCAAAATGTGAATAATAACTTAATTACCGTACATAGTACATGATATATGACATATATAATAACACAATATATATATAAATATACCATACATACATGCATCTGTATGTAAATTATCATTAATATAAATAGCAATCGTAAATTAAGTGAATATTCAAGTACTATTGTAGTATATAATCATTCACTCAGTCACTGTAAATGTAGAGAACCGAACACAATTGAATTGCGAAGGAAATAATGTTTTAGTAATAGTTCAGTAAACTATCTTTTAGCGTACATAAAATACCATCATATATACGAGTACACCTCTATACCGTTTATACATAGACAAATGCACAGAGCGACATACATATTTAGATACACGGAGAATTTGGGCAAAGACTCAACATGTAGGTCAGTTATTTAAAATCTTTTGTGTATAAATCGTAATGTAAATCGTTTACTGACACAAAGATATAAAATGAACCTAATGGGTTGATTTGTATACACCCTTTTGTTTATAAAATATATAGAACGTCATTATAAGTCTTCGTCTCCTGGCTTTATATCGGTTAGGTTTGTAAATGTAAAATACATTTTGGTACAGATACTCTCTGCACTCACTATTATCTTTTGCAGATGCCCACGTTTTTCGTTTTTAATCTTACAAGTACTTTTGGAGCTATGAAAAATTCATAATCACAAATTTTAAGAACATTATGCATGTGGTAAGGAATCAGTTTGAGGTTATAAATCTATACGTGGCCACGAAAAATTTTTTAAAGTTTTTAGATTAAACTTTTTACTTTACTTAAATGTGATTTCCCACCGCTTCCACTACTTCAAATATTTGTCAATACTTCTTTTGTTATAATATTAAATCAAATTGTTAATGCTTATTCTCATCCAGTTAGTTCTGTGATATGTTAAATGTTTGAAGTCTCTAGTGAATCGATAAGTTTCAAATCGATGGCCAAATTTCTGCCGAAGATACAAACCAATAAATAGACAAGAAAGCCAATTAATATAAACGTGGTTATAAAAATGAAGTTACATCACAATTTTTACTTTTGTAATTTTTGTAAAATCTATTCTACTACACAGTATTCCTTAGAAGTGATTCTTTTGTATGTGATACATATTTCGTTTTATAATCACCCCTGTTCATGGAAAACAGGCTACAGGTGTTTATGTGGAAATAATAATGATTGGAATACATTTAACATTTAAATTATGCTAATCAAAAAATCAGTAATTGATTTGGGATAATAATTAGATCCTTAAATTTCGTTATTATACAGAAATCTTCTTCACTTTCTCTCGTTTTTTATTTTACAGAAAAGTGAACAAATAAGAATTGATGCTGAATAAATCCAAAATGAAATATTTAAATAGGCCCCCAAGATATATCTTAAACACCGAGGACATAAAGCTAAGAAATCAGTTATGTTCAGATAATATGTGTACAGTGTTCGCCTACAGGTATAGATAAACTAATAAATTTTCAAATTAGAGAACTATTGAATCATTGCAATCTGAAATTATCAGTACAAAAAGTTGAAAATTATTGTATTTATTTCTAATCAGAACCATCATTAACAAGTAGTTTTATAAATGTTATGTAACCATTATCTTTCAAAAAAATTCGTTACGTTAGAGCTACGCGTACACTACGAAAATTTTCTTAGCGGAAGAAATTATCCCGACTGTCAATTACCATGGTGACATAGTTCTAATATTCATTATTGTGAGTATTATGTGTAAATTGCAAATATATCTGTAAAGATTAGAGTTATAGAAACCATGGTAAGTTAATAAATTGTAGTAACATTTATTTACTACAACCTTATTTCTGATAAATTTTTAAATTTTATTAATTTTAAAAGAGTTATTCAAGATATGTTTTCTTCTCTTTCTGAGCCCTCTTTCCTCTAAACCGATTGTGCCCACTACCGAATTTGGCCCTTCTAATAAGCTATAACTTGATGTGAACATTTTTTTACGTAAAATATTTTCCAATTTAAATATATCGTTGGTTTGAATTAAGCAAATTGTGTTCAATCCATTTAAAACCTTTTGATTTTTGGTATACAATAAGTTCTATAGGGTCATGGCAATTTATTTAAAGGCTACAGAGAAGATCAAAGACTTCATTATATGTTGTATTGAATTATATTATACAGGCAGAAGACATAAGGCAATTAATTTAATTCAACATATACACACTGTGATTCAATCAATATAATTTCTATATACAATCTTGTATTTAATGCAGATGTTATGTATTCGATATCTAATGTCGATGGAGAATTGGCATCGAATTTTTACGTTGTGAAGTTCTCGATGTGTAAAATATCTTTCTTAGTCAAAATTAACAATACAACTTTTTGTATCAGTAAAGTTGATAGGTTTTTATGAATTCTGCACAAATCGATTGTAAAATTTTTTTTAAAGAATTCCATTTGAGCGGTTGATGGTCTAGATAGGTTGTATCGGCTGTCCTGGGCAGGCTTCACTTCGACCATAAGTTCCATAGTGATGCCTAAGGATGTAACTCGGCATACTTCCTATCAAAGTCGGCTGCAGTCGCTGATCCTACCAATTCCTAGTCTACACACAATAGTCCCTTCCAATCCACTCACAGACTCACATCCTTAGGCATCACTATGGACCTTAAGGCCGAAGTGTTGCCCGTCCAGGGCAGCCGCTACAAACTATCTGGGCCATCAACCGCTCAAGTGGAATTCTTTAAAAAAAATTTACAAGCGATTTGTGCAGATATTTATCTGGAGTTAGTGAGGGAAACTGCAGAAAACCATCACAAGCATAGCTGGTTACTTCGATCTTATTCATACGCCGAAAATTGGTCAATTAACCGCCGCTTTTTTTTCTTCTTAATAATTGACAAACTGCCGATGTCGGAATTAGAACTCATAACGTCCCAGTTCCAAGTAAACATAACACCTGAGACTTAACGCCATAGACCGCTCGGCTACTTGGACGGTCTTGATTGTCCATATTTCCAGCTAAAATTCTTTAAGCTACCATAAGTGTCCATGAAAGGTCGGTGGGAACTGCATTCAAAATCTATATAAATAATTATTTGGTCTGGATAAAATGGCTATGTGACGGCGAAGCTCTTTTGAATAAATTCACAAATTTTTATTTACTATATTCAAATAAGGGAGCTTCATGGACGTCGTGTGTTTAGGGAAGTATTGTGGTTGTAATGATGACTTGATTTCACAAAAACTTCTACAATACAGGTATGTGTATACATAATATATATATTAGTAACGAAGAAATGGGGACTAACACGAAGTGAAAAACATAATATTTTGAATTTCTCTCTTAATATTAGTAAAATGAGAAAATTTATCAAAGTATTTCCTTTAATTTATTAGATTATTTCATATTACCAGACCACATTTTCTGCAACTCTAATATATTACAGATATATAGGCAATTTACATGTCATACCCACAAAAATGCATATTAAAACTGTGTGACTGTGGTAAGTTAATTTGAGAGTCATTATAATTCCTCCTACTAAGACAATCCACTTAGTCGAAGTAGCTCCTGCATGACGAATTTTTTACTATATATAATCGCCATACACAATGACACACAAAATTTGAATGTGGCATATAAAAATCACCAAAAAAAAAATTTAGTTAATTAATGTATTATTTAATTAAATTAATCACTTTTCGCGATCAAAAACAAAACACCATTAAAACATTACTAGTAATGTTTTGTTTTTGATCCACCATATAATCGTGAAAAGTGCCGTATATGTAACATAAAATTTTTTTTGGCATTGTGTATGGCGATTATCGTAAAATATATATAGTAAAAAATTCGTCATGTGCACACAATAAGTGGTTTGTATAGTTTATATGGGTCGTGGACGAACCAATCCGAGTAGTCAAGCTGCTAAAGATGCTTTGATTGGAACTAGGAAGTAGCTGGTGCGATTCCTAACAGCGGCAGTTTGTCAATTAAATTAATAAAAAAATTAAAAATTAATGAAGCGGTTAATTCACTAAACTATTGGCGTATGGACAAGATAGAAAAGTAACCAGATATATTTGCGAAGGATTTCTGCAGTTTCGTTTCACAATCTCCAGATGAATATCGGCATAGTTCCTATTAAAGTTGGCCGCAGTTACACAACCTATCAATTCCTAGTTTACATACAAAGTCTTTTAGGGGTCGGTAATAAATACCTAGAAATACCTACTTGCCAGGCTTCGGACTCCCCCATGCTTCTACTACTACTACAACTATTGTGGTCCGTTGTAATATTTCTAGAAAAAAAATTCTCCGTGCCTGAATACCTACCTGAATATGGTATTTAGTATAAGCGTACACATATACATAATAAACGACAGAGAGAGGCAGATGGAGAGTGAGAGACGGAAGGAGAGAGTTAAAGTGTGTCATATATAGCACCATCCATGATCATGTTGTTGAACATTATATAACATTATTGGTGTGGATACAATAAGTGACACACACATGTGCTAATAACGCAAGCAAATGTAGCACACAAACTGTGATAGTAAAATGAAATTATGTTTCCCAATAGTGGTCTGGGCTGTATGCATTTTGTGTTGGTTACTAGTATGTGTGTGTGAGTATGTGTGTGCAGTAGATAAGTCCGTCAACAAACCACATTCTAACTCGACTCAGTTAATTCGAGTTAGTAAATATAGTATACTTACTCTAATATGTATAGCATATGCATATTATCATGTATAGCGAGTTTTAAGGACGTTCATGCGACATGAGGCTTGAAAGTAGAATAAAGCTTAGTTTTTTTTTAGTGAATTGAATAGCTGCATTATGTAGTTATCCTCATAAAAAATTTAAAACTTGGTGACGCTCATTTCAAAGAGTAATTATTAGAAATCTAACTTTTAACACAGCGTCTTATGGAGAACATAATTTTTTTGTACTTATAGTAACTATATTATTAAAGTACACACCATAATAAATAATATATATAAATATTCTTTGAAATATGCAGTTTATATGTTTATGTGTTGACGAACGTTTTAATTAATTATTTATTAACATTAAAACTGTTTTGTTTAGTTTATTTTTGCAAGCCATATTTTGGAAACTGGCGATAGCACAGAGTAAAAATCAAGTAAAATCAATTTATAATTTACATTTACTGATATTATACAAGAAATACTTTTAAAATATTTAAGACAAATAAACAAAAAAGGGTTATAAATCGTTGTAATAATATTGATATACTTTACAACTCATTTAACTCTAGCGTAGCAGATGAACGTCATTCTCATTTAAGAGACTACATTATGTGCTTGTGTGTATCTGAGAACAAGAAAATCGCATGAACTGAAATTGCGAAAGGTATGAAACTTTAAAAGTATGTTTAATATTGTCATCTCTCGCGACTTTATTGTTGGAAGTAGCTAATCGGAAACAAGATATCCTGAAACCAACGCTGTAAATGTTAAATAATAACAATGGTTTGGGATCACACCAAAATGTATATTTTGTCTGAATATCCAAATTTAGGGGGATGTGGCATCGCATACTGTCTGTGACTATTTACTACAGTAAATATTAGAGCCAAAATCAAATATAAAAATTAATATATTCGTTTGTCAGTAATTACTAGGTAACTCAGGGAAACATGGAGTGTACTCAAAAGTATCTTAATAATGAGGAAATAAATTGAAGATTTAGAATCGAGTACAGTATAAGCTCACTCAGAGCTGACCTTAACGTTTTGTGATTTTTGAGAATTTCACGAAAATGTTTCCGATGATTTTTTTGTAAATTTTGTACCATGATTACACTCCTTAAGATTTAGATCTTTACATCACTTTTTAAGTTTTGTTGTTAAATTTTTTAGCTAGACTTCAAAAATTGTGGATATTACAGTATTCAAAATATATAACAGATAACAGACAGTTTAACAGATAGATTTTGGATACGGCTGCCGTATGGATTTGATTGCATAGACTATACATTTTGTATAGCCACATCAAAATCCGTTCAACCGTTTTAACATGATGTGAAAACATACAGATAATTATTAACCTGAAACTGTGTGTACCTTAAACTTAGTTTGAAACTGTCACCAAATTAGTAACAAGTAACATATCCTGCGACAATATAAGAGGTATTTTAATAAGAGTAAAATTAACAGAAACAAATGTGAATGAAAGAAATTTTAACAAGAGCAATTTCAATATAATTAAAAATTTATTATATTTTAAATCTAGTATATTTTAATCTAGTTAATTTTCTAATTATTTTTATTTTTGTCTGTTGATCTCGACTTTATATCTATTTATAATCGTCAAAGAGTAAAGTACGACTAGCTAATTGATACTGATGATGACTATATTGTAGTCGAAATACGTATTTATAATACAAAAAAATTGATCTAGGTAAAGGGGGTGAATTTGAAATTTTATTTCAAAAACCTAGAGTTCTCACTAATTTTCATTCGATAATATAATGTTTAAATTTAGTATTGTTTAAAAAATATTTCCCATATAAAAAGATTTCAAATGGATATTTATTTATCTCACTGATTCTTCCTCTAATGGCATACGAACATTCCGTACATACTATACAAAATGCACTTACAGAAACAAGGAATTGAACAACAACACTATTGTATTGCATGTGGCTCTATATGATCATACATATGCGGATGATGCAACACAACAAGGAATGATATCTTTGCATAGAATCGAATAATAGAACACATTACATAGGCGATCTTGTGTATACTAAATTGTATCATGATCATATTAATATTACTAATAAATGTGTGTCATAATTTGCAATATGGTACCTAAAACTCTATTATACAATATTCATTACTAATGTGTTACAGGGAATTGTATTTTAATTAAAATTAGTTTTCTGTATTTATTAATATTATTATTATTATTTCATGTTGAATGGGGATAGTTTGCATATATGATAATTGCTGATAAAATCAAATAGATATAACCTGGTTGCTGGATCAAATAAATACTACCTTACCGCGCTTACCTTAAAGGTGTCATATGTATATATATATATATATATATATATATATATATATATATATATATATATATATATATATATATATATATGTATATGCATATCATGTATATTACGTCTCGCTCTAATTTTGTAACGCTGAAAAGTATTAAGAAAACAGGTATAAGTGTTCATAAAATGACTTAATTAGAACATTTCCGCAAATTTGCCTGTCCATCAACACCATAGCTGAAAAACGAAAAGAGATGCTGAAGTTGTATGCGTATGTTATAGAGCTAAAAATTAAGGTCAAGGTCGTGAATGGGCATAGTCAAACAGACCCTGCTTTCCCTCACCACGGTGGGGAAATATCCATAATTGAAATGGTAAGAAATTGAAAAAAAAAGGACAAAGGTTTTTGTTTGTAAAATTGCGTTTTCTATCCATTGTTAGTATGGTTACCTTTTGGTTATATTATACCAACGGATGTGACTAGTCAATTTGACATTTAAGTAATTTGCCTGAACAATGATAACATTCTTTGACATCAAATGCTTGCTATGAAAAATCTTACACATCTTGGATGGTATTCGAACCAACTACGTCTGACACTCTAGACCAAGCTCTTGATTCTTTGTAAACTAGTGTCTATCTATTCTATCTATTGTAGTAAGTATGGTTGTCATTCGGTTATATTATGCCAAAGGAAGTGACTACTAACTCACTTAATTTGTTTCATGTGTGATCCGTGTGATGCAGAATATTTTTTGTCGAAATAATTTGTCTATTTAATAATAGAAAGCACATACAAAATAGCGTTTGAAACTGAAAAAATATCGTATTTACATGATACTCATACTTGTTTTTAGGTTTAGCCATATACCCAGCCAATACCGAGAAATTGATTTGGAGGTTAAACAACAAAAACAAAATACTTTAAAATATTTTAGACTAAAGAAAATTTATTCAAGGTCTGTCGAATTAGAAATTTGGATTTTTCGCTACTGCTCCCAAAATATTAGAACGGAAAAAGTAGAACAAAAAAGCTTCCGATAGTTTGCACACTAAATTTGTCTGAACGACATAAACATGGAATATAATTCAAGCATATTGGTTTTTGTGTTTTTTTCTACACATTTATGACTCAAATAAAGCGATTAATGAGGTTCAAAATTTGTTATAATGTCAATTTAAATTCCTTATTGACATCACTGTTTTCATTATACCCAGTCTCATTCCAAAAATCTATTTCGTATACTGTAAGAAGTTTAATTCATGTTTAATGTTTAATTTTAAATTAGAAAGTTGTTTCTTATAAACCATATTAATGACTTAGTTAACTTTATACTGAGAAATGAAATGATGTATTACATAAGTGGAGTATATATCAAAGAGCCTTATCCAGCCTTAGGGTTAAAAATTCATACGAGATCTGTTTCGAGTTGGCCACGAGAACAGTTCAAAGCTTTTAATGTGTAGTCATATACACGGAGAGAAGTGTATAGTTAACTTTACTATACTCATGAAGATAAATTTATAGTTTCTATTACTATGCCACATTATACTCAGAAAAATAAACCATTGAAATTAATACTATACTGTGTGGATACAGGATCCGTTCCTATAGGAACAGGACACGTTATAGAATATTGTCACGTTATAGAATATTAATAATATTTCCAATGCTATTTTCTTGAACTATGGTAATTAATATTTACTTTACTCCGCTTAAGAAATATATCACCCTTCCTCCAGGAACCAGTTAATGGGTATTAACTATTATCCATTCATGATTGAGTATCATCCAGTATTGGTTGATATTAATTTTTTGTCGGATGCCATTTAATAATCATTCTTTATATACTAAAAAATATACTTTTATTCGAATATGAACTAATAAATGCAAAATAATATAAAATAGAATTGAATAAAGAGATTGACAAAAAAATTAACTTTAATGTAAACAAAAGCATGGATTGCTTTCTATTTTTGTGTTCATAATGGTCCTACTTTTACAAGAGTAATTAGAGAGCACCCCATGCTTTTGTTTACATTAAAGTTAATTTTGTTTTGTCAATCTCTTTATTCTATTCTATTTTGTATTATTTTGCATTTTTTAGTTCATATTCCAATTTTATTTTTTAGAGAAGAAATTTATTTTTGTGTTATTGCTTCATTCTTCATTATTATTACGACGAATATTGGAATGAATCTAGTTCTTTCCAAAGAAAGTATATATCGAATATAGAATAGGAAATTTATGTATAATAATTATTTTTTCAATTTTTTAAACAGTTGGAAATGTAATTTTTAATTAAAATTTTATTGATGATGATTTCTATAGCAACTATGAATTATACTATCACACTATAAATAGAAGAGATACGCAAATATATCACGTTGAAAATAGAGATATGCAATATTCTGCCATTAATAAATTTATTTTTATTTTTATTTTTGGTTTTGTTTTATTAATTTTTCTTAAAAATATTATTGTATTGTCCTCGGTTCTTAATACGTCTGCGAATTTGACATTATTCAGACGTCCAGAAGTGGTTAAAAACTGACTTCAAAAATTCCATTCGATTCATGCATACATAGATAGATGGATAGATACATAAAAGTTTAGCTAATAAAACCATGTTAAAAACTAATCTTTACTTAATGTAAAAACTTTTAGATCGAATAAAACTTTTAAAATGAATTCACATTAGACACATTTTATCCTAATTCCGATTAATATACATGGTAATATTACGCAAACATTAAAATGTTTGTACAGCATTTTTTCCATCTTTTTTTAAGTTATACTCTTTTTGGCAAGTAATGAGAAATCCATGAGAGTGTATTTTTACCGTGGAACGGAAGCTACGAATCTATGAATCGTTGTGACACATAATGAAGTTAATTGCATATTCTACCCTGTTTTAGTGTATCCAGCATTCGAGTATAATAGTATATGCCATTTAAAATTATGGGATACTAGTATATAGTTTCTATAGAAATTCCTGCATTAATAAAATTTTGGAAATCTATTTTATAAATTTAAATTATAAAAAGTTGATATTTCGTGCTGTCAAATTTTAAAAAAAGAAGTTATTTTTTACGCAGTCGGTGTTCGTAATTTCCTATTACTTTGCCTTGTTAGTTGAAAAAATTGTGTATTTAAATATTAAATATCAAGATTTAAGGTTATTATTATTATACCCGGTATATAATATATACCAAGGTACATTAACTTTAGTCCCGACTTTATAACGGTTTGAAATATTGCTCGCAGAAAAAAAATTGTGATATAGGTGGTCATATAAAACGACCTAATTAGTCCATTTCCGCAAAGTTGTCCGTCCGTTCGCCTATAGACACGATAACTCAAAAACGAAAAAAGAAATCGAGTAAAAATTTTGTATGTGTGTTCTAGAGCTAAGAAGTAAGGTCAAATTCATGAATGGGCAAATCGGATCATTTTGCAAAACTGTCAAAATTGCCCAACTTTGAAACGGACTTACAAATATGTAACGACAAAAAATGTTCCTTGTTTAAAAATTAACAACTTTTGTTATATACTTTTTTGCATAAATTCAGTATATACTGGGTATTTAAGCAATTATCTCAGTTAGTTGTTATTTTCACTTGTTTATAAGTAAAATTATAAAATCCTTTAATGTTACTTATAAATTATATAAACGGAAGTATAACTTCTTATTTGCGTGCACATACTTTTTTTATAATTTACTAAAGTTTCAATTTTAAAATTCAATAAAATTGGTTACTACTTTTGGCAGTAAGACTTTTTAGTAAGCATCTGAAAATAATTTTTTTCGAATATAAATTATTATGTTTAAACATTGTAAAATAAAATTCGGTCATTACGTCTATATCTATAATAGTAGGTATTGTTAAATAAATACAATATAGGTAAATATATAATTTGAATAAACAAATTGATGATATAATTACTGGCAATGAATATTATTCAATTAATTGAAATTATAGGTTCATGTATATTATATTACCCAATCTACAATACATAAATTAGTGTCATCCCTTTATGAATGTGTTCAAGTACTATTGAGATCATCAAAAACATTTTATACACTTATCAATGACAATTTAAAAAATACGTACATAGTTATGCTCTACCAATCCAAGTGACCGAGCCGTCTAATTATGTCTGTGCAGTATGCCTACTTGAAAACTGGGAGGTTATGGGTTCGAATCCCGACATTGGCAGTTTGTCAATTTAAAAAAAAATAAAGGGGTGGTTAATTGACTAAACTGTCGGACAAGATGGACAAGAACGAAGTAACCGGCTATGCTTGAGAAGGATTTCTGCAGTTTACTTCACGAACTCCAGATGAATATCGGCAAAGTTCCTATCATAGTTGGCTGCAGCCGCATAACCTACCGATTCCTAGTCTATACACAAAAATTCCTTCCATTCCACTCACATCATCACATCCTTAGGCATCATAATGGATCTTATGGTCGAAGTGTAGCCCGTCCAGGACAGCCTATACAATCTATCTATCTAGTTATGCTCTGCTTAGGGCTATCTCAAAAATGTCAATCTCGAATCCGGTGTACAAAACTATGCATAACTATACTCAAACAAGAGTTTTAGAGGAGCTACTAGTCCGGTGTGTCCCAACGTGGATCCACGCCCCACGTGGGAACATCTTGATATACCAGGAGGGTAGTCTGAAAAATCCTCGTCAAGAGTTTATAAAGCTAACTAACAAATATGATTTCATGAAAATGACGTACTTTCTATATATCTTCACTTGAAAAGTTTGGGGCAAAATCAACTAGAAATTACTCGGTGAGTATTGCTTTGGCGGTTCCTTAAGTATAGAGATTATGGCAATGCGCAAGCAGTGTCTGTTATAAATTATATCATTAGCGTCTCTTTAGCAGACCATGTGAGACTGAAGAAAAGTCTCTCTCGAAAGGGAACATTTAAAAGATTTATGGAGCTATTTGATAGTATTCATTGTAAGTAGGCTGTATACACTGATTTTTTTATTTACATGTACTTGAATAGTACAACACGTATAGTGACGGACAATGTTGTCAAGTTGTATCTGTTCAGCATGCCGACACGTATATTTATAGAAAATGCTTCACTTTGCTATAACTAAACAATGAGATGGGCAATAATATCTGATTTTTCTTTTAAATACGCAGAACAAATCCAATAATTTATAGCAATTTTTTTAAAAGATTCTTAAGTATCGTTTTTTCATTAAAAATAAAAAACTTGTAGAAGTACTGCTTCAAATGGGCTGCTTAAAAACAAAATTCGTCATATCTCCCTTAATATTGGAAAAACAGAAAGATTTATAGGAAGTAAAATGATTGGAAATTACTATACACTAATATTACCAGAAATATTAACAATTTCAGATTGTTTTCTACAACTTGCATTTTTCAATTGTTCTAATATTATGAGAGATATTATATATTTTGTGTATTCTTCTTTCTTTTTGCTCCCCTTTTGCCTTGACCTATGCCATTTATTAATAAAATTGACCTTGCAAATACCAAAATCAAATCAAATACGACATTTCATTTTGATCAGACTAAAATTGTTAATCGCTATAGAATGATTTATATATTGTAATTAGCTATTTTGGCGTAGCTCCTGCGTAATGAGTTTTTCCTTTAAGTATAGCATAAATTTATTAGATAGCATTTCTTATCTCTTCTCCTTGGGCGTCAACTTTCACATTACAATATATTTTCTTATATAAAATAACACTTCATATCAACAAAAAATTAAGTTCTAGCATTATCTATCGATTTTTTTCCTTCTACTTTCTTTCCTACTAGTAGTTTCCAGATGAATTTTCAAGAATAACAAAAGCCTACGAAATCGACTTATTGGTAGGCACTATAAAATAACTAAAGGTAATAGGATAATTTGACAAAAAAATTTCAGTTAGAAAGATGACATTTGCTGCTCCAAATAGTACAATAATTTTACCTGTACACATATACATTGCTGCTAAATGTATATTTACATACATGTATATGCTCCACATACACACGGGTACAGGTTACTAAATGCACTAAGAATACACAATAGACAGATATATGGAGCAGGCATTATGTTTAAATTAATATGGTGGTCGTTGTCAAAGTGATTCAAACTCTATCAATACTAATCAGTCTAATGTAGATTCATGCCTGCGCGTATGTATGTATGTATGTATGTATGTATGTATGTATGTATACTATTGTACAACCTTTACTTTACATACAAAATAAATGGTGTGAATCATTACCACATGGTAACAACTTACATATCTTGAATGCTTAGTTTGGTATGAATTCGAGTAAATGTTCAATTGGTTAAAGACAAATTTTGCACAATTTTAAATAAATTTAAATACGTTATTGGTGTTGTACCATTCTAAAGGCCCTAATTTTATTCCAATCGGTAAGAAATTTGGTATATTAGGTGCTTTTAATATTTGAAAAGCCAAGTTCGTTAATGGGAGAAAACCGGACAAGGGTACAAGCGCGGATCTACCGATTTGGGCACGAAGGGCATGCCCACAACTCTAACAGACTTGTGACGTCACACTTTCACGGTCTATTGAGGTCGATAGGCTGATGATATTATATCTAATGTCCTAATAAAATAAAATAAAACAATGAATCGAGCGTGATTCGGTACGCAGCGAAGTACTTAGTCATCATAGACGCTATGCTGACATGTTATGTCAAACATATTATCTGTTTCTTTTTGGCACATGAATACATGTATTAGAAAAAAGAGATGACTATTTCCTGGGTGCGCATAGTCATCTAGTAATTTAAAAGTACAAAGTCGTCTACTAATTTAAAACTAGGCGTGTGTTGCATGCACGTATACATTGCCGCCAAAACTCCCGAGCCACCTTCCTTTGTGGTGGTGTGCAAACAACCAGACATTTACTTTTGTAATTTTCATGAGCGAACACACTAACATTAGATAGGTTTATTTATTTACTAGTGTTCGCTCCACGGCTTTGCCCAAGTGGAACTATACACTGTACAAAATCTTGGTCAGGGCGTCATATATTTTGTAAACATCTCTTTTGTAGGAATGCACTATATCGATCATAATCGAGTTCATTCTCCGACTCGCACTTGGCCAATTTTCGGGTGGCTGTGACCACAAGCTTTTTTGATGGCTAGATCTGCGCCTGCAAGGGTGAAGAGGAGTTTAGCAGGAAGGAAAAATATTGAAAAATGTTTAAGTAGTTAAGGAAAATTAATTTTAATACAATTTGGTATCTTATCATTTGTTATGGAATAGTCCAATAAGATAAGGATTCAAGCCTCGGAATGAAAGATAATAAGCTGAAAATATTGCATAGACCTGTTTTATGACATTCCTGCAACACCGGCTCGAAATTCTCATATAATCACGCATATGTGTCTTAACATATACAAGGGAAAAGTAGCGAAAAATGGTTTTTTGAAAATATTTCGTATCCTATGCGTCAAATCGTGTTTAAAGTTATTATGCAACTATAAAAGCATAAAATTCTGTATAATTTAGTTTTCGGTTTACCGCTTTTATATCGCGCGGCGAATTAATTTATTGAAACGCTGCTTAAGAAATGATAAACTACAAATTAAAGAAATGCTTAAAAACACAATCTGACTTGGCCCCAAATGTTGCGCTCATTTCCCGAAATTTTATAACTGATTTGTGCCTAATTAATTCGGTATTCAAAAAAATGTCTCAGATACAAATTGTTCATTATAAATATTCTAACAACTTTCATTCGACACATTTTTCCAAAAACCGAATGAATAAGACACAAATCAACTATAAAATTTTGAAAAAAATACACCACTATTGCTGTCGGCAGTATCAATTACATCATCCATTGAATTTTCGAAAAAATCTTCGATAAAAGCTGAATTATATGTTCTGAAAATTTCGTAATAATTTTAAACACGATTTGATGAATAATTTGTTGGTGTTTAATTTTTGTCTATTCGTCCAGACTATAATTTACATTGTACAAGAGTGAATGGCATAATGTTTTATTTATGGTTTTATTTAACTGAATTGAGATTCTCAAAATTATTACTGAAGATACTGTCGTTATTCAAATAACAAAACTAAACCTCAACTACTTTGTATATACACATTCACAGACTATAGACTACAGATAGACTACAGATACACTACAGATAGATGTTAAATAGATATATTACAATACATACACATATATTGTGACTCAATATCAGTGTAAATGTATCAATAGATAGTTTAAATGATGATGATATATATTATATATCAATGCTAGTATATGTACAAATATATATTATCTGCAAATATGTGTACAATTGCGTTCAATAAAATGAAACCAAAAAAAATACAAAAATCTAATGTAAAACAATCATATATACATAAAAGTTGTTTAAATATTTATTAGGAATAATTTTTGAATTTATACTCGAATAATTTTCGAATTTATACTCGAATAATTTTCGAATTTATTGTACTAGTTTGCTCTTTATCACTGTCTTTCAGAAAATTTCCAAAAATAAGTCAAAAATACAATGTCTGAATTTTGAAACCTCTTTTGTAATACGCCGACAATTTAGTGAATGAAACGTCCCATTAATTGTTTTTGAAGAGTTATACTTCTTTTGGCACTTCTTCGTTTACTTCTTTTGGAAACTCGCCAATGTTACACACCATTTGCTATCATGATTTTATTTTCATATTTTTATCAGAAGAACGTGCTATGGTGTAATAGTGATTGCCTATATCATTTTAAAAATGTAATTAAATTTAAATGTGACATTTGAAAAATGTAATTAGTAGTGTTGAAGTTTTTAATTATTTTATTATTATTATTATATAAATTTAATGTTATTTTAATAAACTATTTAAAAAGTATACATTCTTACGTGCGTATATAAGTGCACACATACTTTTTTAAATTAATCTAATTGACAAACTGTCGCCATTGGGAATCGAACCAGTAATATTGCAGCTCCGAATATAGTGCCTTAGCCAACTGGACCACTCGGACTGGGAAAAAAAGAAAATGTTTCTATGATATATCGTTATGAAGGCCTATAAAAAACAATAATCTTATGACTATATTGATATTAATTTTGTACTAACAGGAGAAGTTTTGGCGATCTCAAAATATTCGTGGTTTTAATAGCGCCGTTAAAACTTTTGTAATGATAAAAGCAGTGATTCTTACCAAACACAACTTGATTTCTCAACGTATTATCATGTTAGTCAACTGACAAGAATAATACCTCTCTAAAATAGTAATAGTATTTTTGTAATCTTAAACAATCTTACTATACTCGCTATCTTACTAGACTCAACTTAAAGTTGCAGTTAAATAAACATCTTATTTATTTATTAATTATTTTTTTCATTATTTCAGCGTTTTAGCTGCTGAGGCAATATACGTTATAAAAATACTGATGTCATTGAAAACATTTTCATCATCTTATCACTCTTAATCTATCACCATAAAAACCAAATCACACAAAAACCAAAACCAAATTTAAAAAAATAAAATAAAATAAAATAAACCAACCACATCTTATTTTAATTGTTTCTTCCTTTTAAAACCACGAATATGCTTTACTTTAAAAATTCAGCCAAGTCATATAAATGGGTGATAAAGATGGGTGGCGCGGTATCTTTCGGTAAGTTTATATGTGAGGCTATTAGCACAAGCTGGTATTTTAAATGTCGGTAAAAGTACATTTTGACACATTCATATAATTGTTTATCAATTAATTTATCACTTCTTAATATTTCTAATTTTTAAAACGTTACGACACTATACACCGTAGACTCAGTGTATACACCGAGTGTCTATGTGTGCACATGGGTGTTTCTAATTTTGACATTTATTGCAATACTATAATTAGTGTCGAATCAGCGGCTGTGTAAACACCTTGTGTGCAAGTGTCCATGTGTCTCGTCAGGTTTTCAAATAGGTTCGATATTTTTTCATACACTGCAAACATTCCATACACATATTATATGGTAATAAATATAGCGTTTACGTCGTTGTTTAATAACAAAACAAGCAGCAAGTTCTTTTGTGTGTGAACAGCTCGGACACAAGTTCCGTACATTTTTATACATTTGTGTCTGAATAATGTCCAGACACCAAAAATCTGTTTAAGTGTGAACAGTAAAGAAATTTATGTCTGACATGTTTGTCGCAACTTATGAATGCAAGTGTCTAATCCTAATGGTCACGCAGGTTCTCTGTACACGATACAAATAGTGTGTACTCCTAGTGAACAATTATTTCTGTGTTTCATCATCATTTTGCATCAGAGTGTACCAGCCTAGTATATAGTATATACAAATACATACATAAAATTTCATACAATAACGTATTGTATATTACACATGTATTAATGTACTGTATTAAACCATAGATACTGTATAATGTATATAGTTTAGTATATGTAGTAATAGTTGATTCATGTATACCTATAGTATGTATGTATAGTGTATTAGTAACTGCACATCACACAATCATAATACATTTCTGTTTACACCAATAAATACATTGAGGTGTATAAAGTTCGTTTATATGTAATACATGATTGAATAATATGATGATTATTATATAATACCTATCGCACTATATTATATTATGATTATATGAAGATGTGTTACTAACATTTATTTACGTTATCGAAAGATATGTAAGTGCTATTCATAAATTACACATTGAATATTTGAAACAGAGTTTTGTAGTATTACTAAGACAAAATACTATCGTTAATAAAAATCAACGGTATAATCACGTGCTAAATGTACCATAATACGCTAAATATTGGGATCTCCGGCAAATAGGTCGAACCTCCTGTGTTAACATTTATTATGTCAAAAATAAATTTTGAAAAAAATTTAGCTTTCTCTCAAGGCAAGAAATTTGTAAATTTGAACTTTATATATATATTTTTTTAATAGAAACTCATACTAGCCGTTACTTTTGTTCGAGGTTTCAGTATTCGGATCCAAGCTAGGCGTCTATCAATACTTTCCTTATAACCAAATTTATTGATTCTATTAACAAATTTTGTTTGGGGTGTGGAAAATTGAAAAGTTAGATTTTTTCATCACAAGCTTTTTTAAGATAGCTAAATACATAGAAACACACTTTAGTTTTACTTTTACGAGCAGGAAATTCTATGAGCAAAAACAATTAACTATGATTGACTTTTAATTATAAAAATCACAATAATTAAAATATATTAATATTATATAGATTCGAATATATCATCTGTCAGCGTTTAACCTGATTGGTTAGTAGTGAAATTTCGCCGCTAGATGGCATACCTGAGTACTAGAGATTCCAATACCAAATTATTACACAATATCAGCTTGGAAGATCAGCAGGAAGAAATTTATATTTAAAAAAACATAAAACTATTTTTTAAAACAAGCTTTTGTTGAATGTACTAACAAGTAGAAAATAAAATTATTCCCCAAGTCACCAATATGTGACTATAAATAAAAGTTTGTAGCAGCATTATATTCAGCATCAGCACTCAGAATTACAATTTCTAAACCATTTAAAACCTTAGCGCCCCAAGTTTTTGTTTACAGTCACTGATTGGTGACTCTGGGAAAAACATTTATTTTCTACTTTTTCAATTTTCTAGCTTTTTACTGTAAAGTTTATTTTACAGTACGATTATAAATGAAATTTAATATCGCTATTTTAATAGAATTTATGAACGTGAATATAGTATCATTAAACTTGAATAGTAGGTACCAGTCAGTATTGCAACTAATAATTTTATACATAAATTATAGACATTAAAGTTTTATATGTTTTGTAGAAAATCAAGTCATGATTATTTTAATTTGTATTATTATTGCATTATAAATATATTTTTAGAATGTAATATGCATTATATAGCAAATATAACCTTCAATATAATGATTTTTAATAAGAAATGTTGCAATGGACTAAGTTAATTGTTTCAAAACGATGAATACAGTGACTGAATGATTCATTTATCCATTTTTTTATGCGATCAAAAGTGTGTAAAGTTGGTTTTCGAGAACTAATTTTTAAACAATTGTATATGTAATGTAAAACGCCTTGGTATTAACAAAATTGATAAAGCGCCGTGGACATAACTACTATTAATAGTCTTAGAAACAAATAATCAATAATGATTCTGGGAACAATACACTATATCAATTGAAATATTTTTAGGAATAAACAACAATTTCTTATAAAGAGGACATATTCTGAAAACTTCCAAAACTGAATTCTGTTTTGGCGCCCAGAATGCATTATATTAAAAATAATTATTTTTGTGATTTGAATTAAATGAACCCAGTAATAGCAAAATTGTGTTTATTTAACTCGATGAGTGGCATATTATATAGAGATTTTATATCACCAAATATTTTAAGAGTATTTTTTATCATTTTTCATAGTCTCCAAATTCCATGACATATTTTAAAGTATTTTTAAATTGCTCGCAACACTGTTACCTACATATATATAATTATAGATATATATATATATATATATATATCTATAATTTGTCCATACGTTGTTTTTGTCCATACGCCGACAGTTTAGTCAATTAACCGCCCCTTTTTTTTAATTTTTATAATTGACAAACTGCCGATGTCGGGATTCGAACCCATAACCTCCCAGTCTCCAAGTACTGCACACTGCACAGACATAACGCCTTAGACTGCTCGGGTACTTGGACTGGTGACGTTATTGTACCAATGTACCAATGCATGCGTGTGAATGGTTACGAATTAGCTTCTTGTAAAGTTATAAATTATGAAGTTGTAAAGAGCTTGCAGAGCACTAGGGGGCAATTTCAGACAATAAAACTTGTTGGAACATAAGTTAAAATCGTTTTAAATTTTAATTGAGGATTTTGTCTTATACGACCCTTAAATATGCTCGGAATTATATAAAACTCAAATCAAAGAAAAGCTCGCGTCATAACAAATACGACGAGCCTGTAAACTCCAGTGCCGAACAAATCCAGTTAGATACGGAAGTGATAAAAACGACATGAAAAATCCGGGCAAGCCGATTACGTAGCTCACATGTCGGGCATATAGCGTCCAGCACCAGTACAAACGTTAAAGGGTGTGCTGATGCAATTTTACGAAAATTTTACGGCAAGGTCTGTATCTTTCTTCTGTTTACTTTGTTTTGGCTTATGGCCCAAAACAAAAAGAAATTTCAGTGTTCGTCCTAAAATTTTACTCCCTAAATACAACTGGTGAGTCGGTTATAAATATAACCGACTAACCTTGGTACATAACCAATGAGAGGTTGCACCAAGATTTAGGTGCAATTCCCACAATAAAAGAGGAAATAAAGAAAGCAATGCCTGAGCACAGAGATCCTATTTTAATCATATGAACGAACTTGTTGTCGAGTTTATGAAACCGAGAGTCATATTCTCATGACTGAAAAGAAAAATACCTTAGACTTATGTTAAAGACACAGCAAAACAAACTACACTAGCAGCTACAAAAAAAATTAATTTTATGCTAATTTAATCATGTTTGATTTGAGAGACCAGCCCAAGTGGCCAAGCGGTTTAAGGCGCTATGTCTGCGCAGTATGCCTACTTGGTAACTGGGTGGTTATAGGTTCGAATCGCGACATCGCAGTTTGTCAATTATTAGGAAAAAAAAGGGGCGGTTAGTTGACTAAACTGTCGGCGTATAGACAAAAACGAACTAACCGGCTATGTTTGAGAAGGTTTTCTTCAGTTTCCTTCACGAACTCCAGATGAATATCGGCATAGTTCCTATCAAAGTCAGCTGAACTTCCTATTATAGCCGCTTATCCTACCAGTTCCTAGTCTATACACATAAATTTCTTCCACTCTACTCACATCCTCACATCCTTAAGCATCATAATGGACCTTATGGTCGTAGTGCAGGCTGCCCTTCCAGGGCAGCCTCTACAATCATTCTATCTATGATTTGTGACAGAAATATGAATTATGCCAAAAATGAAAAGTCTGAAATAGAGTTTGACACGTAAAAAAATTGCAAATTACATTTTCTAATTATTTGGCAAAGTGGTTTTACTAACGACCTTTGTGATATGCTGTTCTTTTAACTGAAACGAGAACTTCTTTCTTAATTGGAATCTTAAGTGAGATATACTTATATTTTCTTTACACAATATGTTGAATAAAAAAGTTTTATTTGATTTCTATTTCCAGTGTAATTATTTTATGTCTACAAGCTTTCAATTATTTTCAAAATATAATCACATGAAAAATTTAGAGTGAACGTAACACGGCTTCCATGTACATAGCAGAATGTAACATTTGAACATGGGATAGACCTATTTATTTCGAATTTCTATGTTTTTTTCAAAGCAGAGTTATGAAAGTATGTCCACAAAGAAATAATACAATGTCATACTCACAGACATTCATACACACAAACGAGGTTTTTTTTTGCATCAGAGAACCCGAATACCAAACGAATCAGTGAAAACTTACTAAAAGAGATCGAACACAATACCTCTGTTTTTAATACTGATGTCACATTGAATATTGAAGTCACATTGATTTAATCACAGTGTCTGCCTATTCAATACAATACGATGGTATCTTTGATCATGTTTGATCTTTTCTATAACCTTTTTCATGAATATATATTTGGTATCCTACAGAGCTTATAGATAATGAAAAGGTTTAAAAAAAATGGAGCTCAAAAGTATATTTCAAATCAACGGTATACATAAATTGAAAACAAATTATACGAAACAACAAAACCACGAGAGGTACATATTTAATTTTATCTATAATTTTAAAAATATTTAAAAAAAAAAGGGGTTCAAATGTAAACCAACGAATATATAAATAGGGTGGCATAAGTAACGTTATGATTTAATTAGTGCATAAATTTTTCGTTTACGTTTTTTTTTCTTCTTTTTTTTTTCTTCAGAATTAACTTCGAAAACCTTGGGAAATTTATAATGGAAAGACTCAGCACAGAACAAAGAACCAAAGTTGTTCAATTTTATTTTGAAAGTCAGCATTCGATTATTCAGACACAAAGATCATATCAAAACTTCCACCAGGCGACGTTCTCAGCTGTTGGTGATGTCTAGACAGTCTTTGCAAAGAATTTTACATGCGTTACACAAATAAATCATTCCGTTAATTATGCCCCACACTTTATATATATATATATATATATATATATATATATATATATATATATATATATTTATATATATTTATATATACATATATATATATATATATATATATATAAATTTATATATTTATATATATATAGATATATATATATATATATATATATATATATATATATATATATGTATATATAAATATATATATATATATATATATATATATATATATATAAAGTGTGGGGCATAATTAACGGAATGATTTATTTGTGTAACGCATGTAAAATTCTTTGCAAAGACTGTCTAGACATCACCAACAGCTGAGAACGTCGCCTGGTGGAAGTTTTGATATGATCTTTGTGTCTGAATAATCGAATGCTGACTTTCAAAATAAAATTGAACAACTTTGGTTCTTTGTTCTGTGCTGAGTCTTTCCATTATAAATTTCCCAAGGTTTTCGAAGTTAATTCTGAATAAAAAAAAAAAAAGAAAAAAAACGTAAACGAAAAATTTATGCACTAATTAAATCATAACGTTACTTATGCCACCCTATTTATATATTCGTTGGTTTACATTTGAACCCCTTTTTTTTTTAAATATTTTTAAAATTATAGATAAAATTAAATATGTACCTCTCGTGGTTTTGTTGTTTCGTATAATTTGTTTTCAATTTATGTATACCGTTGATTTGAAATATACTTTTGAGCTCCATTTTTTTTAAACCTTTTCATTATCTATAAGCTCTGTAGGATACCAAATATATATTCATGAAAAAGGTTATAGAAAAGATCAAACATGATCAAAGATACCATCGTATTGTATTGAATAGGCAGACACTGTGATTAAATCAATGTGACTTCAATATTCAATGTGACATCAGTATTAAAAACAGAGGTATTGTGTTCGATCTCTTTTAGTAAGTTTTCACTGATTCGTTTGGTATTCGGGTTCTCTGATGCAAAAAAAAACCTCGTTTGTGTGTATGAATGTCTGTGAGTATGACATTGTATTATTTCTTTGTGGACATACTTTCATAACTCTGCTTTGAAAAAAACATAGAAATTCGAAATAAATAGGTCTATCCCATGTTCAAGTGTTACATTCTGCTATGTACATGGAAGCCGTGTTGCGTTCACTCTAAATTTTTCATGTGATTATATTTTGAAAATAATTGAAAGCTTGTAGACATAAAATAATTACACTGGAAATAGAAATCAAATAAAACTTTTTTATTCAACATATTGTGTAAAGAAAATATAAGTATATCTCACTTAAGATTCCAATTAAGAAAGAAGTTCTCGTTTCAGTTAAAAGAACAGCATATCACAAAGGTCGTTAGTAAAACCACTTTGCCAAATAATTAGAAAATGTAATTTGCAATTTTTTTACGTGTCAAACTCTATTTCAGACTTTTCATTTTTGGCATAATTCATATTTCTGTCACAAATCATAGATAGAATGATTGTAGAGGCTGCCCTGGAAGGGCAGCCTGCACTACGACCATAAGGTCCATTATGATGCTTAAGGATGTGAGGATGTGAGTAGAGTGGAAGAAATTTATGTGTATAGACTAGGAACTGGTAGGATAAGCGGCTATAATAGGAAGTTCAGCTGACTTTGATAGGAACTATGCCGATATTCATCTGGAGTTCGTGAAGGAAACTGAAGAAAACCTTCTCAAACATAGCCGGTTAGTTCGTTTTTGTCTATACGCCGACAGTTTAGTCAACTAACCGCCCCTTTTTTTTCCTAATAATTGACAAACTGCGATGTCGCGATTCGAACCTATAACCACCCAGTTACCAAGTAGGCATACTGCGCAGACATAGCGCCTTAAACCGCTTGGCCACTTGGGCTGGTCTCTCAAATCAAACATGATTAAATTAGCATAAAATTAATTTTTTTTGTAGCTGCTAGTGTAGTTTGTTTTGCTGTGTCTTTAACATAAGTCTAAGGTATTTTTCTTTTCAGTCATGAGAATATGACTCTCGGTTTCATAAACTCGACAACAAGTTCGTTCATATGATTAAAATAGGATCTCTGTGCTCAGGCATTGCTTTCTTTATTTCCTCTTTTATTGTGGGAATTGCACCTAAATCTTGGTGCAACCTCTCATTGGTTATGTACCAAGGTTAGTCGGTTATATTTATAACCGACTCACCAGTTGTATTTAGGGAGTAAAATTTTAGGACGAACACTGAAATTTCTTTTTGTTTTGGGCCATAAGCCAAAACAAAGTAAACAGAAGAAAGATACAGACCTTGCCGTAAAATTTTCGTAAAATTGCATCAGCACACCCTTTAACGTTTGTACTGGTGCTGGACGCTATATGCCCGACATGTGAGCTACGTAATCGGCTTGCCCGGATTTTTCATGTCGTTTTTATCACTTCCGTATCTAACTGGATTTGTTCGGCACTGGAGTTTACAGGCTCGTCGTATTTGTTATGACGCGAGCTTTTCTTTGATTTGAGTTTTATATAATTCCGAGCATATTTAAGGGTCGTATAAGACAAAATCCTCAATTAAAATTTAAAACGATTTTAACTTATGTTCCAACAAGTTTTATTGTCTGAAATTGCCCCCTAGTGCTCTGCAAGCTCTTTACAACTTCATAATTTATAACTTTACAAGAAGCTAATTCGTAACCATTCACACGCATGCATTGGTACATTGGTACAATAACGTCACCAGTCCAAGTACCCGAGCAGTCTAAGGCGTTATGTCTGTGCAGTGTGCAGTACTTGGAGACTGGGAGGTTATGGGTTCGAATCCCGACATCGGCAGTTTGTCAATTATAAAAATTAAAAAAAAGGGGCGGTTAATTGACTAAACTGTCGGCGTATGGACAAAAACGAAGTAACCGGCTATGCTTGAGAAGGTTTTCTGCAGTTTCCTTCCACTTCACTCACATCCTCACATCCTAAGGCATCACAATGGACCTTATGTTCGAAGTGTAGCCCGTTCAGGGCAGCCTTTACAATCTACTTCTACCTCTACAATAACGTCACAAACAAAACAAATACGTGAGCACATGATCTATCTGTTAAAGGCCATACCATTATAAACTTATCATTCGTCTCGAAGTTATTAGCGATTGAAAAGTATGATATTTCGCCACAGAAGAATGTTCGATCTTCATGTTTAATGTTTTTCAATGAATGAAATTCATCTTTTATGTTTATCTTTAATGAACACTAAATAGTTATAAGGATAAATATAAAAGTTATAAGTCATTTTCGTCATAGACTGAACAATATAATGTAAATTCGTGCGACATTTAAAACATTTAGAAAAAGTATTCAATATTATAAATAAACAGACATAAGGAAAATCGCATGAAAATTTTTTTAAGATTAATAAAACTTAATAGTTTTTATTGTTACTTCAAATAACCAATAACTTACTACTATGACATTTATTTACGGTATCATATGGTTAAATAAATTTACGAATTTTCTTTTCAAGGATATTTCATCATAAATATATATATTTTTTTACGTCCACCAGACAAAATATTATATAATTTTATTTGATACTTTTTTATGAAAGCTTATTATTTATAATTCAATGGATACACTTTTATATACGATTCAATCTTTTTTAAATCAATTATTTTGTATGGTACCATATGATATTTTCACGTTGCTTTGATATGTTATATAATGTATTAACGTTTGAAAAAAAAAACTATAATGGTTAATGAAGAAAAAATCAAAAGTATGATAACAAAATATTATCATCTATATGGTTTCTTTTTTTTCATATTAACTCAAGTGAAAAATCAATTTGTTATCAATATATTGTCTGATGAAGACACAAGATATTCATTCATTATATATGAAAATTTTATCGAATCCAAAGTATTCTTTAATATAAATGGTTAATTAATTTATACTGCGTTGAATTATTTGAAGGATTTGGAATTTCCATTCATACTTTTCCAAATAATTAATGTCGTGATCCAGAGACTAAAAAATGATTGGCTTCAGTAAAGAATTTTCAAGCGAATTGTCAATATGTTTGCCAAATTTTTAGTATACAGTTCAACATTTGGTAAATAATAGGTAGTTCACATTTAAATAGTAGCGATTTATCCCACAGACGGCGTGGTTACGACAGAAGGCATTGAAACCTTTCTTCGTACCCTCACGTTTAATGCCCATAAAGAGAAGATGCATTAAACAAAATTCGCTACGAAGGAGCCGAGCCAACATAGCGAATTTCCTGAGAATAAATACGCCATTTCTCTTTTGGAAATACATATCTTAAATATAAATAGATAACATTTTGACTAAAATTTTATCTTCATTATATGACCAATGAGACATGGGGAGAGGGTCTTAGGGACAGAAGAAAACAACAACAATTTTTTTTCTATTGAATTTTGCGCATATATACATATATGCATATTAATATATACATATATATGCATATATATATATATACATATATGCATATATATATATATATATATATATATATATATATATATATATATATATATATATATCTATTCCTTTATCGGCACAAATCCAATAGCTACATTTTCCTCGAAAATTCGCTTACAAGATAACAATTTAAATATGTGTGTGATTAGCCTTTTTCATCATAAAATTATTGTATTTTGTTTCTAAATTGAACCTCCTGTGTCAAAGACCTTATTGTTCAACAATAGTGCAAAATAAATAATACCATCAAATGTCAGTTTTTTGCTAGTCTTGTGGTATAAAAAATTTTTGTTTATTTCTAGTGTCATAATTATGAAAATCAATATGCAAACACCATTATTTGGTTTTGTAATCAAAAGTACTTTCATTTGTTTCATTTAAAATTATGGCGAAACTCTTAGGGTTTAAAATATGCATATTCCCCTTGCGGGGTTATTCCGATCTTGCCCGTTCAAAAATGTTACCTCAATATAACTGTAGAACACATGATATAGAATTACAGCTGTACTCTTTTTGGTTTTTTGAGTTGTCGTGTTAACAAACAGACAAACGGACGGATATGCGAAAATGAACGAATTAGGTCTTGTTATGACCTCATATATAAACAACTTTTTATTGCGATGGATAATTTCTGTTGTTATAAAATTTGTAACAACACCCGGTATAGTAACAAACCATGCTGAAAAAAATTTGGAAAAAAATTTATAATATTAATTTTTATTTTCTTCTATTTAAAGATTTCATATCTCTCATTCATATGTAAATTACTAACGATCGATTAAACTACAAAATTAATTATTTCAGGAAATATTTATGTTCATTAAAAAATATAAATGAAAAATATAAATTAATACATGCGATGTGTCCTGCTGATTTAAAATTTTTGTAGAAGGTAAAAAAGGTATATCTATGCTGACTGGCGGCATTTCTGTGTATGTATATTAATTTAAAATTTAATATTCACGATTGGTTTAAAAAAAACACCATGTTGTTAATGGATAGTTAACACGCATCTTATTTTAACACTTTGTGTATTTGTATTTGTATATTATACAAAGGCTCTATTTTTATTATAATTTATATTCAGATGAAAATCCTTTACTTTTATCAGTGAATATGTTGTGTGAGACGCGCCCTTTTCATAAAATGTTGTTCGATATATTTTGAATTAAAATCATTTCTTATGATTTATTTATTATCTTGCAACAAACGCAACACCAACAACTATTGTACTTAAAAAATGTATTTAGCAAATTAAAAATACGTGCATAGTTTAAACCTTTAACAAGTGACGTGTTTTTATCGTAGTTGTAGTAATAGTAGTAGTGGAGAAGAGACCGATTACTGCCAAGTAGGCCTTCCTCTTCTCTCCTCTACCACACCTGGTTCGTTTCCTTTAACCCTACGTTCGTTGTCGAACCTATCCGTCTTCTTCGCGAATCACTGGTATGCATTCTGGTATGCAGCTTCACCCATTTCAGTCGATCCAAAGGTTAGGTACCTCACTCTGGCTCTGTGGATGCAGTCTGCTTGGAGATGGAAGGGCCTATCTTCCGCACAGCCCACATCCGATCTGTCCACAGCCCGGACAGATCGCATTGCCCTCCAATCTCATGAGGAATATATACATTTTAAGCCTGCATTGCTCGGCTAGCACCCCAACCAGACCGTTTATCTCTTTCCCTTTTTTGTCAAAAGCCAGATTGACCATGTGGCTTTAAACGCAGCTATCATTTGTTTGCCCTGTCTGAAACCTGCTATGTCTCTCCATTTTCTGTTCACAGACTTATCCAACCATTCGATTAAGGCGGAGGTAGCCTGTCTCCCTGTTATTCCTTGATAGGGTTTCGATCTCTGGCATGGAAGTGTGGTCACTTTCGGTGCGAGTTGTATCACGCATGTGACTGCGGCCTTCTATAAAATATAAAACATTAGCTTCAATATTGAACTATATCCTTTTATTTTAGGTCATTTGCGATCGATTTTATCCATAATAGTAGTATCCTAAATTTCGAGTTATTGTTCACCATTTTTTCGAAAAATAACCACCTAACTCTTCTCTTATCAGCTTTTCAGTTTTTTCCTCTGCCTATTAAATTCACAAGTATAATAAAATAGAAAATGTCGTAAGAGATACATATGAAGTAAATATTTAAAAATGTGGGAGCGCTGTGCAGTATACATAAATAAAATACTGGACGCGTTGCAAATTAAATGAAAACATGTTCAAAAAAGTTTGTTGCTTCGTTTTCAACTAATCTTTAACTTAATAAGACATACGGACAAAGAATATCCTGTCCTACTATGACACTACGGATAAGTTTTAGATAAGTAAATTTATAAATTTTAGGCGTGTTAGATCTTTTTATACCTGGTATATATAATATATACAAGGATATACTAAGTTTATTTCTGACTTTATAGCAGTTGAAAATATTGATCGTAGAAAACAAATTTGCTATAAGTGTTCATATAACATTCCGCTCATATGTCTGAAAACTTGATGACTCAAAAATGAAAATTCATATACCGAGCTGAAATTTTGTGTATTCTTGAATTAAAAAGTAAGGAAAAGTACGTGAATGGAGAAAAACGGGCAATGTATATCCCTGTCAATGGGGAAAATATCTTTGAAACCACAAGAGACAGAACACAAATTTAAAGAGAAAAAATGACTTTTTTTTTAAATGAACTAATTTTGTTATAATTTTTTTTCATAAACTCAGTAAACTCCGGTCGGTATTTAAGCAATTCAGCATCTCAGTTAGTTGTTCTTTTCTCTTGTTTTCATAAATTAAATTCAAATACCTAGTTACCAAGGACAAAGAATTATAAGACAAATTTTAACTATGAGAGCTATGATATTTTTCACTACAGTACCGTGTAAGTCGACCATTTTCCTCCGTTTGATGAGTCTAGTCAACCGCGGGAATAAAATTTCATACTTGATATATGCTAATTTTATGCTACTTTTGTGGAGACATGGAGGAAATTCCGAAACACCTCCTAATAGACTGTGACGTCGTCATACGCAAGAGGATAAAATGTCTGGAAGCCTACAAGTTCAGAGGAGCTACAATCCAGATCCTGTACTTTCAGAAACACACAGAGTTGGATGAGTTGCTCTAAGGTGAAGCCATTCCTTGTTAGGCACCAAATGGAGGAGCACATTAAATCTTACAGGTCGCAGTACACCAAACTCCCCTCAATATCATTCATATGTTGAATCCATTCGGTGTGTCAGAAACAAAAAAATTTTCGGAAATGAATGAATTTGGCATAAATTGACTAGAAAATTTTTTGGAAAACAGAAGTGGCACTTAAGTTTTTCTAATTATTAATTTCTGTATATTTACATAAATACAATATGCATGTGCCAATATTCTAGATTTAGAACGTAGAATCAGAACTTAGGTTATGACTTTTATAATAATTGTGTCATAAAATATAATGATTACATCCAACTTTTTCAATTAAATCTATTTTTGTTGAAAACAGGTAGCGAACGATAGCTGTTTTAAGTGTTCTGTGAGGAAAAGAAGTAACTAGAGAATTTTTTTTTATTTACTAAAATAAAAATAAAAATTCAGTTCTCATTTAAAGTTTTCAACTCATTCAACAATATTGAACGTCATTGGAGTGTTTTCTATTTTTTATGTATTGGAATTAAAAATATAATGCAAATTTTATAAATTCTTTATAATATTTTTCTAATAATCTTTATACTCGTATATAAAGATCAGCAATATCAAAGCAACAAAATTTTCAATATAGAACATGACTATAAGTCCTTATAAATAGGTTCAAGGTCACAGTCAGTCAGAGTTTTTGACTAACTAGTCGTGTAAATCTAGTATTTTTATAATGAACTTTTATTCCAACTTTTTCAGTACATATTATACCTTTGTAGTGACAATTACGTTGTATATAGATGTAAAATAAATAATAGTAAAAAAACCAACAAACACGCTTTTAAAGCCAGCCGAACTAAAAAGTAGAAAAAATTGTTATCAACAAAAGAATTAATTCGATTCTAAAAAACCGTGGAAAAAATATCCTTCATATCAAATTATAATAAAAAGCACCTCACGCTTTTTTACAATCAAATTAATTATTTTGTAGATAAAAATTATTTTCTACTTTTTAGTTCAGTTAGCTAGAGAAGCATTTTTTTAGTTTTTTTTTAAATATTATTTGTTTTTGGTTTTGAAGTCTTGAAATGAACTTTAGGATTTAAATATTCAATCATAGCCAATCAATATCTCTGTAAATATAATAACAGAAAAAATGATATGGAACTTAATTATAGTAAAATTAATTTTCTACAACTTTATTTCTAATAAGTTTTTAAATTTTTTCAATATTAAGAGAGATGTATCAAATTTTGTGTTCTCTACCCCTAAACTCTACTTTTTCCTTGCCGATTTCGGTTAACCTTACCTTAAAAATTCATTGTCATCTAAACTACATATACATACACAGTTTCATTTCGATACGACAATTAGAAGTGACTTAAATTGACTTAAAAAATTTCGTTACATTGATACATAGAAACAAACATACATACCAAGTTAATAGAAGCGTGTTAACAAGTTAATTTCAATTTTAATTAACTGTGCCTGTAGCTTAGTTTAAAATTCATTATAGCTTACATTATTAGTGTGATAGTTTCTTGCTAAAGACCACAATATATCAATTAGTTACCATTTAATGCTGTCCTTATTCCTTGTTAGATTACAACAATTAATAAATGACGGACGTATATTGTTATCAATTTCAGTAAAATTTCCAATCAGTACACAATCTATTCATAAGAATATTTATGGAAACATTTTTTTTTTTGGTCTTTTCAAATAAGAACATTTAAAAATAAGTGAATTATTTGTCTTATTTAGGGAAGAGGCCTTATTGCTGGATTATCCTGTGTTGATCTATTTTAATTTTACCGTAAGAAATATTTACAAAAGGGTGATTGCTCTGGAAAACCTTGAAATCTTGGATATGACAGATAATTTTTAGATTTTATATTAATGTCGATCAGTCAAAATATATCTTTAGAACCTAAAATTTCCATATTATTGTGGTTTTTTCGATTTTTTCAAAGGATCATAAAGAGTACATAACCTTACCTTGTACTGTTTAATTTTTTCATGAAACAATTAAAACGTGAATTAAGTGAAAGTAATTTTTAGTTGTCCAATATATATTTAATAACTTGGCATGGTATGTATAATCCATTTAAGATAATGGACAAGTTCAGTAGTTGTTGATATAAACAAAGTTATCACATATATAATTTAGTTGAATTCCCGAATTGTAATGTCTAATGTCCGATTTCTTATACTCGGTATAAAAAGAAAATTTTTTGTCGTAAAATCCTTTTCTTATATCGTCCGGTTTCAACCATTACCTTACTTTTTAGCTCTAAATCCCCCACAAAAATTTCAACAACTCGATGCAAATGCTTTCATTTTTGAGTTATCGTACGGATGGACGAATAGACAGACAGATAGACAGGCGGATTGCGGATATGTGGAGTTGAGCTTATTATATATTTTTATGAACATCTATACCGAAAAGTTTTTTTTGTGATAAATATTTTCAACTCGGGACTTAAACTTTATGTATTTTATATAATGGATATACAAATATCGCAATAAGTAGAAAATTTAAAAAATAGAATTTTTGCATTGAGATAGATCTTATCTCAAAGTAGGGAATGCGATTTTCGTAACCACGGTATATTCTGCGGGGGTATAGCTGACGTTCGCTATGCAATTCTGAAAAGTTTTGTTGGCTTACTTGAACTACTTTATATACAATTTCGGCCAAAAATAGTTTGAAACATAATTTCAACGAGTATCAAATAGTTGTATTATAATGTTCTAACAAAAGTAGGACATATTTATCACATAGAAAGATACTTCTCTTCGATATTAGATACTATTATATCAAGTATATCTAGATACGTATAGTCACTAGATATTTATAAATCTAGTTAATTGTTATAATTAAATTTTATATTTACGAACATTAATTAGTTCCAATGAACGCATGAAGGTTCGCAATGAGGTTATTAAATTACTCACATAAAGTTAGTTTTTGCATCTGTCCTCTGTTAATATAAAAGTTGGCCTGCAATTTATACTATCAAAACTCGAATACTAACAACTTTAATTTTGTAAGGCTATACGTTATGTTGTGGCGAATTGTAAATATTGTAAATATCTTAGTCTTTAAAAATTTTCTACGTGAGACTTGATATTAGATAAAACTTTTAATTTAATGTTTCTCCAAATATCCATAACCTCTTAAAATATATTATTATGATAACGGTTATATTGTTAACTTCCCATTTGGATAGTTATTGTTAAGGAGTCCGATTTTAGAATTGAAAGTTTCCATAGATCTCCACGTTCCGAGGTCCCTAGAGTCTGAATTCATCGTTTTCTGTGTATGTGTGTGTGCGTATGTAAGTACGTTTGTGTACTTTTTTTCGTCTTGCATATCTCAATACCAAATGTCGATATCGACTCCCGACAAATTTCATTCAACACTTAATTGCATAATAAAACACTTGATAAGGTTTGCAAAAATTTGAATTGGCGGATTTTTATTATAACAATTAAACTTAATGAATATACATGAATCAATTAATTTTGAATAGTTGAAATCATGAAATTTCAGTAGAGTATGAATGTATAACTACAACTGAATTGTCGAAAAGTCGTACGTACACTGTCTTTCCTTTTCTTACATATTTATTCCTGCCTCATTTATTGTGAGTGCAGGGGTAGGCAGAGAACTCGCCATTTGAAACTGTCAGCAACACTACTCAAGACGTTTCAGGTAGTTTCGATCTCTTTCACTGCTTCCATCAAGTCTCTCTTTTGTTTTCTGGGGTACCAATTGGGAAGTTGATAGTTTGGGTAGATCAGTTAGACCCAGCATTTATTTCTTCATTTATTTAACGATGTAAATAAACGAAAAATTATACCATTAAAAATTATTTTCATTTGCAAAAATTTCAACTTTTTAGTTTCTGTCATTTACTTTTGCCACATATCAATTTTTAAACTCTTGTAAATCTCCAGTGACCTAGAGGATTTGATAATTGTTGATTGAATCAGCTACAAAATTATCGATATTTGATGCTGATTTTCTTGGTAATCATTTATAATAGTTTAGTTACTCTTTGGAGAACTTCATTCGGTTTTTGGAAAAATTCTTCGGTTAAAAATTATTCAGTATAAACACATTAACAACTTTTATTCGAACTATTTCCCCAAATAAAACACCCAATACAAATAGTACAAATCCATAGTAAAAATATAAAAGTAATACTTTTGTCATTTTGTTTATGCTAATGAGCATAATTATAGAATGCTACAAATTTTTGCATGCTTTACGATAATATTACACACTCACACTTAAAATTTGAAATCGATTGACCGTCTCAAACTCGAGGAAAAATTAATTCAATTAACCCAATTTTAGCAGTACTTCTACAAATGTTTTATTTTTAATGAAAAAAATGACACTTCATTATCTTAAAAATAGCTATAAATTATTGGATTCGTTCTGCGTAGTTAAAAAAATACGAGAATTGTTGACCATCTCATTGTTTAGTTATAACATCACAAAGTGAAGCATTTTATAAATAAACATACGTGTTAGATAGTATTTGTATATACGTACAGAGTATAGACAAGTATCATATGTGTAACGTGTCTACCAGTACAGTCTTGTCTGGCAGTCTTTTACTCTTATTATATGTTAATGCTCCACAACTTTTTAACAATATTGTATCATAACAACTACTTTTATACGTTAGATGTATAATTCGTTATATATTACATATAATACATTATATGTAATATACGTCATACATGTAACGATTATACCTGACGTACATTTTAATGATGTTTTTACCGTTCAAACGTAAATTGAAATTACAAAATTAGTTCAGTCTAGTTAGTAAATTCAATGGAATTACTTGGAATATTTCTTCTTATGATATATAATATTCTTTCAATATAAGTGAAGCACACAACACACCTATAGATAAATATTTTATGGAGATCTTTCTATTGAAGTTATTCATACAGACTAGTTGTAAATAGGAAATTAAATTACCTATTTAATAAAATTTCAAATTAGCCCCAATACCTAGATCATTTTTTGTATTATATATACGAATATTAACTACAATGTAGTCATCATCAGTATAAATTAGCTAGTCGTAATTTACTCTTTGACAATTTGACTTTGAAAATTAGAAATAGATAGAAAATCGAAATCAATAGACAAAAATAAAAAAAATAAAAAATTGAACAAAATTGAACAAAATAAATTAAAATATAATAAATTTTATTGAAATTACTCTTGTTAAAATTACTCTCATTCAATTTACTCTTGTTAACATCACTCTGATTAAAATTACTCTTATATTGTCTCAGGATATGTTATTCGTTGCTAATTTGGTGACACTTTCACCTAAGTTTCACAGTTTCAAAAACCTAGAGTTCTCTATAATTATCATTTGATAATCTAATATTTACGTATTTAATGATGAAGGTTTATTTAATGTAATGTACTGCTGGAAATCTAATCTGGAATAGGTATTCCTAGAATTGAAAATATGAAAATTAAATTAAAAGTACAATGAGAAAAACTCACACGAACTCTATACGTATGTAAAATTGATTATTTATTTAAATTTAATTGATTTCAAAATAATCTTTGCAATTATTATATCTAGTAAAAATGTCTTTGCAAGGAGCTAATCCGTTTGACGGTAGGTTTATAAGTATTTGAATATTTTCTTTGTATATCTTTTAAGTGTTAGAAATATTGATCGGATACAAAAACGTTTATTATTGGTAATTATATGACCAGTAATAAAAGTTTTGTAATTATATCACAATTTTGTAATTTTATTACAATTTTGTAATTATATTACAATTTACGCATTGTTTATAATTACATTTAATCCAGTTTCTACAATTAACACTGAATTAGTGTAATTATCTGTTTTAAAATAACTGCATATTACAAGAATATTATGAATAAACGATTGTAGATAAACTGGTATAGTGATATGACGGCAGTTGGTGTGCCGTTTTAACATTTCTAGTGAAAAGTGTTTTAGATACAAAACAAAGAATAAAACAAGCTTTAACATATAAAATATGATAAAATATGTGTTTACACCTATGAATACAGTTTTATTTATTTATCTCAAGGACAGTCAATCTTTCAAGCATTGTGTTTGTTGTAGTTTCGAGATAAGCGATAAATAATTTATGTATTTAAATAAACTAATTATGGTAAACAACAAATGAACATGGCTTAACAAATAAACGTGGCTTAAAGGTAGCATAAACTATAGGCTTTTCAGGTATACGAATGTATACCTGAAATAAAACATTTTTTTCATTTAAGTAATTAAATTGTTCCCTTGGAAATTTCCACTTTGAGTTTTTCACCCATCGATCGCGTCAAAATTGGTTTTTTTGAATCAAGGGATATCATTGAAATCCAAAAAATAAATGTTATGCCCTAAAACTATTTAGGGCACATTTACCAGATTTTGAAAAAATATCTAAGTTTTAATACAAGAATTCAATTTTAATAGCAATACCGAGAGATCTCTATTGGTTTTTGAGATAGTCTGTACCGTAGGTGTTGTTTCGCGAAATTGATAAACCATAGACAAGTCAATACTGCTGAAATCAGCAAATCTTTATTGTAAAAAATTGATAGTAAAAATTGATTGTTTGAATCTGGTGATGTCATTAATATCTAAAAAAAAAACAGATAATAACAGATGTATCCCACATATATTTTTGATGATTTGAAGAAACTATTTTTTGAAACCCACAAGTCAAAGAATTCGATTCTGAGAGAAAAACCGAAATATCTCTTTTGCATTTTGAGATAGTAGACACGTAGGTGTTTTATTTTGAAATCAATAAACTGTAGACAATTTTATATTCAAGAAATAGAAAATACCGTCCAAAAAAAGTGGATTTCAAAAACAGTTGTATTAATACTAAATAAAATTTAGCTGTGATAGTCAAAAACATTTTTGATTATAAAAACGGATAGTCCACTCCATAAATAGTGGGTCTAAAAAACTATTTCATTACAATTTGTAACAATATATAATTAACAATTTTTTAGAAAATTTGTTGGTATTTTTGCAACAACTATTGTAATTATTAAATGTTGAGTTACAAAGATAAACCATTTTCAGTGTGCAGATGTGAACTGAACTAACATGAACATTTTGAATTACAGTAAAATTTAAGTCTTATTTTCTTATTGTAATTTTGAATCCACAGAGCGTTTTTAAATGATTGAAGGTTGAGTTAGTGTTTAAGATTTTTTTATGATATCAATTTTCTTTTGTCAATCTTAAAACTGTTTACACCATTGCAAAATGAATAAAAAATGTGTGAGCCTCATCCACATTAGCTCCCGAGTGTAATTTCTATTCCAAGACCTTTATCATCTTTTTCTCTACCAGTCATATTGATAAGTTTATATTTACAATAATTACAAAAACGGATAACAAAAAATGTTATCGTTACAATGGAATTGTAATACAAAAACATTCCCAATCGTCCGATTTAGTGCATTTAACATAAAAATAAGCCACGCCCAAAAACTCTACAGTGTATTAATCTCTATTCGTCACTCCAATAGAGAGGCATGTCTCTTATTTCCCCTCTATTGAGTCATTTCCCCTTTATTATAACACAAATTTATAACATATACGCCCCTAAAGAAGTTTCACTTAAAAAAATAGATTTTAACATATAACCATATACCAAAGTAGGATATTCATATAGTTTCCGTCAATCGTTTTGACCATATTTTCACCTGTGCCAACCAAAAACTGGCACGAGTTTTTCTTTCTTATGTCAAGCCACTAAAATTCAAGTGCAACAATTTACTTTTGACTTGATATTATGAAAAAATGAACATGTAAAATAAATGTCTGATATTTATAAGGCATGGACAACGTACAATATTATACGAACTCTCTGTATATTTATGTAGTACATATGTTGAGATTTATACTAATCATGCAGATTAGATATAGAATTCTAAGCAGTTTACATATATGCAATAGCCAATCAAATAAATCCGACAATCCTTCTAATACAGAGAGATAAATACGTGAAATCATTTGAACAATTCATCTCGTTTCCTTAATTTCCCGCGAAAAGTTATACAGTCTAGCGAAACTTCGAAAATTATAGGATGTACCAACGACAATCTAACGTACTTTTTTCTCTTAAAATTTGAACAAAATTTCAAAACATCTTTGTGTTTTTGGGTATAGGACTAAACTTTTATTTTAAAAATATACGATAGTTTGTTTGTAAATTTACACCTTTACATGTTTCTTCCAAAATTATTTAATCAAATGTGGATGTTTGTAGGCAGCTTGAGGTTAGTGTAAACAATTTTTGCTTACCTGATCAGGACTTATTGAAGGGGTGTGAAAAATTGGCATCGGCTAAAAATAATGCGATGGAATCGGGAGATAAATTGAATCATGTTATAGATACTGTAAAAATTTCCATACAGTTCGTGTTCATAGCTTCCAATGAAAATAGATGGAAAGTTTCGTAAATTTTGGATGTTCGGCTTGCTACTTACTACATTATTGAATCAAATAGGTTGATAATTTCTAGGAAGCTTACAATTACGGCCACGATTTAAAAACTTTCTTGATGACCCAATTTATTAGGAGGGTGAAAAATTTGGTACCTCCTCAAAATGTTTGGTGTACAATATTAACTCTTGTTTAAGTCATTTCCAGCCTTTTTTTGTACATAAATGTTTGATAAATTTTATACATTTTTACACATATACGTCTTAGACTTTAATAGTCGTTAGTACAACACATACATCGCTAGGTTACACTTTATTACTACTAACAAATTTCCTATTCATTATTTAACTGTCCAACCTTAAAAAAGATTGGACAGCCCTGGTTTTGAAAATATATAAACAAAAAATCATAAAATGACTACGATATCATCTGTATTTGATACGTTTTTGATACATCATGCGTACTTTGATGAGTTATTTCTTTGTTTACATTGTATACAAATAGCTATGCAGACGTCTCATAATTTGTTAATAAAGTATTGAAAATCCCCTAAAGAGCATTCAATCATTTAATATATCCACATATTTTACACATAAGATCACATTAACATTATTATCATTCAAAATCATATACCAGCTAAAAACGGGTTATGTACACATACATACATTTGTATTTAGAGGGTAATAAATAAATGGATTTATTTCTCGGACGTACATACATACATACATACATACATACATACATACATACATACATAAATACATACATACATACATACATACATACATACATACATACATACATACATACATACATACATACATACATACATACATACATACATACATACATACATACATACATACATACATACATACATACATACATACATACAAACATACATACATACATACATACATACATATATACACATTCGTACATACATAACATAGTGAATTTGATATGTGAGTGATTCTCTGTTAACTGTGATTTTTTATGCTCAGTGGTATAAACAGTTATTCATATCATAAGTATGATAATGTTATGTAATTTCAACTGTACATCGTATCAAAACTTTCCTCGTAGTCAACCTCAGCTCTGAAAAATTTCTCATTAGTTCATTGAATTTGAGCTTTGAAATGTTAAACATGTGAATAAGTTACGTGTTTCGGTATGCAAAATATTATATCTAATATCGTTCTATATCGATCGAATTAGAAAATATCGCTGAATTATAAATTTGGTGGAAGTATCGAAAAATATTGAAGCAGTGGAAACGGTGGGAAATTGCATTGAGGTTTTTAATATTAAAATAATATAATAAACCTTTTTAAAAATAAGCTTTTATTAATGCAATGTACTAAACCGGAAAAAAATAAGTTTTGGGTTTTGTTAAATTAATTCAATACCAAATGCTTGGTATACTTACTGTCTTTATTCCTGAAAATGATTTTATTTTTAGCGATAGGTATTTTCTATACAATTTGCTGGATAGGCTTTTTGAAAACGAATAATTCAACATCATTAAATCATTTTCAGCGATAAAGATTGTACCTAAGTACGTTTATTTGATAAGAATCTAATGTGAAATAAGTATGTAGGTAGGTTTGTCCACTTAAGTAAGTGTACTTAGCATAAAATTACTTACCAGTATCATAACATTGTAATTCATGAGCATTAATGCATGGTGAATACCTTAATGGTCACGTCAAATTTATATTCCTTTTAACGGTAAAATTATGAGTATTTTGGAAAGTACTTAATTCATTGGCATATTTAAGTGAAATAAAAAAGTCAGTACCGTGGATATCACTACTAAATTGGTGTTTTTTAACGTTTTCTTTGAAAATTTGGAATTTGGTTTAGTAAGGGTTCAACTATAGATGTAGTAAAAGAATTTTATCAAATAACATTTTTTTTTTAAATGTCGCAAATTACAAAAACTCAATAAAACATTTTAAATAGTCTTTGCAGCTTAAGTACGAATAATATTTAAAAAAAAATTGTATGTGTACTTATGTACGCACGTATGGAGTTCTATGTAAGCGATTTGTTACATCTGAAAATAAATTCTGATCGGATTCTCATAACAAATGAAGCATAATTTAAAAAAAAAAAACAACAACAAAATTTTTACTACAGGCTTACTTCTTTGAATGAGTAATGGTAAAAATACTTAAAACTTTGGGTTAATAATATATTTGGTTTTACAAAAATTTTAATTCTAAAAATTGCAGTCAGCAGAGAATCACCCATATAATGATACATACATACATAACATAGTGAATTTGAGATGTCTGTTTGATTCGAGTTAATAAACTCGATCAATGCTTGAATCATTCATTCAATTCATTGATGAAACAAACGTGTATAATACTATTGATGGATATAATATTTCCATTCAAATACATGCAGCATACAACACACATTCACTTGGTACAGTTGTGAAAATGTTTATAATCATATTTTTCCTAGCGTTATATAAGCAATGTTGTCACCGTTTTACGTTAAAGCAAGGTTTCTACGTTAAGGTGCCTTAAATATATTATATCATGTCTGCATATACAGACTACAACGGTAGTATTTAATGTAGAGCTGGTGTCCTCAACAATTTTGTACCGAAAAGCTTATTTTAGAATAACGGTTGGGCGGCAGAAACTATTTAAGGTAGTTCACTCATGCCAGTCAAAGAAAAAAGTATAAAGCGAATACGGTAAACATACTTATTACGGCTAAGCCAGTTGAACATCTTTTAAATATATATAGTGTTACTAAACGTTAGATAGATTGTAGAAGCTGCCCTGGACGGGCTACACTTCGACCATAAGGTCCATTGTGATGCCTAAGGATGTGAGGATGTGAGGGATAGGAACTATTCCGATATTCATCTGGAGTTCTTGAAGGAAACTGCAGAAAACCTTCTCAAGCATAGCCGGTTACTTCGGTCTTGTCCACACGCCGACAGTTTAGTCAATTAATCGCCTCCCCCCTTTCTTTTTTGTTACTAAACTTTACTAGTGTTACTAATATATAGTGTTACTAAATGTCGTACTATACAATACTATAATTCAATATTTTGGAGCAGTTGCAAATTACTACCATTAAATATCAATAGACTTTAAACGAATCCGAAATTTTCAATGAATCCGCAAATTTTTTTCATTAGCTTGTTATATACAACTTTATAAGATATTTGTTTTTGAAAGAAATGTATAGAAACTTTTTCCAATTTTATAAAAAATGGAGTATGGGCAAACCGTTTACATGTACCAATCGTGTTAAAAATTTCAACTTTGATTGCAAATATCTCATTAAAATTACATTCAAGTTTAATACCTTATTTCAATTTCATCAAATTCTTGAGCAAAGTGGGTTAACAAGTGTACTACCTTACAAAAATTTTTATCAAAAAATAGAACCGACGAAAGAAGAAAGTAACTGAAAAGCAAAAAATAATAACTTTGTAACAAAAATTTAAAAATTCGAAAAAATAAAGGAAAAAATAAAAGAGTAACTTTTTAGTCTAACTAAGTCCTACACTAATGTACATACCTAAATAATTTTGAGTCGGCGCCAAAAAATCTCCATCAAAATTAAGGGTGAATCAGATTTTTGGTTAAAAGTAAATATTACAAATTAAGTTTTGTTTGTTTGGCGCCAACTCAAAATTATTTGGGTATTTACATTAGTGTAGGACTTAGACTTCAAAGTTTGTTTTGAAAATTTTTTTCATATACTCAATAGTTTTCACATAATTTGTGCTCAAAGAGCAAATGACATACTATTCAGTCGAACGAAGGCAAACATATGTATAAACATAACATCTCATATACTATTGGTATACCCAGTAAAGGTATTAACAATTCGAACATTGTACATCAAACTCAGTATATACTGGGTATTCAAACAAATAACTCAGTTAATTGTTACATTACTTGTTACTTAATATCGTTAAACTATTTAATTTATTTAGTAAATTGCTATATATTGTGATGACGAAATAATCATAGTATCCATTGCCTGAATGTCAGATCACACGCGCTTATGATTTTAAAGATGGCGTGGCTAAGTAAAGAAGCTATTTTGTTGAGTTTTTTACCCAAAATAATATTTTTCTTATATGAAAAAAATTATAGTCACAGAAAATTGTTTCGAAAGTTTTGATTTTTTGTAGCATGAAACAACAGTGAGTGTGATGTATATGTTTTTACTTTAGTTGCAAACTTTAACAACTTTTAAAAGCTTTATTTTCCATGCCAAGTACGTATGTCTCGCATGTGATTACATATTAGTAATATGACATGTGAAATATTTGGTATCATACTAATGCTGATATTAATGATATATCAATGGGGAAAAGCATAGACTATGAACCCGATCGACTACCGTAAAAGTAATATTTGGCATGCATCCATCAGTCGTTATAACCAATGAACACTCAACTATTGTGTCTGACAACTCATATAAATCATATATATATATATATATATATATATATATATATATGTATGCAATGCTTATATAGATGTTTAATGCTTTACGTATATTCTAAAGCTTGCTCTGTTTCATAATATTGTCAATCGAACAGTGATCACTTAACTTTGACACCATAGCAAAAGTAAGGTTAGTAATATTTATGTTTATGTAGGTACAAATGGAAAAAAAATAGCTCCGTAGGAGCTGCGTCAACTTAGCAAATTATCTTAGAATACAAAAATCACTATCTAGCAGTCACAATTTTAGTCTGATCAAAGTGAAATTTCGTATCTGATATGATTTTGGTATTAGCAAGTGCAGTTTTTTAAATAAACGGCATGTGTTAAGCGGAAAGTGGGACATAGAAGCCAGAAGAAAACATAAAATATACAATATATCTTCTAACATTCAAAAAATCGAAAAATGTATAAGGAGTAAAATAGTAGAAAAACATGTTTGCTACAATTCATTACCTTATCATTTTTCCTCAAACTCTAATGTGTACAGAGATATTTAGAAATTTAACTTTCAATTTTAATTCGTAAATATTTCTGTAACAACAAGTCAATATTAGGGTAACTATAAAGAAAAAATTATAAGGACCAAAATTATAGTAAAATTAATTATCTATAACTTTACTTCTTAGACATTTTTCGATTTTTTCAACATTAAGACAGATATACCAAATTTTGTGTTTCCCACTCCCTGTTCATCCCCCTTTTCCATTGTCCGTTTTTGCTCATTAACGAACTCGACCGTTCAAATACCAAAAGCATCTCACTTACCCAATTTTATTCCAATCGGATTAAAACTGTGACCGCTAGAGCCATTACAGACACATATATACATTTATATGTATTTATATATATATATATATATATATATATATATATATTTTTAAGAGACGGTGATTTTCGACATCAATAGGTCTACGAGAGCAATAGGTCTATTTCCTTTCAGGAAATTCGATTAAAAATTGAATTATTATCATTGGTCATATCATTTTATAGAGTGCTCTTTGATTATATACACTCCCAATCATATAAATTGAACCAGTAAGTCACATTCTAAGCGTATATATCACTAAATATATGTATAATATGACATACAGTCACACTTTGTATGATTTGATGGGTTCAATTTTTATGAACGGGAGTGTAAGTTTTATATTTTAATAAAAATATTTCAATATGATACATAGAATGTACCTATAGTTGTACAAATATTATATTCATGGTGTTTTCAATAGGTAGTTTCGTAACAGTGAAAGCAATAAGTATAAAATTCAGTAACATAGACATAATTATGCAAATTGGACATACCTAGTATAGCATATGTACTGTTTTAACATTTATGATTCAATTTTGATTTTGAATATATCACAATTAAAACACTGAACTTAACCAAATTCGTTTTCAATTTCATCTGTTTATGTGTGAATTATGTTGATAAATTCCTTGTAATGGAAACTTCCATAAAAATAGTGTTGAAACTTTTATTATAGTAAAGAACGATCCATAATTTCTCACCCAAGTCACTAACCTAAATTTATTCCGTAAATACTCGGTATATGTTGAGTTTATGAAAAGAAGTTTTAAACAAAAGTTTTTATTTAAAAGAATTGAACATTTTATGTCTTAAAATTTTTTTCTATCGTTTCTGTTCCAAAGATGAACTCCCGATTTAGCCAATTCACGTACTTGATCCCACTTTTTTGAATTTAGAACCCTCACTTTGGATCGTATCTGTAAGCAGACAGACTGACACACATGCAGAAATGAAATAATTAGGCCATTTCAGATTTAACATTTTTTATGTGATCATACGGTTCTGATACGATTTTATAGATGGATAATTTTCGCCCTGGAAAATCAACGTCCAATTTTGCTCATTCACGAACTTAACCTTCAATTCTAGCTCTAGAACACACTTACATAATTGTAGTTCGTTATCACTTTTCGTTTTTGAATTAACGTGTCTACGCACCGATGGGCATACTGGCGGACAGTAGCATGTAGAAATGAAATAGCTGGGGCATTTTATGAACGTCCATACCACCAAACCTTTCTTGCAATGAATATTTTCCACCGTAACAAGATCGAACCTAAACTTAATTTTCCCTTGTAGACATTATATGTCCTTTGAAACACTAAAAACGTATTGATTTCGAATATAAAGCATTTTAAAATAAAAATAAAACCACAGTTTTCAATTACAATTTACACAAATCTTCTGACGTTAGGTTTTTGTGGAACCAATTATGGTCCGGAATTACCCTGATCTGGACCATGACCTTACCTATACTTATTTTCTACATTACCTTGCGTGAAACTCAATACCACGTTAGAATCAATGGCATTGAAATTTAAAATTTTGTATCGTTTATTAATCCATGAAATGATTTAAGATGATATTAGATAGAGAATATTTGGAATGCTATGAATATAAAAAACACATTTTTATTTAAACAACATGTTTAGCTATATTTCATGGAATGCAAATATTTTAGGGTACATCCCTATTTTTTATTAAAGGAATAAATGACTTTTTATTTAATGTATTTATTATTGAAAAGCATTGAATAGTTTTTGTTAGTAATGTTGCATGTAGTTCTATGACTCACAAACAAATTTGAATGAAAATAGTTTTCATCTCATTGGATATTTGATATTTTTTGTTTAATGAATATTATTTTACTTAGTCAGAATGTAACTCTGAATAACAAAATATCAAAACCAAAAATTATACAAAAAAATTATTTCATTTCTAACCCGACTCAATTTGTATGAATTTTTTTATTTTATTTTTTAAATTTTTGTTACCACAGAACTCCGTCATTTATTAACCTATTTGGAATTTTTGGTTTTAAAGAGTTTGATTTCACATTGGTCCCATTGTCACCAAATCGCATTCTGATGAGGGGATCCCATGGAAATCGAGGAAAATCCTCATTTTATATGTGATCACCGATTTTTGCGAAAAATTTTTTTTTGTTTGAAAAATTCATAATGGAATAATATGAACGTTTTTTAAGAAACCGACTTCAAATAAAAACATTTTTTACAAAATACAACCGACTCCAAAAAAAAAAAAAACTAATGTAAAAAGGATCAAAACGGAAAGGATCAAAAAAATTTCTTACAAAATCTGAAAAAAATTTTTACAAAAATGTAAAAAAATCTGCTATGAAAAAATGTACAAAAAATTTCACAAAAAAAAAACGGATCAAAAAAATGTGCTATAAAAAAGGCACTAAAAAGTAAAAAGTAAACATTTTTTTACAAAAAAACAAAACTCTACACCAAAAGAGGATCTAAAAAAATCTGCTATAAAACAATGCACTAAAAAGTAAAAAATAATTGCGTTATTTATTTACTTCAATTTACTTATACATATCCATTTTTTTCAAATCAAATATTTTTTGTTTACCAAATTAGACATTGTGATAGATATTATATTAAAATATTTGTTTTAATCCACAGTTTTTAATTTAAATTAAAAAATGTATGCTGTTATGAAAATTTACATTATTAAAATAACGAATTTCAATTTTAATTTACGACAAAAATGATAATAATGATATTGACTTCAACGTCCTTAATGACATCGTTGAAATGTAAGTAGACTATAATTTGATCTTTGAAAACAATTCGTTTTTTATTAATTTTTTTTCCCAACACAATATGAATTTTATCAATGTCTGTTAATTTATTTAAAACAAAAAAATAACAATACACCTTTGATTGCAAAAAAATTTAATGAAAATGGCAAATAATAATACAATGATAATAAAACTTACACCTCGAGACTACACACCAAATGTATATTAAAACTTCATTTGAATTTGTAATTATAATCAAAGGTTTTTTACATTAATAATACCAACAGGTAAAGTTATTTAAATATTCATGATTCGTATTTTGTACATTCTATGAAATTGAAATTGAATATGGAATTTGTTTTCGTGCAGAATAATTTTCGTTATTTACCAAATTTAAAATAGAAATTCCCATGATAGCGCTGGTCGGAACGGTTGATTTCATTCTGGCAATACATTTGTATTGATCAAAGCATCAATTAGTAATCAAAAAGGATACACGCTTTTACTGGTGTGGTTACAGTACTTGGAAACTGAGAGGTTATGGGTTCGAATCCCGACATCGGCAGTTTTGACTAAACTGTCGGCGTACGGACAATAACGAAGTAACTGGCTATGCTTGAGAAGGTTTTCTGCAGTTTCCTTCAAGAACTCCAGATGAATAGCGGCATAGTTCCTATCATAGTCGGCTGCAGCCGCAAATCCTACCAATTCCTAGTCTACTCACAAATTCCTTCCACTCCACTCACATCATCACATCCTAAGGCATCACAATGGACCTTATGGTCGAAGTGTAGCCCGTCCAGGGCAGCCTTTACAATCTACCTCTACCTCTTACTGGTGTGTAATGCCCCAAAAAGTTAAAAATAAATAAAAAGTTATTTGTAAAATCGTGGGTTAAAAATTTCTTGACAATGGTTATGGGGATTAATTTCAAAATACTTAGTCATATTCCTTATAAAGTCACTTTTGAATTATTTTTGCTTTTAAATTGTCGTAACTTTCACCGTATTAGTCTTTTTGAAAGTATAATTTTTTTGCATATTGTTATTTATGTATACTTATGCGTTTTTCAATCAGAAATCTTCGCCATGCAGAAAGGCGCCCAGATCTATAACACGAAAGGTTAAAGGGGGCACATAACAGCATCTTCTCAAATAGTCAAGTCGCACTTCCAATCGAGGATAGTCTATGAATGCTTCAAGAAACTGAACCGCCTGGCACTGAATAACACAGTCAGACTGATCTGGGTACCGGGTCACTCTGGTGTTAAAGGGAACGATGCAACCGCCTCGTTGGCACGAGAGGAGTCATTTCATACGCCCCTTTCATCTGAGCCTGCCATTCCCAAAGCAAGATGCTCCGTAATTTACCGAATCAAGGAGTGGCTACGACAAGCTCATCTCGATTACTGGAACTTTGCACAGGGCATGCAACAGCCCAAGTTGTGCATAGGCACAGCTAGGCCATTCGATTGTGCTCGGTTGAAACTCAATAAAATGCTTTTGAGAAGGGTGGTGGTGCTCTTGACAGGACACTGTCGATTGAACTACCACCTTCATAACTTGGGGATCTCTGTTCATCCCACTGGATAGGACCTGTATGGAGGACGATGAAACCTCCATACATGTCATTTGCACCAGCAGAAACCTGCCGGGTATCAGACATAAAATGTTTGGGTCCGAAACCCTGGATCCATCAATTCTGAGAGCAATTGCGACGGAGAAGCTGTGTGTTCTGTGCGGATTCTAGCCTCATCAGAATCCTATAGCTCCATCTGCTTAAAATAGCACCTCTTACTCGGAGACGTCTCGCTTTCGGTGCTAGGGGCCCATTTGCGGTACCCCTCTTGCTAATTATTATTACTTAGGCGTCATAATACAATACTTATGTCAAATTTCATGACGGTTAATTTAGACATGGTATGAGGGAACTGACGTATACTATATAGACAAATGTCTTTGAATTTTTAGTGCAATATTTAATTATAATTTTTTGGTTGAGACTAATCAAATTCATTTACCGACACTTTTTCCTAATTTCTGCCAAAAAAGTGCATCTATACTTTCAATGGTGCCATACTAACCATATTAATGTATATCTTTTGTCATCAGAATTGCATTTGTGAACTTTTACATTGATGCGACAATTAGAAGTAGGCTAATACTGACTTGAAAGATTAGTTTACATGATTATTATAAGTCAAGCAAATAAAAGCGGATTAAAAATTCAAGAAAACAAGTCAGTTGAAAACAATTTGTCCTATTTGAAATGTAGCTCCGAAAAGATAGTCGTGAGCAATACTTCTGAAATAAACCAGGCAAGTGGCCGTGCGGCCAAAAACATTCTGCTTGGAACTTGAAGGTTACAGGTTCGAAAGATCGGTCAATTTACTAGACTGTCGGTGTATGGACAAGATCGAAGTATAGGGCTCATGTGTGTTTCAAAGCATTTTGATATCAAGTTAAGAAGTTGATACAAATAATATTGGGGATTTATCGAAAAACCCTATTTATGCGAAATCGCGTTCATCTTTGTCTTCAGTAAATTAGATCGTCCAAAATCCTGAATAAAATATTTACCATAATATTTTCAAACAATCGAAAATAATAATAAAATGTTACCAGTTGATTTTCGAGTAGACAATTTTAAAATTGAACATCACTGACTCTTATGATTATAAATATATTACGCAAAAAGTGAGTGATCATCAGTTGTTTATACGGTATACAGAAGCTGTTATACGAACTGTGTATCTATTTTCCTCTATATACAGACTAAATTGACGTACACTTTACCAGATATACTCTTTATTTTTTACCTGACTGCTCCAGAAGGAGGGTAAGTATTAGGCCATTTTATGAAAAATTTTGTGAAGAATTTTTGTCAAGGGTTAATATTTTCAAGTGTTACAAAGTCGCGACTAAACTTAATATACCTTGTATATTTACATATAATGGGTATAAAAATACTTGGACCTATCCGACTCATTGGCTTCCTCTATAAATACATATTTGTATATTTGCCTATATTTTGACTATACCAATTCGCCAATTTTTTATACACTACTTTTGATCACTGATTGTGTATAGATATCAAACGTACTATATTGGAGGGTATTCGAGGGAAACGTTTCGTTGAATAGCGATAGCTCTATGATTTAAAACGTATGTGTGTTGAAAACATTTGTTTAAACCTGCAACACATTATCAATATACACAATAAACCTTTTCGTTTCGAATTACAATTTGTTTTTGTTTCGGGCAGAATGTCAAACAAATCATTGTGTAGAAGAAATGAGTAAGCAGTAATAGTTCACGTCTTTGTTCATCTTATTGTAGTGTTTGAAAATCTGCCCGAAAGGAAAACAAATCGTGAATCGTTTTATTTGAAATTAAAAGGTCTACTAGTAAAAAATGAGCCAACCGGAAACGTTAATTTTCTTGCATTCCTTAAAACTCCTCACTTTTGTAACTCTCTGTATAATGTTTAATTTTATTATTATATTCACCAAATGTATTTGATCCTAATATCAGTAAAAAAAACATTTACTACAAGAATAATAAAAATTTTGAGAGACTGATTCGGTTCAGATCGATTAATTTTTTTTTGAACGGGAGTGTATTTTTCCCCCAAAAATACTCTTAGAAATTAAAAATTTCAGTACGTTCCAAAGTTAAAGCCACTCTCTGACCGTTCGTTCTAAAGCCGACCCAGATCTCTAATATAATTTAATGTTTTAATAGATATGACTTGTAGAGTTAGTCTACATCTAAAATCTACATCTTATTGTAGAGTATGAAAATCTGCCCGAAAGAAAAAAAAAATCGTTATTTGAAATTAAAAGGTCTATACGTTTAAAATATACAGAGGTTGTGAGATATTATTCACACCAGATTTTTATTTTCATAATACATTAAGTAGAATACTTCACTCTAATAATGAACCGTGTAGTAAGTAAGTATGTATCTAAGTGTTATGTTAAAAGAGAAAGTTATTGACATTTTAATTCTCTTCAGACATATTGGCATAACAACGTTGTTCATAAAATATATATATCAAAATAATATTTAATGGGCTCTTTAAACATATTTATAAGACGTTGTAGTATAAAGTGTTTACTATATGAACATCATATAATAATAATAATGGAAATCTATTTTTAAATAAATTACCTATTTTAATAAGGATCCAAAATATACTGAAATTGATGTCATATTTAGCTAAAGATAACACCAAACAATAAACTTTTCGAATTTTTGTTTATTTTCCATGACGGTACTGCTATTGACACACTCCACGGATAATATCCACGGATAGTTTTGGCATAGAGGTTATGAATATACAACCTCTGTCTAAGTAACAAGTTGGTGCGGCATTATAAGCGATGGGGATCCAAAAAAGTTCTCCAGATATTATTTAGTTAATGCTCATGGAAATTTAGACTTGAAACGAAGTTGTCTTTTACCTGTTTTGAAAAAGTATTAGTGCTGCACAGTTATCTTATTTAATACCCTCCGAATCCCAGCTCAATACTCTCCAATAAAATAAAGCCCCAACTATACCTATTGGGGTAGCTACACTACCCCAATCCAATCCAACTCAACCCAACCCAACCAAACCCAAATGAGCAACCCCAACCCAACCATTTTCGTCCTAGCAATCATTAAAATTCAAAACTTTTTTTTAAATTTTAAGTAAAAAAAATATTGTAAAACATTTTTTTACAATATTTAATTGTCAAGGGGTTGACTTGGATTGGGTTGAGTTGGTTTGGGTTAGATTGGGTTGGATTAGGTTACGGATTTCAAGGACAAAAAGGACTTTTTCCTCCATGGAATCACTGGCTGTGGTCTTTCCCAATCATTATCACCCATTTTCAACCATTTTTACTAAGGGGGGGGGGTGATAAAACGAATAAAATCCGATAATGAAAAATGTTCCAAAAATATCGCTTGATAAGTAATAAACAAGATCGGAAAATAAAATTTCAAATTCGTCCCCTTTACCTAGATCAGTTTTTTGTATTATAAATACGTATTTCGACTACAATGTAGTCATCATCAGTATAAATTAGCTAGTCGTACTTTACTCTTTGACAATTAGAGATAGTTATAAAGTCGAGATCAACAGACAAAAAAATAAATAGAAAATTAACTAGATTAAAATATATACTAGATTTAAAATATAATAAATTTTAAATTATATTGAAATTGCTCCTGCGACAATATAAGAGTAATTTTAATAAGAGTAAAATTAACAGGAACAAATGTGAATGAAGAAATTTTAACAAGAGCAATTTCAATATAATTTAAAATTTATTATATTTTAAATCTAGTATATATTTTAATCTAGTTAATTTTCTATTTATTTTTTTGTCTGTTGATCTCGACTTTATAACTATCTCTAATTGTCAAAGAGTAAAGTACGACTAGCTAATTTATACTGATGATGACTACATTGTAGTCGAAATACGTATTTATAATACAAAAAACTGATCTAGGTAAAGGGGACGAATTTGAAATTTTATTTCAAAAACCTAGAGTTCTCACTAATTATCATTCGATAATATAACGTTTAAAGATCGGAAAATGTTTGTAATGAATGCAGTTTGACGATTATTTACTTGATCAGTTAAAAGTGACCAAAAAACAATATCCAAATGTTAGCTAATTACTCGAAAAATTATTTGCTGCTTTTAATCGCTTCCTGCACGATGCAGCCAAACAATTTGATTTAAAAAAAGCGTTTCATATTGTTTTTAATCATAAACAAACTATTTTCTATCTTTTAATATGTCATTGAAAAACCGTGGCTGTATATTCATAACCTTTTTGCCAATATTCACATTAGTTTCTTTTATACGAAACTAATTACCAATTTTTTTACACTGTTTTTAGTGAATTATAATATAAATAACTATATAATATATATATATATATATATATATATATATATATATATATATATATATATATATATATATATATATATATATATAATATATATATATATAATATATATATATATATATAATATTTTTCCAACACATTATCAAAACAAATCCGTATCTCTAATTACAGTAACGGATAAAATTTTTATTCTGACTGGCTTTTTTAAATTACAGACATGGATATTATTAGAATCACAGAAATTCCTATGTCAAAATAAATCCGTGGAGGTTGTCAATAAACACTTCGTTTCCATGAAGGAGAATGTATGAAGATTCGTAGTATCCAAAGCAACGTATTCAAATGTATATAATTTATAAGAGAGATCTTGTTTTTCAAATATCTGTGAATTTTTTGGTATAATAAAGTTGGTACTAGTTAAAAAACTCCCTACTCAGGTATGAACTAATTAAAGCATTAATGAATAATTTCAACTTGTTGTTGTTCGAGTATATATTATTACCATTCAGGCTCATGTTGGTTTAAAAAAAAGTATTAAAAAAACAACATTTTTTTGTAGTATAATGAATATAATATGATTCACAATATGATTCATATTATTAAATGTTAGTTGACATATTGGGTGCTTCAATGTAGAATAACACCATGTAACACTCATGTATCGATTAGTGGTACGTACTAGGTACACTTAGAATATAAAAGACAATAAGATTTTATCTTAATATCACTTCTCATAATAAGGAATACTAGTGTTTTGTTTTATTTACTGTTCGCAACATTTCTTTGATGGTAGTCATAATAATATTTATTTTCTGTTTACAGAGGTCGTCAAAACATTTATATTCATAAATATACAAAATACTTTTGTGTTAATTCTTTTTTACTTGGGAGGCGTTATTAGGGTGGATATAGAAGCTAATCATGCTGCAAACTTCTGTTAATGCATTTAAAAGGATACTGCAAGAACTGACTACCAGCAAAGTCAATCGTTAAATAAAATTTTTTTTTAAATGTTAAAATGAAGTTTTGAATCGCTTATTTAGTTAGTTTTATTTCTTTTTTTTTAATTAATCGCATTTTATTTTAAAACCTGATGAGATGTGATGTTGCATACAATCACAGCTTAAAGATGTCTCAATACATAACTCATATACTTATCAAACGAGCCATACCGTAATGCGCCAACTACTGGATAGAATCATACAATATATCATTTAAACAAGCTAAGCGTCAGTCAAAGGCAAACGAGTGCCAACGAACAAACAAAAAATGTATAATCTCAAATTAGACACTACAGAAATTTCACTTGTATGAGTAATGCTGAAACTGCATGAGTAATTTCACTTGCATAATAAATAATTGTTATGATCAATGCTCTAGTATATTCTTCTACGAGAAATTTTGCATGATCAATGCTCTAGTATATTCTTCTATGAAAAATTTGCAATTGAAATTTGCTGGCGAGAAATTTTGAAACTGTTTTGTAAGGTTTGTTTTTGCCACCATATTTTGAAAACTGGTGACATACACATATACACAAATATACACATATACACGTGAACGTCATAACAACTGTCAAATAAAGTCAAATCAATTTCTATTTTACATTTACTGATATTTTAAATTAAATATTTTAAAAATATTTAGGACAAATAAAAAAAAATGTTATAAATTGTTGTAAGATTATTGATATACTTTACAACATTTATAAAATCCTTATTAAATTTTATTACAGATAGTACTCATTTGAGTCTAGCGTAGGAAATAATAATAATAATAATAATAATAATACTTTATTCACCTTAAAGACGTACAAGTACATATAGGTTTGTCAACAAAAGAAAAAAATTCATCTAGTGAATATGGACTACATTTAGTTATGATTTTCTTACAAGCAACCTTAAAATGATTGATACTTGTGATACTTTTAATGTCGTCTGGGAGAGCATTGTACAGTTTTATTCCATTGTAAAGTGGACCAGTTTCGAAAAGTGTTAAATTGTGCCTTGGTATTCTAATGTCTTCCGAATATCGTGTGTCATACGTGTGATGATAGCTATTTAGATCAAGATTATTTAGATTTGATTTTATATATACTAAACATTCAAAAATATATATTCCAGAGAGCGGAAAAATTTTCAATTTTCGAAAATGTTCTCGACATGAAGTGAATTGATTTATATTTTCAATAATCCTTATGATCCTTTTTTGTAGAATAAATATTTGTTTTGCTAGAATTGAATTTCCCCATAAAAGTATCCCATATTTGATTCTACTGTTGACGTATGCATAATACAGTGACACTAGGATGTTATTGGCTAGGTTATTTTTTAGATTTCGAAATAAGTACACCATACAATTTAGCTGTTTACTTAAACTGTAGCAATGCTCTCGCCAGTTCAAATTTTCATCGACACATATTCCCAAAAATTTAGTACTAGCGATCCCTAATATTGTCTCAGACGAGCACGTAATATCACAAGTTTCCAATGTTATATTTGAGTTTCTTGTTTTAAAATGTATGTAGTTTGTTTTGTGTAAATTCAGATGTAACTTGTTTGCTTTGAACCATGTTGACAAATTACCAAGTATATTATTTGTTTTTGTTTCTATGTCGGATGTTTTTTTGCTGGATAACTGCACTGTTATATCATCTGCATACATAATAACTTCCGGATGATCCAAGAACAAAGGAAGGTCATTTATGTAGATCAGAAACAGTAAGGGGCCAAGTACACTTCCTTGGGGCACGCCAACATATGAAAACTTTACAGACGATTTCGCACTATTATTATGATTTACGCACACATATTGAGCTCTTTTATGAAGGTAGGATTGTACAAGGTTATTCGGTAATCCTCTTATTCCATAACCGTTAAGTTTGTTCATCAATATTTTATGATCTACACAGTCAAATGCGCGACTTAAATCACAGAACACATTTATTACACTCATTTGTTTATCAATTTCGTTAAGCACATTAACATAAAACTCTACCAATGCTGTATTTGTAGATTTACCTTTTGTAAAACCATGCTGTTTATTTGTAAACAAGTTGAATTTGTTGAAAAAAGCAACGAGACGTTTTGCTATTAGTCCTTCAATAATTTTGGACAGGGATGATATTATGGCTATCGGTCTATAATTTTCTTTTGATAATTTGTCACCTTTGTTTTTATAGACAGGTTTTATCATTGATATTTTTAGCTTTTCCGGAAAAATTCCCTCCTGAAAGATCACATTTATTACAAATGATAATGGTTTTGCTAATATGTGTTTATTTTGCTTAATAATATTATTTGAAAGCTCGTCAGCACCACTTGAACATGTATTGGACAATGATTCGATGATTTTGATCACTTCTGTTTCATCAGTTGGGTACAAATAAAAAGAATTGAGTACTTTTGCGTTAATGTCGATTGAATCACTGGCTGGTATTTTCTGTGCTGCCTCTAAGGGTAGGTTAATAAAGTATTCATTAAAATGTTCGGCAATGGTGTGTGCATCATTTGTTTTTTCGTTATCAATTTTTAACACAATGCTTTCATTCTTGATAACAGATTTATTTTGTAGACCGTTTATTAGTGACCAGGCTGTTTTTATTTTATTCAATGAGTTGTTTACAATATTATTATGATACTCCTTTTTTGCTTCATCGACCATTTTTCTATGCTCTGCTTTTTTCTTTTTATAGAGGTTTCTCAAAACTGAATCATCAGATCTCCGTTGAGCTTGGAACATTAATTTTAGTTCACTGCTGGAATCTAAAATTTTAGCCGTGATCCATTCTTTTTTCGTGTTTTGATGTACCGTTTTTTTAAAAGGAAAACTGACGTTGAAATAAAATGTAATCGTTTCTATAAAATTTTCAAACGTTTCATTTGAGCCTTTTAAACCGTTTGAAAACAGATCAATCCATGATTCATTACTAAGCAGATGCGTAAAGTATTCCTTATTTGCTGGCGTGAAAGATCTTTTATATAAAATGCTTTTCTGCTCTGATTCAAGTTCGTACTTACAATTTACGAATTGAATTTCATGATCAGATATAGGTAAGCTTGTAACCACGGTGTTGAAATCACTCGATATATTTGTAAACACGTTATCTATCAATGTTGCTGACGTTGTTGTAATTCTTGTCGGAGATTGAACTGTAGGTATCATATTGAAACTTTTTAGCAGGTCAACTAAGAGGTGTTTTTCGTTTGTGTCTTTTAGAAGATCTACATTAAGATCCCCTGCCAGAATTATATGATGTTTACTATCGAATAGTTTATCCAAAACACAGTTGAGAGTGAATATGAATTTATTAAAGTTCCCTCCTGGAGATCTGTATACACCAAGTACCAGTAATTTTAGATTACTGTTCAAGTTGCACTTCACTCCACATATCTCTATGTCTTTTTCATAGCAGAAAGTATTTAGATCAATTGGCGTGACAGTGATATCATTTCTAACCCAAAGGCACACTCCTCCTCTAATGTATTTTGTTCGGGAAAACTCACTGCAGAGATTGAACTCATTTATGTGCTGCTGCATCAATTCGATCGTATTCATCCAATGTTCTGTTAGTACTATGAAATTTATATTAAAATTATTACCAGTTAAAAGTTTTTTAATTTCGAGCTCTATTAAATTTGCCTTATTCTTGAGTCCTTGAATATTTAGATTTACTACTCCCAGAGAATTATTTTGTAGTATTTTTTTATCGTTGTTTTTTGAAATACCTTGATTATTTTTATGGCATATTTGTAACTTTCTGGTTGTAATATGCTTTCTAGTTTGTGTTTTCTTCAATTCTTTCCCATTGTTGTTTTGACTGTGGCTTTGACCGAAAAAGATGTAAATTAAATCTTCGTACCGTCACTCCTTCCGGCCAAAACTCAGGGCTATATAACTGGTCTTTCAGTGACCAATCGACTCCAACTTTGAATGCTTTATTTCGGCCTTTGGTCTCCATTTTTTCGCAAATAATCTCGTTATCATTATTGGTATACTTTTTAATGTATTTTATTACATTCTCTTCAGTGTTTTGTTGTTCCACACCTCCAACATAAATCCACACCATTCTTGGTGCAGCTTTCATTTCTATTGTGTTGTCTTTCTTTGTACCCATTATGGTGTTTCTACTTTGCCGTTTTTTATATACAACAGTTTTGAACTCATTAGGATCGTGTAAATCATGCTTTACGTTTTCTGATTTGTTTTGTTCATTATTAATTTCGGTTATAATATTATCTGATGTTTTTATATTTTGATTTTTTTTAATTACATCACTGTAGGATGTTTTGCCTGTAATATTCTTGCTGATACTTGGTACATTTTTCAACGAGGATGTTTCTTCTTTTCCTGCTATAGATTTGATTGAAGTTGAATGTTCTTTGTGAATTGTTGAATTATTATTGCTAAAATTAGAAATGAACGTCCTTAAAATACAGTAGCTTCGATACTCGACATTTACTTTGTAAATTTTAACTCAAAAGTTGGAAACAATTTAAAATCACACTGTATTTTGTTTTTAAACAAAAGATTACTTTTTTTTTTAAATATAAATCATTATACATTTGTTATTTCCAGATCCATGTGTTTTTCATTAATTAATGAACGCGATAAATAGAAATTATTAATTAGAGCATTAACAAAATTGTAAAAATCATGAATCAATATGCCATTATTTGTATTTTGAATTATTATTAAAAAACATTGTATTGAAATATATTGCGATATTTCAATATAACGAATGCAAACATAGTATTCGTCAAGGTAGGCAACTTATGTATTATTATTGTGTAAGTTATCTGAACCTAACAATTTTTAACAACTGATCCGTCACCAACTAATAAAAATATAATATTATTTTTATAACAAAATCTATATTATTCTACATATTATTATTTTTGTATACTTATCTGTCACAATACAATAATACTAATGTCAATTTCTATTCAGGCTACATAATACATAGTATGTAAGAGCTAGTGTATATATAGATAGATTGTAGAGGCTGCCTTGGCCGGGCCACACTTCGACTATAAGGTCCATTGTGATGCCTAAGGATGTGAGGATGTGAGTGGAGGGGAAGGAATTTTTGTGTATAGATTAGGAATTGGTAGGATATGCGGCTGCAGTCGACTATGATAGGATCTTTGCCGATATTCATTTGGAATTCGTGAAGGAAACTGCAGAAAATCTTCTCAAGCATAGCCGGATACTTCGTTATCGTCCATACGCAGACAGTTTAGACAATTAACCCCCCCCCCCCCATTTTTGTCTCAATAATTGACAAACTGCTAATGTCGGTATTCGAACCCATTACCTCACAGTTTCCAAGTTGGCATACTATGCAGACATAACGCCTTAGACGGCTCGGCCACTTGGACTGAACCTGCTATTGTATACAATATAGACAAACATGCCATAGCATTGAAATCCAGAGGTCCAGGGTTCGATTCCTGGTGAATATGTAAATTTTTCATATCATTATGTAATTAATTATACAATGACATGTTTGTCTATATAGTTTACGCTAGTTCTTTCATACTATGTGTTACATAATCTTAATGGAAAATAACATTAGTATTGTATTGTGGAATAATAAGTTGATGTTGACTACTTAGTTATACTGTCTATGATTTGGACGAATTGATTCATGTATAAAAATCATCCATGGTGAAACGATTAGCACACTGGGATAGAAATCCAGAGGTCCAGGGTCCAGTTTTTTCATATCAATATTAAACTAATAATGTTTAATATATTTTAAATAAAGTTGAAAAACGTGAATTCTGAAATGATATGAAATAATATTATCGAAAGTCGAGACGGGAGTTAATATTTTTGGTCTCAACTAATGTCAGAACCATATTAACAAGAGTCAAGAAATGCTTGTTCATTGTGGATTTATTATTAATACAATATTATGTAAGTAATAAAATATCTAAAGAAAACTTAATGCTGCATTTTCGAAGCGAAATAAATCGGCGGGATTCTCTTTGTCAATTTTTAACGTGGTGGTCGATACAAGACGAGACGAAATTCTTCTGAATTTCGACGATAGCGCGAACAGGTTTTAGGTGTGGATGAACCCACAAAATTTAAATCGAGATGAGAAATGTAGAATTATCATCAGTAGCCTAATAAAATGGTTGTATAGTCAGTTATCAAAAGTTTTATGGAATATGGCAAACTATGGTTTTATGTTTGCTGGATCGTAGTAGCGAAAGAGCGCTCACAAAGGTGTGCACATATTTCAAATAATTGAAATTAAACTAATAATATATTTAATTGCTTGAAAACATAAAATGGGAGTCATCAAATTTATGAATTATTTCATTTCAATTTAAATTATTTGAAATATGGCTACTATGCGCTCATATACTGCTGCGACCCAACAAACCACTCCATACAACTATTGATAATTGAAGTGTACTTCAGGTTTCTTTTAATTCGACTTTTCTGAAGTTGACATTTTATAACGGTTTTGCATTTTAAAAGCCCTGATAATATGCAAAATGTTAAATCTGATTATCGTAAAACGTAAGGGACAACAATACACAAAATAATTGAAGTTTTTGAATTATTTTCTCTAAATATTACAGATAAAATAAATTTATGGCCCATTAACAGAAATTTAAAATAGTTTCGATTATTTTTTATATGTTTTATTGTTTGAAACATGTTGGTTAATATTTTCTTTGAATTTATGTGAGAAAAGTTTTATAATTAACCATAAATAATACGTTGGATAACAAGAGGGGATAAAGTTTAGGTACGGGACTAGTTAATCAGATATTACAATACAATAAGAATAATTATAATTATAAAATAATATTAATATGTACTGAATGTTTCAGAATGTTATTGAAGCGTACGCTTGACGTTCTAAAATGTAACCAACAGCAGGCACTGAAATAACGTGTATTAAATCGTTAATAAGAACCATAGCGAATTGCTGCTATGCTCTTATAGCCCTTTATCATTAATGGCAAATCATTAACGGATTATGCAAAAAATTCAAAAAATCATTTATAATCATACTATAATTATAGTCTGCCCCCATTTTTCTGCATATCATCTTTCCTGAAAATATTCCTTTTCAGCTCAGCCAACAAAACAAGCACGCGTTTCTACAGCTTTATAAAATGTGATTAATAGTAGTTTAATTTCAACGAAGAAGCTCCAGAAAATATCTCTTGGGATAACATGCAAATAAAACACTTTTAAGAAAAATCTCACATTTTTCGGAAGCATGAACAAAGATGAAAAAAATATACTTGTCGAATCGATAACATCCAGTATTCTTTGATTGTGGTCATCAATAAATAAAATCAATAAGTATTTGATGTCGAAGAATGTTAATTTTGTATTGAATGGTTACGTGACGAAAATCCATTACAATTATTAAATAAAACAATTATTTAAAATTTTGGTAAAATAATTTTATTTTTATTAGTTTCGGAACACAGTTCCTTCTTCAAAAAAAAAAATTTGACCAAGGAACTGTGTTCCAAAACAAGATTTTACTGTGATTAAACGAAATTTTCAAATATTTGTTTTATTTAATAATGTTATCAATGTTCAGACATAATACTTAAACGTCAAATTAAGTATACTTTAGTCACTTAGGTTGGTATCTAGGGCGTTATGCCAGAAACTGGGAGGTTATGTGTTCGAATCCCGACATCAGCAGTTTGTCAATTATTCAGAAAAAAAGGGAAGGTTAGTTGACTAAACTGTCAGCGTATGGACAAGAACGAAGTAACCGGCTATGCTTGAGAAGGTTTTCTGCAGTTTCCTTCACGAACTCCAGATGAATATCGGCATAGTTTATATCATAGTCGGCTGCAGCCGCATATCCTACCAATTCCTAGACTATGCATAAAAATTCCTGCCACTCCACTCACATCCTCACATCCTTTGTCATCACAATGGACCTTATGGTCGAAGTGTAGTCCGTCCAGGCAGCCTCTACAATCTATATATCTATCTAGTGTGTATTTAAAAAAAAAATGGTTTTAGTTTAAAAAAAAATTGGTGTTTAGTTTTAAAAAAAAAAACTAAACACTTTATAGAAAATAATTGAATTATCAATTATTTTCATAAATATGAAATTTTGTTAATTTAGTAATTTCAATTAAAAAAAGTATTATGATGTATTTTTTAAAAAAAATAATGAAAACTAAATATACGGTACTTTAGAAAAAAAATCCAAAGCAGAGTATTGTATGTGGAATTATGAAAATTGGAAAACGATCGGTGCTAACGCGATACACGTAAATATAAAAAAAAATAACACGTTGCACCGAAAGTCTTTCAATAAAAGCTGGGCCCATTAAAAAAGATAATATTGAGGTAGTAAGATCTTTACTATCCAGTAAGTGTCTAAGTTATCGACAAGTGATTCGAATCTGAAATACTGAAAATAAAAAAAAGTACAAAAAAAAGAACAAAACAAAATATATGTTAATATATATAAATAAAATATATTTGAAATAAATACTTTTTCATTTAATATGTTGATAGTATAACTATCCTTAAAATACTAAGTTTGGTTGTACAAGTTATAAAAAAAATTACATGAATATGTACTAGATTGAACTGTAGTAAAAAGAAATATCGTATATAAAAAAAAAAGACACTACAGTAAAAAAAAAATGTTCAAATATGTCTGATTTGCAAAAATATAAATATACACTACAAATTTAATTCAGATACATAGTTGTATATAAAGGGGACTTTACGCTTCTGTAAAGAAAAACTACAAGGCCAAAAATACCAAGCGTATACAAAACAATATAGTTATAAATTGAAAAAGTCATTGCATATTCACATAAAATACATAAATTGTACAGCCAAAATGTGTATAGAATGTGTATTGAAATGTGACAAGTTTGAAAAACCACAAGTTTCGGAATGGTGAATTAAATAAATTATACAAAAAAAAATATACTTAGATACAATCAGATAGAAACCATTAATTCGCCTATTCGATACTTCAGCACAATCCATAATAAATATTCAATTTGTAAATTGAAGAAATAAAAATTCAAAATACCATCTGATTAATTCATGTGAGACAACTACTTTTAGTAACTGTACTGAGCCAACTAATTTTAGTAACTGTCTTGAGACAAGTACTTTTTGTAACTGATTTGAAATATGTGCGGAAATATCGAAGTAAGCTTGGATATACTCAAGTCATATCCGATCTAAGTAAATGTTTGTTGAAATTATGTAAATTCTCAACTCGCATAAACCAATAATTATATAAATTATTATTTTTTGAATAATAAAAATATGAAAACAAAATAATAATAAATTTTAAACAGTGGAGTACTAAAAAAATTATTCTCCACTAGGTTGGTATAATATAACCGAAAGGCAACCATACTAACAATGGATATAAATAGATCATAGTTTAGAAAAATCAATTAACTATTAAATAAATCTATTCAAATTAGTTAGTAATGAAGAGAAAACTGTGCCCTTCAATCGTGTTACACTTTTCATATATTTTGCCATGTCGTTAAAGTTTTGTCAAACTGGATTATATTTACTTAAATTCTCTCAATTAAAACTTAATTTGGAAATATTATTACAGTTTATATTTTATATTTGTCCAAATAATATTTATAATTCACTTGTTTTAATACCCTCGTTTATCCAACAGAATTGTCATTATATATATATCCAGACTTTTTTATTTTGTATCCTTTTTCAATTTGGTACTTTAGTGCCATGTTATTGTATAATTAATCAGGGGTGAATTTAATTGAATTTTAATGAACATTTCTAGTTCAGAATAATGTATACATTTTATGTTTGTTTACAAATATACTGAAAATTTAACCTTGACTGAATTTTTGTATCCATAAATTATTTACTTTTAAGAGAGGAACTAGGTCATCAAAATTTTCGTACTTAAAAAATAGACCTTACGATTGTTTTGAAAGAATTTAGATGCAGAAGCATTCGAAGGAAATATGTGCGGTTATGTCTATTGAAAAGGCCGAATTCTTCTAAAAGTAGCACTCATATAGATTCGATGACTTTCGATTTTTATTATTACAGAAATATCGATATTTCATTTAGCTATCGTATAAATTAAACGTACATTAAGTATTTCATGTTTCAAAGATTAAAAAAATAAATAAATATGGAGGAGAGAGGGTAACTTACAAACAGAAACAGCAGCATGGGTACTCTGTTATGATAATGATACGTTTCTAAAGGTTTGAGGACGACATAAATGCACTCCTGTTTTGTGGAAATACGTTATTCAACTAGACAAGATTATAAAACAATTTAACTTATTTAATTCTTATTCAAACTATTAATAATATCATTTATGTTGTTTGAGCTTGACGTCATATAGTTTTGAAGATATAATTATGAAATTATCTATATTCGAAAATATTGTTCATTATTATCTTTTTATTCACATACTTTCATAGTATTTTCTTCATGTTTGTTTAATCGAACAAAAATATCTGAATTGCAAACGCTGTATGTATTCTCTTTTCTAAAAGTTGCATCTTTTCTAAAATCGGAACCATTTTTGCCTGTCGCCGCATAGACAGTGATATATCACACAGTCATGTTTTGGATTTTCTGTTTCAAACCAAAAATATTTGTTCGGTTACATTTTTTTGCAGGAATAAAATACTGGACAACCAAGCTCTCCGATGTGGCTTATTTCCCATGTATAAAGAGTTAGTAGGCCAAAATTAGAATAATAGAATATATTGCACATGAAGTTTGCAAAATTATTGACAATTGTAGATAATCACAATTCATTCTAAATAAATATACTTGGGTTTATACACTAGTTTTGGAGATGGTCAAGCCAACAGTCCTTGTAAAACAAAGCAACAAAGAATGTTTTAACATTTTTCGAAAAAACATATCGACTAACAGCTCTTTGTTACGGATAGGTACACTTGTAAAGCCGATTGTATGTATGTTTTAGGTATAAATATAATACCTATATCTAAAACGATAAAAATTTAATTTTCATAAATTTTCCCAGTATCTGGATCAGTTATTTGTATTCTATAACATATTTCAAATACGACATAGTCATCTTCAGTATGAATTAGATAATCTTACAGAAAGCTTCCTAAGTAATAACATTTTTACCCGAGGAATATTTACGAAAACTGTGTAATCAAAATTCGTTTTTAAGCAGAACAAAAAATTTACCTAAGAAGTTACATTCAGTTAAATAGAGTTCTCTTTCATAAACTTTACTGAATAATATAAATACAATGGTTTTCTGAGACATATTTTCAAATAGACTCCTTATTAACCCACCTCTAAAACAATATATAAAATATATATTGTATTTTATTGAATTATTGATAAGTTGATCATAATTTATTTATATTGCCTACAATAATAAACCATTTATATAATAATTGAATTAATAATTTTAGCATCATAATTCACAAAATATTACCACACAAAATACAGACAGATATATTTTATAAGACTCTTTTAAAACGTTACATATTATTTATGTTCAAATTCACTTTTATTATGTTTGGCAAGTTATATAATATAATAATGGGATGTGTATAATGCCCCTATTATTATCTAATATCCACTTTCATTATACTTTATAATATTTTTTTAGGTAGCACAAACTGCATTAAACTGCATTATATACATTTTATGTAAAGGTACTTTGTACAATACATAATGTGCGTGTGTTATATGTCAAAAGTATGGTCATAAACCTATTTGTTAACTTTAATCATTTTTATACTATGTTTAATTTTTTTGATATCATACGTCATCAGTTTTTAGGTTTATCTTTATGGTACAATAATTTTGAAGTATAACGTAGTGCTCCAAAAAGTGATTTCAAGAGCGTCAAAATAAAAAATAAACTTAAAATAATGCGTGGATTATCACGGTGAATAGTAACATTGTGTGTTTGGTGGTCCAATCTATTTTCAGAAAAACGCATAAAGAAAAAATTCTATGCTTTAAACAGTATGAATCATAATCAGAACTTCCCGTTATCTCCACCAAATTTATATGTAATAAAAAATCAACTTGTTTTATATGCAACATCTAGGAAAAAAACTGACAATCTTCAAACGACTGAACAATATTTTATCAAACATAGCTTAAAAATACCGCAAAGAAAGATAACTGATTTCCACCTAAAAAAACCTATAAATTGGCCCACGCATAGGAGAGTACAATGCCGCAGATAGACACACAGATCCACATGCAAATACACTTGGCTTCAAACTTATAACAGCTTATGACTGAAACCTTTTAAAATCGATGCCTTAGAGTTTATCTGGTCACGGAAAAATGGACACAATTCTAATTGCGCCTTTTTTGCACATATTTAACAATTTACTTTTTATTCATGAAGATCGTTAAATATACATAAACTGCCATTCGGTTTTTAACCTGCAAGAAATGATTTATAAAGTAAAGTGATCAGATACGGGATACGGCGATCCGTTTAGTAAAGAAATTAAACTGGTTTAAATTTTCATTTTTTAAATTAAAAACTTAGTGTGGACGTTAACTAGCTTTTTCAGCGTTCTTGGAATATTCTTTTTTCATACTTGCTGCAAATAGTACCTACAGAATCGTTACTTATCGTTCATTTCAAAGTCAAGTGTCAGAAACGATACGCTGTTGCCATCTCAGACAATATCTTTTAAGTACAACTAGAATATTAATATATTAATATCCAAAAATACATTGCTATTAAGTCTCGAATAGGGCTTAAATCTATACGAATATTATAAAACTGAGGAGTTTCTATGTTTGGATGCGCGATTTTCAAGATCGCATTATATAGCCCGTTTATTGCGGAATGTTACAAGCTATAAAATTTCATACATTTATGCCATCTACATTAAAAATCTAATTTTTAAACGGTGCGAGACAGAGAAAATCATTAAATATAAAAAATGTTTATTTGATAAAACAAATAACTTTTGCACAAAATATTTTTTCATCAAAAAGTTGAGGCACAATTTCAGTGAAAGCCTGTACGGGCGGCTAGTGATACAATATATGACGTAACCATAACAATTATTAGTATTATTACATAAATGGGATAATAATATTATTATCCCATAAAGAAATAACGTAAAATAAAATACAAAATAGGAAAAAAATATAATAAAATATAATAAAATATGGGTAAGTTTAAATGTTAGACACAATTATTATTCAATAGTTTTCCATATAGAAAGTTTGTGAAATATTAAGGATCGAAACAAGGTGCAAAATGGATAGTGAATTATTTACAATATACAGCTCAAGAAAACGATTACTCTAAGGTTGTTGAGTTAGTATTCAATAAATCAAAACCTATAGAACAATGTCTTGAAACTTGGATCATTTTGAATGTATTTTAACTACTCATCATATAGTTTATTTTATTTATTAGTACAAATATTTGTGATTATCGAACAAACAATATTTTTATTTTGGCGATAGTTTCGCAATCACTGTTGTCTGTTCAGAAAATATATAATAATGAAGTCATTATTATATATTTTTAGAAGTATCAGTGATTGCGAAGTTACTCTATTTAGTAATTATATTGGATTTTCGTCAGGTAACAACAAAATTTAATACAAAAAAAAAACTTTGTCACGGATTAGTAACAAAATTTCAAACTTTTATCTTTATTTTGCTCGAACAGCCTAAATAAAACATTACTTTACTTTACTTTAGTCAAAATAAAAAATTGGATATATATTGGATTGTTACAATAAATAATTGACCAAAAAGGTGTGTTTTTGAGCTGTTTTTAATGTAATCTGCCGGTAAAACACTTTAGTCAATCACTTTTAGCCTTGAAACATATTTCACTCTTTGGGAGAAAATCTAACTATGATTAAAATATTTCAGGCAATAATTTATGTCGATTAATATTATGGAGAAGTATTTCTTAAATATTTTATAAACTTTCTGTACATATCAGACGACTTACACTATTAATGCGACTGCAATATATCATACAGAATAACTGTCACAATTATGGTTTACCTTTTGCCATATTATTATTATTATTATTACTATACCTTTATTAGTGAGTAACAATTAACATTATATGTTCCTTTACACAGCAACGTATTACTTCTTTTGCAATATTGCTGTACAAATCGATAGTATATAAACAATTACTATCAATAAATTATAAAATACAAAGGGCGTTTATAAATTATTTTTTATTGTCCAACATTTGCAGGTGATACTACGGTAATAAGAGAAACATATGTAATTAATTCACCAAATTAGGAAACTTAGACATTTTAACGGAAGACATAATTTTGCATCTTTGTTGCACAAATTTTGTTTGCAAAAAACGTATACCGGACTGTTTTTATTTTATTGAGGCTTGTTACACTGTTAGAAATATGTAAATATGTCAAAGTTTACAAAATTTACAAACTATGCTATGATCGTAATATGAATATTAATCGTTAAAATTAAGAAAATAAATTTTTCTTTCAAACATACACTTACCTCTAATATTAAAATTTGGACAAACTTTAATATTTGCACATACTATAATCATAACAGGTTATAAAGAGTAAACAAGCAGTACTTATATTTTTCAGTAGGATAGTAGGATTTAAAAGCAGTATAGTTTAAAAACTACTCATTAATTTTTTACTTTGAAAAATGCATTTATAAGTAGTTTTAAGCATCACGTATTCAAAAAAAAATGTATAAGGTATCATAATAATAATACCAAAAATATAATAAAGTTTAAAAACTACAACCCGACTACGACATAAAACACGAAACAAATTTGTAGGGCATTATAAACATTTCTCATTTTCGAAGGCCCAACAGTGATGTACAAAACAAAACTGTAACAATTCCCGACCTTCGACTACAAGAAATATTTACAAGGCTCTTCGAACTTCTTTCGTAGTCGGGTTTTAGTTTTTTAAACTGTTTTATATAAGATTTTTTAGTATAATATTAAGAATCTGTGAATTAAAACCATTTGTTTAACTCCAAACTCGACATTTGTGAAATTTTTGTTTGTTGCTTAGCGTATTATAAAAGTCATATTCGCTTTTTTTAATTTAATATGACGTCACGTAGCCTATGATACGCGAAACTATAAGACGAAGCTAACGACACCTCATTCATCAAAATCGGATGCGTAGTATAGGCGCTACGGTGGAACATACTTAAATAAACATATACATAGACTGCTAAAAACATTATCGTTTCTTTTGACGTTGCTGTAGCCGGGTAAATAGAAAGTGATTTTATAATCTTGATAACGTGATCTTCTATTATACAGGTAAATGTATTTTGATTTTAATAAAACTTCAGTGGAAATTGAGTCAAGCCATTTTCTAAATATAGTACAAAATTTCGCAAGTGAAAATAATTTGTCGATTTGAAATTGATTGCCCAGCCTAGAAATAGTTAGTTTGCAATATAATAATAGTTTATAGTTTGGCACACTTTATATAGCTTTGCCTACATACGGTATTATTAACAAAGTATAATATACACTTGTCCACAAAAGTAGTGATCATTTTTCAAAATTTTATCCTTAGTTTGTACGTCAATCATTCTGTTTTTGGGAACATATTTCGAATAAAAGTTGTTGGTATATTTATAATGAAAAACTTTTATTCGAAACATTTTTTTTGCAAAACGAATGAATAAGACACAAATCGATTATAATATTTTGAAAAATTGGCGCTACTATTGGGGACATGTGTAGATACATATATTAAATTATAAACCTATATAATATATTACCTCTATATTATATATAATAGTTAGTTTGTGTCTTTGATGTTCGTCAGTATATACAGTAAAAAGGTATACTACATCATCTATATATTGTAAAATACATAGCTGATGTATTAATTAATATGAATATATCATATAGTATACTTACTATCTACTTTGTTTAACATTGTTAGTTAAATGACACGTAGATTATATACTGATCTTGAATATAATCTTCATTGAAGATTCTCAAAATCTATGCTTAAATAACATCAACTTATATAACATTAAAGAATCATGATTACGGTGAAATATTCTTTATAATTCTTAATTATTCGTAAAATTCGTATTTCTTAAGAATTTGATGAAATGGAATTATGAAATTGACATTGAACCCTCAGTGTATTTAATTTTTGATGAGTAAATTAAGTTTATTATAGTCGCTAAATATAATATGTATATGTGAATATAACGTCTAGTCCTAATAGATTTTATAACGGTTGAAAATATAATTCGTAGAAAACAAATTTTGATATAAGTGTCCATAAAAATACCTAATCAATCCATTTCCGCACGTCCATCCGTCCGATACATAATTCAAAAATGAAAAGAGATAGTAACCTAGAATTTATGTGAAGGTTCTAGACCTAAAATTAATTTCAAGTTCATGAACGGCTAAAATCGGTCCATGCTGCCCCCGCCATAAATGAAAATATCCATTTTTGAACCAATTGGATACCAATTTTTGTTGAATTTTTTTTTTACCCCTTCATAACATACCACGTATTTCAGCAATTAACTCAGATAGTTAAATAAGGTCAACACTACTATTAAAACACAAAATTTAAATAAAATGATATAGTAGTCAAATACTACAATAGAAAAATTATACATTGCATCTAAAACAAATAATTTTACATTTGATTCTCACTTCTTCAGATAAAATTAGAGTTTCGCAGACTGACATTAGATCAATTATTTATATTGGAATCAGAGGTAGTGAAATTTATCAAGAGAAGGTTAGGTTTATCAATATATACATTTAATATTCAAAGTTTACAAGTCCATAAAAATGAGATCATAGATAATATGGCTCGTAATGCCAATATTATTTTTTTATAAGAAACATGGAATAATAACACATTCCTGTACCTAATTAACTATAGAGTCAAATTTAACTTTGCAGTAGCCTCGTTCAATTTTCAGACACCAGTGATCGCACGCGGACTGACGGACCGTATATTTAAGTTGCTAAATAATAATTATAATGTATAGTTTAAATATTTTTAAATTAAATGTAAGTAACAAGAATTTGGAATTATAACATGTTATTTATAATAAATGTCTAATAAAGTAAGAAAACAACAAGGCTTTCAAATTATATAAGCATACATTTATGCCTTTTTTTATAAATAGACTAACAATATTGTGAGATATTGTATAAATATTGTAAGTCTATTTATATAAATAAAGTCTAAATTTACGCTTATGTAATTTTAAAGCCTTGTTTCTTTCTTACTTCATTAAACATTTATTCTAAATAACATATTATAATGTATATATATATATATATATATATATATATATATATATATATATATATATATATATATATATATATATATATATATATATATCATTTAGTTATTACGTCAGTGGACGCGTCTGAACATGCATAAATTGATTGTATGAATGTACTAAAAGCCTCTAGTTGATAGGGTTGCGAAATTTTAAATAGCGGATCGGCAAATATTTTATGTACTCTGAGTCCGCTCGCAATTACTGTAGTGTTAATGTTCTAATGTTTGTGCTGTCGGTGTAGCTATTTACCGAAATTATAACGATCATTCATCTTTCTACAATGTAAAATATTGTCCACTGCAGAAAGACAGACTAATGTATAATGTGATTTCGCTTAAGTGTATAATGTATATATAAATAAATGTTTTCTATGTATTGTAATGTACATATTTTTTTACTGAATTTCTCCTTAACACTGTGCAATAGAGCAGAATAGAAATCAGTGTTCCATCGATCGATTGAGTCGATCTGATCGGACTTTCATGACGCCCCAAAAGAAGTATAGAAATTTTTTTTGCAAAACGAGCACTACTTTTGTAGCCCATAGTACATGTATTTAAATTTTAAATGCCTACAATAATTATTAAAATAATTGATAAAAACCGAACATTATTTCACTTAATTATTAATGGACGCATATTTAATATATACACATACGAATAAACACATTGAAGAAACATCAAAATTACTTGAATGATGTTTAATCTTGATATTATAACTCAAAGTCTGCAATCTTTTATACATATATGTATGAAATTCATGAAAACCTTTCAAAATGTTCAAATAACAACTCTTCTGTAATCTTAAAGAGGGTGGCTCGCCGAAAACGATACGCTTATATAATAAAACGTATCGTACAATAGAGTCACTCAAATTGTCATTGTCTTGTCGACGATGTCACACATTATGAAATCAAACATTTATCTCTATCTTATGGTAGGTGTCCATCTGAGACAAAACAGTCTCGAGAGTAGTCACGAGACTCGACTCACAAATGGATAGGGCGCTGAGAGCAGTATCGGAGATAATTCTGAACAGTCTCCGAGAGAGCACCGATCACAGGTGGACATGCATATTAATGCTCTCGAGACTCAGTCTCCAGTCTGCCGTCCGTGTTGGAAGAGTTTGCGAGCTCTCGAAGACTTTACTGTTGTTCACCCACTACTATATTTTATCGATGGTTCATATCCATAGAGAAATACAGTTTGTTTATGTCATAATATTTAAACCCAGTATATATAAATATACAAGGTATATTAAGTTTAGTCCCGACTTTGTAACGCTTGAAAATATTAATCCTTGACAAAAGTGCTTCACAAAGGTATTTATAAAATGGCCTATTTATAATTCGGTCATTTCCGCAACTCAAGAACGAAAAGAGATAACGGGCTGAAATTTGTTTGTGTGTTCTAGAGCAAAAAATTAAGGCCAAGTTCGTAAATGGACAAAATCAGAACGTGTTTCCCCCCTTTACATCTTTGAAACAGTAAGTGGTAGAAAAAAAATTTCTTAACAAACAATCTATTTCTCTTTAAAATAAAAAACTTTTTTTGAAAATTTTTTTCATAAACTTAATAGTTTTCTCATAATTTGTGCTCAAAGTTCCACGGAAAGCAAAAAATATGCCCATTTTTAAGGTCATGAGATATTTTTTTTAAATTGTGACACAACAAACATTTATAAATAATTCATATTTTATAAACATTGAATAGGCAGAAATATTAACAATTCAAACATTGATATACAATTCAGTATATACTGGGTATTCAAACAGTTTACTCAGTTAGTTTCTACATTACTTATTATTATTGTCTTATCGCAGCTGTGAGTAGACTCTCAAGTGGAAACGAAATATCCTTGTCTCGAGACTGGAATGATTATCGAGTCTCAGAGAGTTGTCACGAGAGAAAAAGTGATCTCAAATGGACAATACCCTGAGACTAGTCTCGAGACTTTCTCTCGAGACTTTGTCTCAGGTGTACACTTAGCTTTATGAAATCAAGCATTTGTGTTTTTTTTTAAATTGAATTATTTTTTTGTGAAAATAGTTTTAAGTGATTTTTAACTAATATAGTGGGTATATAACACAAATATATTGTGATTTGACGTCGTGATCATTTTCGAGTCGCGTCGCGTCTTTTTACGATTTTACGTCCCCTTTTATGAATTATCATATTTTTTTTTTCCAAATTAATTTACCATATCGGAAACGAAAAATATTTTTCGAGTTTTTGGTATTTTTTCTAAGGATATTCTTTAGAAGAAGATGAAAAAATCACATATATCTAGTTGGTTTGATAATTTTGAAGATAATTTTCGTAATACGTTCTCTTTATACATATCTCAGATCATAAGTTGGTTTTCAAATCGTCAAATTTGCACAACTATTTTCTTTTTCGGTACAATTGACCTTATATGCGAGAAACAATTGAACTTTTTGTTATTCTTTGAAGGTTTTTTATATATTTTGGAAAAAATCGAAAAAATCACTCAAAATGCATAGCCATCGATTTGAATGAAAAAAAAAACAATTTATAAAATAATGTTGGACTTACTACAATATAAAAATTTTGTTGGTTTGATCATTTGACGGATAGTTTCCGAAATACACTATTTGGATTAAGAGTTATTAAGAAATAATCAGGAAATAATTAAGGGAATTTCATTACACCATTTTAATTGCCACTCTGTACTCTATAATCTATAGTATATTTAATTCAAATTCATTAAACATGTTAAAGAATTCACAAAATGGTATTCTATCATACTCCTGCTTTATATACTTATTTATATATATATTGTTGTAATGAAAATTATTAAATAATTTTTTTTGATCCAACACACATTTTAATTATGAAAGTAAAATATTACGAAAAATATTTAACAAAATAATATTTTTCTCCTTGCAGAAGGAGTTTTTTTTTTGTATAAAAAGTACAAAAAGAAAATAATGTAGCTCGATTTATTTTTTTTCTTAAACTAAGTTTTTTTTTTAAGTCGAAAAATGATAATAAGATTAATTGTTGCTTTTGATTTAAAGTTTTTTCTATTTTAAAAAAAAATCAAAAATTTAAATAAAATTATTACATTTAATTTTAATCAAAAGTCATACAAATTGAATGTTTTTCAAAATAACAGATCACAAATAAATAATTTTGTAAAAACAAGATAATTTTTGTGAAACAAGTAAACAGAAGTAAGCTAGCTTACAGTTATGAATGTATCATAAAATTTGTATATAGATTTTGAATTGACACTGGCCGTGTCCATTAAGTCTCTGCTTAAATATCAACCAAGCGGGGTATGACTATGGGTCAAACCCAAGTAGAGGTATAATTTTTAATTAATTTTATAAATAGTCTGAACACTCCGACTACGTCCATGGGTGTTGATATACTAAAATATTCTAGAAGCCTCTATGCGAAAATATATTGTCAAAAACAAAATATTTATTCAAAAAAAACAATCATATTCTAGAACGACCCATGGTGGGTATATAAACCGTGACCAGTGTCGATTCAAATCAGTTTTTAAATCGTGTCTGATCAGTTTAATATCGACTATTGCCTGCTAGTATCAAAGTATATAATTGTTGTTCAATCCAGATCAAAGTATAAGTTGGAATTTGTACAAGTAATTTGGTCAAGTAATTCGAAGTTTAACATTGTGTGAAAAAGAATTAAAATAATTGTTGAAAAAGAAATTGGATAATCTTTTTTTTTTTAAAGCAATAAAATCAGGTTTTTTTTTGTTTCGTAAAAACTTGTGTTTAATTTAATTTTTTTTTTTCTTTTCTTTAAACAAAAACGTGCGTGTTGTTCCAATTACAAAATATTTAGTAGTATCGTTTACTAATATATTTTTTTTTGTTTTTGTCGAGTATCGGAATCATTGCAGGTTCGGGCAGCGCTCCTTTGAGTATAAAGAGAGCCAAGATACCGCGACAAGTGGCGACCGTGACAGGACCAGGAGACGTACGGAAGAAGAAAAGAATTACAATGGCAAGCCGCAGCATCCCGATGCCACGATTGCGTGAGATGATGGAGGCCGAAGGGCTGGACAGCACTGGCACTAGAGAGGTCTTACAGGCAAGATGGGAGGAGCACCAATCTAGGCAACAAGGAACACTGACGTCAAGGACTCAAGGACCACTCATTCCCACATCAGAACGGCGTAGAAGTGTGGTTTCCAACCCGGAAGAGCCAGCTGCTGCAACAATGGAAATGATGTTTGCGACAATAATGTCCAACTTCAAGAATTTGGATGAGAGAATGGGTGATCGATTGGAGAAGATGGCCGACCAACTCAAAGGATCTGAAGAACGGATGGATGAGCGACTTGGAAGTCGACTTCAGGAATCTGAAGGAAGAGTGGGCGAACAGACATTGAGTATAATGCAACAAGTCTAACAAGAGCTGAAAGAGGACTTGTCGGAGCGAATGGAGAACCTAAGAGAAGTGTGTGTACGACGTATCAGCCAAATAAGCACTGACGTCGAGGCTGTGAAAGCTGACATCACGAACATCAAAGCCGATGTCACTATAACCCGCACACAAATCGAAGGCATAGAAAGCAACGTAACCACACGACTTGATGGCATGGAAACGAAAATGAATGAACAATACAATAAAGTCGTGGATGACATCATACGGATCGAAGAGCGGCAGATACAACAATTGCGCGACATGCCTATTGATCCGCAAGAAGTTAATACAGTCATTCGCTCCGCCACATTGGACACAACGACGCTTCTGTCCATCATGCCGGAGTTCAGTGGTAGACCGGCCGAAGATCCAGTAGTTTTTTTGAAAAGAGCAACGACATTACTACGACAAACGCATCTGCCCGTAGATTGTTGGATTGAGATGGTCACAAAAAAATTAACAGGACCAGCCAGAGATTGGGCATTAATGAATCGTGGGTTGGGCTACACCTTCGACGAATGGAAGTGGCAGTTGGAAAGCTTCTTTAACAGTGTCGGAAGAAAAGCCAAAGCCGAACTGGAACTGATGACCGTTTCCCAACCCACAGGATTGAAGACAGAAGCGTTCGTAAATATGAAGGTGCAGCTATTCAGAAGAGTGCACGCCGATAGGAACATTGATGATGTGGTGCCAATCATATTAAGTTTATTACGCAATAACATACGTCCACTAGTAAAAATTTTGAATCCAAGATCAGTGGACGAGCTACGCACCACGGTTCGAACTGTGGACGAAGAGCCAGGATCAATAATGGAGGAGATTGGTTCTGGAGAAAATATTAACCTCCACAAAACCACACAACATCGGCGTGAACACCAACAATTACCGGTCCATTTAACAACAATGGAGACCAAGAACTCACACCAGAATGGGCCAATTGTGGAAGTTGATGTGCGTGGAAGATCAATATTGGCACTGATCGATAGTCAAGCATCACACAATTTTATCAGCGATGAATTGGCAAGAAGTATTGGTAAATGGCACCCTGTCAGAGATAGTACAGGGAGTGGAGCCACAAGCAATAATACTTTCAAAATTCTTGGAAAAATGTGCATGGATGTGATGATATCAAGAATGAAGTTCAATGTTGAAGTAATGGTTGTACCTGGCCTACGGAACCACTTAATACTTGGTCATGTATTTTTAACAAAAAATGGTGTGAGCATCGATTACCGGAGTGGTATAATTTACTTGGGGTGTGATAAGAGAGTCCGCATTGCATGGAGAAAACCAGATGGAGCCCATAGAGAAATGGCAGCAATTAACGATGCATTGGGCGAGTTACAAATTAAACTCCTTGAGAACCAAGAGCAGTTAAAAGATGTCATTCGGCGACATCCCAGCGTTTTCGGCAAAGTTGGAAGGACAAAAACGATCACACACAAGATTGAGATTACGAATAATTCCCCCATTAAATTACGACCATACCCGTACAACAATGAGAAGCAACGGGTATTAGAAGAGATGATTGAAGAGATGGAAGGCGATGGCATTATAGAACCATTCACATCGCCTTGGGCCGCACCCGTCGTATTGCCGAAAAAGAAAGATGGTACTTTTCGATTGTGAGTCAATTACAGAAAATTGAACGATATCACAAAGAGCAACGCGTTTCCGATTCCAGATCTGCAAGAGATGTTGAGAAAAGTCAATGGAGCAAAAATATTTTCTACATTGGATCTTCAGACTGGTTATTGGCAAATTGAGATGGAGCCACAATCGAAAGAGTACACAGTATTTACCACCCCAAGAGGTCTCTATCAATTTCGCGTCATGCCGTTTGGATTGAAGAATGCGCCAGCTACGTTCCAGAGTTTAATGAACGAAGTACTATCTGGATACATCGAAGATTTCTGCCAAGTTTACCTGGATGACATATTAATCTACAGTCGATCAGTCAAGGAACATTTACACCACCTGGATCTTGTACTTGAAAGACTAGAACAACATGGATTAACTTGTAAACCAAGCAAATGTGTCATTGGCAGCAACAAAGTCAAATATTTGGGACATATGTTGAGCGAAGACGGCATTGACAGAGAGGAAGAGAAGAATGAAGCTATCAGTAATCACCCTGTACCAAGAACACGAAGACAATTACGACAATTTTTGGGATTATGTGGTTGGTACAGGAGCTTCGTGAAAAACTACGAAGATATAGCTGCACCTCTAAGCGAAATGCTCAAGAAGAACATAAAGTGGCTAACATTGCATCAGAAGGCGTTCGAAAATCTGAAATCATCGATTGTGAATGCACCGAAACTAACACATCCAGATTTTAAGAAGACGTTTTGTTTGAATACGGATGCTAGTGACGTCGGACTGGGTGCAATATTATTCCAAATGGAAGATGATGGCAAGACAAGACGAATAATAAATTACGCCAGCAAGAAACTTGGACCCACGGAAAGAAAATACGCCACAACAGAAAAGGAATGTCTCTCGATAATCTGGGCATTGAGGAAGTTTCGAGGATATCTTGAAGGAAGACATTTTAAATTATACACAGATCATGCAGCGCTCCAATGGCTGAACAAAACTAAAGATAGTCGAGCAAAATTGACAAGATGGGCATTAGCATTGGGAGCCTATGATTATGAAATAATTCACGTCCCCGGAAAAGATAATCAAGCCGCCGACTCCTTGTCCACACAACCACAAGGCAAGGCTGAAGACGAAGAAGTGGAGGACATTCCAGAGTGGGTGATTGAAAAGAGGGCAAAAACACCGATAATCCTCAACGTCATCGAAGTGGAAACACCCACACTCGACGATATTAGACGATGGCAGGATGAAGATCGTGATGTGACTGCCATCAGAGGATACATCGTTGATCACAGTAGTCCACTGAGAAGTAATCTACGTCGACGAGTGGACAGAACAAGAGCTAATTACACCGTAGCTGATGGGATCCTCACGACAGTGATGAAGCAGCACACCCAGGATGGAGAGAAACATATCGTCAAATCCGTAACCGCGTCTACTGGTATGGGATGCAAGATGACATACGCAGATATGTAAAAGGGTGTGACACGTGTGCTAGAGTGAAGCCACTGAATAAGAAACCAAGTTCAGCAATGAGAAGTCGAAGACCTACTTCACCATGGGAGGTAGTCAGCATCGACTTGATGGGTCCATACCCACGCACATCACGTGGAAAAACGAATATATTGGTCGTTACTGATCTTTTCACTAGATGGATCGAAGCATTTCCATTGAGGGCCACGTCGACCTCGAAGATAGCACAAGTACTCAAAGATGAAGTATTCAGTCGATATGGTTATCCGAGAGCAGTACTTAGTGATAATGGTCCCCAGTTCAGATCAAAAGAATGGAAAGCAGTGAACAGAGAGTGGCACACAGAAATATGGACAACGCCAATATACCATCCACGAACCAACCCCACGGAACGCCAGAACCAGGAATTAAAGAAGTTGTTGCGATTACATTTATTGGAACAAGCACACAAGAATTGGGACCAACAATTACACAAGTCCTTATTTGCAATACGCAATAGAGCAAACAGAACAACTGGTTTTTCGCCTGCCCGATTGTTACTGGGGGCAGAAATGAAGAAGCCTGGGGATTGGCAAATTCAAGTCGAAGAAGAGCCTCAAGAACTTCAAGAATGGGCCAATGAACGAGGCCAAGAACGTCAGGAAAATGTTGAAAGAGCTCGGCAAACAATATTGGCCAATGCCGAAGAAAATGACCAAGTGGAAACGGGACTCGTTTATCAACCTGGAGAGTCCGTCTGGATGCGCAACCAAGTGCTCAGCAGTAAGGTGGAGGGTGTCCATAGTGGTTTGGCACCAAAATGGAAAGGGCCTTACAGAGTGCTGAGGAGTTTACCAGCTGGAATATATGTTGTGGATACAGTGCCTCCCACGAAGATACATGGAGGTCTCTTGAAGCCGGCCAGTGCAAGGACCGCCGCCAATGGGAATCTGGGAAGATTGAGTGTGGGGAACGAGGTGTTCGGCCAACTACTTCCAGATCGATTGGGGGGTCAAAGGCATGGAGGTGATGGAAGACGACGGGATGTACCAAGTGTGGACGAGCCAGAGGCCAGAGCATTAGAGCCAGGGTACAACTTGCGGCCCAGACGACCGGCAATCAACAACAGGCGCCGTTGATGAAGAGTGAAGAACTAATGTGTACGTACACTTTTAAGTTATGCTAGCTAGCTAAATGTACTAGTACAATTCAAATAGTTCTTAAGTCAAAAATTGGTCGACCAAATATAATAAGCAAATTAGAAAATGTGTGTTGGATTCTAGAGGGGGAGATTTTGTTGTAATGAAAATTATTAAATAATTTTTTTTGATCCAACACACATTTTAATTATGAAAGTAAAATATTACGAAAAATATTTAACAAAATAATATTTTTCTCCTTGCAAAAACAAGGAGTTTTTTTTTTGTATAAAAAGTACAAAAAGAAAATAATGTAGCTCGATTTATTTTTTTTCTTAAACTAAGTTTTTTTTTTAAGTCGAAAAATGATAATAAGATTAATTGTTGCTTTTGATTTAAAGTTTTTTCTATTTTAAAAAAAAATCAAAAATTTAAATAAAATTATTACATTTAATTTTAATCAAAAGTCATACAAATTGAATGTTTTTCAAAATAACAGATCACAAATAAATAATTTTGTAAAAACAAGATAATTTTTGTGAAACAAGTAAACAGAAGTAAGCTAGCTTACAGTTATGAATGTATCATAAAATTTGTATATAGATTTTGAATTGACACTGGCCGTGTCCATTAAGTCTCTGCTTAAATATCAACCAAGCGGGGTATGACTATGGGTCAAACCCAAGTAGAGGTATAATTTTTAATTAATTTTATAAATAGTCTGAACACTCCGACTACGTCCATGGGTGTTGATATACTAAAATATTCTAGAAGCCTCTATGCGAAAATATATTGTCAAAAACAAAATATTTATTCAAAAAAAAAACAATCATATTCTAGAACGACCCATGGTGGGTATATAAACCATGACCAGTGTCGATTCAAATCAGTTTTTAAATCGTGTCTGATCAGTTTAATATCGACTATTGTCCGCTACTATCAAAGTATATAATTGTTGTTCAATCCAGATCAAAGTATAAGTTGGAATTTGTACAAGTAATTTGGTCAAGTAATTCAAAGTTTAACATTGTGTGAAAAAGAATTAAAATAATTGTTGAAAAAGAAATTGGATAATCATTTTTTTTAAAGCAATAAAATCAGGTTTTTTTTTTGTTTCGTAAAAACTTGTGTTTAATTTAATTTAATTTTTTTTTTTCTTTTCTTTAAACAAAAACGTGCGTGTTGTTCCAATTACAAAATATTTATAAATATCGTTTACTAATATATTTTTTTTTGTTTTTGTCGAGTATCGGAATCATTGCAGGTTCGGGCAGCGCTCCTTTGAGTATAAAGAGAGCCAAGATACCGCGACAATATATATATATATATATATATATATATATATATATATTAATATATATATATATCTATATATATATATACATATATATATATATATATATATATATATATATATATATATATATATATATATGTATATATATATATATATCATCATATCAATTAAAGTTCACTTAAACATCATTTCCATCAAATATGAAAATTAAATATCTAATTAAAATGAATAAAAACTAATATTTACTTTTTACACGTCTATGAACTTTTGAAAATTTTGTTTATCTACCCAGTGTTTAATATCTAGAAGTGATTTCATCATCGATTGCCGGAAACAAAAATAATTGGGTAGTCCAATAAAGTCTCTCTTTTTCATGTACGGTAAATAAGTTGAGTTGAGCTGTGTAAGACCTACGTTTTGGTCTCAATAATCCAAACATTAATTGTCAGAATAAAAAATAGATGATACAACTTTTTACGACGTCAGTGAAGAGATACCAACACCCTCTTAAAAGAGAGTACCATGTATACAAACATAAGAAACTATTTTATGACATCCTGAACTATATCCCCTCGAAAGTGCAAAATGGACTCAATGAAATGGAAAGAATATATTACTAATAAATAATCATTATGAGTAACTTCTACTTATTTTAATTCAGTTAACTAACATAAGCTATAATTGTAATTGACCATTAAAACTTGTACAAAAATCACTGTAAATTCTATACTTTCAATAGAATTTCTATAATTTATTATAAAATTATACCTCCCTCAAAGATATTTGCACATGTTTTCCTTGTGAATTGGTAAGGGATTCGATTATTGAATACATTTAGGATCTTTCTTTAGTACCCAATTGGGGCAAAATAAAAAAATAAAAATATTATATTATTACTAGCCTATGCTTAGATTTACCACAAGCTCTTCATATAATCCTAGCCTACCAAAGATTCTATTCAAGGTTCTTCTTGATTCCACTCTTAACCGCTTGTGCATTAATCACGAGTCTAAAATTTATTTTTTCTTTGTGAAACAATCACGAGGCTGGCTCGTGTAAACTTATTTTTTACTTTGTGAAACAATTACGAGTCTGGCTCGTGTAAACTTATTTTTACTTTGTGAAACAATCACGAGTCTGGCTCGTATAAACCTAAATTGACTGTCAAAAATGTAAAGTATTAAAACAAAGTTAAGTCTTAACACTTAAAGTATAGTCTTGTTGCATTATATGTTCCTTCGAGTGCTTCGAAAAGTATCCTTCGTGATTCGAAAAGTCACACACTGAAGGATTATTCGTTGATTTTTATTTTACACTGTAGTATTAATAATAAATGAAATTATTTATTTTGCAGTCATGAATTTTTCTTTTAAATAATTATTTCCGGCACATAATTTATTCAAATAAGTGTAATCATTTCAGATACATAATTTATTAAAACAATTAAAACTACAAGAGGTTAAGCAAACTTTTGTACTAGACCTAATAGCTAACATCGTGGTTTAAAAAAATATGAGCGTTACACTTTCATCGAAAATTGAAATTTTTTAAGCACGTACCATGTTTTCAATTATCGTAGGGTTCGGACTATTTCAAGTAATTGCAGAAAACGTTGTAATATTTCTATCTTGCTTTCGTTCGGTGGAGTTCATATAAAGCGGTATCCATATATTATGCCAATGTTAAAATAATAATATTTGCCTCATTCAAAGCTATGTAAAACGACAACCATTTGCAACAGTATAGTTGTTAACAGAACTGTCTTTAGATTTCTTATAATATGTGTTAATACATGCTATACAACAATTCTTATATAACATCATTTAAAAAACAATATTTATGTACTTCTATGTCGGTTTGTAAATAAATTTAGAATGTCGGTTTTCATCCACTATACTAACTGTCGTGTTGTGTTGAATTTTAATCTTACATTTAATCATAAAACTTGGTGAGTGCTTGTTTAAATCTGGTTCAAATATATTGAAAATAATTATTTCAAAATGTATATATGTATGCCATTTTATTTAACTTCTAAAGAATCGTTATGAGTTCTTTCTTTCTATAGTTTCATATTTGAAATAAATAAATTTTATACACGTACATACAATAGGGGAGCCGGATCGAAACGGTATAACTAAGTAAAACCGTATTCGAATTTTAAGTCACTCACAAAATCATAGATCAAATAATTGTGACAAATTTTTGAAATTCTTCCATTTAAAATACTTATGCTCATTTGTACCACATCATTTAAGTAAGACTTAATTTAAAATAATTTTCAAATCATCCCGTGTTATTGCGCTTCACATTTTAATGCTTAGCTTATGCACAAACCACTAGTGTTTAATTGGCTATTTTTGATCGAATTAACAGATGTCACTATTATTTTACAGATTTTAAATCTCTAGGTAAGGAACAAAGAAACCAATTTAATTCACTGTTGAAGATTTCTTATAACGATACCAAATTATGAAAACAATGAATCACTTGATTATTTTCACCAAATTTTGTTAATATTTATCACCTTCATAAATATATATATACTTTATTAATTTGCACAGAAAATAAGCACTCAATAACTCATCAATATAACATAATCAAAACGATTACAAAAATACTACACCATCAATCATTTTATGCAATAAAAACAAAATGTTGACGTTTTTTTAAATTTTGAATATCTGGGAGTATTCGCTTGGTTTTCAAATATTGCTTAAAGGCTTTAGTAATAAAAATAATTTCAAACAGTAATTTTATCCCCATATAAAGGGTGTTAAATTCTATTTTATAATTGTTATCCAAAAAACATACAACGTAAGTGATTTTAATTTATGAATTTAATTTTTTAATTCTTCTTCGTTAATTGTTATACTCAGTATATAATATATACCAGGGTATATTCAGATTAATTCTGACTTTGTAACGTTTGAAAATATTGATCGCAGAAATAAAATTTTGTTATCGGTGCTCATAAAATGACCTAATTATTCCATTTCCGCAAGTACGTCCGTCCGTCTGTTGACACGATAACACAAAAACAAAAAGAGATAACGAACTGAAATTTTATGTGTGTGTGTGATAGAGTTAAAAAGTAAGGTCTAGTTCATGAATGGACAAAATAGGATCATGCTAGCGCAAAATGGGCAAAACTGTCTATCCTTGAAACCGTAAGAGAAAGAACAAAAATTTAAGGAGAATATGTCCCTTTTTTAAAAATAAACAACTTTTATTTGAAATATTTTTTCCACAAAGTCAGTATATACCGGGTATTTAAGCAATCAACTCAGTTATTTATTGTTTTTTTCACTTGTTTTACTTTAATTTTAAAAACAATTACAACTGAAATCACAGTTCACTTTGCTTACGTTTAATATAACCGAAGTCAGTGCTACTTTTATAATAATAGTGCCACAAACGAAATAATTAAGAAAGCTTTAGTTATAATTATTTCGTAGTAAATGTGCGCTTTAATAAAAAACTTCTTATTGATAACCTTTGATTATATTTGATAACTAACCTCCGACGCAAAAAGACGGATGTTATAAGTTTGAAGCATCTGTGTATATGCCTGTGTCTCTGCCTGTGAATCTGTCTGTGGCATCGAAACTTCCAAGCTCGTGGATTGTTTTGAATGTGTTTTTTTTTTATTATACAGCCCCGTATCTTAAAATTCACCCAATCTGATAATAATGTATAGTCTATCTATCGCTGTGTATATGCAGTGATTATATATTGTGTCTTTGTTACATATTCATGTAGACACACTCACACGACGAACGACGGACAATAACGACGATGTATACATGCACGAGTTAGATGCAACTATATATAAATGATTGTAGTTAGAGAGTGATAAATATAATAGTTATATATTATACAATACTGATTTTAATACAGTCTAAGTGGGAACTAGTAAGATGTAACTATATATAAATGATTATAGTTAGAGAGTGATAAGTATAATCTCACACGACGAACGACGGACAATAACGACGATGTATACATGCACGAGTTAGATGCAACTATATATAAATGATTGTAGTTAGAGAGTGAAAAATATAATAGTTATATATTAGACAATACTGATTTTAATACAGTCTAAGTGTGTACTAGTTAGATGTAACTATATATAAATGATTATAGTTAGAGAGTGATAAGTATAATCGTTCACACGACGAACGACGGACAATAACGACGATGTATACATGCACGAGTTAGATGCAACTATATATAAATGATTGTAGTTAGAGAGTGATAAATATAATAGTTATATATTATACAATACTGATTTTAATACAGTCTAAGTGTGTACTAGTAAGATGTAACTATATATAAATGATTATAGTTAGAGAGTGATAAGTATAATCGTTATATGTTATACAATACTGATGTAAATACAGTTTAAGCCTGACAAAGTAAACCATGTCATAGTTCACTACATATAGACAGTGATAGATACACTATACATTGTTTGCAGATTGGGTGTATTTTAAAATAAGGGCTGTATACATAGTTTACTTGCTGCGGTTCTTGGCAATGTACAAATTCAACGTTCTATGTTTGATAAAGGTTCAGTCGTATGGAAATTATTAGCTCTTTTCCAACATAATGCATAGGCACACTATTAGCAGTATACTATTTTACATAAAAAATTGGTGGAAGTAACGGGAAGTTCTTATTCATATTATTGCATTAAGGATTTTTTAAGTTTTAAATTGTCGTTATGTGTATTGTTTAATTGCCAACTTATCACCTCATCAATTTACATTATTTTTTGATACTTTTTAATGGCTTCATTTTTGTAATGTTATAAAAGTTTTTTTCGTTGTAATATTTCATACACTTTTTTAATTTTATTGTTTTCTATTTACAGTTTTCCTCTATATTTACTTAAAACAGAAATTTAAGATTTTCATGTAAAAGATATATATATATATATATATATATATATATATATATATATATATAAGATATATATATATATATATATATATATTCATTATTCATAGGTAAAAAGGATTTCATTATGCATCTTATATCTATCTTTATTAGTACTACAGCCATGCACTCTTTATGATCGTATTGGCATCTTTGACATACCTCTTTTTTGTGGAAATTTTTGAAAAATATTTATTGTAAAATATGAAAAAAGCTGACTGCAATAAAAAATAATTAAGTGAAAAGAGAAAAGAGAAAACGGTATTATTTTCCTCCCATATTGTTTGATTTGCAAACGGCATATTTAAATGTTATAGCCAATGTCACTTCCACATTGAAGACGAATCTAACGTCACATCATATGTTAAAATGTATCAAGCTGTTTAGGCAACAGAGCTTGTCAAATAAATAGACATATATATACTACCCATCTTCTGTGGCAGTCGGGTAAAATTTACTTAATTTATATGTGGTGGAAAATATTCAATCAATTCCTAAACCAGCCAATGTTTGTATGCTAGGGCCAATTTTTTGTTTTTACCTAATTAGTTGTATGAGGCGATATCTGTCGACGTGTTCAAAAGAGCCGTTAGAACAAAAATTAAATTATTAAGGATTTGGGGAAAATATATTAAACATTTTCATAACTGTGAAGACAATGGCTTAAGACAAAAATGATTAAGATCACTTTTATGAATTTTCCATTTAGACAGTTCAATGTAATGAACATAGAAAAAGATACAACATAGAATAGGTATAGATGCGATCTTTCGAATTGAAAATTTTGATATATATGTTCTCGTTTGATGGTCCCAAGAGACCGAAACCATCGTTTTAGAGAGATATCTGTGTGTACGCAAAAAATTGTTTTAAAATGACCAATCATAGAAGACCAAATAGTAGACCAAATGATCTCCTTATTATACCTGGGATATAATATATACCAAGGTATATTAAGTTTAATTCTGTTTTTGTAATTGGTAAAAATATTGATCACAGAAAAAAAAATTTGGTATAGGTGTTCATAAAATGATCTGATTAGTTCGAAAATGTGTCTGTCTGTTAACATGATACCTCAAAAACGAAAAGAGATAGCGAGCTGCAATTATGCATGTGTGTTCTAGAGATAAAGCATAAGGTCTTGGCCAAATCGAACCATATTTGAGCAAAATGGGCAAAACTGCCTATCTCATACGATGGAACCAAAATTTAAAGACAAAAAATGTTTCTCTTTTAAAAATAAATAACTTTTGTAAGAAACTTAATTAAAAGTGTGCCTACAAGGCTTGAGGCAGTCATTAGAGCAAACGGAAATATAATATCGCCTGTTAAAAGGTTGCCTTCCAAAAATCACGAAATAAAATGTTTTTTTTTAATTTTAAAATTTATGAAAATTTATACAAATTTATAAAAATGTAGTTGAAATGGAAAATAATTCCAGAGACAATAATTGAAATGAATTATTCATAAGGCGCCGCTTTTTTCGATTTCTAGAAGACTTTTGAGAGGTGAGCTGCAGTACTATATATGCATTATACTTACTACTAAACTTGAAGATAATATATAAGCTTTGTAGTATGCATGTACTTACATGTACAAAAAGTTTTGTATCTATACAAGAAGACAGAAAAGATTTACGACTATTAACTGCAACTGAAAACAAGTGTAAGCGAATGACTGACTTCATCTAACAACAAAGACTTTTACTTTAAAATCACCTTATCTTCTACCTTGTACATATTGTATATAATATATATATATATAATATATATATATATATATATATATATATATATATATATATATATATATATATATATAAATATATATATATATATATATATATATATATATATATATATATATATATATATATATATATATATATATGTGTGTACATACTAACATCTTCATCTAACAAAAAAACTTACTTTGCATCGATGACGTGTACGAATATAATGTTGTAAAGTATGTTTTTATTAAGATATTTTAGTTAACAAAAGTGATATTTACTATATGAGAATATGAATATAATTTTTAGCAAATTTCTTCCAAAGGAAATACAGCTATTGTTTTTGCACCAATGTTGGAATTTCGTAAAAATTTCTTTAAATGCCCATCGATCCTACCTATAAGATCAAAAAAATCACTTTAAAATGTCTGTGGACTCTCTAGTGGTCACAGTTTTATTCCCATTGGAATGAAATTTGGTATTTGAGCATCTTCTAATTCTGCAAACTGTCTATATTCGAAAACTCACTACGGTAGCTGTTTTCGATCCAAAGTTACAGGGCTCAAAAATCGCCTAATATTTGGATAAGTAAGGCGTTTTTTCACGGTCACGGGTGCAGACACAAACCCCTTAAAATCGGCCTGCGCACTACCGTGCTCTAGATATTGCGTATTGAATTGATATTCATGTGCACTCGAACTCTTTTTAATGCGTGATGTGGCAAGAAAAATCTTTATAAACTTATCACATTTATTATATTAGTCGAACTATTAGAATATTTTTTCCACAAAGTCAGTATATACCGGGTATTTAAGCAATCAACTCAGTTACTTATTGTTTTTTTCACTTGTTTTACTTTAATTTTAAAAACAATTACAACTGAAATCACAGTTCACTTAGGTTACGTTTAATACAACCGAAGTCAGTAATACTTTTATAATAATAGTGCAACAAACGAAATAACTAATAAAGCCTTAATTATAATTATTTCGCAGTAAATGCGCGCTTTAATAAAAAACTTCTAATTGATATTAGAATTTATAATTTCGTATATAACTTTACAATTCTACGACTAATTTTAATTATAAAAAACCATAAATTTCTCAAATTGTTTTTTGTAAACTAGCGTCTATTTATTTCCATTGTTAGTATGGTTGCCTTTCGGTTATATTATACCAACGGAAGCGACTAGCGTTTACTTACTTTGACATTTAAGTAATATGTCTGAACATTGATAACATTTTTTTGACATCAAATGCTTGATATGAAAAATCATACACATCTAGGGATGGGGATCGAACCCACGACCTCTGACATTCTAGACCAAAGCTCTACCAACTGAGCTACCTTAGATGTTATGGTAGTACTATGCATATGATCTTTCACTATCATTTCTGATGCCATTGTATTATTAATTTTGTTTATTTACTATTAACATATTTTTCAAATTGTTTTTTGTAAACTAGCGTCTATTTATTATTAAGTTTTAAGTTACGCTTAGTGTGTACCAGACATTCAAATAATATCCTCTACTCCATCTTCAAATATAAAAATATTTGTCTTCCCGTCAGTCTATCAAAAATGAAAGGAAATAACGAGCTAAATTTTTGATGTGTGTTCCTTCTACAGGTAAAAAGTGAATTCAGGTTCGTGAATGGACAAAATTGGTCCATACATACTCCAGCATCGCAAAAAACAGAACAGTTTTACTACAATTTCGGCTAAAACACTTATAATTACTGTAAATTACAGTAAAATAAACAATTCATGATGAACTCTGTATGTACAAGGTATTAAAACTTTGTAAGTTTTTTCTGCTATTCTAAAAATCTCACTTTTGTAAAATTCATTGGTTCTGTGAAAATCCGAACACAAAACCTCGATCTTGTACTAAACTACTGTTGTCTGTATCTACAGGTTAAACTACCATGTAAAAGAAAAATAAAATCTTTTTTTCAAATTGTTTTTTGTAAACTAGCGTCTATTTATTTCCATTGTTAGTATGGTTGCCTTTCGGTTATATTATACCAACGGAAGCGACTAGCGTTTACTTACTTTGACATTTAAGTAATATTTCTGAACATTGATAACATTTTTTGACATCAAACGCTAGTCGCTTCCGTTGGTATAATATAATCGAAAGGCAACCATACTAACAATGGAAATAAATAGACGCTAGTTTACAAAAAACAATTTGAAAAATATGTTAATAGTAAATAAACAAAATTAATAATACAATGGCATCAGAAATGATAGTGAAAGATCATATGCATAGTACTACCATAACATCTAAGGTAGCTCAGTTGGTAGAGCATTGGTCTAGAATGCCAGAGGTCGTGGGTTCGATCCCCATCCCTAGATGTGTATGATTTTTCATATCAAGCATTTGATGTCAAAAAATGTTATCAATGTTCAGACATATTACTTAAATGTCAAAGTAAGTAAACGCTAGTCGCTTCCGTTGGTATAATATAACCGAAAGGCAACCATACTAACAATGGAAATAAATAGACGCTAGTTTACAAAAAACAATTTGAAAAATATGTTAATAGTAAATAAACAAAATTAATAATACAATGGCATCAGAAATGATAGTGAAAGATCATATGCATAGTACTACCATAACATCTAAGGTAGCTCAGTTGGTAGAGCATTGGTCTAGAATGCCAGAGGTCGTGGGTTCGATCCCCATCCCTAGATGTGTATGATTTTTCATATCAAGCATTTGATGTCAAAAAATGTTAAAAATAAAATCGTTTGAAAATTATGATTGTCAAACTATCATTTATATGCAAAATATTTGAAACCGAATCTTTGATTTGTAGATTTAAGTACTTTTCCTATTCTCTATTTATAATAAATAATTGGTGATCATAGAATATATCACATATAGAAATATTATAACGACAATTCGATGTTTTATTAATGTAAAAATGTGACATTGGGAGTATGTAGTTTGTAGTGTACGTATCTATGAAAACTGTACATTCCCTTGGGTAGACATATAATTCCTGATGATGCATCCCTATAAAATCCATTAACTTTGTATCCAACCCTCCAATAAATACAATAAAATAAACCTACTCTTAGAAGAAATCTTCGGGCAAAATAGATATAGAAGGTAATTGATATATAGTTGGTAATAATTTTTAGTCTATATATATATACATATATATATATATATATATATATATATATATTTATATAAAAAGCATTGATATATATTTTTTTGTCAGAAATATATATATATATTTTTATTTTGGTTTGAGGTTATTCTTTTGATGTATTTAATAACTAGAAATAAATTCAAGAATTTATTCAGACATTTTGTAAGTAATCGATTCAATCCGGTTACCCTTCAAAATTCTTCATAGAAAAGGTTGGTCTTCAAATAATGCAATCATTTTATACTATAAATAATTTCATAGATAATTATCTCAAAAACTATAAAGAGGCTCGGAAGTTTAAATTTTGCATGGCTATTGATATCAAATGGGTAGGGCACAAAATACTAAAATACTACTACTTATAATGTTTATCTAAAAATAATTGCCTCAATCAATACAATTATTTTTAAGAAATTTAAAAAATTGATGTAACTCGAAATTGAAAACATTAAGTTATATAGAAACATTTAGGATCTGAAACTATTTTTATCATTCTGCCTTATCGAAACTCATATTCTCTGACTATCCCCTGACTTTTTCAGAATCTCAATTCCACGATATTTCTAGATTTCTACTACTTTTAAAACTACGAATCTCTCATCTAGTTTAAATATGTATTTATTGAAATATTGTTTTGAAAATTAGCAAATTCACCAGGTATCGATCTTTGGACCTCTGGATTTTTGGCCAGTGTGCTTACCATTCCATCACGGATGATTCTGAGGAATGAATCAATTTTTTCATATCATTGACAGTATTCCTTTATAGTCATCATTAACTTACTATCCCGCTTTCATATTTGTGTATACTTAGGCGTCGCAATACAATACAAATGTCAATTCCCTGAAGGTTACGTAAGACATAATATGAAAGAACTATTGTATACTATATAGACAAACATGTCCGTGAGTTTTTTAATTAAATATTGATATGAAAGAATTAAGTCATTCACCAGGTATCAAACTCTGGATCTCTAGACTTCTAGCCAAGTTGAGTTTTATTAAATTCTACGGCATTATTATCTGCAAGTGTCAGTTAAATGTGTTCTTATCAGTTAAATGTATCTTAAGTTTTAACTCAATCGTTAAAACTTGGAGAGTAAAAAATCAATTTATTTCCATAATAATAGAATGCGTCATTGTCCATTATTAAACAAATCTCTTACATCATAGTGATTCAATGTTAATAAAAGGGTTTGTAATTCAATTTTAAAGTATTTTAAATTTTTATTTCCTTGGAAATCTGTTATAAATGCATATGCTCGTTAAATTTTGCCCCAGTTACTAGAACAATTATTTGTATTTTATAAATACCCATTTCGACTACAAGGTAGTCATCATCGGTATGAATTAGCTAATCGCAACTATCTCTGGGATATGGAGTCAGAGAAATGTTGGTCGTTGCTAATTTGGTGCGCGTCTCACCAAATTAGCTACAAGTGAGAACAAGTGAGACACGCTCCAAATTAGCAACGAGCAACATATCTCTGATTTCATATCCTAGAGATAGTTACGATTAGCTAATTCATACTGATGATGACCTTGTAATCGAAATACGTATTTATAAAATACAAATAATTCTTCTAGGAATTGGGGCAAAATTTGAAATTTCATTTCAACAAACCTAGAGTTTCTTTGATTATTTTAATAATCTTTTTACATATACTCGTGTTTAGTGCACCACTATCTATATCTTTTTTGGTCGATATTTCTGTTGAATATCTGTAGGCATAAGTTGTGTCCATTTTTCAAAATTGTATTGTCACTTTGTGCCCTTTTACCAAAAACGGAAGGTACTAAATTTTGAAGGTAGTAAATGGGCACTACTTGTATGCTCTTAGATAGATAGATAGCAACAGCTGCCCTAGGCAGGCTACACTTCGACCATAAGGTCCATTGTGATGCCTAAGGAAGTGAGGATGTGAGTGGAGTGGAAGGAATTTTTCTGTGTAGATTAGGAACTGGAAAGATGTGCGGCTACAGCTGACTCTGATAGGAACTATGCGGATATTCATCTGGAGTTCGTGAAGAAAACTGCAGAAAGCCTTCTGCATAGCCGGTTACTTCCGCCTTGTCCAGTTGACAGTTTAGTTAATTAACCGCCCCTTTTTTTCTTCTTAATAATTGACAAACTGCCGATGTCGGCATTCGGACCCATAACCTCCCAGTTCCAAGTGTACATAACGTCTCAGACATACGCCTTAGACCGCTCGACTACTGGGCTGGTGGTATGACCTTTAGTACATATTGTATAAACTAATGGTTTTTGAAACCAAAGTAACTATAGAATGATTATAAGATATTCACCTTAAATGTTTGAAACATAATTGATATATATCACGAGTTGCAAGAAGAATATGTTGACATTTTTTCCAAACAACATAATTGAAATGTGAAACCTTGAAAACCTTCTTTTTTTATTGTAGAATTAATTTATTTATAAAATATGTATATGGACATTGAATTGCACTTAATCGCATATACACACATCATACATGCATACACGACAGAGGTCAAAATCACTACCCTTGTATTATTTAATAATAAATAAATAAATCAGGGATAATATGTATATTACGTATACCTCAAAATATCTCTACCAATGTGTACTGCAGTAAGGTACCAAATGTAATTGAATTATACATCACTGGTGTACTTTATTTCACAGCATACATAAATGACATTGACAACGTCAAATATATAATATATAAGTATAGATTTTTATTTTTTTTGAATAGATATAAATGAAATACAATTCATTTTTATACCCGGTATACAAGGTGTAGATAGATAGATAGATTGTAGAGTCTGTCCTGGTCGGGCTACAATTCGACCATAAGGTCCATGCCAAAGGATTTGAGGATGTAAGTAGAGTGGAAGGAATTTTTGTGTCTAGACTAGGAATTCGTAGGATATGCGGCTGCAGTTGACTATGATAGGTACTATGCCGATATTCATCTTGAGTTCGTGAAGAAAACTGCAGAAAACCTTCTCAAGCATAGCCGGTTCATTCGTTCTTGTCTATACGCCGACAGTTTAGTCAATTAACCGCCCCTTTTTTTCTAAACAATTGACAAACTTCCGATGTCGGGATTCGAACTCATAACTTCCCAGTTTCCAAGTAGGCAGACATACCGCCTTATACTGCGCAGACATACCGCCTTATACCGCTGGGCCACTAGGACTGGTATACAAGACTGAGCAACAGTATTTTTATTTAATTATTGTATTTTTAAATTACATTATATTTATTCTTTTAATTTAAATAAAATGCTTTTTTATAATTAAATAATAGATTTTTAGTGTAGAATAGTTTTTTTTAATGTAACATAAAACTCTTTTAACTAATATTAACAAATTAGAATTATTATTTTATATTTATAAAAACACAGTTGCTCAGTTACACCTTGTATATACATATACAAGGGTATATTAAGTTTAGTTCCAACTTTGTAATGGCTGTTTGTCTGTCAACACGATAACTCGAAAATGAAAAGAGATAACGAGCTGATATTTTGAAACTGTAGATTTTTGAAACCGTAAGCGATAGAACATAATTGTTGCTTTTTTAATTATAACTTTTATTTGAAACTTTTTTTCGTATATTCAGTAAAACCAATTACTGTATATAAGCAACTAGTATATAAGCAATTACTCAGTTAGCTCACAAAATAATTATAAATTTAAAAAAAAAAAAGAAACTTAAAAAAGAATGACTAAGAATAATAATAATAATTAACTTAAAATAATAATCCTGTTTTTCTTCTATTCTTAGTCATTACTTTTTCTTTTTATTTAATTTAAAAAATGACTTCTGTGGTTCAAAGTACCTGAAAAAAAAAATTATAAAATTAAAAAATACGGCAGATTTTGTGGTTCCTAAAACAGGGAAAATAGAAAAACAATTTTGAGAATCTTGGTATTGAAAATTATTCTACATTTCATCTTACAATTTCACTACATAAAACATTTCTCTAAAACGTTTTATGCATTTAATTTGGCAATTATAGAATTTCTCAAACGGATTAAACTTCATGTCTCATTTCATATTTCATTTTAAGCTCCAACAATGCTATATCTAAATTATGAAATTGGGGAAACATTTAAATAATAATATTTAATCTTCATTGTGACGTACACTATTGTCGCTTAGAACTAAAAACAAATGTATTTCTTCATTTTTCAATTATTAACGATGGCTATAAGAAATTGTAGCACGAAAATATCCAATACATCCTTGCAAGCCAGGTTCTCTGTCCAAATTTTCAACTGTCTATGCTTCTTGAGATCGTATCTCTCTCTATATATATATTTATATATATATATATATATATATAGAGAGAGACACGATAAATTAATATATTTAATTAATATATTTGACTTGTGCCTTGTTGATTTGGTTTTCGAAAAAGATGTTTCGGATGCAAGTAGTTCTTAATAAATATTAACTTTCATTCGAATAAATAAGGCACCAATAAATTATAAAATTTAGAAATATGACCACAAAAACAAATGACTTCTGTGGTTCAAAGTACCTGATTTGTTTTTGGTATTTGAAGTTCATTAATAAATATAATCCATCAAGCACAAATATGCCGATTAAGTCACTGTGAATAAGAAATTATTACCATAATTATTACTGAACTGAAAAAAAATACCATACAAAACTTCCTATTTGTTCCAGAAACAAAACACACAAAAAAAACAGAAATGAAAAAAAAAAAACAACATAAAAACCAAATTCAATTCTAATCAGTCACACGTAACAAATAACAATACCTAAATATTGAAATTTTTCTTTTTATTTTAAGTCGTTTTTTGTGTGCATCACCTGCTATCCAATGACGTCATAAATATCATAAACCTATATTCGAATTTATTTATTTTTTAGATTATTTCTCTTATATAATATCGTATGAAGGATCATCGACTATCTTAAATGTTCTTAGATTGTTAAAAAAATACAATTTGGTGACAAAGAAAAAATTCGATCACAGAAGATCCCCGAGTAAATTTGCGATATAATCTGGTTTTTAGCGAATTTCCTGAAAGGAAATAGAGCTATTGGTCTCGTACCAAAGTCAGAGTTTCTTCAAATGTCTATCGATCCTACCTAGTATGATGTCGAAAATCTCCGTCTCTAAAATTTATATACTGGGTTTCCCGTAAGTCACGAGCACAGCTGAATGTATGGATAGAAAATTGAATTCTGAGACGAAAAGTCCTTTACCATTTTTTAATCAGAACGCATAGGTAATTAATTATTAATTAAAATAAGATAGCCAATCAGAGGCGGGCTACAGCGGCAGAATGCTAGACGGGAGATTAGTAGGCTAGTAGGCACGAGACGGGAAATCAATCACGTCTCGCTAGAAGAAAATCTGATTTTTTGGGAATGTTACTCGGTGCTCTTGGGGTGTTATCGAAATTTTTTTATCATTATTGATATTTTTCAGTAATCACCTATAGACACTAAGTTCTGAATTTTTAAATTTGAATCTTGTCTCAAAATTAACTAAATTTTGTGGGATCCTATCCGTTTTTTCCTCTTGAGGGTATAGTTGAATACCCGTACCAATATTTCTTATTGTTCACTGACGGACTTTTCGATGAGTTTTCGAATTTTAAAGATATAAAAATTGAGTTAAATTCTTTAATATCTTTGTACACATTAAAGTTTGAGAATAAATGATTGGTAACTTCCATCCTTATACAATTTTCGATTTTTTTAATGTTAGGAGAGATATTTCATATTTTGTGTTTTCTGCTTTCTCTATGTCCCGCTTCCCCCTTGACCTATGCCATTTATTTAAAAAATTGAACTGGCAAATACCAAAATCATATCAGATACGACATTTTATTTTGATCAGACTAAAATTGTGACCGCTAGATAGTGATTGTTGTATTCTAAGGAAATTCGCTTAGTTGACGCAGCTCCTGAATACTGGATTTTTTTTCATTTATGAAAAGTAATTGAAATGTAAAGAATTAATTACTCATCAAGGTTAGAATATTGGTAATCGCTTTTTTACACTAAACTCGTCACATTTGCATCCTAACATTAACATATCCTAACATTGCATCCTAACACTGCTATCTAATCATTATTTAATTTTCAAAAATCTGAATTATCTGGACTAATGTATCAAATTCTGAATGTAGATTTGAACGTATGAAAATGGGAAAAAAAAATGGGAAAAGAAAAAGTGCTATTGGTTTAACATTTTATTTAACTTTTCAATTAATTTTAAAATTAAACAAGAAATAAGATTTTATGGGCTCTTCACTAATTGGGTCGTGACTGAAACCCATTGCGGCATCATTTATTTTCCACTCAGCCTTAATGAGATCCAGTTTACTGGCAGAAGCCTTGGTAATAAATGGGAAAAACGGATGTTTCAGCGCGGATGTATACGCGCGAATTGTCATCATATGCTAATCTTATGATAACAGTTTTTGGCAGATATAAAAGGCAGTTTATTTGGCAAAAATAAAAAGATAATATATTAAAAAATCTACATTCGGCATAAAATCGATCCAACACAAGTCTCGTCGTGAAAAACAAATATAATTCCTTAAAGTGTTGGTAAGTGGATAAAATTGATTTAACGCCTACGTTATTTCAAATTTTCCATTTTAGTATTATTTTTATACTATAAAAAGAGACCTAATAAATATGCTATTTTCACTTGCTATGGGTTGCTATACATTATCTGAATAAAATACCATGCAATATTGAAAGATATATTTTAAGTAATAGTCGAAGAGCTATCGTTAAAAATTGTCTTGAGCTTGAAAACGGTCTCCAAACATATATCACAAGTGTGTTAATCATAAGATTACCGCTGTCCATTTCCGATAAAGCCTCCACAGAAGGCAAAGATGGAATGCAATATTTTTAATGTCAGATAAAATTGTGTGTTTGACAAATTTACAGTTTTTCCGACGCTAGATTCCGAAAAAACGTAACAATAGGATACCTGTTAATGTTAGTTTCTAAAAATAAAAAGATCTCATTATTCTGAAACTAATTTCAAGCTAGTTTCAAATTAATTTTAATCAGAGATTATTCAATTACGTTTAAAGTGTAGCTAACGCTCTGGGCTCTCGAACTAAAGATGTCGGACACCATGAAAATAATACACAGTAATCTATAATCTCTGTTTTAGAATTTAAATGTATTTTGTGAATACTTCTTTCTATAAAATAGATAGAGACAGAAAATAAGAAATTCTTGAAGAGTTAAAAATAATAACTGTAACTGGTTGTTGTTGCTTTTGTTTTTTAGCGTAGCATTGCTAACGTAGCAACAAACGTAACTACTTCTACATGTAACGTATGTAGATTATAAAGAGTAAGAGAATATTATCGTGCATACCACACTTCAAACTTAGTAGGTCTGTTTTTAATTTTAATACCTAATACTGACTGTTAGCATTAGCTTATTAGTAGTCTAGTAATCCTTGTTTATTTGCTCAAAACATAGAACTAGTGTAGAAGATTCTTTAATTTGGAACTATAGCGATAACATGAGATTCACTTCAACAATAAATTGGTCAGTAATGATTCTTTCGGTTAATAAAAATGGTATCATTTTCGTGTTAATAAGAACATGAATGAATATCCTTTCTCTGCAGTCAAAGAAAAAAACCTCCTAAACAAAAAAAAACATAGGCAGTTGAAATTTTGGACTGAGATCCTGGCTTGCAAGGATGAAAAGAATATTTTCATGCTACAATTTCTTATAGCCATCGTTCATAAATGAAAAATGAAGAAATAAATTTGTTTCTAGTTGTAAAGGACAATACTTTACGTCACAATGAAGATTAAATATTCTAATTTAAAAGTTTCCCCAATTTCATAATTTAGATATACCATTGTTGATGTTTAAAATGAAACAGAGTTTAAACAGTTTGAGAAATTCTATATTTACCAAATTCAATGCATAGCACGTTTTTGAGAAATGATTTATGTAGTACAATTGTAGGAAGAAATGTAGAATATTTTCGTCTATTATCCAAAATTTTAGATTAGAGAAACTACGCCGAAATTCTCAAAATTGTCTCTATATTTTTCATGTAATATGGAAAAGATGCTGTCCTTTTTAATAATTGAATTGTGCTTTATTGATTCGGTTTTCGAAAAAATGCTTCAGATCAAAGTTTTCTTTTTTCTAAACTGAATGAATAAGATACAAATCGACTACAAAATTAAAAGAAAAGACATCAACTATTGATGCCAAGTATACCACGGTAATGTTGAACCTTGGTCTCGTCAACAATGTGTCTCCAAAATAATCTGTATTTTATTTTGAATTTTCAACCTAATGAGATTTTTGCCAACATTCGAACGAAATTGTTAACAGTCGAACGAAAATATTTAAAACGGGATTGACAGCCAATGCAATTTTGCTAAATAGGATATGCTTCCTGTATATAAGAGTAATAAAATAGCTTTTCGAGGCATAAATAAAAATATGACTCATTAATTTTTAAAGAAAATAAAGCTATTGGTTTTGTACCGATGAAAATCTCAAGTCAATAACGAATAATGTTTTTTTTTGCTAATATAAACAAAGAAATTAATGTGAAAATCTACCTAAGTCAATAACGAATAATGTTCCATTTTGCTAATATAAACAAAGAAATTAATGTTTTATTTTCCCCCTCCCTTTAAATCCCCCCCCCCCCCCGCGTTCTCCTTCTCAGATTTTGTCCGTTAACTGTAGCCTTTTCCATTGCGCGTACAGACATATATATATATATATATATATATATATATATATATATATATATGTCTGTACGTGTCTGTATATGTCTGTACGTGCTAATTAATTTAAAAGTTTTAGTAAATACATTTTATTACAGTTCATTTCCTGAACATATTTTCTATAACTCTAATATTTACAGGAATATTTGCAATTTAAAAACATTTACTTGATATTTTTAATGTATTTAAATGAATTTTTCCTATTTTATAGAGGTATATTCTATATTTTGCGTTTCCTCTTTCCCTTGATCGCTTCTATTTATTAACGAACTTGGCCTTTGAGATACGTAAAGCATATATATATATATATATATATATATATATATATATATATATATATATATATATATATATATATATATATATATATGTCTGTGTGTGTTTGTTTGTGTAACTGTGTAGCCACTCTAGCGATCACGATTCGCTATGAACATTAATACGATAAAAGTTAATTCAGATATATCTCTAAATGAAAAGTAATTTTCTTCTGCGGAAGTTGAAGCAACGAATCCTGTGTTTAACGAATTTTTGTTATCTTTTGAATTGTAGTATTGAAGTATTGTTTTGAAGTATTGTTTATTTTTTCTTATGTAAGTGAAAACGAACTCAATAATGCCTAATATAAAAAAACCACATGGAAAATCGTCATTATTTCACTATTATAATATAAAGAAGTCACTTATTTTTCTGGTTTGTTCTCTTTAGAGAGAAATGTGTAACACCAATAACAACGTATCCATTTAAAAGATTGGGTATATACGATAAAAAGTCAGCCAAATGAAAGTTAGCACATATTTCACGTCACAATAGGCCCACCATATCCATATATATACAGCATACACATACCTGGGGTATATAATATACAAGATGTAAGTATGTGTATTTTTTCAACTGTTGTTGTTGTAGAAAGTGTAGTTACTACTTTCTTTTTTTCTGTATGTGAAAGCGTACATACTGACACACATACACACACACACACATACGAACCGCTGAATGAACATATATTTTTTACTTTCGTTCACCGCATACATAAAATTCGCGAGAGAGTTTTTAAAGCTATTTAGAGTTGAGAGATGTATACTTTATACAACAAAACGAATAAATTGGTAATGTGGTTTTGGTGACTTACCATATTATATAAACCGTTAGTACTGTAAAAACTGTAAGTATATATCTGTCTATGTATTTTCTTCATACACATAATTCAGTTCATAATTACATAGACGTTGGTTTTACTCTTGTTGGTAGCGAGCAAGGATTTGGTTTATTAGGATTCAGTATCTCACAAACAAATCAAATTGTTAACTTGCTTTTATTATTTTATTCGCTTGACTTGTACGAAGATTATATAAGATTAATATTGGGGTCTAAAAACTATTGCACTTGGAACTTATGGTCCATTGCACTCCCCCTTCTACCTCAGTCCGACGAGATTAGTTCTTCCCATATGTTGGCAATAGCCTTGCTTATCAGGTCCTCGCGAAGGTTCATATATTCGGAGTAAGATGCACCGAATATCCTGTATTTGCTGTAACCTAGAGCTTCGCAGTTAAAAATAATGTGGCTGGATGTTTCTTTCTCCTCACCAATATGTGCAGATGCTTTTGCAGGGGATAATGCCCGGTAATGAACCCGGTAACTCCCGCAGTTGCGTCCTGCTTAGCCTGAGTGTATCGAGAGATATGATTTGTGCGTATCTATATATCTATCTCTGTATGCATGTCATGTAATTTGAACTTCCGTCTGAATAATCTGAAATTTTGTACAATAATATTAAAATTATAAAAAACTAAACAAAAAATCAAAATTTTTACTAGCCAAAATACAAATTTGCTTATATCTCACTTATATATAACGATTTATAGTGTTATAGCATAGTTTATAGTTTCTATAGAAATGTCATCAACAAACTCTGAGTAAAGTTTCCAATGGTACGGAAACCATAACGATAGTCTCAGGCATTTCAACTTGTAATTGCTCTACTTATTTTACGAAACCCTTTTTGAAGGAGTCAAATTCACTCTTGGCTGGTGTTTTTACACATTTTAGTTTATATAAACATTTGTTTAAAATTTCTTAACGTTAAAATAAATTTTATAACGAGAGAGAATGCAAATCGATAATGCAAATTTGATATAGTCGTTTTAATAAGCTTTAAGCTTGAATCTCTTTAATTTCATTCCAATCGAGGTGTATTTTTGAAAAAGTGTTTAAGAATGTATTGGTTCTAGAAAAACGTATGTATTATTTTAGGATTGAAGCATTAAACGAATAATTCATTTGCAATTGTTTGTTGTTTAGCCATAGTATTTTTATGTTTTGAACGATCATGAAAGATATTTTACTACAGGAAATATACCATTTAATTAGTTTCCATAATCAGTATTATTTAAAAATGTGATTAATATTGAGACAAAAACCGATTCATTATTGCCGTATTAATTTAAATAATTGTTACCCTCATAAGTATTAGGCTGGTAATTATTTATTGTCAGAAATATAATTTTTTGAACAGCATGATTCGACTTTTTGAAATATATAACATCATTAAAATTTATATTTGTGTAAATAGTTTCATATTAATAATTAACGCATAAAAAATAGATGGTTATATTTTTTTTAAATAATCATTTATTACACTCGTGAATATGTCGAAATTATACTAAACAAAAGATGTAGAAGTGATCAGACTATGTTAAAAGAATAAAAGATGTTTGATTTTTGATCAAATGTCCTACGGTCTAAAAATTCTGGAATGAATTGCAATGAACACATCTTTTATACCAGAGACTTTCGATTTATAAATTACAATACAAGTAATATGTGTACTCTAATGTCATTGAAGATCATCACTGAAGTAAGATCCATTATAAGTCAAACTGTGGACAATAATTTTCTAAGCTAGTGTCCATTCTTCCAACTAGGTAATTGTGGTCTATAATTAATTGTAAATAAATATTGACTAATCTGAAATTTGTTAGATTTTTGGAAATAGAAGTAGAAAACTACGTATATTTACGGTAGTTACAAGAAAATTATATCCTGGAAGTCGATTATTACAAAGGTTTTGAAAATATGCAAGAAATGAAAAATAGAAAATAATTAGAAAAAATAGAAAATTTTGAAAATATACAAATGATCATATCAATAAGTAAATGATTAATTAGAGAATTTTTTCAGCCATTAACGGTTGAATAAAATTAAGTAGGCTGTACTGGTACAAATAAATGAAGAGCAGTAAAATAGAAGAGGGGGAAGGAACCATAATTTTTAAAAGAGCAAGCTAAATGTACTGTGATATGAATCTGAAACCTCATTATTTATATGTGATGATGAATGATAAATTTTTACCTTAATCGAAGCTTTACTCTCTAGTAAAAAGATCTTAGATACAAAATTACTAAGTGTACATTTTAAATAAGTATTTAAATTCCTCGGTTTTACCGAAAATAATTAAATAAACAAGGTCTAACTGTTGAAAATTCCAACTAGGAGAGGCTTTATCTAGCATTAAGAATAGAGCCATTGGTATATGAATGGTACATTTTTCATTATAAAAATCGTTTATTTTATTTTATAATGTCTACAAATGATTATGTATCGAACTATAAATCTTCAAAAAGAATATATTATGTACAAATATTAGTTTCCATAAGTTGGAAAAATGTTCAGAAAAAGTCAAACTATACTTTGGAGGACATATAATATTTTAGTAAAATCTTTAAACTAATGATAAATATGCAATCAAAAATATAAATATTAAATGAAAATAATTGAAAAAATGCTTGAAATTTTAAAATTATTGTTAACTTTTTACAACTGTGAAGGATTTCTTGTTTACCACTGCGGCACTGCTGTGTTAACATTAAAATCCAATAAACCTTTTCATTTGAAATTACGATTCCCTCTTGTTTTGGATTGAAATATAACTGACAATCTTCTTCACATTAAGTTTTTGACTTTCACTCCAAAACAAAAATGCGCCGTAATTTAAAACGAAACGTAATTTAAAACAATGGATATAAATAGACGTCAGTTTATAAAAACAAATTTAATAAAAAGTCTATAAATTATTATCGAGAAAATCAATTCACCATCCAATTAGACTGACTTTTGAACAAAGATAAGGTAATATAAATTATTACATCACTAAGTTAAATTTGTTTAATAAAAAAACAATTAACAAAGTCAATTATAAAATTATAACAATAATAAACGAGATACATTCTAATTTCCTAGAAACTATAATTTATATACAAATTTTCATAATAAGAGAATGCCATTAGAAAATATATATATATATATGTACAAAATTGATAGCTGTCTGCGTCGGTAATTGTTTTCAATTTACAATTGCATTAAGTTTCTTTTTCTATTTATTTATTTTGAATCTGCTTGTATTTTTATTATACAGTGTGTTTCGCTAACATTTAAGGATACCTTTATCAATGTGTTAAGAACGCCAAGATACAAACATACAGTTAATGCTTGTACCCGATGAAGATAATTCTCAATAGTTTAGAACTTAATTTTCTAGGTTTTGATAATTAAATTTTTCCATCTTCATCGATGTATTATACAATTATTTAAAATAACTTAAAGCCGTTGGATGTAAAACGGTGAAAAAAAATTTATGTATTTTTTGGGTTATTAAATATTGATATAAATATTGAAACGTCTGTATTACACTTTCGGAAATAGATGCAGAGAACCATGTATATTGGCTGGAAAAGAGATTTTTCATGCATATTGGATGCAGAAAAATCGCTTGCTTGCTATGTTAGGAGTGTTTCAAGATTTCCTCTGCAATTATAAAAATGTCAAAGTATGCAATTATAAAAAATTTAGAATCGGTAGTTAGTTAGTGATGAGCATTAATTCCTTTAGTTTGCTAAATTGAACTATTTCGGCTTTCATTTCGAATTTGTTTATTTTTTGGCAGTTTATCAATTAAATGAGTTTTTTGTTTAAATTAAAGGGGCAGTTAATTGAGTAAATTGTCGACGTATGGACAATCTCCTGATGAATATCGGCAATAGTTCCTATCATAGTCGGCTGCAGTCATGCAATCTATCAATTCCTACCAATTCCTAGAAAGGTCCACTTGCCCAGACTGCAACCTCCCCTCCGTTACTACAATTATTATTTATTTTCTTCTATACGAGTATTTATTATAAATAGAGAATAACCTTATGTAATCTGCGGAAAAAAATTGAACACATAAAAAAGTTTATTTTCCTAAACTTCTTGATGACTTAAGTGCCATTTATGAAAGTGGTGCTAATATGGAACCCCCTCGGAAGAATCGGAGCGTATCGGGAGGAGTCCGTATTTAAGTTTTAAGCTTATATAAAAAATAAACTCTATATATAATTTACAACATTAAAAAAATGAACCTTAAGCTTAGCTTAAATGAGCTTAACCTTAGCTTCAAACAGTAGGAAGATAATTCTGTAACATTATATATAAAGGTATATATATATATATATATATATATATATATATATATATATATATATATATATATATATATTGTCTTCAATCTTATATACCATTTTACAATATGTTTATTTATATTTAAAATAATTACGATTATATTCCCATTCAGTATTCATAAATTATATTTAAGTTTTTCTTGATTATATAATTTATTATATAACATATTTCGTATTCTCTGATATATATAATTTTTTTTGTGCACGATGAATTAACGTCCATTATGTAAATGGTATATTAAATAAAAGGCTTTTTTTTCTCTTACTCTATACTACTGGAAGAACATTATTCATTTTACATTGTATTTGTGGCTCGTTCGTTCTTCTTCGTTATTGTTGCAGCTTTTTTATCCACTTCTTATTTCCATTTCTTATTTTTGTACAATGTACTTTCTTCTTACGTCGTTCGTTTTATTATTACATTCATAAATTTTTTTTTGCGCTCTACACTTTTTAGATAATATTATAATATGTAGTAAATATATACCTTTATATAGAGTCTAGGACTGCGGTATGTACGCCTCCTGGTTGACGTCAGTTCCCAGATATAATGTAATTATTGTACAAATTTCAAGAAAATGTAATATTTTATGAAAAAAAAAGAAGCCAACACCACAAAGTTGGCGGTTTAGTGATACTGTTTACAATTTATTCTGATTAGTGTAGAATTTTAAAATATTTTCGTAAAATTTATATTTAATGAAAAGAAAGATTGTATAATGAAACTGATTTCGAGACCATCATTGACAAAACTATAACCAATTAAAACAACAACAAAAATCGTTACGCAGGAGCCACGTCAACTTTTCGCGAATTTTCTTAGAATACATAAATTAGTCTCTAGCGGTAACAATTTTAGTCTGATCAAAATGAAATGGCGTATCTGATATGCTTTTAGTATTTGCGAGGCCAATTTTATTAATAAAAGCCATAGATATAGGGGAAAGAGAGGCATAGAGACAGAAGAAAACACAAAATATAAATAATCTCTCTTAATATTAGAACAATCGAAAATATATTTGGAGTAAAGTTGTAGAAAATCATGTTTGCTGCAATACACTACCTGATCATTTTTCTCAAAATCTAATTTGAACAGAGATATTTAGAATTTTAACTTTCAATCTTAAGTTGTAAATATTTCTGTAAATATTAGTGTCACACTAAAAATGATTAGAAATAAAATTATAGTTATACTAATTTACTACAACTTTACTACATATAAATTTTTATATTTTTCGAATATTAAGGGAGATATGTCAAATTTTGTGTTTCCTTCTATCTCTAAACTCCCCGTTCCCCTCGTACTATTTATCTCGTTAACGAACTCGACCATTCAAATACTAAAAGCGTCTCATATACCCATTATAAATATATATTTCATTCCTAGCAGTTTAAAATTTGGACCACTAGAATGTTTAGAGTGTTTTATTATGTATCCATAGATTCGACTAAAAGTGTTATTGCATTTTTGTTTCTGCTTTTATTATGGTTATTTCAAATTAATTAAGCAAATGCAAGCGACGATTTTTCATGACTAATGTATATTAGGAGCCGGGCCTTTTTCGGTAACAGTACTTTATTATTGTTTTATCGGTATAAAACACAATACCACGCATAACAAATGTAAAGATTTTAAGTGACTCTTATTTGAAAAGATATTTGTTCAGTTTTTTCTCTTTTTGTTTTTGTGCGGGAGATTTGACGGACGGACAGACAAACGAACGAGCAGATAGACAAATCTGCAGACGAACATTCGGAAATGAAATTCCTTACACATTTGTTGAACGTCTAAGCTTATAAAACCTTTATATATATATAAGAGATATACTGGAGATATTATGCACTAGAAGCGTTGAAACTGTTAAAACCAACTTTAACTATTATTCATAAATTGTATACGATATTAAAAAAATAATGTAATTCGACTCGACAAAAGATAATAATCAATCATACGCTTATATATACTATGATTGACATTTTCAATATATATATATATATATATATATATATATATATATATATATATATATATATTCTATCAAAAATGAATATCGTTTAAACTTATCGATTAATACAAAATCGATAACATATACATTTTATATTCCTTTAAATTGAATAAATAATTTTTATATTTAAAAAAAAAAAATTGCCATAGGCATAGAATAGGTTTTACTCGACTCTTTTGTTGTTTCTCAAAAAAGTATTATCTGATGTTTTCTGATGTATTATCTGAATAGTGGCAGATAAAAATTATTTCATTCCTCAGCGCGCTTTTATTTTCTAATCTTTATCAGGAAATGTTCATTTTACAATATTCGGTTTTAAATATTGTTTTTTATAAAAGTTTCATGATTCTCAAGGGGATACAGTATTAGATGGCTGTAGTGAAATTTATGTGGCTAGGCTTACATAGACCTTCCTTTAAAGTTTGTATTGAATGGGTTGTTACTTGACAAAAATCTATTATAATTATTAAATAAACCAAATATTTGAAATTCTCGTGAAATCACATTATTTGACTAGTTTCGGAACACTGTCGTACCGTCTTCAGAAAAAAAACAATTATTTGTTTTATTTAATACTGGCTTTAAATGTTCAAATTTGCAATTGAATCTTTGGATATTTTTTTCTATTGCTTTATTAGTTCTGAAAATATTTGCAATTTTCATATTCTTAAGCTTATAATAATTAATATTACATGTGTCACTATGGTAATTTGATTTCATATCTATATAAATATACATTAAAAACTGTTCGTGGGTAAGCGCATCCCTTGAGAACGGCTGGGCCGACTTGGCTAACTTTTTTAAAAAATTCTTAGTATTAGTCCAAATAAGGTTTTAAAGAAAGAACAATTGGAAAAGTTGTCTGGAAAATTGGAAAATTTGGGAAAATTGGAAAGCGTTTTTATCAATGGGATTTTTGGAGAGGACAACGTCTGTCGAAGCATATAATAATAATAATAATAATGGGATTTAACCTCTGGTTTTGAGACACGACGGTCTAGCTGTCGAAGCATTTATTTCGTCACACAATAATGTTCAACCGACCACCAGGATACCGCGAGAATAGACGTTTTCCCGTCAAAAAAACTCATCGTGTTAATCAACCGTAGTGTAACGATTAGTTCACTAGACATGAGTTAATTATTTCATATTAATATTAATAAACCTATAAAAGTTCATTCACGTTTGACATAAATGTAATTACAACAATTTTTCCGAGCTAGAAGTACAAAATACATAGTAATTCACTTTTATTAATGATCAATTATAATTCAATTTACATGAATTGTAAGTATGAATAATCTTATAAGTAATGAAACATGTTAAAATATTCTAATCAAATCAAATATTATATATTTATTTAATAAATAATATCCATAATAATTATTGTATAATAGAAGGGAGTATCTTATACAGAGAGTTATGCAAGTTTTGAAAGTATAAAATTATTTTTATCTCATTTATTTTCTACCTATGGGAGTTATTCACATGAACTTCGTCCATTCAAGTCCGTGGTTAAAAATGTTTCGTAATTATTTCAGAAAGTTTGGTGTAACTTGAAAAAAAAAACGCATAAAAACTATATAAAAATTTCTATGTGAAAATTTCTGTTATAGAATATTGGATACATAAAAATTGGATTCGTTTGATAATTTTGTGAGTAGTTTACGAGATATTGCCTGAAATCGAGGCTATAAAAGGTGTACAAACCAATTTTCTTTCAAAATGATGCCTTTCGAAATGAGTTCTTTTATATTATATCTAATGCCAAAACAATTTTTCAAATTGGACTGGCTGTTCCAGAGATTAGCACGTTCAAAGAAACAAACAAAAAATGCGTTACGCAGGAGCTTCTTCAACCTAGCAAATTTCCTTAAAATACATAAATCACTTTCTAGGGGGGGGTCACAATTTTAGTCTGATCAAAATGAAATGTCGTATCTGATAGGATTTTTGTATTTGCAAGACAAATTTTATTAATAAATGACATAAGAAGAAAGCAGTAATTATAAAATATCTCTCTTGGTTTTAGAATAATCGAAAAATGTGTGAAAAATAAAGTTGTAGAAAATCATGTTTGCTACAATTCATCATCTTATCATTTTTGCTCAAACTCTAATGTGTACAGCGATATTAATGAATTTAAGTTTCAATCTTAAACCGTCAATATTTCTGTAAATAGTAGTGCAAAAAAAAAAAAAATGATTTGAAATAAAATTACAGTAAAACTTAGTACCTACAACTTTACTTCTTATAAATTTTTCGATTTTTCGAATATTAAGGGAGATATGTCAAATTTTGCGTTTCCCCCTTCCTTTGAACCACCCTTTCTTCCGATTTTACCCATTAGGTCACGAACTTGACTTTTTGAATACCAAAAGGGCCTCAAACACCAAATTTTATTCTCAAACACCAAATTAAATATATATATATATATATATATATTAAATATATTAAATATATATATATATATATAAAAAATTTCCAAATTACCATAGTGACACATGTAATATTAATTATTATAAGCTTAAGAATATGAAAATTGCAAATATTTTCAGAACTAATAAAGCAATAGAAAAAAATATCCAAAGATTCAATTGCAAATTTGAACATTTAAAGCCAGTATTAAATAAAACAAATAATTGTTTTTTTTCTGAAGACGGTACGACAGTGTTCCGAAACTAGTCAAATAATGTGATTTCACGAGAATTTCAAATATTTGGTTTATTTAATAATTATAATAGATTTTTGTCAAGTAACAACCCATTCAATACAAACTTTAAAGGAAGGTCTATGTAAGCCTAGCCACATAAATTTCACTACAGCCATCTAATACTGTATCCCCTTGAGAATCATGAAACTTTTATAAAAAACAATATTTAAAACCGAATATTGTAAAATGAACATTTCCTGATAAAGATTAGAAAATAAAAGCGCGCTGAGGAATGAAATAATTTTTATCTGCCACTATTCAGATAATACATCAGAAAACATCAGATAATACTTTTTTGAGAAACAACAAAAGAGTCGAGTAAAACCTATTCTATGCCTATGGCAATTTTTTTTTTTTAAATATAAAAATTATTTATTCAATTTAAAGGAATATAAAATGTATATGTTATCGATTTTGTATTAATCGATAAGTTTAAACGATATTCATTTTTGATAGAATATATATATATATATATATATATATATATATATATATATATATATATTGAAAATGTCAATCATAGTATATATAAGCGTATGATTGATTATTATCTTTTGTCGAGTCGAATTACATTATTTTATATATATATATATATATATATATATATATATATATATATATATATATATATATATATATATATATATATATATATTAAATATATTAAATATATATATATGTATATATATAAATTTTACAGATGGTGATTTTCGACATCTATTAGGTTGGATCGAAGTCGGTACGAGACCAATAGCTTTATTTCCTTTCAGGAAATTCGCTAAAACTCTTCAGCTTTATTATATAAACTGAGATATAGTCGAGTCCTGCATACTGCAGACAAAAAATAATGCAATTTAAAAAAAATAGAATGTGTAGAGATAATTGTTCATCCTCGATTTTTTACAAACTCATTTTAAAATCTGTATGTACATATATTATATAGTATTCAATGATTTTTCAATTAATACACTCCGACTCAATTATACCAAGCACATTATACACACACACACACACACACACATATACTAAATAATAGTAACGGCTTGACACTATTAAACTATACACTGTGTATATATTATATGTATGTGAACGATGTTATCCCCATAACATCGTTATAAATTCGACCTAACAATAATAAGGGAAAAAGAGGATGGTACGTGAGTGTAGTTGATGCTTTTAAAACATGGAACACATATACGTATGATGTTGTATAACATGAAAACTTAACATAACCCATGATGGTTGATGGTTTATATGATGAATATACACCAAAGTGACGATGTTGATGAGAGTCCTCGATACCCTCTCAAGTACTCTTATTGTTAGCGTTAAAGTTAACACTATACACCGATACAGATATACTCAACATACATACATATATATATATATATACAAACCCTATCCTATGTCGTTATTATATACCTTATCATTGGACAGTGTTTCGACGCGCAATCAGTATATTCTGCGCTCTTGTAGCAGACGGTTCGTTGTATCCATATATATATATATATATTATACGCTTTCGCTCTCACTGTTCGAAACATATATAAAATCGTGTTTGTTGTATATTCCGAGAGAAAAATATTTTTAAAAAAGTGGTGAAACTCATACAATGGTGGAATAAAACAATTTGAAGTGTAATTTTTTACAGTGTATAATTTTATATTCTTTTTTTTTTGCATTAAAAAAAAATTATTTCAGAAAAAAAAATATATGAAAAAAACTTGCAAAGTTTTATTATAAAGTGGAGAAAAAAGTTTGAGCTTTCTTCTATTAAAGTTGTTTTGTTCAAATGGGAAATATATTTTAATATACAATTTTTATTTTATTTAACAAAAACTAATAGTATATTAGAAAAATTACTTTAATAAATTCGTTTTTTTTTGCCAAGGGTTTTTCACCGTTATTTTACATTTTATTCTACTGCAAAGTGATTATAAATATTAATTTAATGTTCATACATTTTTATTATATTTAATTTTTATGAAAGGTGTGTTGGTACTCATGCTGAAGGATTGTATTTATTATCCTGTTTTTGTAAAACCATAACATTTTATTATTACATGTCTATCTTCATGTTTTTATTATGGGAATAATAATTTTAATGTCCAGAAAAATGTATTAAAACAGTATTTATTAATTTTTTTATGATTATTATTTTACAAAATGAATATATATATGATGGGGGTGACAATTTTGGGGGTGTATAAATAAAAGAAAGAGGAACAACAGTGGTGGATATTTTATTATGTTGAAGTTTCGATGTAATTAATAAGTAATTAATATATTTATTTTGTGTGGTTAGCAGAACAGATGGGTATAATTTATGTAATCAGCAGTTTTTTTTGAACAATTAAAATTTTAACATTTTTATACCCGGTATATAATATATACCTGGGATATTGAGTTCCGACTTCGTAACGGTTGAAAATATTGATCATAGAAAAACATCTTAGGTGACAACATTCATGTTGTTATACGTGTTAATAAAATGACCTTATTAGTCCTTTTATGCATTTTACTGAAATTTTGTGTGTGCACTCTGGAGCTAAAAAGTAAGATCATGTTCTCGAATGGGGAATATGGGGAAAACTGCCTATCTTTGAAACCGTGACAGATAGAACAAAAATTTACAGACAAAAACTTTCGTTTTTAGAAATAAACACCTTTTCTTTGAAACTATTTATAAATTCTGTATATACCAAGTATTTAAACAATTAACTCAGTTACTTGTTATTTTTACTTGTTTATTAAAATTTTTGTTTATTTTCTTTTTGTTATGTTTTTGAATGGATTTGAAATGCCTCTAAATACATTTTATGAAGCTATACAACAAGATTCAATAATTTCTGTTTTCCATGGTAAAATATTGCGATTTGTTAATAAATTCATTTTATGAGCCCTGAGCTCGGCCAAATGTATGATTTAGTAAAACTTTTTGTTTTAAAACTTTTCGATACAAGTCAATAAAAAAATTTCAAGACTTTCGATAATTAAACTTAAACGAATATTGTTACTTGAACAGGAAATATATAAGATACTACGAGAGGTTAAACAATTAACTTGTCTTAAATAATAAATTGTCGGTCAAGTATAGGATTTGGATTAATTGGTACCCCAAATAAAATGTGTCAATGGTTCCGTTTCTTCAATATTATAACATCCACAGTATAGTTGAAAGTATACAGCATGAATAACTTACGAATCCATGGCCTATTTTTTTCGTTTTCTAATCGAGGATTTAACAGTTATTTTGCTTAGCCTTTCAGCTGCTATCACAGCGAACGGTTTTATACACTCTTCAAGTAATTACATAGTAAGAACCGGGAGGGTTAATAATATTTATTGAAGAATTCATTTAGAAAGATTAATTGAAAATATCCTATTTAATGTAACTTCTTCTTTCTAAATTTTTTATATTCGCCATATATTTAGCAAATAATCAACGTTTTAATTAGGTTTTTTGACAAACTCGTTTTTTGTATTGTTCTTCAATAAATTAATATTAACCGTAACTGCAAAGTAATATGCAGTCTTTCTAATACTTGTGAAACATTCACATCTTGTAATAAGCATGTTGATTTTCAAAAATCGGAGACTTATCCGGTTAAATTAGAATTATTAACTTAATTAGCCAAATTATTATTATTGAAAAACTTCGCAATGTAATTTTTAATGAAAATCGATTCAAATTTACTTCCGTTTTATTCTATAGGAGCTCTTGTTTATTTTTAACAGTTTCGATCAATTTACGAGCAGATTGTTCCAGTGTTACGTCACCAATTCCAGTGAACACTGCACCAATCTAAATCAAAACCCATATCTATTTTTTAAAACATGTTAATAACTATTTTCATTTCGAACGGATTAGAACAAGTTTAAATAAAGATTCCGATAGTAAATTTCCGTCTACTTCACAGGATATTTTTGTCATAATTAATGAATACCTTAAATCTATGCTGCAGCATGTCTTGGTAAGTGAACGCATATAAAAATTGATCATTAAATTTACCTTGGCATGAACTTGAGATTATCGCGTTCGTTTTAGTCATAAAATTTTTTTAAATTAAAAATTCATCGTTTCCCATTAGTTATATTTTGTAATACCTTCTACATTATTTAATAACTATGTCGTAAAATTCTTCAAACAATTTTATTTTTTAGTGACCTTTATAAATAAAATTATATCTTTAAGTTCACTTTATTTTGAATGCAAAACACTCATCAAAAAAGAACAAGATGTGAGCATATTATATCTATATAGATTCAGACCGGTGTACATAAAGTTCATGTTCTATTATTAAACTTTTCATAAAAAGTAATATCATATTTAGATATAATATATTAATATATAGGCGGAAATATTTTTTTATACATTTTTTTTACGATTCTTTTCACGTAATCAATTTATTAAACAATTTTGTTGTAATTTAAATCGTGTACTTCTTCTCTATTTTCATTTTTTCCTTGTTCTGACGTGACTTTTACTTTTACATTTTCAGATATATTGAAGTGGTGATGTTTTACAGATTGATGTTGTTATAAATAATTGTTGTGATCAAAAGTTTTATGAAAATATCTACTTTAGGGTTTCTTACGAAAATAATTCTCGTTGTTGTTATCTCATGATTTTACGAAAACTTAATTTATGTTTTATAAAAATTTTTGTGGTTTCGCTACGTGTTTTTAATTATTATTCAACTTCACATGTGACTAATAGAATAAGAGAAAAATCTTAGTTGCGGAAAATTTTTCTGAATTTTTTTTATCTTTAACTCTCTGTTTTCTTAAAAAAACAAAATTATGAAAAATCCAAAATAATTCGTACCTTTCTGAATTTTTAAAAGTATTAAAACTTTGATTTCTTAGAATAGTGATTCATTTTGTCTCAAAACTATGTATTAAGTTAGTCAGTTTGAGACGCAGAAAATTAGGTGTTGTAGTTTTATGATGGTTTTTATGGTCAAACATTTTTAATATTTTTACTTTTAATGTGCCAAGCAAAAATATTTCAACAAATAATCTGTTAAATTATATTTTATTCACGTTCATTGCCAGGAACCCAAGTAAGCTACTATTTCATAGCGGTAGTAATTGTTTAAGTAGTAGTCAATTCTTATGTAATGAACAGAAAATTTTGGTCTAGTAAAACTCTGGAAATGAATACCTTTCTAGTAATAATGAATACCGAAAAGTATTAACATTAAAAATAAACAAAACACCTCTATAATAACTTATCTGTTACTAAGTGGCATTCTGTTCCATATTTATTAGAAGAAGTAGATATAAGGATATTATTTTATTGTCGTTTCATATAGTTAGCGATGGCCAGTGTGAATCTTCTATTTTTGACTATAAAAAATACCTTTTTTATTACGTTTTAGAATAGTATTGACAAAACATATTTTTCTAATAGAATTGACATTATGGAAAAACTCGATCGACTTATTTTTCCAGACACGAAAAAAAAAGAGTGTTTAAAAGGCAGATGTTATTTTTCCATTTATTTTTTGCGAGACAAGATTAGATTACCTTGTTATCCAACACTAACATTAACAACAGGATAAATTCATTACTTGAACCTGTTAACTTGTTTTTTTTACAAGGACATCGAATAATGTACATAAATCTATTCAACATTTAGAAAAGTTTTTAGAAAACATATTAGAAAACTTTTTCAAATGATCATTATTAAATAATTTTGTTTGAAACTTTTTTTACTTTTAATACAACAACACCACCATAATAATGTTGACCATTATCAATTTCATTTTTAATCGAATTTTGGTTTTTTTGTTGTTGTAGAAGTCTGATCAATTATAATTGAATTATTTAAAGGCTTTCAGACCAAAATTGAGTTTGCAAATATACAGGGTGTGATACATTTAGATTGTGCTCATGAAAATTATAATAAAATGAGAATAACTACTGATTTTTTGATAAAAATAGAACTAACTCAAAAAAGTAAACTAGTATAAGATAATTTGATAAAGAAATAAAACTGTCAAAATTTCTCGTCATATTTTTTGAACCCTTAAAATTTCTCAGTGTTCCGAAATCATAAGATAGTTTTTGCCCACCACTTCCCCAAAATTTGAATTTTCTGCTAGCTCTTTCGAATTCCATTGTCATATTTTTAGTTTCTATAGTTTTTTTTACTAATAGTTTATGAAAAAAAACTGAAACATACAAAATTTCCGCTGGGAAATAAAACACTGTTTTAATCCTCAACGCAAAAAAAAGTTTGTTATTGAAGCATCTGTGTGTGTCTACCTGTCTGTCTATCTATGTGTGGTTCTGTCTGTGGCATCGTAGATTATCAGCTCTTTTCCAATATAATGTATAGGCGGGCATATTATTAACGTCATTTGAAATTTGGTGGAGGCAACGGGAAGTTCTTATAAGGCAACAGAAGGTGGAATAGTGAATTTAGATGCGTGGGGATAGGCTTGTTGTTATTAATAAAAACAGATACGTTGAACATCTGGTATGGATTTCATTTTTCAAAATATGAGATGTTTATGTGATTAACGATTCAAAATTGGTTAACTTGCCGGATTTGGATTATCATTTTATAGTTTTTTATATCGAAAATAAAAATGTTCCTATTAGTACTATGCACCCCAGATATTACACCTTGGATTAGGAAAAGCTATCTTTTTTTTCATTCTTTGTGAGACTCAAATATAGAATACAACGAATTTTTCGATTCAAATTATTTTTTTTGTCAAATACTAGCTAACCCCGCAAACTGCGTACCGCCTCAGAATCAATATCATCAAAAAAACTGTTCCATACAAAATGTATGAGAAAATGAATTTTCTTCATATATTTTTTTTCGTGAATTTTTCCGATGTTTTAATAAGTATTCTGCTTTCGGTGCGGGGACAAATCCAAAAAATCGAACTCAGACCGAATCATAAAAATCGGTCCACCCGTTTTTGAGTTATAAATGGTGTAACTAACCCGACGTTTACATATATATATATATATATATATATATATATATATATATATATAAATATATTTTATCATATAAATTTCTTTTTATCTTTGATATTTACTTCGATAACACTACTTTTTTTGTCACATTCTGTATGTCTTTAAAAAATTATGCTACAGTTAGAACATCTATCTATCTATTCGAGTATAAAATTGAATTAATCTATGGTCTAGTACCTTCTTTCTCGCATTCTGAAAATTTTATCAATGGGTTAAAATCGATAATTTTTTTTTTTTGTGACGTGTTCGGTAATAATTTTTTTTCAGAGCTATTTTAAGTGTTGAGATCTCGCTGAACTGATTAAATCAGAGAAATTTTTTACTATGTAAGACCTGATACTATCTAAGAACTTGGCATATCTGAGTAAAAAAATTCACTACGCAGGAGCTGCGTCAACTTAGGGAATTTCCTTAGAATACATAAATCACTCACAGCGGTCATAGTTTTAGTGTGATCAATATAATATCTGATATGATCTTAGTATTTGCAAAAATTAAATTTATGAATAGCCAAAATAGAACGGCATAACGATTATAGTTTATAGTTACTATGGAAACGAGAATAAAAATTTTTAACAATAAAATATATTTCATGCATTCGTGTCAAACAAACACAAAATATTAAATATCTCTCTTAATATTAGAATAATCGAAAAATGTAAAAGGAGCAAAGTTGTAGAAATTCAAGTTTGCTACAATTCATTAATTGATCATTTTTCTCAAACTCTAATGTGAACAGACATATTCAGAATTTTAACTTTCAATCTTTAATTGTAAATATTTCTGTAAATATTAGTGTAACAGAAAAATGAAAAAATAACAAAACCGCAGTAAAACTTAGTAAAACTTAGTAAAACAGTAAAACTTAGGGAGGGAGAAATTGAAAATTTCCCCCTCCCTCTAAACCCCCTTTCCCCTCGTCTGATTTTACCCATTAACGAACTTGACCTTTAAAATACCAAAAGCGACTCAAATACCAAATTTCATTCCAATCGGAATAAAACTGTGACCGCTAGAGAGTCCACGGACATTTACAAAAAGTACATATATATATGTAAGTACATATATATATATATATATATATATATATATATATATATGTGTTTATATATATATATATATATATATATATATATATACATATATATATATATATATATATATATATATATATATATATATATATATATATATATATATATATATCAACATATATACATATATACAAATTTTACCGATAGTGATTTTTAACATCTAATAGGTAGGATCGATGGACATTTACCGAAATTTTTCCGAAATTCCAACATTGGTGCAAAAACAATAGCTCCATTTCCTTTGGAAGAAATTCGCTAAAATGTATCCTACATAGATATTGTATTGATTTTTAATTGAAAAAAATGTTATTCAAAAGAACGTTTCAGTTTGAATGTTAATATACATTTCACAAAAATCGTATGTATTTAATCAGAAACTATATCGTTTAGTTTGTGGTTGTGATGAACTGATGGTGTATTGAAAATATCATAACATTAAACTTATACAAAGTGTTACAGAAAATATTATATTAATATGACTAATTATAATGTTTACTTAATTTGACATTTAAATCATGTAATAACTTAAGCGATAGCATGGACACAAAAAATGTACAAAGAAGTTAAATATATGCAGGTCAGATAGTGAGAAATTATGCATTCAACCCTATTATCTAGGTAGTTATCAGTTGTCGGAACACTAACCGGGATATTTCGTTAGCCTGTATGATCTTAAGAAGTATAATAACTGCCGATGGACAATGAATGAAAAATATTGATCTGAATATTCAGGAGCGTCATGTTCATATAAATAGATATTTTAGTCATGGACGAATAGAATAGTATATTGCATTAAAGTCTAATTTCTGACGCAACGGGTTCAGAAGGAGTGGGTGAGTTCAATTGAGTGTGACATTTCCACCTGGTTTTTTATTTTTTTTCATAGTTTTTATTTAAATAATGCCTATCATTCGGACGTTTTCCCATTGCTTTATAAGCCTATTTCCCATTGGTTTAGTGATCCAAATACGTTGAAGAAGACATTGCAGTTTACATTCCTTTCATTTTATAGAAAACTTAAAATTTATAATTTCCTTAAACATACATCAGAAAACTGTAAGATTTACCTATACGTACGTTTTTTTTTTGGTATTTACCTGTTTATATAGCCAAACTATAAAGAACCTATTACAATAATTTTTATCCCTGTTACTGAGTCACACAGTCTGTAAGACAGGACTACTGAAACACAGTCTATAACCAACATAGTTATTGTTTTTAACCTTTATTAATATCAATTATATTACTTTAATGACGTGGGCAGATGAAAATGAATTATATGCAGACTGGATATTGAAAGTATATGCGACTGCAGCTGACTTTGCTACGATCTATCAAGTAGGACATCCATCTAAAGTTCCTAAAAAGATACCAGGTTCTTTTGTCCATAGTATAGTCAATTAACCGACCCATTAACTACAATTGACAAACTGCCACCGCATATATAGATACAAAGTAGAGCACGTTTTTTCGCGTTACTTAAACGGTTTTATATTATTAAGCGTAATGTTAAACATATTAAAGTTAGAAGAGAAAAATTTGTCAGTTTGGTTTCTGCAAAAATAAACATTTTCTTTAAATAAACATTAAAATACCAATTTGTGGTGGCGTATTGCTTTTATAAATTATTTACTGTCAAATGCAAAATTTAACATAATAATTGGCAAAAGAGTGTAAAAGACTACCAACTGACGAGACCATTTTATAATTTTAGTGCGATTGCTGCACTACGGAGCCTAGTTTAATACATATTAATATTACATTGGACATGACACATCCGAAACTACTAATCACAAAACTCCAATTTAAGATGTTAATTCTCTTACATCCGGTATATATTGATTACTAAACTCATAACAAACAAATTATCTATAGCATATCTAGAACATGATAAAATAGCTTTCGGTCATTAGTTGACTTTCAAAGATTCACTTCACAATTGCCAATATTTTCTCATTATGCTTTCCATATAATTTTATATGAATGAATTAATATGTTAATGATCTATCACCTGAAGGTTGATTGAAGTAGGCATTTATGATATGGGCTTCTCTTATATCTGATATATTTTCGATATACTCTAAGATATTTTTCTTCTTAGGTGATTTTTATTTTTAGCTCTTAGTGGTGCTTAGGGTTGATAATACGCCCCGAAGAATCCAATAAGGAATTACGTAGTGAGTCTATTTGTATTTGTCCTCATTTCTTCTTTCTTCGCCAAAGGGTCCTGTTCGGTGTTGAGTGACTACTTACTCGTACAATCACTTTTCTGAAGAATTTTGTGAGCTTAAAATATTGCATTAAGCTCAAAATATTTTATTTTATTTAAAATATTTTTTGACCGATATTGAAGCGAGATATTTACAATAAAAGTTGTGATATTTTCAATGCACGGTATACATAAACGATGCGCGCAGTTGTATATTGTATAAATAAAGATTTTGCTCGCCGCGAGGTTTCTATAATATAAAATAAATTGTGTACTTCAATCTGAATGAATACATTAGGTATTATTTTATCAATAATATAACAAAAAAAAACACCATACACACACACAAATAATAAGAGTCGTTGTTTACTGTTTATATTCGTAATGGATGATAGAAATACTATCTCTCTACGAGCATACGAAGAAAGTTCATGTTTATTGATTGATATCTTTCAATATTATATACATACATATAAAAGTACAAGATCATCAGGTGATATTGTATTATATAAGACAACATACTAAATTTTTGTGAACACTAAAAAAGTACCTACCTTCAAAAGTCAGTTTCAGCAATGTTAATTAAATTTTGTATTTAATAATCCTAGGATTGTTTGAAAAATATCAGAAATCCACAATAATTTAAGATTTTACTTTCGTTTTTGTGGCATTATCTGTAACAGTAGCTTCCCACATCAAATACATTCATGGTGGGAGTGGAGGAATTATGGAAGTATACCTTCCATAATTATTATCAGTTATTACTTCTCAAGATCATACACTAACGAAATATCCCGGTTAGTGTTCCGACAACTGAGCTACCTAGATAATAGGGTTGAATGCATATAATTTCTTAATATCTGATGTGCAATATTTAACTTTTTTGTATAATTTTTGTGTCTATCCTTTCGCTTAAGTTATTACATGACTTAAATGTCAAATTAAGTAAACTATAGTATAACGCTCCTGAATATTCAATTAAATATTATTCAGTCATCGTCCATCGACCGTTATTACTTCTCAAGATCATACAAGCTAATGAAATATCCCAGTTAGTGTTCCGACAACAGAGCTACCAAGATAATAGGGTTGAATGCATATAATTTCTCACTATCACTATCTTAAGTTATTACATGACTTAAATGTCAAATTAAGTAAACTATAGTTACTTCCGTTAGCATAACTTAACCGAAAATCAACCATACTAAAAATGGTTGGACATACGCTACATGTATTCAACAATTAAATATGAGAGAAATTTGTTTGTTTAAATATTCTTATGTACCTGATTTAAAAAATCACGTTTCTATTTGTGACACACTGTACATATATATGAAATCTATCGATGGCTATTCTTACATCTATATATCGGTAGAGTTTTCTTTCATTTTTACTGCATATAACTGCATATAAGGTTTATCGTTCATAACGGATGTTAATAGGAAATGTATAAGATATTGATTATACAATAATATAAGTTTTAATATGTATTTCATTTATTATTTAATTTAGTTTTAGCTGTTGTTTAGTTGTGATGATGAACTAACTAATAAACTAAAATTATGTAGTATAAATAAATAGCGTAGCTAATAGTCATTTATTTCTAGTAGTAACTTTATAACTGTTGTATTTTGAATAGTTTTATTATATTGTGTTATTATAATTCAATTAAATATAATTTACATATATAATTGTATAATATTGATTTTCACTCCATTAATCAGCTTAATTATCATTTTGTGAACGTTCATTTTATCTAATTTATGAAAATTTGGAAACACTTTCATAATATTATTAATATTTAGAACAATATTCATTTCAGTGCCGTCACAAACTAGAATTTTGAGTACGGTTACGATTCAAATTCAAATTAGATTCAGATTTTATTCTTTGTGTATTTGACTACTAACATGCACAAAATAATAATACTAAGTATTTTTCTATTGATAATATGGAAGTATAGGCAATATCTTTTTATACACAAAAATATATTTTAATATGTTACTACCTTTAACTGTAACTACTACGTACGCAAGCAAATATTGGTGGATGAAACTCACGTTTCAGCTACTTTAAATTGACGTATCGTTTTAAAATTTTTCTATTCTGATTATAAAAATTACAAATTACAAGTCATTACTGTTTATATTGTAAATTGTTGATTTTTATTAATCAATAATTTTGAATAATAAATGACAAAGTTGTTCACCAGTTTGAACACCAGGAGCTACCATCTTGAAATTTTAGACAATTATTTTAGAATATATGGTCAAGAGAAATTCGCATAAGTGACTATACGCGCTCTAAAAGTGGCCATTTTAGTCTGATTGGAAGAAAATTAAGACTCTGAAACTCGTTTAGTATTTGAAAAATGAAAAAAAACTTCTCATAAATAAATTTAATAAATTTTACTACAATTTATTACCTGAATATAGTTTCTATAACTAATATTTACAGAGATATTTGAAGTTAAGATATGATCCCGATATTAATGAAAATTGTCACCATTGTAACTTGATTTGATAGTCATTCTGATTCCTGTCTTGTCGATCCTACGTAACAAATTTGTACAATAAACTATCGTATATTTTAGCTTAAACTTTATTTCAAAGTACTATTCAGTTGTATGTTATAATAAATAATACGTTTCTGAAAAAATAAATTTTTTATGGAGTGATCGTTTTTAATCATTTTACACTAGTTTGAATGAAAATTTTGAGGAAATCACTATTTAACCTAATATACTTGAAATACCTCAGACGAAATACTATTCGTGTTATAAAGTACATTTTTTAAGACATTATATATTTTTATTGACCATTTACTACAGTTTTAAGGTTGATCGGACACATGTATAGGAAAAATCGGCAATGTATAAATACAAATCTGAATTTTTGATATGTTATTAATTGGTAACTCATGCGTATAAAATAATTTTTTTTGTGAATAGCAAATGATGAATGAACGCATACATTTTCGATAATTTTGCTTCACCTTCTATAGATTAAAAAAAAAAAAATATTTACTTTTAGAAATTAAATCTCGTACATTACGTTAAAATTAAAAAAAAAAAATAGTCAGGCAAAGAGTTTTGTAAATATCTTATTTAAAAAGATAAAAAATTCACGAAAATTTTCGTCCGCGATACTTGAACAAAGTCAAAAGACGATTATTTATTATTTTTAGTAATTAAACAATTACATAAATCCGATTACTAGTGATGTTAGATGCAATCTAAATTTAAATAATTAATTTTCAGATTAAAATTTTTAATTTACGTTAAAAAGAGTGTATGTGTTTATTATGATTTGTACTGTACTGTCTGGTAAACCTTATCCTACCGCTGGGAAAATATTAAACTAATGTCGATAGTGACGGTTAAAATTAGAGATAGTAAATTTTGAAAACCTTGTTTAATTCGGAATTTGATATTTTTTAACAGATTTTTTTCAACACCTAGAAATTGAAATATAAATAAATAAAATCAATACGTCAATAGTTTCAACTGTAATACTTAACTTTTATAATGTAAATTGTGACTCAAATTCTAATTAGGGAGTACTTAGAAAATATGAAGAAAGTGATAGATTTAATTTATTAGAGTACTACATTTTCTACGATGAAATTATTAGCTAATATTACGTACAAAATGATTTTATGTTATACATAATAATTATTACTTTGATAAATTATTTATATACGTACCACAAGCAAGATATTATGTATTTTAAATCTTAATACATTATATTTCATCAAAATTACCTATAGTGCGACACGAAATTGTTATAAAACTATCATAATTATAACGATTATTTGAAATTATTATCATGTTATGATAATACGATAACTCTTAAAAATGATTCATTGGTAACGCGGCAGAATTACTAAATTATGATTGTGACCTTCAACTTTTCAACACATTTTTTGACAAATAGCTCAGTTATGTATGTCAATAATGAAGATATCTGAGTAGAAAAAAGAACAAGAGTAAGACTCGATGAATGAGATATTTAAAAATTCTGAGATATTCTCCTTTATAGGCAGTTCCATTTGAATTTCCCCAGGCCAATATTTCGAGAACGAATTAAGATAGTTAACAAATGTTTTGGACAAAATTTTAAGGACTCTAGGGGGTCAAATACCTGTCACCTTGTCTTTGACTTTGAAACCAACAGCTTTGCAGCTTTGTATTTTACGAGAAAAATATTTATGTTTCGTATGAAAAATTTTTTTCTAGGACTTAAATTTATTAAGGATATAAATCTAGGATTTTGCTCAAGAATAATCGATTTTTAATAGTTTTTAATCGTATCAACTCTAAAGAACAAATTTTTTCAAACAGATCTTTCCAGGGCTATGATGTGGAGAGCCGATCGTCAACCTCCTCTGATGCACATGAGGTGACTTGACTAATGTCGACGATATTAAAATCAGTATAAAAATTTTTTTATTAATGACATTAGCGTTATTTAATGAGCACGGAGAGGAGGTTTGCGATCTGTTTTGCACATCATAGCCCTGACAAGCTGTTTGAAAAATTTTATTCGTCAAAGTTGAATTACAAAGTTGATTATTCTTAAGTATAAAACCTTAATTTCTTTAGTAAATTTAAGTCCTAAAAAACAATTTTTTATATACAAAACATGAATACTTTTTCCTATAAAATAAAAATCTGCGATAAAAAATATAAGTGTCCATTTAAAAAAAAGTATTCCTCGGTTTGACCTTGAAAATTGGGTTCAAGATCGAAGTTCAGTTCACAATTAAAACTCTTTCCGGAGACTATTATCACTATCTTACTTATTCACCACCCTAAAGTTTTTTTTATTCCGACAAAAAGCTCTCACTTAAAGGTACTAATTACATCTCCTCTTACTCATTAAGGATATCGCAAAGAAATCTTACATAGAAAAATAATTTTGTAGATTAAATTTCAAATTTTTATATTTTTGAAAGAAAATTGGAATTAATATTGGAATTAGAACAGAAACAAACTTCAAACGACAGAAATTACAAATGCGTGCATAAAAATTCCAGATTTATAACTTTAGTGCAGATCTTTTTCACTATCATGAATTGTACCAGATTACAAAGGCGTCTCCAAATATTTCTTGATCTCTAAAACAGTATGGTTGTCGAATAAACTATACTACAGTTTTATTTTCAACAAACAAAAGAACGAATAGAAAAGAAGAAAAATCGTACTAATAAAAATGAGAATCAATAATGAATAATTTAAAATTTATTATCTATTGAATAGATTGCTAATATATTAATAATTCATAATAGTACTTCATACAATTGTAAAGTTATTTCTATAAGAGAATCGATTGGTATCGATTTAAGACTTATCAAATGAGTTATTTATTACCAAAAGGTTAATTTGAATATTAATTATATCGGTGATATTAATTCTAATCACGCATGTAATAAATATTGAAAATTAATATGAAAAGCTTCATGGTTCTAAATAATTAGTATTATTGATGTTCAGAAAATATTTCTTTGATCACATAATTAAAATCATAAATTCATTTGTCAGTTCTTTTAAATGGTAAAAATTGTGTAGAAACTGAAGTGCGTGAGGCCGAGTTTATGAGGTTTTTGGCCTTCGTGTTTCATATACCATATGAATTGTGTTAGATCTTCTATTCTAAAATGTTTTTTGTAAAGAATACCTTATGCGAGTCTTAAAATAATAACTCATTTGACACTAGGTAGAGTCAAGTTACGGTAATAGAAGCTTCTCAACTTTTTTCGAATGAAAACTAATTTAGAAATTTAACAAGTGAAAATAACAACCTCATGTAAACTGAGAATAATTCCCAATAAAAAATGTTGATTTTAAAAAAAGAAGCATTTTATGCATTTAAATTTTTATTCTGCTTACGGTTTCAAAGAGGGATGGGAAAGTACTTCTTTGGTCTATTCACGAACTTGTCTTATTTTTTGGCTCTAAAACACACACTTAAGATTTCAGCTCGTTGTCATGAGAACCTTTATCAAATTATTTTTCTTCGATCAACATTTCTAAGCATTAAAAGCTTGGAACAAAACTTGAAGAATTTTTCATTTACCATTTGTTTTGCTTGAATGACATAAACTTAATTTTTTCTATGGTTAATTTATAAAAAAACTAATTTAAAGACGAATAAAATTACTAACAAAATTAATTATGATAATGGAATATATAAGTAATTACAATTTTATTGACAATATTTGTATATGGTATCAATAAAATTACGTTAAAATAAATTACAATTCAATATAGTTGACTTGACTTGCTTATTAATACTTTTCAAATATATTAAACTAAAGGCTCGTAAAGTTTAGTTACACGCAATCTTCATTATCCATGACTTTACTCACATGTCTAAGACGTGTATTAATTAGATCTAATTACGTCAATTTTAAATATAAATAAATGTATTCTATTAAATTTTATACGCTAATCATATTTTTTAGGGATATGCTTTTAAGTTGATTGAACTATAAATAGTCCCGGAGAGGTCAGTTAAAGTTTAATTTATTTATTATTATTTGAATATTATAAATAATCATTTTAGTAATTTTAGTAATACGTAACAAATATACAAATATACTCTCGGCTTAGCTGCTTCCATTGAGCAATCCAAAATTTGGTTCACTTAATGTAGATCTTATTTTAATCAAAATAAAATAGATAATGGTGCCAAAATAACATGCATTTTTTTCAGCTGGAGGTGGTTTACACTGGTTTACACTATAAAACCTCAAACTAAAAATCCAGAAATTATCAATTAAAAACCTAGTCCTCATTGAGTATTTCGGTAATAGTTTAAAAAAATATATATATAATTAAATAAATATGCGGACAGAAAACCCCAACACAACATCATGCCCTTAAAATATTATTTGTTCGAAAATAAAAAAAGAAATTAAACTTATAAATAATACCAATAAAAAAAAAGGCAAACCTATTAGGGTGAATTGAATTGTTTAAAATTTATATAGAAATCTCACCTATGTCCTATAGTAGTATATATATATATATATATATATATATATATATATATATATATATATATATATAAATATATATATACATATTTATATATATATATATATATATATATATATATATATATATATATATATATATATATATATATATTTATATATATATATATATATATGTACCTAATATTCATTTATTTTGTAAGTTTGACATATTTTATACAAATATATTATATGTTTTGTGTCCACCATATACAAAGGATTCAGTATTTATTGACAATGGAATTGTCTGAAATGATAAAAACTAACTTCCGATGCTCGATTTTCGACCGATGAGATTTTATTTCTCATTTCAATATTATTCTGAGTATCACTTAATTGTACACTAGTACGATATTACATAGCAATAGCTATAAAAAGTCATACAGTTAGTTCATTAAAAAATAATAATGTTTATTGTAATAACAACATAATCTATCATTACACTATTAATATTTGTTTGTTTGTGTATACTTTCGTGTCCACATAACGTTGTTTGTCCAAATTCTTTTCGAATACGTATGACAAACTGTAGAAGACTATAGCGTATACTCCGACAAATTTCATTGTCATTGAATTTATTAATTAAATTAAATACTTATATGAAAAAATTAAATCGTCAACCAGGAATCGAACCTCGGGCCTCTGGATAACCAGTCCAGTGTGCTTCCTGTACACCAAAGACGATTGTGATGTGACAGCCAACTTTTTCATATTATTCTAATTTTTGTTTTATTTATTAGATAGTATTTACTTCTTTCTGAAGTGATTTGTTTATTAATATTTGTTTGTTTGTGTATACTTTCGTGTCCACATAACGTTGTTTGTCCAAATTCTTTTCGAATACCATTTGGACAAACAACGTTATGTGGACACGAAAGTATACACAAACAAACAAATATTAATAAACAAATCACTTCAGAAAGAAGTAAATACTATCTAATAAATAAAACAAAAATTAGAATAATATGAAAAAGTTGGCTGTCACATCACAATCGTCTTTGGTGTACAGGAAGCACACTGGACTGGTTATCCAGAGGCCCGAGGTTCGATTCCTGGTTGACGAGTTAATTTTTTCATATAAGTATTTAATTTAATTAATATCATTACACTGTCCAAATTGATAATTTCATAATTCTATAATTCCCAAATCTGTTCGTATCCAAGCCTTACAAAGAGATTATTTAAATCTGATGCCAAGATTCTTGATCACCGAAATATCTATAAACCATTTCTAGGTAGCAATGCTTTATTATTCTATTGTTTAGAGTTTTTAATGGTTTGTTGCAGCATTGAAGTGTGCATGTTTCTACTCGATTGAAATAGTCAGGTACATAAACTGCGCTTTTACCATAAAAATAATTTTTATAAATTTTCTTGAAATTTTTGCTTAAAATGATACCTCGCATAAAAATTTATATCCAGGTGGGAAAAAAACTATTACGTTATTGTTGAAAGGAATGTTTTGGTCGGTTATAGAAAAAACTCTTACGTTTAAAATAATTTTTATAAAGGTGTTAAGTAATAAATAAGTACCTTAAATTAATTAAACTGTAAAATATAATCGTAAAGTAGGATATTAAACAAATAGAGGTTAATTTAGAATTCGATATTTTACGAACTTGCTGTATTTATTAGTATATATAGGAAAATATATAGTTTTAATTCCCTCACGTACAAAATCTAATTGTTACCCCTGTCCTAATAAATTCTAAATCGATTTACTATAAATGTTTGGGTCTGTATAATCCAGCTGTTCAGAGCTATCAGGCTATTATATTTTATATGGAGATTCTGTATATAGAACTATAGATTCTGAATTGAACTGGTGTTCAATGTTTTTGTTTGAATTTTTTGTTGTAATCATATCTGTTGTAAAATGTTTTGTAACTATTATAAAATGTTTTTTATGTTGTATGAGATATCTATATATATATTTTTTAAATTCATTATTGTTATGTATTTTAATCTGTGATATTAAATGTATCTATATAGTATTTAAAAAAAAAGAAGTATTAAACGCGAGAGCTTTATGTTTTTTTTGTTGAAAATGAGTACTTTTAGATTTTTATAAAAATAATAATCAAATCAATTCAATTTCAGATTGATTATACCCGGTACATATAATATTATATAAATGAGGGTTTTTTGAGTTGAATACCAAATTCTGGTAAAGGTGTTCCTATAATGACCTTATTAGTACATTTCCGCATGACCAGGCGGGTGGTCCATCTGTCTGTTGACATGATAACGAAAAAACGAAGATTATAAAAATCAAGGTCAAGTTCCTAAGTTGACTCATGCTTCCTCCGATCAGGGAGGGCCGGGGAAATACCAATATTAGATTAAAAAAAATTAAAAAAAAAAAAAAAACCTTTAAAAAAAAAACCTTTAAAAAAAACAAACTTTTGTTTAAAACTTTTTCATAAACTCAGTTTATACCAGACATTTATGCAATTAACTTAGTTGTTATTTTTACTTGTTTTTTTTTTGTTTAATGTAGTTATCATGCGGGGAGGGGGGTGGAATAATTGAAAATGATTGAAAAGTGATGTATCATTTCATTCATTCGAGAAATAATAGCCAATCTCATGAATCTGTCTTAATAGCTAATCCTAATAATCTTTACTCAGCAAGCATCTTAGATTTTCGCATCTTTAGATTTTTTTTTTTTAATAAAAAAAATAGTCAAATCAATATTTAAGGCCTTTCGGTTAGTTTTTCTCGAAAACTACTGTAGCAATTTAACTCTTTATTTTCTTTTTAACCCGAATTCAAAAAGGAGGATTGTTCTCAATTCGGCGGTGTCCAAATTTTATGTGAATTTCTCTATGCTGACACCGACTCCAAAAATAACAATAATTGTACATATATATTTAAAAATTTTTTCTTAGGTGAACTAAAGTTGGCAAAAGAATATGCAATTATTTTTTTAATTTTTAGTGCATTTTTTGTTTTAGAATATTTGATTTTTGAAGTCGGGTATGCATTTTGTCAAAATAGGTTTTATGTAAATTGAGAAATGAATAACTAATATAAAATAGTCACCTTTTTTGTGTTATAGTTGCCTTCTATTTCTTACTATTTAATGATAAATATTATGTCGGCTAGTGAGAGGATTGATGGATCAATTTTGCCAGTCTATGAAATTGAGTTAATTTTGCAGTTCTAGAATACGCTCAAGAAATTTAAACTGGTTTTCTTCTCTTTTTTTATTTCTCGTGATGACGAACATGAAACTTCAGCTTATCTATCAACTCTTGTTTTCTCAAATCCTTTTTTGTCAGGAATAATATGTTTTCAGTATTTATTTCAAACTAGATTTGACCACAAAACGATTATACTCGTTTGAAAATATCAAATTAAATTTTATGTTTTAATGTCCACTTAGAAATTTTAAACTCATAAGTGAACTAGTGGTTGATACAATTGTTTCCAAAAAGTTTTGATTCGAAAGTGCACACTATTCAGCTTTTGTTAAGCAATTCAACAGGATTTTTTTGAAATCTATTTCAATAATTCTCTTTTGTTATCCTGATTGTTCGCGTTATAATATTTCATCAATAGTTAATAATCCTTATTTATGTAAACGATTAAAAACCAAAGATATATTATCTCAAACTTATTCAAATGTCTATTTAGTTTTTAATGTCCTAATAAATCCAGATGAAGATCGGTAACACAAAACATCCTTCTTAGAAAATAATCTTATTTATATTAAAATATTCATGAATTGGTGATGATTAAACAAATATTTATAAGACAGTTTAAAACAACAGTGTTGTCTTAAAAAGAGATTTGGGGTTGACAATTTTCTATAGTTAAACAAATACAAACGGTTCTCGAAATATTGACAGAGCAATAACAATTTTTTCCCATTATATTAAACTTTGTTCATCCATGTTTATAGGGTGAACCATATTTCATTATGTTTGCCACCAATTTGCCGTTAGATACTTGAAAAGTCTAATTTCTTAGCCTTACTTCCTGAAACTTTTCTAAATGATATGTGAAAATTAATATAGAATTACATCCAAATTAAAAAATTTCAAAACATTATTTACCGTTGAACTAAGGACAGTACCTATATTTAGTTTAGTCCTTTAACAGAAAATAATAAATTTTTGGTGTTCATAAAATTTGTTTGGAAACACGATAACTCAAAAACGACATACGGAGCTAAAATTTTGTTTAAAAGATTATAAAGATAATCAAAGAGAACTCTAAGTTTTTTGAAATTAAATTTCAAATTTCTGGGCCCAATTCCTCTAATAATAATTTGTACTTTATAAATACGTCTTTTGACTACAAGGTAGTCATCATCAATATGAATTAGCATATCGTAGCTATCTCTGGGATATGGAGCCAGAGATATACTGCTCGTTGCTAATTTGGTGCGTGTCTCACAATAATATTAAAAAAGTTTTGTCTTTTAAATGATCTGACTGAAGTAGTACCTGAAGGATTATTTGAATTGACTAACCAATTAAGGGATTAAGTGTATGATGAACCCAACCCATTGATTGGCAGTATTTGAGTTTGAGTTCTATAGCCAAAAAGTAAGGTGGTAACGTTTTAACTTGATGGAAACCGTAATAAAAGAAAATTTTTCTATTCACCATTAATGCCACTTTCAATATTTTGAGAATTACAGAAATAAAACTTTGCAAGTAGAATTAATTTTTCCTGAAATAATATCCCTAGTGCCCACATAAATTTTAGATTTATTTTAAAGAAAATCTAACAAAAGTTCATGAATGTATGTACGCATGTATATATATATTAATTTACATATTGTTTTCTTATAGTGTTTTCACAGTGAATAAATATTTCATTATCCAGTTGGAAAACTTTGAAATAAACTAAAAAGAGATATAAAATAAATCGTATACAAACACAAACCCTTCTAAAAAGTATTAATTATTATAAATAAATAAAGTGACGTGTTTGTTTGTTTCATATAATATTTGTGACATTTAGTGAAAAACTTTTATATAACATTTCAACAACGATGAAAATGGAATATCTCAATTATTTATCATTGACATTTTTCATATTCAACTTTCTATTACCACAACAAAATATGGTTTTAGCAGGTAATGTTGTATTTTTTTGCTTTTATTTATTTTATTTTCGTATGTTTTTTTGTGTTGTATTTTCTTAATATTCAATATACAAAGTGTTCCTGAACTAGATATAATAAACATTGGAGCGCTGATATGTACCATTTCCAAAGGACACATTATCAACTCCTTCATAATTTTTACAATGTTTATTTTATTTTATGAGATGGCTATGATAAATTTTGTGGAGTATTTGCATAGATCTTATGCATAAATAACTAGACGCAATTAGATGTACCCAAGTGGTACATCGTAACCACCAACAACTTGTCTACTTATTATTAAATATTCAGGCAAAAATGGTTTAATATCCACGTATTGTCTTTTTTTATATACTTTTTATTGATATAGGTTTTAGATTAAATATATCAGGATGGTATAATCAAAAGATTATACCATGTTGGTATAATCCAAAATAATTTCATTTGGTTTTACTGGTTTTTTTTCTTTTGTAATATCAAATACTTTACAGTAAATCGTACTTTAAATAAAAACCAACAACTTTTTTTTTTTTAACTTTTGAAGGTAGACAGCTGACCTGTTTTCTTGACGAGGATTACAAATTGTTAATTTGATTTTTATGAAATTAACCTTAAACTATTCATCTATTCATCTATTCTGAAAAATGGAAACTTGAAACTTTTTCTTTTCTATAAAATCACAGTTGAGAGAAGTTAAAGGTTGACTCAGTTAATGGTTTTGAACCGAAATTATTCGTAATTTTTAACGAACAACTTTTGTTCGAAACCTAAATGAATTCGACACATATCTACTGTAAAAAAGACACTTTATCAAGATCCTAAAGTGTCTTTTTTACAGTAGAATAATTTCGGTTCAAAACCATTAACTGAGTCAACCATTAACTTCTCTCAACTGTGATTTTATAGAAAAGAAAAAGTTTCAAGTTTCCATTTTTCAGAATAGATGAATAGATGAATAGTTTAAGGTTAATTTCATAAAAATCAAATTAACAATTTGTAATCCTCGTCAAGAAAACAGGTCAGCTGTCTACCTTCAAAAGTTAAAAAAAAAAAAGTTGTTGGTTTTTATTTAAAGTACGATTTACTGTAAAGTATTTGATATTACAAAAGAAAAAAAACCAGTAAAACCAAGTTAGAACACTCAAGACCATGGTACGGAGAAGACCTTTACACCCGACATACTCATGATACGGTAACACTATTGTTTTTAGAGACATGTATGTGTGTGCTTGTGTACGTTCGTTCATTTGTAAACTTTTTTCGTCTCACAAATCACAAGAACAAATAATGATATAGACTTCGGACCAATTTCATTCGACGATAATTGCATAATGAACACCTACTAAGGTTTGTAAGAACTTTGAATTATAAAATTATTCGAGTAATAGTAACATGGCATGTCCACTACCGTGGATTACAACAAAATTTGATCATGAGCACATTGTGGTATTGCTTGTAGGTGACATAAGAAAGCAAGTCCCAATGGGTCCGAAGTGGAATGTTGGACGTTGGAAGTGTAGCCCTGGACGGGCTACATTTCGAAAAATTGGTCAATTGTGATGCCCAAGGACGTAAGGAAGTGTAGTGGAAGAAATCTTGGTGTATAGACTAAGAATTGGTAGGATATGCGGCTGCAGCCGACTACGACAGGATCTATGCCGATTTCGCGGAGAAAACTGCAGAAAACTTTCTCAAGCATAGCCGGTTACTTCGTTCTTGTCCATATGCCGACAGTTTAGTCAATTAACCACCCCTTTCTTTCCTAATAATTGACAAACCGCCGATGTCGGGATTCGAACCCATAACCATCCTTACTAAGCTGAAAAAAACACTTACTTTAAAAACTATTAACCAAAAATATTATTTTGAATTGTAAAAAAAAAAAGTTTTGAGTCTGGGACTCCCGTAACCAGTCCAAAAGGCCGACCAGTCTAAGGCGTTATGTCTGCGTATTATGCCTACTTGGAAACAAGTAGACATACTGCGCAGACATAACGCCTTAGGCAGATCGACCACTTTGACAAGCTAGTCTTTTTTACTATCGTCTCCAAAAGAAATGAGAATATAAAATTAAAATTCTGTATTTTTTCAACTACATAAGCACATTGTATGTTCTATCCGTAGAAAATATGAACCGACTCACTATAAACACTCTATATTATGATTTGTAAATAAATATAAAGAAAAATCAAAATTCAATTGTGTATTTTACATTTTATTTATATATCGAAAAATACTTTGTTTATTATAAAAAAATAGAGAAACACCATTTTTTTATTTTATTTAGCTTTAAGCGTTTCTATTATGTTTTGTTATTTGAACTGTGTATTTAGTAAATATTACATTTAAAAAAAAATACAAGCAGGTGAATGTTTGTTTATGAAAGAGATTTTAATTGATTAAATTTTTGATTATTTTGAAATGTTATTTATTCTTTAGTTCCCCTAAAACAACTTAATCGACATACCTTTAATAAATATATCGTATAGCTATAAGGGTGTAATCGTGAAGACAACTATGCAACTGTGATACTAAATTACAACAGCGTATATCATGATGATACGACAGGAATACATTTTATTTGTAAAGAAAAATAGATACATATATATACAAATTATGTTGTTGTTGCTTAAAATCAGAAATAATATATTTTTTGCACTTTCGGGACTAAAATGACAACTTTACTCCCTCCAAATAGAGGGAGTAATATATATAGTACTAAAAATATATAGTACTAAAAATATATAGTACTAAAAATATAAATATAAATAGTACTAAAAAAATCTACTTTTTCTCCCATGGGAAAAAATTTGTTATATAGAAATGTCATTTTGATTTTGTTGCTAGGATACGTATTAAATTTACTTTTTCTCCTATGGGAAAAAAATCTACTTTTTCTCCAATGGGAGAAAAGGGACTACTTTATTTGGAGGGAGTAAAGTTGTTTTTTTAGTCCCGAAAGTGCAAAAAATGGTATATTTACCGTGGGACTAAAGTGCCTTTAATCCCTTGAGTGGTTGTTCCTCCGGGCGGTGTTTGAAACTCCACTGGTGGGATTAAAAGAGTCATTTTAGTCCCATGATTAATAATATACTATGATACCTGTCTTTTTCAAATGTTTTTACAAATAGTCGTACAAATAAATGAATTTCTGTCTTATTCTTATAAATACACTATTGTAAATTTCGTATCTTAATGAGTTCTCTTAGTGATGACAGCCCGTATACCAAACTTAAAGAACCTTCATAAATCTAAAACTTATATCATACTCATACCCGAGGTTCTTTTTATGAAATATATAAGCTATAAGCTATAATACATGACAAGAAACTTTACCCAAAAGTTTGTTAACAGAGGGCGATACAGATCGTTTTTAACAAAAACAAAACCTTCGTTTTATTCCCTTGAAGAAAAAAAAGGACGGATCAATTTTTTTAAAGTGTCGCAATCGACTTGTACTATTTGTTCGAAGGTACCTACATATGAAAAAGTTGTAAAAATGAGTATGGCTGATAATTTGTTTTTCAGATTTCGTGATTTTTTTTGGGTCAGGAAAATTTATCATAGAAGAATGATATAAGATTAGATTTTTAGAGTTAATAGCTCGCGGGAGTGTACTCCGTCCTAATACACCCTGTATATCCATCTACGTAAAGAACAACATAATTATTTTACGGATAAAAATTACTTCAAATTAATTATAGATATGGACAAATTTAGAAGTTATTTTATTGCCTTAACATTAATGGGAAGATTGAGTTTGCATGTCTCTAACCAAGGAAACATAATTAGGTGTATATCCTGACAAAGATAATTATAATGAGCCTTCAGAATGGGAATTAGTCAGGACAGAACGTTCGTTAGTCATCGGTAACTTTAAGCGTGAAAATGACGATTCACACAGGTATGTAGATCCGAAATAATAATCCAGAATAAATATATTCGCTACATTTGTTGATATGGGGAAATTTTTTTCGGTTGACGTATTTCCAAAAATCTTCTTCAAATTTTTTGACTTGTAGGAAATCAGTTTGTAAAAATATAATTTTATTTTTTTAATGACTTTTGCTCCATATGAAATATGTCTGACATTTTGTGTCTAATGCGTTTCACACTTAAATCTTTTTTAACAGGAAAAGATATAAATACCACAATTTCTTTATTTTTTCAAAATCTTGAAATCTTACCTCTAATTCTTCAATTACGGTTTGTCAAGACATCGCCAGCGATCGACCAAAATTGGCTTCGTGATCGACAGTAGTTGGCCACCCCTGGTATACGGTTTTATAGTCTTTACTATACTTTTCTCTTAGCGATGGTAATATTTGCGAACACTTCTCTCCGTCTAAATTTTTGATTCAGTATATAATTATTTATCCTTAATATTTATAAATTTCATAATATTATCTTAACAAAGAATTGATTCAACTTGTTACTATATAAAAAAATGTTAATCTTGAACAAAATCGTAATACTTTCATTATTGAAATGAATATGCACAAGAAAAATGTATAATCTTCTGTTCTCATTACACTTTAAATCTTTAGTAATTTTTTTTCAATTTCCATGTATAATAAAATCATTAAATGTTCGGAGAACCGATTCAGCTCAACACAAAAGATGAAAATGATGAATGAATATATTCATGATTACATAAATAATATGTACAAATTATGTTCTTAACATTTAATGAAAAATGGTTTGTAGTAAGTATATTAATAAAAGTTTAATGTCAACATCACACGTCCTCCATATACAAATTACAATCTGACACAAAATGGGAAATTGTTTAAATACTTGGTTTTTTTTCAAGAAAGAATATTTTTGAATTTGTTTTTTGTAAACTAGTGTCTATTTGAATCCATTGTAATCCATTGTTATAATTTGACATTTAAGTAATACCTATATCTGAATTTAGGTATTCTCTTTTATTCTAGACCAATGCTCTGCCTCTGAGTTTATATTTATGATTATTTAATAAATTAAGAAGTAGAGGATCACATTTCTGATGGCAACAAATCTTGTTACTCTATCAAGTCATTACCTGAAGTTAGTAAAATAGTATTAATTCGAGACAAAAAATCGGCCGAAATGTTTCCGTGATATATAATGTACACTCCAATTCATAAAAAATAAGTGTTATTATATAAAAAATACATATATTTATTAATATATACGCTTAGAATATGACTTAGTGGTGGTTCAATTTTTATGAACAGGAGTGTGCTCGATTCTAAATCATTGGTTTATTACTTCAAGATTTGTATATCTTTGAGTATAGTAAATGTTTCCTCGAGTTACCTGATAACTACTCACAAACTCATAGATTGATTGTTAGATATTAAGGTAAAATTATCGTTTGGTTGTAATCCCAAATCATTGTCTGTATTTAACATTTATAGCATAGGTTTCAGGATATCTAGGTTCCTACAACCTCAACAAACTAACTTATGGACGACGTATCTTGTCCTTGTAAACGTTAAATGTAAGCTTGTAAGTTAAGTAAATTTGAAAATTGTGTAATGACTTGTGAATGTTTATAAAAAAGAATCTTAAAAACTTATAAAAACTTAAGTATGGATTGAATTCAGGATCTAGATTATAAAATATTTGTAAAATTTATAACCGAAAATATTTCGCTAGAATGTTTATTTGGACTGGAATATAAAATCTAAATAATTTGTTACATTTTAGATACTATAATATAGAGGTCAAAATGTATTTATATCTGAATAATATATAACGAGAAAACATGCTAAAAATAGGTATATCTTTTATTTATTTATTTATTACATAAATTTCAATTTAGACATAATGATGACATATTTCATTTATAAACTGGAGAGTGAAGTGTTTTGATTTTGTTATATTATCATGATAATTTGTAAGAATATTTTGGAATATAATAATAATATTTTCATTTCTTTTTAAATAACATCAAATAGAGTAAAATAATTAAAACCTAATTCCAAATGACATAATTTAGTTATAATGTTTTAAACAATGTTAATCATATGATTAGTTTTATTAACTAACTAGAAACCATAAACGGGAATGGCCAAGCCACTTCAAGCTCTATCTTCAGTGAAGAAAATCACATCAAATATCGTTAATTTTGTCACATATTTATTTAACGATCATTAAAACATCTAGCTTACTTCTAGAAGAGATAGAAACTATACAAAAAATATCTTCTGTCCAAAATTTTTATGTGATACGATAATTTTCAATAGTCAAGGTCTGCGTCATTATATATGAGTATATATATATATATATATATATATATATATATATATATTTATATATATTTATATATATATATATATATATATATCAGTTATATATATATATATATATATATATATATATATATTTATATATATTTATATATATATATATATATATATATATATATATATATATATATATATATATATATATATTTATATATATTTATATATATTTATATATATATATATATATATATATATCTTTGATTGCGTAACCATACACTTATAAGGTATATATATATATATATACGATATAAAACGCAATACATTATTGTTGATTGCATAACCAAACACTTATAAGGTATATAAATAAATTATATTCTTTTTTTGCCATATGTACCCAAAATATATGAATTCCCAACAAGTAATTAACTAAATTACAAACAAATTAAGTGCCTACTATTAAATGTATTTGATTATATCATTACTCTAATTATAATCATAACGTGTATTCGTGAGCCTAAAAAAATAATTTGTCTCTCTATTTACATTATCTGGTATAAAATCATTTAAAAGTTTGTTAAATTTAATTAAAATATTACCTACGTATTGAATTTATAAAAATTTGTCAACGGAAATATCTTACGTAAATATCTCCTTATATACAAAATTTCACCTTGTTCTCTTTTCGTTTTTGGGCTATCATGTCTACGGACAGACAAGCAGACATGTGAAAATGGACTAATTAGGTCATTTTATGTATACCAATTTCAAAAAATGGTTTTCTGTAAACAATGTTTATAACCGTTACATGGTCGGGAGTAAACTAAATATCGGTTATAATAAGCTCAATATTCACTCTTGAAACGATGTACCGATTGGATCATTATTTCACATGTTTATTTTTAGAGCAACATCAGTACTCGTAAAATAGAAGTATAACATTTTATTGAAGTTTTTTTACCCTGTTTTGCAGGATATTATTGATTATTATACCCAGTATGTAAATATACAATGCATGTTAGGTTTAGTTTGGACTTTCTAACGCTTGAAAATATTAATCCTTGACATAAATGATTGGAATGGGTGTTTATAAACTGACTCAATTCGAACATTTTGGCTAATCCGCCTATCTGTTAACTCACAAACGAAAAGAGATAACGAGCTGAAATTTTGTGTGTGTATTTTAGCATAAAAGTGGAGTCAAGTTCGTTAATTGGCATAATCGGAAAGTGTTTCCCTCCGACAGAGGGGAAAATATATATCTTTGAAATCTTCTTATTTTTAAAATAAACAACTATTGTTGGAAATTTTTTTTCATAAACTCAATAGTTTTCTCAAAATTTGCGATTAAATGTTTCTCGGAAAGCGAATTGTTAACAATTCTGTGTATTCAATCATAGATATACAACTCAGTATATACTGGGTATTCAAACAATTAACTCAGTTAGTTGTTACATTACTTGTTTCTATATCTATTTGTAGTAAGGTCTACAAAAGTAATGGTTATTTTTCAAATTTTATAATTTATATGTGCCTTATTCATTTGGCTTCCGAACAAATGCTTTCGGTAAAAATTTGTTCATTATAAATATACTAACATTTTTATTCGAAACATTTTCCCAAAATCCGAATGGATAAGGCAACAATCAACTATAAAATTTTGAAAAACGAACATTACTTTTTTGGCCTACAGAAAAATCACTCGGACATTCGAGTTTGTATTATACATATAATATATTACTGAATATTTGGATTCAAAAAAATAATGATGTGTATTTTTTCGGAATAACTTTGTTATTATTACCATAATTTTGTTTGACTAATTGATGTCGTTTCACGTTACACATTTAATGTTAAGAGTAAGTAAAATTAATAGCATGATGTAGTATATATATATATATATATATATATATATATATATATATATATATATATATAAATATATATAAATATATATATATATATATATATATATATATATATATATATATATACTTTTTTATTATATAAGTTAATTAAATTAAGTATTTGTACATGTTTTGGAGGAGGATAGATTAAAAATGTGTATAGGAATGTGTACAAGAACTGGTGGTGGAGAATGCGCACGTTAGGATATTCAAACAATATATTTATTCCTTATATAAGAGGAAAGTACCAATTAAATGAAAAATATAATTAATTAATTAAATGTTTCATGAGTTGTTCCATTTTTAACGAACTTTTTAATCAAATATATTAGGTATATATAAAGACTTAAAGAGTGTTCCAAATTAAGCTCACCTTTTTTATTTTTTTTTATAGATAATACTTTACTGATATATTTGGAAACAGTGGAATAAAGACTTTATCTACACAATAATATCGGACAAATCATTGTGTGATGAAAATTGTTGTGTTAGCCATATAAAAATAATCGACATTTTTGATATTTTAGTAAAATAACAACTATATTGTATTTTCTGTGTGGAATGTGTCAAATTGTATTCGCCTATACGAATCAAATGGAAAATCATTTGTCAGGACAAATTACCTTCCACATACATAAACATTATACACATACACTAATGCTGCGAAAATTATATATCTCCCTGTAGTCGAATAGAAATGCAATGCTTGTGTTCTATAATGAACGATAATTGCATTGACAATAAATTAAAATAAAGAAGCATTATAGTTGACGATTTTAAGTACTTGTCACATTTTGAAAGAATGATAAATTACATTTTATAAAACTGCATCTAATTATTACATCTTACACAATATCAATTTTATCCATTTGAAGCGCCTTGGCTGTTGGATAAAAAAAGATCATTTATTTCTATAGGTCGTTATTAAACTTTAACATTATTTTATTTTACTTAACCATCGGAATGATAAAGTATTCAATTTAAATCAACAAAAAACTTTTTGTATTATTGACAATTGACACCCTTAATTCTTTATGAAAATGGTACCTACACTATTTTAAACAAAACTTCTTTTTTTTTCATTTAAAACCCCCCGAAAATCGGAAAAACAACCCTCAAAATTACGTTTTTCTGTTCAATACATACTAAAAAGATTAGATTTTCACCCAAAAAATAGAAAAAAAATAGAAAATACCCAAAAAAATCGGGATCTTTATGCAGCGTCGAGCCCCAAACGTGAATATGCAAAAAAATGAGGAATTTTTCGAACGAAGTTTTCACTTTGTCTATATATACAAATATTACTTTATACACAAAATGATAAGTTACAATTGTAATTATTATGCAAGTAACAGTTAGTCATAAATATAAAGCTCAATGATAATAATATTTAAAATATTTTATAGCAGTGAATGGATGCAAACAAACACGTTCATTTATCGTCGTATATACGGTAACAAACAATATACATTTTTATCATTAAATATTTTTGCCTTACACTTTTTACCTCCATATGCAGAGAGCAATGTAATAGGTATTTAGAGGTTATGTACCTAGTAGCTTCCTTTCAACGAGACACCCAACTTTTCTTTCGCGAAAATTCTCGATGATAGTGACTAACGAAGCGCGTAAGAGAGTAACTTGTTTGGTTGGACGATAGCAAAAATTTTATCAGTAACAGTTAATTTGTTAGTTAAATTGACAGATAATGTATTAAAGACTTCAAAAAAACGGGTGTCCTACAAAATGGATAGTGTGACACTTAGGTCCCCCACCTCCAACACGTTCAAACAACAGGGTATACATAGTTATTACTTGGCACTACTTAAATAACCGTTCGTTGGCGCGATTGAGTGTATTCACGATAAAAACAATATTAGTATTATTTTATGAACTAGAAATTGAAGAAATGAGACCTACAATATGTATAAACGTTGTGTGTCATTGAAATAAGAAAACATTGTTCTAATTTATGGATGAAAATTTTACATTGACATGTTCAGAGCGTAGAATTGGGAAATTGAACCACTGAATTTGTGGGACAAGGTGGCCATCAAATTATACATACTATTATTAATTAACATTATTAATTATCATTATTACTCAGCTTGTTACTAATAACTATGAGTACCCGGTTATTTGAACATGTTGGGGGGTGTTACTGATAAAATTTTTGCTATCGTCAAACAAGTTTCTCTCTTACGCGCTTCGCTAGTCACTATCATCAAGAATTTCGCGAGAGAAAAGCGAAGGCGTCTCGTCGAAAGGAAGTTACTTAAAAAAATTTAGCCTGTTACTAATCATTAAAAAAAACCGTTATGTACTGTGGACTATTATACGTATATATGAAAGATGGTTATGTGCTCCGATTTGATACCTTCGCCCCAAGCTGTTATGATCGCCTCAAGCTTATATTTATAATTATATATTGGTGACTCAGGTAAAAGATGTATATTTTACTTTTTAGTTCATTAAACTAATGCTTTTTTCGCAAATTTACGGAAGGAGGGTATAATAACACATGGAACGGAGTTACCTTGTTTGTAAATTATAGTTACAGAAAAAATAATCAAGAGATAAATTGAGGTAACATTCTTCCTACAAGTTAACTCATCCTGCAATTACTCATTTCCTTCTTACCAATATTAAGAGGGATTGTCCAGATTCAGAGTTTCCTCCTCCCTTTAAAAAGCCCCACCTCCTTAGCCAATTTTTACCGGTTTAAATTTTTCCCTTCAAATAGTAAAAGGACGTCGAACAATTTATTTAATAACGATCTGAGCAAAATTGTTAGCCGCAGATCCCGTAATGCATACATATGTGCCTGAACGCGATCTGCTGCTCGCAATTTTGGTTTTGATAGTTGAAAGGATAACTTCGTTAGTGGGCAAAATCAGCCAAGGGGGAGGCGTGTTAAAAGGGTGATTAATCTTGGTAAAATGGATAATTATAACATGAGTAAGGTGTTAGAAATAAATTGATTATTACTTTTGACATCTACTAGATAGGATCGATGAATATTTAAAGAAATATTTGAGAAATATTTTCAACGGTACAACCTCAGTAGATAGATAAATAGATAGATGGCAGAGGATGCCCTGGATAGACTACACTTCGACCGTAAGGTACATTGTGATGCCCAGAGGTAGAGGTAGATTGTAAAGGCTGCCCTGGACGGGCTACACTTCGACCATGAGGTCCATTGTGATGCCTAAGTATGTGAGGATGTGAGTGGAGTGGAAGGAAGTTGGTGCGTGTCTCACTAGCAACATATTCGCAATAAGCAACATATCTATGAATCCATATCCCAGAAATAGTTACGATTAGCTAATTCATACTGATGATGACTACATTGTAGTCGAAATATGTATTTATAAAAATACAAACAAGTGTTCTAGGAACTAGGGAAAAATTTAAAATGTTATTTCAAAAAACTTAGAGTTCTTTTTGATTATTTTAATAATCTTTACACATAGAACTAGTTGAAATTTTATTACAAGATTTTTTCCACACAAACAAACAAACAAAAACAAACACATAAACATTGCAGTTAAATAAAAACTTCTATAATTTAAACTGTCCCATAAACACTATATTCAGAAGCATAATCAGTATATAGAGGTTAAGTATTGTTCACACCAGGTATTTAATAGTAAAAATTTACTGAAAATATATTAAAAACACGTTGTGTACAAAACCAGAATCATTTTCATATTGACAGACAACACTGCACATAACCAAGAGAGTACAATGAAATACAACAAAAGAAGTGAGAATGAGATAGATATGTTATATTGTGCTTACAAATATTAACTATGATAAATGATATAGATGAATGTAAACGTATAGAGTATGAACCAATCGTCCCAGTTTAACAATACTTCTAAATATGAGACACAAAACTTTTATACCGTTATGTGTACCGTTATGAACATTACAAATGTTTTAATCCGAAAGTTTGGTTAGAGCAATATCGACGGTTAGTAAATATAATGATTTTTTGTTTACTACAGAATTGTTTTACATGTTTACAAAAGGGTTCAGTCTTTCTATACATTTCAAATTGAGACTATTTTGTTTCCTCAAGGTTGAACGGCCAGTACTCAGTAAATCATAATAAACAGAAACAGTTTTTTTAACAGAAATTAAAAATTTTAATCGGTAAATTTATTATTTAAATTTAGATAGCGTCTAACATCACTAGTAATCGGATTTATGTAATTATTTAATAAGATATTTAATTAAGACTTTTTAATTAAAAAAAACTCACAAAACTCGTTTCCGCCAGCGGGGAAAATATACATCTTTGAAACCGTAAGAGATAGAAAAATAATTTAGACACAAAAAATGTTCTTCTTTTTCAAATAAACAACTTTTTTTTGAAAATTTTTTTTATAAACTCAATAGTTTTCTCATAATTTGTGCTCAAAGAGCAAATGGCATACTATTCATAGTCGAAAGAAGGCGGACATATTATGTAGAGATACATAACATCTCATATACTATTAGTATACCCAGTAAAGGTATTAACAATTCGATCATTGATATACAACCCAGTATATACTGGGTATTCAAATAATTAACTCAGTTAGTTGTCACATTACTTGTTTTATACTTTTTTAATTGTGTAAAAATCAAAATATGTAGTAAAGGCATTGAAATTGAACTTAGTAAATACTGGGGTTTTAGCAAATAGCTCAGTTAGTTGTTATTTTCACAGTTAACACTCAATTGTTTTTTAAAACCTGGGTATGCGAATTGAAAACTGATTTAAATATTTTTTGGGGGTCCCATTTTCATTTATTAGTTAATTAATTTTTGTAAATGTAAATATGTATAAAATAAATGTTCGAAATATTACTCCATAACCAACCAGTCTGATAATGGAGTAATCCCTGAAACATGCATATTAAATATTTAATAATTAAATATTTAAATAATAATACAATAAAATAGTGAATTTTCAAAAGACATCGTTTGGAGCTTTTTGCACAACACAATTTACATAATTTGACAAATTATTTCTACAAACTAATAAATATCTTCTCCCCTTGGAAAATATTGCAACTATTTATTTTCAATAAATGCGACAAAAATTAATTAGTTTCAAATACCTTAGAAAAATAGAGAGAAAAAAAACTTACTATTTAGAATGAAAAGTAGGTTAATGATCTGTTCGTTGATTGCAATTAAAATTTTTACTGATATTCTTAGAGAAGTAACTTCTTACAATTCACAAAATTTTCCTCTTTGTAATTAATTCTAGTTTGGTAAGTTTAACAAAGTAGTTTGTGCATCCAGATGTATGAACGATTAATAAAATTAATGATACAAGTCCCGAAATATTCCAATGAAATTTTTAAGAATAAACCTTAGAGTTTACAAGATGTGTTTGAAATATCATAATAATTTCAAAACAATTTATTTTGCGTATCCTCTTTAATCAAAAATCATTCATTTTATAATTATCTTGATATGTTTCAATCTTTGCGATCATTTTTAAACTCGAAAAAAGAAAAAAACTTCCTTAGATAGATAGATAGTAGAGGCTGCCCTGGACGGGCTACACTTCGACCATAATGTCAAGTATGATACCTAAAGATGTGAGGATGTGAGTGGAGTGGAAGGAATTTTTGTGTATAGACTAGGAATCGGTAGGATATGCGGCTGCAGCATTCATTTAGAGTTCGTGAAGGAAACTGCAGAAAACCTTCACAAGCATAGCCGGTTACTTCGTTCTTGTCCATACGCCAACATTTTAGTCAATTTACTTTTTTTTATACTAATTGACAAACTGCCGATGTCGGGATTCGAACCCGTAACCTCCCAGTCTCCAAGTATGCATACTGCGCAGACATAACGCCTTAGACCGCTTGGCCACTGGGACTGGTATATTTGAATAAATGAGATCTAACGGAAATAATAACGGCATATCTATGTCTGTATAAGTTATATTATATATGGTATACATGAATTTATTAAATTAGACACTTAGCTAGTGAAAACCATTGAAATATTTGAACCTTGTATAAAATATCTACCAAGTTGTTTGTGTTGCTTTTTCGTATATATACCAGATATTTTTATTATTAAATATAAAAAAATGAGTGTATGTTATTACTATTTGTGTAACACAGTATTTTGGCATCACACACAGCATTCACTATAAGTCCTATTTTATAATAAAGTATCCTCTGATCCTTTCCAAACATTACTTTATACACACATATAATAATATATATACAAATAATGTTTAATTTTATACACACATATAATATATATTATAAAATATTATACAGTGAAATCTGTTTATAGTTTCACTGCACTGTACTGAATGGACAGATATCATGAGAAAATATAGAAATTCAAGATTAATACATAATACATTGCTTCAAAACGCATCAAAATTTTACGGGAATTTCGGGATTTTACGGGATGACATTATATGACCATACTTTATCTAAAATTTTATTGCTATGTTGAACAATTTACGGTTAAATTTATTACTTTTAAATTGACGGATAAAAGACTTTTCAACCCACTTCAAAAAGGAGGATGGTTCTCAATTCGTCTGTATTTTTTTTAATGTGTGTTACCTCAGAACTCCGTCATTTATGAACCGATTTTGAAATTTTTTTTTGGTTTAAAAGGTTTTGGTTTCCCATTGGTCCCATTGGCATCAAATCGCATTGTCAAGAGGGGATCCCCGGCAAATCGAGGAAAACCCTCATTTTATATGTGATAACCGATTTCTGCGAATTTTTTTTTTTTTAAAGGGTATACTCATTCATAATGGGAAAATAAGAAAATTTGTTTAAAAACCGACTTCAAAAAAATTTTTACAAAAAAAACCGACCCCAAAAAAAAATTTTTACAAGAAAAAAACAAAATGCATGTAAAAATTAACTGAAAATCTGTTATAAAAAAACGCACTAAAAATTTAAAAAAAAAAAAAAACGGGTAAAAAAATGTGTTATAACAATAATTGTACATATATATTTAAAAATTTTTGCTTAGGTGAACTAAAATTGGCACAAGAATATGCAATTATTTTTTGCTTTTTAGTGCATTTTTTGTTATAGAATATTTGACTTTTGAAGTCGGGTTTCCATTTTGTCAAAATATGGTTTATTAATAAAAATAATTTAGTAAAAATTACCTGTACTTAAATCGTTTTAGCGAGGCCAGTTATGTGAGCGGATTGCGTACGAGTGAACTAAGACTTATTATTATTTATGTGCTTAGTACCATGTGCTTGATCATTGCAAGTCTTGGTTCATTCGTGTGCAGTTTGTTTGCATGGCTGGCCTCGTTAAATTGATTAAACTATAGACACAGGATCGATTAAACGGACCATATAAGCGATCATATTTTAATTTTGCTTCCCAAATGGATGCATATAATATTTCATATAATATTCATTTTATTAATAGTTATTACTTTTCATATAATATTTATTTTTTTTGATTTAAGAAATCTTACAAATTAAGTATTACCGGAAACTAGCTGACATAAATAATTTGTCATATTCCGATTTATTCTACCAATTCTGTTCATTTAATCCACTATTGTTCACAAAAAAAATATAACTGGCTACTATTTTACGCGTGTGTATCTGAAACTATATTTGTATCTACTTTTCTTCATCTCACTGTGGAAATTGACACTTCAAATGTATGAATTTATATCCGGGCACTTAAAGTGTTGATAAATGTTGCTTTATTCGCATATTCGAGTACAGTTTTTTATTAGATTTACCTAAAATTTACAATAATTGTATTAGGATCTCTAGCCATCTAGCGGCGAAATTTAATAATTAACCAAATAGGGTAAACGCCGACAGCTAATATATTTCAATCTCAATAATATTAATTGTTTCAATTGTTTTGCCCATGGAATTTCCAGCTCGTAAAAGTAAAATCAGTGTGTTGCTATGTGATTGGCTGTCATAGAAAAGTTTGTTAGGAAGAAATTAAGTATTTCACATCCCAAACTAAATTAGAATCAATAAATTTGGTGATAAGGAAAGTATTGAGAAAAAACGAGTATTGAAACGACTCGCTTTGATTCCAGTATTAAGAATTCGACAAAAATTAACGTCTACTATGAGACTCTGTTCGTTAAAATATATATTAAGCTCAAATTTACAAATTTCTTGCATTGAAAATTTCATTTTATATTTTAAAATAAAATGAAAGCAAAATTTATTTTTGATATACAAATGTATGAATGTTAACACAGAAGGTTCGACCCTATGTCATTTAGTGCATATTTTTACCGATAGATGCAATATTGTAAGCCACGCGTATTGCCAGAGAACCGAATATAAATTGAAAATAAAAGAAAAATTGTCCCAGGCTAAAATAAAAGTTTAGAGTATTATACACAACTTTAGCATTGCTGTTTTATTAAACAATTTATAATTAACAATTCAAAGTTTTAAACTCGAAAACACTTTTATTTTGTGTGATTGTCTGCCGTAATATGGATAGGTTATAATGACGAAGTATTAGAGATTCTTTGATTGTCATTTGAAACAACTTTCACTGTAGTATAATCGGATAGAGGCTCTCGCATAGACGATATGTCTGTCCATATGTGATACTACTCATATCTCTGTAATAAAGGTATGTACACAAACAACATATGGCTATTATTGTAAATTTATACATAAATACAGAAAGAAAATGTATTATTATACACAAGACATTTGTGAAAAAAAAGAAACTAAACATTTATAAGTATTGTGTTATTGTTTTTGAAGGGAGATTACACATACATGTATTATTAAAATTGCTCAATATTTGTTCGCTTCAAAGTCGAAACCTATAAGTATTAAAAAAAATATGGTAATTCTAGAAAAATTGGCCATACCCTGATTTATAGTTCAAGGTTTATTTGAATATTTTATTTAAGTTTTTGTTTGATTTCTCATATTATACCCGGTACATGTAAATATACAAGGTATATTCAGTTTAGTCCCGACTTTGTAACGCTTGAAAATATTGATCGCAGGCATGTATTTTGGAATAGGTGTTCATAAAATGGCCTAATTCGGGCATTTCCATATGTCCGTCCGTCTGTCTGTGGAGATGATATCACAAAAATGAAAACAGATAACGAGCTGAAATTTTGTATGTGTATTATAGAGCAAAAAAGTAAGATTAAGTTCGTGAACGAGTGTAAAAATTGAACCATGTTTGGGTAAAATGGGGAAAACTGCCCAACTTTCAAACCTCTTATATATATATATACATATATAAAATTTTAACGATGGTTATTTTAACATCTAGTAGGTAGGATCGATGGACAATTGAAGAAATTTTTACGAAATTCCATCATCGGTAAAAAAACAATAGCTATAATTCGCTAGTTATGTAATTAACTATCTTATCCTGAACAAATTGAAATCGTTTTTATTTATATACAAATAAAAAACCATAATATTTGAAAAAATTTACTGTCACAGAGGCTCGCTGTGCGTGTCATTCATAGTTTTTGTGAAACAACTTTATAGGCGCATATTTATTGTTTGTTCTAATAAATATTAACAAGATTACTGAATGCCCTGTATAGTTCCAGTTAATAAATTCAGACAAATATATGTTTAGTTTTATTTTGAACTTGATATTCGGAACATTATGTTTTGTACTTTATTTTCGTTTCAGTTCATTATTCTATTTCCACATAATATAACAAACCATTATAAACCTGGTAGATTAAAAATTTTTTTAAATGAATTTGTTAGAAGCAAAATTTGTTAAAAAGAACTTTTGCAGTTGATTAAACACATGTTAACAGTGGGATCTGTATGAAATTTTCTTGTCAAACTGATTAGAATATTTTAAAACACAAATATATCCACCGTCTTTTTCCACCACCGTAAAATAATTGAATCGGGTCACTATAAAATTAGAAAAAGTAACATTGTTTCGTTTTCCACAAAATTTCCTTTCACACGGCCAAACAATTTTCAAGAAAAATTTTTAAAGTCGAATGAATTTTAAATTTTTGTCATACATTAACGTTTGTCTGTATCATCAAAATTTCTAAGCAGCCCGATGATGGGCTGTCAGTGATTTTTAATTAACTGACAGAAAATGATCTCAACTGATTTAGAAACTGTGTTTGTGTGCGCTAATGCGATAATATACTCTTGTGTAAGTCATTTGCAATATTTTACTTCCGTTATCCATGTCTACCATGTGGACATTAACACGGTATTTATCATAATTAACAGTGACGTGTGTGGTACATTGTCAGAATAGAATATTTAATTAGTTATTTATGTCATTTGGATACGAATATACAACATGGCGGCTGTATACCATTGGTCTATTACTGACATGCCATTGTATGTATTCGACTGCAAAGGAGTATGCATTCCAGATTTTCTTTTTCCGTTTTTATCAAATTTCCTCCAAAGGAAATGCATCTATTGTTTTTGTACCGATGATGAAATTTCGTAAAAATTTCTTCAAATGTCCATCGATCCTACCTATTAGATGTTAAAAATGACCATCGTTTAAATTTTTATAAACGATGGTCATTTTTAACATCTAGTAGGCAGGATCGATGGACATTTGAAGAGATTTTTCCGAAATTCCATCATATATATATATATATATATATATACGTTTATGGGTCTGTGGACTTTCTAGCGGTCACAGTTTTATTCTGATTGGAATGAAATTTGGTAATTGAGGGGCTTTTGTTGTTTGAATGGTCAAGTTCAAGTTCAAGTTGTTGTTTTTTCATCTCCATTATGATTCGAAAATTCGAAAAATTTATAAGAAGTTGTAGGTAATTAGTTTTTCTATAATTTTGTTTCTTGTCATTTTTTCTGTTACTCTAGTAATATTTACAGAAATATTTACAATTTAAGATTGAAAGAATCAATTTAAGATTGAAAGAAATTCTAAATATCTGGGTACACATTACATTTTTTTCGATTGTTCAAATATTTAGAGAGATATTTTATATTTTTTGTTTTCTACTTTCTCAATGCGCCCCTTTCCCCTTGGCCAATGCCATTTAGTGATAAAATTGGCCTTGCAAATATTAAAATCATATCAGATATGATATTTCATTTTGATCACACTAAAATTTTGACCAATAGAGAGTGATTTATGTATTCTAAGGAAATTCGCTAAGTTGAGTTCTTTCGTAACGAATTTTTTTTTACTAATTTATATAATACGCCGACTAGTTGTGTATTAAGAGCATTAAGTTAAGCAAAAAAAAAAAAAAAAAATCCGTGACCATTTACTTTAATTTTGTACATAATTCTTATTCTATCGAAAAATAAATCGATACGAGAATATTTTTTAAAAACCTTTTTTTAAAGGGCTAGATTTCTCTAATGGTTGTATGAGGTGGCAAATTTAAATATCAATAATTGTTTAAACCATTTGCTAAACTTTCTAGCTCAATTTTAATTTCAATACCAAATGACTGGACTAATTTAGTAAACATGATTGTATTATATAAGTACTGATATTATTCACATCGTATAATAACTATACCGCATATTATAATGCTCTAATAAGTCAAATCATTCAAAACAGAACGTATCTACTTCTAAAATATAGAATGTGTGGTTATAGTTGATATTAAATGTGGTAGTGAACAGAGTGGAAGCTAAATAATTTACCAAACATCGTAGGGTGATTATTGGAGCCATTCAGATTAAGAAATATTAAAAAAAACAAACTGAATTAACGGCTAATTATAAGTGAGAGAGATGTAAAAGAAACTAATAATAAGTGAATGATTTGAGTATAACAGTAGATGAGAGATTTAACTCACTAATAGATAGGAGGGCAAGATCACCACTATAAAAATAACAACGGATTAAGGGAAATACCAATATGACGACTTACAGTCCCAAAACCAATTTTTGAAACAAGAATTTACAGTCATTTTATTATTTTTCAGATATTTATTACCCTCAAATACTTAATGGAACATTTACTCAATGGTTTTTTTATACCCGGTGTATAATATATATCAGGGTAAATTTAGTTTAGTTCGACTTTGTAACGGTTGAAAATATTGGTTGCAAAAAAATTTTGGTATAGGTATTCATAAAATGGCCATAAACACGATAACTCAAAAAACGAAATGAGATAGCGATCTGAAACTTCGTATGTGTATTCTAGAGCTAACAAGTAAGGTCATGAATGGGGAAAATCGGACCATGGTTAGGCCAAATTTCGCAAAACTGTCTATTTAAGAAATAGAACAAAAATTTATAAACAAAAAATGTTCTATTTTTTTAAAAACCTTCTTTTGTTCGAAACTTTTTCGTAAATTCAGTATATTCCAGGTATTTAAGCAATTTACTCAGTTAGTTTTTATTTCCACTTGTTTTTATATTATAATACAAAACATCTTTTACATAGGTTTTTGTAAATTGGTTTCGTAATTACAAACTTAATTATCTATGATAAAACCTATTTTGACAAAATGGAAACCCGACTTCAAAAATCAAATATTCTATAACAACAAATGCACTAAGAAGTAAAAAAATTATTGCATATTCTTGTGCCAATTTTAGTTCACCTAAGCAAAATTTTTTAAATATATATGTACAATTATTGCTATTTTTGGAGGCGTTGTCAGCATAGCGAAATTCACATAACTTTTGGACACCGCCTCCAAAAATAACAATAATTGTACATATATGATTAAAAATTTTTGCTCAGGTGAACTAAAATTGGCACAAGAATATGCAATTATTTTTTTACATTTTAGTGCATTTGTTGTTATATTTGATTTTTGAAGTCCGGTTTCCATTTTGTCAAAATAGGTTTTATTTCTCGCTTTTTAGTGACTTTTAGTGCATTTTTTATGACAGATTTTCAGTATTTTCTACAAGTATTTGGTTTTTTTTATGAAAAATTTTTTTGAAGTCGTTTTTTAACAAAAATTTTCTTATTTTCCCATTATGAATGAGTATACCCTTTCAAAAAAAAAATAGTAAAATATCGCAGAAATCGGTTATCACATATAAAATGAGGATTTTTCTCGATTTCCCGGGGATCCCCTCATCAGAATGCGATTTGGTGACAATGGATCCAATGAGAAAATGAAAAATATAGACAAATTGAGAACCATCCTCCTTTTTGAAGTCGGGTTATAAATATTGAAGATTGAATCTTTTGCAAGATGCATATCAGTTCAGTTATTCCAGAAGTGGTTTGGCAAATTAGTTCTTTTCCATCCATCCTGTACAATACGTATGATAGAACATAAGTCTATTAATCTAGGAATGATGTATGATACTAGATACATGTATATTTTGTACTGATATAAGTGTGTATTCGAACAATCTATGATGTAGAATAATGGACTATTCAATAATTTTATAGGTATATGAATATTATTAAAATGTTCGACTAGATCCTACCGTATGGATTATCAATAAATAATGAATGAACCAAAAAGCACTGTAGTAGAGCCAATAAAGGATTTATTAAATCAACACAAAAAATCAAACCGAATTTGTTCGGATAGCAAATACATTATTTACAATTTAAAAATAGATATACGATAGTTGTTGTAACATAAAAATTTTATTTTGGGCCTTTTAGTAAGTTGCTTCTTGTATCTGGATATCCATAAAGGCTTTACAATTCTATGTTGCAGAAAGAAATAGTACATTCCAAAAATAAAAAATTTCCATTTCAGTTTGATTTTGTGAAGTAATAGCATCAAAATTCAAAAAATAGTTTTGATCATATATAACAGGCATATTGATCCGAATTTGCTAAATCTTGTTTTTAAATATACTAAATTTAAAAAATATTCTTAATATGAAAGCTGAGATATCTCCATTATAATTTTCTTGGCATTTTGAAATCTCAAAACATGATCCGCAAAAAACTCGAAGACATAATCTACTATGTACTACGTTTTCCTGTAGTGTGTAGAGGTAGGCCTAACTGTATACATAAAGTGAGAAAATATCTCCTTTTGGTTTTCAAATAGACAAAAATAATCTATGAAAAGTTATTTTGCAACTAGATTGCAATCAGGCAAGAGAAAGCAGTGTAATTTCTATTTTTCAAATTAAACATTTTCTTTCTTTGGTTCTTTGGTACAAGTTATTAAATCCAAAATTAATCTTCATTACCATTGTGACTATGCATTTTCACCGAATTCCTCTTCAAGGATATAGAGGCTATTGGTGTTGTACCGATGGCAAAATTTCGCAAAATTCTTCAAATGTCCATCGATCGAACTTGGTAGATGTCAAAAATCACCATCCATAAAATCATATATAAATATAATATATATATATATATATATATATATATATATATACAATACTAAAATTTGGTATACCTAAAGCACGGTAGTGCGCAAGGCCGAGTTTAAAGGACACACTCGGACTTTTCACTACAGTGCTATTACTACAGGAAATATTAGGAGTTGATTTGACCCCGAAATATCTTCTGAACGAAAAGAGCTACAGTGTTAAAATTTCGAATTATCAATACTTTACGGAATTATAAGAACCCGGTTTTTTCAATGATCGTTAACGAATTAACCGTTGAAAAGTTATTTCACTTCAAAAACGCAAAATTCGAGGGAAAACCCACATCTCTCTACTATTGGAAAAATCGAAAAATACATAAGTAGTTGAAAATTAATTTTTTGTTTCTTATCATTTTTTCTGTTAATCAAATATTTACGATTGAAGATTGAAAATTTAAATACTAAATATCTCTGTACACATTAGAGCATTAGAGAAAACGGTCAGGTAATGAATTGTAGCAAACTTAATTCTCTACAACTTTACTTCATATACATTTTTCAATTTTTCGAATATTAGGAGAGATATTTAATATTTTGTGGTTTCGTCTTTCTCTATTCCCCCTTTTCCATCGACCTAAACTATTTATTAACAAACTTGGCCTTGAAAATGCCAAAACTATATCATGTTCGAAATTACATTTGATCAGGCTAAAATTTTGACCGCGAGATATTTTAGATATCGAAGATATATAGAGAGATAGCGAAATTTATTTATTCTAAGGAAATTCGCGAAAGTTGGTCCTGCGTAACGTTTTTTTTTTATTGTTTATTAAAGGTTTAAGTGGAAATTACATCAAAACTTAATCATAATAACAAAATAATTACCTTTTCATTCCAGAAACAAAATTTTCAAATCGTTTTTGTATTAACATATTACAAAACGGATAAACAATTTAATTGAAAACGCTAAACTATCTTCAAATTTTCTTCAAATTTCAAATACCTTCTAAATTTCCGCTGCTTTCGAATATTTATATATTTTCATTTCAGCTATACAATTCTGGGGTAAAAATTATTAAGTAAGGTTATTAAAAACTTATACATAACATAACGAATACTTTGTCTACAGATGTTAGCAATAATTTTTAAGAATAATAACCATAAATAATTCACATGAAACCATTATTAATAGTTTCATCTATCTAAAATTAGTAATATTTTAAGGGTAAAATACAATAAAATTGAAGAAAACCGATGGTGTATACAAACTGTAATAATGAGTAAACGTTGTCCCTTATATATACAATACAGAAGTAAAGAATATACGATATCTATTGTTCGTTCAACTCCCTATAACAAAATTAGTTACGCAACTTAGTTTTGCAATAGTTCTAACTAAAAATGTACACCTTTGTACTATATGAATGATGCATGCATATTTAAAAATAATTTTTAGTTCGTTTGAATTATTTAAAAATGTCTTGTGTCATTTATTACTAAATACGTGTGAATTTATAGAATTTGATATAGTTCTTTGTCATGCTTTAGTGATGAGATTATGTTTAGAGTAATAGTTCTGTAAAGAGTTATAAACGTTTTCATGATGAAACAAACAAAACACGTGCATTCAACAAGGAGTATTATTTTTATTCATTTTTTACCCATGAAAATTAACGGTCCAATCTTTTTATACGGTTAATTCTTTCAGCACGATGGATGTACTACCAAACCTCATATCACGGTTTATATTTCATTTTATATTGGTTCTATACAAAGTCTGCCATAAAGAATGAACTAATTCTGTTGTTTATAAAAGTTTTTGCATAAAATTTGTAATAAACAATTAAATTCAACGCTGAACCATTTATTCATACAGACTCAGAATTTTCTAAAATGTAGTGTAAATATTACAAATCAACACCAATAATAATTTCAATTGTTTTATTTCGAAAATCACAAATATTTGTCTTATTTAATATTTATAATGAATTTTCGTCAAATAACGACCCAATAGCAAATTTCATGCATTTATGTAAATTAGTCTCTGAGAAAAACATTTGTGAAAGACAGATAAACATTGAGGTGATTCAATCGGAATTATTTTTTGCCAATTTGGAACAATAAAGAAAGAAGAAAAACAATTTAAGAAATTATTGCAGTCCTAAGATGATTGTATACCTGGTATATAATATATACCAAGGTATATTAAAACATTTAATATACCAAGGTAAATTAAATGGCCTAATTAGTCTATTTCCGCAAATGTATCTGGCCGTCCGTCAACACGATAACTCAAAAACTAAAATGTTTGGGAAAAATTTTTTATCAATAATTTAATAAATTAGCATTTAAATTTAAGTTCAAGAGAGACTAGTTTTAATTGCTACCAGTAGGGTCAGGCGAAAATTATCTTATTGAAACATTAGACAACGATTTGGATAATATTTATTCCAGTTGACTATGTATACACGGCTGTAATAATACCTGAAATAAATGTATGATAATTAAATAGTAATTGAAAATAAACTCGACTCAATTAGTTGAAAATAATTAAAACACTTAAAAACCCAGTTTAATAAATACCTTTTTCTACCATTTCTCAATCTTTTAAAATATAAATATCCTCTCCCCAGTGATAATAATGCACAAACTGAAAGCAGTAACAATAACTGTACAGAACCGTCGTTGTCATTAACGAATTTAATACGTTATACGACGTATTACAATACTGCTGAAGGATATTGCATTCGAAAACAAATAATCCTTATTGTCGTATATGTACCGTATATTATAGAGTCATTTGAAATCAATGGATGAAAAAAGAAAGGAATAAAAAAATTGTACCTAATTGCAGGAAACGGATATAGCGGATGGTATATTAAATGTGAAATGAAATATAATGTTGAATATAAAACGCATTTAATAATGACAATATAATATGTGTATGAATGGATACGTATTGTATGTGTATATATGGGTGATTCCATACTACTTGTCATTTTTAGCAGTCGAAACTTTCAAACAATCAAAATTAGTCTTTAGACAAACTTTTTCGTACTTTTAACTTTAATTGTACGCATTAGCTAGTTGTCCAAAATGTTCCAAATTTGTGCACACTTATTTAGGGTGTACACTCATACATACAATTTTTAATCGATTGACGGTCTCAAACTTGAGAAAACCTTAATTGAAATTCGAATAATTAACATGAGGAGCAATAAAGAGGATCCATTTCAAGCATAATTCTACCTTTTTTTTTAAACAGAAAAACGTCTCTTTTTTAAAAATAGCAATAAATTATTGGATTTGTTCTGCGTATTTAAAAAAGACGAAAACTATAGACCATTTCATTGTTTAGTTATAACAAAAATGAAGCATTTTATAAATATTAATAGGTAGTGATTTAAACATGAGGTGTAATTGCGTTTTTAAAACACCATGAAAAACATGTAAATAACAGCTAACTGGTATATTGATTTAAAATAAATGAGATATTTATTTATGAAAGAAACAAGAGTTTATTTATAAAAAAAGAACAATTTTTTTCTTAAAATTTTTATTCTATGTATATATTATGGTTTCCTCCTGGTTTACAGTTTTCTTTTTGTCAATTGACGTACTAGACCTTACTTTTTAGACTTACTATAACAAAGCCGGAAATAGACTTAAAATATTAGTGTATAAATTATTTATACCGGGTATAATGAAGCAATGTAAAATCACATTTAGCAGTGAATCACCTATACATATGCATGTGTGAATAATACAATATTTGTGTAAATAATACAGATAGCCTAACTCGTAACTATTGGTTATTATGTTCTAAGGTATAATATTTATTCTGTAAAATTCTGTGTTGTCTGTTTACAGAAAATTTAATAAACCTTTTATGTACTTTAGTGCACAACCATAGGTGAGATATGTACACATTAAAGTTAAACATTTTTAATATAGTAGAAAAAATTCGTTACGCAGGAGCTGCGTCAACTTAGCAAATTTCCTTAGAATACATAAATCACTCCCTAGTCGCAATTTAAGTTCTGATCAAAATGAAATATCGTATCTGATATCATTTTAGTATTTTCATGGCCAATTTTATTAATAAATGGCATAGGTCAAGGGGAAAGGGGGGGGGGTGTAATGATAGAATAAAACACAAAGTATAAAATAACTCTCTTAATATTGTAACAATCTAAAAATGTATAACGAGTAAAGTTGTAGAAAATCAAGTTTGCTGTAATTCATTACCTTATCATTTTTTCCAAACTCTAATGTGTATGTGTAATGTATAAGATATTTATAATTTTAACTTTCAATCTTTAATTGTAAATATTTCTGTAAATATATGTGAAACAGAAAAATGATGAGAAACAAAATCACAGTAAAACTAAGTACCCTCTGTTTAACTCCTGATAAGTTAATCGATTTTTGAAATATTAATGGAGATATGTCAAACTCACTGTCCCCTCCTCTGATTTTACCCATTTACGAATTTGACGTTTTGAATACCAAAAGCGCCTCAAATTTCATTCAATCGGAATAAAACTATGGCCACTAGAGAGTCCACAGACACATAAACTTATATGTACATATATATTTATATATATGAAAAAAATCGTAAAATCAAAACTAATTTTTGAAGTTTTTGAATCTAATGGTGTCATCAGAATGCAAAAAATTAATTATATAACTTTATCTAGAGTACGGTCGTGAAACATATCTACACACTCCGATATTATTATTAAATTTTACTAAATTTGCGGAAAAGTATTCAAAATTGACGTTAAATTCAATGAATCTCTAAAGCTTTTTGTATGCTGCTGTAATATGTCTTTTGCGAGACCCAGTTATGAATAATATAGTTAAAACACATTTAAATGTTAGAAATATTTTGTCTATTTCAAGTGTTCGAGCATCAGTAGTCAAGAATAATCGTTCAAACTTTAGTCTTCGAGTTAAGTCGCTTGATTTTCACACCATTCCAATATACCAATCTTTCTACCGTATTCCCGTTGTTGGTGATATTTTGTACTTTCTTCCTATTTTACTTTTGCTAAAAAACTGATCACATTCTGTTTATATTTCCACGATTAGCATAGAAATGAATTATCTTCCTTTGCCTTAGATCAGAAGATATTTTATTCCTAGATTAAATATTGATAGAACATCAATATGGAAACTTGAATTTTATTGTTTCCAAATATACACGTTTCGTCAATTTTCATTTTAAAAACTATCACAACTTCTTCAATGATGAACCCAACTGTATTCGTAAATATTATAATTAAAAAAAAAAGAGGAATTTTAACCATTTCATATTAGAGAATATCGGTATTGTTATTAAGCATATTAATAATACAACATCCATAAAGTATGTGTAATAAGAAGGGTGATATTTAAAAAAAAGGGTTGGCAATATTCATAAATTCTAAGTATGGGTTGATTATTCGTTAATTATAAAAACAGGGTATATGATGTAATGTATATTATATTGTCGGGCATGCATGGTGTGTTTATGTATTAAACACTTTAATAATTATTCGAATTCAATACACTACACACTTCAATAAAAATAAATTGCTTTGTAACATATTTAGGTATCACCATTAGTTTTCATTGTCTTTAAGTCGAGAAAGATGTTTGTGTTGATTTATAGAATTTAATGAGGGAAAAAGTAATATTAAAACGGTGTATACTTTGAATTGTTTGGTAAACCACATAGTAGATATTGTTACTGTTGTCACAGTTGATTCATCTGGGGCTCTGCGCAAAATTATGAGGTAGTTTTTGCATTTGCATTAAAAGAAAATTTACTTATTTTGAATTATTTTGTATTCAACCATTGACAAGCAAACTGCTATATCTCTACAAAAGTAAACATTTTATTTTCATTCTTTCGCCGTCTTTGCACAAACAAGGAATCTTTCAGTTCTAAAAATAAACAAAGAAATCGAAGAATGGGATAGGTATGTTTTACGCAAAGACATTGAGTGCTTTCAATATTGTTTACACACAGAACATATACATATAATCGATTAATGATAGTTTTTCCTTAGTGGAAGCGTTGGGGAAGTCTTATTTTTTATTTTTTTGTGGCTAAAATTTGAATTTTTTTTTCAAATTTACATGAAACCAACTTTGAAGTATACCCTATCCAACAAAAAAACATCAATTATCAAAATCGGACTACTCTGTAAAAAGTGATGCGTGATTATACATAAAAAAAATATACAGGTTGAATTAATTACCCCCTTCTTTCATCGGTAAAAAAGTGTGTATTTCTTATCATTAAAATATTTTCGCAGACTATAAATCTTTTCCCTATTTCTATATATGTACGCTATGCGTACATATATGTTTCGAACGATATGAATAATAATAAACGATAAAAATCGATAATGTTATTTGTGAGAGAAAATAACGTTTCCAAAAAAACTGTCATTTGTCATGTTTTTTCAAGAGAAGCGGAATAATATTGTTACGTTATAATATTATGAGAAATATATACATCCTAAACACATTTAAGAAAATTTGATGTTTGTGACACTTTAAAAAAATGCTACAAGCTATTTGTCAAATAGCTGAACGAAAACATAAAACTGAAGAGAAAAAAAAAACTTATAATTTAATTGAAAACTCAATTTTTATTAAAAAACAAATTTTTTTTTATTAAGAAAGATACAAATGACGAACAACAAGATTAAAAGAAAGTAAACAAACATCAAAATGTTTTAATTTCATTTTCTTTCTGTTATCAATGTAATAAAGTATTCAATGTAATAAAGAATTTATTTGTATAAAAATGATGAAAACAACAAGATACCTTCTTTTGTATTCACGGTTTTTAAATCAATATTTTCAATACTCATTCATTTAGTTGATTTGTAAGCATTTAGGTGATTATATTTATTTTTATTATTTTCAAACGTATTAAGTAAAAGTCCACGAGGGAAGTGAAAATATATAGCATGGATCAGTTTATTGATGAAGTTTAAATTCATTGGCAAAGACAGATTGATATAAATAACATTTGCCACGTAGAAGGTATACACACTAAGCATAGGAAAAAATCATGGTGGCAGCAGCTTTAATATTTATTTGCTTTCCGAGGAACATTAATAACAAATTATGAGAAAACCATTGAGTCTATGGAAAAAGTTGTGTATTTTTAAAAAGAAGATTTTTTGTTACCAAATTTTATTTATATCTCTTATGGTTCCAAAAATGATTATATCTTTGATATAAGATATAAGAATTGTCTTTTGGATTAAATCTGTGTATTGTTATTTTAGCTTTTTAGTGTAGAGACATTTTGTGTTTTTTGAAGTCGGTTGAAAGTTTTTACAATAAAATATATTTCATGTATTCGTGTCAAACACAAAATATAAAATATCTCTCTGAATATTGATTGATTGATATCGGGGTAAAAATTATTGCACTTCGACCCTATGGTCCATTGTGCTCCCCTTCCTAACTCAGTCTGACGAGACTTGCTTCTCCCATATGTTGGCAATAGCCTGGAGCTTGCTTATCAGGTCCTCCTGAAGGTTCATATATTTGGGGTGAGATGCACAGAATATCCTGTATCTGTAACCCAGAGGTTCGCAGTCAAAGATTATGTGACTGGATGTTTCTTCCTCCTCGCCACACAATCTGCACACAATGGAGCCGTTATGGAGTCCTATTGTGTGCAGATGCTTCCGCATGGGATAATGCCCGGTAATGAACCCGGTAACCCTCCGCAGTTGCATCCTGTTCAGCCTCAGTGCATCGAGAGATACCCTCTTTGTTGCACTCTGAAGCAGTATTTTCCCGAGCTCTTGCCACGGTACTTTTTCCCAGTACGGTGTTTAGCATTTGACCACTCGTTGATCACTTGTTTACATGCAGTCTTTGGAATTCCTAAAATAGGCTCTGGGCCTATGAATGGCATTCCGACTCCCTTCTTTGCTAAGGTATCCGCTTTTTCGTTTCCTTCGAAACCACTGTGACCCGGCACCCAGATCAATTTAACATTGTTCCGTTTTGCCAGTTCCAAAAGTTCCTCCAGACAATCCTTGACTACCCTTGAGGTGATCTCAGTTCCAGACAAGGCTTTTAAAGCAGCTTGACTGTCCAACAGAATAAATACGTTCTGGTTTATGTAGCCTCTACGTAGGTTCTCACGGACGCAAGCCAGTATGGCGTAGACTTCTGCTTGGAAGATCGTAGCATATTTCCCCAAGTTGAGGCTTATGTTTGCTTTTGGTCTCTCACCGTAGATTCCCGCCCCGGTCCCTTCTTCAGTTTTGGATCCGTCTGTATACCAGACGATTCCTTTCCTGAGGTAGGATGGTACTCCTTCCGACCACATGGCCCTATCACATACTACAGTGAAAGGTTTAGAGAAGGAGTATGTCTTGGGAAGAATAACTGTGCCCATTTCAAAGACGGGGTCTGAGATAATTGATGTTCCCACGATACTTGCTTGTCCAACCTGATTTTTATTAATCCAGTTGTTATTGCAAGACAATATATAGGCGCTAGATCTCGCATAAGCTGTTACTACAATGCTTAGCGGAGGCAGCCCCAGTATGACTTCCATGGCAGCTGTAGGTGTACTGCTCATGGATCCAGTGATGCACAAGCAGGCCAGTCTCTGGATCCTGGACAACTTTATGCATGCAGTAATCTACTTAACTTTTGGCCACCACACTAAAGCAGCATAGGTTATAATGGGCCTGACTACTGTTGTGTAGAGCCAGTGGATCATTTTGGGTTTTAGACCCCAGACTTTTCCACATGCTCTCTTGCAAAGCATGAGAGAAGATTTGCTCTTATTTGTTATATATTCCAGATGAGGGTTCCATGTTAGTTTGGAGTCCAGCGTTACTCCCAAGAACTTGGCTTCCCTTGTGATCTGTAATCTTTCACCGAAGAGGATTGGTGGTTTTATGTTATCCACCTTTCTTTTACGTGTGAATGGAATTAGTGCGGTCTTACCAGGGTTAATTTTCAATCCCTGATTGATACACCATTCCTGTGCGATTCTAAGAGCGTTTTGCATAAGCTCCGAGATTGTGCCTTCACAGGGTCCCTGGATTGCAATTACAATGTCGTCCGCGTAACCCTGTGTGTAGTATCCATTTTGGTTGACGTTTGTCAGTAAGCTGTTCACTGTCAGGCTCCACAGGAGTGGGGATAAGACACCACCCTGTGGACATTTCTTTGTGGCTCTCACAGTGACAGACTCTCCAAAAAGAGAAGTTTTTATTCTTCTTCCTATCAGCATAGATTCTATCCACCTGCAAAAGGTGTCTTCAACTTCGTGCCGACCTGCAGAATCAACCATGGAATTGTGAGAAGCATTGTCAAATGCCCCCTCTATGTCAAGAAAAACGCACAAGGTGGTTTGTTTCCTTACGAATCCCTCCTCAATCCTGTATATTAGGTTGTGGAGGGCTGGTTCACAGGATTTCCCCACCTGATAAGCGTGTTGGTTGGCATGAAGCGGATTTCATGACAATGCCCCCTCAGTCAAATGAAATCCTATTAGTCGTTCCATTGTTTTCAGTAGAAACAATGACAGACTAATTGGTCTAAAGTCCTTTCCCGTGGAGTGATTAAGCCTCCCCGGTTTTGGCAAAAAGGTCACTGTTACTGGCTTCCATACGGTTGGGATATAACCCGTAGCCAGGCTTGCCCTGAATATATGACCAAGCAGAGTTAAAAGATGCTCTGCTCCTTTTTGTAAAAGAACTGGTTATATCCCATCTGGTCCCGGTGCTTTGTAGGGATCGAATGAGTTTATTGCCCATTCGATTTTTGAGCGGTTAATGGCAATCGCCGCTCTTCTCCAGTCCTCGCCAGTCGGCGGGAGACACTGGTTAAACTGCTCTTGAGAAGTGTTTTCATCGTCCACTGTCACCGAATCCGGGAAATGAATCCGGAGCAGTGTCTCGAGTGTATCCTTCGCGGAGCTAGTATACTCACCATTGGGTTTACGAAGTGAGCCGATGGTGTCAGCGGGTTTCTTCGCCAGGACACGATGGAGCCTTGCTCCCTCAGATGTGTTTTCAACATTATGACAGAGCTTCCTCCATGAGTCCACTTTGGCTTTCCTCAGAGACCTTTTGTATTCGGTAAGGGCTTCATGGGAATTATCCCAGTTCCCCAACCTCCTTGCTCTGTTAAATAGCTGGCGAACCCTTCGCCTCTGACTCCTTAGGCCCTCATTCCACTAACAAGTCGACCTGCTGATGTCTTTTGAGACCTCCGGGCAGTTTTCTTGGAAAGAGTTAATTATTGCATGCTGAAGCTCAGTTGAAGTGAGCTCAATGTCCAATACTGTTTTAACTTTATTCGGAATTGTGGCGAGTTTGAACTTTAGTGTCGAATTATATTCGTCCCAATCAGTTCTCCTCGGATCCCGATATTGTATATTTCATTGGTCCGTTCTTACCTCCACATTGTAATAGATTTGTCTGTGATCCGATGCAGATGGTTCATCGGACACTAGCCATTTCTTGATTTTACCATTGATTTCATAAGTGCTCAGTGTTACATCAATGACTTCCTTCCGCACTTTGTTAATAAAAGTCGGCTTGTTGCCTTGGTTAACTATATCTAAGTTGTTAGCTATGATATAATCAAAGAGGTACTCACCTCTTGTATTTGTGTTTGTGCTACCCCACGCAGTATGATGCGCATTTGCATCGCATCCCATGATCAGTTGGTGGTTTTTTGCCTCACAATACTGGATCAGGTCTTCCATCTCTGTTGATGGTGGTGGAGTAGATGCATCATAGGGTAGGTAGACCGAAGCGATGATTACCACTCCAGTTCCGTTCTCCATGTTGTATTTTACTTTTACTGCTGTTAGATCTCTCTCTGAATATTAGAACAATCGAAAAATACATAAGGAGTGAAGATAAATGTGTACAGGGATATTTAGAATTTTAACTTTCAATCTTAAATTGTAAATATTTCTGTAAATATTATAGTAACAGAAAAATTATGAACAAAATTACAGAAAAACTTAGTACCTACAACTGTACTACTTATAAATTTTTAGATTTTTCGAATATTAAGGGAGATATGACAAATTTTGTGTTTCTCTCTCCCTCTAAACTCTCCTTCTCCCTTGCCCAATTTTAACCATTAACGAACTTGACGTTTTAAAAATTGAAAAAAATTATCAGATATAATATAATTTAAAAATCAAAAGTCTAATTCAAGTTGAATGTTTTTGATAACATAAATACTTAAATAATTTTAAAAAAACAAGCTGGTTATTACGTTGTTATGAATAATCTATGTATCGTAAAATTTGTGTAAAAATTTGAATTAGCAGTGGTCGCGTTAAATATCAAGCAAGAGGGGTATCATTCTGGTTCAAGCTTTGACGGAGTACTATAATTTTAATAACCAATTGACGCAGCTAGCAGATATCCACAATCCATAAGACTATTTATCTAATCAAAAAAAATTTCCATAAAAGTTGCAGAAAATTTCATGCTATATAATTTGCCTAATGACTATTTCCAACCTAGATGACGCTAGAGAGTAGATATTCTCGAAAAACTGGTTTTTGGTACCATTTTGCCAAAATGATGGCGCGAGCGGCGATCGCTCAAAGTCGCAAATTTGGAATATTAATAAGGACACTAAACTGTAACACTCTGCCAAATTAGAACTCTCCTTGACCTTTTGTAAGGCAGAAACTACCCAATCACTGGATAAATAGTTTATTTTGTTAAAAACAATTTTTTTTTATAAATCTAGTTACGTGCCGGCAAAAATCCAGTTTGTAAGAAGCTTAGAGCTTAATAAAACACTTATGTAAAATGATCCAATCAATAATAATACTATCTATATCAGTCAACAAGCCTTCAGGAACACATACTCGTACCTACACATCTAGATGAGAATATATATTTGTATAAGTTCAGAACAGCAGTAATATGATGAAGTAAGAGCAAGGGTAGCTCAATGTACAAACAACCGTTCATTTTTCATACATAAAATTTCAATGCTTTTCATATTGACGCATAACCGTTATATGTATAAGACAAAAGATATTCATTCATTCATCTATTTATATGCATATACTGGATGTTCAAACATTAAACTTGGTAGTATTCGTGCAAGAGAGAGATTTTGGTTTCTACTCATTATGTACTTTTCAAAACAATAATTTTAACCATTATTTGGCATCAATAGTTTTTATATGAAAAATCTTACACGTCTTAACTGAGGATTGAACCTAAAACCTTCGGCATTCCAGACCAGTGTTCTGCCATCTGACCTCCCCGGATGCTATGGTAGAACGTGTATAATATATTTTTATATTTTCAACTATGTGTCAATACTGAAAATATGAAAAATAGAACTATTTTAATCATCAATTTAATTTTGGTTTAGAAAAAACACTGGATAATCCACTTTTAACTCACATAAAGATTATTAAAATAAGCAAAGAGAACTCTAGGTTTTTTGAAATTAAATTTCAAATTTTTCCCCAATTCCTAGAACAATTATTTGTATTTTATAAATACGTGTTTCGAATACAAGTTAGTCATCATCAGTATGAATTAGCTAATCGAAACTACCTCTGAGATATAGAGTCAGAGATATGTTGCTCGTTGCTAATTTAGTGCGTGTCTCACAATAATACCTGAAGCATTATTTGAGTTGACTGACTAATTAAAACCAACCCATTTACTGGCAGTATCCTTTTCTGACCTTGCGGTGTTGTTATTGTCAATAATGTGGGGTTGTTGGTCGAAGCTGACCTTGATATTCAGGTTTTAAATTTTGATTGTTCTAGGAATTGGGACAAAATTTGAAATTTAATTTCACTTTTAACTCGTTGTTGTTGATTCGACTTAAAAAACAAGAGTTTTCGCAAAGGTAAAGGTGTTGTTTCTGAGTTGCTCAGAGTGGTCTACCTTTTATCGATTTTCAAAGCGACTATAAAGCGATGCTCAACTTCATACACCGAGAGAGTCAAGGAGGGTAACAAAGTTACCAAGGATAGTAAAATGATTTATATTTTATTGTACATTCAAAAAATATTGAAGGGAGAGTTTTCACGTTAATACAATTTATTGACATTTCATTAGAAACCTTTAAAAAACAACCTACTCACTATGAACTGATTATGAAATGTTATGGTGATTTTGCTATAAAACAACAGAACCGATAATAGTCTTAAGCTTATCCCGATACATTCATGGTGGTTTCAGCGTATTTAATCAATGTATAATTATTTTTAACATAATTGGATATTATAAAACATAAACGCTGTGAGTATTGCAATATTTTTTGATTTATTAAAACATCCTGTACATTATTTATCTACCTCACTGATTTATGTTTCATCACGCTCGTATTTTGTCATATTCACTATAATCCAATCAATATACCGTAAATATTATAATTCAGTAAAAAAAAAACTGGTGTGGGTTCATATAAATATGATGGAGCGTGGATTGGGGTATCAATAAAATATTCATAGATATATTTTTTATAGATCGATAGAGCTTTTAATTAGAAGCTTGTTTGGAATCCAATCAAGTATAAAACTATTCACAGTGTTTAATAATAATGTAAATTAAATTGTTTTTAATTAAATTTTGTCACGATAAAATTTTTACATATTTTAGCGAGTTTTCGAAGAAAATCTCTTCAAATATTCATCTAACCTACTTAGTAGATATCAAAAATCACTACATATTTTATGTATACATATATCACTATATATATATATATATATATATATATATATATATATATATATATATATATATATATATATATATATATATATATATATATATATATATATATATATATATTGTCAGGCTTAAAACCAGCGGGAAATTCATAATTCATCAACAACAGAGCACAATTCTATTCCGATCGATGGGACTTAATTCTTCCTATAAGAATCTTTACTTAGAATACGTAGAACTTTTGTAACGAGTTTTATTATTACACCTACACCGAGTAAATTGATTTTATTGTCTCTTTATACACATAATTGATATACATATAGGTATGTCTATTAATATAAAACGATAATGAGTCCTCAACGAATGCTTTACAAATTTGATGAGATGCAATTATACTGTGTGTATGGCATAGATAAAGATGTTATTATTACGAATTTAATTAAACAATATAGTTTTCATACAAGTAGTACTATCTGTATACACTTCACTACCAACTATATGACTGTGTGGACGGATATAAGTGAATTTAATTATATGAATATATTAAAGAGAAAATGTTGATGAAGAAGATAAAGATATCCTTTAAATTTAACATACAAATACACAAAATTTAAATATATTATTTAATAAGTTTTGAACCATGTAGCAGTAGTGTGTTAGACACAGCATCTCCTACTTAGGAATTATTACTACATTGGATGGAATTCATCAAAATGAGCCAGACATTCTTTTGATTATTCTGATTTATTTGATTCTAGCGTTCATAAGCCAATACGTGATGGTGGGCGAAAAAAAAAGTGTCCACTAAAAATTGTTTATATGCACAGAGTTTCTTAATCTCACATTCTAAAAATATTAGTATTGGTAACAGTCTTTAAATTTCGACTATCCAGTAAACACTGCATTAAAAGCCGTTCAGCAGCTTAAGCGTTATATGGGAATAATCAGACAACAGATTTTCTAAAAATGGTAGTTTGTTTTGGATCTTAATAAGCATTAAATTAGTATTATTTGAAATTATTGGGAACATAATTTTCATAAACATAAATGCTCCTTTTTTTAGTTTCAATACTATTGTTAAGAATATATTTATGTTTGTTTACTTGATAATTCAGGAATACTAATTACAATGCGAAAATAGATTATTTCAGATTATTTAAAAATTTATTTGGGTATTATTTAATTTTGGGTTATTAAAGATAAAAAAGTTTTAAGCACGGGGTTCAGGCATACTGTAAAAGCATATTCTACCTGCGGGAAAAATGGCGTAGCACGAGCTGCAAAAATTTTTATAGGGAATTTATGTCAAATAGTGTCCGACATTTTGACATTTAAAACGGCAATCATTGATAGATAGTTTATTTCCAAAATTTTGTTAATACAGATATTTGTATAGAAACTATAAACTTTTTTAAAAATATGTCGATTAGAAAACGTTATATTCATATACAATGTTAAAGTACATTTCAAACACGAATGACGATAACTTCCGAATGTCAATGTATAATTCAATATACAAATCCCTAAATCAGAGATATTCAACCCAGCACTATTCCGGATAGAATATACTACATACTTTATTTAAACAATTCATTTTCTATTTAGAATATCTCTAGTTGAATTTTATTGATTAGACATACAAATCCTTTGCTTTAAGTTTTGATAATTAAACGTCTGTACTTATAGACAATAGAGAAACTATATTATATCTTTATTAAATTTATAAATAGAGAAACAAAAGTTAATATTAACTGGGTAGTTGTTCTCGCGCTCTATTTATTTCAGTACAAGTAACCTATAGGGGCACCCGGGGCACATCGGGGTGTCGGTACGGATTGAAGTTCGATGATTTTCGGTGTCAAGAAGGAGCTCCTAGTGAGCGGCAATACATAGAACTAGACCAGCCTGTGGCTGATCAACTACGACATTCATGTTAGTCCAGTTTTCATGGACGCTGGTGCGTGAAGTTTTAGGTGTGTGATTGATTGCTCCTGTATTGTAACTTATGATGATCTTGTAACCAGGATAAGGTATACATACTTGTTTAAATTACAACTACAGTACATTCTTGAAGTAGGTTTAATTGCCTTCAGTTTGGTGATGTTTAATGTCTGTTTACGTATATTTTTCAGTGAACTTACCCTTCTAACCCGAATCGTGTCTCTGGGGTGGAATGGGTGGGGTACTCTATTCTGCCGCAATGTTTCATAATATCTTCTAGCAGACAAAACTGACATCAGACTTGATGGGCTAATTTTCTTCTAATGAAGAGGCTAATTTTACTACCCCGGGATGCTCTTGGATGAAGACTGATAACCTTCATTTCATTTTTTACCTGCGGTAATAGATAGTGAAAATAATAAGGCTTGTACTAGTTTTTATGTGTTTATAATAACCTGTCCTTACAATCTCGTTCTGCTCCATGCCCGGAGCAAAAGGAGGTAACTGACATAATTTTCCATTTAAAAAAAAAAAAAATATTGTTCTTATGTTTGCCTACAATATTATTGTATTCTTGTAATTATTACATAATAATGTGTTCATATAATAATTTGCAGCTCTCTTAATAAATCTTTTTGTAAACCATATTTTCAACATCGTACTCGGTTCTGCCCCGGGTTCCCCTATATAGTCTAATAAAGATACTTAAAATAACGCAAATTATGTGCAATACAAACTCAGAAAACATAAAAGATAAGGCAAACATGAAGCCAAGAATTCATTAATAGAAATTGTTAATTACAGTTATACCAACTATTTTAGAATATTTGTATACATTTCCGCTATTGGTATACATTTTTATTGTCTTAAATTTTGTTTAAAGATGTTCACAGACAAAAATAACGTTTTCTAGGAAATCCCGAAGTTTCAGAATTTTTGACTGTTTAGAACGCGAGATAATTAATAGCACAGTAATCATTCTCTCTCACTCTCTCTCCTTAGAAGCATGTAAATCTTCATGCTCTTCTAATCTGTTGTTTTAAAAAAATACTCGACAGAATTTAAAAAAAAAAAAAACAGAATAGATAAATATTTATTAAATAATTTTTTTTTTAAATCACGTTTTACCGTTTTGTTTTCGAATTATAAAAGTTTAAAATTATTGTATATTTCAAAATTACATTAATTTGTATATAAAGTGAATATATCTATTAATATGTGTTGTGTATGTTTGTATATATATTTGTTCTAAAATAAATGCAAACCGGTTTTTTGTCCTGATTATATAAGACAGTGCTGGATCTACCTTAACAAAGTTTTGTTTAGACTTAAAAGTTAAATTTCGAGGGTGTTTTGAGACCAATCCACATATTTACAAAACTGACGTGTGTCGCGTTTTGCAATCAAAAGATATAGACTTAGTTTAGAACAAAGGAATTTTTTTCTGAATTGTTTTTTTTTTTTTCGATGCGATAACTTTCTGAGTAAAAATTATTAATATTCGATATTTACCAACAAATTACACAAAAGATGATTTTTGTAATATTTGAACATTTTCAGAACAGATAAAATAGAAGATATTTAGCAATTCTAAATGTCCGAATAGAAAATCATCGAATTTTTCATAAGAATAAACATTAAATGTATATATAATCCAAAAAAAAAATGATCTGATAAAAATAATCACTTACTAATTATTTTTTATAAAGATATATTTTAGTTTTATACAAGTATTTATTACTTTCTTTTTGGAAAATCCTCTCAGTAAGAATTACTTATGTCATATTATATAATTAATAGCGTCAATCGTTATTGGGATATATACTTATACTAGTTGATCTATTAAACATACTAATCTCGTAAACACATTTTTGTGGTAAGATGACCATGATTCTTTGATGTGATTAATATATTTTTAATTCTTGAAGAAGCCATAATTTTTAAAGAGATGAGCATTATGAATGAATGAACATTAAAACTCCTAGTCATCAACATTTTAATATATTGCTCGAATTTGTATACTTATAATAATTGTCCTAAAATTCCGAAATTAACTATTTAGATTACTCAAATAATTTATGATCCATTGGAGAAAACCTATCTTTTATTATCTATGATCATGTTCATGCGTCCGTTTTAATTTTAACTAGTGATGCCGCGAGACGAGACGAGACGAAAGTTACATGTCTCTTGCATTATATTGACTTGTATTGAGTTTTCTTCAGATAATACAATTAAAAAAACTTTTTCATTAAAGTATTTTTTCTATTCATATAAAGTGCATATTTTTCGAATTTAATTTTTTATATTTTAATTGAAACAATAAAGGCTATAGAAAATGATTTGAGATTGAAAGAGATTAATATCGTCTGTCTCCCAAATATTTATCGAAAATTAGGATTCTAGTTTCCGTCTCTTCTCTCGCTGCCTTATTCTCGTCTCGTCCCGTTTCTCTCGAGGCATCACTTATTTTGACGTGCAAATTATAGAAAACTTGATAACCACGTTAACGTATCAATAATATAGAAATTATAAATTTTTTGTAAATTTTTATAATTTCTTTTTGATAATTCAGTCCATATAGTTTCAATGTATACTATTATATTTGGTCTTCGTAGCGTAGAGTCAATTATAACTCACTTATATCATTTATATCATTGCTAGTAGATCATCTTTTAACAACAAAATAATGTTGAAAACATTAAAAAAGAACAAAATTTCTAACAATTCGTCGGTTGTTCGGCATACAAGTATATACCAATAATATAACCATTGTCAAAGAGGATATAACAACTAATAGCACATCTTTTGTTATTAGGGTGGTAGTATATAGTTTAATAGGTCATGTACGTATATATATATATATATATATATATATATATAAACATTATCTCGTATATGTTTATAAGTATATAACGCCATATATTATGTAATATAATATATAAGAATCTGGTGTTAAAAACTCAAATGACATCTACGCTGTAACATTCTAATCCACGAGACATACGAAGACGTTTAGTATTTGATGTAATAAATAAAACAAAAACGGTAAAAACGTTTGGACCTTTCTATTACACGTATAACAACGACCTGTCATTTGCTATTGATGCGAAAACATCTGTAGCGAGATGTTTTAATGCGTTGAAGCCTTATTATTAAATTAGGTCATGTATAAAGCATTAAATCCTACAATAAAACTAATGATTTTAATGCCCTATTGATGCCTTATTGTTATATTAGATCATAAATAGGTCACTGAACATGCGAAAAAGCTATTTTGCGCATGTTCAATCACCTATAAATGATCTAAATTTTATTAAAATACATTTCCTAAGGTGTTCAATTTTATAATGAAATGATGATTTGAAGGCTCTAATAATGCACTAAATTTATGTTACGTTTTTGTTACCGATCGACTATGTGACAGTCGGCAATCATCGGTATGCGTTTTTTAAATGATAATTTGGTATTGTACACGAGTATAACGATTTATAACGGCTAGTTTTATAATAAAGTTTCTATAGAAAAATCTACATTAACAAAATAATGTCTGAGCGCCCGAGAGCAATACTTTTTTTTTCTAATTTTAATACAGAGTGTACATTTGAATATTGTAATATCTTTTCGAAATTTTTTTTGTAAACCGAATGAAAAGGACATAAATCAACTTTAAAATTTAATAAACTTCCACTTTTGTGACCAAGTGTACTATTTCTAAAATTTTCTTTTTATAGTGAAAATAAAGCGTTACTTTGTTTCGTGAAAAAATATTGTATTCTGTAATTACATATTGATAAGAAAAAATTAACTCGTCAACCAGAAATCGTAGTCCAGCGTGCTAACTGCTACAATAAAGACGACTCTGGCATAAGAGCCAACTTTTTTATATCATTGACGGTATTACTTTTTGTTGTTGTCAAATATCAACTTATTATTCATATACATTGGGTTCTATTGCTCTAGATAGATAGATTAGATAGATTGTAGAAGCTGTCCTGGTCGGGTCACACTTCGACCATGAGGTCCATTGTGATGTCTAAGGATGTGTGGATGTGAGTGAAGGACAATGAATTTTGTGTGTAGACAAAGAATTGGTAGGATGTGCGGCTGCAGCCGACTTGATATGAACTATGCCGATACTCATCTGGAGTTCGTGAAAGAAACTGCAGAAAACCTATACAACCATAGTCTGTAACTTCGTTCTTGTCCATACGCCAACAGTTTAGTCAATTAACCGCCGCCTTTTTTTTTTTTAATAATAACAAAATGCCGATGTCGGGATTCGAACCCATAACCTCCCAGTTCCAAGTACATACAACGTCTTTAAAAACGCGGCTACTTGGCTGGTTGCCTACTCTTGTGGTATAACATTTTCAATGAAAAAGTGCTATCTACCTATAAAATGCTATCTATACTTGGCAAATATTGAGAAACGGTATCCTCAAAACGTGAAGCCTTGGTACTAGCATGTAGTCTGTTTATATAGAGGTTATGAAAATGTTGAATGCATAAAGTAGGTTTGTGTTAGATTATCGAATCTCTCCTTTTCCAGTTGATTTTGTTGATGATTGATTATGACAACATCGATAAATACTACTTGTAAAGAAAAACGTGATAAGATGTAGGCTGCTTGGTATATTAAGTAAGGACGCCACCACCGAAAAACGTCTATCAAAAAATATATATATAACACACTCCTCTTTTTTCTGTACCCTACAGCGTTTGTTGTATATATATCGAACAAAAGAATGAGTTATGTAAATACATTTTTTTTCTGCCTTCATGTCGGAAATTATTATTATCAGAACATATTATTTGTATTTTATCTCGATAAAATTTCATTTAGCCCTTTTTTTCTTCTTCTATGTTTAGTTTAGCATTTCTTGAATAAGATTGTGTTTTTTAATGTGTGTACACAAAAAATGAACGGGTTCAATCCGATCGCTTAGCGCAATTTTATAATAATTCTGTAAACAATTTTCAAAGAAAATTATGACTAAGGTTTTTTATGCTGATTAAGTTTTATTTTATAGCTTGAAGAACAGTGGTTTTTGTTGCACTGGGTAACCTCATGCTCTGCTAGCTTAACCAGCAGAGGAATATTTAAAAATTCGATTAATTATATTATATTTAATATCAAATTATTAAGCTAATTAAATGCCCTAACTAAATATTAACTGCTCTTTGTTGTATCAAGATTTATTTTATCATCCCTCTTCTTTTGTTAGTAAAAGAAAGAAATAATTACACCCTCTCCCGCATCCTAAACCTGCTGACGTAATACTTGAAAGCCCCCTATCGAATCATTGATATCCAAATAATTTACAAATTTTCAGGCATATTACTAAAATGTCAAATTAAGTAAATGCTAATCATTCCCGTTAGTATAACATAACCGAAATTCAACCATACTAACAATGGATTAATAGACACAGAAAGATTACAATAACAGTTAAGTTGACTGAATATTAATCATTGAGAATTTTACTATTGAGTACTTATTATTCATCAATCACAAATTATAAGAATGTAGCACTTAAAATATTCAAAATACTACGTTTAAAGATTTATTTAATGAGGTTGTTTAGGCTAAACTTAGACGAACAAAATTTTTATTATGAACTTTTATTATGAATTTTTATTAGAAAATTATTTATTTCCATTGATAATTAATGATTGTACTAAATAAAAATAAAAAAACCAAATCGATTACCTACTAACCTTTACAATACATTGTGTCTCAAAATTGTACACCCCTTTAATAGACTTGAATATGATTAAATGATTGCTATTTTTTTTCTTTACAATTTAGTAGATGAAGTTATTATATATAATTAATCAAATTTTGTTTTCCATTTAATAGCCATTACTCGAAAGGGTACACAATTCTAACCATGAACCTACAAATGATTCTTTTTTAGCACTTGGTTAGAAAATAAATGGGGAGTAATATACTTCTTTGAACTTATCCATACAAGACAATTACTATATATGAAAGAGGGTATGTATGGATGTATAACAAATACGGTTGTATATAATTGAAGTTATAATATATTAAAAATTAGGTTCACATTTGAAATCGATTTATCATATTTTCTATGGATGTCAAATTGGTTCTTTTTGAATTTAGTACACTGTTTTTTTTTATAAATATGTTATAATATATACACGAGGTCGTTTAATAAAATTTATAAAATATATCATTAAAAATAGATTATATAATTTAAAATGAATTTTTGGTACTTCCTTTTCGAATATATTAATGCTTCAAGGTCAGATATTAACCTTTTTTTAAACAAAAACAAAAAAGGATGCATACAGTCATAAAATTATTGATATAATTTGTATATTAATTGTATTAATTGTATATTAATATATAATTTATAAATCATTCCAATAGGAAATCGTATTTCTATAACAAAATTATATTAAATTGTATCATATATTAATTATTACTGCAGAAAATTGTGAGCTATACAAAAATTTAAATATGGTATACAAATAAAATTTTGAAGATTAAGAAAACTAAGAACACATGCATTAATTGCAATATGAACTTAAAAATGCAAAATGATTTAAAATAGAATAAAATAAACAAATTGACATTAAAATTTACTTTAATATAAACAAAATCATGGGGTGCTCTCTACTTACTCTTGTAAAAGTACAGCTATTATGAAGACGTAACTAGCGAGCACTCCATGCTTTTTCTTACATTACAGTTAAGTTTGTTGTCAATCTGTTGATTCTATTCTATTTTAAAATATTTTGCATTTTTTAGTTCATATAAAAACATGTTTTTTTAGTTTTTTATTTAGTTTTTTTTAATTTAATTTTTGTTTTTTAATTTTAAAACCAAATTATTTCTTGTATGAAGTTTCATTCTTCATTATTATTCCCACGAGTGATGGAATATATTCAATTCTTACGAATGAAGTATACGATATGAAGTATATATCGAATATAGAATAGGAAATTTATGTCAAATAATTTTTTTATTTTTATATTTTAACAGTTGAAAATGTCATTTATTTATTAAAATTTTGTTGATGACATTTCTATGGAAACTATAAACTATAATATCACACGATAAATCGTTATAGTGTATATATTATTCGGACATCCGAAAGTGGGTGTAAACTCACTTAAAAATTTCATTACATTCATACATAGATAGAAATATACATATAGGTCAAGCTAATAAAAGCGTGCTAAGAACGTTACAGCACTGTGTTACAGCACATATACAACACATAGACAAATTCACAGTTTATACAAAATGCAGTAATTTTGAAAAAAAAAAATTTTAAACTTTTATATTTCGGTCAAAAATTCTGAAAATTCGGGGTTTATTAGAAAACGTAATTTTTAGCCTATGAAAACAAATGAGCTAAATCTGTCGGAAAATGGTTTTATGCTGGAATATCCTTAAAAATGTTTATATTTCAATTTTACGTTGAAGTGGATGCTTGCCACTGGGGAGAAAACAAAACTAGAGAGATAATCGTAAATATTTAATCAACATATTATTGTTTCTCAAATAGTCATATCAGCTATGTGCCAAAATGACTATTTAGGATTCTTTCCCTCATAGATCATGGATCCTCTCCCTCTACTGATTTCAGACTCGACTCCTAGACTATATTTAAATTGTAAAATAGATTCGAACATCCTATATCCTGTTCTGCCCAAAAGAAAATAAATCAAAAATACCGAACACTGTAATTGTAACAAGCATTCGTCTACGAATAGCCATAATGAGCGGATTGCGGATACTTTAACTAGAGTTTCACGTGTGCCATATGTTTCTAATCGAATACGACAAAACAAAGTTTTCTGAGAGAATTAAAAATACTAGGAAAGTAGTTATATTTTTCCTATTTTCTAGCAATAATTTTGTTTTTGCGGCCTATATCAATTATAATTATAAATTATGATTTTCAAGATATATAGTTATATAGTCTTCTCTTCCTGTGCATAAAGATTTACAACAATAATTCGTAATACCTATAACATCCTGTAGAGAACTGTAGTTATATGATTTTCTATTGTATTTTATAATTTCATTAATTTAAATATAACAAACTCACAGTAAAAAAATAAAATTTATCTACGTTAATAAAATTTTAGTACTTTGTTGTTTTTTTATAATTTTTAATGAAAACGAAATCAAATAATATAATATATATATATATATAAATTTTATATTATTATAATCAAAAGTTTTTTAATGAGCAATAATTGGTATAGAACAAGTTTAATATCCTATAATAATAATAATAATAATATTAATATACTTTATAGTAGTGATATGAATATACTCACGAGAAGTGAGTTTTTATCATAAAAACAGTTTCATTGTGAATCCAATGTGCAATGTCCGATACTCATTAACATAGAAAAATACCAAAATACGACAAATCAAACCACAATTATAAAAATAATTGTATGTGAGCTATAATTGCCAATTAAGTAAGATCAATAAATGTTTAAATTACAAATATGAACATATCTACGGTCACAAACAAAATTGAAAGTAAACAGAGTTTCTTCAATTATTAATTTTCCAAATTATGTGGCGTATTTGGATCATCAACTTTAAACGTTATTGAAAGTGTAATCCTATGTTTGACGTAGTATTTATAAATTTTATGGAGTGAAAGTGCTTAAATCACTTGAACAGAAAATATACATTATTGAAATTAAAAGAAAAAATTTCATTTGCTTTAGTATTTCATGTAGTTATGCATCATTTGTACCGAATTACGAACATCATTACGAACAAATTCCTTATCACTTTGCTAGTAGATGTCTGTAAAATTTATGTATATCTATGGACATATATATATATATATATATATATATATATATATATATATATATATATATATATATATGTATATGTATATGTATACACATATATATATAAATTTATATATATATATGTATATGTGTGTCTTTGTAATCGCTCTAGCGTTCACAATTTTAATCTGATTGGAATGAAATTTTGTATTTGAAGCCCTTTGGGTATTTGGCAAAAGGTCAAGTTCGTTAATGGGTAAAATCGGACAAGGGGAACGGTGGGTTTAGAGGGAGGGGAAAACACAAAATTTGACATATCTCTCTTAAAATTCTAAAAATAGAAAAATTTATAAGGAGTAAAGTTGTAGGAACTTTACTGTACTTTTTACTGTAATTTTGTATCTTGACACTTTTTCTGTTACACTAATATTTACAGAAATATTGACGGTTTAAGATTGAAAATTAAATTCCTTAATATCTCTGTACACATTGAGCAAAAATGATAAGGTGATGAATTGTAGCAAACATGGTTTTCTACAACTTTATTCATTACGGATTTTTCGATTGTCCTAATATTAAGAGAGATATTTTATATTTTGTATTTTCTTCTATCTTTATGCCCCCCTTTCCCCTTGACTTATGTCATTTATTAATAAAATTGGCCTTGCAAATACAAAAATCATATACGACACTTCATTTTGATCAGACTAAAATTGTGACCGCTAGAGAGTGATTTATGTATTCTAAGGAAATTCGCTAAGTTGAAGCAGCTCCACGAATTTTTTATATAATGCCATTTCCGTATAGTTTATTCTTGTTGCGAATGAGTTGTGGGATTTCACTCTCAACGGGTCATTTTTCTCGTATATCATAAACACGTATACGCGAAAAACATAATACACTGCTTTTTTTTGTTTTGAAAAGGTAATAAAAATATGAAAAACATTTTCGCAATGTATATTTTTACAGTTATTGGAAATGGTGGAAAAAAAGTCGTTTAAAAATTATATAATAATATAATTTATAAGTTAAATTTATTTGTTTAAACAAACTAAAGTAAAAGTTATTAACATAAAAACAAAAATTCAGTTTTGATATTTTCTATTCATGCAATGAAAAAAACATGGCCTACTGTTTTTTTTTTTAATATTTTGTTTTTATTACGGTCCGTAATCAAAACTTGTTAACTTTTACCAACCAAAAAATACAAAATTAAATGTTAATTTATATGTATATGTATATATATATATTTCATATTTTTATTCGCTATAATAAAAATATATTTCATAGGATAATACTTTTTTAACATGCTTCAGCTTCCTGAATTTCAGCATCGAAATGAAATGACTGACAAGTGAGCAGTACCATGATAAAGTGTGAGAATCTGAAGCAAATTGACATGTTTAGTTTTATCAGGTATATGATAAAAATTCCAGTAGAACCGAACATTTTTAAAGCTTCAATTTAACTGCATGTTTTTGAAAAAAAATTTTTTTAATTCCTCCATGCCATTATTTGTATTAAACAAATGCGTACTATAAACAAAAAGCGAACAATTAGTCAAAAATACTTTCTGGAGAGATATGTTAAGTCAACAAATACAAAGTTTTGCCCACTTGCTCCGAAACCACTAACCAAACCGTTAAAACAACATTATTCAGTTTTTCACTTGAATTTGACTTCAAAAAGTGAATTTCATCGAATTCAGAAATAAACAGTATTTTTCGATTTTATGTGATTTTTTCAAGGTACACCCCTTAGGATAAATAGAAAAATCCCAAAAAATTGTTACTCATCGGTTTGATTACTTTGATTACCTAGTGATACCTATTTATAAAGTTAATTGGACCGACAAAACACAAAAACCCAATTGGTTTTATGATTAGACGAATTATTTTCGAGATATACTCGTTTTATTCGATAAATTTCCCTTTTATACGGTCACTAAACCGCTCTACAAACCATCAAATGAACATGATGTTCTAGTTTTTATGGTTGAAATTATATAAAGTACTATATAAAGTGAGTTTCATCGAAATCGGAAAAAAAATTTTTTATGCGATTTTTTTAAGGTACACCCCTTAAACAAAATTTAAGAATCACAAATAATTTTTAGTCATCATTTTGAATAAAACTTGGTTTGTAACCAAAACAAATCTTGTTTGTTTGACGATCAGTTGGGTATGTTTTCGGAATATGACTTACGCTGTGTAGTTGGAATATCATGCATATAAAAAGTAAAGCATATGCATATATACATAATAATGCTACATGAAAATTATTAACCCTACAGTAGTCGCGCACGGACTCCATTAAAACATTTGCCGCTGTGATATTTAAAATGTCCACACCCTATCAACTACAGGTTTTTAATACCTTTATGCAGCAGGTACCTTTTGCATGTTCAGGCGTGATCAATCAGTTCGTGTTTTGGTTTGTTCCGCACTCCGCGTGCGGCCACTGACGTAATTAAATTTTTATGGATATGTATACAATGTACCTATATAGTATATATAAATATATTTATACATATATATATATATATATATATATATATATATATATATATAATATCATGTTGATGTATAAAATGGTGTTCTTTTTATTTTGTTCGTTGGAATTTAATATTGTGTATAGATATGCATATAAATATTGTCAGTCAATTTTTTTTAAAAGTATTAATTTACCCTTCATTGACGCAGAGCATATTTTAGAAATTCCAAGACTGCATGTAATCAACGATTGGATGAACACCGTGATCACTGGGACAATACACCGAAGCAAAAGCTCGGAAAAATACTGCTTTGGAATGCATCCAAGAGGCTATCCCTCGACGTACTGAATCTGAACAGAATACAACTGCGAAAGGTTACCGGATTCATCACCGGGCATTCTCCTCTTCGGAAGCATCTTTAGCTTCATCCAGCCACATTATCTTTAACTACGAATCTCTCGGTTACAGCAGATACAAGATGTTCGGTGCATCTCACTCCGATCAGCAAGCCCATCATATAAACCTTCAGGAAGACCTAATCAGCAACCTCCTGCCAATGGCCAAGATATGGGAGAAACTAATCTCATCAAACTAAAGTAAAGAGGGAGAACGATGGGCTATATGGTCGAAGTGTAGTGCTTTTTATACCCCAAGATATATCTATTATATATCTACTATTATATAATTTTAAACACTTGTTTCTTTTTCATTAGAAATTTATTCTAAACTAACAGTTTACAATTCTAAATTGTCGTTATTTATGTTTAATTTACAAATATTTCAACGATTCATTATTATTTATCAACTTAAAAATGCGGTCCGTCAGTTCACGTGCGAGCAATGGTGACTGCTAAATTCTACGCAACTAATGTAGGGTTAAGTATTTGTTACATAGATATTAGTAATGATGCTACTACATGCTTTTGTAGTTTCGCAACATAATATTTAAATTCTAAACATGATCGAAATAAATGTATTTTAGAAAACATAACCCATATATTTGCATATATTCAAAACTGCAACATTATTATTATTATTATTATAACTATTGAACAACAATAACAACTACAATTCTCTCTGTACATTCTCGTTCAAAATCTAAAATGTTGTGTTGATAATGGTATCGTTTACATTACATTCTATACTATATTTATACTATACAGCTTGTATTTTAAAATACACCCAATCTGCAAACAATGTATAATGCGTCTATCACTGTCTATGCATAGTAACCATGATAGTATACTACTCTACAGGCAGACGTCCCCACCAAAAACTGATCTAAAGGCAAATGTCTGTGGCGAAAACGTATCAAACCCACCTCCGATTTTAATGCAGAACTAGGTAAACCATATCAAAGTGCACTACATTTAGACAGCGATAGATACACTATACATTGTTTGCCGATTGGGTTCATGTTAAAATACAATTAGTATACCGTCTGTTTAGTTTACATCTTCGTATAATAGATCTCCCACGAGAATGAGAGAGTACATATGTATACATTAAGCAATGTGTATGGGCAGGTCTTATAGGTTTGAGTGGTTGGTGACCACTCGAACAGTTATGAAAACTATGCTTGTTTATCAAACCTATAAAACCTCCTTCTCATACACATTGCTTAATGTATACATATGTACTCTCTCATACTTGTTATGAATATTATTCACTATTTTGAAAAATATGCTTGTTTATCAAAACTATTAGACTTCCTTCTCATACACATTGCTTAATGTATACATATGTACTCTCTCATACTTGTGGGAGATGTACTATAAGAAGATGTAAACTAAACATAGTGTATATAACTATAGATATCAACAAGAAGTTAAAACTAACTATATTATTCGAAAACGAAATATATTGTAATTTTAAGTATTCGTATTCATATCGATATGTTGTATATGATATTATTCTTAAATATTCGATATTCTCTGTACGCTGTGCGATAACAGATATCCGATTTTCAACAAAGAATATCTCGAAAATCATAGAAGCGAATCCCTCACATCAGTACCGGCCAAGATGTGGTTTATGATCTACAAATACTGTACATATAATTGACGTGATTTGAAATAAGGACATTCATAGAACAGTTGTTTTGGTCACGATGTGGAACATTACAATATCGTTTTTCTACTGCTTTTATTTATAGATGACCCACTCTAAAGTGAAGAGAAATTTGTTAAGTAGGAGCTACGTCATCTTAGCGAATCACTCAGAATAAATATATTACTTGTATTCACTTACTAAATGTAGGGATGTGGATCTTAATTTTATGTATATTACTGGCTGTACATACGATCACAAACGTACAGCCGTTAAACTATAATAATTTGTAAGAAAAGGATCTTAAAGGTGGTCGCAGAATTGTTTTGTATAATCAGGACAAAAAACCGATTTGCTTTTATCAGAGAACAAATTAAAATACAAACATCTACAACACATACATATATTTATATTCAAATTAATGTAATTTTGAAAGGAAAAAATTTCAAATAATCATATTTCAAAAATAAACTAATATTATTAATTTTTTTTTTTAAATATTTATCTTTACTGTCCTAGTTTTTTTAAATTATGTCGAGTTTTTTTTTCAATACAACAGATAATTGTTGGGCGAGCATGAACTTTTACATGTTTCTAATGAGAGAGAATGATTACTTTTTTATTAATTATATCACGTTCTAAATGGTCAATAGTTCTGAAACTTCGGGATTTATTAGAAAACTTTATTTTTAGCCGAAAAAAAAAACCAAAAAATGTCGAAAAATGATTTCATGCTGGAACTACCTTAAGTGAACTATCTTACTAAAGTACACTTGGCCAAAAAAGTTGATGTTATTTTTTTAAATTTTATAGGTGATTTGTGCTTTAAAATAAAAGTTGTTAATGATTTATAATGAACAACTTTTACTCGAAGCGTTTTTTTCGAAAAACGAATCAACAAGGCTCAACCAATTATAAAATTTAAAAAACTGTCTGAATTTTTGTGTTCCATAGTTCTATACTTTGTTTTGGTATAAGGCCAAGTTTGTTAATGAGTAGAATCGATCAAGGGGAGAGGGAGAGGGGGCTTAGAAATGAAGATAAAACAAAATATAGAATATTTTTCTTAATATTTGAAAAATCGAAAAATGTATTAGTAACGGTTGTTTTTATATGGTATGACAACTTCTGATAGGGATAAATTTATAGCTAAGTTGTAGAAAATTGACTACAATTCATTGGATATTGTTCCTAAAATTTAATTTTGAAACAAAAACTGTTTATATTTTTGTAAATATTAAAATAAAAAGAAACTAAGTTTGGATACTTGGAATCGTAGTAAAATTAATTTTCTATAACTTTACTTCTTATACATTTTTAGAAGAGAGATATATCAAATTTTGTGTTTCCCTTAGCCTTTAACTATTGAAAATCGAATTTACGTATGTTAACAAAGTCCATCACTAGCAAACTTTCAAATCCTAGCAAATAAATAGATTGTCAACAAAATTAAATTTAATGTTACCAAAATCATGGGGTGCTCTCTACCATGATTTTGTTTGCATTAAAATAAATTATGTTGTCAATCTACTTATTGTATTCTATTTTAAATTATTTTGCATTTTTTAGATCAAACTGCAATAAGAGCATATTTTTTTAGTTTTTTTAAAGTCTAAATTTTATTTTTTTATTTGACGAAAAATAACAGTTCTAAAGAGTTGAAAGTATCGTGGTCGAAAGTATGTAAATAATATATATAATAAATATAGTATTTTAATGTTATTGGAGTGTGAAGGAAATTAAAAAAAAATTATACTAACTTTAATAATTTTGTTAAAAAAGCTGTAAATGTACCAAAAATTTATCAACGGGTTTTATTTAGTATTATATAAAAACAATGTATCGAAAACTATGTATCGAAATTTAGAATTTATTTATATTTGAACATAGAAGTTTGTGTAGAAATGGTATAAATTTATTTTATATTCGTTTCCGATTGTATTATTTTAATTCATGTTATTTATGGGTTCGAAATAACAATGGATTTTAGTGGTTGATTTTGTTGTTTATTGGGTTAGGTTAATTTTGTTATTATGCTTTTAACAGATTTTAACCCCCCGCCCCGAACATCGAAATAGAATTGGATATTTAATATATGTGTTGTATATCCATATCTTTCTTTTTCCAAAAATTTTTTTTCTTATTCATTAATTGGTCAAGTCAATGGAACAAAGAAATTTAGAGAACTAAACCAAAAGGTTGAATTTGTCTGTTAATTTCTTACAATTTCTTAGTTTTCTTTGTTATTCGCATTTGTAAAAATGATAGGTAGATTTATTTGAATATTATTACTTTTAAATTACCTTACTTTATTGTCTGGTATTAATTGATCGTTATTATATACTAGCTTTTACCCATTTTAAAATTAAAAACCTCAAAGTACTATCCCACCGCTTCCACTAATTGAAATATTTATTGTTCCCACCGCTTCCACTACTTCAAATATTAGACGACACTTCCACCAAATTTCAAGTACAGCGAATATTTTTGAATCCAATCTCTTGTAGCGTAACTGGTAATATACTGGTATGCTTAACTGGTAATATACTGGTATGTATATTACCAGTTTTTAAGTCTAATTATAAGCATTTAAACCAAAAAAACGTTAATCAAAATTGGTTAGGTAGTTTTTGCGTGATGCGCGAAGAACCAAACAAACAATTACACAGACATTAACAACTTTGTAATATTTGATCGGATTTTTTATGGAAGTCTCATTGCAATTTTTTTTCCGAAATGTTCTCCTTAATGTTTACAAGAGCGTGGACGAATATGAAATATCATAATCAATGTTGCAGTTCCAAGAGAGGATGTTTCTATACCCAGTCTATGTTAAATATACCAAGGTATATTAAGGGTAATTCCGACTTTTTAACGGTTGAAAATATTAATGGTAGAAAAAAAATTTTGGAATAGGTGGTATAAAATGACCTAATTTGTTCACTTCTCTGAAACTGAAAAATTTATAAACAAAAAAATTGGTCCTTTTTTAAAATTAACTTTTGGAGAATATTTTTTTTTACTACGCCACTGTATAAAATTTAGTATTGATATTTTTTCATATTTTTATTATTAAAAAAAAAAAATAATTTATATAATTATTGGTTTATGCTAGTTGAGAATTTGAATAGTTTCAACAGGCATTTGCTTAGATCAGAAATGACTTGCGTATATACAAGCTTACTTCGATATTTCAGCACATATTTAAAAACAGTTACAAAACTCATCTCATGGAGTGAGTTACAAAAAGAAAGTAGTTACAAAGAGTATTTCTCTCTGGAAGTTACAAAAATTACTTCTCTCTGTGAGCTACAAAAAGAAGACAATTACTAAAATTAGTTGATTCACATCAATTAATCAGATGGTATTTAAAATTTTTATTTCTTCAATTTACAAGTTGAATATTTTTTATGGATTGTGCTGAAGTATCGAATGGGCGAATTAATGGTTTCTATCTGATTGTATCTAAGTATATTTTTTTTTGTATAATTTATTTAATTCACTATTCCGAAACTTGTGGTCTCTCAAGCTTGTAACAATTCAATACACACTCTATACACACTTTTGGTGTACAATTTATATTTTATGTGAATATGCATTGACTTTTCAATTTATAACTATATTGTTTGTATACGCTTGGTTTTTTTTTTGGCCGTGTATTTTTTCTTTACAGAAGCGTAATGTCTCTTTATATATACAACTATGTATCTGAATTAAATTTGTAATCCATATTTATATTTTTGCAAATCAGACATATTTGAACATATTTTTTTTTTACTGTAGTGTCTTTTTTTTTATATATACAATATTTCTTTTACTACAGTTCAATTTAGCACATATTCATATAATCTTTGTTTTCATAACTTGTACAACCAATGTTAGTGTTTTAAGGATAGTTGTACTATCAGTGTATTAGATTAGAAATTATTTATTTCAAATATATATTTTATTTTAAGATATATTTGTTTTGTTCCCCTTTTTGTACCTTTTATTTTTTTTCAGATTCGAATCACTTGTCGATAACTAAGACACTTACTGGATAGTAAAGATCTTACTACCTCAATATTATCTTTTTAATGGGCCCAGCTTTTATTGAAAGACTTTCGGTTCAACGTGTTTTTTTTTATATTTACGTGTATGGCATTAGCACCGATTGTTTTCTAATTTTCATAATTCCACATACAATACTCTGCTTTGGATTTTTTTTCTAAAGTACCGTATATTTAGTTTTCATTATTTTTTTTAAAAATACATCATAATAACTTTTTAATTAAAATTACAAAATTAACTTAATTTCATATTTATGAAAATAATTGATAATTCTATTATTTTCTATAAAGTGTTTAGTTTCTTTTTAAAACTAAACACCACATTTTTTTTTTAAATTAAACTCTAATTTAATTTTTTTACATACACATATGGAAGCAGAGCAAATATCCATATGTGTCTTTTGTTTTCGATAGTTTTCACAAAGCTCGACTTGTGATTCTGAAATTCTTTTTGAAAGTTGAAATGATTATAATTTTTCTTTATATTTATACATTTATATCTTTTACATTTTCTTTAATTCTATAATTATATTTAACTTAGTACTAATTTTTTTTCTCTTTCTTCTATTTTGTTTGTGGTTTAAATTTTCATTATGCCGAGAACAACTCGTAATACACCAGGTACCCCAGGAGATGACGATCCTCCAGCTGCACCAGATGACGTATTCATCACGCCTCATCAAGTATCAGCGGTTAACTTAGCGGCTATAACTACGCAGATGCACACTACAGCTCAACAGTTCCATGCGTCAGTGCTGCACGTTTCGGATGTACAGAAACAAATACAACAACAAAGCAAGCAGATAAGTAGCATTACCGATGCCTTGGCAACAATAACAACTGCTCTATCAATTAATAATACTAGTTCAAATCAATTAACTTCAAATTTTAGTTTTTTTGCCAAACCGAGTATAGATTCCTTTATAAATAAAATCACTATTCTGGACATTTCGGTTCCAGAAAATATTATACAGTTTATTGTCGATACTCAACATTTAGTTGATATTAATTTTTTACCTATAGACGTTCTTTTGAAATCTTTAATCAATAGGTGTGCTTCGAACGCACAAACATTTTGGTCTACTTGTTTGGCTGACTCTTTGTCTTGGCAAAATATTAAACATAATTTATTACAAGTTTATATTCCACCTTTGACTAAACAGATATTAATTGATAGATTGGTCCGGCGAAATCAACCTGACACTGAAAAATTTTCGACATTTGTTCCTTCAATAATAAAATTCGCGAACATCCTACTTAATGATTCATCTGAATCCGAAATCATACAAATTATTTTTGCTCATGCCAATAATTCTGTACTATCTATTCTTGGTTTATATCAAATTCCCGATACTTATAAAGATTTGTATCAACTAATCACTAAAATTGAGGAAATTCAAGCGCGAATAACTACAACACCCGTCAGTGTAAACGTTACTTCAATTCAAAATGCGCATAGTGACTCTAAATTTTTTTGTACCTTCTGTAAAGGTACTAATCACAATTTTAAATATTGTTTTAAAAGAAAGAAGGATAATATAAATGTTAGTACTACGGTTCCAAAAAACTCGCAATAGACCCCAAGTTTCTTATTAATGATGTTATTTTAAATTATACTATTTTACCTCTACAAACCATTTTCATTCAAGGTTATCCTTTATTAACACTTTTTGATTCCGGTGCTACTGTTAATGCTATTAAAACTGCGACTTTTAACAAGTTAAAATCTAACAATAGAAACATCTTCACCGAATCAATTGATAAAACTATTTCTTTGCCGGGAAATAATTTTTTAAAATGTAATTTAACTGCGAAACTTCATTTTAAATTGGCTAATTTTTCATGGACTCTTTTTATAGTAGATTCATTACCGTTTGAGGTAATTTTAGGTGTTGCCACACTTAAAGATTGCAACATCATTTTGGACTTCTTTAAGTCGACGATCAAATTTTATTTTCATCCTAATGTTGAAATACCGTTTTCGGGTTTTTGTAACAATAATCGAATTATTAATACCATTGTCGAAGCGAAAGTAAATCTTAATAGCAAACAAACCAAAGTGTTGGAAACACTTCTTCAAAAATTTAAATCGATTTTTTCTGATATTCCTGGTCTTGCCAAGGGTTTTGAATATAAAATTAAGTTAATCGATAACATTCCGGTTTGTAAAGCTCCTTACTATCTGGCACCCGATAAAGCCAAACTTTTGGATGAGCATGTTCAAGAGCTTGTTACACAAGGGGTACTTTCTCCTTCGAACTCTAATTATAGCTCACCCGTCTTCTTTGTTAAAAAGAAAGACGATTCTTATCGGTTAGTCGCTGACTATAGGTTTGTTAACAAACATATAGAGTTTGATCCGATGAGTTCAGCCAGTATGGCTCATATTTTCGCTAGCTTAGGTAATTCGAAAGTGTTTACACTCCTCGACATGAAATCCAGTTTTCATCAGATAAAATTATCAGATGACTCGAAACATGTCACCGCGATCGTCACACAATATGGTCTGTTTGAGTACAATACCATGCCTTTCGGGCTAAAGGTGGCTAGTCAATCATTAGCTCGTTTTTTAAATTCCAGTCTCGCAGAATTTCGTCATAAATTTCTTCTTATTTATTATGACGATTTAATTGTACATTCACCCGACATTGAATCACATTTAAATCACCTGAATCTCTTGTTCACTAAAATAAAGTCTATCGGTATCACTATTAATCCTTCTAAGGCTCGATTTTGTATGTCGAGGGTACGTTTGTTGGGTAGCGTAATATCCGCTGAGGGACGCTTTATAGACCCTATTAAGGTGCAAGCAATCAATGACATGCCAACTCCAAAAAACGTCAAAGAAGTTATGCGTCTAGTTGGGGCTGCGGCTTTTTACTCCCGCTATATTCCCATGTTCAGTCAGATTGTAGCTCCGTTAAACGATTTAAAAAAGAAAGGTGTAAGGTTCAAAATTACTAAGGTTCATCTTGATGCAATCTCTACTTTAAAAAAATCTTTAGTAAGTGCGCCTGTCTTAAAACATCCTAATTTTGACAAACCTTTTGTGCTACAAACTGACGGATCAGCTACTGGTCTGGGCGCGGTATTACTTCAAAAATATGATGACGGTTTGCACCCCATTATGTACTGTTCTCGAAAATTGAATCCAGCCGAATTAAAATATAACAGTCATGAATTAGAACTTCTCGCAGTATTAACGGCCCTAGATAAATTTAAAGATTTTTTAACCGACCGCAAGTTTACTCTACAGACTGACTGCAGGTCGTTATTGTGGATTTTTAATACCCCCAATAAATTTAATAAATTATCTAGGTGGATCCTTAAAATTTCGAGATATGACTTTACCCCGGAACATATTAAGGGCAAATTGAACAATATGGCCGATTTTCTATCTAGGTTATACGAAACTGACCATATATTAGTGAACAAATTTTCTGATTCAAATCAAGATTCAGGCAAAAATTTCATTAAAGTTAAAGAGTTGCATAGCAATGATCCAGGTTATGCAAACCTTTTAAAAAAGATAACCAATACTTTGGATCAAACTGACTTAGAATCGGTGAATGAAGAAATCAGGAACAATGCGCAACTGAACTTTATTAACGTTTTAGCTAATACAAATTTTGATTACCTTTCTGTTAAAAGCGAGCAACGTAACTCTCCCGAATGTAAAATCATTTATCAAAACCTTAAGGCTCAGATGAATGTCCCTAATTTTTGCATAAAGGATGGGTTAATTTATAAGTTCGTCGGAAGGAATCGACTAAAACGTATATTTTTACCTGATAATTTACTCGACTATGTTCTTCGATATTATCATGATTCCAAGTATGCTGCGCATAATTCAGTAATTAAAACATTCCGTGAAATTAGTAAAATTTTTTACTACAAAAACCTCTATGCAAAAGTAAGGGACTATGTCAGAACCTGTAAAGTGTGCCAGGCTATAAGGCCATATACACGTAACGGTAAGGTTCAGTTGAGTAGTTCCGTGCCGGAGTATACCCTACATACTTTGTACGTCGACTTTATCGGTCCTATTATTAGATCAAGTGAAGGTTTTAAATATATTTTTTCTGTTGTAGATGGATTTTCAAAATTTGCTTTCGCCTTTCCATGTAAAAGGCAGACCAGTGACGTTGCCATTTCACTGATACAGAAGATTTTCCTGCAAAACGGATATCCGACGGTTGTTGTAGCCGACAACGGACCAGCCTTTGCGTCGATCAAGTGGAAAACCTTCTTATTTAATAATGGTATTAGAGCTGCCTACTGTTCGAGCTATACACCATCTTCGAACAAGAGCGAGTGCCTCAATCGACAGATAAAATATAATTTAGGATGCATTCTCAAAGAATATTCTGTAGACCATAAAAATTGGTCAAAATTTTTGAGTTTTGTAATTTTCAATTACAACAACTCCTACAAAAGTACAATCGACTCAACACCAGCTGAAGTTTATTTTGGTAGAAAGTTAATGACGCCGTTTGTGATTATAAACGAATTAACTGAGTTAATCACGACTTCTGCTAAACCATCACAAGCACATATACAAGATGCGTTAAAGATTGCTCACCAACAACGAGTCAACCAAACTTTAAATAAACCAACGCTGTCTAAATATAAAGTGGGTCAATTGGTCATGGTTAAAAACTTGGCCCCGAATATGAACAAGAATATCGCACCTAAATTCGCTTCAAAATTCAATGGACCGTACAAGATAATAAAGTTCACTACACCAACTTCAGTTAGGCTAAAAGCTCCAAAATCTAATAAGAAAACCTTCGGCATGTCGATATACAACATTCGGCCATACTATCTCAGAGGATATCAAGGGAATGGTAACGTTACTGCATCCTAATTAAACATCTAAATATATTTAAATCTTCACGTCTAATCCACATTTGTAAGATTTTTTATTCATCTATTCATGTCATTCTTGCTTTAATATTTTCCAATTAGCATGTCGCTAATTTTTTTGGCCCCCTGGAGTGGAGAATATTTTTTTTTACTACGCCACTGTATAAAATTTAGTATTGATATTTTTTCATATTTTTATTATTAAAAAAAAAAATAATTTATATAATTATTGGTTTATGCTAGTTGAGAATTTGAATAGTTTCAACAGGCATTTGCTTAGATCAGAAATGACTTGCGTATATACAAGCTTACTTCGATATTTCAGCACATATTTAAAAACAGTTACAAAACTCATCTCATGGAGTGAGTTACAAAAAGAAAGTAGTTACAAAGAGTATTTCTCTCTGGAAGTTACAAAAATTACTTCTCTCTGTGAGCTACAAAAAGAAGACAATTACTAAAATTAGTTGATTCACATCAATTAATCAGATGGTATTTAAAATTTTTATTTCTTCAATTTACAAGTTGAATATTTTTTATGGATTGTGCTGAAGTATCGAATGGGCGAATTAATGGTTTCTATCTGATTGTATCTAAGTATATTTTTTTTTGTATAATTTATTTAATTCACTATTCCGAAACTTGTGGTCTCTCAAGCTTGTAACAATTCAATACACACTCTATACACACTTTTGGTGTACAATTTATATTTTATGTGAATATGCATTGACTTTTCAATTTATAACTATATTGTTTGTATACGCTTGGTTTTTTTTTTGGCCGTGTATTTTTTCTTTACAGAAGCGTAATGTCTCTTTATATATACAACTATGTATCTGAATTAAATTTGTAATCCATATTTATATTTTTGCAAATCAGACATATTTGAACATATTTTTTTTTTACTGTAGTGTCTTTTTTTTTATATATACAATATTTCTTTTACTACAGTTCAATTTAGCACATATTCATATAATCTTTGTTTTCATAACTTGTACAACCAATGTTAGTGTTTTAAGGATAGTTGTACTATCAGTGTATTAGATTAGAAATTATTTATTTCAAATATATATTTTATTTTGAGATATATTTGTTTTGTTCCCCTTTTTGTACCTTTTATTTTTTTTCAGATTCGAATCACTTGTCGATAACTAAGACACTTACTGGATAGTAAAGATCTTACTACCTCAATATTATCTTTTTAATGGGCCCAGCTTTTATTGAAAGACTTTCGGTTCAACGTGTTTTTTTTTATATTTACGTGTATGGCATTAGCACCGATCGTTTTCTAATTTTCATAATTCCACATACAATACTCTGCTTTGGATTTTTTTTCTAAAGTACCGTATATTTAGTTTTCATTATTTTTTTTAAAAATACATCATAATAACTTTTTAATTAAAATTACTAAATTAACTTAATTTCATATTTATGAAAATGATTGATACTTCAATTGTTTTCTATGAAGTGTTTAGTTTCTTTTAAAAACTAAACACCGAATTTTTTTTTAATTTAAACCCTAATTTAATTTTTTTACATACACTTTAATTTCAAACTTTTATTTATAAACTCAGCATATCAGGGTATTTAAAAAATTAACTCAGTAAGTGGTTATTTTCACATGTTTTAAATTTGTTTTAAGGTCGATGACCTCAATATTATTTCTTTTTAATATTTTACAATTAATTTCATCCGAGATTTGAGTCAAGAGAAAAGAAACATCTTTTTGAACGAATTTCTCCGTCATTTTTGTAGAGCTTTATTAAGAATCATGGTATTTAATTCAAACAAATTTTTATTAGAACTTCAAAACATTTCATCAAACTGAGTGAGTCGTTTTTTGGTGAATTTCTTTTGGTGAATGATTATTTTTAGACAAATCAGTTGTGATAAAATATTGATTCAATGCTATCCATCGTCGATTATTTTAGGTTATTACACTTTTTACTCCATTTTTCTTGAGACCAAATCTCGTTGCGATTTGAAAATACGTTCAGAATATGTAAAAGTTTTGAAATTAATTGAAATCATATTCTAGAAACAGCATCCCAAAGTCAAATAACAAAGTTCTCTTTGTGCACATGTCAGCTACTAGAAACTTGTTTGGCAATAAAACTTAATATTAATATTTCGTATAACTAGAACGAACCACTAAAATTTATATCATTTAGCCACATAAAAATGATTTTACGAACGTACAAAGTGATATAATTATTTTAATATAAATATATAAATATAAATATATATATATATATATATATATATTGATATAACTATGTAAATAAATGTTTGTAAAGCCATTTCGTTCTAAATCCAATGTTTGTTTATACATATCTATATACATAGATGTTATTAATTTTATATAGAATGATTCAAAATTAACAAACATTTTTACTATTAAACACGTTTTAATACACAAAAGAGTAGAGTTACTATTCCACTTTAGTATAGCAAAACAAATTTATTTAACATTATTAAATAAAACAAATATTGCAATTTTATTTTGATTAATTTTGGAACGCAGTAGAAAATATATGATCATTTACTTTATAATGACGTCATTTTCTAATACTACACAACAAACAAAGATCAAAGATCACCTGTTATAAGGTAGAGTTCTACCAAATCACTTTATAGATTTAATAAAACGCACATAAGAATGCCGTAACCTACATAATGGACAATTATTAGAAACGGTAATTGCCAACGAAGGTGTAAGCCAAGAATGTCCGTTATCACCATTATTGTTTATACTAAGCATTGACTAGGTCTTAAATGGATTAGACAAAAACGGCAGTCGAACACAATGGAAAATCAACAAAAACCTTGAATACCTTGAAAGAGAAAATAAAATACACAAGGTGAAAATGGAAACTGTAGAAAGTGGGCAAACAATAAATATCGCCAAAACAAAATCAATTTATATCAACTCAATAAAATAAAAGTTAATGAAAAGGAAGTTGAGGTCACCAATAAGTTCCCTTACTTCGGATGATAAACTTGACAAAACAGGAATTGCTCAAGCTGACATTTCAAGTACATTTTCCATGGTTTATACTCTCTGAAAATTTTTACAACCTAAACTAAGAACAGCTAAACAGAATATTCCATTCAAATGTAAAGTCTGTTTTGCTTTATGGATGCGAAACGTGTCTAGCTAATACAAAGAAACAGATCAACTGAAAAATTTTGTATATAGATGTCTGAGATATATAGTTAAACATCAGATGTCCAGCTTCAATTTCTAATACCAATTTATGGGCATTCACACAACGAAAGATGTAGAAGATGTAGAGAGTTTTTTTCCGGAAAAAACATGAACGTAGCAAACGACAGGCACTTGATTGAAACCCGCAGGGAAAAAGACGACGGGGCCCCCTTGCACATGAAGAAGGACGAGCCTCGAAGAAACGGAGAAAATGGACTCAACTCAACATGGAAAGAAATTAAAGCGCAAGCCCAAAATCGAGTCAGATGGAAGCCATCAGTGGACAGAATGGCCTTTACTCATCAACGAGTCATCTGAAACGTTAACCTATTGTGTGCTAACGGTACCGTGAAGTACTGTTTATTGGACATTGTGTAGGACCACGTAGCGAAATCAGGAGTATTTTGTATTTATTTACACAAAAATGTATTTAAAAGTTGTAAACAAGGACTATTTTTACAATATTTGAAGAAAAACTGTAATAGAAATTTATAGGTGAGGGCCGGTACTTAAAAGTACCCTTGGTGAATACAGCAGTGTTACGCGTGACTGAAGATTACTCTTATATTACTATATTACGAATATATATTACAAAGTCACAAAAAGCTAGTTAATTTTTTAATTTTGAAATATTCTGCTTAGATGGCGCTAACATTAACTCATTTATATAAAATTTAAATTTATTAATAGTCTAAATACAAATTTGCATATTTCTAACTTATTGATAATGATTTATAGTCTGCTAGTATAGTTTATAATTTCTAAGCAAAAGACAATCAAAATTGACATTTCAAAATTGAAACAAAAAATAACTATAAAATTATTAAAATTTTAAGTATCTTAAAATAATTATACATTTTTTTTCTAGAAGATAACATTCAATATACAATTCAAAATATTACTTAAATTTTTATAAAAAAATTATTTTATTATTATTTTTCTTAAAATAAATTCGTGACCTACAATAAAATAATTTATAATGTAAAATCAATCGAAAAAGATAATATAAAACATCATAAATTCAAATTGAATATGATAGCGTATTGAGTGTTAGCTTGTAAAAAAACATAATGCTTTTTTTTAACATTTAATTTCACTACCCAGCAAATTGTCATACCAGGGGCTTTAAATTGAAATAGATTCTTAAGGAGTAAACTTCAAAAATAAAACCGAGTATATACAGAACATGTTTGTACCAATCGATGCACATATATTTAAAACAAAAGTCCAAAAATGTACCCTTAGTTTAATATTTGTTGCTTTTATTACTATATTATAATAAATTGGTGTTTTAAAAACTTAAAACTACCGTTGGCACATAAGTAAAGTAATCCAGTTGGCTACTTAATGGGTTAGCTTCACTAACAAGTACGAATCATAATTTTTGCAATAGCCTGTATAGTTGATTACAAATGAAAGCGCGTATATAAATGGATATTAACAAAACCAAAAACAATTTTGACATTAATAAACCAATATTAATACCATGAAGCAGTGTTTTGTGTATAAATTCAATTTAAAATAATTACATAACAGTACGTATATAGAGGTATATAGAGGTATACACTACATACATTTATTATAAATAAATTTATTATGTGGATAATGAAATACATAATTGAAATTAATATTCAATTACATTTATATACAATTATTATAGATACTACAGCAATGACCACAAAAGTAGCGGTTATTTTTCAAAATATTATATTTTATTTATGTCTTTATTATTTGTTTATAAAAAAAAAGCTTCGAATAAAATATGTTTAGTATAAATAAACTTACAATATATATTCGAAACATTTTCTCAAAAACCGTAGCAATAAGGTAAAATCAACTAAAAAAAATGACAAAATAAGCGCTACTTTTGTGGCCCATAGTATAATTCTGTTATACAGGTACGTTTATTGGACATTGGATTCAATAATTCAATTTTACTTATATTCTATTATTATTTAATTATTGTTATTTGTAATTATTATTGGTAACAAGTTTAATTATCTATTATTTATCAATTTGGTTTAGAGTAATCACATAACATCTATGTACACAGATCTAAACAAAACTAAAAACATTTAATCATTGAAAGAATTAAATGATCAGTAACAAGTTCTAGTGAATTTATACCCATATAGTAATAATGCGTTACATTATCTTTAATCTATTTTGTGTCGAATTCTTTCGGATTTCGAACAATACTTGATAATATTTTTATTTAGAATAATAATGTAGCATGGCTTGATTTACCTCTTTCGAAAAACAAAAAGTTTTCGAATTATAATTTTGTTGTAGAGCATGGTGTGAACAATATTAAAAATATTGTCCAACAATATTAAAAATTTTAAATTCCATCATCAATATTTGTGTCAAAAAAAATAAAATATGCGAGAAACATAAATTTATTGCCGATTTCAATGTTTGCCATATCTTCTCAAACACTTTGACTTGAGTAAAACCACTGCGACCACTTTTCAAAAAGTTATATCAATTTTCATTTCTTCAATCAATCAATCCAGTTGAATTTGTCGCTTAGTATTCGTACTTATTAGAGATTAGCACTTGATATTTAGGGTGTATTCGTTTTGGGTGATGGCACGCTGTCAGCGTTCATGCTCAAAAGCGCTACTTTTATTTTTTTTACGCTACTTTTGACATACAACATATAATGTTTGTTTGAGTGACTTTTAAAGCTACCAAAAGTCAACCCAAAACTTGGGAGATTTTGACAATTGGTAGTTCCGGCAAATGACAATTTTAAAAAGTAGGAAATGTAGATTTTTTTCTAATCAGATTTTGCATGTATGTGGGTTATTTTGTTTATTCAGAAAAAAAAGATTTAAAATATTCAAAAATTAAAAAATACACTAAAAAAACCCCAGTGCTCATGGCAAATAAATAAACAATATTGTAAAGCCGTATTACTTATTGCATTACAGTATTACAGTTTTCTTTTTGGGAGTTAGTTCGATTTGACGCTCACGATTTTGTTACCCTTCCTCAATGTTTAAAGCGTCTGAGGTGTCTATCGCTGAACACAATCACTAGCGCGGTTTGCCAGCATACACAGGTTTTATAAGAGTGATGTTAACAAGAGCAAATTGAATAAAAGCAATTTTAACAAGAAAATTTCAATAAAACTTATTTATATTTATTTTGTTTAATTTTTTTTATTTATTTTTTTATTTTTGTCTATTGATTTTGTTTTTCCAGCTATTTCTAATTGTCAAAGAGTAAATTACGACTAGCTACTTTATACTTATGATGATTACTTTGTAGTCAAAATACGTACTTATAACACAAAAACTGATCTAAGTATTGGGGTGAATTAAAAAATTTTATAGCATACACAGTGTCAAGTTGAACATTAAAAACAAACCATAATGGCGCGCTAAAACAAATGCACCCTTAATTGCTGTTTAACGAAGATAATAAAAAATCTAATAATGAACAAAAAATATTATAATTAAAAACTTTAACACAAAAAGAAACGAACTTTCCGTAAGTTTTTAATGACAAAAATTTTTTATTTATGTATCAATATCATCAGTGCAAACATGATCTAATTTTTAATAAAGCAAATGGAAAATGCTAGGCTGTATAGAATAAAAACTAAAATAAACGGAAAAATAATTGTAGAAATTAATTGGTAACATAATACATTAAGTTAATTGTATTTATTTAACAAGTTTGAATACGACACACAAATCCATTATATCTCTAGATTAGTTAAGTCTATGTTGTATTGGCGCATGACCTCTGAAAAATTAGTCGACGAAAACTATAGTCACTAAAGTAAGTCAACATATTCAAAGCGATAAAAATGGGACTTTTTTAATATTCTTTTGACCATTTTCAACTTATAATGCATTAACTAGTATTTATTATTTATTATCACGGTTGATATGAGGTGTGAATCATGGGAGAGAAACAGAAATATTTTAAGGAAAAAAACACAATTTGTTTCTCTCTCTGATAGACGTGAGTAATCCATCTGAGTGGTCAAGCTGCTAAAAGCGCTCACTCTGCTCGTAACTGAGAGTGTGTTAATTTAATTAATTAAAAAAATTAATGGCGTGGTTAATTGACTAAACTGTCGGCGTAGAGACAAGAACGAAAGTATCCAGCTATGCTTGTGAAGGTTTTCTGCAGTTTCCTTTCACAATCTGCAGATGAATATCGGCATGGTTCCAATCAAAGTCAGCTGCAGTAGCACAACCAACCAGTATCTAGTCTGCATACAATTCCTTATCATTTAGGGATCCATAAAAAAAGCCCAGAAAGGCCTACTTACCAGGCTTCGACCTCCCCTACACTACTAATACTAAGTAATAGTAAGAAACCTATTCTAGCATACGGATCTTTTAGACAATAGTATGAAGAAAATCAAATTAATTTTGGTATAGTTTTGTATTGTTTCGACTTAGCATTCGAACTACATATTTTGCATTATATAACATTATCCAGATAATTTTTCAACAGCTTCTAGGTTTAAAACAAAAAAACATTATTTTCCATGGAATTATTGAAATAAATCGGTTTTTAACGCTATGGCATCAAGAATTTTGATCGTATGAAACTCATGCGCTAATACCTGATAGACTAAATAGAGTATGGTAACTTAATATTTGTATAGTTTTGGTTTTATATCTCCATTTTATAAAATGTAAGATGTGAAATCATCATTATTTGCTCATTATTTGAATCACGAGCTAGGAATAACCCGTTGAAAATGTACAGTATCTTTTCTTCGTTTATACGATGATTCTGTGTATATTGGTAAAATATTTTTGTCAGTACTTCAATATATCACTAAAACTCATGATCATCAAGCATCTAAGATCAAATTTTATCTTATAAATAATGAAAATATTCAAATATATGTGATTTTCTCCCTCCAAACTTAGTTGGTGGGAGTGTAGATTTTAACAGATTTTTCTGTACTGTGCCCAGAGTGTGCACCAAATTTCAGTATTCTAGATCATAAGAATTTTGTGGAATATTCTCACATGGACTTGTGTATTAATTCTAACTCGCAGGGCTACCAAATTTAGTACGCAGCTTAAGCTTAAAAATACTGATGCTATATCCTCAAGATAAAGTGGAAAAATACACGAATTGGAAGCCTGTGTACCCTATGCCCAGCTTAGCCCCGATCTTCATTCCTTTGTATTTTTAAAAAGACACCCTGAACCATTTTACCATATATTTAAGCATATATAACCATTATACACTGTCTACCATAACATCTGGGTAGCTCAAATGGTTTAGATCACTGGCCTGGAATGACATTGTTCTTGGGTTCTATCCCCAGGTATGTCAGATTTTTCATATCAAAACAATGTTACAAATGGTCAGACACATTACTTAAATTTCATAATAAGTTAACGCTAGTCATCTTTGCTACTATAATATAACCGTAAGACAATCGCACCAACAAAGGATAGACAGACACAAAAAGTTTTTAAAAATAGATACATATTACACTTTATTGAACACATATTTGGTTACAATGTAAAACTGTTTCTGATATTATTGACGTTAATTTCATTATACAATATAGCGGTTTTCAATTTGTGTGATTAATTTTCATCTACATAAATATATATAAATTTCATTTTTTTTAATTAAAATCTAAATATTTAGTAGGCATTGTCTCTACTAAAATTACTATCGATGTTCTGATAAGCTTATGTTAATAGATTTTAATAACGTAAAATTACTAAATAGTAAAATACTTTATATTATCATAGAAAAATCAACCACTAGTTTTTTAATATTCTTATCAACATATAAATTACTTTAAATGGAGTATAAATTATGGTCAGTACTCCATTTTAAGATAGGTTATTATTAGAATTCATTTTTAAGATTTAAACTTTTCAATTTCACTTTCAAACCATCAAAAAATTGTTAAAATAAATTGTAAAATATTTATAAAATTTACACTAATTTAAAGAATTCTTAGAGTATGATTCAACATATATTATTTCATGTATGTAACAAACATAACCCTGTAGTAAGGGTGATATTTCCGAGATGTGCGACAAAAATTTAATAAAATCAATATTATTACTTTACCATCTATACATAGTATAAAAGGAAATCGCCCTCCGCATCTGAATGTTTATCTGCTAACATGTTTATCGTCTAAACCACCCAACGGATTTTGAAACGGTTTTCACCATCATGTAGATAATTTTTTCCCGAAGATTTATATGTATAGTAAATCTCAATTAAAATTGCGTATGTGTAAATAACCGTTCAAAGCCGGACCGGGTCACTAATACCTAATATAGGTAAAGCATGAAAAAAAACTATTATAGATTTTCAGTCTTCAAGTATTGAAGGCCCATAAATCCATTTTTTTATTTTTGCGATGTATGAGGTATTTGTTTGTTCGGATACCACTTACTTTGTGAACGCTCAACTGGCCTCACTGTTTGGTATTTAATTGCATAAGGAGAAACTCAGGCGTTTAGTTTTTGAACAAAATCTGGTGAGGGTAAGGAATAGTTTACAACACACTCAAAACCGAATATAATTGATTTTTCCGAAATGATTCAACATATAACGCTAAAATTTCATATATACGTTTTCGATGTGAAAACAACTATATCGAGTCTATACAAGATTTTACGTGGGAAGTGAAATGAAATTTCGGTTTATACAATATGACTTTTTTGTAAACGATCGGCTATATGTGACAGGTGGTAATCTTCGGCATTCGTGTTTTAAATGGGAATTTAAAACACGAATTTATTTTTATTTTAACATTGTATATAAATATAACGTATTTTAATGGCTAGATCTACAACACAGTTCACAGTTTCTATAGTAATATCTGCATTAACAAAATTTTGGAAATTAGTTATTTGTAAATAAACTTAAAATAAAATAAAATTGAAATTTAATATTTTTTCCAAATGTCAAAATTTAAAAAAAAATTAAACATAAATTTTCTTTGATAATTTTTTGAAGCCCGTTAGGCAACGCCGGCTTTTTTACCTAGTAGGATATGTTTTCACATCATGCCTGAGTCTCGGGATCAAAACTTCTTCTTTTTTCTATTCTTATTTTAATCATTTTTTATATCTAAATATTAAGTTTTGTTTATCAATTTTATTTGTATAAATACCTAGAAGAGTAGTTAATTAATAATATGTATTAGTGTATTTGAGAATATGGCCGTAAGGTATGTGGTGAAAAATGTTTCAACCTTTAAATATTCTAAACCAAACAATCAATATACTAAATTAATGGGATCGTATGAGAAATTCTGAAAACTGTTAATTGAAATTATATATCAGGTTAATCATTGTTTGTCCACATATAGCCCGCCACAGATTTTATAAAATTTTTCAGAAAATCGAAATAAATTCAAATTTATGTAAAGAGGTAAAAAAAAACTGTTTTCAAAACAGTAATAATATTTAACAGGATTCATTGTTTAAAAAGTATAATAATAAATTTAATGGTGACGTTTCAATACCATAATATCCACATATAATATTTTATTAAAAAAATACAATTTTTAAATGTTTGTGAGAGATTATATGGTGAAGGATTTTTTAAAAGCATCATGTATTCATGAATTATTTGTTGTAATATAATCAATAATTCATGTATTTATTTCAATACCTAATGGATAAATGTACTTTTATATAATACATTTTTCATAACATACATTTTCAATATAAATGTAACAAATAGAATCCCTAAAATCGTATCGTACACTGTGTGTAAAGTGCCGTAAATTTCATTTTTTTAAATTTTCTTATTGGTTTGTACCTTAATGAGTCGACTTTTGAAAAATGCTTTAGATAAAAGTTGTACATTATAAATATAGTAAAAACTTTTCTTTGAACATTTTTTTCAAAAACAAAATGAATAAGGCACAAATCACCTATAAAATTTAAAAAAATAATATCAACTTTTGTGTTATTGCAAATTTTGATTCAAATATTCTTAGTTCTCCTAAGTAAACGACTTCTTACTGGCACAAACACTATTATTTTTAATTCACACAGAATCAAGTTAACCGTCAATTATTGTATAAACTGTTTTGATTCATGTATCGCATAAATAATTTATTGGAATCATCAAATATACAGTTAATATTACAAGTTAATTTCTTACAAACTATAGATCCTAGCCTAAGCTTTACCTATAAGATAACATCCGTTCATGAATATACATCGTTTTACAAAATCATTGGTATAAATGAATGGATAAGCTTAAAACTAACGTAATGATTCAGTTCCATTTCTAAAATAATTAAAATAATTTGTGCTTTGAAAAAGGAATGAACTAAACAAACAAGTTACATGTTCATAGTATATGAGTAAAATATCAATAAACATTAATTACAAAACTTTGTAGAATGCGCTTCAAATTTTGTAAAATCTCGTCTAGTTTCCATTGTGCCAGCTGACCAAAAAGACATATATGTAGATACGCTTAAGTGTATATGCTTCACGTGTACACCTGAAACGATCAAAAGAGGCTAATCAATAGTCTTCTACAATTTATTTAAAAGCACATGAACTATGAGACCGTTGGTGGTACTCTGCACTTTTAAATAATGTATTATACAACATTAAATAATGGCTGTATTTTTTTCACAGTTTTATTAAACTATTTTTTAAATATATAAAATTGGATGCCATTTTTTATGTTTTTATTTTTATTTTTTCGTTCTTCAGTTCCAATCATTATGATTATTATTTAATAATATTACTACTTGGCACTGTTTTATAAAAATGTAATATTTTATATATTATCTAAAATTGGGATATATATATATATATATATATATATATATATATATATATATATATATATATATATATATATATATATATATATATAGGCTCATATATATGCTATAGCATTAATCGGTTAAATGACTTGATTTTAAATTTGCATTAAAAAATAGTAATAATTACCTTCATATAGTGTTTAGTTATTTTTCAATGCATAAAATATTTTAATCTCCTGTAATACTTTTTGTGCATTGGACGAAGATTGATTTGTATTTGTATTTATTACGAATTACTTTATCCTTTATATTCCTTTCAGTTAGAAATTTATTCTGCATTTGATTTTCGCATTATCGAATTTGATGAAGTTTTTCTTTCGTTATTGCTTTTTTATTTATAATTAAATTAGCTGTAATATTTAACAGCATAATTTATTCACCTTGTTTGGATGAATTAAACAATTTGTCAAAAATTGTGACCTTATTAAATAAATTATATAATAAAAAAAATTATTATTGAACTCCACTTTATTCACTATCGTTTTTGTCCGATATGTTTCGGTGTGTTAAACCATTTTCCAAATGGTTTAAAACACCAAAACAAATAGGTCGCATAAAATCGAAAAAAATAGTGCGTACATACCCTGGAAATTATTGAATTAATGAATCAACTTTTTGGTATTTTCTAATTTGTGTAAAAACTTATTTTCATTCAAATCCAAGATTAAAATTTATTTGTTAATTTTTTTTCAATCTCCAAAACAAAAACAATTTTTGAAAAATCAAATTTTGTAGAAAATTTATTTAAATATTATTTTGAAAAGAGCTTTTGCGATTGAGGTAGATTCTCCACATGAAAGCATTGGAAATGTTCATGTGTTGTAAGCTTTTAGTGATATAATTCTTAAGGATTAATGAAATAAATATATTATGGATTATCAGAATGAAACTTTCAATTATCAAAAGTCCAAAGTTTAATTCATTGTATCCCGACTGTATTATTCTATTTAATAATTTTATTTCGCACTAGAAGAAAATCGATAAAATATAATTTACTAACTTGAACAACACATTCGGGTACAAACAAAGACAGTAATAAACATCGTTGTGTATAGACCGGTGAAGGTAGGAAATTTTTTGCTGATTTTCAAAAATCTTACAACATAAGTTCAATAAATTCTGCTTTATTATTTTATTTAAAGTCAAGTTTAAGGTTATTCAAGTTTTAATAAACTTGTTTCAAAAGTAATTCTTATCGCATTTCTCACGAAAATGCGTAAGTTTCACATGCTTCTCAATCTACAAAAAACAGTTTTCCATTCTTTTCTAAATCTTAAAAGAAATGGATGGTGTGTTGCAAAGGTCTCCCACTTTATATTTTTATTCGTGTATACTTAAGCTTCAACTATACAATGTTTGCCGAAATTCCATTTAGGTTACGTAAGACAAATTCTAGAAGACTAGTATATATTTTATAGTACAATGTCACTGGATTTTCAATGAAATACTGATATGAAAAAATTAACTCGTCAACCAGGAATCGAACCTCGGGCCTCCGGATATCTAGTCCAGCGTGCTAACCGACATTGGTCTATATATTATACGCTAGTCTTCTAGAATTTTTCTTACGTAACCTTAATGGAATTTGGGCAAACATTGTATTGTTCGACTCTTAAGTATACACAAATAAATATATATGAATAATAACTCCCACAAAAGTAATAGTTATTTTATTAATTAAAATAAATACTGATATGAAAAAATTAACTCGTCAACCAGGAATCGAACCTCGGGCCTCTGGATAACTAGTCTAGTATGCTTCCTCTGCACCAAAGACGATTGTGATGCAACGGCCAACTTTTTCATATTATTCTAATTTTTTATTTATTAGACAGTATTTACTTCTGTTGAAGTGACTTGTTTATTTAATATTTGTTTATTTGTGTATACTTTCGTGTCAACATAACGATGTTTGTCCAAATTCCTTTCGGTTACGTATGACAAACTGTAGAAGACTATAGCGTATACTCCGACAAATTTCCTTGGCATTGAATTCTATAAATTAAATTAAATACTGATATGAAAAAATTAACTCGTCAACCAGGAATCGAACCTCGGGCTTCTGGATAACTAGTCCAGTATGCTTCCTCTACACCAAAGACGATTGTGATGCAACGGCCAACTTTTTCATATTATTCTAATTTTTTATCTATTAGACAGTATTTACTTCTGTTGAAGTGATTTGTTTATTTAATATTTGTTTATTTGTGTATACTTTCGTGTCTACATAACGATGTTTGTCCAAATTCCTTTCGGTTACGTATGACAATTAACAGAACAATAATCAGAATGAACGTTTTGGTTTTTAGAAATCAATTTTGTACAGGAGGGGCCTCCGATAATGTATTGCACGTGTGCTCCCGTGAACGTAGAGACGTCCATATTCAGGTTACAATTTGTAGCCACCAACAAAATTTGTATTCATTATGAAATTGTCAAAAATAATCATTGGTTTAAAATCCATAAAGTTGAATATTTAATATATATCATTTAATATATTTTTAATTGAGGTTTTACATGGAATATACCAGGCTATCTTGACATATTCTAACATCTGTTTTCGATTCCACATATGCTAGCAATCCTTCAGTTCCAAATCCAGGCATCCTATCCATTAGACTTGGCTCCTAGCTATAATAGCTCTATTTGAAAACCTTATGAAACGCTATATTCTTTGGTCTTATACCCGACTAGAAATTTTTACCTGAAACTGACAAGGACCGGATCTGGTCAACTGATCCGTACCTTATCCGTCATGTAACGCAGACGATTAATCTGGGCCCGATCTGGAACATATCTGGCTGCTTGGCTCGAATCGGATCTGGCATGCCTAATAGGCTCCAGATCAGGCATGCGAGCTTAGGAACGGATCTGGCATGCCTAATAGGCTCCAGATCAGGCATGCGAGCTTAGAAACGGATCTGGCATGCCTGATAAGATCCAGATCAGGCATGCCAACTCGGAAACGGATCTGGCATGCCTGATAAGTTCCAGATCAGGCATTCCAGCTTGGAAACGGATCTGGCATGCCTGATAAGATCCAGATCAGGGATGTCTTATAGAGTCCAGGTCTGGCATGCCAGCTTGTAAACAGATCTGTATCTTAAGTTGTTCTATAGATTTAAAAATAAAACAAGTTTAATTAAATTAAATTTAAATCTTTTATTGATTAATTACAAAATTTTGTTTACAATAATATGAATTTTTTTCACTTTCTTCTAAGCGTAATAATCGATGATCTCTCAATTTCCGTCGTTTTAATTGCTAACGTTATACCTTTATTTTTTCAGACGAATTTCAGCTTGCTCGTAAGAACCTATAAAAAGTTGCATTAATTAATAATTTTAATGTAAAGTCATCATACTATACTTTATTCATAAATATAATTCTAAAAATACTAAAATAAATCACTTACAAGCGCTTCCATGAATTTCAATATGATATTGTAACAATTTTTTACCATTTCATGACGTTTTTGGCACTTTATTTTATTTGTAAACGGCTCTGACATATATGTCCAAGACATATGATTAAATTTTTCATTCCAAACTATCCATGATGTTGAAACAATAATTTCCTTTTGAGGTATTATCGATATAATCCCATTTGTTTCAATATACTAGCTGACCCGGCAGACGTTGTCGTGACTTAACGTGACTATGGAAACGACAATCAAAATTGACATTTCAAAATAAACACAAAACTTAAATAAAATAATTTTAAAGTTATCTTATTGAAGTAGAGTTTCCGTGGAAATGAGAAAATCAACACAAATTTTAACCAACTACAAAAAAAAGAAATATCCAAATCCGTTCCTAGTCTGGTCCATGTCAGGCAAACCCTATATAATATGAATACTTTAACATTGGGCTTGCCAGGTGGATACCTGTTCATGAACTGATCGGGTATCAGTCCGGCATGATTTAAAAACTTTTGAAATAATTTAGTATTTTGTTAAAGAAATATAATAATTAAAATTTATTTAATATTATTAATGTTGAAAAAATTTCATTTTACAAAGTTTAGTAAAATCCTACAATTGTGAGCTAAGGTTAACCTAATCCGTTGCTAGTCTGGCCCATGTCAGGCAAACCCAATATAATATGAACACTTTAAGATTGGGCTGGCCAGATGGATACCTGTTCAGGAACTGATCCGGTACCAGTCCGGCATGATTTAAAAACTTTTGAAATAATTTAGTATTTTGTTAAAGAAATATAATAATTAAAATTTATTTAATATTATTAATGTTGAAAAAATTTCATTTTACAAAGTTTAGTAAAATCCTACAATTGTGAGCTAAGGTTAACCTAATCCGTTGCTAGTCTGGCCCATATCAGGCAAACCCCCCAATATAATATGAACATATTAAGATTGGGCTGGCCAGATGGATACCTGTTCAGGAACTGATCCGGTACCAGTCCGGCATGATTTAAAAACTTTTGAAATAATTTAGTATTTTGTTAAAGAAATATAATAATTAAAATTTATTTAATATTAATTAAGTTGAAAAAATTTCATTTTACAAAGTTTAAAAAAATCCTACAGTTGTGAGCTGAGGTTAACCTAATCTGTTCCTAGTCTGGCCCATGTCAGGCAAACCCAATATAATATGAACACTATAAGATTGGGCTGGCCAGATGGATACCTGTTCAGGAACTGATCCGGTACCAGTCCGGCATGATTTAAAATCTTTTGAAATAATTTTACTATTTTGTTAAAGAAATATAATAATTAAAATTTATTTAATATTAATAAAGTTGAAAAAATTTCATTTTACAAAGTCTAAAAAAATCCTACAATTGTGAGCTAAGGTTAACCTAATCAATATAATATGAACACTTTAAGATTGGGCTTGCCAAATGGATACCTATTCAGGAACTGATCGGGTTCCAGTCCGGCATGATTTAAAATCTTTTGAAATAATTTTACTATTTTGTTAAATATAATAATTAAAATTTATTTAATATTCATAAAGTTTAAAAAATTGCATTTTACAAAGTTTAAAAAAATCCTACAATTGTGAGCTAAGATTAACCTAATACGTTCCTAGTCTGGCCCATGTCAGCCAAACCCAATATATTGTGAACACTTTAAAATTGGGCTTGCCATATGGATACCTGTTCAGGAACTGATCGAGTACCAGTCCGGCATGCCCGATCTGGCAGGCCATACTTGTAACTGATGCGGACCAGATATAGTGTCCGGCAAACATCTGGCATTTTCTGCTCGGGTATGTATCCCTAAATTACAACATGAGCTGTATTTGAAAATCTAATGAAAAAACTATTTCTCCTGGTGTAAAATTTAGCAAAATTTAGTTCGTCCTCTTTCTCTTCTTTACAGTTAGTACAATTTTATTCATACACATTCATTTGTCTTTATAAACTGACTAACCACATTTCTTACGTCACAGTGTTCCACTTGTTATTTATAACTGTCAACTGACAAAAAAATATTGTAGTGATATTAACATTGGCAATTTTTCCTTTAAATCCTCTCAAAATAAAGTACTTATATACTTGCGTAGATATATTTCAGACTTATTTTATTTATTCACTTGAGACATAAAATATAATTTGAATACACTTTTGTTTGAATTGAATTAAATATTGAGCGATTATGAATTTAAATTATCGGGTTAGATTAAATTTTCAAATTAGATGAGTGAATATTATTTTTGTAAGATTATAAAATAAATTTTATATAAACTATTAGCTGTCTAAACTGTTTGATGTATGAAAAAATGATTCTTACAAAAGTTTTTACTTTTTATATGATTAATATTTTTATATTCAAAGGTTCTAACTCGCAGATGCATAAAATGCAAAACTTTTATAGCCTATACCCTTTCTTAATAAACCGGCTATCTAACTGGTAGTTTCTCCGATTAACTTGTTCAATTATACAAAATATCCAGGTTTATAATATTAGTATACATATCAAACAAAAATTTTGTTGATTAATTTTTAAAATTAATTAATTAATACCATTGTCTGGTGAAAATTGTGGGGAGATTTAAAAACCACGCGATTACCACATTCAAGAAATCTTAAGTGGTTATATGTTTTGGTTTTTGAGTTTTTGACTTATCGGAAAACAAATATTTTCAGTAATTTATCAGACCAATCATCTCTCGAAAAATTGAGTGTCCTTATATAGTATACGATGCAATTAGTTTTATGACGATGCCTTTTTGCACTATCCTTGAAAAAAGAGTATCATATTTTGTTTGTATTTAGGTGAAAATTTTAGCCAAACTATGAGTCATACATAAAATGTTCATATCAATATGAAATTTTAGCTTGATTGGATAGTTTGTATGCCTATAAATTTACTGCTTTTTAAAACATAAACAACTATTGTGTGAAACTTTTTTCAAAAACTCCAGGTATTTAAGCAACTAACTCAGTTTTTTGTTATTTTCTCTTGTTATAAGTGATATTTATGGAAGTACCTACCAGAAAGAAGACAAATCAATAAGATAATCATTAATGTGATTGACGTTTTCAAATATAAAATTTCTTTTCTTATGTAAGACACATATTATGGTTTTCGTTTTTTTTTTACTAGGACAAATAATATATAATATGTTTAAAAAAATTTGTGTACAGGATGAGTCAGCATCAACTTCATACAAAAAAAATAATTCGATATTGATACTGATATTGGTTCCTACTGATAAGTACCTACTGATTTAATTAAAAAAATGTTAAATATAAAAGTTTCAGCGAATAAAAAACACAAATCGTTTCATAGATTTTTCAGGATAATCTCTTTTTTTTTGACCGATAATATATATTATTTATTTTTTAATATTCAGATTTAACAGAAAAAATTAAAGGGAGGTGGGATGGAGGACTTTTTTCTCAATCAAAATTGAGGGCTTTAAAAACTTTCAAACATTATATTTGCAGTAGTAGTATTGCGGAGTGGAGGGCGAAACCTAACAATTAAGCCAATCTTTGCGTTTTTTATCGACCCGAATAAAAAATTGGGTTCCTTAGTGACTGCTACACTTAATGACTGCTCCACTTGGGTGCCAAATGTTGGTGTAGAAGAAAAAGATTCCTAGTAATCCTAAAATCCTACTTTTAAAAAGATGAAATAAAAAAAGCAAGTTATGGAATTGAAACCAAACCTAAATTTTGCCCGGTATATAATCATTAAATAGTTTTTTGATAGTTACCGAAGTAACTAAGGGAATATATAGTGTGCTCGAAAAGGAACCTAAATATGAAAGTTAAATGATAGTAGTTTAGTAGCGAGTACATTAAAAGATTAAATAAAACATAGTGTACTTGCTACTAATAATACGTGCTCTATTCAACCTACCTCTATTTTTTTCGAAGAATCCGAACATTTAATAATAAATATGTATTGAATAATCTGTAAAATGAAACCACATTCTTTGAACTGTTGTTTTTAAACGCTAAAATTTGTGGTTGTTTTACTGACTCACCCAGTTTATATATATCATTTGACTAACTGTATAGCCATGCATGATAACAACAGATATATCGAAAATGCTTTTAACTGTCATGAATGATGTACCAAAGCCAAACATGACAATCCATTACACTTCGTACTCAAAAACACTCTCGCACACACAACATAACGAACACATACGCACACACACACATATATATATATATATATATATATATATATATATACATTTCTGTACATATATATATATATATATATATATATATATATATATATATATACAGGTTGAGTCAAAATTCATGGTGTTTTTTATAAGGGTGGATAGGGGATGAAATTCTAAGATGAAAAGTCCTTTGACATTTTTACACCTGACCCACCGTTAATTAGATATTGATTAAATAAAGTAATTAATTAGAGAAACACTTTAACGGAATTAGAAATGGTGGGGAATGAACGCAGCTCTCAATTCAATGAAAATTGAATGATTCAATATACCTGAAAACTGCATTTTTCCTTAAAAATTTAAGCAATGAATCACCCTTAATCACCCTCACTAAAATATTGAAAAAAATTATACTTAAGAATTTTTAATATTTTTTGCACTGATCAAATCAATTGCAATTTAGAGTAATTTTCAACTTTTCGTTTAGTAAATTGAAGGTTTTCAAATATTCGGATGTTTTTTATTACAGTCCAATTATCGAAAACTGAGTTTTTATAACATCTTGAAAGTTCGAGGTTCTAAAAAACTATCCTGACTATCTTTATGATAATCCCCAAAATATTTTTTTTACACTACAGTACATACTGATTCCAAAATCGACTCAGGTCATAACTAAACTACGTCAAAACTGAATAATTACATTAATTAGATTTTTCGGAAAAAAAGGGGTAAATTTTGTTTCCAAAATTTTTTTAAATTCTACTATAAAAACTGTACCGGATTTGAAACGCATAAGGTTGACTCGATCTATGTTAGTGGTGCGTATATTTCGCTCTCATCACGTTTCTATGCTGCCACCGCGTTCATTCCCTACCATTTCTTTTTCCGGTAACGAGTTTCTCTAATTGGCTACTTTATTTAATTAACATGGAATGAACCGTGGGTCAGGTGCAAAAATGTCCAAGGACTATTAACCTTAGAACTTCAACCCCTATCCACCATTTCAACAAACTCCATGACTTTTGACTCATCCTGTATACACACACATACGCACTCATACACATACACAGATAGTATATAAATGAGAAAAATATTCTAAAACTTTTTTCGTTTTGGTTAACACATAAATTATTATTATCAGGACATAAAATTAATATACAATTGTGTCATTTTGTTTACTTTTGTCTGGTTTGACAATTGTATACAGATATTCTAGTACCAAAATAATTGAATAAACCTAATCCATATAAAAAAATTAAATAGCTTAACTAAAGCTATTCAATTCTTCACTGCCTCTATTTAAAAAGAAAAAGAACTTCCTTATTTCTATTTATTTTAATAAATACTTTTTTTATTTTAAAACAATCAGAATTGGAATAAATTTTCAAATACTTATTACTCTGTAGTTGACTACTTTCTGGTCGGAATACGTATATTTATAATATAACTGATCTGGAAGTTGATTCAGTTTTTTCAAATTTTAACTACTTGAAAACAGAGAAATTTAAGCATTAAACGTCAAAAAATTGGCAATATGCCCAAATTATGTTAAAATAGGAAATTATTTTGAATTTGATATTTTTTTTATTTAAATATGTTGGCTCATTGATTATCCTAATCATTGTGTCATTTCCCATAATATTTTCTCAACAAATTATAAATCAATATCAACCCTCTTATAAGCCCTTACAATATAGGGGAGTAAAATTTATGTATAAACTTATAATCAACAAACTAGTTGTCCTAATGACTAAATACTTTAACACCACATAGGGAAATAGAGGGAGCCAATTACCTGCGTAAGAAATCACATAATATTTCATGAAAGTACCTTTTGAAAATAAATAGTTTGATGGTCTTAGAGTTGACTAACTTTCATTCATCTATATAGATGCCAGTTACCTGGTTCCGTAATCAAAGAATTATGTCATATATTGTGTTTTGTCAAGAAAAAAATTTCTTCCAACGTTTCCACTATAATTTTCGTTCTTGTAGCACGCTTTTAATAGCCTAATCTGTTATTTAGGAAAAATTGGCAAATAGTTTTTCAGGCAATTCAAAATGTCGTATCAATTTGAAAGTAAAATGTATGCAACTCTGATGAAAATACAAGAATGTGGGACGCTAAGGATAAAATTAGTAATGAAAAACAATCGGGCATATATGGTGTAAGATGTCAAAACTGTTCGAAAACTTATGTTGGTCAAAGTCGTCGCCAAATCGGAATTCGATTCAACGAACATCTGGCTCATGTGAAATTTGGGAGAACCAAAAAATCGTGTATAGCGGTGCACGTTAGTGAGAACAACCACAACATTGACAAATTGAATCTAAATCTACTGAAATCGGTACAAAACCCCACAGAATTAGATGCATACGAAAGTATCTACATATATAAATTGAGATTACATATATAAACAGATAATAAATTTAGACAATGGCCCAATTCCAAATTCTGATTTAATAAAATTAAACTATTTTCAACAAATAAAATGAATATCAAGAAAGCTTCGATACCCTCACTGTAATATTTTGTGATGTCTGGCATAACTCTGAGTCAAGTTACTACAAGCTCATAATTATGCGGAACAACTTAAATTAATAAGCCGTTCAACAATATTAGGGTTTTGAAAGAATTGTCAACTTCGTTTTCGTATATTGCGATTTATTTTTAACAATGTTGGAGTTCGTTCTCCGACGCGTATTTACACTCTATTTATTTGTAACAATATTGGAGTTCATTCTCCGACGTGTATTTTTACTCTATTTATTTGTAACAATTTTGGAGTTCATTCTCCGACGTGTCCTTAGACTCTATTTTTATTTTACAAAAATGTTTCTTAAATTATATTTACAAAAATGTAGGTGGACCAAACCTGTAATCCTATTGGTTTTCGCATAAATTATAAAATGCGTCTATTGGTCACTAGACGTGTATACTCCTCAAGGGACGTGTATACTCCACAAATTTCCAAACATATGCTTTAATTATAAAAAATACCTTAATCTCTATAATAAAATAAATATCACGAAACTCCGTTAAAGTTTACAATCAGCAAACATTTGGATAGAAAAAATACTTAAACTAAGCCTTAAATTAAACAGTGTCCTTTCCCAAATTTTTATGATGGGAAATTCCAAAATGTAAAGATGAATTCAATAATATTTCAATACACACACTAATAACTATAAATATGATATTAAATTAAAACTCGTATAACCATCCATATGAACACACTTAACGTAATATATGTATAGTAAGATACTATACATAAAATCCCTTATATAAAGGGTCTTCAAATAAACATTGTACTTTCCCAAATATTTGTGATGGGAAAATCCAAAACGTGAAATGCAATAATAATACTCAAAACTGAACACTCACTATAGTGACTAAAACAACGCCGCATAGTCATTAAAGGTTACCGACAATAAATAGGTGGGGTATTTCACACACCTAATCTATTAGGCAGTTAACTCAAATAAACGTCAGATCCGATCATACCCTCAGTCAAATCGTATAAAAGACAGAACTTTTTTAATATCATTCTGAGACACGCACCAAATTAGTAACAAGCAACATATCTCTGAATCCATATCCTGGAGATAGTTACGATTAGCTAATTTATACTGATGATGACTACATTGTAGTCAAAATACGTATTTATAAAAATACAAACAAATGTTCTAGGAATTGTGGCAAAATTTGAAATGTAAATTCAAAAAACCTAGAGTTCTCCTTGATTATTTTATTAATCTTTATAAACATAACATTTTTTTTTTTTTGTTTAAATGTAAATTTTTTGAATATTTCATTACATTTATTATGTACTTTGCGGTTAAGCTTTACATTATTGGCTACAAAATATTGTTATATATAATAGCATGACTTGTAATGTAATTTGTAAAAATATTTTTTATTTGGGTAGCCGAATTGCATTTACATACGTTATTGTTGCAGTTGTTAAATTGTAGCAATTTATTGTAAGTAATTTTTGGAAGGGTATTATTGTCCATTTGTCGCAATGATTTTTTCGTCCTGTTCCTGTTCTGATTATATAATTTGGACCATTATTTTGCCAACAGAATATGGATTTGAAAATTTTGCATTGAGTTTAATCTAGTTCATACAAGTATCCTGGGCTCTGGTCTCAGCGTCATATAACAGCACCACAGAAACCGTGGCATCAAACTTGCTCAAATGATTATTCCAGCTCTGTAATCTAGATTTGCATATTGTATTTTTTACCAAATTAAAAGAAAAAATATTGTTTATTGTTTAACAAAATATAACATTGAAAATATTTTTGTGACTGGAAATCTAATATCTGCGGTACAATGAAAAAAACTAAGCTTTTAATCATAAAGATTAAAAGAATGTTATATTTCTTCTCTAAATACACCCAAACGAAAAATATACATTTATCAATCATAAAAATAATACACAATATCAAATATCGTTTACTGAATTTAATGCAATTTATAAATTCACAAAGATATTCTTACAAAGGAGTAGCAAGCAAAACTAGGTAAAAAAAAAAAATTTGATATCATTTTTATTATATTCCTTCAGGGTTTTAAAGGAATAAAAAAAATAAACTAATACCAATACAAAGATATACATATACACATATAATATATCAATAAAAAGTTAGTGTAAGATATGGTAAAAGATGTTGAAATATAAAAAAATATGATTTGAAACATCCACATCACCTCTATATGCAGGCATAATCTATAAATATTCATTTGAAATTTCTTTCATATATGGCAGTTGACAATATCAAAATAGAAAAAACCTTGTAGTCCAGCAGTTTAAACGTGAAAAACATAAAAGTTTTGTGTGTACGAAGTCAAAGGTCTTTGTTCGATCGATGTAAAACGCCGAAGTGTGACACCTCGAAATTGAGCGGTAATTAAATTAATTTAGAATAAAAATCCGAGGCATCCAAGTATAATTTTATTTTAATTGTGGAAATTAAAATAAAAAATTTGGAAATTAAAATTGTGGAAATTTTATAATTTATTTCGACATTTAGTTTAGCCAAAGTTATCAATTCTTTTTTAAAAGCGCCATAATTCTTGAAATTTTGTCTGCAAGCTACTTAACTAGTGTGATCTCGTCTCATTTCGAAAGATCCTGCGTTCAGTCTCGATTTCTCTTATTTCGCATCTCATCAAGAAAACAAATCTAGTATCGTCTAGATTCTCTTTTCAAACTATTCAAAAGAGTTTTCTTTATATATAAATGATTATTTTTCACTTTTCACTGTTTTTTATATTTTAAAATTTTTCTCTAATTATCATCTCGATTAACTATATATGTGTCGCGTATCGTTCAAACTTTAGTCGTGATCAAAAATATTAATTATCATTTCGACAATATTTTCTCGACTTTTTTAGTTTCTCGCGGCAGGGATATATTTGAAGCAGAAAACAAAAACAATGTGCCAACAAGTTTACAGTTTTGTGGTAGCCACATTCTATCCTGATTATTCTAAATTACCTTAAAACTTTAATAGTTTTTGAAGGTATGTAGCCACAACAAGACCTTTCGTATTATAGGAAAAATCGAAAAATTTATAACGTATAAAGTTATAGAAACATAATTTTACTACAATTTGATTTATTATCATTTTTTCTGTTACTCGAATATTTACAGACATAGTTACAATTTAAGATTGCAAATTAAAACCTTAAATATCTTTATATATACTAAAGTTTTGGAAAAATAGATTATGTAATAAATTGAAGTAAAGTTGATTTTCAACAACTTTACTTTTTATGGAGATATATATAGACACATCTTGGGATCTAAAAAGTGTAGTACTTCGACCCTATGGTCCATTGTGCTTCCCCTCCTACTTCAGTTCAACGAGATTCGCTCCTCCCATATCAGGTTTTCCTGAAGGTTTATATATTGGAAGGGGGGAGATGCACCGAATATCCTGTATCTGTGGAGAATAATTTTTTTTAGTACTCCACTGTTTAAAATTTATTATTATTTTACTTTCATATTTTTATTATTCAAAAAATAATTTATATAATTGTTGGTTTATGCGAGTTGAGAATTTACATAATTTCAACAAGCATTTACTTAGATAGGATGTGACTTGCGTATATCCAAGCTTACTTCGATATTTCTGCACATATTTCAAATCAGTTACAAAAAGTATTTCTCTCAGTAGAGTTACAAAAATTACTTCTCTCTGTGGAGTTACAAAAAGAAAGCAGTTACAAAAAGTATTTCTCTCAGTAGAGTTACAAAAAGAAAGCAGTTACTAAAAGTACTTCTCTCAGTACAGTTACTAAAAGTAATTGTCTCACATGAATTAATCAGATGGTATTTAAAATTTTTGTTTCTTCAATTTACAAGTTGAATATTTTTAATGGATTGTGCTGAAGTATCGAATGGGCGAATTAATGGTTTCTATCTGATTGTATCTAAGTATATTTTTTTTGTATAATTTATTTAATTCACTATTCCGAAACTTGTGGTCTCTTAAACTTGTCACAATTCAATACACATTCTATACACATTTTTGCTGTACAATTTATATTTTATGTGAATATGCAATGACCTTTTCAATTTATAACTATATTGTTTCTATACGCTTAGCTTTTTTTTTTGGCCGTGTATTTTTTTTTACAGAAGCGTAATGTCTCTTTTATATACAACTATGTATCTGAATTAAATTTGTAGTCCATATTTATATTTTTGCAAATCAGACATATTTGAACATATTTTTTTTTACTGTAGTGTCGTTTTTTTTTTATACGATATTTCTTTTACTACAGTTCAATCTAGCACATATTCATGTAATAATTTTTTTTTATAACTTGTACAACCAATCTTAGTGTTTTAAGGATAGTTATACTATCAACACATTAAATTAAAAATTATTTATTTCAAATATATATTTTATTTTAACATATATTTCGTTTTGTTTTTTTTTGTACTTTTTTATTTTTTTTTCAGATTCGAATCACTTGTCGATAACTTAGACACTTACTGGATAGTAAAGATCTTACTACCTCAATATTATCTTTTTAATGGGCCCAGCTTTTATTGAAAGACTTTCGGTTCAACGTGTTATTTTTTTTATATTTACGTGTATCGCGTTAGCACCGATCGTTTTCTAATTTTCATAATTCCACATACAATACTCTGCTTTGGATTTTTTTTCTAAAGTACCGTATATTTAGTTTTCATTATTTTTTTTTTTTAAATACATCATTATACCTCTTTTAATTAAAATTACTAAATTAACTTAATTTCATATTTATTGATAATTCAACTATTTTCTATAAAGTGTTTAGTTTTTTTTTTTAAAACTAAACACCGAATTTTTTTAAATTAAACTCTAATTTTATTTTTTTACATACATCTGCTGTAACCTAGAGGTTCGCAGTCAAAGATAATGTGGCTGGATGTTTCTTCCTCCTCGCCACACAATCTGCACATAATGGACCCGTTATGGAGTCCCATTGTGTGCAGATGCTTCCGCAGCGGATAATGCCTGGTAATGAATCCGGTAACCCTCCGTAGTTGCATCCTTTTCAGCCTCCGTGGTACTTATTGTACATTTGCCGATTTTTCTAATACTAAGAGAGATATTCTATATTTTCTCATCAACGAACTTGGCTTTTCAAATACCAAACGTATATCAAATTCGTCATATTTCGGAAAAAATTCGCCGTTAATGCAGCACCTGCATTACGATTTTTATTTAGTATTTGGTATTTCGTACTTTGAGGTTTTCCATACTTCCTCTTCGATTTTATACAGCATAACTCCCATAAATAAATATGGAGGTAAATTTATGTACACGCAGAAAATGAAAAATCCTAAGTATACATAAAAAATACTCTTAAGTGATTAACATTTTACCATAATTTAATAGAAGCAAGAAGAATGTAATATTGTTGATATAAGATAGAATTTTTATCTTTTAATGCATAAATTTATATCCGGGGACTTTAACCATTAAACATTCATGGTTTATCTCGTACTGTATGCCGTAATGCAGGTATTATGTAAGTGATTCATGAAATTTTAGTAGTCTTGTTAAAAATTAAAGTTATGTACGTGTGTGTATCCGTCTTACACAACAAAAAATTTGTAATAATTAGGCATAAAAAGTTTAATACCAAACTGAAGTTTTATGACTTTTATATTTAATTATTCAATTATTCAAATTCCTGGTGTTTATTTTTAATCATTCGCAATTAAATGTTGAAAGCTGTAACGAAAATGTCAATCCGATTTTGATTTCAATTAGATTTCTTATAAAATCAATCCAAAACCACACTGAAAAAAATCTTTAATACAATAGTGAAAAAAAATCAAATGACAAAAAAATTCCTTATTCAAAAATTAAAACTTATAAATTTAATTAAAAAAGGTTTCGATTCAAAGTTTTAAATATTCATGGTGAACCTGTTCATGATTTTCGAAGTTCTACTAAAATTTCAATTAGTTTTAGTATCGACCAGAACCATTCGATTACATTGAAATACTACAACATGATTAAAAACAATGTGTTTTTTTTCTCTTGATTATTTATTTGCAGTTTTTAGCGAATTTTCTATATTCAGAAAACCATTTATACCAATAAAAAATATCGACCAGAATCCGTTGATCCTGGTGTCAGTGAAATAACCATCACAAAGAATCTGGACGTAAATTCGGTCAAGCAAGAAGAAGGGGGTAGAAAAGTAGGTAAAAACAAACATATTTTCTTAGAAAAGTTTGCTTCAGTAAAAATAAATTTTGCCTACCCAAATTTTCGATAACACATCTCGTATGAACAAAATTATGTTATGTTTTAATGTTCTAATAGTTCTGTTCTAACAGTTAGTATTACAATTTTCAACATGGTAATTTCATTTGATATTATTTATGAATCCTACTATTTACTTCTTAATCTTAATTAACCCAAATTTATTAATCTGCAAGGCGATTATGTATCTTTTAGCGCTCAGACTATCCAAACAAATCGATTTATATTTAATTTTTTGTCATAGGTTCATGTGGTTTGAGTTAAACAAGATTAAATAATATTCTAAAAGTAATATCACTGATCAAATAAAAAATATTGTCTAAAATCGTTTCATTATAAAAAAAACTTCAATCATTTTCAAACTTAAGCAATTTCATTTATTAAAATTGAAACAGCTATCTAATAAAAACTAAATTACATATGTATACATACATAGAAAACATACACATACAGACTACTAGAACATTTGATTTTCATTTTTGGAATATTGCCAAAAGGAAAGTTGGAAAATTTTCCTTCTAACATATTTTTCTCTAACGTAAAATAATTTTATTTTAAATAAAATTTAATGAAGAGGTAAAAATGTAGGAAAACTTTAAAACTATACAATTTTATATTTAAATTAGATGATATGAAATAAATTGAAGAAAAAAAATTTGAATAATTTAAATTATAGAGTGGTAATATTTTTATAATTTATTTAATAATGAATTAAATTAGATGTATCATATGATTTTTTCATAAGTCTTACTTTTCAGAACAAATTTGTCACCGAGAGGTTTTTATTGGTCGTGATTTGAACACCCATGTTAGGTTAATTAAAGTTCAGTTTCAATGGTTATTTGGGTGCCACTCTTCGGCCATAAGGCCTATTGTCATACCTGGAAAAGGTGAACGTCACACAAGGAGCTTTCTTCAAAGCATTTGGAACTGTTCAATAACAGCAAGAGAGATTTGACTTCGATCGATTTTAATTCGGAGAGGTCTTCAAAGATTTGCTGACCCAAGTATGCCAGTCTTCTCCTAGCAAGATCTGGATAGTGCCAGAGAAGGTGGGCCACCTTTTTCTCTTTCTTCTTATTGTAACAGCTCCTACAATGGTGTACTAGTAGACCTATGTTTGCCTCCTAGTCATCATGCCTCCTATCCTGATCCCCGTAATTGGTGCTATTTTATTACATATAGGGAGCTTTTAAAGCAAGATACTATCTTCGGATTCCAATGTACTCTGACCATATATGTCTTACAAGTACGTTACTTTCTTCACTTATTATTGCCCTTTCTTAGAATAGTTTCATTCAGGATTAGCGGCTCGCAAAGGGTGCCCTGGATGTTTAATGATGCTTGTGCCCGATAGTTTTGGGTCACGTCTGGAGAGTTTGTCGATTTTTCAATTCCCCGGAATTTCTATATGTCCCGGCACTAATATAAGGTTTACTGGCATGTTATTTCTAGTGGATTTTGAAGTAAAATTCATTAAATTAAAATATACAAATCTTTTAATTTTATTTTGATCCATGAATTTTCTAGTTATTAACATGTTCGTTACTTTTCTCTTATCTAAGGCTTCAAAATAATTTTCTGAATCAGACTTTAAAAAACTGTGATATTTTTAACCGACTGCCCGTACTTCAGGAAATACGTTACAATTAAGCGAGATTTTTTTTTTTTATGTACACTTCAAATTTACACCGATTTTTAAGGTTAGAAGAACGTAATCACATTTCAACGGGTATTCTGTTGAACAAGCAAGTGCATTGTGTATATCATTTGCGATCATATCGTTGGATTGTCGTTATCGTTTTACTGTGCATTGGTTGAAAAATTCTACATACTTCCCGTATCCGCCACCAAAATATAACGAAATGATATATTAACATATATTATTACTTTCTTGTATTTTGATAGAACCTAAGCTGCCATAAATGGCGTAAAGCCTTTGAATCCACTTGGGTTGGATTCAAAAATGTATAAGATAACATTTGTACGGCATATAAATACTAAGAACTTTTTTTCTAAATATTTTTTCCGAAAACGAAATACATATTTGTCAGTGTCATAAGAATCTTAAATATCACATGATTCTTGAAATAAAATAAGTTTATTTACGTTTTACGAATCGAGTCCTCATCCTAAATGTATTGTCATAGATCAATCACTTGAACATAATTTCGGTGGGTATAACAAATACTAGATCTAGAAAAAATGACTCATCTATTATTTTATAAGATAAATCACAATCAAATCAAGGCAATAAATTATTATAGTTTTAGTTGTTGTTGTGGAGTACTGCTAATGTGTTTATGGCTTTGTTTTAATTCTACATTATTATAATGTTTGCGATTGAGAAGCTTTCTAACAAGTTTCTAGGCTCTGTATATATTACTGTTGGTGTTTATAACAAATCGGAGAGCCCTAATTATTTCAATCATGCAACTCTGCAGTTTTCAAGAGAAAAGTTAATAATATGTATAATTGATGATTTTTTTCTCTCTCTATTTCAAATTAAACTACTCATAAAATCAGATGGCAGAGTATTTATTTATTTTTATACAACAATAAAATTGTTTATATTCAAATCATTTTGTTTAAAATAAAAACAATACCTACAGCTCATAAAATTGTACCATTTAAATATGCTAATTAATGTGGTACAATATTATAAACTGTTTTTGGGGTTCCTTAGAGAAAACATATCTTTTACATTTGTTATGCCATAGGCCTTATCCGTATGTAGCAGAACTCACTTAAGATGTAACCAAATCTTTTAAGTATCCCCACGGAATTTAACTCTCTGAAGATAAATATCGTCCATAATTTAATATTTTAGTAATGTTATCACATATATGGAAAATTGAAGAAAAAAACATTGTTTTTATACGCGTTTATACATAAATAAAATATCCAGAGTGTTATAAAAGTTAAGTCTCGACAATATAACGTTTGAAAATATCCTAGAAAATATATGTTGGTATAGGTGTTTGTAAAATGACTTGATTAGACAGCATATTCGGTCGTCCGTGTACACAATAACTCAAACACGAAAAGAGATAATGAGCTAAAATTATGTTTATGTGTTAAAAAGGTCTAATAAGTTACTTTAAGTTATGCGAATGAGCCAAATCGGAGCGTACATCCTTTAAAATATTCATTACGAAAGCGTAGGAAATAAAAGACAATCATTTGTAATTACTCTTGATTAAAAAAATATATATGTATATAGTACCATTATACAATACTATACACCGTTATACATCTGTGTAAAAAGTAAATTAAACAGTATACGCATTTATAATAAACTCTCATTTAAAGGTCTAATGACCGAATGAATGAAAAAATTGCATTTTCAGGAAAACCGCTCTCGCTGCATCTCTTTGGATGCATGACAACTTAATCAGCACTATTTTGGAACAACCATTGTATTAAAGGTAGATTCTGCATTCGCTATGAGCCTACTTTTCCCCATAAAAAAAGGAAAATATCTAAATATTTTAATATTTTTCAAAGTAAAAGCCACAATGCTATCCCCAACGTATGCGTTTATAAAACACTCTTGATCGACTTTTTAGGTACGGTAATTTAGATTATTTTAGCCCCAACTATCCATTATAATTGTTGTTGTTGTTGTAGTTGCCTATGTTGTTGTTATTTCAAAATAAAAATAAACAATTTTATTTATCATAAATTAAAATTGATTTTATTTGTGAAATGTGTTAAAATGTAGGCACTTAATTTATTTATACAAAAATAATTATTAACTATAACTATAAATATAATTTTAAAAATATTTTCATTTGAATGCAGATTTGTGCAATTTTTAACAAAACTATAAAAGTATAAATTTATAACCATATCTAGATTGTATTCATTGGTATGCATAGCACACAATATTCAAATAAAAAGTGGTCTAGTCTGGCTGGTTACTATACTAGATATTAGTATACATGATGTTCGGAAAGATTTGATTCACCTCCCAAAAAATCATTCAATCGATCGAGAAACGGTTTCAATGTTCTTTTAATCTCTGAGATTACCAAATATAATTTTATTTAATAAAATTGTCCTATCGGAAGTGGGACATTGTTCTAGTAAGATATCGAACATTTATTGGCAATCGTACAATAATTTGAGGAATTTTTCACTTATTGTCAAGATTATTAATTATAAACTAATTATTTGTATTTTATAAAAAGGTATTGTGACCACAAAGTAGTCATCATCAGTATGAAATAGCTAATCTGTAACTATTTCCGGAATAGGGAAACGAAGATCTGTTACTTGTTCATAATTTGGTACGTCTATATCCCAGAGATAGTTAGCGCAGGAGATAGCTACGATTAGCTAATGCATTCTGAACATGGCACTTTATTTGTCTTCATTAGAACCTGCATTCCTTATAATAATATATATATATGTATATATATATATATATATATATATATATATATTTAAGAAAATTTTATACATTCCCACAATCACGAATTTCAATCAAACTACTAATAACCTTTTTAAGTCGGTTAAAAAAAATGTACCAAAAATGATAGTATGGAACACTAGGGTAGTTTTTTTTCGAATGTCTTCTAAGATAACATACCGTTCTAATCTAAACAAATTTTTTGTCTTTGTTCACAAGTCGTCTGATACTGACACAACCATTTATTTTAACATTGTCACGTTTATATAGGAAACAGTTGTATACGTATTATCACTTGACTCCGCATTGAAAACTAACTTACCATAGCCACAATAGTGTGGTGCTTCAAGAAATAGTTTTTAATACTTTATTGTAATAGACAAAAACGTTTTATGACTCGTTTTGAAAGTACATTTTATATACATATGCAAAAAAAATCCTATAGTGTTGGTTTAAACATTTTAGATTCGGGAATCGGGTCGATAAAACGAACTAATCAAAAAGATAATCTTCTTATCCCTGTTGTTCCATCATTCATCAATTTGAACGTAAAAGCCTTAAGAGTAGAACAAATGACGATAGAAAAAATTCGTTACAAAGGAGCTGCGTCAACTTAGCGAATTTCCTTAGAATACATACTCTCTAGTGGTCACAATTTTAGTCTGATCAAAATGAAATATCGTATCTGATATAATTTTGGTATTTGCAAGACCAATTCTAATAATAAATGGCATAGGACAAGGAGAAAAGAGGCATAGAGAAAGAAGAAAAAATAAAATATAAATTATTTCTTTTAATATTTGAACAATTGAAAAATGTATAAGGAGTAAAGTTGTAGAAAATCGTGTTTGCTACAAATCATTACTTTATCATTTTTCTCAAACACTAATGTGTACAGAGCTTTTTTGGATTTAACTTTGAGTCTTAAATTGTAAATATTTCTGTAAGTATTTGTTTAATAGAAAAAAAATGATAAGAAACAAAATGGCTCATTTAAATTGAAGACAGAGCCAGAGCATTTAATTGGTAAGAGTGCTAGTGATTTCATTATCCTTTTAATCCACAATGTAAAGTAATTAAATCATTTTCGTAGCTTCAAAAATAATAAAGTTATGTTCATAATTGAAGGATTGATAAATAGTCTGTCCAAACAGAAGACAATTAAACATAACAATTAAATGAATCAATTCTTTGGAGTCACATCTATTTGAATCAGCACTTATTTATTGATTGACAAAAACAAATATACACTGTTTATATTTAAATAATATGGTACTTGTGACATCATTTTTTTTGTTTAAAATATAAATTAATATGACATTAGGGACTAATATTTTCTCTTGAAAGTGTGGTATTATAGGCAAATAGCTGTTGATGATCCCTTGATAACAATTTATGTACTATCGGTCGTGAGGTAGAGGGGTACCTCTCAGAAGTGTGATATCATGTTTTTGTGACGTACATAATACCTGTTTATAGGAAAAAAGGAATTTATTTCATATAGTAAGGATACATTGTTTTATTTACTTTCTATATATTCGAAATAAACTTTAGTATAAGGATGGTTGTTTTTTCTATGTAATTTCAATTGGTAAAATGTGGTTCGAAGTTAGTTAATGAGTATAAAATTCACGTCTATACCGTCGCCTAAAATATAATTTGAAATGGATAGGAAATGAAAGAAGCCGATTTTTGTTTGCGTCAAATTTTTCAAAATAATGACTTCATAAAAATAATGACTTTCATAATTTTTGATCATTTGAAAGCTTACATGTGAAACTCATTTCCACAGGTTCATGGAAAACGGAACAAAAAATCTTTTATCCAAATCGTAAAATTGTTTTGTTAACTAAGGAGGCGAGCCTATTTCTGGGAGGTGAGCCTGGATCAGATCTTCATCTCTCTAAAATCGAATATTACACCATTTTTCAGAGCAGCTACCTGCCCAAACATATTTATTTTCTAATGGGAAATAAATTACTAAAAATATAATCTTACATTTCCATCAAAAGATATGGGGATAATTATTGTGCAGCAATTTGTTCCTTGGAAAATAGAATAAAACAATGACAACAACATATATAATATATAATATTCAGTTCATTTGACAACATCACGAGTGTATATGATGATATTAAAACCAGAGTAACTCACAACGAGTCGTATAACCCGTTGCTCATCGTGTTCGCATATAAGCTATACGTAAAATAACATTGTATGAGCACTGTCAATCTGTATATAACATGTTATACTCTGCCATCATTTACACACTCTTAATTGAAAAAAAGTGAACCGATCAAAATAAATTTTAAATTACAGAGCCAAAATAATTTCATGTCGAAATAAAAATATTGAAAAAAACGGTTAAACAAATTTGTAAATTTTTTGCATTGTTTCCTACAGTTCTACTGTGTACTTTTTTTTTTTCGTTCGAGAAAGAAAAATTTTCAATAAGACACAGCTAAAACTTTTTACTCACTAAAAAACCTCCTCTTTTCTGCCTTTCTGAATAGAAAGGAACCAGACCGGAAACTGCTAACGCATTACTTCAGCCTGGACCTAGCTGCCCATGTAAGTGCTCCGCCTGGACGCCGTCACCAGAGCATCAGCTTTCTTTGATGCTAACACACTTTCAGTGTAGGTCATCATTGCAGCCCAATTTCGTCTGGGCAGTATGAGCAAGTTGGGTTTACGACAAGCCCCATGCGATACTGAGAAGCATTGAAGAGCCCGCGGCCGGTAAGAAATTGCGTCATATAGAAGCTTTTCCCGCGTGTTGACATTCTATTCTTGTCGCTAAATCAGGTATTAGTTCAGCTGTCCATCGTCCTGTGAGTGAGGTTTGCCATCTTAGCTGCCAGTTGTGGAGTGTTTTCTGCTGCTCTAGCTTCTTGGCGTCATTTGTGAGATCACTCACTTTTCTAAGTGGGTGCTGTCGTTTACGTTCGATTGCCACGAGGTCGATAGGAGGGGGCTTACTACTGTGTACTAGCTTAAGCTTTACGCATTCTTGTTTTATTTTGCATTTCAATCAAGTTCATATCAATATAGTTCTAACTAAGGAAATAATCTGAATAAGACGTATTACAATTTTTGTGAAATAAAACGTTTATTTCCCCCAATTTTTGGATCTCCAAATTGAGTTATGTAATTTATTATACAAAATATTTATTCCAACAGGTTATATCCTATTGAGAGCTATTACGTTCACCCTCATGATAAAGTCAATGTATGGTGATGATATAACTATAGTCCCATCTTTTGGTACTATTGACCACAAAACTGACGTTCATTTTTTAAAATTTTATATTTTCGATTTGTTCTATATTAATTTCGATTTTCGAAGAAATGCTTCAGATAAAAGTTGTTCATTATAAATATTCTTACAACCTTTATTTGAAGTATTTCCCCAAAAACCAAATGAATAACGTGAAAATCAGCTAAAAGTTTTAGAAAAATAAGCGTTTGTTTTCTGACATGTGGTACATTGAGGTCATGCGAAAATTTTTGTAAAACGTGGTTTATAAAAACTTAAGGTTATTTTTTTTTTGTACGCCGTTTCCATGCCGCATTTATGTGGCAAGTTTTCACCAGAATTTTTTTCGGTTGTTATGTAGCAACTCACAACAATGGGACTGGGACTAATAGATGATATCTCAAATTTACGTTTTATAGAGACTTATTATGAAAGTAGAAATTATGTATTTGATCGAAATTTTTAATCAGAGATTACATTGAAGGCTTACTGAGAATTGAAAAAATTTATGTAGTTCTTTTATTCACAAATATCACGTGCTAAAATATCTAAAACAAAAATATCATTTTATACCATATAATTAACATCCTTCTTTTGGCTACGCCGTAGTTGGATATTTATTGAAATTTATGGTTTATAATATAAAATTATTCTCAAGTTGCTCTGGGTTGAGTAGGTCTGGGACCAGATGTTTTTGGCCCTATCAATATTCTTCCTGATCTGTACACATACTATTCCACTATTAAGACAAAGTTTCAGGGCTGATGCATAAATGTTTTAGAATGGCAGGTGGCTATAAAAATTTAATGTCTTATATAGAGTTGTAGGTGGTATTTTTGTTGGATAAAATCAACAGTTTTTGAAGCATTACAATTTATTCTTATATTATCACGTTTGGTTATTTTTTATTGGGTAAATTTCGATTAACTGGTATTAAACAGGCGTTCATTAATTATACAGGCCCCTGGATACAAGCTTTCATGAAATAAAGATTTTGATTTTGATATTTAGTCTTAGATTAGATTCGAGTCAGGAGCAAGTCTTATAATAAGCTTTTTTATTGCGATCAATTTGATTTATTGTACTTCAAAGATTATGAGGAGTTCTATGGTCTTGATAAACGTTAGGAAATTCCTCTGTGACACCTCATTGATTTCATCTGGCTAGAAATCTGTCCATCATCCCAAATGATAGTGTGGTTCGAGAGAGAGACTTTCGCACTCACATTCAAGATTATTACACACGTACCAAATTTTTCATTGACAATCATATCAAGTCATATTTACATAATCGATTAAATCCAACAATCAGTTCATACTGCAGAGATCATTCCCTGTAAGATTGATTTTGTGCATATGTTTATTGAGTTTGAAGTGGCCAGTAAAAAGGCCAGTAAGTATCCTAAATTGGTTTTTTCCTATTTGTAAACGCTCAAATATCTTTTACCATTAGAATCTTTTTGTAAGAGGCTTTTCATTATCTTGGCCATGAGTATTTACCCACGAACAGTTTGGTTCTTTTACCACCCATGCTTTTCATATTTTATTGTGCTTTTCGTCACTCCAACAAATGACTCTGGAACGTTTAGTGGAATACTAGAGCACCCATTCTGGCTGACTCATCAGTTTTCTCGTTGCCGTCGATTCCTAAATGTCAAGGCACCTAGCTAATAGTGACGTTGTTATGTTTACCTAGATTTTCAGTAAGTTGATCTTCAAGACAATTTTTTGAGTTTATTTCAGCGGAAACTAAACTTTTTAGCGCAGCCTGAATATCGGATATAATATACATTATTCTACCTTTGCACCAGTCCAAGTGGCCGAGCAGTCTAAGGCGTTATGTTTGCGCAGTATGCTTACTTGGAGATTGGGAGGTTATGGGTTCGAATCCCGATATCGGCAGTTTGTCAATTTTTAAGAAAATAAAGGGCGGTTAATTGACTAAACTATCGGCGTTTGGACAAGAACGAAGTAACCAGCTATGCTTGAGAAGGTTTTCTGCAGTTTCCTACACGTACTCCAGATGAATATCGGCATAATTCCTATCATAGTCGGCTGCAGCCACATATCCTACCAATTCCTAGTCTACATACAAAATTTTTTCCACTCCACTCATATCCTCACATCCTTAGGCATCACAATGGACCTTATGGTCAAAGTGTAGCCCGTCCATGACAGCCTCTACAATCTATCTGTATATCTATTCTACCTTTGTAGTTTCGTTGAAGGTTGCATAGCGTCGTAAACTGTTAAAACAGGCACATCAATTTTTTATGGTATGAAATGTACCACAACATAAAACACTAATGGTATACGGATATATAAAATACGTATGCTTTTTTCTCTCCATAATATGTTTTATATTAGGTACCTAATAGAGAGAGCACCCATGTGTAGGGTACAATACAATACTACTTTGTATGCGACACGACAAATAAATGAAATGAATCTACAGTACGTATGTGTTGTTGAACATAGTGCACATAGTAGTACTTCGATTTATATACAGGGTCTGTCATTTAGTTTGTCATAAAAGTGATATTGTTTTTTATTACTTAATTTAACACACGAACACAACAGAACAGGAAAAACTAAAAATGAATGAAATATAAAATCCGACACAGTATCTAACTGTAAACGAACAAACAGCACCCATATAGAACAAGGAAGAAAATTAAATGAAATTCATTCTGTAATTTATTCTAGTGTTGAAGATGTACTATCTACTGTGGTGGTTTAGTCCGGTAATTTCGTGAGTAACACATTTTGTGTGTTTTTATTAGGCTTTGTTGTTGTTGGCGAGTGTAATATTTTGTGTCGAGGTAACGAAAATTATCCTATTATTATATATTATTTCCTTTTGTGTATGCGGGTAAACATGTTAATTAAGGATTATTATTCACTAGTCGTGTGGTGTATGAACTGATTATTGGATTTAATACAATATGTAAATACGACTTGATATGATTTTCTTGGAAGCAATTCGAGGATGGATGTTAATGAAAAAGTTCACAAGTACGTGTGTTATAATCTTGAGAAATTGACTGTAACAGCTCACCGAGACACATTTTGAAATAACGGTATATATTTAGTTCATGAAAAAAAGTTTCAAACAAAAGTTGTTTATTTTCAAATAGGGAAAACTTGTTTGTGTGTTAAATTTTTTCCCATCTTATACCGGTTTAAAATGTATGGCCACACGCCACCATCCCCGGTAGCACGAACCATTTTACCCCACTCATCAACTTGACCATACTTTTTAACTTTAGAATATACACACCAAATTTCAGCTCGTTATCTCTTTTCGGATTTGGGTGAACGTATCTACAGATAAACAGACAAAGATACGTACTGGCGGACATGCGCTTATGAACTAATTAGGTTTTTTTATGAACACCTATACATTTTTTTCTGCGATCAATATTCCTATCCCTTACAAGGTCGGGATTAAATTTAATAAACCGTGTTTAAAAATTTCATCAGTCAACGTTCACAAAATCTGCAATGGGCAAATAATTTGTAACATTCATAAACTGAACTAGACTAGTTATTTTGATAAGATTAAAAATGAATAGCCACTTAAATTGATACTCAACTCGAAACTTTTTTCAGAACACCCCTATCGAAAACAAAAGGTAATTAAACTATTCGACTTTGAGCGCATCATCTGCATATAATATAGCGTTGTATCAACTTTCTGTGTGTAGCCGTTTTTAAAAGAAACGTCGGTAAGAGACAGGCTTGAGAATGCGGTACCAAAACAAAATAAGTTACATTTCAAGGCTTACTTACACCAACAGATTTTCTCGCAGCTAGGAGTACATGGTTTTTAGAAAATTTCCAGATTCAATAATACAGTTTTTCCTTCACGTTTTGAGGACTATAGAGTACTGACATCAACAGTCTGATATATCACAACTTCGATGCGTTTGCTTCACCAATTTTTGCATTTGTCTAAGGAAACTCTTTTTCCTTTGCTATAATACTGTTTACTTTAAACAGGCCAATGACATGGTCGAGATAATAGCACAGTTGACTAAATAAAGTTTCCTGATGGGTATATGGTGTCGTAGCCAAACTTCGTGACAAAGTCTCCCAGTTTACTGTTAGGAAAACTGTGCAGTCATTTAGAATCATTTATCATCAGACCGTATTCTCAAAGGCTTTCTGAATATGTTTGTATATATAATGCAATGCAGTTTCTCTCCACCATTATTTTTATTTTAGTTTAAAAATCTAAATACAAAAAAATTTTCCATCAACCTTTTTACGGTCTTCAACAATAATAGTATACTCACGACAATAGAAACAAAACTAACCCTGATTAAAAATTGTGTATACAAAATTAATTTTTTGTTGTTTTTAATTTATATTAAGATTCAACATACGTTGCTCTCTGCCCTATGTTCAATATATATAAGGGTTAGGAAAAAACTTATATAATTATTTTTGGACACGATGGACTCGCCGAATATTCCAAGATATTCTGCTATATTAATTCTAAAATCTGTTCTAATATGAATTCAATTAAAAAAAAAAATTTCTAGACTTTCAGCCAAATTTTTATTTTGCTTGAATATTTTAAAATGAATACAAGTATGTTAGTTAATTAAATTAAATACTGATATGAAAAAATTAACTCGTCAACAAGGAACCGAACCTCGGGCCTCTGGATAACTAGTCCAGTGTGCTGCCTCTACACCAAAGACGATTGTGATGTGACAGCCAACTTTTTCATATTATTCTAATTTTTATATATATATATATTTTTTATATATTTATTAGACAGTATAAACTTCTTGTTGAAGTGATATTTTTATTTAATATTTGTTTATTTGTGTATACTTTCGTGTCAACATACAAGTGTTTGTCCAAATTCCTTTCGGTTACGTATGACAAACTGTAGAAGACTATAGCGAATACCCGACACATTTCATTGTCATTGAATTTATTAATTAAATTAAATACTGATATGAAAAAATTAACTCGTCAACCAGGAATCGAACCTCGGGCCTCTGGATAACTAGTCCAGTGTGCTGCCTCTACACCAAAGACGATTGTGATGTGACAGCCAACTTTTTCATATTATTCTAATTTATATATATATATATATTTTTTATATATTTATTAGACAGTATAAACTTCTTGTTGAAGTGATATTTTTATTTAATATTTGTTTATTTGTGTATACTTTCGTGTCAACATACAAGTGTTTGTCCAAATTCCTTTCGGTTACGTATGACAAACTGTAGAAGACTATAGCGTATACCCGACACATTTCATTGTCATTGAATTTATTAATTAAATTAAATACTGATATGAAAAAATTAACTCGTCAACCAGGAATCGAAGCTCGGGCCTCTGGATAACTAGTCCAGTGTGCTGCCTCTACACCAAAGACGATTGTGATGTGACAGCCAACTTTTTCATATTATTCTAATTTTATATATATATATATATTTTATATATTTATTAGACAGTATAAACTTCTTGTTGAAGTGATATTTTTATTTAATATTTGTTTATTTGTGTATACTTTCGTGTCAACATACAAGTGTTTGTCCAAATTCCTTTCGGTTACGTATGACAAACTGTAGAAGACTATAGCGTATACCTGACACATTTCATTTTCATTGAATTTATTAATTAAATTAAATACTGATATGAAAAAATTAACTTGTCAACCAGGAATCGAACCTCGGGCCTCTGGATAACTAGTCCAGTGTGCTGCCTCTACACCAAAGACGATTGTGATGTGACAGCCAAATTTTTCATATTATTCTAATTTATATATATATATATATATATATATATATATATATATATATATATTTTATATATTTATTAGACAGTATAAACATCTTGTTGAAGTGATATTTTTATTTAATATTTGTTTATTTGTGTATACTTTCGTGTCAACATACAAGTGTTTGTCCAAATTCCTTTCGGTTACGTATGACAAACTGTAGAAGACTATAGCGTATACCCGACACATTTCATTGTCATTGAATTTATTAATTAAATTAAATACTGATATGAAAAAATTAACTCGTCAACCAGGAATCGAACCTCGGGCCTCTGGATAACTAGTCCAGTGTGCTGCCTCTACACCAAAGACGATTGGGATGTGACAGCCAACTTTTTCATATTATTCTAATTTTTATATATATATATATATTTTTTATATATTTATTAGACAGTATAAACTTCTTGTTGAAGTGATATTTTTATTTAATATTTGTTTATTTGTGTATACTTTCGTGTCAACATACAAGTGTTTGTCCAAATTCCTTTCGGTTACGTATGACAAACTGTAGAAGACTATAGCGTATACCCGACACATTTCATTGTCATTGAATTTATTAATTAAATTAAATACTGATATGAAAAAATAAACTCGTCAACCAGGAATCGAACCTCGGGCCTCTGGATAACTAGTCCAGTGTGCTGCCTCTACACCAAAGACGATTGTGATGTGACACCCAACTTTTTCATATTATTCTAATTTTTATATATATATATATATTTTTTTTATATATTTATTAGACAGTATAAACTTCTTGTTGAAGTGATATTTTTATTTAATATTTGTTTATTTGTGTATACTTTCGTGTCAACATACAAGTGTTTGTCCAAATTCCTTTCGGTTACGTATGACAAACTGTAGAAGACTATAGCGTATACCCGACACATTTCATTGTTATTGAATTTATTAAATAAATTAAATGGGGTATGGAAATAAACCCAAGGAAGACGGTGGTCATTTCAAAGAACAAAATAGAAACCTCATTAAAACTGAATGACCAAAATATTAAAATAAGTGATAAACATGTATACCTCGGGTCCTTAATAACTAATGACGGAAAGTGTATTCAGGAAATAAACAGACGTATTACCCTTGCCAAAGTAACATTTAAAAAATTAAAAAAAGTTCTTTTCAATAAATCAGTGACATTAGACATTAAACATAAACTTTAAAAGACTTGTGTGTGGTCGGTTCTAACATACGGATGTGAAACTTGGACTATATGCGAAAGTATAGCTAAAAAAATCGAAGCTTGCGAAGTGTGGTTTTGGAGAAGAATCTTCAAAATTAGTTGGAAAGATTTTGTTTCAAACGATAAAGTGTGGAAAAAGGCAGGAATAGATAAATGCGTAATAAAATGGATTCGAAAAAGGCAACTGGAATTTCTTGGTCACATCATCCGAATGCAAAAGCTAGAACACCTTTCTTTAACAGGGAAAATGGTTGGAAAAAGAGGAAGAGGTCGAAAAAGAATAAAATTTTTGAACAGCATTTTGCCAATTACAAAACTTCAAACCACCACAGATCTTATTCATAAAGCCCAGGACAGAGCATCCTGGAAAAGCATAGTTGTCAAAGTCTGGAATCAGACATGACACAATATATATATATATATATATTTTGTATGATTATGGTTTGTGAATGTGACACTGATTGTGTGTATGTTTGGGTCCTCTTCTAGCACAAGAGGACACAAACATACACACAATCTAAGTACAATTGGATAATATATTCGGATGTGTTTTTAATATATTTGGAACGCACCCATTTATTGTTCATTAACAGTTATGCGTCATATATGTCACTTACTGTGCCGGTAGAATAATAGTTTGATATTTATTAAAATGAATAAAATTGATTAATTAATTAAATGTTGTATATTGTGAACTTAATTTAGTTTTGTTTGTTTCAATTCATAAAAATTTTTGTTTATAAATGTAGTTTAATAAGTTTGTGATAATTGATATGAGTAATTCAATAGTTTTATGAACTATTGTCAATAAGCAGCAAAACCCAATTTTTTAAGGTATTGTAATTATTATGAATGATAAATTTAACACAAATAATTAATTACTTTATTTTAATATATATTTATGTATATATATATATATATATATATATATATATATATATATATATATATATATATATATATATATATATATATATATATATATATATATATATATATATATATATATATATATATATTTGTATGTATGTATATTGTAGATTAACAAGAATAAAATGTGTAGAATAAATAAGATTAACAAATTAGAGCAATACAATTTAACAAGAGTATAAAATGTGAAGAAAATAATTTAACACTGTTTTGTAGATTAGGCACCCGTGTCCGCGTGATAGCAATGACCAAAACCTCGCTCTTGAACAGTTCGAATTATACATTTTTTATTCAACCGTTTAGAAAGTATTTGAGTGCAAAGTCGGTCATATTAAATCGATCAGCTTATCGATAATATAGCAATTATATTTTGTAATGGGTCGTTTTTGACGAAAACACATTATAATTATCAAATATTTCGTAGCAATATTTTACTTTGGCTATAGTTTCGGAAAAACAGTGACTTCTTCCGAAAATATATGATAATTATTATCATAGAATAATAATAATAATATATTTTCTGAAGATGAAACTGTGTTTCCGAAACTGTAGTGAAAATAACAACTAACTGAGTTAATTGATTAAATACCCGTTATATCCTGAATTTATGTAAAAAAGTTCATAACAAAAATTGTATATTTTTAAAAAAGGAACATTTTATTCTATCTATTACGGTTTCAAAGTTGAGAAGTTTTGCCAATTTTGTCCAAGCATGGTTCGATTTTGCCCATTCACAAACTTGACTATACTGTTTATCTCTAGAACACTCACACAATATTTCAGCTCGTTATATCTTTTCGTTTTTGAGTCAACGTATCCACAGACGGGCGGACATGCGGAAACGACCGAATTAGGTCATTTTACGAACACTTATTCCAAACGTTTATGCCTGCGATCCATATTTTCAAGTCGAGACTAAACTTAATATATCCTTGAATATTTACATATACCGGGTACACTAAAAATATGTTACGAAAATCTCAAATATTTGTTTTATTTAATAAATATTTATTCTATTTGTACACTTAATGAATGACTACTCAACGGGTTTTTCTCACTGGAAATTAAAATAAAACCAGCTTTAATATAATCATCCCTTCCTTGTATATGTGTGCATATGTAAATATAAAAACTGTGATATATTTATTTAATGTATTGTCACACAAAACACACACAAATAACAGTGTCAAGAGTTAGTTAGTTGCCAGCACAAAAACACAAAAACAACCACCACCACGGTAAGGGTTGTTGGTTACACTCTCCTTAGTTGCCTGTATTATGTTGATAATGTCATATATAAATAATACAAAAAATAAAACCAGAAAAGTTTTACAAGTTATCCTGATTAGGATTTTATAACTTTTGTGAATGTATAAATACTTGTATACTGTATGCGTTTTTTCTTCTTTCTTTTTTTCTGAACGTATAATTCATTCCTGTGTAATCCATTAAGCAGTACGAGGCATTAAGGTGATTTATGTTATTCGATTTATTTTTATGATAGAAAAAGTTCACGTGATTTCATAAATTGAATTCATTTCCTACATTTTGAACATTTTGGTTTTGCCTACGTGAAGTTTACGGTACAAAAATTACCATCATGCATTAATTATAAAAACTTACGCGTTGAATATTTATTTATTGTCATTATTTACATTCAATATCTTTCGATTATTGTGTGAAGACCCATGAAAGTGTAAAAACTAGTTTTGTATATCCTAAGAAATGACAATCTAGGACATTGTGATCCAGATTTTAGTCGGTATCATGAAATCAATCACGTGTTCGGGTCAAAATTTTACTACAACTTCCACAAGTATAGTCATTGGGAAAAATAAAACTATGCCCGAGATATTTAGTTGTTTATCTCAAGTAAAAATATTTTTCGTTGCTCTGATCCTCTTTCAACATCAAAAAACTCCGAAATTAAATCACTCATTGAGTCAAAAAGAACTATTACGGTAGATCTGTTCGTAAAATTGAAAAATACCTTTAAAGTCGAATGTTTTCAAAATAGCCTATAATGTCGAATATTATTTTAAAAAAATAAAAATATCCAAAAGCCATTAGTAGAGATTGTAAACTGGGACAGGAAATTCGTAAACATACACTTCCGTCCATAAACATTGAACCAGTTGAAACATTCTAAGAGTTACTGTAAGTATTTTTGTACATTTATATACGTTTATATACGTTTAGAATGTGATCTAATGTTTCAGTTTCTATGAATGGGAGTGTACCTGACATCATTACATTTCACTAATACGATTTAGCCGGGAGGAATAAACAAACATCTACTGTATAAAAATCTTCAAATTGACTGACGTACAATGCACAGCTTAAACCGGTGGGTCTGGAAAGATGAACTTTGGCACAAGAGCGCTCTTTGTATGATGAAAATGAGCACTAAGAGGGATTTTCAGCTATTTAAATTTGCTGGGTATATTATGACATGCATACGACGACCAACTTTTGTGCTTAATATCTGTCTATTATATCGTGCATATATGAGTATGTATCACGTATCGTCCGATACGTGAGCATATATGTGTCCCTTATTTATTCATTAGGTGTGTATATATATACAATTTTTATATATGTTAATTTTTATATATGTTAATTTTTTTTTGTCTTCAGGCTGATACTGATCTTGAAATAAACCTAAAATGAAGCATTTTTTATTAAGCAATTGTAAGAGACCACTCTTCTAAAGCAGTTTTAATCTTCAATTTTAACGAGTTTTTTTGGACACACGATGGGATCAGAAATTGATAAAATTTATTAAAAATTATATATGTTTGACCTGAATACGAACTAATAATACTCCGCTTGTCTGATGCCTTAACGCACTGGGCCTTCGGCTGTTTTCATTAGACCCTACATATTTACTGATTTAAAATTTTACACAAATGCTTTTTCACAAAATTGTAACTGTTTACGTACTCAGTAAGCTTACTGCCTCGTTTAACCTTGTTTTTATAAAAATTATTTAACAAAATTAAATCTATGTAAACATGTAGGAATTATTTTATTTTTTTTAAAATAATTTATTGAAACAAAAAATCCTTTGAAAGAAAAAAATGATAGTCAATTTGTAATTTCCATGCAATTATTTGCTTTAAAAAAAAAACTTTATTTGAAAGGTAAAAAAATAAATCAAAACCCGATCTTATTATTTTCTTTTTGTAATACAAAAATCTCCTTTCTACAATATTTTTTCTTAAATATTTTTCTTTTATATTTAGAACCTAAACTTAGAAAAATGTGTTAGGTCCACCACAGCAAGCTACTGAATAAAAAAAACGCATTTAAATCGGTCCACGCGTTTGAGATCTACTATGCCATAGATAGACAAACTCGTAAAGGCTTCAAACTTATAACACCTCTGTTTTTTGCGTCGGGAGTTAACAAAGATTGAATTGTTTAATCCCAAAAATTTTAGCTTTTCTTTGATAATCAGTAGGGTTTAATAACAGCACTAATAATGGTGCAATCGTTATAATTGAATAATTGTGATTATGACAGTTATTGTGTTATCTAAAACTAGATTCAAATTGATTGTTGCTGATAGCTAATACTGGTAGCTTATTTATTAATAATCTGACAAAATATAGAAAGAAATATATTTTAATAAAATATGATGATATTTGAAGAGGTGGGAAGTATATGATTGGAATCAACGTGGGAAGAAATTTCTATATCGTACAATCGTTCGTACTGACGTATACAAAAAATAAAACCTTTATGATGTATTATAATTGTTATATTACATAACATTTTACACCTGTATTTTTACACTACAATGAACAATTATACAGTTGGTGTACGTTTATACGTTTATATATATATATATATATATATATATATATATATATATATATATATATATATATATATATATATATATATATATATATATATTGTGTTCTGAATTGTCCATTACATATTGTGATGACGATCGTATATGTGGTGATTACATAGTTAGTCAGAAAATTGCGGAAAAATAGTATTGTGCATCTTACCAAAAGGTATATAAAAACACTTTTAATTGAATTTGTTGTAGGTTAAAATTTTTTCAGAATCTTGAATGTGTATATGTACCTCTGGGCATTGATTGCACTGCAGTATAGTAGGTGTTACATTCTATGTAATTGAAATTCTTTTAGATTGTTATTCAAATTTTCTCAGAATCTTGAACGAATATATCTATCTATCTATCTATAGACACTGCAGTCTAATAGATTTATTAGATTACTGGCGTCAAAAATGTTAATCTTTTTTCGAATGTTTCCAATTGATTTGCAACAATATTTTGGATCAAAAACACTAATAACTTTTTTTCGAAAACCATATAGATTTGGCATCAAATAAGCTGTAAAGTTTTGAAAAGGGAAAACTACTTATGTAGTTGAAACTATTCAGTTTTAGTCTATGACCTCATCGTAAAGTACCCTTTATTCTTTCTTTTAGATATAATTTTTTTCTTTTGGATAGTAAACAATTTGCAGTGACTATATCCAGTGATTATACCTGCCATATATCACATAGGTTTTTATTTTTCTTTCGGTGTATCAATAGGCCAAAATAACAATTCTTTTAATTTTCTTACTTCTATGAATATAATTTTCAACATTCCAAAAATTGCCTTTACCCTAGCTACAAAGCAGGTTAAAATATTTCACAAAACGGTTTTTATAAACTATGTTCTCCCTTTTCAGCTTAAGATATTCAGCTTAATATCATATGCAAAATAGAATTGATTATATAAAAAAAAGTTTTCCCGAAAAAAAGAAGATATAACATGAGTCACGTAAAATTTATGCTTATCTTAGTTTATTTAATAATAATTAATTATGCTTAGATAAGCATTAATTTTACGTGACTTATGTTATATCTTTGCGTAGTAAACGGTTTTATCAAAGTTGATCTATTTTATCTCTTTTAGATTTGTAGATTTTCGTCTTTTTACAGAATTTAAATTTTTTTCCAAAATAAGGAGTCTGGATTACGGTAAAGTTCATCAATTTTCTTAACCTTTAGTCATGTATGTTAGAACGGGTCAACGCTTGACGAAATTCCTGTGTGATTATTTAAATAAGATGAAAGTTCGAAATTTTTTCAACTATTTATTTTGTTTGTGTCTATCACAGTTTCGGAAACGGACAATTCCTTCTTCAATAATCATGGGAAAATGAAAAATTGGACAAAAGCCTAGCTTATATAGTGCAAAAATTAGTTTGACTAGTAGTAAAATTAATATGAACCAACTTGTGGTATTTAGCAATGACATATACATTTTCGGAATTTATCGGATACTTTAACTGTATGTTAAATATGCTTGTAGTATACACCTTAAATTATCACCACACCTGAATCACTACACATCAACAAATACAGACAAATAGCCATATATAATACCATGTATAGCGTATAGTCGTATACTACTATATTACTATATAGCAGAGGTGGGCATGGGTTGTAAATTTGAGCAACTGGACTCTCCATAAGCTGAGTGAGACTAACAAGAAAGGTATGTTTTGAAGTAAGACTGAAGGATGTTTCAATACAAGGTGTACTACCAATTATTGCCCAATAATTTATTTGATTTTATGTTTCATATGTGAAATTCCCGATTCACATAGATAAGAAGATGCGAAACAACTACGAAGTTTTTTATTAATTTTAATAATTCCGGATGTTCAAACGAAGATCATCATTTCGTTTAAAAACGCGCATCATTGGAATCCGGTGAAAATTAGAGAAAAATTTCTATTAAAGTGGGAATTTTAAATTTTCTATTAAAAGGGGACACTAAAAAGTCACTCATTAAATTTATATTTTCGAAATCTTTAAATCGATTATTAAATTGTAAAACTACCGTTTCACTAAAATCACACCTTTTATTTAAAAAAAAAAGAAATTATGCGAAAAATAGTTTTTACTAGCACGAATAGTACTTTTCACTTTTTTAATTCAAAGTAGACTAACTCGTAGAAACTCAGTCAGGTTGAGTAAGCTAACATAAAATTCCCACTTTATTTAAAATTTAACCATTGAGAAATCAATAACAAATTATCCGCCCCAACCGGCCTTATCATTGGCATGTTTATTGTATCCAGTGTCATCAAATTCCGATGACACTATACACCACCCCTTACGAAGTAAAAATAATTAAATCAGGTTAATAATTGATAAATTACCAGCCCAGAATTTCAGAGTATGTATTCAATGTATTCTATGTATTGTATACTTTGTATAATAGTAACCATAAAAAAGAGTTGGTATTATTATAATTTTTTTCAGAAAATGTTTGAATTAAAAAAAGAAAAAATAATAACTGGTAGGTACCCTGTATTTACTCTATCTCTCTTCCTACCTCTCACTCAGAGTTGAGTGAAGCCAAAGTTTGCCCACCTATGCTATATAGGTACCTATTTCCACTCATGCACAAACTGTGAATCATGCGTGAAAATATTTTAATTAAAGTGAAAATTATAAAGGTCATTCGTTTTAGATTGTGGGATAGTATGATGACATTTTAAAATAAATATATTTATTTCCATGAATAAATATTATATATATAGTAAAATTTCTATATAAATTCATTTTCTTTTTTATATAGCTTTGTGATTTTATATATATTTTGTATACAGACTGTCACTCACAAAACAGAAGTACTTCAACTAACATATAATTCATTTTGTATTTATTTAATTCATTTTCATAATGAAAAACTCGGAGTGATACAGTTTTCGAATTAAAACTAATCGTTAATTTTTTTTCAACAATTTAACTATTTCTAACGACTTACTACAGTACACATACTTTTTGATGTGAGAGTCTATAGCGAGACTACAGGATTGTATATGGCAGATGATATGAACTTTCAGATTATACAATGTGACGTTTATTGTTAACAATCGGCTATGTGACACTCGGCAATCATCGACATTCGTGTTTTAAATGGTATTTAACATTGTTTGTGCATATAACGTTTTCTAATGGCTGAATCTTTAATATAGTTTATTATAGTTTTTGAAATATATTATTTGTCAATAAATTTAAAATAAAAAAAAGGACGTTTTAAAATAAATATAATAATTTGTTGAAGCCGGGCCCAAAATTTTTAAATTACCATTAACTAATTTTTATCATGCTGAATTTCAAGATATTACTTTATGAGAAAATTAGCAACCTTGTAATTAAGTCTACACTTTATAAACAATATCACAAAAAACTTGAAACTAGATATCTCACAAATTAGGTTGTTCAGAAATAAACTAATTGAAACGCATAAATTGTAGCTTTGAACCCCTCTGTTAATATTATATTTAACCATGTGTTTATTCAGACTGCTTGTTCAGAAGAATGCAAAGTTTGATTGGCCACATCCAAGTCTCCATAGAATTAATGTAGAGTCTTTGTAAAGCAATATTATTTTATTGACATGTAAGTTCAAAACATACGTGCGAGATGCAGGAACTACATTTCTAAAATAAAAGAGCCGTCACAATTTGAGTCTGATCAAAATGAAGTGTCGTATCTGATATGATTTTGGTATTTGCAAGTCCAATTTTATAAATAAATGGCATAGGTCAAGGAGAAAGGGAGCATAGAGAAAGAAGAAAACACAAAATATAAAATATCTCTTTTAATATTAGAACAATCCAAAAATGTATAAGAAACAAAGTTTTGGAAAATCATTTTTGCTACAATTCATTACCATATCACTTTTTTCAAACTCTAATCTGTACGGCGATTTAGAATTTGAACTTTCAATACTAGATTGTAAATATTTCTGTAAATATTAGGAATAGAAAAAATGATAAGAAATAAAATTGTAGTAAAACTAATTAATTACAACTCTACTACTGATAAACTATTCGATTTTTCGAATATTAAGGAAGATATGCCAAATTTTGTTTTCCCCCCTCCCTTTAAAAGATGTTTCATTAAAAAGTCATGTCGTTAGTATAAAATTTCTTATTCGCCCCCTTTACCTAGATCAGTTTTTTGTATTATAAATACGTATTTCGGCTACAATGTAGTCATCATCAGTATAAATTAGCTAGTCGAGATCAATAGACAAAAATAAAAATAAATAGAAAATTAACTAAATTAAAATATACTAAATTTAAAATATAATAAATTTTAAATTATATTGAAATTACTCTTGTTAAAATTACCTTCATTCACATTTATTCCTGTTAACTTTACTCTTATTAAAATTACTCTTATATTGTCTCAAGATATGTTATTCATCGCTAATTTGGTATAAGACTAAGCTCATCCATTCTGTTACACTCTGTACATCGTAGTGATTTTATAAAAGTATTATATATATACATAAATATAGAATTTTTTTTATAACACAACGATAATTTCAAAATTAAAGGTAAAAATATTTCTTTATTCCCTGCGTGGACGATAAACAAAGGTGAATGAATGATATTAAATATAATTTTATTGAATAATCAATATGTCAGATACTGATATTAAATTTAGAAAAATAAAATTTTGTTTTATTTTTGTGTTAGATTAGTTTAAACTTTTACGAGAACGGTTAGTAAATCTCTTTCTGATTTTAAAACTTATTTTGCTTCTATTTGAAATACACATAATATATCAAAGCGAACGCTACATTTTTCCAATTTCTGTAAGTGTGCAATTCATCTATTGTTAACAGTATTGAAAATTAATCAAGTATCAAATATATTGGTAACAAGACTTTGACCTAGAATGCACGTCTCATATTGTTTAGAAATTGACACTGGTTAGAAAAAATTATAAAAGAAAAATTTTTATTCACTTCCATAATGCAAAACTCGATGTTATTTTTAATTAAAAAAAAAACCAATCCTGTTTTCAATTTAGCTATTTTTAATAACTAATTGCCAACGACCTTCTGAATTAAATAGATGTTTATACCTGGTATATAATATATTAAGTTTAATTCCGACTTAAGTTTAGTAACAGCTGTCTGTCTGTGAACACGATAACTTAAAAACGAAAACATACAGAGAGCTGAAATTTTGTATGTGTATTTTAGAGCTAAAAATTAAGGTCGAAAACGCGAATGGGCAAAATCGAACTATGTTTGGGCAAAACTGTCTATCTTCGAAACCGTAAGATAGAACGAAAATTTAAAGAAAAAAAACGTGCCTTTTTTAAAAATAAACTTATGTCATAAATTATTTTTTTTATAAATTCAGTAAATAACGGGTATTTAAGCAATTAACCTAGTTATTTGTTATTTTCACTCGTTTTTATTATTATTTGCTTATTTTAAGTCATTAATATTAAAATAATTCCACCAAAAACAAGTTTGGAGAGAGAGATTTTCCGATCTGAAGTGCATTAAGGCAAGACTTCGTTCTCTACGGCGGGGCAAGAACTATTCCATTCGTTGATTATCCTAAACACATAATCGGATTTTATCAAAGATAAGAGCGGTCGCAGCTTGCGTCTTTGAATACAATGGCTGGCCCTTGACCAGAATGCCATCTCGGTCCCTTAGAGCCAGTCTGACGCTGTACATATTACTGTATGTACATGAAATATTAAAGAGAGCAACACTTACCTCACGCAGTTTCAGTTAAAATCGGATATGATAGAAACAGTTTGTAATTTTAGAATTTAACGACGTGATATAAGTTGATAGGGAAGGTGGAATAGTTTTACGTAGCTGACACTTATTCACTAATATCCTGATATCCCGATCCATAATAAATTCTTCCATAATAATAATGTAGTGCTTTTTTTGCAGACCAACAACCAGTTCATCATGCCATCTGGTAGTCTGCCATCCTCTTTTCCTGAGCGCATCGTATGTCGCACTCTGTCCCTTCGATTGATGTTGAGCATACTTCTTTCTCAATTTCTTTGACACACATTTACACATTCGTCATAGGTTTTTTTGAAGGCCATCGTTGCATACGCGAGGACTGGCAAGACACAAGTGTCCATGACTTTTATGAAAATGTGTTTTAGCGAGCAGTATTCCTCCGCACATTCGCTATTCTTTGACTTACTTTCAGACTTTCCAATGGTCAACATTTGACCTAAGTACAGAATTTCAGACAACCTTTCTATTGAAATCTTGTTCACATACAACATATCAAATCTTAAAAATATATTTAAAAAAAATAAAAATGTAAATACAAAAAATGGTCTATCCCTTAGAGACTTTCATTTATATAAAAACAAATAACAAAAATTGAATCGTAAATTGAAAATCCGAATTTTATTTGATCCTCTGGTAAAAACCTAACATGCAGGAAACAAATTCATTTATAGCAACAAAAACAACAACAAAAAGTAAATTTTCAGAAAAACATAAAATAACAGTTCAATTAACAATAAAACAATCATAAATATATGTTGTTTGTCATTCATATATTTATTTTGTTCGTTTGATGTTTCTTTTTTTTCTGTCATATTCTCGACATGTATACTAAATTAACTTTCTTAAATTTAGCAACAAGAGCAACCACAACAGCAAGTATAATGTCAATTGCAGTAGTTAGCAAAAATTTCCTCCCCTTTGTTATTTTCATTTTATGTACACAATGTGACAAGAAAACAATTGTACTACGAGTATGTGTCTTAGATTTCGAGAAAAACAAAGTTATTAACACGCTTTTATTAACTTGGTGTAGAGAGGTAGATTGTAAAGGCTGCTCTGGACGAGCTATTCAACTTTTATACAAAAATGAAATATTTTTGCAAAACACCTTTGAGATTTTATTCCGGGAAAAGTACGGGTTTAAGTAAAAATTACAAGATACAATTTTTGCTTAGAATAACAGTCCGGTCGGAAACGGTAAAAAAACGTATTTCCAAAACTTTAACTTTTTTTTCGGGAAAATAATACGTTTGGCGAAAACCTTAATTTCTTTGAATCAAAGCTCTAGAAAAAGAATTATTTATGGCAAAAACATTTCATTTTATTATGTATCCATAATTATTGTTATTAACTATTTATCGCTACACTTTACCCGCTTTAAAAAACCTAGTTTAGCAGATCAAAATACATATTTTGATACTGCCTTGAACCACGGCTACGAAGAGTCGCCTAACCCCCAAATTATATTAATAAAAGCATGATGTATTTTGACATGTTGGAAATGAAAAATATGAACATGCTAGATGCTTCCTTCAAACTCTCGGAAATATTATCAATTTTTCAATTTATTCAGATAAATCCAGTAATATTTTTCGATACTAGTGGATATATATAATTTTCTTGAATCCGTTGTTATAGGGATAATGTTAAAAGTGACATATAGAACATGTTTTATTACATACGAGAAAAGTCGTAAACTTAAACTAAATCCTTTAGCAATAACAAAATATATAAATTTAATAGGTTTTATATGAAAAATATAAAATTTTAATACAATGTCTGTCACGTATAATATCCATTTAAACCTATCTGCAGCACATAAATATTAAGGGTTGATTTTGTGTTTCGGTCATTGTCTAGAATATCATTTTAATAGAATACAGAACCAAGTGAGATTTGTGTAAATAAAGATATGGTTAAAAATTTGCGTATTGTCACGAATGAATGCAAACATATTAACTGGATCCCTAAAAATAGTATTGTACAGTGGATGTACAGCATTGATTGAACAGAGATTATAGTTATATCGTGGTAAAAAATAAACAGTGATTTGTAATATTCGGATTCCATTAAGCAAATTTGTCTATGAATCCACGTGAGTGATTTCCAGGTATGAGTTCAAATCTATTGCTATGAATGAATTACAGAAGAAAATTTTACACCGGTTTATCGAAAATAATCCCAGTAAATATTTACAATCACAGGGGAGGGTGTATTACGAAAATATTTTTATTGACTTACACCTATGTCTACATTACATAAAAAACAAGTTGAAGTTAGTGATAAACTGTTTAGTTTAACACGATTCTCAGTTTGAGGACCTGGAAAACTTAAAAAATATGCGGAAAAAATTATGATAATCCTTTCAGAACTCAATTTTCTCTATGTTTTTTTAACTTGATATAACCTATTGAATTATTTCCAAAAAAAATAATACAATAGATTGGACTCTCCTTTTTTCTTTCTAAATAATTTTAATTATTTTTGTCTCTTTTTTAAAGAATTACAGTCGATGTCTCCTGAACCGCTTATAAAATTGAAATTTGTAATCAGCAGAGTCATGCCTGGCAAGCGTTCATTGACATCCGGCCAATGGTAAGAGGAGGCTAAATCACCTGGGATAATATAACAATTTTTTTGTTTCTTGCTTTTAATGAGATAAAAATTTGGGTTTTATAAAGAACCCCGGAAAATCCTTAAGATAATTCCCTGATATTCAAGTAGGTATGTTATTATTCTCATGGGCATAAGTCCCAGAAATCTTTTCTTGTTGAGCTACAGGATCTGGAAGGGATGTTATCTGGAAATTGGCTGTCGGTGATATTGGTTGAAATTCAAGTAATTTCTAATACATGATCTTGCGATCAAAAGTTCTCATAGGCATACTTCCCAGAAATTTTTAGCTTTTAAGTAACAGGTTCTAGATGTGACGGTATCTGGATAATGGCTCGCCACTTCGAGAGCTCCTAGCTCAAAAACTCAGAATTTATGTAATTTATTAATTTTTTATTTAGCAACAAGTAACATCTCCTCGGAGACTAAATACAAATAGCTAATTCATACTGATGATGACTACTTTGTAGTCGAAATACGTATTTATAAAATACAAAAAAGTTTTATCCAGGAAATTGGGGAAAAAATCTACAACACTACGGCCGAATGCCGATTTGATCGAAAGTCAATTCTCGTATAAATAAGGTTCTAGGGGGTCCTCTTATATAAAAATATAATTTATGCACTGGAAAAATGTGAAGTTATTCTTTCTGTGTCTATTTGAGGATTTTTGGCCCTTGGTCACAAAATTTGATGTCATTTTCATATTTTATAATTGATTTGTGTCTTTATTATTCGGTTTTCGAAAAAAAATTTCTTATAAGTTGATAATATATTTATAACAACTTTTATCCGAAGCCTTTCAAAAAACAAATCAATAAGGCACAAATCAACTATAAAAATTAATCCAACTTTCTAATATTAAAAATTAACTTTTTTCTTATGTGTGATGTTATCTTGAACACGGCCACACATGCAGGCCTGACCCTGGTTATTAGGTTAATAATTTTACTCTCGTATATAGGGAAGACAAAGATATGACAGAGACATGTTGAGGAGAATAAGTATCTTAAAATCACTTAAAACATAGTTTAAGAATTTTACTCATAGTACACCTATTTTTATCTCGACAACATAAATATTCATTGCCGAAGAACAACGACTTCTTTGCGTAAACACTATCAAAATGAAACAAAATATTCATTTAAAAAATCCCATTCTATCAGTGATTCAATTGAAGATTTTTAGACATTGGGTAGGTAGTTATATGTTGTGTTTCATGCGATATTTATTTATTCAAGAATATAACATTGTAATTTTTTCTTTTGTAATAAAATTGTGTAACTAAGCGTAAGGACATTTTGTTTAAAAAAATTTCAATATGAACATAATTACGAATTTTTGTTTATTTATTTTACAGTATTAAATAAGTGAACATGTTTAAATTACATTTTGTAGAAATTATGTGGTATTACATTTGTACAAATTCTTCAAATAAAAGAACGCATTTCCCGTCGCGTCTCACCGCCTTATCGGCGGACGTCGATTGTTGCAAATTCAAAAATTCAGTGTGTGGGAATTTTATTGGATATATATATATATATATATATATATATATGTGTATATATATATATATGTATATATATATATATATATATATATATATATATATATATATATATATATACATATATATATATATATAAATATTATATATATAAAATATCTATTTTTTTTTATGATTATTCTTTAGCCAACTAAAGAAGTCGTGTTTTTGTTTTATCTCACTATTATGAATTATACTTTTCAAGTTTTTTAATTAAGTTTCACATAGAAAAGTAATTATATAGTTTATTAAACATTGTATAGCTTCACATTATTGTTTGTATATTCTTAAAGCACACAATACTTTACAAATGTCAATTTCCATTTAGGTTACGTAAAATATAGTATGAAGGAACCGGCATATACTATATAGACAAACGTGTCATTGAATTTGTTTACCCGGTATTTATGATGCAAGGTATGATATACGAGTATTTAGGTTAGTTCCGAGTTTGTAACGGCAGACTGTCTGTCAACACGATTACTCAAAAACGAAAAGAGATACCTAAAAAAGAAGTTCGTGAATGGGTAGAATCGGGCCATGTCTGGGCAAAATGGACTCAACTTAAAGACAAAAATTATATAGACAAAAAATGTGCTTTTTTTAAGTAAACAACTTTTGTTTGAACTGTTTTTCATATTATCAGTATATACCGGGTATGTAAGCAATTAACTAAGTTAGTTGCTATTTGAAATTTTTAATTACATATTGAAATCTAAAAATTGTTTTATTCATCTGAATCATCCGTGGTGTAATGGAAAACACAGTGGGCTAGAAATTCATAGGTCCAGGGTTCGATACCAAGTGGATGACATATTTTGCATATCAATATTTATATTGCACTGCTTATTTAAAACAAATCAGAGTACTAGCAATACGTACTTATTATTTGATTTTCGTTCTCTTCGAATATAACTAACTTGAAGTCAACCAATTTTCTCTAAAATAAATTTTCTTTTAAACAATTTATTATGATAATTTTGAAAATGAATTTATGGAATGAGTATTGCAAGCACTAAAAGTCTCATGTACATACAGTGTCAAAAGTCTTATATATTCGGATTTCAGAAAAATGCTTCGAATAAAAGTTGTTAGTATATTTGTAACAAACAACTTTTATCCGAAGCATTTAAGATAGATAGATGCATCTTGGGGTCTAAAAGTATATACACCTCAACTTTATGGTTCATTGTGCTCCATATGTTTCAGTGTTTCACGAGGCACGAGGCGAGGCGAGGTAAAATTTTTACTAACTTTGACTTATTTTGCATGAATGTACATAATATGGTAAAAAAAACTTATATATATATGTATATAAATTTTAGAGACGATGACTTTCGACATCTACTAGGTAGGATCGCTGGACATTTGAAAAATATTTGCCAAATAATCAATCAATTGCTTCATGTATCACTCTATATTATTATTTTTTTTAAATTTACTTTTTGTAAATTTGCCTCGGCCGAGGCAAATTCCTCGCCTCGGCCGAGACAAGGTTTTTAGGACAATGTACCTCGCCTCGTCTCGGTTAGTAACGAGGATTAAAATTTTGAACCTCGCCTCGCCTCGCCTCGTGCCTCGTAACCGAGGGCCGACGCAAGGCGAGGTTACCTCGTAGCCTCGGTGAAACACTAATATGTTGGCAATAGCCTGGAGCTTGCTTATCAGATCTTCCTGAAGATTCATATATTCGGGGTGAGATGCACCGAATATTCTGTATCTGCTGTAACCTAGAGGTTCGTAGTCAAAGATAATGTGGCTGGATATTTCTTCCTCCTCGCCACACAATCTGCTCACAATGGACCCGTTATGGAGTCCCATTGTGTGCAGATGCTTCCAGAGGGGAGAATGCCCGGTAATGAATCCGGTAACCCTCCACAGTTGCATCCTATTCAGCCTCAGTGCATCGAGAGATAGCCTCTTGGTTTCACTCTCAAGCAGTCCGTTCCCGAGCTCCTGCCGCGGTACTTTTTCCCAGTGATCACGGTGTTTACCATTTGACCACTCGTTGATCACCTGTTTTCATACAGTCCTTGTAAAATAGGCTCTAATCCAATGTAGGGTATTCCGACTTCTTTCTTTGCTATGCATTTTAACAACTGAATAAATAAGACCCAAATCAATTATAAAAATTTTAAATGATGCTTGACTTTTGTCGTTGACTATACCCACAACCCATAAGTTATTTTAAGCGGTGTATACTTGTGTATGCTGCTACTCAAAAAAATTCCTCTTTTTAAATTATTCATTATTTTTTTACATAATTTCTGAGATAATATTCTATTATGAATGTGGAAACAGTATGTGCTTATAATATCTAAAACGCAGTAATACATGTAATATATAAACAAGTATAACGTGTATATTTAGAACTGACGTACACCATATACGAAAGGTATATATAAGATATGGGTGAATTAATATGGTACAGGGAGAATATAAAAGATGCTTTATGAAATTTTTATAAATTATTATTTTGAACATTATTTAACTTCATTCATTTTTTTTATATATTTCACAAAATAATATAATAAGATGAGAGATAAAGAATAAAAAATTTAACTTCTGACAATTAATATTTAATAAACATTTATTTCTTTTGTTTGTTTCAGGTAAGAATCAACCTTGGCAGATTTGTTTTGTTTTTCATTGTTAGAGTAATTTGGTAAGAGTTTTTTATTGTGTTAAAATAAAATTATTTCATTCCCACACTTTTTTTCCAAAACAATATAATTTAACAAATATATTTGTGGCTGATCATCCGAAAACCAATCAGAGAATTGACTGACAATGTGAAATTTTTTTTTAAAAGAATTCTATGAAACTCACTATAGAAACAAGTGAATGTGGTTCCGGTTAAGCAGTATCGTACCAAATTATAATACTTTTCTCCGTTACAGAAACGTCCCCAAATAACAGTTTTGTCCCAAAATGCGTCTACAACCTAAATGCGTTATATAATTATAAAATATATTTGGCTTAGCTACTCGTCAAGATACTGAGTGATAATGGAAAGTTGGTCAAAAACGATTGTATTTTCCGATTGACCATTGCTTAACAATGTCCATGAATTGTTGAGATCCGTCCACGAAATCAAATTCAAATATGATTACTTATTTTCAGGAATAGAATGATACGCGAGTGAAAATTGAAAGGAAACAAACAGGACGGTCTTGATTAGATTTACCAACAACTTACTGGGATCTTTGGCAATAGGCGTGGCTTACAAAATTGCATCTATCGTTAAAAATTTTACTAAATGAAATAGGTCGAACCATTTCGCCGCTTGATGGCATATCTGAGTGCTAGAGATCCTAATACATCAACAAATATGCCTCTTTTTACAAATATCTATTATATATCGTGCTAGACATGAAGTATCCAATTCCAACGTAAAAATAAAAAAACCTTAAAAATATTCGTATTCCGGTCCTGTTAGGTAGAAGAGTCCAGGATCATGCAACATACATTACTGTCATAGATTTTGTATTGTACTAACTTTGAAAACAAGACTGAAATGGGATAATAAACTTTGGAGAAAAAATTCGAAATATTTTTTTAATACTAATTAGTTTTATTTTATAGTATCTAAACCTTATATCGAAAACTATAATATAAAAATTTATCTATAAAAGTTTTTCTCAATAGGTTATAAAACTTTTTCATTCTACTAAAAATTTACGTGATAATTCTTTATTAGTTAGTATAATAGCTATCTGTCTGCATGTTTATTAGTTCTATTTTCTTCTAATTTTAATAAATCATAATTTTAAATTATCTTAAATAATCACACTTGTTGAAGTTCAAAATGTCCAACTAACTGTACACGGACTAATAATATGCTTAAATATTACTTACTCACAAAATTCAAAGCAAAATAAAACAATAAACGCATTGACTTTACTCTAAACTAAGAAGACAACCGCCAAGACAAGCCCCGGCTCGTAATAAAGCGCAGTCATGAAAAATCGTTATTATAATAATTGAATTAATTCGAAATATCCCACATAATTAGAAACATCAATAGACAAAAATGCAACAACACTTTTAGTCAAATGTGTTTTCGTTTGGACAACAAACCTGTGTTTATCAGTGATCTAACAACAAGATCCTTTTTTATAATATTGAACAATCACTTCTTTGAAGTTTTGCAGTTGTGAATACCTAGTGATTTTGTTTTTGTTGTTACTATTGGATCTTATAATCTGAGCTTTCCATCATTGAAAGCAATCTTATTGATTCCTTTCTTCATTTGTTTTTAATCGGTTGTTTTGTTTCCGAGTGGTACTGTCCGTAATAAACCACTTAAGGCCTAGGACTTATTCAGATTATTGAATTTTACCTTTATTATTTATTGATTTAAATAAATTTTTGCTTATGTTATACATAAAATATCAGATAAATTATTGTAAGTTCTTAGTATTCCATTAAAAAAAACAGTTTCTTCGTCTTTTAAGTCCCTTCTGTTACCAAGGTTAGAAATTTTTTCTCAGGACTCGAAAATAGGCTCAGGGTGGTTTGTGATTAAAACGAAAATACTGATTTCGATAATAAAAAAAAAGTCAATAATAAGTAGACAGGAACAGAGAAAACTGTCGGCGTATGGACAAGAACAAAGTAACGGGCTATGCTTGAGAAGGTTTTCTGCAGTTTCCTTCCCAACATCGGCAATTTGTCAATTATTAAGAAAAAAAGGGGTGGTTAATTGAAAAAAACTGCAGTTTTCTGCAGTTTACTTCACGAACTTCAGGTGAATATCGGCATAGTTCCTATCATAGTCAGCATATCCTATCAATTCCTAATCTATACACAAATATTCTTTCCACTCCATTCACATCTTCACATCCTTAAGCATCACAATGGACCTTATGGTCGAAGTGTAGCCCGTCCGGGGCAGCCTCTACAATCTAGCTATCTATCTAACAGAGAAATGAAAATATTTTAAAATATGATGATAGTTTTTTTGTTTTAATGCAGTTTGTATTTTTAATAGACGTAAAAAGGTCCTGCCTATTTTCGTCTGAATTTTTGTGTGAAGTACATGAATATTAAAGAAGAAACTATTGACTTTAATGATTCTTTAGTGAATTATATTGATAACTTAGACTTGACCTTTGATTTGACAACGTTTTTTAATAGGCCTTACTGAGAGACTCGGTTCCTAATAAGGCACAAAATCAAGGTTTCTAAGATTATTATTTTCTCACGTTTTATAGTCATTTTGCACAAAATTGGGCCTTATTAAACACCAGTAACTTAGTGGCTATATTTTCCCAAAAAGTTTCTATTAAAAGGTTTCGATCAAAAATCTTTAAATTTGTAGCTGATTCATTAAACGGTCGCCAAAAAGTACAGGTCTTTTATAAAAGAGCTAGAAAATTGAAGATTGGTAAGGGAATAAAATATAAAAATAAAAAATAAAAAAAATAGAAACTTGCAAACCTGAAACTTTAGAAATCGTTAATTTTGTATTCCTTGCAAACAATAAAATGTTTAGAGCTTTGCCTAAATAATCATCAACTTAGCAAAAAGAAGTGATATTCCATCAAAAACATTTTAAATGACCAATTTATTGCATGCCCGGAAAAGTACTGATATCAACGAGGACCAAACCATTGAAAGATTTTATCTAGAAAATCTTTTATATGTGAAATCTATGCTTCGGTCGTTCCTTCCCTATATCCTTTGTACACATGGCCCCAAATACAGGGCTCATTTTACAATGGATTTGTGCCTTATTCATACAGTTTTCGAAAAAAATTATTCATTATAAATTTACTTTATAATGTTAACTTTTATTTGAAATATTTTCTCAAAAACGAATCAACTAAAAATTATAAAACATGAGAGCAACTTTCTTTTGTAGCCAATAATATCAAAAGCACTAAGTATCAAACACATATATATATATATATATATATATATATATATATATATATATATATATATTATATACTTCGCATTTGCAATATTGTATTTTAAAGAATAATTATTGTGTAGATATTTTTCTCAAATACGCCATCGCTAGATTTTCCGCCGTAGACTCTACAGCTCACCTTCCCTACAGGGAAATCAACCACAGTTCGAAAATTAATAGAAACATCCTGTACATATGAAACATACATATAACTTTTTTTTCCTTTTATCTCTCTGAAATAAACAATTAAGTTAAAATGAATAACGAGACGCAGAGCAACAAAGCACTAATTCATTGTATACTACAGAAATAAATTACAAGAGATTTGATAAAAGGAAAGAGCAAACAAATTAAAAGTTTTATATCGTACACACATACATAAAAAAGACGAACTACGGCTATTAAGGAATTGGGGCGAACGAACGTGGAAAAAAATAAAATCATTCGTGATTGCTTCATAAAAAAATTACTTGTAACTAATTACAGGAACCATTCTGATTAACAATCAATGCAAAATATACGTTTTATATATGTACGAGTAGAGTATATGCGTGAAGACTTTTCGTGGTAATAAAGAAGTTATATAAACTTTTAACGACCATGCTATACAAAAGGTTCAAAGAAATTATCGTACGTCAAATTTTTAATATCATTAACACCACTGATCAAATTTCGACATAGTCAATTTTTATTGATTCGATTATGTTTTATTTCAAAAGATATTGTTTCTGTGTGTTTTTTTTCTTTTTTTTTTATATAGAGTTTGAATTTATTTAATGAAATTTATTACAGTTTATTAACATCATGGTAGAGAATATATTTAAAGTTCAGAGGTTAATCGTTATAAGTGACATGTAAGGATCACATCAAAGGAATTATTTTTCACGTTATGAATTTTGTTGACAAATGAAAAAATAAATAAAAATACAGACGAGAAAGAAATGAGAAATGAACGCAATCCATTAAAATAAATTACGTTTTTTTTTAATATTAAAACATCTGTTTTATTTTTTTTATTTTTTATTTTTTACATTTATATATATATATATATATATATAATATATATATATAAATGTATATTTATATACATATATATATATATATATATATATATATATATATATATATATATATATATGTATATATTTATTTATTTATATATAAATACATTTTTTCTGTAAGTTGAATCATAAACATATAAGAATAGACTACGGGATCAGGCGTGAAAAGCGATAGAGGAATAAAAAGAGAAAGCTGCACAATAGTATTTCTTTTTTTACTCTCTCTTGTGTGCCATATATAGCATATATGGCATATATACGTGCCGTGTGCCGTATATATACAGTATATATTATATACATACAGTATATATTATATGCATACGGCACACGGCACACATACGCTTTATATAAACTTGTAAAACGCAGATAGTATTTACATAGCATGTTAAAGTATAATACTGCCATTATGCTTAAGGCAAGGATACCAATCTTATGCAACTTTCTTTTTTTATTCCTCTATCGCATCCACTTACACAATTCTTCCATTGCTAAAGTGGTATTTTCTTATGTCTATTGGTTGAATTCACACCGTAATTATAAGCGACTAGCCTTTTGGATTAATTATTAATACTATTATTACTATTTGAACTATTGAAAAACTTGTTGAAAAATCAAGATAATAAACTAAATATAGCAAAAGAAAAAATCTCCTATATGTATCAGTAAAGAAGTTGATAAAACTCAGCGTTCACTGCCTACATTTTTTTTGGAAAATTGAAAAATTTTGAAATATTAAGCAACTCGAATCCTGTTGGATAGTATTGTATTAAAAACTATTTGTAGTAAAAAAGATCTAGATCTTTTTAAGAAAATATATTTCTCATTCGTTACGACATTTTAAATTTATAAAATCAAAGGTGGCAATAATCAACTAAGTTTTGTTAGGAATAAACAATGACCTACAAGTCTTGTATTTTAAAGACTGAAAGTAAACCGTATGGATACGTATATTCATAAGTTTGAAATTACTCGAAAGCAAGCTTCGTTAATAATTTGTTATAGTTGGATAGCTTTGTTCTGGAAGTTATGACTAAACTATTCAATATAGATTTGAGTTTCAATATTCGATAAGATTGCAACCATTTTTAAACCATAATTAACAACTCAGATTTTACATGATAAATTTGAAAATAAGTTTTTGCGTTGAAAATAAGTTTTTTCATCTGCTCAACACGTTAAACGTTGAGCCAATGCATTGAGCCAATAATGCTTACAAAGATTTGCCTTCTATGGTAACATTACGAAGACATTAGATTAAGTAACACTCACTACTAATAATATACATATTTATCTGGGTTCAAAAGGTTAAAATATAATAAATTTTGTTTTAAACATCAGTTTTTTATGTCACTGAAAAAAAAGTAAAAAAAAAAGAAAGAACATTCTTGATAAATATAAATTTAAGCAAACTTATGAATGAAATTCTCATTTAATTTCTAACACACATGTAAACAAATCGCAGAGAAAATGTCAAACCACTTCTATATACAAGTTATAGAAGTAAAACTTGGATTACTAAGATCTATACTAAGTAGCAAATGTGGGTTATGTTTTGTTTGAAATTTGATGATTTTAGATCAAAGCCTTCCAACGTTCATAATTTTTATAAATCCTACTTTTAGAATCAAAGAACCTTCAATAGTAAATCGGATGAAATCTCAACTTCCATTTTCAACACGGAATATAAAACCCATCTCAAAAAAAAACACAAAAAACTGTTTCAAAATAAAAACATATTTAGTTTAGATGATCGCCGTGATTTTTAAACATGATAACATAAAAAACAAAGGAGGTTTTAGAAGTGTGTATACCAAGTTTATAAGGAAAGTTGTTTTTTTCCAATTTTTCAATCGTTTTGTGCTGAATCCATTTGGTTTTTGAGTAAATGTACAATTTTTTTTGTAAAAATTTTTTCGAAAACTGATATAACATGTCAAACCAACGAAACATTTTACGGCGAATTAAAAAAAGGGATTTAAAAAAAAAACAGTTTTGAACAATATTTATTTAAGTGTGTGTTTATAGTGATATTTTGTATTCTTAAATACGTCGTATTCGTCTGTATATAGAGAACAGACGAATAATAATTACTGTAAGCACTAGAGATACAACATATATATTTGAAAAAGTTCAATGTTAAAATCTTAACTATAGTACAAAGTACCTTATTCATTTATTCATGTATACAATATATACTCCAACACTTAAACTCACTAAAACATCATCATTATTACCCTTTTTTTTTCTAAATGTACATATATACTTACCATAACCTATTTTATTTTAGTAGTGAAATTACCCAACATGTTTATTCACGTCATTAACAACACTTATTATAATTAATATACTTAAAAGTATAAAAAAGAAAAAATAATAATATTCATATATATAGTACCAGGACGTGTATACATATATATATATATATATATATATATATATATATATATATATATATATATATATATATATATATATATATATATATATATATATTTATATAAAAAAATAAAATATATATATATTTAAATAAATATATATTATATTTATATATATATATATCTATATACACCTACCTATCCACTTGATGACTGTTATATGTAGTATATGTGTATATAGTATATGTATATGATTTAGTTAATAATTAATCATATACATAAAAGTATTTATGTATGTAACTATAATATATGTAAATGTTAGTATACATAATTATTATTATTATACAAAAACATTTACCAAATATTTTATGAAATATGTCATAACTGTTTTAGCGAATATCCTGAAAGGAAATAGAGCTATTGGTATCGTACCGACTTCAAACTTTTGCAAAAATTTCTTCAAATGTCCATCGATCCTTCCTAGTAGATGTCGAAAATCACCATCTGTATCACCACCAAGTTCGTTAATGGGTGAAATCGGACAAGGTAGAAGGGGGGTTTGAAGGAACGGGGAAACACAAAATTTGACATATCTCCCTTAATATTTGAAAAATGGAAAAATATATAAGAAGTAAAATTGTAGGTACTGTAGTTTTGTTACTCATCATTTTTTCTATTACACTCATATTTTCAGAAATATAGACGCAGAAATATTAAAATATTGTTTAAGATTGAAAATTAAATTCCTTAATATCTCTGCACACATTAGAGTTTAAGCAAAAACGATAATGTGATGAATTGTAGCAAACATAAAATATTATATTTTGTGTTTCCTTCTTTCTTTATGCCCCCTTTACCCTTGACGTATGCCATTTATTAATAAAATTAGCCTTGCAATTACTAAAATCATATGCAACATTTTATTTTACTTACCGCTACCCCATAGATGATACTGACGTATGAGTTAATTTTTCATATCATTGGCAGTATTACTTTGTTGTCAAAGATCGACTTTATTATTCACATATTATTATTTGTGGATACCTAGGCGTCACACGTTGGTGTAAGCTCAACTAAATAGTTAAATATATAATCAATTAAATATTAAATGGCATGTTTGTCTATATAGTATACAATAGTTCTTTCGAACTACGTCTTATGTAGCTTTAATATAATTTTATATAAGTGTGTATTGTGACGCTTAAGTATATACATTTAAGAACATGTCTTCAATTTTTAACACTAACACAGGAAACCGGAGTATCAATATCACATCTCGATAGCACAGTACTGGTCGGATAACCCAGAAGTTTTAAATTCAATCCCATACAAAATGTATATGCTTTTTCACATTGATGTAAAAGAGCAAGTAAGTAACACTAGTCATCTCCATTAGGTTAGGCTAGGTTAGGTTAGGTAAGAGTGGCTGTCCTGGGGTGGGACACACTTGGACCATAGGGTCCGTTGTGGTACCGAAAAAATGGGTTTTCTCATACACGGCGACCACTTCATGAACCATTTGGAGCGGTTTAAGAACAGCAAGAGTGGTTTGACGTCAACGGACTTAAGATCGGTGAGGTTGTCAAAGAAAGGCTGACTCAGAACGGTCCATCTCATCATGGCAAGAGCTGGGCAGTGGCAGAGAACAGGATACATCGTTTCCTCCTCCTCTCCACTGTGACAGCTCCTGCAATAATCGTGATGCACAGGTAGGCTCAGTTGTTCAGCGTGCCTGCCGCCTAGCCAGTGTACTGTAATAGCCGCAACAAGGTACTGTAATAGCCCGATTGTATGGTACTCCGACCATATCTGTCTTGTACCACAAGTGCGTTTCTCCCTCCATCTAAGATTGTCCTTTCTTAAGATATCCTCATTCAAGAGCAGCTTGCAGTTCACAAACGGAACTATTGATACTGCATATCGACAGCCTTGTGTCGTTTCTAGCAAGCTTGTCAGCTTCAAAATTCCCTAGAATGTCCCTCTGCCCCACTACCCAAATCAGGTGTACATTAATTTGTTCAACCAGCTCATTTAGGGACGTTCGACAGTCCCTCCAACTTTTGAGGTTAGTTAGACAGCTTAAGGATTTTTGCACTTCTTGGCTGACGATGAGGATAGTAATGTCGCTGCATATTAAAGAGTTCAGTCTTATCCATTCGCATACCTTGTTAATAGCCATCATTTCCGCTTGATACTACAGTGATCCGGCAGCAGGAATGATAACCGCAATGAAAAATCTGGATTTTCAGAGTAAACCCTACAACCTACTTTCCTGTCTAACGAAGATCCGTCTGTATATCATAACACGCCCATTGGCTTAACCAAGTTCTCATCCCTTTCCTGTCTGGTGGGTACGTTTACTTCGAACTTGTTCCTGAAGTTAGGAGAGGGTAGAACGTAGTCCAAGAATCTTGGAAGTGAGTCCCTTCGTAAGATATCCATTAGTACACCATAATCGTATAGGCAATAATCCTATCAATGAATTGATTGAAACGTAAATTTACAATTAAATATGTAAAAAAAGACACGAGAGTTAGCAGACGAGGTGAACTACATTTTCGCGAATCACTATAGTGTTAAGAATGTTCTTTAACATTTGATTAGTATTATTCCACCAGCTTGGTCACTCCACCACCACTAATAATTTACATACCTGTGATTACATACCGGTCATAGATATTAACATTGATAAACATTGAACTATCCGTATCTTTTTGGTAATTCTCTAGGAGCTCACATGATTCACGACAGAAAATTTTGGTATGTAATATTAAATTTATGACAATTATTAATCATTCGAAACCACAGGATACAATTTAATAAAACGAATTTATTTATGCAGTAAAGAATGTATTTATTGACATTTTACTTTTACAGGGGAAAATAAAATTTGTAAATAAAAATATTTAAATAAATTGTTTTCTTTTAAAGGTAACTATCACGAGAGCTAATCATTATAATAAAATTATAATAATATTTTTATATTTATATTTATGTTATTTTATTTTTTGATTTTATCAAAAAAAAAAAAATAGAAACCACATAGTAAAAATTTTGCACGAAACTCAAATTTATTTACAACTTTGATATTCAATAAAACTGTACACTTTAACAATTTATTTTATTTGATGATATTTTTGTTAATATAAAAATGTTTAAATATTTTGATGGCTTGCTTTTATATATTATTTACATTATTGTATTGCCCTAAATAAATATGTATTAATATAAATTTCCGTTATTGTTATCGAACATACCTAGTAGAATTATGTCGAAAATGACCACTATTAAAATTATATTTTCTGTTAGTTTAATATTGTATTTACCTGAAAGATTTGCGATTTACGATTTACGATTGGAAATTAAAATCCTAAACATCTGTATTATATAAATTAGAGTTTTTGAAAAAATTATCGGATACTTATAGTAAATATGATATTCAATATTATATGGATAGCCACTGTAGCGGTAACAGTTTTAATCCGATTTGACTGAAAATTAGTAAGTAGTATGTTCCTGGTATTGTGTTTCTCATGACGACGTTTTTTTTGTTTGAGGATTTTAAATTCTCGAATTTTTCAGAATTCAATGATATTGAAAGAACTCTCCATGATAAGTTAAAAGTTTATTAAAAAAAGAGAAGTCACGTTTCAGAAGTTTCTAAATCGGACCAAGTTTGGGCCAAGCTGTGCAAATTTAATGAAAAAATTTTCCTTTTTTAAAATAAACAGGTTTTGTTTATTTTAAACATTTTGAAACTTTTTGTCTTAAATTCAGTATACACCTGGTATTAATAATTAACTCAACAATTATTATTAGCAAATAACTCAGTTAGTTGTTATTTTTACTTCTTCTTTCTTAACATAATTTCTATTTGCTTGACTTGTATGTAGGAATGTAATGGAATATTGTAATTTTGTTTTCACCCACTTCCGGACAACAGGGTAAACTGAAATTTTTCAGACGTATTAAGGACCAATAACAATACAATACAAAAATTTGCATTGTTTGGTTCATATTGCGAAAGTATGTTTCCGTTTGTTGATGTGAATCATTTATTGCGGCGGGTTAAACCGTTTGTTACCTAGCAACGGTCCGTCGACGTTTTCTCACCACGCGTCAACAAATTGTTCAAAGGTGATATTACAGATAAAAATCCATTTTAGAAAGATGCTGATAGATGGCAGTACATATTCAGGTTTAATAACTCATTCAAAGGTGGCAATGCATATTTTCTATACAATATAGTTATTAATAATAATAATAGTTTAAATAACTGATTGAAAGAATTGAGTCGTCCCAATTTTTAAGAAATTATTTAATTTTTAACTTTTTAGTATTAAATTAATATGTATTTTTTAAATAAAGAATAATTTTTTTATTTAAAAAATCTGAATATTTTATTTTTGATTATGCCATATTTATTTTCTTTAACAAACCAGCCTTTCATGCACATTTTTATACAAAATATTTTCGGCGTTTCACATTTGCCAGACATCGCCGCGACGACTTAATTTTTTTAACTCAATTATTGTATAAATCTTAACCAGAGTGATTGCTCTTAAGCAGAGTTACAACTTCAACTCGGCTTGAAACGTTTTAGAAAGTAACTATAATAAAATTTCAAATTGTAATTATCAGTTGATTGCTACAATCGTAATTTCGGCGGTGTCCGAGGGGTTAAGATGATAGACTTGAAATCCATTTCAAATTTCGGATTTTACATTTATGTAAAAATAAAAATGATATGAAAGTTAGAAAAGAATCAGATAATCAAACGTGTGTTCAAGCCAAAGAAAATTTTGAAACAAGAAAATATCAAAAACATATTTCATGAAATATATTGTTCATAAAATAAATAGAACATTTTAATGTAATTAATGTTATTACATAAATGTATTTAGTGCTGACATTTTGTGTATATTACTTTTATACACCAAACATTATGTTCACTTAACACAAGTGAGTAAAGTGATTGATTCTTTAATAAAGAGGAATATTACATACATACATATACTTTATATACAGTACCTATATAAACATATATATATATATATATATATATATATATATATATATATAAATTTATATACACATTTACGTTGTTAAGTACCAACTACATTAAAGTACGTACATTAGTTTGTTGTTGTATATAACACCTAATTTTAACAAACATTATTTTCATACTACTTGAAAACCGTTGAATATTCTTTCTTTCAATCAGTCAATTTATTCTAAGAAAATACAAGGTTGATATTTTACTAATTGTGATTTTTAGTAGGTAAATCCGTGACAGGTCAGTCTAAAACAATATTCTTATTTCTACGTAAAATGTCTGTGACATAAGAAGTAATGTTTTCCGTAACTTGTCGCGGTTTTTTGGCTCTCTTTTTAACTATAAAAAAAGGAGCACTGTCGAATCTATACAGATTCATATACTCGAAACAAAAAAACAAAAACATATTTAATTTTCTTCAATATTTTTTATATTTATATTCAAACAATACTAATTTAAACAATGATCAATACAACAATGGTAACTTCAAACCGCACTACTGTTCCTTTCGGACTGAATTTAAGAACTATTTTCCTTATTATTTTCTTTTTGCAATTAGATTGTGTGCTGAGGTTTTAAAATTATTTCACTAGTTTTATTTACAACAAACTTTCTATAGATACTGTACATAATACTGAGACGTTGCATGTGTGCATATACCACTTGCTGAGAATAGTAAAAAAATCCATCTTTTATAAATATTTATCTTCCAACAAATAGGGCAAAAACCGTTTTCTTGGTTTCAAATTTCATCGTAAATTAATGTATCAATAAGTTGTTTTTGAACAAAATTTACTGAAATGTTTTTAATTTTTAATGTAAAATTTGCCACTTTCAGTCAATTGGTAAATTTTACTCATGCAAAGAATTCCTACTTTGATAGTGAATATGTCTTGGGCAATTCTTAAGGGGACGGTTATTCTGAACATTTATTCAAAATTTTATTACATTCTGCTGAAGAATGGGTCATCCTATCTTACGGACATTCTACCTGAAATCGAAATTTTTTTTAAACCTATTGATTTTTTTAATTTTACACAGAATTCAGCTTGTAATATTATTTTACGACAACTATAGTTGAATGAATACTAACACAAACTTCATAATTTCAAAGTAAATACCCCTTCAGAAGTTCAATCTTTCTATATAAATGTACGCTTTCAATTATTAATTATTAATCTCTTTATTATTAATTGTTTATTATTAATAGGGTTTCTAGAACACTGGGCTAGAAACCCTATGGTTCTGGATTAGATACGTGGGTAAGATTCATTCCTCATTCATCAACTATGTCTTACGTAACCTTAATCGAAATTAACATTATTATTGTGATATTGTTTTAATTATTAATGATTTTCATCTAATTTTAAATCATAGCAAACAATGCCACTTAAATCCAGCACCAAATCATTCACAATTTATCTAATATAGGATACGCCCCATAGAAAAAATTTGGTATTTTAGTCATCGATTTCAATTAAAATGAGTTTATAGTATAAATAGGACACATACTCGAATAACCCAATAAAACAAATATTTGAGATTTTTGTTACGAAAATCTTAAATATTTGGTTTATTTAATAATATTTCATTTTTTTCCTAAAAAACGGCCCATTCAATACTAAATAAATATATAAACAAGTGAATAAGAGTTTAAAACAAGTGAAAATGACAACTGAGTTAATTGGTTAAATACCTGGTATAACACGGATTTTATGAAAAAAGATTCAAACAAAAGTTGTTTATTTTTAAATAAGAAACATTTTTTGTTCTTAAATTTATGTTAATCTCTTAATTTTTTTTTTCTTAATTTAAAACAAAAATCTCTTACGGTTTCAAATTCAGTCAGGACATTCCATTTTCCTTCCGAATTATAAAGATTTATTTTTATCGAAAACTATTGTTACTTATATTTGTGGAATATTACTTTTAAGGAGAAGAACTATTGTGAAGAGTAGATTCGCAATATTTGTCCTTAAAACGATTACTCAAAAATGATCGTTGCATTTTTTGCAGTAGCGAAGGAATAAATAGGGAAAAGACAAGGAACTTCAAAGAAACATTCACCCATCATTACCCCGCATCAACTCAGAGATATACTTCGAACATACAACAAAGTAATGTTTATATGTATAAAAGTATATTCATCCATATTATTTATCTACTTTAAGATATTATTATTCCATGACGTATGTGATGTAGAGAAGGAGCTTTTGTAACTAACTTCAAGAACCTGCTGGTATTATTAGTTTTACTATTTATATATTTAAGTTAAAATTATTAATTATAATGTCGGTTTTCATAACATTATGTAAATATTTGAATATATATATATATATATATATATATATATATATATATATATATATATATATGTATATATATATTATATATTTATATTATATTTATGTATATATATATATATATATGTTAGCGATTATTTTGGTCGTACTTGTTTGATTTGCCTTTAAGAAATCGCTCAAGCCAACATATATATCTTTTATATATATATATATATATATATATATATAGGTGAGTCATAGATTTTGAAATGGTGGATAGGAAATGAAATTCTACGATGAAAAGTCCTTGGTCATTTTTGTACCTGACCCACCGTTAATGTGAGGGGAGCGAGATTTCCCCACCACTAGCATAGATCGAGTCAAGTTTATGTGTTTCGAATCTGGTAGAGTTTTTATAGCAGAGTTTTGCAACATTTTGTATTTTACCGAAGAATCTAATTAACTGAATTATTCAAATTTTATTAGATTTCTTAAGATGAAATTTCATTATATAAATGTTTATCAATTTTTGGTTTATTAACTGTTTCTCTACAGTAGTAGAGGGAGATTCGTTAGGGGAGAGCTCGCTCCCCTAGCGAATCTCTGCTGCCGCTTCGTTCGTTCCCCACCATTTTTCATTCCGTTAACGCGCTTCTCTAATTGGTTACTTTATTTAATTAATATTTAATTAACGGTGGGTCAGGTGCAATAATGTCCAAGGACTTTTCATCTTAGAATTTCATTCCCTATCTACCCTTTCAAAAAACTCCATGACTTTTGACTCATGGTATGTATATATGTATACATATTAATGTACATGATATAAACTTTTCGTTCATTTTATATATTTTGACGTAAATACTCTTTAATTTTAAGTCAACTTACAATATTTAATATATATTATATAGATATTATTATTATTTTATACATATATATATATATATATACTACCTACCTACTTGATGTAATATGTATTTAGTTTTAGATATTTACTATATATATATATATATATATATATATATATATATATATAAAGTTTGTTTAGAACTAAACTATAATTATATCGTGAAATATTAATAATTTAAAAAAAGCAGATATCTTTTGAACACAACAGAAAAACTATATTATATTAACTTATTCTCTACTTTATCACTTTTTTACTTCACCTGTATTTAAGAAAATCTTGCAATTCGATCTCATTGCCGTATCTATTTGAAAGTTTGCAAATATATGCAATTTTTACGATTATCACTACGTAGAAATTAAAATTATGGTGGAAGCAATGGTAAAGTTTACGAAAATCATAGATTTATTTAGCTGCTAATAAAAACTATATTGCATAAAATCATTTCCTCGTTTCTTGGCATTCAGGTAAAAATTGATTAATTCAAATATCATTTAGAATTAGCTACGCTGAAAAGCTAGCCTTTATTGTAGACCTTTAGTGCTTACAAATGACTTGAAGGGTGTGACTGGGTAAAATTGGCTGATGTATGTTCCGCTAGGGGAAAAAATATCTAAACAGTACAAATTCGTCTACCAAAAAATTTTCCTTTCATACAGACAAACAACTCTATTGTTCAATTTAGCATGTACATATCAATTACTAGTGTCAAATAAAGCCCACTTCTTGAAAAATGATAAAAACGTAAAATTGCTTTATTCCTTTCAGGAAATTCGCTAAAACAAACAAAAAACACCACTATATTCAAGAAATATTTCAAAAAACTGATTAGTCAATATTATAAACTTGTTCTATGGATACATTATTGATTAATATGGCTTTGCTGTCTAACCGAAAACACGTTTGACTAAAAGTGGTGTTGTATTTTGTCTACTGATATTTCTGCTTACATGTTGGATATTTAGAACTAATTCAACAATTATAAAAAATGAAGCCGTCGTAGTGACGCCTGTCAGAAGCGAAACATCGAAACTTTTTGTATAGAAAATATTCATGAAAGGATGGTTTATTAAAGGAAATAAATATGGCATAATCATAAACAAAATATTCTGATTTTTGTTAAAGAAAAAAATTATTCTGTATTTAAAAAATACATATTAATTTAATACCAAAAAATTAAATAACTTCTGAAAAATTGAGACGGCTCAATTCTTTCAATCAGTTACCTAAATTATTATTATTAACTATTTTGTATAGAAAATATGCATTGCCACCTATGAATGACTTTTTGAACACGTATATATACCGCCATCTATGAGCATCTGTGTGCATCAATGGTATATGTAATACCACCTATGAACAAGTTGTAAATCACGTGGCGAGAAAATTACGCTAGGCCGTTACCAGTTAACAAACGGTAACAAACGTTCTTACCCGCCCTAATAAATGTTTCACATCATTAAAGACATTTCATTACTGGGCTTTATATAAAGTTGGGCCTTATTAGGCTACAGTACGTTTTATAGACTTTGGTGTATACATCACAAATCATATTTTAATGTAATACACCTATTTACATGTCAGTATTTACATGGTATTAAAACCATCAAATTAGTTGTTCGATTTCTGCTATTATTTTTATTTCTGGTATTATTTCCACTTCAGTATGCAAAAAAATACTACACAAAATCCTTGTTCACAAAGCCGCAAGCAACAGCTTTTATTAACATACTTTATTTCAATTAAATGAGTTTCAGCTTTTCCCGAATACATTTATTCTCACCATATAAGATATACAGACAACACAAGTTGGGAAATTGTGGTAATAAACTATAATAGCGATTTAATTTGTATGAGAAAAAAAATTCTATTAAAAAATATTATGTAGAGAAACGTAAAAAAAAACAAAACAAGAAAATATAATTTGTGTTTAATAAATACCATATGGTACTCACATAGCCTTTTTTTTCTACGAAGAGAGAAATACAATAAAGATGGAATTATTTTAATTAGAGTTATTTCAAATTGTTTGATAATAATGGTCGTACTATCTATAGTAGATTAGACAATATATTTCTCATCCTATTTAAATAGTGTGATAATTGTTTTATTTAAAAATAATCTGTCGTCAAATACTCATATTACTTGCATATATGTTACTTTATTCGATTTTGAAATCAGCAGTATTAAAAAAAAGGGGCGGTTGATTGACTAAACTGTCGGCGTATGGACAAGAACGAAGTAACCGGCTATGCTTGAGAAGGTTTTCTGCAGTTTCCTTCACGAGCTCCAGATGAATATCGGCATAGTTCCTATCATAGTCGGCTGCAGCCGCATATTCTACCAATTCTTAGTCTACTCACAAATTCCTTCCACTCCACTCACATCCTCACATCGTAAGGCATCACAATGGACCTTATGTTCGAAGTGTAGCCCGTCCAGGGCAGCCTTTACATCTACCTCTCTTAATATATAACTGGGAAAAAATATACTACTAAGGAATATAATGTAATTTTGAAATTTGTAATTTAATTACAAAAATCAATGATAAGTTTGTCGTAGATATTGTCTGCACAGTATGCCTACTTGGAAACTGGGAATTTATGGGTTCGAATCCTGACATCGGCTGTTTGTCAATTATTAAGATGAAAAAAAGGGGGTGGTTAATTGACTAAAATGTCGGCGTATGGACAAGAACGAAGTAACCTGCTATGCTTGAGAAGCTTTTCTGCAGTTTCTTTCAAGAACTCCAGATGAATATCAGCATAGTTCCTATCATAGTCGGCTGCAGTCGCATATCCTACCGTTTCCTAGTCTATACACAAAAATTCCTCCCACTCTACTCACATTCTCACATCCTTAGATATCATAATGGACTTTATGGTCGAAGTGTAGCCCATCCAGGGCAGTCTCTACAATCTATCTATCTATCTTGTCGTACATAGTAAACGATAGCTCATTCAAGCTATGTCTTACGTAACCCTAATGAAAATTGACAATAGTAGTATATTGTGACAATTTTCACAAATAATAATGTGCAATAGTAAGTTAATATGGATTACAAAGTAATACTGCCATTGACATAAAAATTGAATCATTCCTCAGAATCATCTATCATGTAATGGTAAGCACTTTTTGGTAGAAATCCAGAGGTCCAGAGTTCGATAAGAGGTGGACGAGTTATTATCAATATTTAATTACTAAGGAAAATCATAAAACACCTTCGCTCATACGTAAATATATATATTTGTGTGTGTTTTGATGTGATTATTACTAAACAAATAAACTTAGGACACAAACTATGGGTTAAAATGTATTATATTCAAATAAAGTTGAAAAATTTTAGAAAACATATCATTTTTTATGTGTGTGGAAATTGTTCGCATAAAAGACAAATGATCGAAACAAAATCTCGGATCATTATCTCAAACTAGCTATGAAACAAGGTCATAGATGTATATGATATCATTATTATTCAACATCACAAACTTTCATCTTTTTCGTCTGTCGTCAATATAATAATGAGCTATCAATGATATATAAATTATCAGATATAGTACATCCTTTTTATTTAAATTATCTTGATATCGAGAAATGTATATAGTAATGTAGACGAAAATTATAACAGAGAAGAAAATTTTATTTATTCTATCCTGAAAACATAATACATTTTGAAGTATATATAAATAGCAATATTATACAGTTGATTAAACAATTTTTTTAATAAAAAAATATTCAATCTATTTATTTAATTGCCTTGTATGTCCTCTTTCTGATTTGTGTCCTCGTTTTAATTTTCATCTAAAAAATATGTCCTACAGAAAAGGGTATACCTTATTGATTGTTAGGTAAAATGTTTCTTTAAAAAGTGATTCTTTAAAAGACAAATGTACGTCACTATAAAAAAACAAGTAGAAATATAGCTCCAATTAGTGTTCCGTGACCGATTCTTAGATCGTGACAGTAATCCGTGAAAAAAATATTTTAAAAGCGTGTAAGATCAAAAAGATATTACATACATCGTGACAAATATGTTTTGTTCAAAAACTTCTCGTATAAACCAATTGTTCAGCATTTAATAAGGAAATCAGCAGTTTAATTGTTTATAACGATTGATCGCGCTTGAATTTTCTAATCTATAGAAATTTTAGTTCAAATCTATGTCGCAATGTTCATGATCAATATTTAAGTATTTTTCCTGAAAATTATTTCAACATACTAAGCTCTTGTTGTTTTTATTGAAAATAACAACTTACTTAGTTAATTGCTTAAATACCCGGTATATACTGAATTTATGATAAACAGTTTCAAACAAAAGTTGTTTATTTTAAAAAAAGGAACATTTTGTGTTTAAGTTTTTGTTCTATCCCTGACGATTTTAAAGATTTTGCCTATTTTTCCCAAATATGGTCCTATTTTGTCCATTGAACAAACTTGATCTTACCAATAAGCACTTTTTTTGAAGCCCGTCCGTAGCATGTATATTTGTTTCAAATGTTTTTCAGAAGATTAATATATGAAGAATTTCATGTCACAAAATGCCCCTCGCTTACAAACATTTTAGTTGTTTTTTGGAAAATGTGAACTTTCTGTACAAACGAAAAATAGTATTTATTTAATTTCTTATATTTTGCCAACCCTTTCACCTTATTTACTAACGCTTCCATCAACTTCACCACACATCATTAGCGATCAAAATTAGCGGTCTGTTTGCATATATTTTAGTAGATCTTGTTGTACGTCATTAATTTTTCGGTTTTTGGGAGAATGTTTCGAATAAAAGTTGTATGTATATTTATAATGAACAACTTTATCCGTAGCATTTTTTCGCAAACCAAATGAATAAGGCAAAAATCCATTATAAAGCATTATTGAAAATAAGTGCTACTTTACATTTGTTATAAAAAAGCCTAAACACAGATGATCTTGCACTTTTCACTAGAGTGTGGACATCAATATCTTGTCGCTTTTAGTGAATCACAGACTTTTCCAGAATATTCTTCGTATTTACCAACAAACTTTGCTCATAAAAATAATTTATGACCCTAAAATCAATCGTTATTGGGTTTTGCCGGATCTGTATGTGAATATACAAAGTTTGTTGGTTGTTACGAAGAGAATCCTGGAAACATGTGTTTACAACTAAAGCTGACTAGAGTCCAAGAACTAGTACACTAAAAAGCTAAATCCTACAAAATAATAGTCAAACATTATTCAAATAATATGATTTTCACTAAAATACTTTTGCAAGCTTTGACTGCATAAACAACAGTAAGGACATTTCTACGTATGACCCAACATTTAGATTGAATATTTTTCAACGGGTTTTAACTGAACATTTATAGACATGTTTGATAAAATATTTTGTAAGATAAAATTTTATACAGAATAATAATTATATTTATTTTGCGCCTATTTATATTTATAATATACGAAATGTTATTTTATACAAAATTTTGTATTTAATTACAACCACGTCTAGACGTTCTGTGTACAGAACTCTGTGTGCGAACATTGTATGGATGGAATATATATAACTTTCTGTATTTGTACAGGATATTTATTTTATTATTTCTTTGATTTTTCAAAATTTGTTTATATTGAAATAACGTGTGTTTTTATTTTATTTTATTTTTCCAATCTAAACAATGAAAAATAATATTTTTTTAAAGATTTTTTTGATTATGAATATCCATATTTTATATGCAGATGTACATATTGACGTCAAAAGTCGAGCTATCATTTCAAAATTTTATAATTGATATTATTAGAATAAAAACAAACAATTTTTATTGGAAACATTTTTCCGAAATCCGGATAAATAAGGTAAAAATAAATTATAAAATTGTTTAAATGATAGCTCAACTTTTGACGCTATTTGTATACTTGGCTTCAAAAGACGAGCTATCATTTAAAACTTTTATGACTGATTTGTGCCTTATTTCTTCGGATTTCGGAAAAATGTTTCCAATAAAAATTGGTAGTATAGTTATATATATATAACTTTAAGCTGAAGTATTTTTTCCAAAACCGAATAAAAAAGGTACAAATTAATTATAAAATTTTGAAATGATAGCTCGACTTTTGACGCTATTTGTACGTATACTAAACACACAAAAGATTCACACAAGAAAGTACAATTTTTTGTCTATTCATACATTGTTAGTATGTTTGCGTTTCTGTTACATTATTCTAACGGAGGTGACAAGCGTATACTTAATTTCTCATTTAAGTAATATGTTTAGATATTATTGTGATATCAATGTCTTGATAGGTAGATAGATTGTATCGGCTAGCCTGGACGGTCCACACTTCGACCATAAGGTCCATTGTGATGCCTAAGGATGTGAGGATGTGAGTGAATTGCAAGGAATTTTATGTGTAGACTAGGAATTGGTAGGATGTGCGGCTGCAGCCGACTCTGATAGGACCTATGCCGATATTCACCTGGAGTTCGTAAAGGAAACTGCAGAAACCCTTCACAAGCATAGCCGGTTACTTCATTCTTGTCCATGTTGGGATTAAAACCCATAACCTCCCAGTTCCAAGTAGACATAACGCCTTTGACCAATCGGCTACTTGGACGGTCATCAATGTATTAATATGCATAGTCTTGCACGCCTTTTCTGAGACTTGGACCCAAGACCTCAAAATTTCAGATCATTGCTATGTTCACTGAGCTACCCAGATGCTATGGTAGAACGGCGATAATTTCTCCTATCACTTCCGGTAGTATAACATATCCGAAAAGCAACCATACTTGCAATGGCTGGATAGATATAAAAAGTTTACAGTTAAATATATGTAAACCAGTCAACCAGATAGTGAGAAATTATACACGATCCACTATCTGGGTAGATCAGGCAGCAGATCATTGGTCTTGAATGCTAGAGGTCTTGAGTTCATTACCCAGCCAAGGTACATAAGATTTTTCGTATTAACTTTTGATGTCAAAATAAAGTTCAGACTACTAAAAAACTGCTTTCTACATAATGTCTGCATTCAGTACCGTTTCAAAATCCGGTGTTGCAACTTCCTTGGCAAGATTCAAGAGATTCCTTAGTGCACTTAATATCCGAGATGAATTGAAAGGGTTCCGTATATTTATCTTGATATCTCTCATTTTACGCACGCTGAATTTTCAAAACTTATTTTAAAGTCAGACATTGTCTGAAAAAATTCGAGAAAAGATTATTTTGCCGTTTCGATGTTCATCAATCTTCTGTTTCATTTATCTTGATATACTGGCAATCGCGTAAAAATTGTTTAAAATAGTATCATTCGAAACCCCATTGTGGCTCCTGTCTTTTTAATATAAGTCACAATTCAAATAAAAACATAGTTACATACAATATAAAACCAACTACAGGTATGCCAAAAAGTTTGGACACGGCAAAATAAATCGTTTCATGTGGTTCTAACTAAAAAAAGTATTAAATAAAGTTTATTATAAATCGAAATTCACTATTCAATAAATTATATTATATTTCATTCATTCGTAGTATTTCTCCAAAATTTCTCCGGAAAAAACCGCCCTCTAGCGAGAGAACAAAGCACTTTTAAGAAAAAGTTTTCCTACAAAAGATACGTATTTTTTTCCGCGAAATACGAATATTTAATAAAAAATATGAACCTGCTTCGCCCTTATGTGTCCATCGGACCCGAAATATTATTTGCGTATTCGATTCCTCGGAAAAAATTACAACAGGCTAACGTTTAAAAATTTTTTGTTAGAACTACCTGAAACGATTTATTATGGCGTGTTTAAACTTTTTGGACACCCGATATGATGATTATATGTATACAAAAATATGTAGTCGAGAATTTGTAATAAACTATTTTTATCAAAAAATAGAAAAATATTACAAACTGTCTACTTTAAATATTCATATTGTAGAATGTAAAAAGGATTAAAATTGTAAATTTATATTCCATACACAATGCTTTCTTTTGTGACAACTACCACCATCGCGTATGTCATAAACATACATAAAATGTTGATTTTTTTTTTACTAGCTTATTCCATCTCTCAAATCATATGTACAACAGTTGTTGGTGGGATGCTACTTACTCTGTTTGATGCTGCCATACACAACTGGCATAGTTCCTAGTATGTTAGTAAAATGCATACTTAACTGTATTAAATGTAAGTGGAACGTCTATTTCACACTTTTAAAAATATTTTTCCATATGGTTGATTCTCTGTTAAATGTGATTTTTTATACTCGATATATACATACAAATTTATATATAGATATATATTATGTAAAAAAAGTTCAGAATCATAAAGTCAGGTTAGCACCGAATTATTTTTGAAACGTTTCGTAATATTATTATTACTTCATCAGGCTCTACAAAAAAATTATAAACAATTTTCTACAGAGACTAACTAAATAATACACTAACCATAAATCGGAATGTTTTTATGGTTTGTGTATTAATTAGTTAGTCTCATGTCTTGTAAAGAATTCTTTATAATTTTTTTTTAGAGGTTTTGTACGGTTATATATATATATATATATATATATATATATATATATATATATATATATATATATATATATATATATATATATATATATACTACCGAGCTACAAATGTACTTTAAGCCATTTCAATTGATACACCATTTTGCATTGATAATGAATTCAGTACATACCGGGTATATATGCATTTAACTGACTTATTTGTTATTTTCACTTGTTAAAACGAAATTTAAAAATATATTCTTACACAACAGTTTTTCGTCTTTTTTATGTTTTCAGAACTTTTATGGAATCACCTCGGAATATGTCTCTCTCACCTTTTTCTCAGAGACTGTTTCATGTAAATGAGTAAAATTTAAACTAGTTTGAATATCTAGTTATCAAATACGGACATGAGGAGAGTTTAGGGGATTGTAATGGGAAAATTTGAAAGTATCATGTCCAGTATCAATAAACCTAGTTGAAGAATGAATTCAGCAATATATATAAGATATTTTATATCTACATTTTTTTTAACTGTAAAAACTGCTGTTACCTGTCGGTATCTCTAAACGTATCGGTGTGTAAAAATGGAAATCTTTAATAAAGAGAATAAGGTTTATTTTAAGGGGAAATTATGAGAATTGCGCAATTTTTTAGTAAAAAAAGGTTAGTTTTGAAGATATAGGATGATATTAAGGTTTAGATTCAAGAGATATTATCAGAATTGAAAAATTATAACGTGCAAAATTGTTAGAAACAATTTATTTTAAAAAAGGTAAAGCAATTATGCTTTACTAAGCATTATTCAGTATCATATTATTTTAATTGTATGCGAAATGGAATAGTTTTTGGTAGGTCATGTTTACTGTAGAATGAATTTCGATACAATTTTTAGTAACAATTGTAGTAAAAATCAATACGTATCCTGGCAACAAAATCAAAATGACATTTCTATTTAACATGAAAAAATATGAAATACAAATAAATTTAAATAGAAATGTCATTTTGATTTTGTTGCTAGGATACGTATTAAATTTACAAAATAAGAAAATACGAGTTCTCCTAAATAAGAAAAAGTACTACTTTAGTACCTATTTGGAGGGAATAAAGTTGTCATTTTAGTCCCGAAAGTGCAAAAAATAGTATATTAATCGTGGGTCTAAAGTGCCTTTAATCCCATGAGTGGCTGTTCCTTGTGGAGCTCGAATTCCACTCGCAGGATTAAAAGAGTAAGTCTAGTTCTACGTTCTAGACTTTTTTTATTTTCCTATCCATTATTTATACTTGATACATTTCGTTACGTTTACACAGATCGACTTACTTAATTGTAAAATATTAATTTTCAAACCCAGTGAAAATTCACATCCTTCAATTTATCAAAAATTGGGAACTTCCTCTAGCTAAATTTACATTATCTATCTATTCATTTTGCCGTACGTTACTATATTTGTAAAGATTACCTTTTTGCCTGTTATTCTTTATTTCATATGTTTATAGCGTTGCAAGTAGAGTGTCGTTGATATTGCACCACCAAGTTCAGTTGTAAATAAACTGCGTTCTATTCCTTATATTGTCGGTTTACATAACATTTCGTTAAAGAACACTCAAAATTAAATTGAAACAACGGATGGATTCGAAGAATCGGAATTTTTATGATAGCGACTTCTTTCTTGATAATTAAAACTATTTACTTTTTATATTTTTTTACTATTTATTTTATTACTATTGTTTTACTATTATATTAGATTGTTTCAAAAGTTTTGTCCGTTTTAATGTCATGTGTTTTTGTAGCTCCATATCTCAATATATATATTTATTCAACTGTGTCGTGGCATATACTGATCGATAGTGAATTTTGTACTCTACTCTATTTGGTGCCTGTGTCACCAAATTAGCAACAAGCAACATATCTCTGAATCCATATTTCAGAGATAGTTTCGATTAGCTAATTCATACTGATGATGACTACATTGTAGTCGAAATACGTATTTATAAAATACAAACAAATGTTCTAGGAATAGGGGCAAAATTTGAAATATAATTTCAAAAAAACCTAGAGTTCTCTTTGATTATTTTAATAATCTTTATACAAATGTCATTATTAAATATTTTCTGAAAAAGCAACCGTGTTTGCGAAACTATAGCCAGAGTTAAAATATTGTTCCGAAAATATGAATTATTTGTTAAATTTAATAAACATAATAGATTTTCGTAAAATAAACAACCTATTCAATTTTTATTTTTTTACAAAAAATCGCGTGTTGATAATGAACTTAATATATATGCAAGGTATTTAACCAATTAACTAAGTAAGTTGTTGTATTTTCACATGTTATTATTTACTACAACAACAAGAAAATATATAAAATAATACAAATTACAACAATAACGAAAAACATATAAAACAATTTTATTTAATGTTATTTTAGATAACAAATAAATTTCTACAATTCTCTTATGAAATTATCTCTCATACCAAACACACAAACACTCTGTATATTTTAGAACAATAATAATAAAACCATTCTAAATGTAATTTAAACTCATGTATAATTTAATGTTAGCCACACACCAACAATCATATATTTTATACCATCTCTCTAACTATATTAATATGTAAGCTGCTTCTACCTCCTATTCTATATTATACTACTTACTCTATACTCTCTCTCTCTCTCTCAGTCTCTCTTCAGTATAAATTATTGTACATATAGCGAAATCAGCATTTCATATACCAAAATATTCATACTACTAACTCGACTATTGCTGAATGAATGGGTTTTTTGGTTTTGTTATACCAAAAACTAGGAATAATAATACTAGAGAGATGGTTTTGATGGTAAATATACCAACATACTACATTTGGTACAGGTAAAATATAAATGTTTGTACAGGTTGAATTTTATTTGATATATATTTTATATCTGCTTATATTCGGATACTTGTTGTTTTTATTCAAGATTCAATGTGGCGTTGAGAAAACCTTGAAATGCTGATAAAATTACTTTCCTAGCGTAAATGTATCTGAACCCATTATTTAATTTAATTTGATATTGATTCGATCATTTTCTGACTAATAAAATTAAATCGTTTTGATTAAGATTCCCATTAAGTGTAGTTTTGTGTATGTCCAACATCAATGAGCCATCATAAATGGTTTGTGAATACTCCAGATAGTAAGCAAATGGTCAGGAAAAAGTGCATAGCACCATTTTCAGATATTTTTAACCCGACTTCAAAAAAGGAGGATGGTTCTCAATTCGTCTGTATTTTTTTTTTTTATGTTTGTTACCTCAGAACTCCGTCATTTATGAACCGATTTTGAATTTTTTGTTTTTGTTTTAAGGGGTTTGATTCCCGATTGGTCCCATTGTCACCAAATCGTATTCTGATGAGGGAATCTCCAGGAAATTGAGGAAAATCCTCATTTTATATGTGATAACCGATTTCTGCGAATTTTTTTTTTTTTTTGAAAGGGTGTACTCATTCATAATGGGAAAATAAAAAATTTTGTTTAAAAACCGACTTCAAAAAAATTGTTTACAAAAAAAAAACAAAATGCAAAAAACTGAAAATCTGTTATAAAAAAATGCACTAAAAATTACAAAGAAAAAAAAACGGGTAAAAAAAAATTCAATAAAAATTAGTTTGTCGTTTAGTAGGTCTACCCATATTTAGACAAATAAAATCAGTTATAGAACTTCAAAGTCACTAAAAAGCGAGAAATAAAACCTATTTTGACAAAATGGAAACCCGACTTCTAAAATCAAATATTCTATAACAAAAGATGTACTAAAAAGTAAAAAAATAATTGCATATTCTTGTGCCAATTTCAGTTCACCAAAGCAAAAATTTTTAAATATATATGTACAATTATTGTTATTTTTGAGGCGGTGTCCAAAAGTTATGTGAATTTCTCTATGTTGACACCGCCTCCAAAAATAACAATAATTGTACATATATATTTAAAAATTTTTGCTTTGGTGAACTAAAAATGGCACAAGAATATGCAATTATTTTTTTACTTTTTAGTGCATCATTTGTTATAGAATATTTGATTTTAGAAGTCGGGTTTCCATTTTGTCAAAATAGGTTTTATTATTCTGTAAAGACCTCGTCATTTACACTATTCTTAAAATCAAGCAAAATACACTTAGTAGTTTGCACTTTAAGACTTATTTCACACCAATAAATGTCGTTTATATTACTAAATTATGTTGTTGGCGTTTAGTAATATAAACGACATTTAGCCAACCACGACACTAGAACAAGGTCTATTCACATATACCTGACAAACAGTCCGGCTAATCGGACCGACTCTACCCCAGAACGGATTTATTTTCATCATATATCAAGGTTCTCTATGATAAAATTAACATCAAAATATGTTATCAAAAAATAAAAATACACTGTTGTTCTACTGCTTGTTACTAGGAAAAGTTCAAACTAGTGAACACACTCGGCCAATGTACTGGGAGTTTTCCTCCCCCTAGTGGCTGTCTGACTGTCGTCTGTCGGTTAAACAACTACGAAACGATGTCAGTCTAATATAAAACATCTCATTACTTTTATAACCCTTGTGTCGTGTAACCGGTGTCGTTTACACGATTGACGGGCTAATGTGAAATAAGCCTAAAAGTCTTACGAATTATAAACTTCTATATAATATTCCAATCCATATAAAATTCTTCATTATTGTTGTTGATATGAGCCGTATTTAAATGCTGACATACTTTCAATGTTTTGTCGCAAATGATGTTACAAATTGACAAATCACAGATTCATCCAAAGTATTACACAATAGGTCACACTTTTTTATCATCAGATTGTGCGAAGACAATATCTCGAGAACATTGATTTTCTTAGGGTTTTTGCATAGCCTCTAAGAAAGCGTGACAAGGTTTTGTGTCAAGTATATAGTTCAACGGTTTTGCGTTTTCGTCAACCATGAAACAATGTAATAGATTTACGTTTGATGTGTATTTTTTGGAAAATGCTGTCATACCGGAAGGAGTTCTGTAGAGTTTCATAGTATATTAAAATAATTTGACCGAAGTCAAAAAAGTAAGCAAATGCATATTCCGTCGAAAGTTTTTCGAAAAAATTTGCAGTCAGTAATACTTAACTTTTTCTAAATTTCTGCTCAAACATCTGTAATTATTTGTGGAAACAAGTAAACTGTATACGTTTAAATATAATAAAATAAAAATACAGGGTACTTTAAAGTCTAGTAGTTTAAGGTTTCGAATTTAGCGTAGATGTAGTATATACAGGATATTTAAACAATTGTATTGTTACATTTGTTGGTTAAATCAACTCTTTAGGTCACTCTGTAATAAATAAACATGGATACATACCTAGATAACAACGTTAATATGTACTTCAATGGAAAATAAAAATAAAAGTGTTTTATACCAGTAATATATGCATGACTTTGTCTGTAAATATTACATTCGAACATACCTTGATGACCATGCGTACAATAATCATTCCGATTCCGATTAAAAAATAAAAAAACCTAATTTAAAATTACTATTTACACAAGTTCAAATGACTTTCATTGCCACTTCAGTAGAGATACAAAATATATAGGTAACATTTTGATCCATATATAATTGTTAATTTTTTTTTGTATGTACGTGCGATATTCCGTGACCGACCATATCTATAAAGTAACACAGCTAACACGAGGTAAAATTTACCAACCACTGTACTTATTACATAAGGTAGAGGGAGTATTTAAAATATTGAAGGAGATATTCTTGTAAGAAACTTTATAAAATTAGATGGTTCATTAACATTTTCATCGTATTTTTTCTAAATTTTAGCATTTACCATCAATGATATTAAAACCCGAAAACTGGACTCTGTCATCTTCGGAACATTATTGTTTCTCTTCTTGGCATTTTTAGTACCATTTTTTGAAGATTCAAAGTATAACCGAAGCTGATAGTAAGATGAAAATCACCGACTTTTCTTGGAATAAATCAATCAGGGGCCATAATCATTTACAGTTTTCAGACAACTAAATAACTACTTTTCCATTGTATTGTAATCAAAATAGCATACATTGTGAAATTTTGAAATCGATATTACAATTGGAATGAATAAAATCGTCTTCCTAGATTTGTTTACAAATGTAGTTAGATACGTACGTGAACATACATACATACATGAAACTGGGAGTGTACTTTGAACTGAAAGGTTATGAGTTCGAATCCCGACATCGGCAGTTTGTCAATTATTAAATAAAAAAATAAAAGAAGGGGCGGTTAATTGACTAAACTGTCGGCGTATGGACAAGAACGAAGTAATCGGGAATGCTTGAGACGGTTTTCTGTAGTTTCCTTCACGAACTCCAGATGAGTATTGGCGTAGTTCCTATCAAAGTTGGCTGCTGCCGCACAACCTACCAATTCCTAGCCTACACACAAAATTCCTTGTCCTCCACTAACATCGTCACATCCTTAGACATCAATGGACCTTATGGTCGAAGTGTGCCCCGTCCAGGACCACCGCTACAATTTATCTATCTAGAAACATACCAAATAAAATTCCGTGTTAATAATCGACATGGAATTCCACCAAATGAAATAAACAAAAAACTACTGGAACTCACCTACCCACTTCAAACTATTCACTTTCATTCCCAAATGCCTGTGAGTGGTAACAAGAAGCCCAACAGTATATTCCATAGATTGTTTACCGCTCATTTACAGGACTAACAATATGGGTATGCAACTGTTCAAGTCATTCAGGCCATTATATTTATTTATAGTTCTGTTTAGAACTGATAATAGAAAAAAGGACACAAGAAAAAAATATTTGTAGGATAGATTATCATAGTAATGGATGGCAATAATTATACCCGGTATATATAATATATTCAATGGTATATTAAGTTTAGTTCCGACCTTGTAACGGTTGAAAATATAGATTACAGAAAAAAAAATTGTTCGTATTCGCATAAAATAACCTAATTAACTCAAATACGAAAAGAGGTTACGACTTGAATTTTCAAAAATATCCATCTACGAAACCGTAGTACATAGAAAATAGATTAAAGACAAAAAATGATTCGTTTTTAATGATAAACAACTTTTGTTTGAAACTTAACTTTGTTAGTTGTTATTTTCACTTGTTTTCTTTTCCAATTCAATTTCCTCACCCTGTAATCCTTTTCATTTTTCTTGAATAGTTTAGACTTTACCTCCCATTCAATGAAGAACTTGGAAACTTGATACATTGATTGATTGATTTGTGATGGGGTCAAAAACATATTGCACTTCGACCATATGGTCCATTGTGCTCCCCCTTCTAATTCAGTCCGACGAGACTCGCTTTTACCATATGTTCGCAACATCCAAGATCTTGCTTATCAGGTTTTCCTGAAGGTTCATATATTCGGGGCGAGATGCACCGAATATCCTGTATCTGCTGTAACATAGTGGTTCGCAGTCAAAGATAATGTGGCCGGATGTTTCTTCCTCCTCGCCTCAAAATCTGCACATAATGGACCCATTATGGAGACCCATTGTGTACAAATGCTTACGCAGGGGATAATTCCCGGTAATGAATCCGGTAAACCTCCGCAGTTGCATCCTGTTCAGCCTGAGTGCATCGATAGATAGCCTCTTTGTTTCACTCTAAAGCAGTATTTTCCCGAGCTTTTGTCCGCGGTACTTTTTCCTAGTGATCACGATGTTTAGCATTTGACTACTCGTTGATCACATGTTTACTTGCAGTCCTTGGAATTGCTAAGATAGGCTCTGGGCAACTTTATACATTACTTTCCAAAATATCAACGGAAGTTTATCCATTTTACTTTAGTTTCTGTATAGATATCTGTGTCCACAGTAATTTCTGAACTCTGCATACATACAGGTAAGGAAATATCCCACACTAATGGTATTCTCTTCCTTTTAAAACTGGAAACGGGATGATTCAAATACTAACCAATCTTCACAAATGTATTCCCATATGTGCAATAGTTGTGTGTTATACCAGCCAACCAACTAACCAACCAGCCAGCCAGAGCCAGTCAGCCAAACACATGTATGTATGTAAAATTTACTTGTGCAATATAAAATTCTCTGAATAAATTATATAAATGGATAAAAATGGGTTTAAAAAAAAAAACACCATACCACACCAATAGGCAATAAACTACCACACATATAGACCGCCACAGCACAGCACATATTCACAAAATCAAAAAAAGGGTAACTGATAAAGAAAATAATTTATTTAGACATATTGAATTTGGTACGTAAAATTTCACTTTCGTTCTATTTAACGAAATACCACAATAAAGCTAATCCCGTCTCTTTAAATTTATCCTGATTTGTTAGAGAAATAAACTTACAAGAAATTTTAAGGTTTTAAGAAATATTATTAAAAATGATATCCACTCCCCAGTGAGATGATTCCATGGGTTTATGATTAAATTTCTTATTTCAAAATAAAAAAATTCGTTATGCAGGAGCTGCTTCGACGTAGGGAATTTGCTTCGAATACATAAATTACTTTCTAGTGGTCACAACTCTAGTGTAATCAAAATGAAATATCGAATCTGATATGATTTTAATATTGCTAATTTTATTACTAAATAGCATAGTTCAAGGGGGAAGAGGGGGCATAGAGAAAGAAGAAAGTACAAAATATAAAATATCTTTCTTAATATTAGAACAATAGAAAAATATATATAAAGTAAAGTTGTGGGAAATCCTCTTTGCTACAATTCATTACCTTAACTTTTTTTTTAAACTCTAATGTGTAATGAGAAATTTCGAATTTTAACTTTCAAGCTTAATTTGTATATATTTTTGTAAATATTAGAGTAATAGAAAAAATGTTAAGAAACAAAACAATAGCAATTTTTTATAACTTAATTTCTTATAAATTTTTAGATTTTTCGAATTTACGAACTTCCAATCAGATTGAAACTGTGACCGCTAGAGAGTCCACAGACACTTAATAGCTGGCTAGTGTGTTTTCTTAGTTAGATAATTAATAACCCTTTAAGGGTACTACAATCCAACAAAGCCCTATACCGAAATCAAGAGTCCAAGTCACCCCCTAGTTAGATCAAATAAAACCATCTTTAATTCAGCCTTCAAAGTATATTCAATATACAAAACATTAAATAATTTTAACATCTACAAAATTTAAAATATTTCAAAGTTTATATTCAAGAAGAATGGGCATGACGTACTTTGAAAAATTAGAGCTCAAAACGGAGGGTTAACTTTATGTAAGACACACAAATGTATATTAAAATTTTATAATACTAAACAAATCTATTTTTAATCAATTACAATGATTCCTGCTTCTTCCCTGATATTTAAGATTAAATTTTAAATTAAATTGTAAAAAGAGTATTCAATACACTTTCTATTAAAATATCTCCCGTTCTTCTACAAAAATTTTACGGTAGATATATGCCGTTAACCATAAAATAGCTTTTTTATTTCGGTGACTAATAAATGTATAAATACCTGATATACTGTTTATTATTGATTTTTTCTAATTCAATATCTCTTAAAATTACTTCAGATTTTTACTTCGAAAAGTTTCTATGAAGCATTCACATTATACCCATTATGGTAAAATATTGCTAAAAGGACAGTATTTTAAAGATTTAAAATGTAAAAAAATTTCAAGACGGCACTTTTTCTGTAACATTTTTTCGAATTCTATTTTCATTTTATATATTTATGTATGTTATCTCTATTATTATTAAGTTGTAAATATCTGTTTATTTATTTGTTTTTTCATGCATCACGCAAAAACTACTGGACCAATTTTTAAAAAGGCTTAAAAAATGGTATACAGAGTGTTCTGAAATTCAGTCAAGAAAACTATACCACGGTGTAGAACTGCAAAAAACAAACAAAAAAGTTTATTAAAGTTTTTCGATTTGACGCTTGGTTTTTCTAATCAATTAAACATTAATAAATTCAACCAATCACAGAGCGCATAGTGTAAGGAGGCGTGGCCTCAGCAGTAGAGCGGGGGCTTTACCTTTTAAAGGCTCACAGACGACCAGACAGAGTTAAGCAAGCTAGAGTAGCGACAGTCAGAGTTTTTAAGAAGCGGGTGTAGCGAAAATTCAGAAATGTTTTCCATTACAACGTTGGAGAGGAAATTTCGGCAAGACGGTCGAATAACCTTATTTTCAAACATCGAAGCCATCAGCGAGGTTGATGTACATATTTATTTTAGAACTACTACTGTGGCCTCGCCTCCTTACACTATGCGCTCGGTGATTGGTTGAATTTACCAATGTTTTATTGATTATATCTTAAAATTTAAGCGTCAAATCGAAAAACTTTATTAAAGTTTTTTGTTTGTGTTTTGCAGCTCTTGTAGTACAGTTTTCTTGAATTAATTTCAGAATAACCTTAATATTTTACCTCGCTACGAAGACGGAAGCCGGAGATATATAATTAACACGCGAGCAAAGCTTCAGGTATAAGGTTTCTTCTCTATTGTAAAATTGTAAATGTCTTCTTATTTTTCTGCTTAGTTGTTTAGGCTTAGGCTTTATCTAAATATTCCATATCTCTGGCAATAATAATATTTAATTTTTTTCCGACCGTAACAATCGTTATATAATATTGACATGTATTTTAAATAGAATAGCGTTTTCTAAAAAAATTTTACCTTCGTCTATAACAATGGAATGCAAACTGAAAACAATATTGTAGCTTTTTAACAACAAAAAAATTTTCAATTTTATAAAAAAAAAAAACATCTCTAATCTCTTAAGTAAAATAGTATATTTCTACTTGTAACCCAATTTTCTTTTAAACATAATAATATCCTTTGAGACACATTTTAAAATACATGTATAAGCATTTCCGTAACAATATCATCTCGAAAGTATATACACAAAAAAAAAAAACTGAACTAATATTAATCCAATTTTTCAAATGTAATTCAATTATAATCCAATAATCTAAGTATATAATCGAAATGTATAAAAAAAAATTGTTTAAAGGGAACGAAAAATAAAAAAAAATATTAAAAAATTAAAATTTATTACGCCAAGTGAATGTGTGTATATTGACACTTTCCAACAGCAGCCACCATATTGTATGGTATAAAATTTATGACATCGTACACTGCAGTAATACGTCTATCTACTCTCCCCGCGTATACAAAACATAAAAATGTGAAAGCGTTAATTATCTTTTTTGTGATTTGAATATGTTATAAAAATAAATAATTAATTATATTTAATATTTGTGTACACGAAAAAAACTGCTATGCTCTCTCGCCGCTCACGGTATGAAAATTAGATATGCGAGAAAAAAAATTTGTTTTGAAAAATGATAACTGAAATTAAATGATATACAATTATGAATATTTTCCATGCAAAAATCATTAATCTCTTTTTTTAGAACTCATCTCGAATAAACAGAATATGAAATAAGATGTTATTAAGGAACATTAATCTTCTCCTATATTACTCTCGTTTGAAAATGCATTGAAATTATATATATATATATATATATATATATATATATATATATATATATATATATATATATATATATATATATATATATATGTATATATATGTATATATATATATATATATATATATGTATATATATATATATATATATATATATATATAATATATATAATATATACATATATAATATATTCTATTCAAATTTTCTGAAGTTGTCACACTTGTTCCAAACATATTATTTAAAAAAATATATAAAATTATTATTATTATATTTCTTTTTTGTTATTAATCATTATGTTATGAAAATATTTTCGACTTAACACAAATAAATTATAAACTTTTAAATTTAAATATAATTTTTCTTTCGCATAAAATTTATCATTTTGGAGAAGTATATTATTTCTATTCGTTAAATCAAAACCAGGTTTTGATGCCAATTTTTGATAATTGTCATTTATTTTTTGAAATCATGTGAGGTTTTTAACGCATTTCAGTCCGTTGATAATAATTTGATTAAACCGCACACGCGAAAAATTAATGGTATATCTTTTACAATTTTGGAGTATATCTTTTACAAGCTCGCATGTCGTGTCATTAAATCAGATCAAGACAACCTTACAAAAAAAAAATTACCAAATAGGGTTTTTATTTTCTAAAAAATGCAATTATTTGTATATAGTGGCTCTTCTAACGTAATAGTGACTATAGTCACTGAAATCTTAACGCAATCTCATGCCTAAGGTACACTTAAAAGGTCAGCCAGAAACATCTTGGTCGATGCTTATCAAAACTATTTTCGATATCCAGCATATTGATGTAAAATATTTATCCTATAGGTTGAAAGTAAAGGGAATATATCTTGAATAGCTTCTAGCTGTGTATTTTTTAAAGTCAGATTTTGATTGCATATTGATTTATGGCTAATTCATTCGTTTTTTGCAAAAATGCTTTGGATAAATGTTGCTCTGTATAAATATACTAAGAACTTTTATTCAAAAGACCTTTTCCCAAAAACCGAATGATTTGGGCACGAATCAAGTAAAAAATTTTGAAAATACGTCAGGCAACTTTTATGGACCATAGAATACACAACCGGTTATCGTATAAGATGGTAAGCCTGCTTTAAATATAGAATTTATTCGAGAAAACAATAATTTACTATTGAAAACTGTGTTATTTAAAATGGTCAAAAAATAATATCAATTTATCTACAGTGTGTATATCAGTTTATCTACCATTTGAAGTTAAAATATATTCCAGGTCGTCATGGGAGAATGGCGCGATCCCCTTCGACATCAAGATATCTGGTTAACAGGTGGATCCAAAACCGATACTGGAGTAAGACCAGGACTATACTCTGAGCGACCAAGTACGACTATCTAAGTCAGTTTTGGAAATATGCCTCGATATTCCAAGCTGAAGTTAATGCCATAAATAGATGTACAATCAATAAGCTTCATCGAATCAAGGATAGAATAAAATCTGTTTTATCCCTTACTCACTTAAAACGTTAAGTTCACCTTAAATAAACTCCAACATTGTCTTGTTGTGTATAGATTCAGTGAAAAATCTAGTTGTACATAACAAAGTCACATTTTTATTAGCTGGATAATATAATGAATAAGCCAGAATGGATGCTATTACTCTACTAAACGATCCAGAACCATTTTTTGGAATGCCGAAAAACACAATAAAATATAACAACTGTTCTTAAGTTAATACTCTCGGATAAACCAATGCGAAAACATCGTGAAATGAGGTGACTCATTAATGAAGTGTCACCAAGAGATATCCAAACATTAATCAAGACTATAGGACTCTAGTTAAGGATCTTAAGATGGCCATTCCAGGATAAGTGGAGTATCTAAAACATATTTATTAACCTCTATTTTGTGAGACTCGATGTTAACATATTAAATTTACTCGTTTGTTAATATAATTTGTTATATAACATCCTATATATACACGAATGTTTCAATTGTATAGTAATAAATTGTCTCTATACAAGCTGCGTCTAGTAAATAATGTTATCAACTATTTTCAATACAAACAAATAAATCAATTTGAACAAGTTGTCACATAATAACTACTCTCCCTATTCGAATATTATATGAATGAGCCTCGTACATTGGTATATGTTTTAATAGATTTTCTACGCTATATTAGATACAATATCTTGTCCAATATCTGCCTGGTAGTATTGCCAATTTTTTTGAGAGATTCCTTTAATAATAATTTTCGTAAAACTATTTTGTAATTTTAGTCAATAGAGTAGTCAATAGTAGTCAATTTAGTCAATAAAGTAATATTCCAGCTATCTAAGTTGACAATTATAATACGCGTAAAGTTTAGTAGATTTGAAAAAATAAACATTCATCTGAATCGGATAAAATATACCCGTGATATAGCAGTTATAGTAGTGGAGTAGGAATGGAAGCCTAACCTTGGCTAGTAAGCCTTTCTTAGTCTTTTTTGCCGACTCCTAAGGAAAACACCTCCTCAACCTCTTCTATTCTCTACCAATCCTGGTTCGTTTCCTCTAGCATTGTGTTCATGGCAAACCTACTTGTCTGTCCTGTCTTTGCTCCAGTTTAATTGTTTTATCTCATTCTGGCTATGTTAGGACACTCTGCCAGAAGGTGGAAGGGCGTGTCATCAGCCCCGTTACAGCCCGGCCAGGTAGCAGTGTACTCCAACCTTATCTTTTTCCACTTTTCAAGGTTTATTTTTTTCCTGTTTTTGCCAATAAGTCAGGTTAACCTTGTGGCATTGTCCACAGCAATCATTAGTTTGACTTGTCAGCAGCCTGCTGTACTTTCCATTTTCTGTTCGTAGACTTACCCATTCGTTGAGGTGAGGGCAAAGATAGTCTAATTATTCTTAAATATGTCCCTCTACTCCGTAGTATCCTGGTAACCACATCGAAGTGACCTATTTCGTCCTTACCATGCTCTCCAGTAGCTCCACGCATTCTAGAACCACAGGAGACTTTATCTTAGCAGAACAAAATATGCTCGATATATACTTTCATAAGAGCAACTTTGAATAAATATGAGCCCAATTTTGGCCATGCAGAATATATATCGTGTTAAAAAATATTCTATAAACCTTTTAAGGTACCTAGTCCGTAGAGTTTTCTCGATCAAACAGAGAACCGAAGTTATGCTAGAAAATAAAAATAATTATCCAAGGCATGTTTGAATGAATATTTATTTTTGCTAAACAGAGAATTAACGACAATCCCATAACAGAGTTTATATTCGAAATATTGTTGAGTATAACTGGGAAATCAATTCCAATAATAATCCAATATATATTTAAACCAGATGTATTTTTCCTGGTTATTTAAACTAAATTCTATCAAAGTTTCCATACAATATCCATGTATACCGCTGGTATTACATATATACGAGTGAGTATAAAATGAACTATTTTGTGAACTGAATTACATTATAACAATATTACCTTTATCTCCTCATTTGATATATTTAAATTATATAAACCGTCCCCCATGCACGTGTACCAAATAATACCTTCAAAAACTTTTCCATACATAACGTGTATAACGTGCTCGCTTCACGGAATTGTTCGTTTCGTGAAAAGTATATTTGTATACAGTTGTTCGTCAAACTCATCCAGTTAGTAAAACATGTTCTCTAACCGAATTCAAACAAACAGAGTGGGAGGTTATCCATTCTTTCTTTTGATTCCCTGTTGTTGTTTTTTTAATAGGGTGTGTCTTTTTATGTTTTTTTAAAATAAATTTTTCATAAATATGGTTATACTTAACCTATATACAATTTTACATCCAAACCGTCTTGGATATGATATCAGACAATATCTCATAAACTAACCCAACCCAAACGATTATAATAAAATTTCAAATTTGTCCCCTTTACTTAGATCAGTTTTTTGTATTATAAATACGTATTTCGACTACAATGTAGTCATCATCAGTATAAATTAGCTAGTCGTACTTTACTCTTTGACAATTAGAGATAGTTATAAAGTCGTGATCAACAGACAAAAATAAAAATAAATAAAAAATTAACTAGATTAAAATATACTAGATTTAAAATATAATAAATTTTTAATTATATTGAAATTGCTCTTGTTAAAATTTACGACACTAACACCAGAACGGGCCGACAACGAACAAAATAAATGGTGCAAGCTAACGTACTTCCCACCTTTTACGAACAAAATTAAAAAAGAAATGGAGGATCATAATATAAAAATAGCTCTCGTGAGCAACTATAAACTTAAACAGATCCTCGGGAACCCAAAAGAAAAAATAAAAGACGAACAAAAATCGGGAATCTATAGCATAGAGTGTCCTTCGTGTTCACAAACATACATTGGCCAAAGCCGTAGACAAATAGGAACCCGATTCAAAGAACATATGGCTCATACGAAATACGGCAGATTAGAAAAATCCTGTGTAGCTGCACATATTATAGAGAATGACCATAAAATCGACAAATCTAATTTGAAACTTGTTAAGGCTGTTCAAAATCCCTCAGAGCTGGATGCATTCGAAAGCATATACATTCAGAAATTCAAAAGAAATATTATGAATCTAGACAATGGACCGGTACCAAATTCAGATTTAATCAAAATTTTATGGTAAAATGAAGTGCCAATATATCCATCTCTCTCTAAAGATGTCGAAATACAAAAAACGTGTTCACTGCGCAAGGCATAACTCAGCACCAATCAGGTGCGGTCTTTGAATAGCATCTAAAGTCGGCCGAACATATATAAGTAGCGTAAAACCAAAATAGTCTGTGATACTGTCACCAAATTAGTAACAAAGTAACATATCCTGCGACAATATAAGAGTAACAGGAACAAATGTGAATGAAGGAAATTTTAACAAGAGCAATTTCAATATAATTTAAAATTTATTATATTTTGAATCTAGTATATTTTAATCTAGTTAATTTTCTTTTTATTTTTGTCTGTTGATCTCGACTTTATAACTATCTCTAATTGTCAAAGAGTAAAGTACGACTAGCTAATTTATACTGATGATGACTACATTGTAGTCGAAATACGTATTTATAATACAAAAAACTGATCTAGGTAAAGGGGACAAATTTGAAATTTTATTTCAAAAACCTAGAGTTCTCACTAATTATCATTCGATAATATAACGTCCAAACGATTATATTAAAGAGAAATTTTTCGTACTTCGTCGACAAATTTCAATCAGAGCATCGCGAAATTTTTACAGTGGTCTAGGCCCAAACGATAATTTTTTCAACTTTCAGCCAATTTGATTTAATAGTTTAGGGGTAAAGCAAATGACAAAAAAATTTCTAAATTAACGAAATCGTTTATTTTTTGTTATGCGGCTTGCTCCCATGGAATCAAATGGGTTGATAATTTGTGTGCAACTTGAAGTTAGAGTCTAGATGCATAAAATTTCTTGGACAAAGAAATATTGAAAATATTGTTTCCTCATTTCAAGAGGTTTGGATGAGGTTACCGTTCTAGCAAGATTGCACTTCACGCTTTCACGCTTTACTTAAGCTACTCACCGTTACTCAAGCGCTACTTTTGTGGTCCACAGTACAAAATCACTCTTGGTCGTGCACTATAGGTCAAAAAAGTAGCGTTCCGTTTTCAAATTTTTTTTAGTTGATTTGTACTTAATTCATTCGGTATTGAGAAAATGCTTCAATCAAAAGTTAACAATCTTTTAATTTATAATGAACTTTAAATTGGAGCTTCTATTGCGAAAATCGCATGAATAAAAAGCATATTAATTTAAAAATTTAAAAAAATGAGTTCTACTTTTGTGCCTATGTATGTTCTAGCTATAATGAGAGAGTCAACAAGTAAAATTTAAAATTACAAAAACCCTCAATGTCATAAAAACAAACTTAAAAAATGTGAAACCCGAATAGAAAAAAAAACAACTCATAACCCGTTAGGTCCTATAAATTTATATGTAAAATGATAATATGCTCATAATATGCTTATACTCGTACATCATCTTGTAAAAGACCTGAAAATCTTCAAACGCCTGAACAAATCAAACATAGCTATATTTATCAAACATAGCTGAGAACCACATGGGCTTCAAACTTATAACTCTTTTTGCAACGGGGGTTAAATAACGATAAGTAATACCCGATGATAGGATCCCTAGTTTTCCAAACACTCTGTATCATACAACAAATGGCCAAACATAATGATAAACTTTTATATAATATAATAATATATGTAAAAGTGATTTAAATGCAAAGTGAATATATAATATGTACGTTCGTATTTTTAACATGGATGACCGATCATCATCTTCACTTGTGAATATATTCTATGAAATTTGGTTAAAAAAAATGGAATTACATTTTCTAATTTCACGTTTCATTGTGTATGTGTGTGTGTTTGTACTTGTTCATTCATAAAAGTTTATTATGCTAATTTTTGTATAATCCCCATTATAATACCTCTCTATCTATACTCTGATTTTTTTTTTCAAATTGTTGGAAATTTATTGCGTAGGTCTATACTAGGGGGAAAAATATTATTTTTTTTAGTATTCCGTTCCAAAATTGGCAAAACAGATACTTCTATATATCTACTAAAAAATTTGCAGTCGACTATTGGTAAAGTAACTCGTGACGTCTTAGTTAAAAATGGCGGCTAAAGTAAGGCTACATTTAAACAGTTTCATTAACAAAATAATATATATTATACCCGGTGTATAATATATACTATGGTATATTAAGTTTAGTTTCGTTTTTGTAACGGTTTAAAATATTGATCCCAGAAAAAAAATTTGGTGTCGGTGTTCATAAAATGACGAAATAGTCCATTTTTGCATATGTGTCTGAACATCCATTCGTCAACACGATAACTCAAGGGCCCAAACCAAGTTTGAGCAAAATGAGCAAAACTATCTATCTTTGAAACCGTAAGAAATAGAACAATAATTTAACGAAATAACAACTTTTGTTAGAAACTTTTTTTCATAAATGTAGTAGGTGTATTAGCTCAGTTATTTGTTATTTTCACTTGTTTTTGTTTATTTTATTGACGTAACTCTAGTAAAGCATATGTAACTATCACGGTTGCTCTTCACTATTTTGTTTCTAACAAATTGCACCAGATGTCATAATCCTAAGAAACAATCACAAATACAACTCGAGTAATATTTGTATGTATCTATGCGTATCTAGAAATATAATAAAGAGTACCTGCACGCACTTGAGACTTGAGACAGTATATACAGTATGTTTAAACAATTTTCACAGATTGTTGTTATCTCTAATCTCAAACAGGCTCTTTCAGAAATATAGAAAAAAATCATAAACATTGAGATATAGATGCAGATTGAATCAAAATTATCAGAGTTGAAAAATTCTAGTATGATTAAGAGTGCCCGCATACTACAAACTTTTTATCGGCCGATAATTTGGCCTGTATCGGGCTATAATGTATTTTTTAAAGTAATTGTTAACCTTTAGGTTTGCACACTATGATATAACGACATGTGTATGAATGAACCGATTAAATTATCGGCCGATAATTGTTTGTATTGTAGGTACGCGCACTCTAATTGTTCTTCACAATTAAATTGTATATATTTATCAACGAGCACTTCCTAATTTTTACCCTCATACACAAAACATTTTAGTATTGCGGGTGGCATATTTAACGATGTTCAATAAATCGTCTTCTACCTGATTTTTTTATACCGATTCATGGAACAGTAATTACAAGTTCGCTTAACCGTTTTTTTTCCAGATATACCTCATTTATGTAATTTGACTGGTTTTTCGGTACCGGAGGAAGTGACCACTGAAAATATCAAAGAAAATTATCATAATATCAATGACGGTCTGATTTTGTCATGAAACTTTTTAACTGGATATATTTTATATGAATTAAATGTGAATAATTATTACTTAAACTTTTTTCCTTGTTTTGACCTTGTATAAGGTTATGCTTAAATAATGTTAAGAAAAATTTTTTAATATATGTTTTCCCGTATTCCAGTTATTACGTATAATTTATGATAGAACGTAAATTATTTAACCAAACGCATGATGCAATTGTTCTAAATCAATATCTGTACCCATGTTTCATTAGGTGAATTTTTATGAGGCCAAAGACATTTCTGATGGTTGCCATACAATTTAACTCACGAATCAATTTTTTAGAAATTTTTTAGAAATTATGTACCATCTTACACACTAATCTGCTCATGTAGATAATTGAGAATTCAACATACAAATACTTACAACTCTAAACTGTAACTCCGACCGTTTATAGTGTTACACCATGCCCCAAGTCTACAAGTACACCCGTGACTGATGATACACACTTGACTATAATTTTTTCAATTTGTTTTATAAAGTGTTTTTTTTTCTTTTTGCTATACTTTTATCTCTCTTTGTCTAATAGGTTATTTATTAAATGGTGTTATGTGGCTTTCAATGAAAATGAGGTAATATGATTGTTATAACATGAAACTAGTTTTTTTTTCATTCTCCTTAAATTCAAATTAAATCTTTTCTTGAACAAATAAATTGAATCCTATTTATATTATAAAAAACCAATTTCGAAAAAAAAAAATGTAATGTAATTTTGAAACGTAATTTTATCATTTAATTAAAATTCAAATGAATCATTTTGTGGTATATAATTTTTTTTTGGATTTATTCAACTGAAGCTGCAATAAATTCGACATCTGTGTGTTAACTGTTAATAAACTTCTATAGTCACATTTAAAACAATGTATTAAACTGATAGTTAAATTGTTGTCAAAAAGGACGGACTCTTACATTCGTAAATTTTCTATATATAACAGAAGCTTACGTAGGCATTTAACATTTATAGTCTTTTAGAGACATACACGAATATTTTTAAAAAAATTTTGACAAAATGGAAACCCGACTTCAAAAATCAAATATTCTTAAACAAAAAATGCACTAAAAAGTAAAAAGTAAAAAAATAATTGCATATTGTTCTGTCAATTTTAGTTCGCCTAAGCAAAAATTTTTAAATATATATGAACAGTTATTGTTATTTTTGGAGTCGGTGTCAGCATAGAGAAATTGAAAAAATATTGTCATTTTTATTTTGAAAAAATATTGTATATATTTAAATTTTAATGTTTCATATAAAATTTATCCTTCACATAAAATTTGGACACCGCCTACAAAAATAACAATACTTGTACATATGTATTTAAAAAATTTTGCTTAGGTGAACTAAAATTGACACAAGAATATGGAATTGTTTTTTACTTTTTGTGCATTTTTGGTTTTAGAATATTTGATTTTTGAAGTCGGGTTTCCATTTTGTCAAAATTTTTTTTATTTCTCGCTTTTTAGTTACTTTGAAGATCTATAACTGATATTATTTGTCTGAATATGGGTAGACCTACTAAACGACCTACTAATTTTTAGTGCATTTTTTCATAACAGATTTTGAGTTTACAATTTTATACATTTAGGTTTTTTTTTAAAAATTTTTTTTTGGGGTCGGTTTTTTTTTTGTAAAAAATTTTTGTATTTGAAGTCGGGTTTTAAAAAAAGTTCCTTATTTTTCCATTATGAAGAGTATACCCTTTCAAACAAACAAAAAATATTCGCAGAAATTGGTGATCACATATAAAATGAGGATTTTCCTCGATTTCCAGGGGATCCCCTCATCAGAATGCAATTTGGTGGAAATCGGAAATCAAATCCTTTAAAACAAAACAAAAATTCAAAATCGGTTCATAAATGACGGACTTTTGAGGTAACAAACTTAAAAAAAAAATACAGACGAATTGAGAACCATCCTCCTTTTTGAAGTCGGTTTAATAACATATAGCCCAATTGGTAGTAAATAGCCCCAGTTGGCATCAAAGCCGCTGAGCTCAAAGAAACATGATCCATGCACACATTCGATTTTACTAGCCTTAAGCATCCATGAATATTTTGTGTATACTAATGACAGAAATTTTCACACATCCGGTGAGCTCAGAGAAAAATGATCCATGCACACATTCGATTTTACCAGCCTTAAACATCCATGAATATTTTGTGTATACTAATGACAGAAATTTTAACCGTTTTTAGTAATGTAGACGTTTTCACTATTTTCTCGTTTCTCGTCTCGTTTTGAAATACTCGGCTTTGGCGACGCAATCGAGCTTTAAGAGGTTTTTTTTTATTGACTTTGCAATTAATAAAATTATGCTGATTTTGCCTGATAAAATACGAATATTTTCAGATCAATCATGCCTAAACTTTACCATCAAAAGTTACCTTTTATATTACTACCTATTAATTTCTAGTCGAAGTACATTTATAGTTCCTCTTTTTATAAAACAGTTTTTTTAGCCAATTTTTGTTAGAAGTTCACCATTTGATATTTGCAAAATATATCGGGAATTTAACTAAGTGATTGGATTGTTCTTCGACGACTGTCAAATCTGAAAATTGTCAAATCTGACTTTGATTATTTGATTTTTGGCTTTCAAGACCCTACAAAAATCAACATGTCGAATTGTCAAATAAAAACTGAATAAAAAATATATGTATATATTTTGTGAAAATCTACTTATACATCCAACCAATCAAAACAATTATTTTAGTTCAATAAAAGGTGTATTATTGTCCGTTAGCAAATATATACAGATATTCCTCACGAATATCTAAATCTTAATTGACAATTACCTAAGTAATAACTTATTCAATGTTTCGGAAATTGGATTTATAGTACTGGAATTATGGTTTATGCATACCAATTATAATATTTTAATATAAATACAGAACAATTATTTTGTATATGAGTTATTGTTAAAGTCTTTTTCAATTTCTATTCACCATAATTTTGTATTGATACACATCGGTACACAATTTTAATGAAATGATTAAAAAGAATACTTACTTGACAATTATTTTGAGTCTGGTCACATGCTAGTGTGTTTGTATGAACTACTCTCAAGAACTACCAGTTCGCATTGCACAATTATTTTTGCGTTAGATCATTTTTGCCTATTTAATGAAGAATGTTATAGGCTATAAAGTTTGCATTTCATGCATCTCTGGCACGAGACACCTACGCTAAAACCCTTACTTTGAAACGGTAAGAGATAGAGAAAATCGTTAAATATAACAATGTTTATCAAATAAAAACCAATTTTGGCATATCTTCCTTAAATTTGGAAAAGTCGAAAAATACATATGAAGTAAAGTTGTTGAAAATTAGTTTTTTTCTATTACACTCATGTTCACAGAAATATTTACAATTTGAAAGTTAAAATCCTAAATATCTCTGTACATAATAGAGTTTGAGAAAAATGGCAATGAAGTGTAGCAAACATGATTTAGTAAAACTTTACTCCTCATGCATTTTCGATTGTTCCAATATAAGAGAGATATTTTATGTTTTCTTCTTTTTCTATGCTCCCTTGCCCCTTGACCATGCCATTTATTAACGAAATTGACCTTGCAAATACCAGAATCATATCAGATACGATATTTCATTGTGATCAGACTAAAATTTTCACCTCTAGAGAGTGATTTATGTATTAGGAAATTTGCTAAGTTGACGCAGCTCTTGCGTAACGAATTTTTAATTAATCAAATTATCAATTAATTTAATTTATCAAATTGGGACCATTGTGTCTCAAAAACAGAGGTTAAACCCCATTATTATTATTATATTTTATCAAATTAAAATTAAATTTTTTTAATTTATCGAATCAAAATTGCGTAATAATAAAGCAATTGCTGTTGATTTCACCGCTTAAACTGATATGGGTTCAATCATGTATGATTGAACCCACCAGGCTCGAATAAGAAATCTGAATCAAAGGCAGGTCAGAGTTTGTCTGGCAGGGTTCAGATCAGAACAGATTAACTTGTAGTAATAATAATTAATCGCGAAAGGTAGGTTCACATCCATTTTAGATTCTATAAGGTAGGAGACTTATATTACAATAATAAATAAGGGCTATTTTACACATGTAACTTTTCAAGCAACTATTCATAACGCATAACTTGGTAAGCAAGCCCAGTAGTATTTTTTGATGAAACTATGCAGTTATAACACAACATTTCTATTTCGATGCAATCTTATATGTAACTTTAGATGTAAGAATAGGGTGATTGGTTTACTTCGTTGTGATTGGTTTATTATGATCATGTGACTGAAGTGGTTGACAAAGAAAGAAATATTTAGCAAGACGAGAGTTATAGCCATTAAGACCAGAGTTATAGCTATTGACAAAAAATGCCATTGATATATTTCTACTTGATATAAGTCTAGTTATATCACATACATTTATTGTGATTGAAAATATTTATCAAAACTTTCACGTGTAAAAACGGGCTATGAAACAACAACCATTATTAGCGATTGCCTCGATTGTCATTTTTTTGATCAACTCTATGGTAACGTGAGAAAAACGCAAAAAATATTATCACGTCAGCATGTGACTAGGCACAACCAATACATTAATTGTATATTGATGCTGTATACAAAAATCTAACAATATCTCCTAAATTGTTGAAAATGTTAACCACAAAGTAATGAAAATTATATGCATATTCTGAGTGTAAGTGTAGGTAATGGAATATACCACTCGCAACAGTAGCTAAAATAAATTCATTTATCTTTTAAAATTACACACAAAGGAATTAAACCATTTCACATTTGTGTCCATATTATAATGCCCTGTTGTGCCGTAATCATTATTTTTTGTTTCGTTTTTTTTTTATGGTTCCGTTTTCTCGTATTACGGTATATAATAACGATATTGTTCAAGTCGTTAGACTACGAATAATGGTTCGATTCTTAATAGCGAAATATTGTTTCAGTATTGGTACTGTCTCAACGTTCACGTCCTGTGTTGACGATAAACTATGTAAAGGTTCTAAAAATACAAGTTCTAAAAAAAAAATTGTTTATATCCAAGTTGAAAATCATCTATACAATCGTTCTCGTCACGCCCTATTATTGTATATACAGCCTAAAGAGTACATAACCAGTCCAAGTGGCCGAGCTGTTTAAGGCGTTATGCCTGCGCAGTATGCCTACTTGGAAACTGGGAGGTTGTGGGTTCGAATCCCGACATCGATAGTTGGTCAATTATTAGGAAAAAAAGGGGCGGTTAATTGACTAAACTGTTGGCGTATGGACAATGACGAAGTAACCGGCTTTGCTTGAGACGGTTTCTACAGTTTCCTTCACAAAGTCCAGAAAAATATCGGCATAGTTCCTATCATTGTCGGCTGCAGCCGCATATCCTATCAATTCGTAGTCTAAACACAAAAATTCCTTCCACTCCACTCACATCCTCACATCCTTAGGCATCACAATGGACCTTATGGTCGAAGTGTAGGCCGTCCATGGCAGCCTATACAATCTATCTATCTAAAGAGCATATCGGGTCAAATAGCATACTTATACTGTAAACCATATCAACGTAGGTCGTCTGAAACTTAAGTTTCAGAGCGTGGTTTTTTTTTTCAATTCTTGTTTTTTTTTTTTTAAGGGATGTTTTTTTGATAGGTGAAACTGGGTTGGAACTATTGATTACAGTGCCTGGAAATTTTACTAACAGTTACGAGCTATGAAAACTTTTATTGAAATATATTATTTTCTGATCAACCGAGGCGGTAGGCTGTATTTTTTTAAATATGCTAAAATCTCTTCGAATAAATTGTTATTCGGTGACAGAAATGCTCAAATTTCGTGTAATTTAGATTCAGATCTTAGATAACGTTGAAGTAAAAAATAACGGATCCTGGTCGTATCCAAACGAAATCAATTATTTCTTCTAAAACCAGCAAAGAGAAATAGGTGTAGAAATATTATTCGACAAAGATCAAATGACGTATTAAACATCAGTTTGAGTGTAGTTTCTTTCTCTTCTGAACTAAGACATTTTCGGAGAAAAATTTGCATGTCATCTGATCCCTTCAATTTTTAGCTTCACCTTTTATATCTGCAAGGTGGCAATGTTCTGGGAATGTTTTCGCATTGGCTTTAACGGAACAGTTTTGTTTAATATTTTACGCCGATGGTATCGTTTCTGTATGTGTTTGGAACTTTTACTTCGCTATCAGAATCGTTTTCTTGACAAGTTGAATTTCTTTCCTTCTGATTTGACAGAATCTTCCATCCCACGGTGATTTTTATCTGCGGTGTTGTAATCTGAATCGTCTTCTTCCGACACCAATATTTTCACCCTTATATATCAGTGTGAGAAATGTGAAAATTTCGGGTTATTTAAGAATTTTGGGTGACATACGCGCAACTGTATGGTGCACCGATTGGTGTCGATTTCCTCTTGAACAGACCAGTTAGCAGATATATGACGATTAATAGAAATGTTTGAATTATTCTAAGTATTTTTAGAGCAACTTATTTTTTTTTGAAATTCAGTATCTTTAACCTACAAGTGATATTCAGACATACCGTTTTTATAACATAGTCTCTTTTTACTTTTAATAATAATTATATGTATATTATAATGTATAAAACAAAGCATGTATTGTGTACACAACCCACTAAGTTTAAATAATGGAGGATATTAAAATTTTAGAATGTGATAACTGCCATATACGAATCTATTAATAACCAACAAATTGGTGTTATTAATAGAACATTAAAAATTCAAATCTCAATTATACAGACAATAAATAATATACAGAGAATTTAAACAACAAAAAAATTGTATTTTCAGTTTTAATTACACCAACATGATTGCATGCAAAAAAAATCAACTGTATGTTGGCTAATTAAAAAAAAAATTAACTAGTTTGTGGGTTGATTCTAAAATTTATTTCAACTTCAATTTATTTCGAAACACTTTATTTCACTGCAGCAATATTTTCATTTCATAGAGTCTTACGAAGGATTTACGAGGGTGTTGTTTAATCATTAATCGAACCGCCCTCGTTGAATTATGCTTGAACTGTTCTTCCTCATGTTGTAATATTTTTGTTTAAATTTAACTGTTAATTATTGCCAGTTTTTATAATACATGTGTACACTATCTTTTTGATATTTAATATCAAAAAACCTATAGTTCTCTTTCATTATCTGAATAGTCTTTATATACAGATCCTACTCGTTGCATACTACTCATGCATCGTAAACATACGCTTTATGTTTACGATATTAGGTTGGCAGATGACAGCTTTAAGATGTAGATTGTTAAGGCTGCCCTGGACGGGCTACACTTCGACCATAAGGTCCAGACAGCTATAAACTATAGATGCTCCATCTGTGATAACAAAAAGGGCGTCCACTTCAAATTATATAGAAGAGTTTGAGACACTGTTAACATATAAAGTAAAGCACATCTCGTTTACTGGGACTTTGCGCAGAGTATGGGATAGGCCAAGCTGTGCATAAACACAGCTAGGCCTTTTGACTGTGCTCGGTTGAAGAAAGCAGTTGAGAACACGGTCGATTGAACTACCACCTTCATACCTTGGGGATCTCTGATGATCCCACTTGTAGGGCCTGTATGGAGGACGATGAAACCTCCATACATGTTATTTGGACCTGCAGAAACCTGCAGAGTATCAGGTATACAATGTTTGGGTTCGAAACCTTGGATCCATCAATCCTTGGAGCAATCCTGGCGGAGAAGTTGTGGACCTTCTGTGAGGCGTCCGGCCTCAAGAGAATCCTATAGCTTCATCTGCTTAAAATAGCACCTCTTACCCGGAGACGTCTCGCCTTTGGTTGACGCCTTTGGTTGTTCTCAAAGAGGGCACAGAGGACCCTTTGGTCTAGGTGCTAGGGATCCATTTGCGGTACCCCTGCCTAATTATTTTTATTATTATTAAATATAAAGTATAGCATAGTAAGTGTTTTGCTTTAAAATTATTTTAACATCGATGGCATCGTAAGAGTGATCAACTCTTAACTATGAAAACTATATTGGAACATCCAATGTATTTTTCTGTTGTATTATTACAGGATTGAATATTTTTGTTGTCTTGATATCTCTCCAGTCGTTCAGTTTATTGAAAAATTTTATCTAAGAAACTTTCTAGGATATAAAAACCCTCACTTTTGTTTGTTTGATCAATTTTTTCATAGCGTCAATAGTTCTGGCAGAAATAGCGAAATAGAGGCGCCTCAATTTTTGGTGCCCCAATCTCTTGGTTTTTCGCTAATTATGCTTAAATTATTGATGCAATATCCTAAATATAATATTTTCTGCTTAATAAGTAGTGAAATAGAAGAGAGGGTAGTTATTAGCTAAGTTATTAGCCTAGTGTAAGAAAATCTTTTAGTTCGAAAGCTACAAGGGGGTAGTTTTTGACGTAATTTGTGCTTTATATATAGTTCGCCAAAAATGCACATGGTCACGCCCCATAAACGCGTGGACTATGTATACCGTGGACTAAGATTGTTCAAACAAACTATGTGAGGATTTTTATTTCCCACAAAATTGCTTAGACCAAGATTTTCAATAAACTGAACGGTAGAGGAGATATCCAGTAAATAAAAATATTAACCCCTGTAAAAATTATGAGCCAAATGGCAGTTGTCCCAAAGTGGTTTTCACATTTGATGGCTACTCCCTCATACAACTCCACAAGGTTCCATCGACGTTCAAATGTTTTTAAAGATGACTTATATATCATTCTAAATATATTCTATACTAATACGTGGCATACAAATTTACACATACCCATATAAATGTCTGCTTGTCATTTGAATGGCTTATCTTGAAACATCTTTGTTCCATTAAAACAGTGCGTGTTTACGTCTATACAAAATGAATGCATAATAATCGGTCATTCAACTGAAGCAATCATGATTTTTCTTTTCACATTTTAATTAGCTAAACAAATTATAAATTTAATGTAATGTAGTTTGTTCATATCTATCTAATATATGTGTCGGCGAATGGAAATTTAAATAAAGTGAAAATACAACCATTTAAGAGATAAAATAAAAAAATAAAATAAAAACATGAGGGACTAATTTGCATAAGTAATGAAGTCAATATTTTGATTTATTAAAGCAACTCAACATTAAAGTATATTTTTGTATGTACAAAAATGCTCATCAAATTGGTTACTTTTATTTTATTAATTTTAACTAGAGAGTTCGAGAGAGAGTTTTTTGATGTTAAACATTTAATTAGCGTGCTAGACCGACTGTTGGCCAGGCGAAGTTTATTCGTTATGTGATCAATAAGTTGTTCATAGTTGATATTACATATAACAAATCAGTTTTAAAAAAGATGCTCATAGATGGTGGTACATATACAAGTAAAAAAACTCATTCATAGGTGGCAATGCATATTTTCTAAACAAAATAGTTAATAATAATAATAAGAATAATAGTGTAACTGATTGAAATAATTGTGTTTTTTAAGAAATTTTTTAATTTTTAATTTTTTGGTATTCAATTAATATGTATTTTTTAAATAAAGAATAATTTGTTTCTATAAAAAAAACTCAATATTTTGTTTTTTAATTATGCCTGATTTTATTATGCCACATTTATTTTCTCCAATAAACGATCGTTTCATGAATATTTTCTATATAAAACAGTTTTGATGTTTCACATCTGTCAGGCGTCACCGCAACGGCTTAGTTTTTTTTAAGTATATAAACCTTAAAACCTCCATACGGAGTGCTTCCGACCAGATCCAATATTTAAGATATTGGTTCTGGTCGATATCCGATATTTTCAGGAGTTGCCAAATTTTTCGCTCGCCCTGATTTTGGCATACATTTTTATAAATTTTGGCACAGAATTTATAAAAACAGTTATATTGCCAACAGCCTTTCACCAGTCTAAGTGGCCGTGTGTTCAAACGCATTCTGATTTTAACTGAAAAGTTGCGAGTTCGATTCTCAACGGTCAATTAAAAATTAATGGGGCGATTAACTAACTAAACTGTTGGCGTATGGACTAGGAGGACCGGCAACTTCCTTCTATGCTTGTAAAAGTTATCTGTAGTTTCCCTTCTTGACCTCCAGATAAACATCGGTATAGTTCCAATCAAAGTTGGCAAAATTGGCATACAGTTCTCTGATCAAATCATTAAGGTTAAAAGTAATTAAGGGTTGAAAAGAAACAAAGGAAAAGCTAGTAGAAAACAAAAAACTATTCTTGGCATTCATCGCTATTTGATGGATTTCGTTGGGTACAAGCTAAAACTCTTCAGAGTTAAAAAAACAGTTCCACATGATTAAGTATGATCAAAAACTTACAAATTTAAGAGAAAACATTCCTTTTGATATGACTAGAACTGAGAATGTTACTATGATTACTAAACCAATTTAATTTAAATATCACAAACAATATCCTGAAATTGATCAGATTTAAAATAAAATAAAAATATGTATAAGAGCACATTTGATTCAAATCAGTACTCTGTACATGACGTTTTGTTTGTATTTCTCGTTCGATATGATACAATCCCAAAAGGATTTTATTAATTTTTTTAATATAAAATGGTTTAATTAAAAATTTTTATTTATTGAAGTTTTCTTTTTAAATTTATTCAATTGAGGCTTATTGTGGAATATCTTTCTAAAACAGTTTTTTTTTTTAAATTTTTAATAAACATATTCGAATAGGTTATGAAAATGTTTGAACGTTACATGATTCGAGTATATTTTTACTTCCATGCACAGAAAATACAGAAATGGGGAATGTAATATGATATTATATAAATACTTTTATAAAGAGGTTCTATGTATAATCTTTTTGTGTACAAGAGGTTGCAAAATAAAATAAAATGAAAAACAAGTAGAATTTATAATTTAATAAACTGAATAATCAGAAACATAAAAAGAACTGCCCCTTTGCCTCCACCAAATTTATATGTAAAATGCTGGAGTTAATAATATGCTTATATATACATATTATATGTTATATATGTACCGAGCCCGAAATTGGACTGATTGGGATTTGCACAGACAATTTTGTACCACAGTCGATCTGTACAGGTGGTTTTTTTTTAAATAAAACCAAAATAGTTTTAAAAGGCGTTAAGCGCATGATAAAATATGCATAAAATTTCACATTTCGAAACACTGTTTCGGTTTTTTTTTTATATAAATGATCTGTGCAGATCGGAGTTGGTACAAAATTGTCTGTACAAATGTGCTCGGTACGTAACATATACATCATCTTGGAAAAGAGCTGAACTTACTTTTTAATCCAACTTCAAAAAGGAGGCGGTGTCCTAAAGTTAAATCTAATCAATGTCACTTGATTTTATACTGAAAGAACATTCTAAGAAGGTTTATGAATTTTCCTGAATTTATCCGAAGGATAAAATTTATTATTCAACAAATTTTATTTTTGAATTAATTTGCCTTTTATTTTATGAATGAGTTACAGAACAGCTTTTTCTTCTAAGACATTTTATATATATATATATATATATCTTTTTTTATTATAATTTTGTATGTGCAAATCAAGGAATTAAATGTTAAAAAAATTCGTTACGTAGGAGCTGCTTCAATTTAGCAAATTTTCTTAGAATACACAAAAGCGGTCACTATTTTAGTCTAATAAAATGAAATGTAGTATATGGTTTTAGTATTTGCATGGCCAATTTTATTTATAAATGATATACGTCAAGGGGAAAGGGGGACTATACGAAAGAAGGAAACACAAAATATAAAATATCTCTCTTAATATTAGAACAATCGAAGAATGCGTAAGGAATAAAGTTGTAGAAAATCATGTTTACTACAACTCACCACTGTCAATATTTCTGCTAATAAAATGAATAATTTGTAAATATTCATTCTCGCATATGAATCTTTTTCAAAAAAATATATACTTATCCAATATTGAAAACTATTCACCACTATTTCTGTTTGGAAGAGAAATAAACAAAGATTGGTTTGTTTACTAAACAGAAGTTTATCTAAAATATTTTTAATGAGATTTTTTGATAATAAATTTAGGTTAAAATTTCATGTAAACACAATCGTTCATATTGACGTTGATTTATAACAAACTTTTTGCTTGCCTCTGTAGGTATACATGTATATAATAATACGTCCAATTTGCCACAAATTGATCATGTAAGCATTTTCTTTGTTATTTATTTATTATAGGTGAGTTTAATAAAGAGGCTTTGGTTTGCAAGCTTGTATTGTTTGTTCATAGATATTTAAAAATCGAATCATTACAAGCTTTTATGTATGTTTGGGTCAAATCTTGCAAGCTGAATTAGAACCATTTACTCTTATCCTTTGGGGTTGAATTTTTGCATGTTGGTTCAGTCCCGATGACAATGCATTTTTATGGTAAACATAATAAGAGTTGTCAAGGGCAAAGAAGGGTTTACAGGGATAGGTAAACATAAAGTTGTAGAAAATTAGTTTTACTTAAAAAAGCTTGTTTTTGAAAAGATTTTTGGAATATTAATAACACCGACAAATGAAAAATATATATATATATATATATATATATATATATATATATATTTAAAATTTTTTATGAAATTCCATCATCGGTATAAAAACAATAGCTGCATTTTCTTTGGAGGAAATTCGCTTATAAACAATTAATAAAATAACAAACGTCAAGTTAATTAAAAGCTCGCACAGGAGTTTTCTAAATATAAACGTTTAGAATTTAGAATTCTCATGATAAGAGTATGTCCTATGCATGACGACAAAAAGTTTCATTAAACTGTCTCAATTAATTTAAAACAAAGTCCTTTAAAAACATAATATATCTCCATAGCTACTAAATTTATTAACTAGTAAGTAATACGTTTCGTTACTACGAACATATTCTGTGAATTCTTCGAATGAGAATTTGTTGTTACAATTGTGTATATAAAATTGTTTTCTCTGAAAATAGAATTACAGTTGAACAATTTTTCGTAATTAATAATAACTGGTGCACAATTGTGTGCAATTACTCGTATATATACACAAAACTACTAATTTATTAGAATATTTAGTTTTATATGCATAGCTATTATAGCTTACATGTTGACTACAATTAACAATGTTTTGTAATAAGTTCCTTGTTTTATTTTAGTATATTGTATATTTGTAAATACTAAGTATAGTCTACTATTTACTAATACTTATGCTGAAACTATATAAAGTTAGTATAATTCTATATATTAGCTGTAACAAAACATTCAGTCGAACGTTTTACCTTCTCCTTCGTTAAAAGAAAAAATTATAATATTCAATTTGAAAATGGAGTATAGTCAACGTAATACAATGTTTTGAATATAATGCACTTACTCAGACCAAGTAAAATTTGTTGTAATGAAAATTATTGAAAATAATTTTTCTGGATCCAACACACATTTTAATTATGAAATAGAAGAATATTAAGTAAGATGTTGCGAAATATATTTAAGATAACGATATTTTTCTCCTTGGAAAAAGTTTTTTTTTCTCTAAGTACAAAAAGAAAATAATGTAGTTCGATTTATTTATTTTCTTAATCTAAGTTTTTTTTTAAGTCGAAAATTGAAAAGTAAATAATAACTATATAAATAATATGATACAATAACACTCTAATAACACTCCAATTACGTCTATGGTTGTTTCCAGAAGCCTCCATGCGAAAATATATTGTCAAAAAAAATATTTATTCAAAAAAACAACCATGTTCTCGAAAGATCTTTGACGGGTATATAAACCGGTGACCAGTGTTGATTCAAATCAGTTTAAAATCTACTATTGTTTGATTAGTTTTTCTTCGACTATTGTCTGATTAGTTTCAAAGTTTAAAATCGACTATTGTCTGGTTAGTTTCAAAGTATATTCGGTTAAAAGTAATTCAAAATTTGACAAAAACTTGTGTTGAAAAATTAAAATAATTGTTGAAAAAGAAATTGGATTCTCTTTTTTTTTTTAAATCAATAAAATCAGGTTTTTTTTTTGTTTCGTAAAAACTTGTGTTTAATTTAATTTTTTTTCTTCTTTTCTTTAAAAAAAACGTGCGTGTCATTTCAATTATAAAATATTTAGAAAAACCCTTTACTAATATATTTTTTTTTCTTTTTGTCGAGTATCGGAATCATTTGCAGGTTCGAACAGCGCTCGTCTGAGGTATAAAGAGAGCCAAGATACCGCGACAAATTGATTCTAGTACAAGCTGTCCAAAATAAGTTATGCACTAATGTTTTCGTGAAAAAAAAAGATGTATTAAATAATTTTTGTTGAAAACGGCAAACCGCTATGGTTTGTACCGGTTGGAATCTTTGGTACCAGACACAAATTTGTAGAAAGGGTTTTCATAAAATGATCTAGTGATTCCATTTCCTAATATCCACCCATGGGTCTGTAGATCAGCTTGTTCGCAATCATGGTAACTCAAAAACGACAGGAGGTAACGAGCTGTTTTTCAGAGCATACAACAATTGTCTATTTTGGTCATGGACAAAATCAGACCGTACATCAAAATACCGATCTTTGAAACCGTAAGAGATAGAAGAAACGTTTTAAGGCAAAAAATTTTCAAATAAACAACTTTTGTTTGAAACTTCTTTTCATAACGTAAAAAGTTTTGCCACAATTTCAGCTCAAAATCTGAAATTTACAGTTCACGCATTGATAATGAACTCAGTGTATACCGGGTCTTTAAACAGTGAGTTGTTATTTTCACTTGTATATTTTAATAGAAAAATAACCTTAGACATAATAGCGTAATTTTTTTACAAACAAATTTCAAACAAACAAATTTGTTTTGAAAATCCAGTTCGACATTCATTAAAATTAAATTGCTTTTTTTGAGTCTATTAATTAAGATTAACTGGAATCTCCGCTCTTTCTTTGTATGATTTTAGTTTTCATTACCTGTGGTTTATAATCTTTGTATAGTGTCTATAGTGTATTTCAATATATCAGTATTATTTTTGTCTTAAAACGTGTTTTCTATATCTTACGGTATCAAAGATTGGTATTTTGATGCACGGTCTAATTTTGTCCATTCACAACAAAATAGACACAATACTTGTGTGCTCTGGAAAACAGCTCGTTACCTCTTTTCGTTTTTTAGTTACCATGTTTGCGAACAGGCTGACTTACAGACGAATAGACGGACATGTGGAAAATAACTCACTAGATCATTTTATCTGCTATAAAAGATTTCAACCGGTACAAACCGTAACGGTTTGTTGTTTTCAACAAAAATTATTTAATACATCAATTTTTTTTCACGGAAAATAAGTGCATAACCTTGATTGGACTAGAAATAAATAAATAAAATCGTCCACAGTGCAGATTGTGAATGGATACTTTCCTTTCTTTGAACTTTCCAGTTGTTTTTTTTTTATCAAAATACTAATCAATGAATCGTTTAACCACATAATGGTGACATATTTTCACAAAAAAATAAAAATATGTTCTTGTATTTTTCGTAAAAACGATAATAATCAGTTATTTCTTTGTTATAAAATTTTAAATATATTTGTTATTCTAGATCTATACGCACACAATTGTTCACCATTGTTGTGTGTAAATTATCTCATTGTATAATTTAATTGAAATCATTTAATCAAGCATATGTCAAGCTTTTTTTTTGTATAAATCACTGAATAAATTTCCACTGTGTTATTTAATAATGATAAATGTTTTTATAGTAATCCCATTTATATATTTATGTAACCATAAATCGTATTCTTAAATACTTGTCGTAGGTACATAGTGTGTATGTATTTTGTGAAACTAAATACAGGAATTATTAACATTGACAGCTATTTATTGTTTTTGATTGTTTCTTTTGATTAAAAAAAAATTAGGAATTCAAAACACTTCGTCAGTTGATATTTGTGAAATTTTTCACATATTAATGCAATATATACATATAGATGTATAAAATATAACTTTTAGTGTATGTCTAAGTACATGTGTAATACATTCATACGCATGGTTCTGTAATCTATAGTAATTACAGATGTTTGATCTCAAATTGTGGCAAAATCATTTAGTTACAAACAAAAGTTAATTTTTGTTTTTTTGTTTATTTATGAAAACGAACTATTTTCTCTCTTACGATTTTTCTCTCTCTTGTGACAGAATGTATGGACCGATTTTGCCTTTTGATGAACTTCAAATAACTTTTCAGAACATAGACACTAAATTTCAACTTATGATCTGTTTTCGTTTTTGAATCCGGTATATGTAAATATATAAGATATATTAAGTTTAGTCCCGACTTTGTAACGCTTGAAAATATTGATCTCAGGATAAATGTATGGCAAAGGTGTTCATATAATGGCCTAGTTCGGTCATTTTCACATATTCTGTATATTTCTGTCTGTCTGTCAGTCTGTGAACACGATAACTCAAAAACGAAAAGAGATAACAAGCTGAAATTTTGTATGTAGTCTAGAGGTGAAAAGTAAGGTTATGGGCAAATTCTAACCATTTCTGGGAAAAATAGGCAAAACTGTCAATCTTCGATACCGTAAGAGATAGAAGAAAATGAAAAATAGAAGAGATAGAAGAGATAGAAGAGAGAGAAGGACAAAAAATGTTCCTCTTTAAAAAATAAACAACTTTTGTTTTAAACATTTTTTCATGAATTCAGTATATACTGGGTATTTAAGCAAATAACTCAGTTAATTGTTATTTTCACTTGTTCAATAATCGTATTGATGGTCAGACGGACAGTTATAAAAAAAAGGTTTGATATATATCTCTGTAATATCTATTCAATGGTAGTTATAAATGGTTATGATACGTAATTTAAAACAATTTTGAAAGGAACGATGGAACTTTGAATTCCACGTCTAAATTATGCTCAGAATTTTATCAAAATCGATTTCGATTTAAGCTTTACATCAAAAACAGGTCATCTATATCAGTGACTAAATTATAGTCTGTATGTAGAGGTTAACAGAAAATATCCAACCATCTATAGACATGGAGACAAGAAAATAAATGCATTGTCTCTTATTTTATTGTCCTGTAATCGTTTTGTCTATAGTTATTCAGTATATTTCAATATAAAATTGTCATTTATATAACAAAAAATGTAAATTGTTTATTTTAGAAAAATGTAAATTGATATCTGATGTCTGCATTCTAAAACGATTATTAAAAACATCACAATAATTCAATCTAACAAAAAATGTATAAAAACAATAATTACAAATACTACTCTCATAACCTCCGTTAAGCTAGCAGAGCAAAGTACCGAAAATGAATTTTCTACGTACCAGAATTATGTGCTAATTATGTGCTGCAATTAAAATTTTTGTGCTTTTTTCGTTTCGGCGGAATATGAAAGTTAAAAGTGCTCGGCTAGCTTAATATCAAGCCAGCAGAGCATCGGTTAAAAAGTCCCAAAAATGAATTTACTACCTACCAGAATTATGTGCTAATTATGTGCTGCAACTAAAATTTTTGTGCTTTTTTAGTTTCGGCGGAAATTGAAAATTAAAAGTGCTCGGCTAGCTTAACATCAAGACAGCAGAGCATGGGTTATAAAGTGTCCCGAAAATAAATTTACTACCTACCAAAATTAAGTGCTTTTTATGTGCTAATTATGTGCTGCAATTAAAATTTTTGTGCTTTTTTAGTTTCGGCGGAAATTGAAAATTAAAAGTGCTCGGCTAGCTTAACATCAAGACAGCAGAGCATGGGTTATAAAGTGTCCCGAAAATAAATTTACTACCTACCAAAATTAAGTGCTTTTTATGTGCTAATTATGTGCTGCAATTAAAATTTTTGTGCTTTTTTAGTTTCGGCGGAAATTGAAAATTAAAAGTGCTCGGCTAGCTTAACATCAAGACAGCAGAGCATGGGTTATAAAGTGTCCCGAAAATAAATTTACTACCTACCAAAATTAAGTGCTTTTTATGTGCTAATTATGTGCTGCAATTAAAATTTTTGTGCTTTTTTAGTTTCGGCGGAAATTGAAAATTAAAAGTGCTCGGCTAGCTTAACATCAAGACAGCAGAGCATGGGTTATAAAGTGTCCCAAAAATAAATTTACTACCTACCAAAATTAAGTGCTTTTTATGTGCTAATTATGTGCTGCAATTAAAATTTTTGTGCTTTTTTAGTTTCGGCGGAAATTGAAAATTAAAAGTGCTCGGCTAGCTTAACATCAAGACAGCAGAGCATGGGTTATAAAGTGTCCCGAAAATAAATTTACTACCTACCAAAATTAAGTGCTTTTTATGTGCTAATTATGTGCTGCAATTAAAATTTTTGTGCTTTTTTAGTTTCGGCGGAAATTGAAAATTAAAAGTGCTCGGCTAGCTTAACATCAAGACAGCAGAGCATGGGTTATAAAGTGTCCCGAAAATAAATTTACTACCTACCAAAATTAAGTGCTTTTTATGTGCTAATTATGTGCTGCAATTAAAATTTTTGTGCTTTTTTAGTTTCGGCGGAAATTGAAAATTAAAAGTGCTCGGCTAGCTTAACATCAAGACAGCAGAGCATGGGTTATAAAGTGTCCCAAAAATAAATTTACTACCTACCAAAATTCAGTGCTTTTTATGTGCTAATTATGTGCTGCAATTAAAATTTTTGTGCTTTTTTAGTTTCGGCGGAAATTGAAAATTAAAAGTGCTCGGCTAGCTTAACACCAAGACAGCAGAGCATGGGTTATAAAGTGTCCCGAAAATAAATTTACTACCTACCAAAATTAAGTGCTTTTTATGTGCTAATTATGTGCTGCAATTAAAATTTTTGTGCTTTTTTAGTTTCGGCGGAAATTGAAAATTAAAAGTGCTCGGCTAGCTTAACATCAAGACAGCAGAGCATGGGTTATAAAGTGTCCCGAAAATAAATTTACTACCTACCAAAATTAAGTGCTTTTTATGTGCTAATTATGTGCCGCAATTAAAATTTTTGTGCTTTTTTTGTTTCGGCGAAAATTGAAAATTAAAAGTGCACGGCTTAATTAACAGCAAGTAAGCAGAGTATCGGTTTTTAATTCCCGAACATGAATTTACAACGTACCAGAGTTTAGAGCTAATTATGTGCTGCAATTAAAAATTTGGTGCTTTTTTTGTTTTGGCGGAAATTCAAAATTCATAACGCTCGGCTAGCTTATCATCAAGACAGTAGAGCATTGGTTTATTTTTGCAATACTCATATTTGAACTAACGTAATATTTATATGCTTTTCAAATGTCGAAGAGTCAAATCCATAACTTTTTTATTTCCCCAAAAATAAACGCTCGAAGATCCAAACTGACTTTAAAAATGAGCATAAGTCATCTTCTTGACATGCCAAATCAAATTACACCTCATTTGAGTGCTATTTATGTGCTCTCAAAGTATCACAGACTTTAACCGTTAAAACGTAAATTTTTTGAAAATCCACCCCTATAAGCCCCCAGCGACCCTCTGATACAAACATGGACTATTTTTGCGATATCACCAATTTAAATTACGACACATTTGAGTACTATTTATGTGCTCTTAGAATATGACAGAACGGAGAGCGCCTAACGGCCTATCGTGAAATTAATGTACACTATACTTAAAATCTGTTCATATACTTTGAGGATGTCTCAGGCATCAACCTATAAACATCCATAATTTCAAAGATTTTACCTTACAAAGATTTTGCCTCTTTTTTTATATCATGAAATAAAATTGTACAACATTCAGGTGCTTTTAGTCGTTTTAGAAAATCAAAATCTTAAGATGAGATTTTTCAGAAGTACTAATTTTACTTTTGAAGACTCATACTACCTTCCAACGAGAGCAAGTCTGTAATTAGAGGATACTTGCAGATACCATTTCTTAAAGACTTTTCTCAGTACGCATTGGGTATTTCTGTATTATCGTTTATATAGGCGCACTTTATTCTATGATTATCATGTGATTTCGAAATTTTCATGATTAGATCCTGGACGACTGGATCGCCTGAGTTTCTGAAAATTTAGGTCTAATTTGGGGTGGAATTATGAAGCATCATATCTCGAAAGAAAGGAAACTATGCAATTTGAAACTTGCCAATTGCTTTCCCGAAATTGTTCACAGTACTTTAAGATTTTTTTAATAAGGAAACCAAAATTAAAGGAGGTAATAGATACATTTGAGTATTGTGTAGTTTTAAATACCATTTTACATTTTTCTTCAATATTTTTATTATTTATATATTCTTTGGTCAAGCCTTTTATTGCTTGTAACTTTTTTTGACAAAAAATATTTGTGCTTTATTTAGTAACAGATCATTTTTACGCAACCTTATAATTTAAAAAAAAAGATAGTTCGTTAAAACAAATATGAATATAATTATGTATTACTTAATAGAGTGTATATTCACCATGTAATTATTTATCGGTTTTTATATCTAATACAGTAAAACATATATATCTTCCAAATTAATAAATATTAATCATAAATTGGTACACTACAGACGAACTTAGTTCTGTTTAAATATAAACCGACTTTTAATTTTCAATTTCCGCTGAAATAAAAAAAGCACAAAAATTTTAATTGCAGCACATAATTAGCACATAAAAAGCACTTAATTTTGGTAGGTAGTAAATTTATTTTCGGGACACTTTATAACCCATGCTCTGCTGTCTTGATGTTAAGCTAGCCGAGCACTTTTAATTTTCAATTTCCGCCGAAACTAAAAAAGCACAAAAATTTTAGTTGCAGCACATAATTAGCACATAAAAAGCACTTAATTTTGGTAGGTAGTAAATTTATTTTCGGGACACTTTATAACCCATGCTCTGCTGTCTTGATGTTAAGCTAGCCGAGCACTTTTAATTTTCAATTTCCGCCGAAACTAAAAAAGCACAAAAATTTTAATTGCAGCACATAATTAGCACATAAAAAGCACTTAATTTTGGTAGGTAGTAAATTTATTTTCGGGACACTTTATAACCCATGCTCTGCTGTCTTGATGTTAAGCTAGCCGAGCACTTTTATTTTTCAATTTCCGCCGAAACTAAAAAAGCACAAAAAATTTAATTGCAGCACATAATTAGCACATAAAAAGCACTTAATTTTGGTAGGTTGTAAATTTATTTTCGGGACACTTTATAACCCATGCTCTGCTGTCTTGATGTTAAGCTAGCCGAGCACTTTTAATTTTCAATTTCCGCCGAAACTAAAACAGCACAAAAATTTTAATTGCAGCACATAATTAGCACATAATTAGCACATAATTCTGGTAGGTAGTAAATTCATTTTTGGGACTTTTTAACCGATGCTCTGCTGGCTTGATATTAAGCTAGCCGAGCACTTTTAACTTTCATATTCCGCCGAAACGAAAAAAGCACAAAAATTTTAATTGCAGCACATAATTAGCACATAATTCTGGTACGTAGAAAATTCATTTTCGGTACTTTGCTCTGCTAGCTTAACGGAGGTACTCTCATACGGTTATTGTCTACAATGTCTCTCTAATGATAGGTATAGTAAAGGAACTGGAATTGTTTTAACTATTTACTTGAAAATGAAATATATATAAAAGTAATTAAGACTATCCCAAGGGATATCTATTATGGTTCAATTATACAACCATTAATGCATCAGAGAAATTTATGATGCAATTTATTTATCTTCCTGTTTCCATGAATTCGAAATCTAGTAATCTATTATTTACATTTGTATTTATTAAGCAAAAAATGTACATAATAGATGAGAGAGACTCGCATTGTGTAGCCGTGGGAGTTGACACTCGTTAGGTTGAGATATAATCGCAGATGATCTCGACTAAAGTCAGGACGTTACGAAAAATTGTTGTTGAAATAAATTATTTAAAACTAGCTGAATTCTCCGGCGTTGCCCGTGGAACTCTAAGATTTGCTCCGGCACTTTTGGTGTCGATTGCGTACTACTGAATTATTCAACTTTATTAATTTTTACCGGCACTTCCGCTATCAGAATTAAAATTTTATTTGGTTTCCCAGAACCTCCACCTTTTTACACCCCAGGTTACATTATTAGAGTTTCCCTAATTTTTTTGAAAATATAATATAGCCTATGTCACCCGGGGATAGTGTAACTTCCCAATGGTGAAATAATTTTTTTAATCGACCCAGTAGTTTCGGAGCCTATTCCATTCAAACAAACAATCAAATCTTTCCTCTTTATAATATTAGGATAGATATAGATTATGAATTGAAATTTTATTTTATTTTTTTAAATGCAGTATTTTGTAAGTGAAAAAATAATTTAATATTGTACATAATTTAATATTGGTTTCTTTAAACAAGGTTTTATTTAACTTGTAGGAACCAAGATATCCTGAAACATAGGCTATTAATGTTAAATCAATGCAATAATTTGGAATTAAAACCAAACGTTTACTTTGCCTGAATATCTAACTATGAATATATGAATTCGTGAGTAGTTACTCAAGGAAACATGTAGTGTACTCATGGTATCCAAATATTGACGAAATAAATCTAAGATTTAGAATCGAGTACATTAAAAACTAAAAGGAGAAAATATAATTATTTCCCTGTGTCACCAATTTGTGACTATATAATTCCCATTTTTAAGATCCAATATTTTATGGGTTTATAACACTTGATTAACAACCGAATGAACCGATATAACTAACAGTCTATTCTCTCCATACTCAGCGCCATGCGTGGTCAAAAAACCACTTCAAGACCAATGACAGTGTATAAAAACCATAGGTGTTTAACAAAAATAATTAATTTAATCAAATAAATGACATGTAAAAGCTAACTTAATTGTAAGTTCTTGTTGAACGCCTATGGTTTTTAATACACTTTTAATACAGACATTGGTCATTAAGTTGTTTTTTTGACCACGCATAGCGCAGAGCACGGTTTCAATTGGAGCGAATAAGCATAAAAAATGACTATTGTCTATTGGGAAACGCCAACTGTGTGATTAGGTCCAAAATGATATTTAAAAAGTTTTGGTAAAAATTAGTTTTGTGTAATTGCATTATTCCTTTGTATTGAATTCCCTGACGTCATACTAGTATTTCGATCATTACGTTTCTTTGTCGAATCCTTGATGTAAAAATTTATGTCTATTGGACCACAAAAGTTGATGTCATTTTTTTTTTAGATTTATAGTTGATTTGTGCCTAATTCATTCGGTTTTCAAAAACAATTTTCGAAAAAAGTTGTTACTATATTTCTAATTAACACCTCTTCTCCGAAGAGGAACATCTCTTTTTCGAAATCCGATTCAATAAGGTACAAATCGAAGTTTTCGAAATTCAACATTTTGTATACCTGGTTTTACAATCCATACAAATCTTGACACCATCATGAAGTTTTTCGTTTGGTTTTTCTACATATACTAGGGGACTATTTATAAAATATTATCACGCAATATCGTAAAGTAGTTTGAAATTTTCCTTCCCTTTTCTCAATTAATGTCACAATCAATGCACCCTTCTTGACAAGAAGTAAACAATTGAAGAATCATTTATTACATTTAACGAAAATCATAATGTCAAACAAACTTAGTGGACTATAAAAATCTAGACAAACACAAAAACGTTTGTTTATTAAAAATATTCTATTTAATGAACAGAAATTGTTTATTGATTGTGTGACGTCAGGTTTTCTTTTTACATCTTGCCTGTCTCATTTTTTTCACATTATGAAATCAATTTTGATTCAATCTGATATTAATAAATATTTTATACAATTATAATATAACTCATAAATAATCCTGTAACATATTCGTTAGTGTCAATTACAAATAAATTCAATAGAACTCGACTTACAAGGTGTCTTAAAAATATAATTAATACTGTAACGATGCACTGATAGAAGGAATTTCTTTCCTCAAGAAAAAATATTTTCTTCAATAAGGAATCACTTGCTTTCATTCAAGCCTACGGAGTCGAACCAAAAACATATGTTTAGTTGAGCAAAGAAACTAAAATTCGTGAACGGTGTTTAAAATTTTTTAAAGTAGAGTTCGTTAGTCTTTGTCTAAGAGAGTTTTTCTTGACCAAATACTATTCTGATTCTTTAGACGAGAAAATGAAATACTTGTACAAAAAAAGGATTTTTCTTAAAAAATACTTAAAAAAAATATAATACTCGAGAAGATAATGTTTATGCAGCTTCTTTAACTGAAGTAAATATATTTAACTAAAATATATTTAACTGAAGTATATCATTACTTCTTTAAAAGTTTCATTTGTTTGGATTAAATAAATGTTTATTTTTGTCCAAAATTTTAGTATCTTGGTTCGATTTTTCGAATATATTAGGGGAGATATGCCAAATTTTGTGTTTTTTCCTCTCTCTTGTGCGATTTTACCCATTAACGAACTTGACCTTTTCAATACCAAAAGCGCCTTAAATACCAAATTTTATTCCAATCAGAATAAAACTGTTTTATTCTGATTGGAATAAAATGTGGTATTTGGGGCGCTTTTGATATTCAAGAGGTTAAGTTCGTTAATGGGTAAAATCGGTTAAAATTATATACAAATTTTAACGATACTGATTTTTAATATCTAGTAAATAGGATCGATGGACATTGGTTAAAACATTGATTCAAAAACAATAGCTGCCTTTCCTTTGGAGGAAATTCGCTAAAACTGTTGTTGTATTGATTAGTGGTATTGATGTTTTACAAATTTAAAACTTGCTAAGAATACAACTATTTTTGTTTCCAGTATAACAATTAAATTCAAACAATAAAAAAATTTCCATCATGCTACTGTAAGCTGCTTCTCATGGTACATAATATTTAACTGTTACGGAAGATGTGGCGCAGTGACCACATTTTAATCAGCCTAATTTTGCACTGAAGGCAATGACTTATTTTTGCATACTCTGTTCGCCGATAAGAAAATACCAACCAACTATATATATACATATATGTATATTTATCTTTTTTTACTGTATAAATGTCTGTTTTATTCCACAAGATATTATTTTCATTATTTAAATAATATATAGAATATATGAATTTGAATTATTCATGTAAATTCGAGATAAATATTCTTTACTTTTATATATATATATATATATATATATAATATATATATTTTCTACTTTTGCTTTGATTTATTCATTTCTACTAATTGATATAAATTTAATGGCTTTATATTTTCATCACCCAAACAGATGATATTTTTATTTAATAAATTCCAAAAAGTTAATTAAAAACTTATCATTTAATTTGTTGTATATAATATTCAAATATAAAACGATTATCAATTTAAATTTCTATAATGAAAAACTTTTTTATAATAATTACATAGAACACAAAATATAATTTATGGATTCTTATTCCTTTATGTTTTGAAGCAAATGATAAAAAAAACAGATTTTCGAATTGTGCTTTCGAAATGTGCTTTGACAAAATAAAATAATAATTACTTGAATAACATTTAAAAATTTACATTTAACTGTTAATTATTGAATATTTAAAGAAAATTATATGAAACATTACGTGAATATTACAGAAAAGGTGATCAAAGAAAGTTTTTAAACATGTGCATTATGTTCTTTCATTTGTCATTCTCCGTCATCTGTTTGATGAACATGTTTACCGAGTGGTCGAGTTTTTATACGGTTTCTCGGAAATGGGATGTTCGCATTTTCTGGTTCGATTGTCAGCGGTGGCAGTTTAAGTTCAGTTCCTTTCACAAACTCAGATGAATATCGGCATGGTTCCTGTCAAAGTCGGTTACAGTCACACAACCTACCAATTCCTGGTTTACACACGAATTTCCTGTCTATAGGGGTGTATCCCTTCCGTTACTACGATTAATACTAGAAAAATGTGTGATCTAGAAATTTTATATATCGAAATGTAAATATTTCTCAGTGGTTGAAAAATCAACCACTTATAAAACTAAAAGTATACTTAAAACTGTATTCTTAAGTATACATTTTATATACCATGCCCGATATCCGAATAGACATTTCCGATTTGCGAATATATTTGATAAAAACGAAGACAAATGAAAAAAGTGTCGTAACCTTTGAACTGTTATGTTATATTAGATCCATAGTGTTGTAGATTTTGAGAATAGATCATGCAATGGAAATATGACGAAATATTACATTTCAAATTTTGCCCCTATTCCTAGAACATTTGTTTGTATTTTTTAAATACAAATTTTCGACTACAATGTAGTCATCATCAGTATGAATTAGCTAATCGTAACAATCTCTGGGATATGGATTCAGAGATATGTTGCTTGTTGCTACTTTTGTGCGTGTCTCACAATGACATTAAAAAAGTTATGTCCTTTTATACGATTTGACTGAGGATATAATCTGACCTGAGGATTATTTGAGTTGCCTAACTAACGGATTAGGTGTGTGGAAAGCCCTACTTATTTATTGGCGGTATTCTTTGGTAACTATGCGTTGTCTATTTTGTCACTAAAGTGAGGGTTTCGACGCTAAGCTTGAAAAAAAAATCCAATACCTGAATGTCAAGGTACAAAAAACCTAGAGTTCTCTTTGATTATTTTAATATTCTTTATGATGAAATATATCAAAATAACCCTTTCATTAATCAAAAATATGACCCCTATCGTACTATATAGTCATCTTTTGTGTACTATACCGTACATAAAATTCATTAATATATAACTTCGCCAAGAATATTTTTGACATTAATGTTTGATATGAAAAATCAGACACATTTTGTATGATGACCAAACTGATTAGGTCCAATTTAGCACACGTAAAGAATCAAATATTGCTCTAAACATATACAATTTTACAAGAATAAATATTGTGCAAAAATTTTTTTAAATTTTGTACAAAATCATTTTACAAAAATATTGATAGTTTAATACCTAGCTGTTCAATATTACTAAATTTCTTGTTAATCAATTCGGTCTCGAAAAAGTTATTTAAAATATTTAAAACAATTACAGAATCTTTTAGTTCAAATATTATATAATATTTTTGTACAATTTTTCAGTAAAATAAAGTTAAAATGGTATAGAATTTGGTTTGATACACCAAAATTAAAATATATATATATATATATATATATATATATATATATATATATATATATATATATATATATATATATATACATACACCAAATTCTATACCGTTTTAACTTTATTTTACTGAAAAATTGTACAAAAATATTATATAATATTTGAAAGGTTTTTTTAAACTAAAAGATTGTGTAATTGTTTTAAATATTTTAAATAATTTTTTCGAGACGGAATTGATTAACAAGAAATTTAGTAATAATGACCAGCTAGGTATTAAACTATCAATTTTTTTGTAAAATGATTTTGTACAACATTTAAAAAAATTTTTGCACAATATTTCTTCTTGTAAAATTGTATATGTTTAGAGCAATATTTGATTCATTACGTGTGCTATAAATTAAAACAAAATTACACTCCTCATTGATAAAAAAAAAACATTTCAAATGAGTTATATTGCTATTACGATGGTAAATTCATTCCAAATCATTTAATGTCAAACCAATTTCCGCTTTGAAAAAAACGAATAAAAACCCGAGTGAATATACATTTTTGATATTGTAATTTAATAATAAACATGTATTTATTTTGTTTTTTTTTTTGATAAATAAACACTTACAGTGTATCTCGAAACGATGTTTCTGACATTTTGAGAATAATATACAGAGTGTCATCACGATTGTATAAAGTTTTTGCCAGCATATAAACAAATCTATAGGTGGGCCGTTACTGGCTTTTAATCGATTGTGAAAACATTCTTTAACTGAAGTTTCGTAAGTCAAATATCCGTGTAAGGAGTGCAGAACAATCTGTGTTAGGAGTGAAGGATTTCAAAAAAAGTGAAGGTCTCATAGGTATTTCCGCGAATTTCATAATATCTTTTTTATTGGGGTAAAATAACACTTTTTTTGGATAAACTAAGCGTATTTGATTAAAATAATTACGAAGTTAATGGATTAAGGCAAAACAATTATTTTTTCGGACTCTAATGTAGTTTCTATACAAATACGTGCACGAATAAAATTTTGGAAATAAATTATTTTAAATATAAAAAATAACATTTCAAGCTGTCAAAATTTAGAAAAAAAGTTATCTTTAACGCAGTCGGTTTTTTAAAAAATTTTATATTACTTTAATTTGCTAGTTTTGTATGGCAATATTTATATGTGTATCAAGATTTGAGGATAGCCTTTTGTAATTTTTTTTTATTTATAAGTAACAAGTTATTTAAAATGAAGTATAACTTCTTACGTGAGTGCATAAATACACACGAGCTTTTTCTTCTAGAATAAATATATAGTATTGTTTTCAAATACTCGGTGAATAATTTCTAAGCTAAACATTTCCCAAACGTTTACCTTAACCATTCAATATATTATTAGTTTGTTTTTCTTGTTTTTTTTTTTTTAATATTTTATTCACAACATGTTTAGAAAACATAATTTATTTTCTTTTCGTTAAAGTGCGTGTATTTGTTTATTTTATTATTCTATACGTTTAGTGATTTATTTTTCGCGTTTTATTCTTGTTTTCTTTTTTTTTTCTCTTAGTGAGTTTGTTCGGTTCGTTTTCCAAAAATTATTGTATATAATAATATTTATTATTATTTCAAGCATATTTTTTTATAGGTTTTTTGGTGTTTTGTTTTCTTTTCATTTCCATCATCAGTTTAGCCTATTGTTAACATATTATTATTGTACATTTTCATTATATATATATATATATATATATATATATATATATATATATATATTTATATATATATACATATACATATAATTTTATATGTTATATTAAAATTTTCTTCACATTTAACTTTTCTTTACCCTTTCAATAAAGTTATAAATTCTTATTTATTTTTGTTCGTTTCTGAATAGAAGAACAGTCATAAAATGTGTTGAAAAATCGAAATATTTTTTTTATTTATTTATTTGTATACGTAACTTTTGTATGGATGATTTTGACAAGGGTTCAGAATCACACTCTGTAAATACATTTTAAAGTAATCTCTTTATATCGAGTATAGACTTTGCCATCTTCATTTATATATTCATATATTCAACGTTGTCTACTGTTTTTTGTTTTGTCAATAAGGAAAATCGCTGTTGGTTTCTTATAGTTCATTTTAGTTCTTTCATTTATCTTTAACGCTTTTTATATCCGGTATAAATAAAATAATAATAATATTGGGGTTTTACCTTCGTTTTTGAGACTCCATGGTCTATAAAATAGGCCACCTACATAATTATTTATAACCTTTATTATTTATTTAACAATTCATGTTTTAATGATGTGAGTGGAGGACTTTGTATGTAGATTGGGAATTGATAGGTTGTGCGGCTGCAGCCGACTTTGTTAAGAACTATGCCGCGCTTCATTTTGAGTTCGTAAAGGGAAACTACATAAAACCATCACAAGCATGCCCGGTTACTTCGTTCTTGTCCATACGCCGACAGTTATAATTGGCAAACTGCCGGTGCCGGGATTTGAACCCGTAACCTCCCAGCTCTAAGCAGGACGAGCTTCTTAGACCGCTCGCCCACATAGGCTGGTTATACCCAATATATATAAAATATATGATGTGAGTTTAGTCCCGACTTAATAATGGTTAAAAATATTGATCGGAGAAAACAGTTTTTGGTGTAGGTGTTCAAAAAATAACGTAAATCTTTCATTTCCGAATATCCATCCGTCTGCCTGTCTGTCTGCCTACTGCCTATCTGTAAACACGATGTTTCAAAAACGAAAAGAGTTAACGAGCTGATATTTTGTGCATGTTCTCCTCACCCCTCCCACCAGAGGATAAAATATCCATTATTGAAACCGTAAGAGATAAAAAAAGTTTAAAGACAAAAAAACTCCCTTGATAAAAACAACTTTCGTTTCAAACTTTTTGTTCATAAACTCAGTATATACTGGGTATTTAAGAAATTAGCTTTGTCAATTTTTATTTTTACTTGTTGAACATGAATTAATAACGTTAGTGAATATGTTTCAAGTATAATGTTTCGCTTCACCGTACACGATACTTATATTCAGAATAGGTGTTTTGAAAATATACTCCTGTATTTCTTAAACTATTGGGACCCACTTTTTCCTACTTATATGCATGATTGACTCCTAAAAAAGGCATCCTTTTCAAATTTTTTTTCTCAAAAACCCAATGGATTAGGCACAAAAAAAAACGTCGCTTTTGAAGTCGATGATGGTTAATGATTGTTCTAATAGGTGGTATTAATCGTATTGCAAACTGAAGCCTTATAATTATGTGTTATTTCAATTAGAAACAACGCCCGCCCTAAATAAAAGGAATACAGTTCAAAGAAGTTAATTCTTGCATCTTTTTCTACAACTACAATAATAATTCTTACAACAGTAATTATGTAAGGATTAATCCTTAAATACGGGAAGTACTTTATTTAATCCACTTCATTTAATTTTCCCCTAATAAAATTGTAGTTTATATATTTTTAGTGAACACGTACTACCCATATGAAGTATATTTTCTGTAAGAAAATTACCATTTTTTTAGAAACATTGACCTTACACATTCAATAATGACGGATTTAAAGAAACAAATTACGTTATTTAAACGGCAAACCAATTAGGGTCAAAATCTTATTTATCTTTTTAATGTTTTTAATAACGATTCAATTTAATTACTTTTCCATTTCACTTGCTAAATTTAGTGAAAGTAATCGTCAGAATATTTAGTAAAACAATTATTATTTATTATTTATACCCAGTTTTATAATGAATTCCAACCAATTTGAGAACAAACTTTATTTCATACAAGTTTTCAAGTAGCATTTCAAAATATAAAAATTCGTTACGCAGGAGCTACGTCAACAGTCATTAGTTTGAATCAAAATTAGTTTATAAGACTATCACCTTAGAGTAAAAGTTCAAAAATCAAGTTGCATGACAAATTGACGAGTGAACTTCTCCCGTATTCAGAGAAAAAAGTTAGGTAGTTGCATAGCACCATCATCGTCCACCACCCAATTAAAGCATTAACACAATAAAGGAAAATTTGACTATAGAATATCGAGTATAATCACTCAAAAAAAGCTCAATAAGGGGTCGCAACATTGATGAATATTGATGGATATTGTAGTTTTTTTTGTCCTACTACTATAAAATTTGCATGTTTTAACATATTTGGTTAATTTGGATTTTTAACCCGACTTCAAAAAGGTGGATGGTTCTCAATTCGTCTGTATTTTTATTTTTTTATGTGTGCCACCTCAGAACTCCGTCATTTATGAACCGATTTTGAATTTTTTTTTTGTTTTAAAGGGTTTGGTTTCCTATTGGTCCCATTGGCACCAAATCGCATTCTGATGAGGGGATCCTCTGGAAATCGAGGAAAATCCTCATTTTATATGTGATAACCAATTTCTGCGAATTTTTTTTTTTTTGAAAGTGTATACTCATTTATAATGAGAAAATAAGAAAATTATTTTAAAAACCGACTTCAAAAAAATTTTTTACCAAAAAAAAACCGACCAAAAAAAAAAACAAAATGCATGTAAAAAAACCTGAAAATCTTTTAAAAATGCACTAAAAATTAGAAAAAAAAAAAAAAATGTGTTATAAAAAAATGCACTAAAAGTTAGTAGGTCGTTTAGTTGTCTACCCATATTTAGACAAATAAAATAAGTTATAGAACTTCAAAGTCACTAAAAAGCGAGAAATAAACCCTATTTTGACAAAATGGAAACCCGACTTCAAAAATCAAATATTCTATAACAAAAAATGCACCAAAAAGTTATAAAATTACATGTATCGGATAAAATTTTAGTTTACGTTTTATATTTAAATAATTCAATTAATAATTTATGTTCAACATATTACTTTGAATACATTAGCACAAATAAATATGTATTTTTAGAAATAATTACATTAATATGCTTAAAGCATTACTCTCCTGAATTATCTGCACATTAAATAAAAAGCGTTCTATATTCTCTACGTCTGACTGGCATCATCGTATTATGAAGAATCTCATATATCGTTGAATCGTTGTAAAAAAAATAATAACAAAAATATTGTGTGTTATGTCGTGCGACCTCTATACACAAGGATAGGAAAGCAAATCTATACTCACAGGTATATGTTCATCAAGTTTGAACAATATTTTGGAACCTGTCTCGTTCTCATTTTTTTAATTGATACAATATGTAGCAGTTGCTATTACAGACCCACAACAGAGTCAGAAAAGGTCTTGGCAATGCTTAAATAGGTAGATTGTAGAGGCTGCCCTGAGTGGGCTACACTTTGACCTTAAGGTCCATTGTGATGCCTGAGGATGTGAGGGAAGTAGAAGAAATGTTTGTGTAAAGACTAGGAATTGGCAGGTTATGCGGCTGCAGCCGACTATGATAGGACTATGCCGATATTCATCTGGAGTTCGTGAAGGAAACTGCAGAAACCTTCTCATAGCCGGTTAAGTCAATTAACCGCCCTCTTGTTTTTTTCTTAAAAATTGACAAACAGCCGATGTCGGGAGTCAAACCCCTTACCACCCAGTTTCCAAGTAGGCATACTACGCAGACATAACGCCTTAGACTGCTCGGCCACTTGGACTGGCAATGCTTACTCAAGTTTTGTTTCATACAATACTTGCTTATTCCCGCGGCTTTGCTCAAGTTTTATTGCTATCTCCAGTCCTGCCATCGTTTCGAGATGTAATCCATACCAGTTTTAAAGTCTAATTATAAGCTTTTAAACACAAGTTTCATAAAAATCGATCCAGTAGGTTTTACATGATGCCCGATCAAACCAACAGACTATTTCAGTTTTATAATAGTAGAGATATAACTACAAGCTTGGTCTATGGAAAATGTTCTAAAGGAACAATTTAAGAAAAACATTTAATTCTCAAATTTAAATTTAGGACACTTTCCCATTGGCCAAATTTTCTGAAATATATAAGTGTTTTTGTACAGTATATGTCTATTCATTCATTGTTAGCTGAAGAAGGTGACTAGTGACTCAATTTGACATTTAAGTAATATATTTGAAAACCAGTCCAAGTGGCCGAGCGGTCTAAGGCGTTATGTCTGCGCAGTATGCCTACTTGGAAACTGGGAGGTTATGGGCTCGAATCCCGACATTGGTAGTTTGTCAATTATTAAGAAAAAAAAGGGGCAGTGAATTGACGGAACTGTCGACGTATGGACAAAAACGAAGTAGTCGGCTATGCTTGTGAAGGTTTTCTGCAGTTTCCTTCACGAACTTTTGATGAATATCGACATAGTTTCTATCATAGTCGGCTGTAGCTGCATATCCTACCAATTCCAAGTCTATACACAAAAATTCCATCCACTTCACTCACATTCTCACATCCTTAGGCATCACAATGGACCTTATGTCTCTACAGCTTCCACAAACTATCTATCTATCTAATATATCTGAACATTATCTTGACGTCAATGTTTCATTTTTTATGCATCTTAAATATCGTTGATGCAAACCCACGACCTTATGTTGACCGGGTCCGTACTGTACAAATTAGGCTTCCGAGATGAGAATTCTCAAAATAAATTATCAACATTGAAAACCATCACTGGTTGGTATATATTTAGGGGTAAAAATTTCATCAAAATTTTAAATAAGGTAAAAAATTGCAATTACCCATCAGCTTCAAACATTATACGTTTTTATTAAAAATATCTTTAAGCTACAATAAAAAAAAATTATACACATTTGCATATCATTATGGAAAACATTAATATTCGACGTTTGTACTTAACAGCAGTAATGTGTCTAACAATTTTATTAACATTAGGAGGGTGTTGGATGCTGCTGAGTGCTGTATCTATATGTTGAGGAACGGTTCCAGTTTGTTAATAAAAGCTATTCTATCATATATACTATTAAAAATAATAAAAAATTCATTTTGTACTTATTGAGGAGTAAATTTTTGTAATTAAAGTTTATTTTATGAAGTATACAAATTTATTATTAAACACAAGCTCTGTAATCTGATGGTTGGTTCTGTCTGCATCGAATTATTACATCATTTTACAATAAATATTACGTTGCAATATATTTTCAATTATATGGAATGCAATCGTGATCCCGAGTTATTTGTTTAATAAGTTGTAAATTATTTAACGATTCAAGTAATGAGGCAAACGTATTTTGCCGCATGGATATAATCTTTAAACTTCCAAATAAGAAATTACATAGACAAATAAAAGGCGTTACGCAGGAGCTGCGTCAACTATGCGAATTTCTTTAGAATACATAAATCACTCTATATTCACAATTTAAGTCTGATCAAAATGAAATGTCATGTCTGATATGATTTTAGTATTTTCAGGGCCAATTTTATTAATAAATGGTATTCGTCAAAGGGAAAGGGGGGCATAAAAATAGAAGAAAACAAAATATAAAATATCTCTCTTAATATTGGAACAATCGAAAAATGTATAACGAGTAAAGTTGTAGAAAATCATGTTTGCTATAATTCATTACCTTATCATTTTTTTTTCAAACTCTAATGGTTACAGAGATATTTAGAATTTTAACTTTCAATCATTAATTGTAAATAAATATTTCTGTAAATATTAGTAAATATTATAACAAAAAAATGATAAGAAACAAAATTACAATAAAACTAAGTACCTACTACTTTACTCCTTATAAATTTTTCAAATATTAAGGGAAATATGTCAAATTTTGTGTTTTCCCCTCCCTCTAAACAGAGACATAAACTTATATGTACATATATATGTTAATATATATATATACATATATAAAAAAATTTAACGATAGTGATTTTTGACATCCAGTAGGTAGAATCGATGGACATTTGAAGAAATTTTGGTACTAACATTGGTACAAAAACAATAGCTGATTTCCTTTGGAGGAAGTTCGCTAAAAATAAATAAACAGATAAAACTAAAGAATGAACTTATCACAAAACAGATTAATCCATAGTGCAATTCTAAGGTTTTAATAAAAATTTTATTTCGATAATTAAAACTAATTTCTATTAGATAAGTATACTAGAGTATTAAATAGTTCTGTTTTTACATTAGTCTCACAGTGAGTCAGACAAGACAACTAATAATAAACACCAACAAATCACTAATATAAACCTGTCAAGCGAATTTGCCGCAATTTAAGACATGCGAATTTATAAGGGTTGGAACAACAATGCATATCCAACGAACATCAATATTTTTTACTATTCTATAGACTTTATGGACGTTTGTCTGTTTTTATTTATTTAGTTTTATTGTTCATTCATGGAGAAAATTTTTTTTTACTTACTTTCAATTTAGTTATAGAATCAATAAATTTTTTTTACAAATATTTCAACTTTTATTGATAAATAAATAATGGAAACGTTTTTACGGCTTAAGAAACTTTTAAAGTAATTTTTGTTACATTTCTCTCCGTGTATGAATTTTTTTTCATCGAGATAATAATCCTGAGTGTCATAGGCTTGGGCTTATTAAAAAAGACAAAGAAGCGAGTTAATAAAAACGTGGTAAGAGTACTTTTGATATGAGTCCTTCCCAATCTATTAGGAAGGACCTATTAGAAGCTTATTAAAAAAGACAAAGAAGCGAGTTAATAGAAACGTGGTAAGAGTACTTTTGATATGAGTCCTTCCCAATCTATTAGGAAGGACCTATTAGAAGTTTATTAAAAAAGACAAAGAAGCGAGTTAATAGAAACGTGGTAAGAGTACTTTTGATATGAGTTCTTCCCAATCTATTAAGAAGGACCTATTAGAAGTTTATTAAAAAAGACAAAGAAGCGAGTTAATAGAAACGTGGAAAGAGTACTTTTGATATGAGTCCTTCCCAATCTATTAGGGTGGATCTTTTAGAAGTTTATTAAAAAAGACAAAGAAGCGAGTTAATAGAAACGTGGTAAGAGTACTTTTGATATGAGTCCTTCCCAATCTATTAGGAAAGACCTATTAGAAGTTTATTAAAAAAGACAAAGAAGCGAGTTAATAGAAACATGGTAAGAGTACTTTTGATATGAGTCCTTCCCAATCTATTAGGACGGACCTATTAGAAGTTTATTGAACCAAAATTGTTTCCATTATTATCAAGAACAAGTTTACAGCTGTATCCTGTATTTCACTGTTTTAAAACAGTTTGATGTCAAACTGCTTCAAAGACTCTTAAAGCTTACACCTCTTGCATGAGAAAGATGCGCGAATGTAGGTAGTATTGACAAATAGAAAACTAGTTTGGCATTTCGTTCTTGGCTAATTTTAAATATAGATACATATTTCATTGCGCAATGATTTAATTTTGTTATTGGCGAACTACAATTGAGTCAAAATTTAAACAAACATAACATAAATTAACCGTGTAGAAGTTTTTAACCATTTATATTATTTATTGATGAAAAATATGGCATGCAGGACGCACACAAACTATTGTACAAAATGAACAATATCATTGAACCGTAAGATATATGATGATGATGGCTTTCTTTACTGTTATGTACCTCTATGAAGAATATTTCATCATCTCATATTTTGAATATGCATAACTGTCTAGACTCGAAGACGGTACTTGTATTAGGAAATATACGAAATAACATGTCAATGAAACGTGAAAAAACGAATATTGTGTATTTCAACATCACAAAACTTTTCTCAAGATTTGGCATTAAAATTTTATAAAATATTGTCAATTCATCTTTTTTATTGTTCAAAATAAATATAAATTTTGTTTGTTTGTATGCATCAATATACAGTTGTTGTTTTTTTGGAAAAATTTCCTTTAATTTTCTTCGTTCAACTATAAAAACATTTGTGGGGATTTGAGTTGAAAACAAATTTGGCTAACCATGTTTAGTATATAGTCAAGTTGTTTATAGATATGTGCACGGTTATGGAGATATAACGATCTGAAACAAATTATGAAATATAAAGAGAAATTGCAGTAATGTAAATGCCGACTTCTAAGTAACTGAATTAAATTATAAACAGGTTTTGTCTATAGTTTTAATGACATTTGATAAAAAAAATTCAAAAAATAAAATACACGCTTTTATTAATATTTTTTAACCCCCATATAGGGGGCCTGAAATTTGTGTATAAAAATAAATTTTTTTACAAACGTATAAAATTCAAAAAAGCTCTCTCAAGCCCCGCAATTCTCATTTGATTGGAATGAGTTATGTTATGTAAGATGCTTTTGGTGTTTGAAAGGCCAAGTTTGTTAATGGGCAAAATCGGGCAAGGAAAAAGGGGGGGTGGGTTATAGGTAGGAGAAAACAGAAAACAATTTATATCTTTCTTAATATTGGAAAAATTTAAAAATACATTTGATATAAAGTTGTAGTAAATTAGTTTTACTATAATTTTGTTATCTATCATTTATTCTGTTACACTAATATTTACAGAAATATTTGCAATTCAAGATTGAAAGTTAAAATCCTAAATATCTCTGTATACACAAGAGTTTGAGAAAAAATGCTCGAGTAATGAAGTGTAGCAAACATCATTATCTACAAGTTTACTTCTTATATATTTTTCGATTGCTCTAATATTAAGAGATATATTTTATATTTTCTTCTGTCTGTATGCCCACCTTTCCCCTTAATCTATACCATTTATTAATAAAATTGGCCTTGCAAATACTAAAATCATATTAGATAGGACATTTCATTTTGATCAGACTAAAATGTTCACCTTTAGAGAGTGATTTATGTATTCTAACGCATTTAGATAATATTTTTACATTGACAAAATTATCAAAGTGTGTTATTAAAATTAATTGATGAATAATTCAATATAAGATTTCCAATTATGTAAATAAAGTGTTATAATTGTTTTGACATCGGCTGTTTCTGTTCCAAGGTATATATATGTATTATTTTATAATTTAAATAACTTAAATTTTTGAATGACAAAGGATAAATCCGGTTAACCAACTTTTTCGAGTAAATCAAATTTTTCCCAGAATGTGATTATCTTAATCTGAAATGAAATGATACTGACCTATTTTCATATAATAATCTACAATATAGTTGTTTCAAACAGCATTGCAGGTAATTAACCCTTTGTAGACAGAATGATTTAAGTACCTGACCAACGGTAATGTTATAAGGGCTTTAACAGTCGTCATTTGATAATGGTTCTATATTATTTAAAGTTTAGCAAACCATGTTGGTTAAAAATTAAACTTGTTAAAGATTCTGAACATGTACAGGATGGTATGTTTCGTTTTTGCAGGATTATATCAAATAGAAACACCATGTGCGAACAACAACAAAACTTCAAACTGTGCTTCCGAATTTGACAAATTGAATTTTGTTTTAGGATATACCTAAATATTATGCTTTTTTTTTCAATAGTATAGTATTTTCATATTACGGGCGCATACATTCACCCAGACTGGGAAAATGTGCTTATTTATATGTACAAATAATGTATTAAAATAACAAATTAATCTTTTAAAAAATAAACTATTTCTTCCATTGTTACAACATCACATAGTATGATATCACATAACATACTTACGGCAGATATAATTATTTGACGGTTGTCACAAGGTTATTAGACCATTGGAAAATGAAGTTATTATTGGGCATCATTTGTTTGGGCATTATATTATCGAATGATAATTAGTGAGAACTTTAGGTTTTTGATATAAAATTTCAAATTCGCCCCCTTTACCTAGATCAGTTTTTTGTATTATAAATACGTATTTCGACTACAATGTAGTCATCATCAGTATAAATTAGCTATTCGTACTTTACTCTTTATATATATATATTGTAACGGTTGAAAAGTGTTCAACCGTTCGATGAATGTCTTTATTTATTTTTTATTTTTTTTGGATATTTTTCGTGGATTCGACGCGACTGGTCGCTGGTGCCGAAGGACACCGGGCCAGAAATGAAGAGAACGGCTTCGAAATCCGATGTCGCTGTCGACATTAATTATAATTATTTTGTATTTATTTATTTTATTTTTTAAGTTCGCACGCATTAAATAATTACCGATCTCGCTCAATCATCGATCATCGACATGGAGGTTGGAATGGTGTACGAGGAGCCGACTATTTGTATGGAGGTCTGTAACATCCACTACTGCTCGTCAACAGTTACTGTATTTGTAAAGTTTAAAACTAAATCACAGGCCCGTACTATGAACTTGTTGAAGTGGTAATGGTTAAGTTCGAGTGTGTGATTGTTTTGGGACTCGTTTCGTTGAACGGAAGAATTAAAAAATGTTTATAAACGATATGCAAGTTTATATTTCTGTAATACGATGGATAAAAAGGGTAATGAATTGTTAACATTGGAAATAGTACGTCGTTGTGTTGAGTTGTTGGATGGAAATGTTGGAGGTGTATATTGGACTTAATATTCAAGCTTGAAAAAGCATACTTTATTGGATGAATTAATGATGGGTGGTGAAAAACAAAATAGCATCATCCACATTACCAAGTTAGCAAATCAAGTAAATATTGTAAAATGTTAATAATTCAAAAGCCAACCCTGGTGCTCAGATTTAAACTTGCAGTGACGAAATAATGTTAAGGAATTTAAAAAATGTGAAAAAAACAGTGTTGTTTGTGTGTTGTTTTGTTTGTTTTCTTGTGACGGACTTTGCGAGGGACGAGGATTCTGATTTCGAAAGCCGGACGATTCGCATCGTAGCGTAATTGACGAATTGTTAATACGATATTTTGTTTTAAACTGCGAAACTATTATTTTGTCGATCTGTTGAACATTATTGCTATTTTTTGTAAATTTTAATCGTGATTTTTTGGATTTATTTCTTTGTTTTATCGAAACGTTAATACGAGCGAGGTTTGGTTATTTTTTTTGCGTGTGAGCGTGTTTATGTGAGGTAATTTCGTTTTAATCGTTCTTGCGGAGTAAATTTAATTTTTAGTTTCTCGAATTGTTTAATTTCATTATTCTTTTTTGTTTTTTTTTTAAAATCGATTCACGTAAACACGTTCTGGTACCGAATTTATGTAATTTTTTTTTACTGTAGTTATTTTTTTTTGTTGTTCTTGAATTCGATTATATTTTTTTTTGTTGTTCATTAATTCGATTTAACGTAACTGTATTGTAACCAAATTATTATTTATTTCCGTAAATTAAAGTATTTGTTTTTCATTGAATTAATTTTTGTTGTTATCGTAAATAAATATTTTTTTTTGTTTCGTCATTTTTTTTATTATTTGTGACAGTCAGACGAGTGTCCACCTTTTTGACCTGCCACCCAGAGCAAGGGTTGACGAGCTGCCGTGTCGGATTCGTGAGTGGTACTCTATAAAAACCTGGCGCCCAACATAATTTTTATTTTTTTTGTTTTTCGAATTGGTGCTACAATTTGTCGGCTAGCCATCACCTTGTTGATTCCAAGGTGGTGAAACTACCGTCACAATATATATATATATATATATATATATATATATATATATATATATATATATATATATATATATATATATGTATATATATATATATATACATATATATATATATATATATATACATAATATGTAAGGGCATCATAAGTTTAATCCCAAGCTTGTAACGGTTGGAAATATTGATCACAGATACAATGTTTCATAAAATGTTTTAATTATTCAATTTTCAGATTTTCAGACTGTTTTCCTTTAGTACGATTACTTGAAAAACGAAAATATTATAGCATTAAGACCTGAGGGGATAAGGCCTTATTAAGACCTTAAGTTGATAGAAGAATCCTTTCAATACAAAAATGGTATTTTTTAACCAAAAATGGTAATTTTATATATTGAATCCTTTGAGCTTCGAAGTATAACGTATGTACATTCGACCGAAATGAGTTCGTATGTTTGTAATATTGAAAGTTTTTTGTACCTTTGCGGTGTCTGATGAATGAAAGTTACTTCAGACTTGTTAGCGTTTTGAGGGTACTAAAAGGTTGTATAACATTCTGTAAATGGGGGTAGTTCAAAAACTATGTTATATGATTACAATTTAAGTAGACAAAGAGGACATACTTAAGTTTGAAATATAGCAGAAAATATTCCAGATACATCTTGCTTATAAAGAGACATCATCATCATCACACTCGTCTTCTCTCACACACACAAAACGTTATTATACTTGCAAATGACAAGAACATTATCATATATAACAAAGGTGGGCAGGGTTTGACTTTACAAGCCCTGAGTGGGAGGTAGGAACAGAGATAGAATAAATACAGGGTATCCTACCAATTATTATTATTTTCTGTTTTTAATTAAAACATTTTCTGAAAAAAATATTATAATAAAATATAATAATACGAACCCTTTTTTATGGTCACTATCTATTATAATTATACAAAGTAAACACTATTGACTATACAATACATATAATAGTGTTGTGTGTAAACAACACATTGAATACTTTGGAATTTTGGGCATAAAATGTACCTTTTTAATATATTTGTGTATGAATAAAATATAAATCTTTTGATCTTTTACGTTTACCGATTGACAATTGTAAACCGCTTGTAATATTTCTAATGGTTTAGCTTTTGTTTAGATTTTAGAATAAGGTTTTTGGAAATTCCGAATAATTTGCCAAAAGTACTCATATCGGAGAACTAATAAACAATTATATACCTGATTTAATTATTTTTTCTTAGTAGAGGGTACAGTGTCATTGGAATTTGATGTCACTGGATACAATAATCATGCCAATGATAAAGCTGGGTGGGTGGGGGTTAATTTGTTACTAATTTCAAAATGGTTAAATTTTACATAAAGTGGTAATTTTATTATAGCTTACTCAACCTGACTGAGTTGTTAGTCTACTTTGAATTAAAAAAGTGAAAAGTACTATTCGTGATATTGAAAATTATTTTTCGCATAATTTCTTTTTTCAAAAACATAAAAGTAGTGATTTTAATAATGGAGAATACATAGCAAGCAGTATTGGATAAGTTCAGCACTGGAGATGCGGCGCCGTCTGCGAAGAAAAGGAGGATATTTTTTGGCATCAACGAGTGGAAATATCGTTTTGGTATATTTAACAAAACTCATAAAGAGGTAATTGGCCCAATTTGTGGTAAAACGTTTATTTGTTTAAAAAGAAGTATTTTCCAACATCATTATACGACGAAACATTCTGCCGATTTTGATAAATTCGAAATAGGGACAGCAGAACGCGATCGCATAATTGCTGTTTTTAAAAATAATTATTAATAATGATGCATTGGTAGGACAACCTGTATTGAAACATCGTTCCGTCTTACTTCAAAACATACTTGCTTACTTACTCTCACTTTCTTATGGGGAGCCCCGTGGCTCCGGAGAGCCGTCTTCGCCCATCTCTGAATTACATAACATTATATATGATACAGTTGATGCTATCATTTGAAATAAATTGGATTAACGTAAAGGTAGAGACATATAAACCGAGAAAGAGAAGAAAGAGAGGGAAGGAAGGAGTTCTTTTCTGCTATTGTACAAAGACCGACCATCGGACCGACATAATAAACTATTAAATATACGCTAAGTCTGGTTACACGAGAGCGTGTTTCATAGATATCTGTCTAGTACAAATTTTACCTGTTGCAGCTGAAATACCGTTCACTTTCAATATTACTGATCTCAATGAATTGAGAAAATGGTCCTTAACCCTTTTATTTTCCCGTTAATTAATTATGATCCGAATAAGTTTTCTTTATCAGAAAAAGTATAATAGTATTAACAATGTTCTCTAAGGGACACTGTGGTAGTAAAAAATAATTAAAGGTTAATTAATTAACAGGACAAGTTAGTAACAGGAGTAGTATTGGAGGGGAGAGAATTATGACAAGTAGTACTTTCTATGCCTTTTTTACGGCCCCTTTAAGAACCCATCACCACAACCTCTTCTATCCTCTACCATTCCTGGTCGGTTTCCTCCACTCCTGTGTTCGTTGTCAAACCAAACCTTCCTTGCATATGACAGAACATAGCTCCACTTTAGTTATTTTACCTCAGCTCCCTCATTTCGAGCTGAAGGATAGATACCTCATTCTGGCGCTGTAAGTACATTATGTTAGGAGGTGGTAGGATGTATCATCCACCCCGTTACAGTCCGGGGCGAAGGTCCTCCACTTCATAAGAAATAGATAACTTTTGAGCCTGTATGACCAGTAATTATCCCAACAAGAAGGTTTATTTCTCTTTCCGGTTTTTGCTAATAAGCCAGGTTGATCTTGTAGCATTATACTCAGCTGTTTTTGTGTGGATTGTGTGCAACCTGCCAAAAATTTCTGTTAATAATATTTGTTTTGGAACTCCAGATTTGGTACCGATTCGTAGACAATCTAACGTCAACAAGTCATGAGAAAAGCGAGTATCGTCGTACTGAAGTAGAAGGGGGAGCTTAATGGACCATAAGGTCGAAGTGCAATACTTATAAGACCCCAACACAAATCAATCAATCAATCAACATCAAGAACTAGACAGGTTTAGTTGCTCATAAAATGACCTTATTAGTCAATTTCTGCATGTCGGTACATCCTACGAAACCAACAACTCAAAAATGGAAAGATATAAAGTGCCAAAAATTTGGTGTTTGTCTTCAAGCTAGTGTATTGCCAAAATACCATTCATCCCAACATTAGGATGGAAAAAAATCTTTGAAACAATAAGAAATGGAAGGAAAATTTTAAAACAAAAATTATTAGTAAAATTAACAGTTTACAGATAATACAAATAAACAGATAATAAACTCAGTATATACCGCGTATTATAGAAATTAACTGTAAATTTCTGTATTTACAGAAATAGTTTTTATGATTAAATTTCTAAAGCATGTTTTTCGCGTGAGAGTCACAAAATAGTAAATACGCTAGTGTGTAATTGGATACTACGGGGATGGCAAATTATTAAATACATGCGAAAGCGAAGAAAATAATAATAAAACCAGGTACCTGCGAACGTAATAATAAGCACTAACTGTTTGGTTTGGTGTATGATTTAAAGAGAAAATGTTGATTATATTATTTTATCGCTCCAGGAGGGTGGAAAAATCATCGTCAGTATCCCCTCTACTCCTCATCTTGCACACAACCTAACGATGTTTTCTGTGGTCTGTTTACCATTTTCTGTACAATGATCTAATTATTTGAATAAATTTCTTTAACTTTATAAAACCCGCCTTTTACCTCCATATACAATTGGCGTCCAAAGTCGAGCTATCATTTCAAAATTTTACAATTGATTTATGCCTTAATTATTCGGATTTCATAAAAATATTTCGAATAAAAGTTGTTAGTATAGTTACAATGAACAAGTTTTATCCGAAGCATTTTCGACAACCAAATGAATGAGGAGGCTCAAATCAATTATAAAATTTTGAAATGGTAGCTCGACTATTGATGCCATTTGTACATAAATACTATGTTGAATGGGGAAATAAAAGTAATAGTCAAGCTAATCTCTATACGCAGGCTCGGGCGTAGAGACCTAGGGCCTCTACGCATTGATGGCATTTGGGGTCACCTCATCTAGAAGCTATTTCGGAAATTTAGCGAATTAAATTCTGCTGTTTATTTATAATAATTAATTTCGGTTAAAAACGACTGATTGACAATTGATTTTTTTGTCTGCGACGTTGGCAGACATGCGAACTGAAATCGCCAAAGATTAAACTTTATGTCGCTCAAATCAAATATTTTAATATGTTTCATACATTTTGAACTTCTACGAGTCATTTCGCTAAATGGACTTAACGAAATCGCAAAAGTTATGATTTTATATAGAGTTTGTATATAAAATGTTTTTGTGACCTCCGTAGCAAAAAATGTGCTATCCTGCCAACACTACAACACTTTTAAATAGCTCGAATATTATCGTTTCATGACTTTTAAGTTAATATTTTCTATAAAGCTTTTTGATAAGGAAAGAGCTTATATGGAGGTACCGCCACCGGATTTCTGGATTTCCGGGACCTTGTAGGCCTATACGGAAATCCGACGTTGTCTATACGTCTATAAAAATAAAGAAAATAGAATGTTAAATCGGTTTCTACTGCTATAAGATTTGACATTAATGTAACATGCAATTGACAGTTTATAAATAGTAATTCTAAAATCAACTAAAATAAAATGTTTTCTAAAGTGTTTTCAAAATTTTATACGTTTCCTTGGAATTGATAACAGCACCGTCTATGGTACACTGATAATATGTCGATCACCTGCATGTTTATTTATCTGCAATGATTTTTAATAGCAGATGGTAGCTAAGAGTACATTTACATTCTTGGTTTTTGGTATTTAATGTCAGCTGACAGCCATTTCATTTAATTATTATTAGCGGATTTATTATCTAATTTAAAGGATACTTCAAATAATCTAGCAATTTCGGGCTAGTAACGAATAAAAATTATAAATATATTTTTACCAGGTTTAACTGTTTTTGAAAAATGAATTGAATCTGATAAAAAGAGTTTACCAGGGTAGAAAGATGTATATGATTGCGCTTATCTTTGTTAGCGTGATGTTTCCGTTATTTTGTGTCCGACAAAATACCAATAATTGGTTTTCAATATCGACATATCTCTGAAATAGTTTCATTAATACAAAACCAATAGCTGAATTTGCTTGTAATAGAAAATTCGCTAAAAGTAAGCCTTTTACTTAAATAGTTTTTGAATCAATATACATGTAAAAGCATTAATTCCAATCCGATTTTAACGAAAATAACCTTTTTAAATTCGAGATGGATATTCTGAACCACGATTTTCGGATAGGATGAGTTTACTACTGATTTGAGAATTTCCTATTAAAATTAATGTTAAACCGATGATAATTATTAATATAAATGTATATAGAAGTCATCTAAGAATTTTACTCTAGATTTTTGCTATGTACATTTAAAGTAAATATTTTTTCTTGTATTTAATAATTTTGAAAGAAATTAATTAAATTTTAAGAAATTTTATTAACAATTTTTCATTTAAGATAACAAGATTGGTACGATGCTTAAAATAAAAACAAAAAATGTGTTTGTAAAATACGTGATCAGTTTTCATAAATGAAATTATCAGAAAGTAGAAATTTTCACCCTTACATTCTATTTCGATCAAGAGATCTAAAGAATTTATCTGTTTGAAGATATAAGAAATATTGATATGAAATATGCATACAACAACGTATGCATATTGACGTTCATTTATTACAACTTTTATCTTATGTATGTAAAGTTGGGAAAAAATCTAGACATTCGAATATCTCGAAAATTAAACGTCGGATCAAAAAAAGTGTTCAACCTATATTTAAAAATAATATTTAATACAGCCAAAAATAGTCTATCCCCACTTTACCTTTGGCTGTATACCTTTTTTCTTGCCGAGTAAAATTCTACGTTGAATAATACTGTACGCGAGCTGGATATTGTGAGATCTAGTATCGAGTGTGTAATATACTGCTCAAGCTCTTAGGCTTATTTCACACCTGTTTGACAGTTGTATAAATTATATTTAGCCATCCACAGTACTAAACTTAGATGTTTTCACTAATAATCGCATTTGGTCAACTTTTCTTCAGACGCTTACGAACATGGATCGGTATCAGTTACCAGCTTTATCTTGTATTATAGAAGTATAAAAAAGAAACCAAATAGACTGCAATGGGTTCATCTAATGCTTATGAAAAGAGATGAGTTAGGGGAATCCAATTCTCTTTTTGAAAAGTTGAAAAAATATAAAGATAAATTTTTTACAATTTTCGTTTGTGTGTTGCAAGTTTCGCCGACCGAATCTTGCACGGATCGAAAACAATTTTCAACGCCAAAACACATCATACAGAGAATGTATCCCACCTAAATATATGTTGCACTGGAAGAAGGAAAAATGCAGACTGATGTATGAACATACCGGTGTCTGGTAGGTGTGATGCGCTCCATTTATTTAAGCCTGACTCAGTTAGACCCAAACTACAGTCGATCACAGCATTGGGAGCTGTCGGGCCCCCAAGGGCCTGTTCGATTTTCGATTGTCGGTTAAACAACTATGACACGCTGAGACTGTGTGTGAAACATCTCATGTCTAATATGAAACATCTCATTATCATTAACAGATATTTAACAGATATTTGGATAAATAAAATAAAAACAATCAAACAACCATCAAATATGCGACGTTTCGTCTCGAGTTTTTTGAGACTTCCTCAAGCAGCTGAAAAGTTTACATGTATTTAATACACACATTAATAAAGTCGAATTACTTATTAAATTATAAATACAAATTCGAATACAATTGAACAAATAAGGGTTAGTTTTTATTTGTAATTTAATAACTAATTAGATTTTATTAATGTGTGTATTGATTACATGTAAACTTTTCAGTTGCTTGAGGTGGTCTCAACAAACTGTAAAGGAAATATCGCATATATGCTGATTGTTTTAATTTCATTTATCCTAACACCCGCTAACTGCCTAAAAAATAATATTTTAAGTTTGGATGTGACCATAACGTCTCATCTCATTATTTTTAAAACCTGTGTGTCTTTTACACGATTGTCGGAATGGTGTGAAATAAGCCTTCTATTATAATAACATAAACCATTCGAGGTACATTTTTATAGAAGTCATGATTTTGTCCAACAAAGCCTCCTACACATGAGGAACATTGAGCAGCAACATTGAACTCCGCCTTCAAAAATATTTTCAGTACAGACGTTGCAACCAAAGTTTGGGAACATAAAATTTAATTTTATTATTTTATGACGCTAGTCATAAAAATTCAATCATTTCTCATCTTGTCTCTATCTACCTGATTTAATTTGTGTAGTTTATTTGTATGTATGTATCTCTAGTTAAGACCTTTAACTAGTTGTTGGATAATATCTTCTATACTAATAAAAGTATATAATGTAAATTTTAACCAATCTACTAGGGAATAAAACATAATAAAATATTAGGACAGCATAACATTTCAGATAATATGACCAATTTTTATATGAACATTTAACTCCTCCTACAAAATATCTAATATTTTTTATTTTTACAGCAACCGTTCAAGGACATGTTTTTTGTTGCTGCAACCACTATACACATTTGCAACCAAACTAACTCATACTCGTTTGTAGGGCCAATAATTTACTTTGACATGTGAAAAAAAGGTACATCTTGTATAACATTTTCTGAAATTATATTGCCTATCATATAGTAACAAATATTTTATCATGGTCCAATCCAAAATAATATATTTAGTATATGTTAAACAATTAAAAACAAATATAAATAATAATATATAAAATTGCATACAATAATAATATATAATTAAACTACATCAAAAATGTCTTTTTATATAACATGTATTTGTACATACTTTTTAATGGATAATAATATAATTTATTAACATTGCAATGTTGTTAAAAATTGTGTATATTTAATAAATAAATTTATAAATAAACAAATAAATAAATATATTCAAATGCTGGTGGTCTCATATACAACAACAATAACAACAACAACAACCATAACCAAATAACATACAAACAATACAAAGAATTATATAACTGAATTATGAAAATTTAAAACAATACAATTTTATTGTGTTGAATTAATGAATGTATATAAATTATTATTTTATATTGTGAACGCAAGTGTGAGGTTCATTATATTATTGTTATTTATTATACATTGGAACTTTTATTAGTTCAAACAATATGGTTCAGAAATATACGGACGCAGATAGAGAAGATCTAGCATACTAGTCCGTAAGCGGAGACCTTAAAACAATTTTAATAAGAGGATGCATCTTTTAGAGAAGATAGTAGATGCAGTGCCTTCAATTACACGCCTAGCCTACCCAGTGAGAACCTGATTCGAAAGCGGAACAACCACACCCAAATATTTTGTCAGGCATAACGGTTTTTGTATAATAATTACGAGAAAAACATTTCAATACTTTTTTTTATAAAATTATATTTCGGATAACTTTTATATGAAACTTTTTTTCATATCTATTACAGTTCATTCTCTAAAAAATGGGCACAGTTTTCTACGGTCTTCGTTCCTCCTGTAATAGATGAGAAAAATCTTCACACAGAAGTTGTTGGAAATTATGAAACAAAAAATTGGTATGTTTTTCTCTTAATTATTATAGAAAACCATGTTGCTCCGCTATCGGCAAGTAATTGAATTCGCTATATGTACTATCTTTTCTAAAAGTTTTAATGTATACAAGGGTATATTAATTTTAGTTCCGTTTTTGTAACGGTTGAAAATATTGATCGCAGAAAAATGTTTTTGGTGTAGGTGTTCATTAACTGACCTAATTAGTCCATTTCCGCAAATGTGTCTGTTTATACGTCGATAACTCAAAAACGAAACGAGATAGCGAGTTGAAATTTTGTATGTGTGTTCTAGAGATAAAAACCAATGCTAAGTTTGAATAGTCAAAATGAATAAAACCGCCTATCTTTTAAACCGTCAGAGATAAAACAAAAATTTAAGGACAAAAAATATTTATTTTCTAAAAATAAACATTTTTTGTGATAATTTTTTTTTCATAAATATAGTATATACCGGGAATTAAAGCCATTTATTCAGTTAGTTGTTATTTTCACTTGTTTTATATAAAAACATTGTATAAAAATAAAAATACTTTTCTATTCAAAGAATAAAATTACTAATGAACACCAAAAATTATCCAAGGAATTAACACACACACTGAAAACTATCCAAGATGTTCAGAACATTGTTAAAGTAATGTACGACGTAATTTCATCAAAATAATAAAATAAGTTCTAATTTTATTTGAACTTTTTTCCTTATATCCATAAAAATCTGTTTAATAAAAAACGAGTGCACGCTTCTAGCTTGTGTTCTGAAGTGGTGAGTCCTTTGGACCAACTTGTATCGTATATATTATTGTCCTTTATCTGTTTATTAAACAATTTAAATATTTAATTAAAAATTATACTCTTATCGAAAAGCATACATACTTGATTAAACAATAATTATATTGGATTTTTATTTTATAAATATTTTTATTGTTCAAAGATTTTATACGATAACTGTTATTGTTAAATTATTGTTAAATTATGATTATTGTCAGTATTTAAATTAAAACATTTTCTTTAATCTGTAATATCTTCAATAAAGAAACTAGTTACTGAAATTCATTGGCTGTGTTTGTTTTAATGTGTGCTTTCAAAGTGTTCGATACTAATATGTTTGAGACCTCAGAGCTTGCACAATTCTTGTTTTAAATCTGTCTCTACAAGGACTTGGTACTTAACCATTTAACGATTTTCGACCAAAGTTTATGAAATTTGGATTCAATATTTGTAAAATTTTCGAATGTATTCGAATTGGAATATTCAAATTCAACATATGCGAAAGATCAAAGTTTGAAGACTAATTGCTGGCGCAGTACAAATTCATGTTAATGTAATTATTAGTTGATTTCTATTTGATAAAACGTGTACAATGGTAATGCAATGTTAATTTTAATTAGTATTATGTTTTGTAAACAAGCTTCAAGGCTATGTTCTCAGTAACAGAGCCATTTATTAATTAAAACACAAAACTATAATTATTTATCGACTAGTGTATGGTCAGGCAAGATAGATATATTTGGATTAAAAAATAATGTGAACACTTAACATCTAATAAAGATTATTAAAATAATCAAAGAGAACTCTAGGTTTTTTGAAATTATATTTCAAATTTTGCCCCTATTCCTAGAACATTTGTTTGTATTTTATAAATACGTATTTCGACTAAAATGTAGTCATCATCAGTATGAATTTGCTAATCGTATCTATCTCTGAATCCATATCCCAGATTAGCTAATTAGCTAATTCATACTGATGATGACTACATTGTAGTCGAAATACGTATTTATAAAATAAAAACAAATGTTCTAGGAATAAGGGCAAAATTTGAAATATAACTTTACATCTACTAGATTTTTACGAAAAACCATTGGAATTCCGACTACATTATTAAATTAAAATGAAACTAATATAAATCGTAATCTCAGTAAAATGTAACGATTTTGCCCACATTAGTTTACATAGTTTTGGTGGAGGAAAGTATTATTCATAATTAATTGATGCTTATTAAAGAATACATCAACAATAGACTTCAAACGAATAAAAGGGCATGGTAATTATTCTCATTCAATCTATAGTGAATGAAAAATCAACAGACACTATGATTGATTTTTGTAAGTCTCATTACGGATATACACTCCCGTTAAAAAAAAGAACAGACCTGAAATGTTAATTTTCTTACATTTCATAAAACTCCTCACTTTTGTAACACTATGTATATTATTTATTTATAAAAAAGATAAGTATTATATTTTTTAAATTTAAAAAAAGAACTGGAAGTTTTATAATTTTTATTCATGTAAACAATTTATGTAAACAAAAACATTTACTACAAGACTAATAAAAATGGTGAGAGACTGATTTGGTTCAGATCTGTTCATTTTTTTAGAACGGGAGTGTACATGAAATATCCATTTTGCCTGACACTTGCTTTTTGCCCGCCTGTCTCCCTCCTTTAATCGGAAATATTGGTCCTATAGACAATACATATAATTACATTATATCGAAATATTTCAAGATGAAAGCAATCTATTTATCAAAGCATAAATTCCTTGAATTAACCTTCAAAGAATTGATTTGACTATATACATCACAAACTAGCTATGTCAATTTGAGGAATTGTTTGCTAGGCAAAGATACTTCGTCATAGATTTGATAGTTTGACACAAGGCGTCAACATTCTGAAACTTGGAATGTTCACAATAATCAGACATATCTCTAATCTAAAACATTAAGTACTTTGTTGTTTCTTATAAGGGGAATAAAAATCAAAAAATACTTTTATTTATATATTAAGGTAGGTCCATTATTGACTTGTATAATCAAGAAAAATACCGGTTTGGTTTTATCATAGAACAAATACAAATACACATATATACTCACATGCATATGTTTCTACTCACATTAATCTAATTTTGAAAGAAGAAAAATTTTAATTATTATATTTCGAAAACAAAACAGTAAAACGAGACTTTTTATTTATTTAAGAAATATTTATCGTTACTATCGTCGTTTTTTTCTATAAATTCTGCCAATTTTTTTTTTTTTCAATACAACAGATAATAATTGGGCGGGCATAGAGTTTTACGTACTTCTAATGAAAAGTACCCTCGAAATTGCGAACTTTATAATAAATTATCTCGCGTTCTAAACGGTCAAAAATTCTGTAACTTCGGAATTTGTATTAGAAAACATTACTTTTAGCCTGTGAAAAAAATGAGCAAAATCTGTCGAAAAGTGATTTCATGCTGGCCCTACCTTAAGAAAAAACATAATGGCAACCTTTATCAAATCAATTGATTCTCCTCATTCTTTGAACAATCAATTTTTATTTATAAATCACATCTTTACACATTATTTCTTACTTTAAAAAATACCTTACCATTGCAATTTATTTTCCAACATCAACAGTATTCCAGCCAAGTACTGTTGTTGGCAAAAAATACACCAAACCATTTCAATAGACAGTTTAGACAATATATTTACTTTAACCGAAAGTTTCTAAAATATTGAAGATCATTTCTAGTTTGATCCTAAAACCCTAGATTGACCAAGTACTATTATTAATTCTTGCATTGTGACTCAGCGACCCTCTTAAATATCTTCTTAGGAGCCTTAGGGACTTGCCCACATCATACTTATTGCTGAGACGCCAAGTCAAATATTGTATTTATACAAGTTTATGTTGTCATATACACTGCAGAGGTGGGCGTGATGGCTCTCCGGAGCCACGAGGCTCCCCATAAGAAAGTGAGAGTAAGCAAGCAAGGTATGTTTTGAAGTAAGACGGAACGATGTTTGAATACAGGCTATACTACCAATGCATCATTATTAATATATAATTTTTTGGCGGACGATGATTCAAAATAATTATTTTAAAAACAGGAATTACGAGATCGCGTCCTGCTGTCCCTATTTCGAATTAATCAAACTCTGCAGAATGTTTCGCGGTATAATGACGTTGGAAATTACTTCTTTTTAAACAAATAAACGTTTTACCACAAATTAGGCAAATTATCTCATTATCAGTTTTGTTAAATATACCAAAACGATGCTCCCACTCGTTGATGCCAAAAAATATCCTCATTTTCTTCACAGACGCCGCCGAACATCCAGTACAGAACTTAACCAAGACTACTTGCGATGTATTCTCCATTATTAAAATCACTACTTTTGTTTTTTTTTGAAAAAATTAATTATGCGAAAAATAATTTTCAATAGCACGAATAGTACTTTTCACTTTTTTAATTCAAAGTAGACTAAATCAAAACAACTTAGTCAGGTTGAGCAAGCTATCATAAAATTCCCACTTTATGTAAAATTTATCCATTAAGAAATTACTAACAAATTAACCCCCAACCACGCAGCTTTATCATTGTCATGCTTATTGTATCCAGTGTCATCAAATTCCCATGACACTGTACCCTCTACTAAGAAAAAATAATTAAATCAGGTAAATAATTGTTTATTAGTTCTCCGATATGAATACTTTTGGCAAATTATTTGGAATTCCAAAAACCTAATTCTAAAATCTAAACTAAAGCTAAACCATCAAAAAATTTACAAGCGGTTTACAATTGTCAAGCGGTAAACGTAAAAGATCAAAACATATACTCACGAAAATACCTCTTTCGGATTAGATATGAGAACCGTTTATTCATTTATGTTTTTCGGTATATTACATTATGACTTTGCTATTTTATGAATCCTCTGTATATAGAATCAGTTGGTAATAATAAGTCAAATAAAAACTAAAATTACCTTAATTTAATAAAATAACAGTTTGGGGAATATTATTGTATATACAAATGACATTAAATTAATTACCTCTCTCAATAGAGTATGGAAAATTAAAATAAATGATTGATGGTTATACGTTTTTTTTTTTTTTTTTGAAATGAATATGGTTGTTTGTTTGCTGTAAATTACGGCAATATTACTCTACTACCCTTGTAAAACACCACCACGAACTAGTAAGTAGGGTTGTAAAATTATACAAATATAAAGTCAATATTAATTAAATACCGGTATTATAAAAAAGTAATGATTTTGAATTATGTGGTTTAAAAAATGGCTGTGTGTATGTGTATGTGTGTGATTGTGTGTGCGCGTGTGTGTGTGTGTGTATGTGCGTGCGCGAGAGAGTGTGTTTATGTAAAAACTCCCCTAATAATATTGAATTTAATGCAGTCATGTGTATTTGGTCACTGAAATTGACAAATGCCAGAATACTGTGCGTGTTATGATTTTTATTTTCAAGGTAACTACTTAATTATATTTGTATTGACGTACGACCATTGGCAAAACTTTTCGTAATGGGACGATATCTTTGAAAATCAATTCTTGATCATTCAATCAAGGTGGCGATTGGAATGATGTTATGGGATCCCGTTACATTTCCCTGATTAACACTGTTCACCAAAAAAATTCCCTAACTGTTTTGATGGAAAAATAATGACACCTCACCAATTCAATTGTTTTCACAAGAGTTACATCAAAGTCGTGAATAGAGGACATATCTCGAAAACTATGCAACAAATCATCAAACTAGCTGGATTTAAAATAAATATCAGAGTTGTTTATCTTAGCGTTAACCAATTATTAAATATAGATTAAAAATAGAAATTTTTATCATTATTCATAGAAATTTTATGCGACTTTGGTAAACTTGGTATATTCTAAATTGTCACGATGTTTTTCAAATTTTGGGTATCATGAACCTCAAATTTCATAGATTTCGAACATAAAATGCCATAGAACATCATTTGGAGAAAAGGTAAAAAATATGGTTATAACAAGTTTAGAAAAAGAAAACTTCACCATTATTAGGAGGTTTTAAAAAATATGTTAAAATGGAGGAAAATTTACCTTAAATTAAATTTAAAAAATTTGTCTATACATAACCAAAAAACGGAATGAAATTTGTTCTGCTAGATGCTTTTGGTATTTGAAATACCAAGTTTGTTATTGAGAAAAATCGGACAAGAAAAAAGGGGAGAAATGAACAAGGGAAAGGGGAGGGGGAAACAATATATGATATATCGCTAATATTGTAAAAATCGAAATACGTATTAACAGTATAGTTTCAGAAAATTAATTTTACTATAATTTGGTTTCTTATGATTTTTCCCTAATATTTATAGAAATATCTACGATGTAAGATTAATAATTAAAACTAAATACCGCTGTAATACTAAAGTGATGAACTGTAATAAAATTGATTTTCTACAAACTTTACTACAAATTCTTTTTTCGATTTTTCTAATATAAAGAGCGATATTCCGTTTTTGTGTTTTATTAGATCTCTAAGCCCACTTTGCCCTTGACCAATTCTACTCACTTACTAGCTTGGCCAATCAAATAGTAAAAGTATATTCGACACAAAATTACATTTTGATTTGACTAAAATTATGACTGCTTAAGAGTATACAAATACAAATAGCCATACTAGCGTTGGCAATACATCATCAATCATTAATAATAAGATAAATTTATTTGTATGATTTATTTCCAAAAGGAAAGTCATATTCTGATGAGTAAATCCGCTCCTGCGGACGAAGTTGACGCAGCTCCTGCGTAACGATTTTTTTAAGTCGCTATTTTATTCAAATTAAATAAAAACAATATTTTAGATTTTCGTAACAATAATTTTTTTAAACTTTGTTTCAGAAACACAGTTCCTTTTTCATGAAATATATTAAATTGATTATTATATATTTTTTGAAGAAGCAACTATGTTTCCGAAACTATAGTCAAAATTAAACTATTTGTACGACAATCTCAAATATTTGTTTTACTTTGGATTTTCGTCAAGTAAAGACTTATATATTTTGTGTTTTTTTTCTTTCTCTATGCTCCCCTTTCTTCTCGATGCCATTTATGAATAAAATTTGCTCTGCAAAAACCAAAATCATGACAGACACGACATTTCATTGTAATAAGACTAAAATTGTGACCGCTTGTATTCTAAGGAAATACGCTAAGTAGGCGCAGCTCCTGCGTAAAAAACTTTTTTCGTATCAATTTCAAAGGTAAATTTTTCTGTAAGGCTTATAGAATAACTGAACTCACTAAATATGAACCCTTCTGAAATACCATAAGTCTGGTTGCTTCTAGCTATTCAGACAATTATAGTTTTTCTTTTCGAATAACAAAAGAAATGACAAAGAACAGTATATTTATAAATAAACCTATTTAAGACATTACGAAAAACGTACAATTCATTTTCACTATTCGTTTCTTTGTTGAACGAATGAAAAACAAATTAAACAAAAAAATATTATGCTTTATCGTTTTTCTTGTTGTTTTCATAGAATAACAAAAAATTACACCTCACTTTTTGTTGTTCTTCACCAAGCCACACATATAGTCCAATCTAAGATACAATAATATAATGTCTTAAATCGTTAGTTTTTTTTTTTCTACAAGTTGACTGATGAAATCACCATTATCTTGACAGTGCTGTAGTTTCTTTTTTTTTTCTTTGGTACAGATTAAAAGAGAAATGTTTTTGTTTTCTGTATGTAGTTATATAGTATACAAGTCCTTTGAAAATATGTTGTCTCATTTATTTTAAATTAAAAAATATGTTAATTTCACACAACCTCTATATACAGAGTCTATCAATCGCCAAGATTAACCATTGAGATACGAAATTTTTAACAGTGTATAAATCAGGGGTAGGGTTTCTGGTTTCTCTTCCTTTTTTATTTCTCGAGGCACGATATTTCTCGACCACAATGTTATTTCCAAATTTTTGCTTGATTACAAATTAGACTGATAGATGCGATCAATTAAATCAAATGGTAAATTTTTAGTTACCATAAATTGCACTTATTAATTAACAAACCGACAACAAACAATAAATTAATCAAACTATACTCGGCTGGTCTATATAAAAAGTAAAGAGTAGGGTAGTGCTTAACAATTTTATAAGTATTGGGTCCCTACCAGTACCCAAATGTACAACAGTCTTCAATTAAATAAAAAATAATTAGTAAAATTACTAGTACATATTTAGATAACTATAAAAACTTGTTTAACAAAACAAACATTTTGCTACCAACTTCAACTAAAAATGCCTTTTTATATTTATAAACTATTATGTTAATAACATCACAGTCTTTCGATTAAACAAATTATAATAAACTTTCAATACATTTTTTTTTAATCTGAGCATAGTATGCAAACTAAAACTAAACCAGTAACCCGCAAAACAATCAACAAAGAAATCAAATTTTAATTTAACGCTTTTTCCTTATAAAATAGGCAGAAATACTAAAACATTAACCGCATCATCTGATAGGCGGTTTCTTATTTTACTGACAATGTTTCCCGATAACGAGCAAACACGCTAATTCTCCGTCGATGTTGGCCTAATAGTTATTACAACTTTGTACATTTTTTCAAGAATAGGCGTCACGTGTTATATGCTTGTTGTTTTTGGTTTGGAATTGACTTCAAACGGAATTGATTTATCGAGACCTCGAGGCGTTGAGTTTTTTTTCTCGACTAAAGCCAATTTGGTCACTACATTTCTTCAAATTTTCTGGTTTGTAAGTTTAAATCAGTTTATCAATTTATAATTTTTTTTCTTATGATTTTTCTCAATATGAAATATGCCTGAAGGAAAATATATAAATTCCATAATTTCTTTAATTTTGCCAAATCTTTAAATATTTACATCAAATCTTCAATTACTTTTTGTCAGGAAATCGCCGTCGATTTGTTTGGCACCCCTGGTATATATGATTTCGAACTGCACGAGGTCTTCCAGCACGCGAAACATCACAGGCAGCTTCATGTTGCCGAAAACGCTGAATCAATCAGTAAATTATAGGAACATGAAAGAAATTTCGATAAGATCTTTGTGTCTGAATAATCAAATGCTGACTTTCATAATAAAATTGAACAACTTTAGTTCTTTGTTGTCTTTCCATCATAAATTTCCCAAGTTTTTCAAAGTTAATTCTGAAAAAAAAATGGAAAAAAATGTTAAACAAAAATGTATTCACTAATTAAAACATAAGGTTACTTTTGCGCCACCCTATACAAACCTTATATACAAACAAAGGTTTGTATATACATTTGTATACAGATAGGTTGTGTGTTCGCAACATATTATTTTTCCACGTACATAATAACAACAATTTAGGAAAAAAGTTTCAACCAATAGTTGTTTGTTTTTGAAAAAATAATATTTTTTTTTGTATTTTAAAAGCTAATTTTTGTATTTTTCACATCCACACCTCTAAAAACCATTTTTTTGAAGACCATAGTTTTTTCTGCTTAAAAGTGGATCCTTTACAAGTGTAATTTTACCTAATAATAGATCTGAGTTAGCCAGTAATAATTTTTTTCTGTTACAGGTAAATTTCCCACAAAAATGTAAAAAAAATTTCCAGAATTCATGATAATGAATAGAATTAATGTATTAGTAAGTATTTTTACCTTAACTTTTTCTTGGCTTATTGGTTTAAACGAAGGATGTGCTAATTTTTTTTTGAATAAACTATTGTATTAAAAAAAAACTAGGCTTTCAGTCATCATCAAATCGAAAAGGCACTTTAGACATACTTTCTGTCACTATTTCTGAAAAGTTTTGATCTAGCTGAATAGAATTATAGCACCAAATTTAAATAAATCCCGATTGAAAAAAAGTGCAAGCAATTAAAAAATCTAGTGTTCATGTTCACGTTTATGTGTTCATGCCTGTTTATGTGTTTTTTTCTAACACAAATGTTTCAAAAGTTTTTTCGTATGGGAGATTGAAATAAAATTTCCGATTATACAATGTGACAGCCGGCAATCATCGACATTCGTGTTTCAAATACAGTTTATAGTTTCCATAGAAATATCTGCATTAAGAAAATTTTGGAAATAAGATATTTGTCAATAAATATAAAATACAAAAAAATTGACGTATTAAAATTTCTATAATAAATTTTTGAAGCCTAGGTAACGCGGGCTTTTTCGGCTAGTAAGTTATGTTTTCACATCATGCCTGAGTTCTGGGCTCAAAACTTTTGAGCCCAGAAAAGATAAAGATTCTGATGTAACCTCACAATTTAAGGTTAGAGACGGTTTTTAAGCCTATGAAGCCCGAAAAAGCTATGAAACTCAAATTAAAAACGTAACTTGAGACCCACCATCTGACGATATAAGTTTACTACTAATTTGTTTCTTGACATTTAATATTTACAGAAATATTTACGATTTAAGAGTGAAAATTCAATCCAAAATATCTTTGTATGTATTTTAGTTTGAAAAAAAATGATCGGGTAAGGAGTTGAAGTATAGTTGATTTTTTACAACTTTATACCTCATAAATTTTTCGACTTTTCTAATATTAAGACAGATATTCTATATTATGTGTTTTTTTCTTCTCTAAAATATCTAGACTATATGAATAGTACATTTCATGCATCATACATGCAGCGAGCATTAAAAAACTTTTTAAACAGTAATGATATTCGACAAAAAACATAAATGTGACAGAGACCAAGTTTCCACATACTTTACAAATAAAATATGAAAACCCTGCACCTGAGAAACTTAGACAAAAAATATATAGCAATCAATCATTTTCTCATTAAAAAAATTTGGTCCTTACATAGATTTCAAAACTTTTGAACATTTTATTTGTGCTGGGATATCAATACCTTTTTTGTGCGAAAATTTATGTTTTTTGTTGGATAATATTATCCTCGAGGTTTTTTTTTTTCATATGGATCACTACTTAACTAGCCTATCATGTTATACTAATAATTAAGCCAAGTAAATAATGACAAATATAGACCAAGCTTTTCACAAATTTTTAAAAAGCTTTCTGAACTTTTATAAAAGCTTTCGACTCGTGACTTAGTTTGCTCAGTGAAATAAACGATTCTGGGTGAGATAAAATTGTTTTTATTTATTTTGAAAACAATTTTAACGTGCTTTAATAAACATAAATTGACGAATCGAAAAATTGAAAACACTTCCGACAAATTGAATGCTCTTCGGCCTGCTATATTGCGTGTATTGGCTGAAGAACTCAATAACACGTTTGCATGCTGTTGCTGATATTGTATTAAATATTATGCTGTTTTGTATAATATATATAGAGGAAAAAAATTGAAAACAAAAAATATGATTTTGTTTTTCATTTTTAATCATTCAAAAATATTTTTGTTTGTCAACATGCATGCATGAGAGAATATATTTAAAAAAATAATATTAAGTAATTTGGAAAGAAGATTTATGATGTTTATTAAAAAAAAAAATTATATAATTCATTTGTATGGGAGGCGCCATTCGCACTCTCCATCTGCTTTAATATATCATTTTTTCACGTTTATATACTATTACTAGTACTGCTCGTCGCAGCTTCGCCCACGAAAATTGTAATTTTACAGACCTTATATTACTTAGTTTTTAAGTAAATGTTGGTAATAAATGTAAAGTGTACTTCATATTTTGATTGTACAACCAACTGTTATATGAAAAACTAATTCATATAACAAAATTTCACTTGTCTCTATGAGTTTCCGAGTAAAAAACTACATGAAAAATCAATTATTATATACGATAATGTTTGTAATTTTTATTTTGTTTTAACTTTATAGTTTTAGCATTAGTTCAAACTGTAATTTATACAGTCAAAACCAATTTATGTTGGTATATCTCGATTGACATTGGATCCACCGCTCCAAATTTCTTTGAAACCAGATGTTATAACTGTCCGGTCTTTTTGATTTATCTTTTAAAATAATAAGCTGGAGTGCAAAATAAATCTGAACAAATAAATAGAACACGTTTCAGAGAATGAGTGATAGTTTCAGGTTTATAAGGCGAGACAAAGTTTGAAAGTTTAAAGGAAAAATCAATTAACATAATGGTTAGATAAATACTTTAAAAAAAAGCAATTTGGATCATCTTATTTCAATTGTGTCACAAGAAAATTGTGAGATTCGTTAAACCGTGACCAGGCAAAATATATTTGATACAGTTTTATCTGAAATATCGTTTCTTATTTTAACTTATAATTTTTAGTATTTTTCTGTAGAATAAACATTGTCAAACAATTCACTTATGGTTGAGAGAATAATTATATACATTTATATATATATATATATATATATATATATATATATATATATATATATATATATATATATATATGTGTATATATTGTTGTGTATTAAATCAAAATGAATATTCCTCTGTTTTTACGACGACATCTACAACAATCCATACACAGGTTTTCTATTGTTAGAAAATTTGGTCATTGGCCAACAAAAACTACTCTAATTTACTTTATATCCATTGTTTTGTAACAAACATACACACATACTATTGTTGTGAACTGCAAAAAAGAAAACACTCATTTATTTACTACTAGATATTTAAAAATTTGAAACAAGAAAAGATTAAAATTGTTCTATTTATTTTGTATTTTCACGCTTGACGCATTCCAAAATTCCAAAGTTTTCTCCTGCTTATTTTAAATTTTTGATAGTAAATACATCATACCATTTTCTGCAATGTTCATCACATTGATAGTAACTTCAACCTGAGGTCAAAACGTGAGTTTCAGTGGTAGAGAACACGATTTTTAAGATAAATTGGAATTACTAGAAACATTTCAATTTAATTTGATGGAATCACCTTGTTTTAAATATCAATAATAAAACACATTAATAATAAAAATTGAAAATAACAACCGACTATGTTAACCACTTAAATACCTGGTACATACTGAATTTATGAAAACAAGTTTCGAACACGAGAACAAGAAACAAGTTGTTTATTTTTAAAAAGGAAATATTTTTTGTTTTTAAATTTTTGTTCTATCTCTTACGGTTTCAAAGATATGTAGTTTTGCGCATGTTGACCAAACAAGCTCCAATTTTGCACATTCACGAACTTGTCCTTACTTTTTGATTTAGAACACACATACAAAATTTCAGCTCCCTATCTCTTTTCGTATTTGAGTTACCGTGTTAACGAATGGACGGTCGGACGGACTGACAGGCATATTTGTGGAAATGGACTATGTAGGTCATTTTATGAATATCCAAAAAGCATTTCTGTGATCAATAATTTCAGTCGTTACAAAAGCGGAACTAACCTTAATATACCTTAGTATATATTATATACCGGGTATAAAAACAGTTGTGGGTGACAGATTACCTAGAATAATTGAATTAAACAACCTGCTTAAGGCAAAAACTTATATTACCTACACAGGTTTAAAATTTTTTTAAATAATCAAGTATATAAAATACAGACATTTTCCGTTGTGGCTTCCCCAGTGAAAATTGTAATTGTGAACTGAGTAACATGATATTTCTTCCCGTCAAGGACTGACTTTCTTAAAACGCTACTACACATATTTGTTCAAATTATAATTCATAGGCTAAAATATCAATATCTATGACATTAAAAACCTGCTTTCCTACAAACTTTCCTACAAACTCTCCTCTCGTATCTCATCTTCTTGAGGGTCCATAAATTTTCTCATATACTTGATGGAATATTACTTAAATAGAAATTTTCATGTCTCCCACATTAAAAAAAAATCGCCACGTAGGAGCTACGTGTATTAGCGAACTTACGATAGATAAATGTTTGGTTTTTAGGAAAGTCAAACATAATGGTGGGAAAGTTTGGAGTACGGTCGGCATTCAATATATAGGGGGGGTGGGAACAGCAAAATTTAACCTTTTGAAAAATACCCTACAGCTACAAAAACTCCGAAACTACATGGTCGATGAGGCTCGCCTCGCAGTTGTCATATTCAGCTAAAATTATTGATATATCGTTTTTTTGTTGGCTTAAAGAAGTCATGGGGAGGAGTGGAAGCTAAATATTTCATATTTCTAAAAGTTTAGCTACCTTTACCATATTTAGTTGAATCCAACAAGAAAACGATATGCCTTTATGTCCAGGTACCGTTAAAAGTTAAAACTAAATGCAAAGGATAAGCACATCTTTTCAGTGTTTTCTCTCTAAAGTTATTTTTTAACATTATGCTAAATATATTACTCACCCTTCTCAAGATTCATTAATTTTGAAACTTTCTGTATGCCAGAAAATTTAGTGGGATACATGTCTCTTACTGTATTCAATTGATTGTCACTATAAAATATAAGCACAAACAAACAGATATACAATGAAGGAGCATCATCTCGTCGGGCTACAACATCAACTATAGCAGGTATACAGTATTAAAGTTCTATACTATATATTCTATACTATATAGAATATTCCTGCCGGAAATATCACAGTAAACAACGTCGATGATGACGACGCTGATGATGGTGTATAGTATGGTGTATAGTATGGTAAACTAGTTGTTGTGTACATGTTGTGGTTCATTCTCATGAACCGTCAATCATGTTCTGATGTTACACTATCCCATACATATCGATGTAATAGTTCATTGTATAACTCTCTCTGTATGTATGTGCCATGTTTTATTGATGTCTTTCGATTGTATATGTTAACTATACCCATATATATTACAGACATTATTGGCAAACATATTATATTATTGTCAACAACCAATACAGATTCAATATATGGTAGATATATGTATAGAAGAATATTTTATTTATAATATTTTAAAAGTTCAATTTAATATGCATATACAATGCGTTCACATTTGTTGTATCATGAAAGTTTCAGTTAAAGTAGTTGTCGTAATACAATATTACCAGAAAGTTGTGAAGCGTATGCGTAAGAGTGGAGAAACGTATAGCATAATAAGCCATAACCTTAGTACAAGACTGTACCAGTAGACACGTTACACATACAATACTTGTCTATATGTAAATAAATATTCTACCTATCATTTTTATAAGTAACAATCCGGCAACGTCGTTTCTATTCCGCCAGTTGATATACTATTTGTTTACATACCAGTACTCGAATGGTATAACATACCTGTACTCGAATAGAATAGTATAATAGTGACGTACAGTGTTGTCAAGTTGAATCTGTTCAGCATGCCGACACAGATATTTATTTAAAAAATACTTCACTAAGCATTGCTATAGCTAAACAATGAGATGGTCAATAATTCTCTTTATTTTAAATACGCAAAACAAATCCAATAATTTATAACAATTTTTTAAAAAGATTCTTATGTGTTGTTTTTTTTTCATATTAAAAATAAAAAACTGGTAGAAATACTACTTCAAATGGGTACTCTGCATTGTTTCCCATGTTAATTATTTGAACTTTAATTCAATTTTTCTCGAGATTGAGTCGGCAATCGATTTCATATTTTAAGTGTGAGGGTATGTAAATACCCTTAAGTGTGCAAAAATGGAATATTCCATAATTATGCCCATTAGCACTACAACTTCCTAAAATAAAATTATAAATTAAGTTGAAATCAATACAAGTGGATAAAATATGAACTAAGAAAATTGAGCTAAGCTACATTGGACTTTTTTGCCCTGTATATAATATAATATATTCAAGGGAATATATTATAGTCCCATCTTTGTAACAGTTAAAAATATGGATTGCAGAAAAAAAATCTTGGTATAAGTATGCATAAATGATCTAAAATGTTCGTTACTGCTTGCCCGTCTGTTTGTCCGTAGACACGATAACTCAAAAATGAAAGAAATTACTGACATTTTGTATCTATGTTCTAGAGCTTAAAAGTAAGATCAGGTTCGTAAATGGGTAAAAATGGACCGAGATTCCCCCGGCCAGCGGAGAAAATATCCATCTTTGAAATTGTAACAGATTTTTTTTTAAATATTTTTGTTTCAATTATCAACTTTTCTGCGAATTTGATGTGAAACATTTATTGTCGCGGGTTAGACCGTTTATTACCGTTTGTTACCTGGCAATGTTTATCTGGTGACGTTTTCTCACCACGCGTCAACAAGTTGTTCATAAGTGATATAACAGATAACAAATCACAAAAGATGTTTTAAAAAAGATGCTGATAGATGGCAGTACATTTACAGGTTCAAAAACTCGTTTGTAGGTAGCAATGTATACTTTCTTTACACAATACTTAATTATAATAATAGTTTAAGTAACTTATTGAAAGAATTGAGCCGTCTTAATTTTTAAGAAATTATTTCTTAAATTATTAATTAATTTCTTATGCATATTTTCTAACAAATTTTCATGCATAGTTTCTAACAAAATAATTTCGGTGTTTCACGTCTGCCAGGCGTCGCCGGAACAATTTTTTATCTTCATAAACTCAGTATTTATTAGTTATGTAAGTAATTAACGCAGTTAGTTGTTATTTTCTCGTTTTAAAGAAAATTGTAATGAATATAAAATCAAGTTACCATTGTGATATTCATCAAGTAATATAATTTTTATTTCAAATATTTTTGAAAATTTTAGAGTTATAGAAAATTTAGAGTTACAGACAAAATGACGAGGATTAAAATAGTAAAATTAAGCAAAATTTAGTTTCACCACCTTTGGTTAAGATAGTTTTTTCATATAACTAATATTAAAAGAGAAATTGAAGATTTTATGTTTCCTCCTCCCTCTAAGCATCCCCCGGACCAATTTTGTCGCGCTGTTTGAAAGTCGTATGAAATTATATACTAGTATACGTATGATGACTAGTATATGTATGATATTTTATGTTACGAATGGGAACACTGATGACAACGGACAGCTACTTTCAACAACGCGCAGGTATGCCAACATATTTTTTTACGCATATAATATTTTATATAGTTCTTGTCGCGCGGGTACCCGATCAGCTAATACAATTTGGAAATACGTTAATTAAAACAATATCTATACTGATATCAAACATTGAAAATGGTCGCAGTGACCGAAATATTACTATCGTATTTTAATAAACCTTAGAAATTTTAGTGGAAACATTTTTCCAAAAACGAAATGATACGGTATTCAACTTAAAACTTTTGAAAAATGAGCGCTACTTTTGTCGCCTACCGTACACTTGGCCATAAAAGTTTTTTACTTTATTATTCATTTGATTTTGGAAAAATTGCCAGATAACCGTTGTTCTATTAAATATACTATTCTATTAATGTATAACTTTTATTCGAAACATTTTCCCAAAAACCGAATGAATAATATACAAATAAACTAAAAACATTTGTAAAATTAACGCTACTTTTGTGGCCCATAGTACTATGACCCACACAAGATGATATCAGTTTTTAAAATTTTATAATTGATTCCCTGTGTCATTGATTCGATTGATTCGGTTTACGAAAAAATGTTTCGGATAAAACTTGTTCATTATAAATATATTACCAATCTTTTATCGAGAATTTTTTTCGAAAACTGAATGAATAAAGCACAATTTAAGTAGCAAACTTTTAAAAATAATAACTTTTAAAATCAACTGTTGCAGCCAATTGTACATACAGTAGTTGGCGCACCCACACATCCCTTACACTTATGGAATAATAAAGATTATCATACTATATAATTAATTAATAGTTCTTGGTATATGTAATTATGATAGGATTAATTGTGAATTAACGGGAATTCATAATTATTAGATTAATTAACGAATGGTATTTATTTAACATAATTCTAGTATAATTATAATGTAGTATATCGATCTTGTAATTTTAACCTATTTCCCACAACTAAGTAAGTTTACGTAGAAAAAAGTTTATAATTATTATTCTGATTATAAAATTTTAATAAAAATAATCTGTGAAATATATAATAAACCATATTTTGACAAAATGGAAACCCGACTTCAAAAATCAAATATTCTAAAACAAAATATGCACTAAAAAGTAAAAAAATAATTGCATATTCTTGTGCCAATTTTAGTTCACTTACAATTATTGTTATTGTTGGAGGTGGTGTCAGCATAGAGAAATTCACTTTTGGACACCGCCTCCAAAAATAACAATAATTGTACATATATATTTAAAAATTTTTACTTAGGTGAACTAAAATTGGCACAAGAATATGCAATTATTTTTTTACTTTTTAGTGCATTTTTTGTTTTAGAATATTTGATTTTAGAAGTCGGGTTTCCATTTTGTCAAATATGGTATATTTCGCGCTTTTAAGTGACTTTGAAGTTCTATAACTGATTTTATTTGTCCAAATATGGGTAGACCTACTAAACAACCAACTATTTTTTAGTGCATTTTTTTTACCCGTTTTTTTTTATTTTTAGTGCATTTTTTATAACAGATTTTCAGTTTTTTTTACATGCATTTTGTTTTTTTTTGTAAAAATTTTTTTTTGGGGTCGGTTTTTTTTGTAAAAAATTTTTTTAAATTCGGTTTTTAAAAAAATTGTCTGATTTTCCCATTATGAATGAAAATACCCTTTCAAAAAAAAAAAAAATTTCGCAGAAATCGGTTATCACATATAAAATAAGGATTTTCCTCGATTTCCCGGGGATCCCCTCATCATAATACGACCAATGGCAAACCAAACCCTTTAAAACAAAAAATTCAAAATCGGTTCATAAATGACGGAGTTCTGACATTCTCACACACATTAAAAAAAAAAAAAAATATACAGACGAATTGAGAACCATCCTCGTTTTTGAAGTCGGGTTAAAAGAGTAAATTATTTCCTTTGTCTCAGTCTACGTAGCTCCTACATGACGAATTTTTATACCCGGTATATATTATTATATATCAGGGTATATTATGTTCAGTTCTGTCTTTGTAACGGTTGTCTGTCTGTAAAATTTGATTTGTGTGTTCTTAAGCTAAAAAGTAAGGACGTTCATGACTGGGTAAAATAGGATCATGTTTGGGAGAATGGGTAAGGCTACCTATCTTTGAAACCGTCATCAGAGATAGAACACAAATTTGAAGACATAAACTGTTCCTTTTTTAAAAATAAACAACTTTTGTTTAACCGAGCATTTAAGCAATGAACTCTATCAGTTGTTTCTCTTCTTTTTTATAAAATTTTAAATTTTTTTTATAAAGTTTTCTGGACAAGCTCTTTTAATTTACATATTCTTGAAGAAAACAATTAATATTTTTTATTTTATACAGTGGCTTTAAATGTTTTTAAATACAATAAATAAAGTGATCAATATCATTGTATCTAAATAATATTACAGGATATCTGGATATACATTGAATTTTAGAATCATATTAATGTGACATAATAGGGAATAAACATTTTTTTTCACTTGAATTGAAGCATGTTTACTTGAAAAATATCAAGGTAAAATTACTTTTTAAATAACTTTAAAAATAAGGGAGATATGAATGATTGAAATTCCCGATTAGACAAAGAGGGTGATAACCCTCTTGATATATTATGTGACGTCATATTACACTTTCACCATTTAAAATACACGTAAAACTCCGTTTTTAGAATTTTTGCAAGAAAACGACAGATAATAATCTTTAAAAGCTTATACCTTCCTTGATATTTGTGGGATTTTAATTTCGTTTTTAAATATTATTACAGTATTAACAGAATTTTCAAATACTGAAAATAAATGTAAAAAAAAAATTTAATGCATATTCGTCCCTATTGCTATTTTCAAAATGCATATTTATGAATTCCTTACTAAATGCCATAGCTGTTTTTCTCTGTGACGGATCCCGTGAATGATTATAATTTAATATAGTTGTAATCTGCAGTTTCCCATAAACAGATATAAAGTTTGGCAGGAAAAACGGTTAAGAATGCTGTCTCCCACTCCTGATCACCAAGAAAATCATCCAGAAAAATCGTAAACATTGAGAAATAGGTGTAGATTTAGTCAAAATTATCAAGATCTAATCATACCAGCACGATCAATTATTCAATAAATCAATCAACTGTCTCCTGTTCTTTAAAAATATTTAATTTAGTTTTTATTTACAAAACAATATTAATGTAATGCGGGTTGCTTATTACAATAAAAAGTTTACCAAGTTTAATCTTCTTGCATTTCACCGAATGATTCTAATTAAAGGATCTGTTATGCCCAAATTATTTATCATAAATTCAATTTGTCATAAAAGTGTGAAATCGTGATTTGATAGAGAAGTTTTTCCCTTGGAGTGCATTTTTACAAAAATTTTAGCACTTGCAATTGTCAACTAGAAGTTAGAAAAGCTGTAAGCCTTTGAAGAATATTTTATGGTCCCAGTCCGTGTGGTTCAGTTATTAAAGGCACTATACTCAAAACTGGGAGTTTTCATTCCCACCAGTGACAGTTTGTCAATTAAATTAATTTAAAAAATAAAAATTTATGGGGCGGTTAATTGACTAAACTGTGGCGTATGGACAAAAACGAAAAGTAACCAGCTATGTTTGCGAAGGTTTTCTGCAGTTGATCTACCCTCCGAAACTTCTACGACTACTACTACTTAGCGTTTGAAGAAACCACCGATTGCGATTTAGATATCTCATTTTCTGTAATACAAGTCTGAATAACACTGTATTAATATTATAAAATTTAAATACTTATAAATAAATAAATACAAACACCAGTGATACGATAGATATTTTGTTGTATAAAGTGAATAAATAGTTCAACCACCTACTTACTAACACACAGATATCACCGCTTTCCACTTTTCCTGTATTTGTATGAATTGTGAACTTCATATCAGAAAATATAATAATAAATTTAACGATACCGCAAGTCAACTTCGTATAATATCTGTCTGTCATAAAATCTCTTGAAAAGTAAGTCGTTGTTGTGATTGTTGTTGTTGTTGTCGTTGTTGTCAAGCATGTCATAAATGTAAATTAATAAAAAAAAAAAACGATATTGATGAAATATAGAATAGGAAAAATTTTCTATTAATAAATATGTATGTTATATAAAATACAAATTCAAAATAATTCTGACACATATTAATAATAATACACACACTTACTAAGCTTATTATTATACACTCACACTTATAATTTTAAATCGATTGATCATCTCACACTCGAGAAAAACTTAATTGAAGTAATGTACAGGAATAATGTACAGGAGGAGCTTTGGACACTACCCATTTAAAGCAGTATTTCTATCAGTTTTTTTATTTATAATAAAAAAACGACACTTAGAATCTTTTAAAAAATAGCTATAAATTATTGGATTTATTCTACTTATTTAAAAAAACACCATAATTATTGATCGTCTCATTGTTTAGTTATAACAACGCCAAGTGAAGCATTTTATACATAAAGAGACAATTTGACAACACTGTACATCACTATACGCTGTACTATTCGAGTACATGTATGTAAACAAACAGTATATCAAATGGCGTAAAATAAGTGACTTTGCCGGACAAGTGGCAAGTATCGTATGTGCAACGTGTATACGTGTGTTCGCTCACTCTTACTATACGCATACGTTTCACAACCTTTTGTCAATTTTTCAAATTTTTATTATGATATTTTTAAATTATTTTTTGTAAACTAGCGTCTATTTATTTCCATTGTTAGTAAGGTTGCCTTTCGGTTACATTATACCAATGGAAGCGACTAGTGTTTATTTTATTTGACATTCAAGTAATATGTGTGAACATTGATTCCATTTAGTAGTTAACTCCACTAAATTAAATCAGGTGTCCCTCTAGGGCCAACTTTATATTTATTATACACTGCCTACTTACCAATCAATAAGACCACGACACTCGCCACATATGCAGATGATAAGGCTATACTGTCGCAACATTCTAATCCTACTATAGCAGCAAATCAGCTACAACAACACCTTAACCAAATGCATGAATGGATTAGGAAATGGCGTGTCTATCAATGAAACAAAGTCAGCTCATATCGTATTTAGTAAATGCATAGGTGTCTCTCCGAATGTACAAAGTATATTGTGTAAAGTATCTTGGAATTCATCTAGATAAAACTTTCACTTGGCGCACTCACATTTGGAAAAAACGAAAACAGTTAGGACTCTAAGCTTAGTAAGTATTATTGGTTTCTTGATAGAAAATCAAAACTGTCACTCAGAAATAAATTATTAGTGTACAATACAGCTTTTAAGTCAATTTGGATTTATGGAATCCAACTTTGGGGTACATCTTCAAATTCCAACATTGCGATTCTTGAAAGATTCCAATCCAAAATACTTCGTGCTATAACTGATGCTCCCTATTTCATTCCGAATAGTGAAATTCGTGAAGACCTTAAAGTGAACACAGTGAAAACTGAGATAGTGAAATTTAGTTCAAATTATTTAGAAAGATTAGAATCACATACAAATACATTGGCTGTAAATCTGTTAGACAATACTGAACTCATAGACTAAAAAGATTTCAGCCACTGTTCACCCTGTGTGAGAGACATCTATACTTAAATCGTTTTAACGAGGCCAGCAATGTGAGCGGATTGCGTACGAGTCAACTAAGACTTATTATTATTTATGTGCTTGGTACCATGTGCTTGATGATTGCAAGTCTTGGTTCATTCGTGTGCAGTTTGTTTGCATGGCTGGCCTCATTAAAACGATTAAACTATAGTGCGTAAGTTACATATAATTACATATTATAAGTCAATTATTTTAGTTAAAAACAAGCAAACGCAAAAACATTATTTTATGAAGTTCATAGTTTTTAAACATTGTAGTGCATATTATTAAGTAAACTTTTAAATTTGTTATCAAGGATAACAAATAACATGCCTTTTTTTTTCCTTTATTAGCCATATTTCTTTGCTTATTGTTTCAACAGCTTGCAAATAGTATACAAACTATATAAAAAAAAAATATTTGTGAGTTTTGAGTTATTTTAATCGCTATGTTTCGATATGTTCTTAAAATTTTATCATGGATTAATTCCCATAAATGAATTAAAATTAATCTGAAAAATATTCATAATGAATAATGACTCTAAATGAACAAAGGATAATGTCTTTCAACCCCATGTCCTACACCATCCTGCTACCCATCACACCCAAAGGTTATTTAGTGTAATATTACTGTAAAAATACTACCTATTAGTGATTTCTGGATAGTTTAAAAGGGAATGGAGTAGTTGCCATTACCTGAAAATAATCGAGTTACCAAGATGTTTGGATTGGTCTCGGCTCTCGGCATAGTTACATATGTACGAGTCAATTGCTAGTAATATGCAATCAGATACTTAATCAAATACTTCTGAGGAAATTCGCTAAGATGACGCAGCTCCTGCATAACGATTTTTTGTATGCAACTATTTTGTACGCGTAATAAATTAAATTAACAATTCACACATAGATAATGAACACAGTATATATAGAGTATGTAAGCAAATAATTTACTAAGTAGTTATTTTTACAGATTTATAATCTGTCTTTTTTACATTTTATTGTCCACTTATTTTCAAACTATTTGAAAATGAATTGTTTTTAGTCATTGAATTTTCATTAGCATTTCGTAAAAATTGTAGTATTTTTAGTCTACATTATTTTCAATTACAGTATTTTGTAATTTTTATTTTTTTTTTAGTTTTAGAGACTATAGATTCATTTACAAAACCAATTTTTCCTATTAAAAACATATAAAAAACCTGAAGGGTTTACTAATTTTGTTTGTAGTTGGTATAACAGGTATAATATGAATGACAATATTGCTGTATAAAAAAATTGCACAAAGGATATAAAGGTCCCGTTAAACTATGTACATAGTTAGAAAAATAGTTTATCAGCGTTTTATTTTTCCAAATACTATGTAAGGTTCCGTAACTAATTGAATGATTTTACATAGCTCAAAAAAAAAAAAAACTAACGAATATTGAATATATTATTTAGTATACAATTGTTACTTCATCTGGATCAGTCCAAGTGACCGAGCGGTCTAAGGCGTTGTGTCTTCGCAGTATGCCTACTTGGAAACTGGGAGATTATCGGTTCCAGTCCCGACATTGGCAGTTTGTCAATTATTAGGGAAAAAAGGGACGGTTAATTGACTAAATTGTCGGCGTATGGACAAAAACGAAGTAACCGGCTATGCTTGAGAAGGTTTTCTGCAGTTTCCTCCACGAACTCCAGATGAATATCGGCATAGTTCCTATCATAGTCAGCTGCAGCCGCATATCCTACCAATTCCTAGTCTATACATAAAAATTCCTTCCACTATACTCACATCTTCACATCCTTAGGCAGCACAATGGACCTTATGGTCGATGAGTAGCCCGTCCAGGGCAGCCTCTACAATCTATCTATCTATCTACTTCATCTGACTTCTATCGTGACTGCTTATAGATAAATCTTTTAAAAATTACGTTAAACTTTTAAAATTACGTCAAATTGGTTTCTACTTCAGAAGTATCGAAGTTATGCACATAAACTATTAATCTAACGTAAAGAGCATTAATAATGTATACAGAAAAATTATTCTCGACTAATACTAAATTTGGTTAATATATAAATGATAACAATATATATGATATATAAGATATATATGATCTATACGATATATGATATATGATATATAAGATATATCATTATATATCTTATAATGATATATAAGATATATCATTATATATCTTACAATGATATATAAGATCTGCCAAGTCTAGCCAAAAACCTGATTTAAAAATTTGTATTTTTGTTTGCCTGTTTGTTTGTACTCGAATCATGTTGGAACGGCCGATTTTATTGGGGCTTCACAAAGTGGATAAATTTTATGTGCCTTGTTGCAGTACCAAAAATCTATCTTTTAAACATTTCGAAATTGAGAAAATGATTATCTCAATAACAACAAAAAACTTTTGTTTGAAACATCATTTGAAACAATTATGATTAGTAGAAATTATTTTTATTAAAGTTCTTAAACCCAAAACAAATACTCCACTGGTTGTACTGTCACTTGGTGCTCAAAAAAGGATGACCTGGAAAGATTTCCGGAAGCTTTGAAACTGGCTATTTTATAGATTTCGATGTGCTATTCGAATTTTCACTTTGCCGGTTACGCCACCGTATTGGAATGGCGCCCAAAAACAGTATTTTAACAATATTTCCTTTCCGATTCATTTTACGGGGAAAATAGTAGAAATAGTAGAAAATAGTTATGTAATAATTAAACTATTGGAAATTTCCTATCATGTATGTAAAATTTTTCTTTTGTATATTGTATGTTTGTACAATTTTTCTTTCGTAAAATGAATAGTTTCAGTGTACGAGTGCTGGAAATACAAATTCTACATAAAAATTCCTTGTCCTTTAGGGGTCGGTAAAATAGGCCTTTTTGCCAGGAGTCCTATATCCGCTGCTGATACTACTTCATAATTAGAGTATGCAACTGAAACGTTGCGATGATATTATACATCATTGAGTGTTAAGTTCTGACAACCGGAGCCTTGAGAATATTTATTAGTACAATATGTACGACACCACCAATTGGATGGACAGTATATTCAACATTTTATAATATTTAAAAAAACAAAACGACGTCTATTCAATGAAAATAATATTTACCTGTAGGCATATATCAACCTACACGCAATTTATATGGTTTTTTTTAGATATTATTCTATATTACGTATACCTATTAATAATGATGAAACACCCCAAGGAAATTTCATTCACAACCCAAATAATCTAGGATTATGAACGTAACGAGAACTCTTGATTTTTTAAGGGGGTTTTTAATATAAACAAATATACAAATTCATTTTTGTGTTTCCTAACCAAGTTTTTAAAATGTTAATTATTTTTTCGTAATACTTACTTAACCTTCATTTATCCATTTTTAATAGAATTATCTGACAGCTATATTATAGATAGAGAGATAGATTGTAGAGGCTGTTCTGGACGGGGCACACTTCAACCATATGGTCCATTTTGATGCCTAAGGATGTGAGGATGTGAGTAGAGAACAAGAAATTTTGTGTATAGACTAGGAATTGGTTGGATGTGTGTGCGGCTGCACCCGATGCCGATACTCATCTGGGGTTCGTGAAGGAAACTGCAGAAAACCTTCACAAGCATAGCCGGTTACTTCGTTCTTGTCCATACGCCGACAGTTTAGTCAATTAACCGCCCCCTTTTCTTTTTCTTTTTTTTTAAAATAATTGACAAACTGCCGATGTCGGAGTTCGAACCAATGACCTCCCAGTTTCAAGTACACACAACGCCTTTACAAGCACGGCTACTTGGCTGGCTATATTATACTAATCGTAGTGACCTAAAATTGGTGTTATTTACTTAGCATTGACGGTAAAAAGCTATCAATGTTAAGTTTTAATTTTATGTTACGAAATTATTACTAACGTATAACCGCACACTTAACCGCGTTTTAACGACATTATATTTTTACTATTTATTAATTTTGTAGTAAAATTTGACTATACTAACATTAAAATTAATTTGATTTTCTGTTTTTTTGTAGTGTGTCACAAAAATGTATTGGCTTAATCAATCACATTTTAATTGGCGGAACAAAAAAACGAGAAAAAATAATTAACATGAAAAATATTATATAAAAGTTTTGTAATAAATTGTAAAATTGGTTCAATATGTATTAGTAGTAGAAGTGGTGGGACGCTTCGAAATACAGTATACAAAGTGTATTGTCCTATTTGACTCATAGGTATACACGGGGTGATATTCTAACTATTATAATAAATGGCAGACAGAAAAAAGCTCTCGTTATTATTCCAAAGAGGTGCATCTTGGAACTTATCCGTTGAATCGTCAAATTAATTGAATTGGATCATTATCATTTAAATTATTGATTAAAAATTGATTTTTTAGTTTTTTTCTCAGTGATGTACCTCGATAAAATCGCATAAAATCGAAAACTTATTTTTGTTATCGATTTGATTGAATCTCACTATTAAAGATTAATTGGATCCAAAAAGTATTTAAAACGTGTTCGTTTAATAAATGTGGTACGCTATTAACGAAGCATCATCTGAAATCCTAAAAAAAGTGTCTAAATCATTAATAAATATTCGGAGGTACGAAAAATATTCAAATACTTGATCATAATATTTGATCAGCTCACTAAGAAACTTTTATTATCAAGCCTCAACCGTTAAGCAATAGTTTCGAGAAAAACAACCGACATCATTTGGGCTTCCGGTGGACTGATGAGATATAAGTCTATTTAGTATGTGATTGTTCTTTTATATATATGTGTTCGTAACCATCACAGAAATTGACATTGGTATAGTACTGTAACGTTTATTTTCAGTATACACAAATAATAATATTAATTACAATAGTTTATTATTAATATATAATAATCAAATAATGCCCAACCAAAAAAAAACATCCTTAAAACATGTTATTAATGAATGTAACAAAAAATAACCAAACAGGTCTTCATTAACAGAGAAATAGATATGAAATAACACAAAACAATATTATAATAAATATTCATACAGATTATATAATTTGTACACATGCCCACAAAAGTAGTGTTCTTTTTTCAAAATTCAATTTTCGAAAAAAATGCTTGGCATCAGATTCTCTGTAAAATATTATGTGGCTGGGTGTATCCTCCTCCTCGCCGCACAATCTGCACATAGTGGATCCGTTATGGAGCCCTATTTTGTGCAGATGCTTTCCTAGGTGATAATGCTCGGTGATGAATCCGGTAACCTTCCGAAGTTGTATCCTGTCCAGGTTCAGAGCCTCTTCGATGCATTCCGAAACAGTATTTTCCCGAGGTTTTCCACACGTGTGTTTACATGCTGTCTTTGGAATTCAAAAAATAGGCTCTGGGCCTATAAAGTGTATTCCGACTCCCTTCTTTGCTACGACATCTGGTATCCAGATCAATTTAGCATTGTTCCATTTAGCCAGCACAGTAGTTTCTCTAGATAATCATTGACCACCTCCAATAACGCTACAAGGCTTTTAGAGCAGCTCGACTGCCCGAGAGATATATACGTTCTGATTTATGTAGCTACTAAGTAGGTGCTCACGGACGCAAGCCAGTATGGCGCAGATTTCTGCCTGAAAGGCTGTGGCATATATCCCAAAGTTGAGGCTTATGTTTGCCTTGGGTATTTCTCCGTATATTCCCGCCCCAGTCCCTTCCCCAGTTTTGAAGCTGTCTGTATACTAAACGATACCTTTCTTGAAGTAGGGTGGTTCCCCTTCCGTCCACACGTCCCTATCCCAAACTACAGTGAAACGATTAGAGAAGGAGTATATTTTGGGATGCACATCTGTACCCATTATAAAAACGGGGTCTGTGATGATTGATGTTCCCACGATTCTTGCATGTCCAACCTGATTTTTTGTAATCCAGTTATTAGTGCAAAATAGTCTATAGGCGCTGGATCTCGCTTTAGCTATTATTATAATGTTTAGCGGAGTTAGCCCTAGTATGATTTCCATGGCAGCTGTGGGTCTACTATTCATAGATCCAGTAATACACAAACAGGCTCTCTTTGGATCTTGGAGATTTCTAATTATACTTATATTGTTTATTTGAAGCATATTTCCAAATACCAAATTAATTCTATAAAGTTTTGATAAAACTTCGATACCATGGACCACAGTATTTTTGTGACCCACGGTTTTATTCAGAAGATTTACATCGTAAAATCGGTTTTTTGTTTCGACTAAATAATACAATACATTTGTTAAAACTATGTTAGTTACTAAGAAGCATAATATGTATATATATATATATATATATATATATATATATATATATATATATATATATATATATATATATATATATACATATATATATGTTAGTTACATATATATATATACATATATACTATGTTAGTTACTAAGAAGCATAATATGTGTATATATATATATATATATATATATATATATATATATGTACATATTATGCTTCTTAGTAACTAACATAGTTTTAACAAATATATTGTATTATTTAGTCGAAACAAAAAACCGATTTTACGATGTAAATCTTCTGAATAAAACCGTGGGTCACAAAAATACTGTGGTCCATGGTATCAAAACTTTATAGAATTAATTTGGTATTTGGAAATATGCTTCAAATAAACAATATAAGTATAATTAGTATTAATATATATATATATATATATATATGTATATATATATATATATATATATATATATATATATATATATATATGTATATATATATATATATATATATATATATATATATGTATATATACATATATATATATATATGTATATATATATATATATATATACATATATATATATATACATATATATATATATATATATATATATATATATATATATATATATATATATATATATATATATACATTCTGTACTAATGTTCGTATACGAAGATAACCTTGGAAACTGTACCGAATTCGTCTTTATCTATCATGCATATTCTTACATGGAGAATTGGTGAAATTATGAGTGACTCAGAAAATTTATAAATTTGAACTTCTGTTTTTTGTTTTCTCTGAAAAAATTCATATTAATAGTGTGCCCTTCAAAAACATGATCAAACATAGGTATACAAAAACAGTAAGTTTTTGTCAGGAAGTTATTCATAAGAGTGTATTTATTTATTTTTTTATATATTTTTTGTTTTCCATTTTTATAATGCAGAATACTAAACATACTTAAATAAAATATAATAAAACTATTCCGATTTGTATATTTTTCACATTTTTAATTGATAATATACATTGATTTATCTAAATTGGAGTCACCTCATTGTATTTGAAACTAGACAAATCCTAATGATTTGTATTTAGTATTCTGACTAAATGAAGTTCATAAAAATAATTATTTTGTTTTTATATTTGACAAAAAAAATTGGAACGTTTTAACAAATAAATATTAACGTGCCACCATCATAATTTAATTTTTTATTCATTATAAACCCTTCTTCTGAGAAAATACAATTAGTCTACATACTTTTTTTTAAAGAAATTCGATGTTTATTCATATATTTAACAGGTTTTGTGTCTATCTATCTAAGTATGTAATTAAAACACATGTACATGTTAGATAGTGAGAAATCGTCCGAGTTGTTAAAGGCAATCGCTCTGATCAGACATGGGACAGTTTGTCAATAATTTAAACAAATAAAAAAAAAAGAAGTTATTGGGACGGTTAATTTACTAAACTGTCAGCGTATGGACAAGAACGACATTAATCGGCTATGCTTATGAACGTTTTCTGCAGTTTCCTTTCACAAAGTCTAGATGAATATCGGCATAGTTCCTTTAGTCGGCTAAAGTCAGCCGCAGAACCTACCAATTCCCAGTCTACATACAACTTTTTGTCATTCAGGGGTCGGTAAAAAAATACCTAGAGAGACCTGCTTGCCAGGCTTCGGCCTGATCTCTGCTTCTACTACTAGACAATGCGAAACTATGCATATTATATAATAGCATCTGGGTAGATCATTTGGCGGATCACTGGTCTTGAATGCCAGAGGTGTGTCTTGTGTTTTATCCCCAGCCAAGTTGTGTAAAATATGAAATGTGTTAAATATTGATGCAAAAATAGTATAATCTTTATGTATTTTTTTAGTTCATCTAGGTCAACAAATAAGCTGATGGATGTAGTTTGTACTTCAATAGTTTAAGTGCGAACTCTCTGTACATACAGTATTATTTTATATACTGACTATGTAAATACCACAACAACATCGTATATATAGTAGAAAACAACACAATACTCGTACTATATATATGAACAATGTATGTATATACAAGGATTACATATATTATTTAAGACAATAAACAAAACTTCACACATGTTTGTACTAGTTATTTATCGTTTGTGTCATCTAATTCTATAAGTTATTCAAGAATGACTTTTCATATAAGCAGAGAAGAGATCTTTCTAACAAATTTGTTATTTGTTGTAATAATTTTACTGGTGTTAGTTTTCTTCTCTTTTCTCCCCGTTAAATCTATATACACTGGGTGTGTTTATGTGTTAACTGTGTGTGTGTGTGTGTGCAATAGTGAATATTATTCAATTTCGTTGTTGTTTATTTACTAGAACGACTTTTGTGTTATTTGCTGAAACCAATAAAATAAACCATGTAACAAATTAAATAATTTTTTCTCCACCCGTGGTTCACAGTATGTAATACAGATTCTCCACCACAAGTTCAAATAAGATCAGTTTAATTCTAATAAATTTTTGAGTTTCAAAAAATTAAACATGTTTTTATTCCAATATGAACTAAAAATGCAAAATTATTTAAAATAGAATAGAATACAGAGAGACATTGACAACAAACGTAACTTTAATGTAAACAAAAGCATGGAGTGCTCTCTACTTACGTTGTACACATAGAGCCATTATGAAGACTTAAATAGAGAGTGTCCCATGCTTTTGTTTACTTTGTTATCCCTCTTTTTATTCTGTTTTCAGTTATTTTGCATTTTTAAGTTCATATTCGAATAAAAGCATGTTTTTTTTAGTTTTATTAAACTCCAAATTTTATTTTTTGTGTCTTAATCTTTAAACAAAATTATTTTTTGTATTGTAGTTTCATTCTTGATTATTATATCCTCGAGTAATGGAATGAATCCACTTCTTATCAACGAAAGCATAGGTATATATATCGAATATGGAATAGGAAATATGTCAAATATATCGAATTATGTCAAATGATTATTTTTTTCTAAATTTTAACACTTGGAAAGATTATTTATTTATTAAAATTTTGTTTATGACATTTCTATAGAAACTATAAACTATAATGTCACATTAATCGTTATATATATGTTAAAGATATGCAAATTTGTATTTTGGGTATTAAGAAATTTAATTTTAAATTTTTATTTATTTTTATATTTTTGTTTATATTATTGTATTGTCATGGGTTCTTAATACGTTTGCAAAATTTTCGATTATTCAGACGTTCGGAAGGGTGTGAAAACTCACTTAAAAACTTCCATTACATTCATACATACACAGATAGTTAGATATAATAATAATAATAGTAACAGCCTAGTACTATCCCAAATACTGGGCAAAGGCCTTCTCTAATGACAACCATTCTTGCCTATGGATCGCTCTTCTCATCCAGTGACCACCAGCAAACTTTATCAGTTCATCCCTCCACGTTCGTGGAGGGCGACCTCTTGTTCTTTTAGAACTGTACGCTGTCCATATGGATAGTTAGATATATATATATATATATATATATATATATATATATATATATATATATATATAAGTGAAGTTTATAAAAGCTCGTTAAAAAAAGCCTTTGATGCCCTTAAAAACCAGAGACCAGACTACTTAAGACGCCTTGACAATCCCGATGCAGTTATGCATTCATACTCATTTTAACACACCTGGTAACTTCTTATTCAATATTTGTGTTTCGAATGAAATATTATTTTTAACAAGTTGTAGCATATATATATGTGATCGTCAAATCAGTAAATAGAATAAAATTTAAACTTTCTAGAACTCTTTTGCTTCTAGTTTCGATAAATTATTATCAAAGAAACAAAATATTATATTCTAGTAGTTGTTTGTATTAAATGTATGCTTTTTGACGCAGAAAGCTTTTTGATGTAACACTATTGATTTTGAATATAAAAAAAAACAGCAATGAAAACAAATCAGAAAATATCATGCATTATAGTTTTGTTAGGGGCGTTTGACACATTTTATATCTTGATGACAAAAGTGAATGGAACAACTGTAAATGTACAATCGTCAACAGAAAAAATCTTTCATATATTTTCGGAAAAATTTTTTTATCGCTGAATCTATTTGATTCTCAAAATTTACTAGGTCTAATCAATATTTTTTGATACGCTTGAACAATTTTGTCGTTGACACAAAATATGACAAGATTGATGAATACATTAACAAACCCATAAATTCAAACGAAAACACAAAAAACGAACTGTTAATTAACAGTTTTCGAGATTTTATTTGTTGGTTTCAAATATATTATTACATTAAATTTGTTTCAAAAGAATTTTCTTCAAAAAAACGATGGGAGATAAGTATATGTTAGACTGCGTGGCAGAGCAACTGGAAATTTTAATGTTAAAAATTTTGTAATCAATATGGTGATAGTTATTGCGATTTTGTTCGAGGTAAGTTTTTCTAGTTTACCGTATTGTTAACCAAGTTTAGTTTACAAAATTGGAAAAAAATATCTAAATTTAAAAATATTATACATAAATACTAAAATGTAAGTGTAAGTTTTTCTAGTTTACCGTATCCTTAACCAAGTTTAGTTTACAAAATTGGAAAAAAATATCTAAATTTAAAAATATTATACATAAATACTAAAACATTTCATTTTGATCAGACTAAAATTGTGACCGCTAGAGAGTGATTTATGTATTCTAATTCGCTAAGCTGAAGCAGCTCTTGCGTAACAAATTTTTTTTTATTATTATATTTTCTACTTTTTAGTCTACTGCATACATTTAATTAATTTAATTTTCCACAGCTTCCACTGCTTCAAATATTTATCAACACTTCCATCAACGTTTTATTTCAGAGAATATTTTTCGAATTACATCTATATTCGAATTATATCGTTCTATACATACTGTATTGCATTATCTCGAGACTACACGTATACAAAATTTTATAGCTCTAGCTCAACTAGAACTATTCGAAATTTGTATTGTGAGATTTAATTACCAACTTGTGAAATTAAATGAAAGCTTGTAATGATGTGATTCAATAAAGTGATATTTCATTATGTATGTACGTATGTATGTATGTTCGGGTCAAATTTTGCAAGCTGAATTAGAACCACTTTCTCGTATCCTACGGAGTTTAATTTTTACATGTTGGTTCAGTTCTGATGACAATGCATTTCTATGGTAAACATGACAAGAATTGAGAAGAGGAAAGGGTAGTTTAGAGGGAGGGGGAAACACAAAATTTGGTATATCTCTCTAAATATTGAAAAAATCGAAAAACACATAAGTAGTTACGTTGTAGAAAATTAGTTTCACTATAAAAAGTTTGTTTTATAAAATTGTTACATCAATGTAAGAACACTGTTTAATCTTGGAAAACTAACGAGTCGACTAACTAACGAGTCGACTAACTAAGCTAATCAAAATTTCCTTCTAGGTCTGTAGTCTTGGATTCATGAGTGTGTGATGATAATTTTTCTGAAGTACATTATTTTTTAACCATTATCTTCGTTTAATTTAATTGAAGCTGATCTAAAAGAACAACCCAAATTGTTTACCATTGAATGTACCGCAGCGAAGTAAGAAATGATGTAACCGAACATACAGGCTCCGAAACTCTCCAAATTAAAGGTTGACAACCTTTGGGCCACGATAGCTTAAAACATTAGAATTTTATCTGCAATAGACTACATCGGTAAATTTAAAAGAAAAATTTCATAGTAGTTGATAAAAGTTTAGAAAGTGTTATATCACACGAATAAAATAAAACTTTTTTAAGCACAAGAAACAATTTTAAATTTGATGAGCACACGATTGTTACAGCACTTGTCTGTCTATACAACAGCTACCAAGTACTGTTATAACTTATAATATATAATATAAAGTGAAAACTTTTAGTGTGTAAAATAAATATTGTAACACCACCAGGCATTAACTGGCTACATCTACTCTTTGTGGTTATCCGCAAGATGCTAAGGCAGTAACAGCATACACACACACACACACACACACCAGTTGTACCTACTCTGAACAAATTAACAGCTAAAAGCAATAGAAACCTTTACCGTTAACTTTTTATTCACTTAAACTTATACAGTAACCTTAAATAAATGACAATTATTATTATGATGTAGATAAATGAAAGTGAAATTGCTTGTGCTTCGCTTGCTTTTCTTTTCTCGTGAAGAGAACTTGAAAGCTTTCAACAATATACACATTCGTTCGTTCGTACTAAATACGTTTCTTTTCAATTAAATAAAACGTTTTATTTGTACCGTTAATGGTATGTCATGTATATTAGAAATATAACATACATGTATACACATACATATATCGCATCGCGTACATATAACATAAAATTATATTATAATATAATGTGTTAAATACTCATTATATAAAATTATATATTTTATACACTCGAATGCTTTTACTTCCTTATAGAGGATGACTTTTAATTACGTATATTAAACTAAACAAGACTATTGTTTTATTTATAATAAATGAACAGTAAACAAATATGTTGATAATATCATACGACCTCTATATATAGATTCCATACATGGTCACACAAATCCTACAAAATAGTCAGTTCGACTATCCACCGTTTTGATTTAAACTGCAATATATTTCTAAAAGGTTGATACACTAAAAGTATTTAAATGCTGCCATGTAGTGTCAAATTTTGTGGCAATTTTATTGTTTTGATCAAAATAAAAGAAGAACAAATAAACGAAAATATTGCCAAACCTTTTGTTACGCCTTATCAACAAAATACCTTCAAACCAAATGAGATATTTTGAAAATAAAATTTATACTTCACAGATCAAATGGTAGATAATGATGTTTGGCACCAGGTATGTTTATAGAGGCGGACAATTAAAATTCAACGAAGTAAAAATAATTAGAAAGTTAAAAAGTGTAAAAATTATATTTCAAATAAACAAAATTAATAATAATTTATGTATTTTTGATTGCATCTTTAAAAATTTCTTTGTTTTTCTATTATAATTGGTAAATTTTCCAAGATAATTCTTGTGGATATATGATGGACTTTGATCTATTTAAAAGGTCAAAGGATCGGATATTATTCACTAGTTTGTATTACAATCCTTACTGAAATATTTGCGATATTATTATTCTTGTATGGATGATAATATTATATAACTTCATTTCATATAATCTTTAATTTAAATGCCTAATATAAAAACATACACATCTAAGATGGGAAGCGAACCCACGACCTCCGGTATTCTAGACCAACGCTCTGCCTCTAAGCTACCTGATATGTTATGGTAGTGGAATGTCTATGATTTCTCAATATCATGAGGTCAATGTATCGTTAAACGTTCTTTGACATTGAAGTAACCGACAATGCTTGTGAAGTTCTTCTGCAGTTTCCTTCTCGAACTCTTGATGAATATCAGCATAGTACCTATCAAAGTCAGCTGCAGCCGCACAACCTATCAATACCTACTCTGCACACAAATTCCGTGTCCTCCACTGACGTCATTAATGTATGATATGGGTAGCCTCTGTTATGGACCGCCGAGTCTCAGAAACAGAAGTCAAACCCAATTATTATTATAATTATTACATGTTATGGGTAATTAGTAAAAAATTGGTGGAGGCTCCGTGAATTTATTTGGATTTTTTTTGATTGAAGAAGAAACTTTAAGTTATCCTTCTTTATAACTTCTCATCTTCTTGAAATGATCGTTTTAGAGTTTACACCGAAAACGCTCCAAAAGATTAATCAAAGGCACAGAAAATCTTTATTTTATTAGAAACCAATTACAATCCGTAATTGTTAAAACATTTTTACGAATATTCTAAGTTTAACAACACCGCGTTTGTTTCGATAGAGGTGATGATCGACTTTCTAGTCACTGAATATGTTATAAACAATACATATTGAACATACATGTAGGTAGTACATGCATACATGTGTTTTAAATAATGTGTGTACAAAGTGTTAAAAAATATTGAAAGTAGAATAACTACGTGTACATTTAAAAAATAATCTTATTTTAAATGTAATATGGGCCATATTAACTTTTGTAACAGAGTAAAATCTGTTATCAATCAAATGTAGGCTTTAGCAATAATTTCAACCCCAATTTATGTATTGTTATTACAAAGATATGGTGGTTAATTTGCGATTTATATTGGTGAATTCAAACACTTTTTCTTGTAATAAGTCGTATACATATTTCGTCCATCTTGTAAACGACTAATTATGTACACGAAAACAGAAAACTATAAATGTTACGACATTTAAATAATGTATGCTATTTATAAATATTTAAAAATATGAATGTGATCCTATTATCGATATGTTATCGGAGAGGATTGCTACAAAGACAAGCAATTAAGTAGATTTATCTTTGAGTGTTACATTTCAAAGGACGATCCACTAGATCCACACGAGCAACTTTCCAGTAATTTTTTTCAAATATGAATCCGTCATAAATTGACGGACACCGCCAATAGCTGTAAGTATCCTAAAAAAAAAGAATTTTAGATTTAAACACATAGATTTCGGTTTTCTTTCACTTATTTTACTTAATTTAACAAAAATTATTAATATAATTATTAGATAATTAAAAGCTATAATTAGTAGCTATATTTATTGGTATACATGGTGAATATTTGAGTTGCGGAAAAATGATCACTAGATAAATTATTGTAAATTTTATTTTCTACAAGTTTACTCACGATAAACTATTCCATTTAGTAGTATTAAGAGAGTTATTTCAAATTCCCCTCTATTCCTCTTCATTCTCCCCTTCATTCCTCTAATTATCACATTCCTCATATTATATTTTATTTCTTTCAGCTCGAATTGACGTTAGTACGTTTTGATTAACATCTAAACGTAATCGATTTCATTTTTGGATTACAGAAAATATGAAAACTGCATATGTTATTTTCCATTAAGCACTTTATTGATTTAATAATGACAATATGTTTCGGTACCTTATCATTTTCAAACTGTTTCTATTTATTCCGTAATCATAATTGTAATCATTATTCCACATTGCGGTTTCAGGCCGTCACACAACCCACATATTCCGAGCTTTATGTACAACACATTACGCATACAAACACATAGCACCTTAACAATTTAAACCGATTATTAAAACACAATTTTTTGTTAGTTAAATAAGCCTTAACTTTTACAAAATTATTTTTACCGACATATATTTCACTTATTTGTGAATAGTTTCGATTAACACCTAAAGGTAATGGATTTCAATTTTGGATTACTGAAAATATAAAAACTGCATAAGTTATTTTCTATAAAGCACTTTATTGATTTAATAAAGGCGATATGTTTCGGTACCTTATCATTCTCAAACTGTGTATATTTATTCCGTAATCATAATTCCACATTGCGGTTTCAGGCCGTCACACAACCCACATATTCCGAGCTTTCTGTACAACACATTATACCCACAAACACACACACACACACATTCATATGTATATATATATATATATATATATATATATATATATATATATATATATATATGTATGTATATATATATCTAGGGAAAATTCGTTCGTTATTACATTACATGAATTGTGTGTACGTTGAAAGCATTCCGTGACTAGAGCACTTAACATTTGTAGTGAGATATAACAATTTAACCTAATTTTGCGAACGAAACAAACATTTGGACATGAACATTAATTTGAAGCAATGCCAATGTATTTATAGAAAATAAAACAAACCAAATGTGGGGTAAAGGAGGGGGTGGGTACTTTTGAGCCATGGGTAAGATGAACATCCATACTAGATGTATGTATTACAACTATTTGTTGTTTGAGTGAATAATAATATTGTTTAGTTGCACAATTGTGCACAATAGTATTGAGAGTGTATTCTATGTATCTTTTCTACGTACTATTGGCCACAAAAGTAGCGCTCTGGTTCAAATCATTTTCGGAACCTTATTCATTCGGATATTGAGAAAATGTTTCGAATAAAAGTAGTTTGTGTATTTATAATGATTCTCTTTAAGCCGAACGGTTTTTTCGGCGATAACCGAATAAATAAAACACAAATTAATTATATTATTTTGTATAAAGAGTGCGATACTTCTGTAGCCATGTGTATACATTCATAGAGAAAACATACGATCTTTGTTGCAATTTGTGTGTTAATATGTTATTTTATACTTTAAGTAAATTGTGCGATATCATGTATATGAAAGAAATTGATGCATCAAAATATATCTGTTGGAATGAAATTTAGTTATAGTATTATGTAGCCTTTCACATGATATTATCAAGTCTTTGTATTGGATAGTTATTTCTGTAGATAATTCATTTTTCTTAAGGGGATACATTTACTCCCATTTAAAAGACGGAGTTCTTTGTTGGGAATCCTCTAGAACTGCCAATAATGTATTTATCAGGCAGAAAATGGTCCTTAGACATATTTTTAACTTAAATGCAAGACAATCGTGTGAACTATTTTTTTTTAATTATAAAATTATGCCATCAATTTTTATTTATTAAGCGGCAGTGTACACAAAAGCCAATATTGGCAATTTTGAAAAGGTAGGAGATACTCATCTATACTCCACTAGACGAGACTTTCAGCTTGCTGTTCTTCTGCACATATACTTAAAACGAAAGTCCAGAAATGTACCCAAAGATTTCTATTTGTTGCTTATTACTTATGTTATAATAAATTAGTGTTTTAAAACCTGATACTTAAAAGTAACGCTGACACATAAGTGGAGAAATCTGTTGCGTACCTAGTGGGTTAAAATACCCTTCTAAAATAAAAGCAAAGTTGAAATTTTATCATTTTTTTCGTGTATTAATTTATCTAGAAAACTATTAAGATTGCTAACACAAGAGACTGGCAAAGTTTAACAAAATAAATGGTGCGAACTAATATACCTACGCCCATGTACAAATAAAAGCACTTGAGAATTAAGGGGCCATACCTAAAAACAGCGCTTATTAGTAAAAATAAAATTAAACAGTTGCCTGGGCAACCCTCAGAATAAAATTATCAAAGAAAAACAATCGGTCATATATGGTGTCAGTTGTCAAAACTGTTCGAAAATTTATGTTGGTCAAAATCGTCGCCATATCAGAACTCGAATCAAAGAACATCTGGCTCATATAAAATTTGAGAGAACCGAAAAATCGTGTACGTTATTGAGAACAACCACAAAATTGACAAATCGAATTTAAAACCACTAAAATCGGTACAAAACCCCACAGAATTAAATGCATACGAATGTATCTACATACACAAATTGTGAAAAAAAATAATGAATTTAGACAACGGCCCAATTCCAAACCCTGATTTAGTAAAATTAAACCATTTTCAAAAAAATATAATACATGAAAATCAAGATTAGCTTCGAACAACACCCTCACCTTAGTGACAATAACAAAGCCGCATGGTCACAAAAGAATACCGCCAATAAATAGATGGGGTTCTTCACACACTTAATCCTTTAATTGGTCAGTCAACTCAAAAACCCTTCAGGTCAGATAATATCCTCAGTCAGATCATATAAAAGACAAAACTTTGTGAATATGATTGTGAGACACGCACCAAATTAGCAACGAGCAACATATCTCTGACTTTGTATCCCAGAGATAGTTTCGATTCGATAATTTATACTGATGATGACTACATTGTATTCGAAATATGTATTTATAAAATACCAATAAAAGTTCTAGGAATTGGGACAAAATTTGAAATGTAAAAAACCTTAGAGTTCTCTTTGATTATTTTAATAGTTTTTATCATGAAGAGGAGTTTGAGAAGTAAGAAAAGACCGACATAAACCCCTTAAACTCGGCCTGTTATATTTAATCTTCATGACGGCCTGTTATATTTAATCTTCATGACGTTAAACTCGTTAGTTTAGCTGAAATAACCGATGCTTTCCGGTAGATTTTGGAAAAATACTGTTATATTATATTTTATATTTTAAGCTACAATAGGGAATATGTATGGAAATTTTTTTCACATTTATTTTCAGAATATGAAAATACTGTTAATACTGTAATAACATTTAAAAACGAAATTAAAATCCGACAAATATCAAGGAAGCTATAAGCTTTTAAAGATTATTATCTGTCTCTTTCTTGCAAAAATACTAAAAACGGAGTTTTACGTGTATTTTAAATGGTGAAAGTGTAATATGACGTCACATAACATATCAAGAGGGCTATCACCCTCTTTGTCTAATCGGGAATTTCAATCATTCATATCTCGCTTATTTTTTAAGTTATTTAAAAAGTAATTTTACCTTGATATTTGTCAAGTAAACATGCTTCAATTCAAGTGAAAAAAAATTTTCATGCATATCCCCTATTGATTAAATATTATTTTTGTAATAATATTTAAAGCGTGACAGCTTCTATTGTACAAATTATTGACTGTGGTACTACAAGTAGCTGACTATAATTGCATCAGGCAATAATATTTCATTAACTGGCGACAAAATTTCTCTTTAATTTGTAAGGGAATCATTCGTAAATTTTTCATTTTGCTGCCTACGAAATTAAAATAATATAACCAAAGTATTTCGAATATTTAATGATGTTTGTCTATAAGAAAAAACAATAAAATTTCAAGCAGTGTTGACAGCCATAAATTATTTAATTTACATACGAAAATATTCTTTGTTATCACAGAACCAACTTGAAATATAGAAATTCACCTACTGTGAAATTATACAAAAACGTAAACAAATAGTAAATTAAAATTGTTAACTTTGTATATAATTTTATTTCGTGTTTACAACAACTGTTACAATTGTCGATCGAATACATAAAGATAATAATAATAATATACTTTTTTTATATATTATATAAACGGTCAAATAACCTACTGTTAACGTTTATATAGGTAATATTTAAAAATATATATATATATATATATTATATCTTAATTACTTTGCCAGTATTTACACAAGCAAATGAATTATAAATGAAACTCTGTATTACCTACAAATGTAATGTTTGTTAGACATGATACTAAAATAAAAAAATTTTTGTGTGATCTCAACTCGACCTCTATATATAGACGATAATGCCATAGTTAATAGCGAATTTTACCATTGACATTAATAACTCTTAACAAAACAAGAATGGCAAGATGTAGCATTCTGACAACCATTGTAGTAACTCTGTAATGGCTAATTAACAGAATGTCTGAGAAATCTGTTTTTCAACAAACAGATGAAAAAGCGAGTAACTAAACATAAATAAAATATAAACACAAAAAATATTATTATTCAGTTATTTGATTAAACATTCTGTATTTACTGAGTTCTTTGTTAGTGCATGTACTGTTTATTTTACTTCTACAAACGCTCATATTTATATTCCATATAATATTTATAGGAATGCTTTTATCTGCAATAACAACTGCAGTGTTTGAGCGGAATTTGGGACTAAATTATTCAGTTTGTTTTTAAAAAAGATTGAATGCATAAACCAATTTTTCATGCACGAAATTGATATCACTTATGTATACAATGCAATATATGTTATAATACCAGCCATTAACCTAGTATACAGCTTGGTCCATATGTTTTAATATGTGCATTTTATGGCTCTATATTCCCAAATACTAAAGCAAATACGAAAAAATACTATAGTAATAAACTAAAATATATTTCTGAAGAAATCTGTGTAAACAAGTTTTAAAATATCGGTTTAAAGAAAATTTGGAAAACCTTAAAACTACCATAAAAAACTTCCAAGAGATTGTTTTGACCAAAAGCTTGTTGTTGCGTGATCTATTGTTAAAAATCTCATACAAATACACATATTTACACAGATTAATGGCAAAAAATCATACTTGTGGTATTAGGAAACCCCTCTACGTGCACATAATCTGTACATGGAAGTGATGAATTGGTATTTTATTAGTTAACAGATCATATATATTTTTTAAAAAAATTTTTTTTTTAAATCATTTTTATTATTCAAATATTTTTTGTATAACTTTCAATTTTTTTGTTAACATACTCTTATTAGCTTCACTTGAATGAAATGGAATATTGAAATTCAGTGTTTACCTTTTCCGGTCGTACGAATTATTTGAAAATTTTAAGTATTAAGGACTGATGACAATACAATAAAATTTAAATTAAAATATTTTCATTTTTTCTTTTATATTGTAATAAACGTGTTTTAGGTTCTTTTTAAACTAATTATTTTACATTATTGAGTGGACATGCAATCGATATCTGCCCGTCAGAGACTTTTAAGGAAGGTTCAATATAATTTACTTTCGAATATGTTCTCTTAAATTTAAGAAGAGGTAATCCAAGTTGCTAATTTTGACGTCCAATTAATTTACACCCGAAACAAAGTTATTAGTTTTTTATGTTACGGCAGTTCCATCAATAGAATAAAATCGCGTGATATTTTAAACACAATATTCGATTAATTTTCTTAAAATTTCATATTGTTTTTGCTTAAAACTATTTGTGTCAATATCTCTTACTTTACTAATTTCTATATCAGCAACAAAGAAAACGACGTTTATTATAATCATGTTATCTAATGGTATTCGAGAAAACACATTCTTTATCATAAATGCGATGGCTAAGGGATTATATGAAACATTATTAAGGATTGTATTTTTCTTTGCATAAAATATGAATTTTATTATAAATAAACAATGTTTTACAATCGTAGAGGGTAAAATATTTACATTCCGGTTAGAAATTTAAATGAAATATTTATGGAATTGTAACTTATAATGATGACACGAATTTTAAGTATCTTAGGAATGAATGAAGTGATTTTTTTTGTCTGAAAATGTTTAAAATTTATTTTTAAGAAAAAAAAATTTCTACTCTTTCAGAAACAAAAACTAAATTTAAAATACTATTCGCATATAATCTAAATTTTCTACACGTAAATAAAATTTTCTTATTCTCTTTTCTTTTTTTTTTTGGATGTATATGATGATATTATAAAAATGATCATTTAAGATGTATCAATTTTAAAGATAACATTGTTTAAGTACAAAACAAAGGCGTTACGCAGAAGCTGCGTCAACTTGGCGAATTTCCTTAGAATACAGTAATCACTCTCTAGTCACAATTTAAGTCTGATCAAAATTAAATGTCGTATCTGATATCATTTTAGTATTTTCAAGGCCAATTTTATTAATACATGGCATACATCAAGAGGAAAGGGGGCATAAAGTTAGAAGAAAACACAAAATATAAAATATCTCTCTTAATATTAGAACAATCGAAATATGTATAAGGAGTATAGTTATAGAAAATCAAGTTTGCTACAATTCATCGTTTTATCATTTTTTTAAACTCTAATGTGAAAAGAGATATTTAGAATTTTAACTTTCAATCTTTAATTGTAAATATTTGTGTAAATATTAGTGTAACAGAAAAATAATAATAAACCAAAAACTACTGTAAAACTAAGTACTTTCAACTTAACCCCAAATATTGTGTTTCCCCGTCCCTTTACACCCCTTTTCCCCTCGTATGATTTTATCCATTAACGAGTTTGATCTTTTGAAATATATACATATATATATATATATATATATATATATATATATATATATATATACATATATATATATATATATATATATATATATATATATATATATATATATATATATATATATGTGTATATATATAAAAATTTTAACGATAGTGATTTTTGACATCTAGTAGGTAGAATCGATGGACATTTGAAAAAATTTTGACGAAATTCCAATTTTGACTTAAAATGGAGCTTCTAATTCTAACATATCATCTGAGTGAGGAGTATGAAAATTGAGAAACTGAAAAAAAGGTCCAATTAGGGATGTTGTTTACGCTTGAGATATTATTACTTAAACGACAGGTTTAAACATTTCGTTTTTTAATAACTGAATGAAGTCTGTAACTATTTTTTGTGTTGAAACTAAAAGTAAAACTTTCGTGAAATTCCGAAAATAGGACAATGACAACATTAAGGCTTCTATTGTTGTTAAAACGTTATTAACAGATAATTAGTTACAATGAAATGTAATCGATAAATGACTGTATTTTCCCAATGTGTACCAACGGTACCATTAAGAACCGTTTATTGGATCGTATGTAGGACCACGTAGCGAAATCAGAAATATTTTGTATTTATTTACACGAAAATTTATTTGAAATAAGTAAACAAGGATTTTTTTTAAAAATATCTGAAGAAAATTTATCGTTCAAATTAATAGGTAAGAGCCTGTACTTACAAGTAACTTTGGTGCATAAAGTAGTGTTTCTTTTCATTTTATTGAAGAAAAAAAACCGAGTATATACAGAACATTTCTGTACCGATCGATGCACATATACTTAAAACAAAAGTCCAGAAATGTACTCTTAGTTCTATATTTGTTGCTTTTATTACTATATAATAATAAAATTGGTGTCTTAAACGTGGTAGGGTACTTATTGGGTTATAATAGTTAGCGGACCATCCTGTGTGGCCGAAGGCCCATAATTCTATTCCTAGTGATTCTAATACTTTTTTTTAATTTGTAATTTCTCGTACATCTTTTAATTTAGATTGATAACGAACTGGTCGAAGAAAGTTAATGGTTCTCAATGTTAGCAATATATCAGTAGATTATATTAGATTCGAGTCAGGAGCAAGTCTTATAAAGAGCCATTGTACTGCGACCAATTTGATCTATTGTATCCTCTTTCCAACAAAGGTGTTCAAGGAACTCTAAAGCCTGGCGATTCCTCGGCGACAACGTATCAGTAAATATTTGTGTAACATTTGTGATTAATATTTCTAAAACCACAATTTTGCTGACAAAAATACTAACAAATTCTATTCGATTGATCAATTATCTTTGCTAGTGACACACATGTTATTTGCTTCACCAGGGTTGGTTTAAACTGGGCTTTAGTGAAATAACGTACGAAGAATACAATAGGAACTTCTAATACTTTTCTTAAATGAAATATCTTATTTTCGTCGGACAAAAAAAGAACGTAAATAAATTATTGGCATGATGTTAGTGTTTTTTATTTATATTTTAAAGCTATGCCTGACATATTATGCTTACCATTACCTTAAAAACCCTGAAGAAGATCCGATAAAGAAAAACTTTAATAAATAAATAATATTCATCCTGTATATAGGGTTATATTTTTTTTTATGTTTTGTTGTTATTTTTTTAGTACGAATAAGTACTATTTATTTGACTGAATAAAATAGTAGTAAAATAAAATATATTATTGGATAAACTGTATGAAAAGATGTTGTTGTTAAACGCGCATACATATATAAGAAAACAGTTAAATATGTAATTTAAAAACGATTCTTATTCAGCAACATACATTTGAAATGTCACACAATTTATTTTGTATACGATCTCTTTTATACAAAAATATTGCTTTAAACGTACGACACGAACTAAACGAAAAAAAAAACGTACGTCGTCTTCGATAATAGCGCGACAAATGTTTTTATTTAATATGTAGACAAAAAAAACGGTCATGCGATAGTTTGAACTGTTCATATTTTTAGTAAAAGATATTTGGTAATTTTTGAATTTATTGAAATGTTCTCGTTAAATGGTAAACAAAATTTTATCACGTCTGATTCATATACTCTATACAGTACAGATTAAGATCACATCGTATCATTAATTAAGTACGCCTTGAATTGTTTTGAATCACTAAGATTCTTGAATTTAAGTAAGAGTAATAATTTAAGTACCCTGTCAATATATAGTTTTGTGTAATATTCAAAAATATTTTTAACCTGCACAGCGTATAATTTTGAAAGTTTTTTTTTTTTTTTGCTTGCAGTAAAACTTCTCTGCAATGATCTTGCAACACGTTTTTCACGACACTTTTTTGAGAAAAAGTGTACCTGTGTCTCATATTGTACCCTCTTACTTCTTTTATCATTTTTTACTGACCAAAAAATATCTGGCGTGTGGTGTTTAAAATTAAATTTTAAAAATAGTGCAGGGAGCTAAAATTTTTTCTCTGTATCACGTCGGATATTATGTCAAGCAGCAAACCAAATGTTAATTATAATAAAAAAGAATTTTTGGAAGTTTTAAGATTCAAAGAAGCACACTTTTATGTAAAATGTTCCAATTACTTATACCCGAATCTAGCCAATCAACATTTTTTAAGAGGAGAAATAGTTGCTAGATTGTCAATAATTCTTCGTGAAGCTGCTATCGTCGTTATCCTTGATAAAATACTATTTTATGGACTGGATAATCAACTGGAGTCCAATAGTTCTTGCACATGGGCATGATATGCCGCTTCGACAGACGTCCGAATCTCTTACAAAAGAGTCCTTTGCTGTTTGATCAAAACCATTTTCGTAGATCTATTCCTGATATTCTTCCTTGTTTTCCATTTATGAAATATTTTGTCTGTAGGTACTAGGCATGGGAACCCACGCGGTCCACCCTGATTTTAGAGACATTTAATTATATGGAAATAGTTAATTCTTGAATTTTCTGTCACAATTTAATCGTTATCCTGAAGATTTTCTGAAGATATAAGTATTTTGAAGACTTTTAAGGTAGAAATACCTGTATAGAGACATTAAATTTGTTTTAAATGAATTTCCCTATGATATGTGCTATTTCAGGAATAATCTAGCTACAACAATTTATCAACAAGTAATATCAAATGCAATAAAAAAATTAACAACGTTAAACATTTTTCAGAATCCAATTTATAAAATCTGAACATATCAGTTGGTATTAGTGGACATAGATTTATTTGAAATATACATCAATTGCATAAAATCCTTATTGAAATAATTATTACATAAAAATAATTCGTAGAATTAAATCATTGGTAGCACTTAAAAACACACAATTTTAATAATCAACCAAACTATTGGAAAGTTATCGACATATTGAATTTGATATTTATGTAATCAATTATATATGAGACCTATATTCTATTTGTGGAATTCATTTTTGAAAATAAAATTACACAATTTTGCATTAAGCATCTATGCAAATGGACATAAAAAGTTTTAATTAATTTCATATGCAGAGAGTTTCGTTAAAAGCTGAGGAAAAAAAAATCTTAAATAATTATCTGTTTATCTAATTTCACACACAGTTTTGAATTCTTCTTGATATGGAAGCAGCGTACATATTTGTTAATAAACACTGAAAGGTAATCGTCATTTATTTTCTTTATAACTCGAAGCAAGGAAACAGCCTCAGGATTTTCACAAATTCTTAACTGAAAGGCATTCTCATATGATGGCAGGTATAACATCAAGTCACTTAAAACATTAATAAATACCCCAAATTCTAAAAGTTAAATTATCAAAATGTACTCGTTAAAAGTGATTAAATATCAAAATTCTTACAAAAGACTTTTGGAACATCTTTCAATTCGTGAATAATTCGCCCAAAGAAGAACGCGTCCGTAGTTTAATAAATCATCTATAAACAAAAAAGTATTTTCCCAGAAACCGTTAGCTCTGGAAAAAATATTTTGGGATAAAAACGCCCTACAACTAATTATCAATTCAAAATATTAATACGTTTCGACCAATATAGAATAATAAATTATGAACAACTCTTCGATTTTGTGCATGTATTAGCGATATACATCTTTTTCTAGGCCTTTCTTGGTCTACATAAATTTTTGACAAAAAGAATTGATAAGGTATCAACAAATTATGGTGTACGAGAAAAGATACGATAATAGTCTTTAAATAAACTGAAATAAAACCTAAAAATTATTCATGATAAATTTGTTATAACTATTTAATGTTGGTTGAAATAATTAGGAATATGACGAAACTTTTACTAAGAGTCGTTTTGGTGAATGATTTATGAAATAACAGTTTTCTATCGCTATGCCTGTACTTAAACCGAGTTGAGATTTATTCAGAGCCAAAATGTTTCAGAAATTATATAAACTTCTACCCTTTAAACACATTTATACATTCTTAATATGATCAATTACAATTTTCACGAACAATAGGATACGATTAGGATTTACTACATGATCATAGTTTCTAATTTACTTTTGTTAATATATTTTGTATGTTATATTATTACAGCTTAAGATATTATTAAGATACAAATAGTTATTACAGATTGTCATTTTTGTTCGGTGAAATATGCCTCTTTTGGTAAATAATGTAATTAAGGAAGTACGCGCACTGGAGCTACAAAAAGATTAAAGCTTGATTTTTTTTACATGTAGTTGAAGTGCATATAAATCAATTATAAAAGTTTCTGGAGTGGGGGGTTACGGGATCTTGTATTAATTATTTAATGGTTTTAATGCATTGCTCTTATGGAGAGACCCATATGTTCACACATATTTTTAATAAAATTAGACGAAGAAAAAAAACAACGCCAAAGAAAATAGAAATATTAATAAAGATATTGAAAAAAAAAAATTTCGGCATGACGGGCCTTACAAAATGATATTTAAGAACAACTGAGATTTCGGGGAAATTTTATTTCTGTCGGCAATAGCCTAAATTAAATTTTAATTTTAACTTACGATTGAAAATAATGACCATTTATGAATGTGCTATATAAGATTTTGAAGAATTTTATAAATGGACTATATATAGTGCTCGTTCATTCTTAAATGTATAAGTTTAGATCAAATTTGTTTAAGAAAATGAATTTTACAAAAATCAATAAATATAAAGACAGTTTTTTTCATCCATATCTGGGCGAAAATGAAACCATTGATGAATATATGATGCATTTTACAATACTCCTCATGATATTTTGCTGGTATCGTAAAGCTAAAATAATAGTTTTGGTTGATGATTTTACAATTTAAACATTATGTTGATGACGTGAGGCTTCAACATAATTGGCTGAATTTAATTATTTTCTGTATTCATTAAAAAATTTATAAAATCGGACAGTTGGTTTCCAAAAACTTATTAATAATATGTTTTAATGAGATAAAATCATTTGTTTTTCCACAAAATATATTAACAATTCTAATTAAAAACATTTAGTAATGTAACACATTATAAGGTTATAAGGGTAATTTGACCGTGTTAAACATTATTCAGACCACTATTTCATTATCAATTTTTCGGAATCGATTTTCAAATATAAATATAAAAGCGTAATGTTTGTTATGCTATGGGGCGATAGTTCGAATATCGTTTTCCTATTAATTATCCCGACTTCAGCTAACCTACCGAATTGGAGAAATTAACTTGATTGATGATATTCTAAGATTATTTGAAAATTTAATGTAATAATAAATAATAGGCATGGAAATAATAATAAGGGGAAAGCTTACCTTTATCAAGTTGTCAAACCTGTAACGAAGAGACAAGCGTGTGTTTCGAACAAGGATTTTATTATCAAAATTTATTAATAACTTAACGAAATTTAGTTTAGCAATACATATTTTGTACCATATACCTTCACGGAAAAATGTTTCGCGAATAAAACTCATTAGTATATTATACGAACAACTTTTATCCGAAGCAGTATTTCGAAAAAACCGATATGGAAAATTTTTGAGGCACTCCATGGGGAGTGTTTGTTGTTCTTTATATTTAATTTATCCGATGTGACTCTCAGGATCACGATGAGGCTACTTATTTGAATGTAACGATGGAACTACCTTTAATTATAATATTTATCTTACACACACACACATTAATAATACAATGGCATCAAAAATGATATTGAGAGATCATATGTATAGCACTACCATAACATCTTACATAGCTCAGTTGGTAGAGAATTGGTCTAGTATGCGAGAGGTCGTGGGTTCGATCCCCATCCCTAGATGTGAATGATTTTTCATATCAAGCATTTGATGTCAAAAAATGTTATCAATGTTCAGACATATTACTGAAATGTCAAAATAAGTCAACGTTAATCGCTTCCGTTGTTATAATATAACAGAAAGGCAACCATACTAACAATGGAAAAAAATAGACGCTAGTTTACAAAAAACAATTTAAAAAAACATACATGTATATATATATATATATATATATATATATATATACATTTTTAAATATTATCATCAAATTAAATAAATAATTATATAATTTATTTCAATATTACTGAAACAAATAATATATATTATTCATTTCGTAATTATTTAATTAACAATTTAAAATATTTATATGAATTAAAATGATTTGAATAAACTACAAAAATTACTAGTGTACAAATAATATAAAAAAATAATTGCTGTACAGCTTGTATTTTAAAATACACCCAATCTGCAAACAATGTATAGTGCATTTATCTTTGTCTATGAACAGTATAGATAGATAGATTGTAGAGGCTGCCCTGGTCAGGCAACACTTCGACCATAAGTTCCATTGTGATGCCTAAGGATGTCAAAATGTGAGTGGAGTGGAAGGAATTTTTATGTATAGTCTAGGAATTGGTAAGATTTGCGGCTGGAGCCGACTATGATAGGAACTATGCCGATATTCATTTGGAGTTCGTGAAGGAAACCCTTTTTTTTTTCTTAATAATTGACAAACTGCCGATGTCGGGATTCGAACTCATAACCTCCCAGTTTCCAAGTATGCATACTTCGCAGACGGAACGCCTTAGACCGCTCGGCTACTTGGACTGGTATGAACAGTATACCATGATATCCTATTACTGTACAGGCAGACGTCCCCACCAAAGACTGATCTAATAACAAATGTCTGTAATGAGGACGTATTAAACCCGCCTCCAATTATAATTCAGAACAAAGTAAACCATATCATAGTACACTACATATAGACAGCGATAGATGCACTACACATTGTTTGCAGATTGGGTGTATTTTAAAATACAATCAGTATTTTATTAGAGTACACAATGTAACACACACAAAATTTATAAATATTATAAAAACCATACATAGAAATGAATGTAAAATTTAAATTGATAAATTAATTTAAATTAAAATTATTTTAATATACTATAAATTTAAAAATCCATTTAATAAAATTTATACCTATAAATTTATTTTAATATATATATGCACTGTTGAAAAGTGATAATACCAATAGTTTTAAATGTTTGAGAGTTTTTGTTGTTTTAAATAGTTATTTTAATTTTAATATTATTTTCAAAAAATTAGTCATTTATGATGTTGAGAGGTGAGGGTGCCACATGTATAGAGACGTCTAACAACTGGGTTCTGTCTGTTACACTATCTTTTATGCTGGCTGTAACAGCTTAAGGTAGTTTTCGTGATACAGTATTGTCAAAAGTTGTGGAGCGTATGTGTTTAGTAGCATAATAAGCCATAATTTTTGCCCAAGACTGTACCGGTAGACATGATAGACTTACGATACTTGTATTTTGTATAAAACATATACCACCTAACATTTTTATAAGTTGCAAACCGGACATGTCGCTTATATTCCGCCAGTTGATATACTGTTTGTTTACATACATATACTCAAACAGTACAGTGTTGGCAAGTAGTATCTGTTCAGCATATCGATATGTATATTTATTTATAAAATCTTTCATTTTGCGGTATTATAACTAAACAATGAGACGGTTAAATAGATTTTTTTAAGAATGTACGAGCGCTAATGTATAATCTATTTATAAAATTCTTCATAATCTCATATTATTAAAGTTAAAATTAAAATTAAATTTAGGTCCGCAATCTAACCTTACAAAAAAGGTATCTAAGAAAAAACGCTGATATTTCGGGTAATTAAGCTACCGCCGTCATAAATAAAATTTACCGGAAATCTCAGTTGTTTTCTTAAATATCTTTGTTTTAGGCCCGTCATACCGGAAATTTGTTTGATCAATCTCTTTATAAATATTTCTATTGCGTGGTTTGCTTTTTATTCGTCTTATTTTATTCCAAGTGAAAATTATCAAAATATGTCAAAATATGTATAACAATATGGGTTTCTCCATAAAATGCATTAAAATTCGAACTTTAACATTAAATAATTAATTAAAAACCCCCGTAACCCCCCATGAAACCCTCTTTTGTAATTGATTTATATGCACTTTAACTACATGTAAACAAATCAAGCCTTAATCTTTATGAAGCTCGTACATCCTTAACAAATCTAATAAATTATAGCTATTTTTTTAAAAGTGTCGTTATATTTATTTAAAATAAAAAAACTGGTAGAAATACTGCTTAAGATGAGTACTCTCCATTTAATCCATGTTAATTATTCGAACATTATTTTTTTCTCAAGTTTGGGACGGTCTATCGATTTCAAATTTTAAGTGTGAGTGTATAATAATACACTTAATAATTTGGAATATTCTATAATTTTACCCATTAGCACGCCAACAATATATCAGTATACCTACAGTATATATAATAATAAATTTTATTTACCAAATATATGATAATGAGCATTATCGTATATTTTCTGAAGAAACTATACTCAAAGAAAGATTATTGTCATGAAAATCTCAAATATTTGTTTGATTTAATAAATAACAAATCAGATATCAAAAATTAAAATATATAAAATATTAAAAGATCATTCTTAACCACGTTCATGGAACTGGACTGTTATATAATTGTAGATCCGGTCATTTAAGGTGTCGGACATACTTGAGACGCTTTCTGAATTCGGATAGTGAGAATATATTTTCTTAAGAAGGAACCGTGTTTCCGAAATTATAGTCAAGTAACGATGACCCACTCAACACAAAATTTCACACTCTTAATGGTTTAGCATCGAAATCCTATGCCTATCTTACTCTTAACTTATCCAGGTTAAGCTGGAAATGTTGGTGGGATATTGATTCAGAATAAACACTTTTATATTATATTTGCTTTAAACTATTTTACATAATTGTTGAAATCAAACGTAAGTTAAGGAAACCTATCACATTAACGTACTACGGACCACACAAGTTGATGTCATTTTTTTTAAATTTTATAAGTAACTAATGCCTGTTATTGGTTCCGTTTTCGAAAAAACGCTTCGGGTTAAAGTTGTTCATTAGAATCATAGTAACAACTTTTATTTGAAATTTTTTTTCGAAAACCGAATGAGTAAGGCACAAATCCACTATACAATTTTAAAAACTAGCATCAACTTATGTGGCCAAATGTACCATTCAAATAAAGATAATAATAATTATTATTATTTAAAACTGAAATAATTATGATAATAATAAGGGTATTTCCACTAATTGGTTATACAAAGTATTTAATAACTGTGTAAAGAGGACCTAAAATAGATATCTAAGCAAGTCACGTGTTTATTAATATCACAGATACAACTATACATTGCAATTATGTAACATACATACATTGTGTCATTGTTGATATGATTAGACCGACTATTGGTCGGTTTAGTTACATCATCATCATAATAATACCTCAATAATCATATATGAAATTGTATTGAATGTCCGATATCTGATATCCTCTCTTATGACAAAAACTAAGCTAAAGCTAAACGCACACACATGGATTTGGATTTTACTGTAAAATATTAAACGTCATTTTTTCGTGACAGGTTAACTAAAACACTATTTATTTCGTATATCCTAAAATTCAGTAAAATTTCAAATTCGCCCCCTTTGCCTAGATCAGTTTATTTTCGTATTATAAATACGTATTTCGATTACAATGTAGTCATCATAAGTAGAAATTAGCTAGTCGTAATTTACTCTTTGACAATTAGAAATAGATAGAAAGTCGAGATCAATAGACAAAAATAAAAATAAATAGAAAATTAACTAAATTAAATTAATAAATATACTAGATTTAAAATATAATAAATTTTAAATTATATTGAAATTACTCTTGTTAAAACTTCCTTCATTCACATTTATTCCTGTTAACTTTACTCTTATTAAAATTACTCTTATGTTGTCTCAGGATATGTTACTCGTCGCTAATTTGGTGACAATTTCACAATCTTTCTTGGTTTTACGCTGCTTATATATGTTCACCCGACCTCAGATTCTATTCTCAGATCGCACCTAATTGGTGCTGAATTATGCGTTGCGCAGTGAATAGGTTTTTGTATGTTGACATCTTTAGAGAGAGATGGACATATTGGCACTTAATTTTACCATAAGATTTTGATTAAATCTGAATTTGAGACCGGTCCATTGTCTAGATTCATAATATTTCTTTTGAATTTCTGAATGGATATGCTTTCGTGTGCATTCGGTACTGAGGGATTTTGTACTGCCTTAACAAGTTTTAAATTGGATTTGTCGATTTTATGGTCATTCTCTATAATGTGTGTAGCTACAAAGGATTTTTCTAATCTGCCGTATTTCATATGAGCCATATGTTCTTTGAATCGAATTCCAATTTGTCTACGGCTTTGGCCAATGCATGTTTGTGAACACGAAAGACTCTATGCTATAGATTCCCGATTTCTGTTCGTCTTCTATTTTGTTTTTTGGGCTCCCGAGTATTACCCTTGGACCTTATGATCCAATATATTCCCTCTTCTACTTCAGTCTGTCGAGGTTGGCTGCTCCCACATCTTTGCTATAGCCAGGAGCTTGATTATTGGATTTCCTGAAAGTTTCTGAAAGTATCTGTTTTAACCTATCGATTGGCAGTTTTAGATGATGAAACTGAATGTTTCTTCCTCGAGGTGGAGTCCTATTGTGTGTAGGTGCTTTCCTAAGTGTTAATGTCCTATTCAGGTTCTGTGCATCAAGGAATAGCCTCTTGGATGTTACCAAAACAGTATTTTAAAGATTTTAGCTGCTGTATATTTTCACAATGATCACGATGTTTAAAGTTTTGATGAACACTTGTATAATAATAAAATAACGAAAAAACAATTGGAAAAAATGGTTACTTTTAGAAAATTTTTCAAATTTAAACTATTTGCCTATCTATTACCATTTCGTATATACATTGTAAATTATTACATTTAGGGAATTCAAGAACGTTTGCTGCTATAACAATGAATGTTTGGATTCTACATAGCATACCGTTGATTTTTCGATGGGGTTTCCCTCTTGTAATAATATATATACACGTCCACACACGTATTCACGTTGTACACGTATCAACAACATGAACGAATAGAGGTAGAGGTTTGAGTCGAACAGTAACCTAACATTTCCTAATGTATAAATATTAGGGTTGTTAATATGTTCGGTATAGCTTTACATACGGCTGACTATGTTCGTTGCTCATAAACATGTAATATAATAATATCTATTCTGTTCTTCGAATATAATTGTATGAAAAACTTGTATGTTTATATTATATTATTATACATTAAGTAATAACCACAAAATGGGGGTCCATTACAATTGTTGTTACTATATTTTGTATGTATGTTTGTTACATTTGATACTTAACATTTTACTCCAGTGATAGGAAATTCATTTTTATTGATTCAACTATCTGGAGAACAAAACATATCATTTATTTTTTTATGATACGGATATATTCTTTTCAATGTTGGAAATCATTTCATTGAGACTGCATGCTAAAATACGATCTTGCTGCCTATTTTTCAACCAAATATAATTTTGGTATCCATTTAAAAGTCTAAAACTTATAATCTTTTTGAGACCAAGTAACAGCTTGTAGTTTGAATGAATGAATCTTAATGGGAGGAATTTGGTGCACTGTTACCTATAAGATCTATTGTCCTCCACCATCTGGTGCTTAACGCGGAGTGGTCTCATCTTATAGCATTTTAATAAAAACAATTTGAAACTTTGGTAAGTGTAGAGCTTGGGGCTTAAATATAGGAATACCTGAATGTGAGTAAAGAGTTTTATATTCGATCATGCTTGATAAAACTGTACACTCACCTACGTGTGCTCATGGGGGAAGTGAAACTTGTTTAGTTTAGTTATTTCAGAATGGTATCAGCGGTTTATGATAGCGAAAATGTGAAATGTCTTTATGTATATCTTGAAAAAACTGCGTCTATGGTTATTGTTTAAACACATGTATAGATACAAAAACAAAAACATGTACAAAACTCGTACAAAAACATGTCTGTGTGACTAAGACAGCAATACACAAAATACAAAAATAGAAGAGTATCTTTGAATTTATTAGATATTATTAAATATATATTATTGTACCTGGTATATGTAGAGAGGTAGATTGTAAAGGCTGCCTTGGGCGGACTACACTTCGACCATAAGGCCATTGTGATGTCTTAGGATGTCAGGATGTGAGTGGAGTGGAAGGAATTTGTGAGTAGACTAGGAATTGGTAGGATATGCGGCTGCATCCGACTATGATAAGACTTATTCCGATATTCATCTGGAGTTCGTGAAGGAAACTGCAGAAAATCTTCTCAAGCATAGCCGGTTACTTCGTTCTTGTCCATACGACGACAGTTTAGTCAATCAACCGCCCCTTTTTTTTTTCTTTTTTTTTATTATTGACAAACTGCCGATGTCGGGATTCGAACCCATAACCTCCCAGTTTCCAAGTACTGCATACTGCGCAGACATGACGCCTTAGACCGCTCGGCTACTGGGCTGGTACCCGGTAAATGTAAATACACAAGAGTATATTAAGTTTAGTCTCGACTTTGTAAAGCTTGAAAATATCGCAGGCATAAAGGTTTGGAATAGGTGTTCCTTAAATGGCCTAATTAGGTCATTTCTTAGGAAATTTAGTGTGTGTGTTCTAAAGCTAAAAAGTTAGGTCTAGTTCGTAAATTGACAAAATTAACCATGTTTGGGAAAAATGGGAAAAACTGTCTATGGAACCGTAAGGGATAGAACAAAAAGGTAAAGACAACGACTTTTCCTTTTTTAAAATTTACAGCCTTTGTTAAAAACTTGTTTATATCAATTAAGGATATACCGGGTATTTAAGCAACTAACTCAGTTAGTTATTATTTTCGCTTGTTAAATATATGAAATTTTTATTTCGTTTTCATTTTTACGTCAATGTAATTTCAATTCACCAGCTTAACTGATGAATATAAATATTATTAAGATAATCAAAGTCAACTCTAGGGTTTTTGAAATAAAATTAAAAATATTTTTTGCCCCAATTCCTAGAACAATTATTTGTAGTTTATAAATACGTATTTCGACTACAAGATAGTCATCATCAGTATGAATTAGCTAATCGTAACTATCTCTGGGATTTTTGTCTTTTGTATGATCTGACCGAGGTAGTACCTGAAGGATTATTTGAGTTGACTGAACAATTAAGGGATTAATTGAGTGATGAACATGCTGTGTTGCATGAATGCATGCTGTGTTGCTATTGTCAATAAAGGTATTAAATTTTGAATATGATTTAATTTTATTAAATCCGAATTGGGTATTGGACCATTATCTAAATTCATTATCTGTTTTCTTAATTTGTGTATGTAGAAACTTTCGTATGCATCTAATTCTGTTGGTTTTTTTTTTAATTAGCTAATTCATACTGATGATGACTACGTTGTAGTCGAAATACGTATTTATAAAATAGAAATAATTGTTCTAGGAATTGGGGTCAACAATTTAAAATTTAATTTCACTAAAGAAGTTTCACTTCAACAATATTAATAGAAACTGTAATATTAAGAAAAATAAATGAATATCTTTTTATGACTATATGTTTCTAACCACAAATGTCTAGTACAACAATCAGTCTTATAGAATACGATTAAAATGAATCATCCAGTATGTAAGACTCTACTTCCAATTACTCGACGTATAACACAGTATAAAGAGTACAGCTTATACAATGTGTGTGGATTATTATCACATAACACAGAACCACCATTTCAGTTAAGCAGATTTACTCTTCTATACATATATATGAATGTTTCTGTGGGCTATGTTGTAGGATTTTCTCTTTAATTAATATTTATCTGGTACCGAATGAATTCTGTTATACTCTAGTACTATACTTATTATGACGGTTCGTTGCTAATATAGAAAATATATATAAATGCATTTGTTACTTTACTTTATTACGTAATTTTTCTAAAAAAAGGAGAAGGGGAGGCAGCAGGAGTAAGGGTGATCTGATGATATAATTATTATTTATACTTTCTTTGTTATTAAACAAAAAACGTTTTGAAAAAAAATGATGAGTTTCTTTTTTTTCTGTTTTTTTTTTATACTAATATTCTTTTTCGTTGTTTGTTTAATAAATATTATAACTTTCATATTTCGTTTAATAAGTTGTTAAGTAATTTCGTGAAGCCGCACAGTTTTCCTTAATAAATTTTGTATGTTTCAATAGGTTCGTATGCTAAATATAACTTTATAGCGAATTTTCTCCAAAGGAAATGTAGCTATTGTTTTTGCATCAATGTTGGTATTTCGTAATAATTTCTTCAAATGTCCATCGATCCTACCTATTAGATGTTAAAAATTACTATCGCTAAAATTTGTATATATATATATATATATATATATATATTTATATTTGTATATATATATATATATATATATATATATATATATATATATATTTATATATATATATATATATATATATATATATATATATATTTATATATATATATATATACATATGTACTTTTTTAAATGTCTGTGGACTCTTTAGCGGTCACAGTTTTATTCCGATTGAAATTTGGCATTTGAGTCACTTTTGGTATTCTAAAGGTCAAGTTCGTTAATGGGTAAAATCAGAAGAGGGGAAAGGGGGTTTAGAGGGAGGGGAAAACACTAAATTTTACTATCTCCCTTAATATTTGAAAAATCGAAAAATTTATCAGAAGTTAAGTTGTAGGTACTAAGTTTTATTGTAATTTTGTTTCTTATCATTTTTCTGTTACACTAATATTTACAGAAATATTTACAATTAAAGATTGAAATGTTAAAATTCTAAATATCTCTGTTCACATTAGAGTTTCAAAAAAATGATCAAGTAATGAATTGTAGCAAACTAGATTTTCTACAACTTTACTCATTATACATTTTTCGATTATTCTAATATTAAGAGATATATTTAATATTTTGTGTTTGTTTGACACGATTACATAAAATATATTTAATTGTACAAAATTTTTATTGTTGTTTCTATAGTAACTATAAACAATAATCGTTATTCCGTTTTTTTTTTGGGCTATTAATAAATTTAATTTTTGCAAATACTAAACTCATATCAGATATTATATTTCATTTTGATCTCACTAAAATTATGACCGGTAGAGAGTGATTTATGTATTCTAAGGAACTTCGCTAATTTGACGCAACTCCTGCGTAACGAATTTTTTTTTAAATACGCAGAACAAATCCAACTGTTTGTAACAATTGCAAAAAAAAAAGATTATTCAGTGTCGCAACTGTTTGAAATACTGCTGAAAAAGCGGGTTTTCCATTTCTCCCCACGTTCATTATTCGAATTTAAATTAAGTTTTTTTGAGTATGAGACGGTCAATCGATTTCAGAATTTAAGTGTGAGTGTATGAGATACCCTTAACAATTGTTCAAAAATTTGGAATATTCTGTAATTAAGCCCATTGGCTCTTCAATTACCTTAATGACATCAAACCAAAGGTAGCATAGTTACAAACCAACCTTTCCATGTAACTCAACCTTTATTTATTTAATTTTTTTTATACGAGTATACGTTGATCAGCCAGCAAGCACCGGTTTTATTTAATAAAAACTATTGAAATTAAAAAATTTTTATTAAAAAAGAAATTTCGTTATAAAATGTGTTTCATTACACATTTTATATGGGTGTCAAACTGTTTAGTGTTCTTAAAAACAACATACTGACGTTGGAACGTTGGAACACCTTTCCATTTATTTTACGATGTTATAGTTTAAAGTAGGTTAGAAAAGCAACTATCCAGTTAGTAAGTAAGTAGTAAATAGTATGTGTAGTAAGTAACATTTGTTCTTTCATGTTATTCAACAAGCAAGATGCTTATTCTGTTGCTGCTGCTGTTGTTGGCTGTGACCAAGACCATTAACTAGATTATTTATACTTTTAATATATTTTTATTTGTTCGTAAAACTTTCTAAAATTTAATACTCGTGTATGAAGTTCGCTTTAATAGAGTTTTATATATATTTTTAGGAAATTGAATAAAATATGATCACAATTTAGTAAAACTAATTGTTTTCATTTATGTTTCCTTGTTGTTTACTTGAGAAAATATCTTGAAATACAAGGGTAATACGGGTTCTGTTATTTTTTATGGTCTAACCGCCTCACAACCATTCATACACCCATATTTCCTCTCCTACAGACCTATACACATATATACACACTCAACATGAACACATACAAATATGTAAAAACGCACTCTCAAGAACACACTAAAACTTGCTCACTCACTCACAATTAAACGTACTATAGGCTACAAAAGTAGCGCTCATTTTTATACCCTGGTATATGATATATACCAGGATAGATAAAGTTTAGTTCCATTTTTGTATAGACTTAATTAGTCAATTTCAGTTTAATTTACTTCTTATACAAACGACTTCAACACACCACTTGTGAGAGGATATCAAATTACACTTATACCACTTATCAGATGTACAGGACCACTCTTATAACTTAGGGGTATGAAAAATAGTTTACGACCTATTCTCAGACCTACCGAATATACATATAGAATTTCATAAACGTAGATTAAGCCGTTTCGGAGGAGTATAATCACTAACATTGTGACACGAGAATTATATATGTATATATATATGTATATATATATATATATAAATTACGTCAGTGGTCACACGCGGATTGACAGTCCGAACAAACCAATATACGCAAGCCAATACACTAAAAGTTACTTCTGTGGTTCATTACGTTTAAAAAAAATAAAATTAATGATAATAATAATAATCATTATCTGTATAGATAAAGCCCGAAAAAATAAAAATTGTAATACAAAAATTTCCGTGAGCTATAATATCGATACCTAATTGAATAATGATTTAGATAACATCATAGAAAAAAAATTCCCTTACCCTAATAAAATTATATACACCTGAGATATTGTGAAAACCTTCGTTATAATCAAATATGTTTTACCTACTAAATTTTAATGAATTATTTTTACATGGACCCAATGGGTATTATTAATTATTCATTGGAATGATTTATTAAAGTACAATTCTAATACATTTTCAATAAAACCACGTTAAAATAATTTATTGGAGATTATGAAAAATTATTCAAGCATGAAACATATTTCTCAGACAATGGTTCAGTAACTGCCATATACCTATACTATTAATTTTGTATTAAATAGGTTGTTACTTGACAAAAATCATTATAACTTTTAAATAAAAAAAATTATTGTTGCGAAAATCTCAAATATTTGTTTATCTAATAATTGATTTGTTATCTAATTAATATACCTTAGTTAATATAATATAATAAATTAGATATGTGAACCATTGACCAACGTCTATCCGGCAAAGTGCGCTGATCAATTACGCTATAGTAATTGCATAAAATTTCTTCATTATTATGTATTTTCATTTGTACGGGAATCCCGTTGTACTGTTATTCTATGCACCTACATGCGATATCTAATACTATTATTAAGAAGTGTATTTCAAACAACAATATGTCGAAAATAAAATCCAGTCTTTTAAAAAATCACATACAAAGAAATGTATACATAGAAATAAACTTTATCAAAATATTTTTATTGTCCAATATTATATAGGATCATTCCTATAGAATTTAAGGAATATCAATATTTAAAAAATAGTTTTTTATACTGTAATATATATTTCTATACTTCTATACTCATATTATAAAGCTAGAGAGTTTGAAGTTTTGAACACGCGAATCTCAGGAACTATCGGTATTTGTGAAACTTTTTGCGTTAGATAACCCGTTAATTAAAGTTTATTAAGTTTATCTAATTAAAATATTAATATATTAAGTATATTAAGTTTAGTCCCATCTTTGTTACGCTTGAAAATACTAAACGCAGGCATTAATGTTCGGAATATGTGTTTAAATAACGGCCTAATCCGGCTATTTCCGAATGTCTGTCCGTCTATGGACAAGATAACTCACACACGAAAAGAAATAATTTTGAGATATTTAAAATTTTGTATGTGTGTTCTATAGCATAAAAGTAAGGTTAAGTTAATGATTGGGCAAAATCGGACCATGTTTGGATAAAACGAGCAAAACTGCCCACCTGTGAAACCGTAAGAGATACAACAAGAATGTAAAGACAAAAAATGATGTTATATACTTTTGACATAAATTCGGGATGTATCGAATTCTTCAGCAATTATATTAGCTAGTTGTTATTTTCACTTGTTTCATACTTCAAATAGTTTAGGCACAATTTCAGTGTGAAGGCTTTCCGAGCAGCTTATTTTTATCATCATGAAAAATCAAATCATGTGTTTAGTATAGTTGATTTCTCTATACACATATTTATATTTACTTTCCCGAAAATTGCAAAAATGTTCCCTTGAACGATCAATTCTTTGCTATGTTTTTTGTAGCGTTTAAATACGCGTCAAGGGTACGAAAAGTAATAGTACGGAATACTAAATATTAACACTGAGGATAATCATAAAAGATAGAACAGATATATCTATCCGTATAAATTATAACAAAGATAACAACATCACCACAGTTACAAGGGAGTAACACACAAGATTGCGTGCTGAAAACAATTTCATTTAAATGAATAAAAAATGATATTAAATAACAATGGAATTGTAAACAGTTCACAAATAATGGATAGATAGCTAAGTATTATACGACTAATCTTTTTGAATATAAATTTTCCTATGCAAATAAATCATTTTACAATAGTGGAGTTACAAATTTATTTTCAGATTGGTTACCCCCAAATGGAGTTACAAATTTATTTCCAAGCGAAATTTTCAATAGAATTTGTATTATATGAACTTGAAATAACTGAAAGTTTTGCAGAAAAAAGTTGTTTCTCATATTAATGAAAGTTGTTTGATTGAAACATTATTTGACATCAATGTTTTGATACTTTAAATCCAAAACATCTGGCTGGGTGTTGACGCCAAAATCTCTGGCATTTTAAGCTTGTGCTCTGCCAACTGAGCTATAGATACTATTGTAGTACGTGTATAGTTTCTCACTATCTGATTTACATGTGATTTTATTACTTCTTATTTGATTAAATACATATATTTATCTGTCTATTCATATCAAAATATTGATGTCAAAATATTGTCATAAATGTTCAGACATATTACTTAAATGTCAAATTGATTGAGTAAACACTATCCATCCGTTAGTATAACTATAAAGTTTACAAAAACAGTAAAATCTATGTAAATAAATTGGATTGATTTTCAAAAATAAAGTATCGCTACGGCAAAAGAAATTGTAATAGTAATCTGCCGTATTGAAACTGACGACAGGATCCATTATTACATGGCAATGGGGTTAGAAAAACGGAAAAAAATGTTTGTTGTCGCTTACTGTTTGTTGTCGCATCACCCTAAATACATAAGCTGAACAAGTAAAATTCAAAACTTTAAATACTCCGAACGCAAAAAAAAAAAATATAACCCTAATATAAGATAAAGAAAGAACATCCCACTACCTCCACCAAGTTTATATGTAAAAAGATATCAAATTGGCCAATGCGTTTGAAAGCTACGATGCCAAAGATAAATAGGTAAGCACATTGCACAGGGAGTTAAAATACACGTGCCTATACCCGGAATCTATCTTTTAAACGGTGCAAGATAGAGTAAAAAATGTGTAAAAAAAAGTTAATCTAGTTAATCTAATAAAAACAAATTTCTCTTGAACACTTTTTTATACACTCAATAGTTTTGATCTTACTACGTGTCGGCTAGTATTGTAATAAATAAAAGCTTTTGGGAACATGACTTTAAACAAATAAAAGTATGTTTTAAATAAATTACATGGTTTTGATGTTTTCATTGTTCTTTTATGTATTTTTTATCAAGAAAATAAAAACACATAAAAAAAAACTTATCCAGAAAACGATATCGCTCTCTAAAAATCTAAAATTCAACATGAATTCTTAACGAATATCGATCAATTTATTTCACAAATTTTTTGTTTATGTTCATCTTTTCTGCAGTTGTAAATATTAATGTATGTAGGCACTATCTAGGGTCTAATCTATTAGATCATTTATTTATAAACATAGGTTTTATAAAACTTTCGATTATACACGGATGTGTAATATTATAAAACCTATTCCATAATATGAGGTTTGAAAATAATGATGTTTTATAAGTTTACGTTCAATATCAGAGTGTTATACAATTTCTGCCATCATAGAATATATAATCCAGTGGTCTACACGTAAAATCGATAGTCTTTCATTGGTGTGAGTTCAAGAATTAATTCTTAGGATTGACAGAATCGATTGACAATGCCAAACAGAAATAAGTATATCCAACCCAAATATCACTTTTCCGATTTTATCCTAAACAAAAATAATTTTATTTTTGTTTAGTTTAGTTTTGCTTATTTTTATAATTTTAGTAATAAATATTGTTAAAATGTTTCCTTGTTTCCCTATTGATGAAAAGTTAGGTGGAAAATAGTGAGGAAGATCCATAATGTTACCACCCTTAAAAACTGCGGTGATAAGGCTAAGAGTGCGGATGACTAGAATAGTCAGGTGATCAGAGTCACATTTTATAAAGCCCACGGCATATGATGTAGTTGTCACTTTCAAATTAGAGCATTACGAAAGATGCAAGTTGACCATCCGAGTGGTTGATATGTTAAAAGCATTCTGCTTTGAACTTGATTATGACTGGTTTGATCCCAACGGCGGCAGTTTGTCAATGAAATTAATTTTTTTTAAATTGATCCTTGTCCTTTAGAGATCGGTACGAAAGGCATAGAAAGGTCTAATTTCCTGGCATCGACCTCTCTTACGCTACTACTACTACTACTGCATGTGCACACGATTATTATCCGGATTAAACCGGAAATAACGCATGTATTCACCCTTCATTATGTTCCCTTCATTAAGACTCACCTAACTAAAAAAAAAAAAGATTCATATATTAAATACGTAAGTTTTAGAACGGCCATTAGTATCATTTCATAGAATTAATGTCATACAAAGGCAATTTTTTTAAGATACAATACATGCGTCAATTCAAAGAAACATAAAATATTTCTTGGTAACAAAATATTTAGTTTTTTATGAAATATGTCCGATTGAAGTGATTTCTTGAGATTTTTCACACTTTTACTTTATATTACCTGAAAAAAAGTATTATGAAAATTAAGACTTGCGTTTTCGAAAATTATATTTATTCTGATTCTAAGAAATTCAAGTTTTCAACAACATCAGTGCAAATGAGATTTCGATTCTAAAATATTTATAGTTTACATTAAAGTAACTTATTCAATAACGTTACAGATAGTTTAATAAGTTTTAAAAGTTTTCTTTTCAAATAATAATAGTTACAAGAGGAGTTTTGAAGGAGTGATGATCATTAACTTAAACATACGATGTCAAAAATGTATTAGATAAGAATAAATTCTTTTAATATTGAAATTTTAATTAAGTTTTTATAATAAAATTATATATTAATAACACAATAGCCTTTTATATGAAACAACTCTTAAATAATAGCATAAGCTGACATTTAAGATTCATATCTGTATTTAAAATGTGTTATAATAGTCTATATCTTATATAGATTTATTATAATTATAATATTGAAGAAAAATACAATACCCACGTGTACAAACGAGAATAATATTTTCTTCATCCTATCCTTATAAAAGGTTTCTGTTTTGTTTCTCTACCTCTATATACATAACGTTTTATTTTTATTTTACCTCCATAGAGTAAAGAAAATTTTAATCTTAATTAATTTATAAAGCACTTTGTATTTTAATTTACAAGTCAAAGCATCAATGTTTTGATATGAAAATGTACATCTTTTGATATGCATCTTTGCTGGAGATCTCACCACAGGCCCAGGGCTTTCCGAGCCACTACTTTACCAACTTAGTTACCCTAATGCTATCGTAAGATGCATATAAATGGTAACTCTCTGATATAGATGTGATTTTAACCTCCGACACAAAAATAGTGGTGTTAAAAGTTGGAAGCCTATGTGAGTCTGTCTGTCTGTGGGTTTGTCAATGACATCGTAGCTCTTAAACACGTGAACCGATTTGAATGCGGTTTTTTTAGATAACTGGTTTTCGAGCTATGATAAAAATCTGTTCAGTCGTTTGAAGATTGTCCGCTTTTTTCCAAGATGATGGATGTATAAGCATATGATTAACAATATCATTTTTCATATAAATTTGGTAGAGGCAACGGGAAGGTATTTTAAATTTTACTTGTTACAAGGGGTGCGTTAAAGGCGCTGTTTTACTTTCACTTGGTATATTATAGTTTTTTAAATTCACTCAGTTGATATATCCTTTTTATAAACAACTGCTTCGTTTATCCTAAGTAACACAGACACTCAACACTCACATGGAATTTTGTAAGTTGCAAAAACTATAACATAATAAGTGAAAGTAAAACAGTGCTTTCAACACACCACTTTGACACTGGACAAAGTTTCCTATTCGATGATCTCTTCATAGTGAATGGAGAATAAAACTGGAAGAAAAGAAACATAGGTGAGATGTATTTTATTAATATAAATAATTCTGTAAATTTGGGAACGGACACACAACATCTAAGTAACCAGTACAATTGTATTGTGAAAAAGGATGTAAGGCTTTGAAATTTACAACATGATATGCATTTATTTATGTTTCCGTCTACGCGGAGACACGACATTGGCCGCCCCAGAATTCGGACAAATTCGAATATTTATTTTTGTTTTTGTATTAATTGATTATGTTTTAATTTATTTAAAATAAGATTCACTGTTAATTAAATTAATCTGTTAAAAAAAAAAATTATGCAATATTGAGACTAATTATTTATGGTACTAAAAAGTTAACAAATGATGGTAAATACTAAGGTTAGTTGTTTGATGTTAGTATTTAGAATTAATTTTATTAACTTACTAATAATTTATTGTACAAGTACTTGATAAAGTCTAAATAAATAGACGATATACGTCATATGTTTTGATATAATATCAACATCCACATTCCCGTTTTTTTCCACATTCCTACGAACTTTCATTGATTCATTTAAATTGTTTTATATATTTATTGTTATATTTTTATTTTATTTTTTTTTAATTTATGTTTTATTATATCTCATGGTGGATTTGAAATATATATACAGGATGTCCCGTAAGTAGTCGAGGGTAGGTAGTCCCGTAAGTAGTCGAGGTAGCCATAAGAGGGTAGGTAGAGGGTACGATTTTGGAACGGAAAGTCATCAGTCATCTTATGGAACTCGACTACTTACGGGACACCTGTATATATAAATATATATATATATATATATATATATATATATATATATATATATATATATATATATATATATATATATATATATATTTATTTATATATAAACATATATATATGTTTTTTTTTTATTTATATATAAACATATATATATGTGTGTGTATTCTAATATTTACTCGAATCAAATTTTAGTTAACACAAAACTTATGAAAACAAAAAAAAAAATTAATATCGTCGATCCCCTTAATTATCGTAAAAAAAATCATTTAAATAAATTCAAATATATATGTTTGCACATTAAGTGTTGTTGTGATTTGATAGTATATGGACCTCACAGGTACCAACAGGTACCAATCATACTGCTATTCTGACAAAAAAATCTTCACAAAAACAAAAGTGTGTAGACCTGACTAATTTCGAAAAAACATTAAAACTAAGTAGTTTTAATGAATATTTGGAGAAATTTTTCCGAAAGCGTTCCTTCGATTGAATTGAATGAAACCAATTGCTGAATTTTTCAAGAAAGAATTTTGTAAAGAAACAGTGTTACAGCTATGTATCATTTGAGTAATTTTTTTTCTGTAAATCTAATATTTCCAGAAATATTTATATATAAAACGTATCAAAAACAATATCAATATTTAAATAATTATAATTATAAATATCGACATATCAATTTAATGTTCATTACGATTTGTGCCTGGTAAAATTCGTTTAGTCCATGTAGCACCAACATGGTGGCGAATTCTTTTATTAAATTTACTCACACATTTTGTAGTATTAAAATTTTATTACAAAATATATTACCTGGAAAAAGTTTATTAATTTGGAAACAACGTAATTCAAAATCATCTTAAAATGGTGATAATTCATACATACTTCTGTAGTTAGTGATAATTCAAATAGTTTGTTATTGGCAATTGTCTGTTGTTATGTATAATATCACCATTGTAGTCATTATAATTGATTAAATCCGTTTCATAATATCAATAAATATGATTATTAATGTATTGATACACACACACAATCACATTTGATGCATGCATATGACAATTTAATATACAACCATTTTATATACGGCATGTTCGATGTAAATTATTATTATGGTTCAAAAATAATTGATGAAAATTTGCCAGTTGCGTTTCTCTGATGTTATAAGATCGAGTCGAATTAAAATATGTTAGCCATAAAATACGAAATTGTATTGAAGACTTCGCCCATCGGCTTACGAGATATCATCTGACATTGTATAAATATTTCCTAAAATCTTTTGAGACAACTATCAGTCAAATCGGGTTTAGTTTACTATATATATTTTCGGGTTTAGTTTACTATATAAACTAATTTTCATTTAAATCTCTATTTAATTATTTATTTTAGTGTTTTTCTCTCGATGTTTTCTAAAGGGGTTTTACCTAGAAATAGTCCATAAAATTGAAAAATTATTTTGGTTGCCAAATTGGTTGAAATTCATTTCTATAGATCTGAGATGGCCAACTTATGTGTATATAAGATCTACTTTTTAACTTAAAAATGTGTGGAGATCGACTTGTACTATTTGTTCGCAGGTACGAAGGAAATAGTTATAAAAATTCATGGTTGATAATTTGATTTTAAGATTTCACTTTCGTGACTTTTTTTTGGTCAGTAAAATTTATCATAGAAAAATTTTTAAGATTTTTAAACTTATTTTTTACTAATTTATCAGTAGCTCGCGGGAGTGCACGTCGTACTGAAACACCCTGTATATCCACCTAGGTAAATAAAGAACGGAGAAGAAAGAAGATTAATTATTTAACGGGTCAAAATTAATTCAAATTAGCTACAGATATAGACAGATTTAAAATTTATTTTAAGGCCTTACAATTAATGGAAGACTGAGTTTGCCTGTCTCTAATCAAGGAATTATAATAAGGTGTCTATCCTGACCAAGATAATAATAATGAGCCTTCAGTATGAGAATTAGTCAGGATAGAACGTTGTTTGGTCTTCGTTTTTACTTAAAAATTCCGATTCACATTACATACTAATGTGAATCCGAAACAAGAATAAATATAATCGATACGTTGGCGCTTTTCCAAAAATTATCTGCAAATTTTCTGGCTTGTAAGATTAAATCAGTTTGTAAAATTATAATTTCATTTGTTTAATGACTTTTACTTCCCATGAAATATGGTTGCAATTTTTTAGCCGAATGCTTTTCACGCTTATATCTTTTTTAAAAGGAAAAGAGATAATTGTAATTAAAATCTTACCTCGCATTCTTCAATTACTTCTTTTCAAGGTATCGCGAGCGATCGACCAAAATTGGATTCGTGATCGACTTGTTGGTCACCCCTGCTATATATAATTTAACAAAAAAAAAACGAAAATAAGCTTTATTTGATGATATCGGGACCGTTTACTGTTATAAAATTGTAAATTTATGTTTATTTGTTTATTTATTTGTTTGTCTGTTCGAACCCCCACGCAAAAACTACTTGGCCAATTTTGATGATTAGACTTAAAAACTCGTAATATTTTATCTCGCTACGATGACGGCAGCCATAGATATAACAATAAACGTGAACAAAGCCGCTAGTATAAACTAGTTAACTATAAAATTAAATTTTATATTAATTATGAACTATAACTAGTTGGATTCCGGAGGTGTGTAATAGTTTGTTTTATAGATGTATGTTTATAACATAAATATTGCTTTTTGTCACACTCAATACATTTTCCACCAATACTGGATTATTTTAATTGATATTATTAAAACTATTTGACAATTATATTTTGAAATGTAATCTGCATGACAAAAAATAATTATCTATTTATTAATATTAACATTAAAATAATATTTACTATATAGTTGTTTTAATTAGTACCTATATGTTGAAATATATATTTAATTATGCAACTATATTTAATTATTGTTAGTATGATTGCCTTTCGGTTATGTTATAGTAACGGAGATGACATACAAGTAGTTGGTGGAACGTTGATCCAAAAAGCCACAAGTCTTGGAGTCTTGGATAATTTCTCACTATTTGATGTGTTTTTGTGTTTTTATTACTTCGTATGGTTATAAACTATTTACTTATATTTAATTGTATAAACTTTGGACCTCACCTCGCATTGTAAGTATGGTGGTCTTTCGATTATGTTATAATTACTAGTAGTTATTGATGTTTTACCGTCCTAAATTATACGTCTACTAATTCTGCGTTCGACTTTTATTGAGCGAAGTAAATTACTCTAAGTATGCTACTCTTAATATTATTTCAGGACTATAGTAATAATAATGATGATAATAATAGTTCAAACAATTAAGTATAATAGTTGAAGCAAGGACTGAAATAAAATAATTTGAATGGCAGCTTAATGAAAAAAATCGATTTGAATGTATGCCATTAAATTTAATATACATATATAGGTTATTCAAACATTATTATTTATTTATAACTTGAAAATAATATTTCAACTCATTATTATCCTAATATAATTTTATCACAGCCGTATTAGAACATTAACAACGTACATTTCATATAATCCTGTAGGGTAACAACCATCGCAGTATTTCAATCGATTTATGAAATAATGACAAGTATCTTGAACGGAAAAAAGTTTTGTGAAAATATAATGTTTTTTTTTATATTCTTTTTAATATAAATTATAAAGCAAATAAATAGGGTTGAAATTATTTACTTTAATTATGACTGTTGAAAACTGTAAATATGTTTTTTGTTTGGCTTATATATAATACATATTATTATATATAATTCTAATCACACTTATATTAGCTTGACTTGTAACGACTATGTAAGCAGATCTTGTTGTTCAGCTTTCACCAACTTTTAGTTTAGTTGTCGTATCGATTTAAAAGTATGCAATTTTGAAGACAATACATTAATATAGAACCACACAGCAGTCTTTCAACCAGATTCGAGTTTGAGTCCTGGCATCGGATCCAATTTGTTGGAATATATGCAAATAAAATATATGTAAATAAAACTAACTATTAGAAAAGGGAATAAAACTATCTGCTATAGGCCATAAAAGTACAGCTCATTTTTCAAAATTTTTAGATAGATTTGTACCTAATACATTGAGTTTTTGGAAAAATGTTTCGAATAAAAGTTGTTAGTATATTTAACTGACATCAAAAATGAAGGTTATCTGTTTCCCTAGCTATAAAGCACGCACCCAGGCAAAAAAACTATAAAAAAAAAATTCGTTACGCAGGAACTGCTTCAACTTAGCGAATTTCCTCAGAATACATAAATCACTCTCTAGCAGTCACAATTTTAGTTTAATCAAAATGAAATGTCGTTATGAAATGATTTTAGTATTTGCATGGCTAATTTTATTAATAAAGGACATACGTCAAGGGGAAATGTGGGCATAAAGAAAGAAGAAAACACAAAATATAAAATATCTCTATTAATATTAGAACAATCGAAAAATACATAAGGAATAAACTTGTAGAAAATCATGTTTGCTACAATTCATCACCTTATCATTTTTGCTCAAACTCTAATGTGTACAGAGATATTGAGGAATTTAATTTGAAGTTTTAAACCGTTAATATTTCTATAAATATTAGGGCAACAGAAAAAATGATAAGAAACAAAATTTAGTACCTACAACTTTACTTCTTATAAATTTTTCGATTTTTCGAATATTAAGGAAGATATGTTAAATTTTGTGTTTCCCCCTCCCTCTAAACCCCCCTTTCCCCTTGTTCGATTTTACCCATTAACGCACTTGACCTTTTGAATACCAAAAGGGCCTCAAATATAAAATTACATTCCAATCAGACTAAAATTGTGACCACTAGAGTGATTACAGACATATATATATATGTCCATAGATATATATATATACAAATTTCACAGATGGTGATTTTCGACATCTACTAGGATCGATGGACATTTGCAAAAATTTTTGCAAAATTTTGAAGTCGGTACGAGACCAATAGCTCTATTTCCTTTCAGGAAATTCGCTAAAACAACTAAAAGTTGAAAATAATTAACAATTACCGATAAGAAACAATAACCGATGCTTATTATATACAAATTAATTAGGAACCTATATGTACAACGTTTATCCGAATTTTTTTCCAATTTTTTAGAAAACCTTATAAACGTGACAAAAATCAACAATAAAATTTTGAAAAATAAGCGCTACTTTTGTATCAATGTGTACTTCCCTGGTGATGACAGATTGCTTTGATTCCCTATAGTGATTGGCTTATTTTATCTGATGCCACGATAAATAGTAACCAGGTTTTTTATTTTTTTAATGTGGGATTAATCAAACAAAATCTCATTCATTTTATAAATTTACAACGTGTTTTTTTTAATGACCTAATATAGTCTAAAAATATATGTATATTTTTTCAACTGATATTACATTCGTGACCGAATATCACACTATATGTCTAATATGTAACTGTCAAACATATATTTATATATTGTAGTATTTTCAAAGAGAATTTTTAAAAGAACCATACAAACTATTATTACATAAAATTATTATTCATTCATTGGAGTGATGAATTAGTCAAATATTTTCTATTTGCGTGGATAAACTTTACGTGTAAAACGTTATAATATAAAGCGACTACTGGTACTATCGAATTGAAAATTTGTAATGAATAGTTAAGTAGGATTTAACCTACACACAGAGAGACTACTGACTGCTTTTGTAAATAGTTTTAGTTACATACAATAATACTTAAAGTGTAAATTATTCACTATAGTTATCTGACAATAAAATGAATATTTGGAAAAATACGACGTAGTACATTCGTATACATTCGAAGTATGTGTTTTTAAGTAGGCTACAAACGCGGAATATTGTGCAGCAACATTGAACTCCGCCTACAAAATATTTTGTCTACAGATGTGCAACCAAAATTGGGAACATAAAATTATTACTTTATTACTCTATTTTAAAAATTTAATCATCTTGTCTTTATCTATCTCATTTAATTTGTAGTTTATGTATCTCTCAGTTACATCAGTTCATGTATCTCTACAGTTTCTTCAAGTTTGTTGTGTGAAATTTATTGTCACACATTTTTTGGCAATCTATATAATAAAACAAAAAAAATATTAGGAAATCATAATATTTTAGATAATATGTTACAAATATCGCTACGCACGATGAACTTGTACAGAAACATTAGACTGCTCCCACGTCTGTAGTCCCTATTTATAGAAAGAGGTCAGAGCTATAATTAAACATAAAACATAAAATTTTTAAAATGCGATGTTTGTATACTACTTACAGGACCACATCAATGATTTTATTTTGTATAGTGTCATAGCTTAGACTAATGTCGAACAACTGTAATTTTGGCTCTAAATCGAGCTATAGGTACCTAAAATTAACTACTTTTATCAATACTCATACAAATTGCTTCGTTGCAAACATGACAGATATTCTGTACATACTAGAAGGATTGAACATTTCTTTCAAGATACGAAATGACAAAAAAATGAAGAATACCACAAAGTTGTCAAAAAGGGTACAAAAAGATTTTAATATTCATTCTAGTCGTTTAATAAAAAATAAATTTGAATTTTATCTTTTTGAGACACATGAAATTCATATGGAATTATGTTTCTTCGGAATCGCATCTATTTGTTATAATATACCCAAGGGCTTTACAATTGAATTAGTACGTCTAAAAAATCATATTGTACGCAATTAATTTGTACTGGTTTACAGAACAGTAACAGGCCTTGTGATCCGCGAACAATTTATACCCGTCAAGATATCCTATGTCAAAATATTCTATATAATTCATAGTTAGATGGGTCGATTTGGTCAAGGTTGGTCAAGACTTTGCCTGACAGTTGGTGGTTTTAAACTATGTCACGGTATTGTTTTACCCGGTATATATATTATATTAAGGTATATTAAGTGGAGTCTCCGGACTTTTGAAAGGTTGAAAAAATTTACTACAGCAAAATGGTATAGGTTTTCATAAATAGACCTAATAAGTCTCTTTCCGCATATCCAACCGTCCGTCCGTCCGCCTATTGACATAATAGCTAAGCTCAAAGTAAACTTAGGTTCGTGAATGGGCAAAATCAGAACGTGCCTTCCCCCTCCGGTGGGGTACATATCAGTGTTTGAGACCGTAAGAGATACAACACAAATTTAAAGACAAAAAATTTTTTTTTTTGTAATATCAAAAACTTTTGTTTCAAACTTTTTTCATAAACTCAATACATATCGAGTATTTAACCAATAAACTCAGTTAGTTCATAGTTTCACTTGTTTTATATAGTTCAATGATTTTTTAGTCAAATGATGATATTTTGTCTGGATGTACTTTGTTGCGGGAATATTTTATCCGGGGTATAAAACACATGGTACTCACTGCAAACTGAGGAATATCAAATCAAATTTGAAAAACTGTATAAAGCAAAATTATTCAAATAAATTATTATTGAATTATAATAATTTTTACTTGCAATTTTCATCGTAGTAACAGCCGAGTCTCTTTATAAGATGAATATTTAGTTCTCGAAAACCTACCACCGGATTCAAATTTTTACTATAGCAGACGCGGCCAAGTAGGGACGTAGTATATAGTTTTCCAGGACATAACATGGAATTTCATTTTTTGCATACCTTTTGCTTAGTGTTAAGAGGGAGGCATTACTGTAAAGCCATAATGTTTTAATAGATTTTAACTGATTGTTATTTAATTAAAAATTCAATGACATATTTCTCTATATAGTACACAATAGTTCTTTCATACTATGTCTTAAGTAACCTTAATGGAATTTGACATAAGTATTGTGTTGTGACGACCTAGTATACACAAATAATAATATGTGATTTCTATTTATTCACTTTAAATGACGAATATATTAATTGTATGCAATATATAGAATAATGGTTTGTAATACGATTAAGCTATACAACAATACACGAATCTTATATAATCTACGATAAAGTTTCAAATTTTCATATCGAAAATGTAAAACAGAGTTGTGGTGAAACAACCATATAGACAACGTAATGGAACTTGTATACTATCATCAAATTAATCGGGTCTTATGTTTGCTAAAATCAAATACACAAATGAAATATGATGATTCAGGACATTCCAATATGAAGAAACATTTTAATTGAAGTAAATTGTTTCGTAAAATTGAAGTAAATTGTTAATTGTTTCAAAAAAATAAATTGTTTCATAATTAAATCATTGTTGTTCAGAAATCATTGTCAGTATATTTACATTTAATATGTTCTTAATACAAATTTATTAAATAGATATAAATATTAATCAGATCTTGAATATTTAAAACAAAATCGATTTGATTAAAAAGGACTATAAATAGTTATTTGTTCATACCATATTATGTTATATTTTAATTGTACAATATACTACCTGAATGAACGCGTTGTACTCGCATTGCATAGAGGTGCACTCAGTCAGTCATATATTGTACCAATACAAAGAGGAAGTTATAAGAGGAAATTAAACTTTAATATAAATTTCTAAGCAACTATTTATAACATTCGAACAGATTGTGTATTTTTCACTATTCTTTGAACACACTATCACAGAACTCACTCGTGAGGGATCCGCACTTCCAAATTAGGGAACCGAACCATATCTAGGAATAACTTGGAAACAGACTACGTCTGCCCTAAACGGATGGATAGTTAAGTCTATGAACAAGAAATGGAAAGATAATGGGGTTGGTATGCTTAGCGGTCACTGCAGGTTCAAGAGGTATCTACACTCATGAGGCTTGAGGGAAGTAATGGACGTGAATCTACGCGGACTGTAATGGGTGGATGATACGCCCTTTCACATTTTGGTCAAGCAAAATGCTGGATAGAGGAAAAAAAGGCATGGTAGAGGATAGAGGTGGCCGAGGTGTTAGGTATGGGGTCGGTAAAAAAGGTCTAGAAGGGCTTACCTGACTGGATTTTGCCTCCTCTACTACAACAACTACTACTAAGCGTCCTTTACGGTAATCAATGTGTTTTTATGGTTTTTACCTATTACAAGCAAAATAATAACTCTATCAAAATTAATATTGCAGCTACCTCTTATCATAAGGCTTAAAAATCAAAACAATAGCCTGAACATATAAGAAATATAAGAAATTATAAAAAAATTCAAAATAATTGCGGTACATTATGATATTGGACAATTATTTTTATATATAGGAACTCGTTTGCCAATAGTAAGGTGTGCATTGGTGTAGGTCAAAAAAATAACCGCTACCCTATCACCTTAAGGTTTTCCCAGCGATTGCTAATCATTCTGTATACCTCCTATACCCGTCATTCAGTCAAAAATATATCGTAATGATTGTAAACAAAACGATTGGTGATATTTATTTAATCCTACAGTAGTTGGGTGCACCCCAGTGGTCGCGCGCGAACTAACGAACCACATATTTTTGTTGCTAAATAATAATGTGTTGTTTAAATATATTTGTACATTAAACATGAATTACAACAATTAAGAATTGTAATCTGTTACCTAGAATAAATTTCTAATGAAGTCAAAAAGAAAACAAGGGTTAGTAAATTTATACTTTTTTTTTAAATAAATAGACTGACAATATATATATCAATATCTATACAAAAATACTCGCACTTATTGCTCACGTCAGAAAATGCAAAGAGTGATTTTACGAAGGTATTAAAAGCCTCTTGTTCATAGGGTAGGGAAATTTTAATTAGCAGAGCGGCAAATGTTTTTATGGACTCCGGTATGACGCTGCGTTTGACTACTACAAGGTTGAAAAACAACTACCCAAAGAAGCCGTAGCGTCAATGTCAGTTGCCAGTACTACAAGTTATGATAGAGTCGTTACATCAAATGTTCCAGCATCTTGCAAACATTTTATTATCTTCCAGTTCCAATAGAAAGAATTCAAATACACAAACAATATGTAAGATTGCATTTACATTGGTGTTGATAGTATCTATGTGTAACATAGACGACTGCACCGTAATACTAAAACCTAAATATAAACTTGTATAATATATAATGAAAATGTGTTGTGGCTGAAAATGACAGATAAATAATAGTTTCATTTGAAGTAATTAATATATTTTAAAATTGGTTTTTGTGGTAAAATATTGTCGATTACAATATGAAAAGTTTGAAGAATAACTACCTAGAAGTGTATCCTTTTTTCACAAGTAATTTCCAAAACTCAATCAAATTGATTTTCATAATTATTATTCGAAAACTTTTATAGGTTAGTTTTATATAATTCAGTTTTATATATTTCAGTTTCAAATGATGATTATTTTTTAGTAGTTTTTCTATTTTATCTACCTTTTCACCATACTGGAAATTTATTTATGTTTACGATTTCCATCATGAGTTTGTGTAGATGATGGTGCCATGTAATTTATTGGCATCATAATTGTAGCATACAGTTGCAAACCTTTAAATCAGTGTAACAATTAGAATCGGATTAAAAATCGATACAGTTAATAAAAGCTGCTTTATAAATTTTTTAGTTCTTGTAAACATTTTGTGTCTATCCATCCATTGTTGGAATGGTTTCCTTTTGGTTATGTTATACCAACGGTGGTGCCTAGCGTTTACTTTGACATTTGACATTTATGTTATGTGTTTGTACATTTGCAATATTATTTTGACATCAATGTTGTTCTACCATAGCATCTAGGCAGGTCGCAGGTAACACTTTCCGTGAATGCCATATATCTTGGGTTCATTTTCCATCTAAGATGTTTAATATTTATTGTATCAAACCATTGAGGTCCAAATAATGTTACATAAGTTCAGACATATTACTTAAATGTCAAATTAAGTAAACACTAGCTACCTCCCGTTAGTCTATTATTCTATTATAACCGTCAATAGATGTTTGGGCACGAAAAGTTTATAAAAACAGTTATATATATATATATATATATATATATATATATATATATATATATATATATATAACTGTTATATATATATATATATATATATATATATATATATATCAGAAAAATGCACCAACATAAAACAATTTATTTATTATATTTTTCAAAAAATACAAAAATATAATTAAAACCCTTTTCCAGGAATTAATAATTTGAAAAATTTAAGCATTTTTCCAAAAATTGATATTTAAAATAAAAATGAATTATCAAAAAAATGCACATTTTGCAACTCTGGTTTCAACCTAGTTTCCTTAATTAATTAATAATTAATTAACGGTGCGTCTAATAAAAAAATATCTCAGGACTTTTCGTTCCAAAATCGTACGCTGTACCTACCCCTCTTATGGAAGTCGACTACTTCTGGACCCCCTGTATATATATATTTAATATATAGTTAATTAATTATTAATTAATTAAGGAAACTAGGTTGAAAACAGAGTTGCAAAAAGTGCATTTTTCTGATATAATAATTTAATTAATAATAATTTAATTAATGCACTTTTGAGAAAACTTTAAAGTTTAACGAATTTAATTTGCGCATTTTTTTTTAAATATATTATTGAAACAATTTACTTATTACATTTTTCAAAAAGTAAAAAAAAGAATTAATGCACTTTTCAAGGTTTAATAATTTCAAAAAATTTAAGCAATACATTTTTCCATAAATTGATAATTAAATAAAAAATGAATTATCAAAAAAATGCACCTTTTGCAACTTTGGTTTCAACCTAGCTTCCTTAATTAATAATTAATTAACGGTGCGTCTAATAAAAACATGTCTCAGGACTTTTCGTTCCAAAATCGTACCCTCTACCTACCCTCTTACTGAATATATATATATTTATATATATATATATATATATATATATATATATATATATGTATATATATATATATATAGATACATGCAAATAGTCAGATAGTGAAAAATGATACTCGTTCTACCGTAACATCTAGCTCAATTAGGAGGACACTGTAACACCAAAATTCTTGGGTTCAATCCCTAGACAAGATGTGTAAGGTTTTTCATATCAAAACACTGATAAAATGATGTTGCTTCTGTACAAATTAACGATTCATCTCGTAACTTCATCTCAGATTCGATTCGAATTTAATTATTGTGTTAATTCTTAGAAAGTTTTTTATTTTATTTTGTAGGAATATTTTTTAATTAAAAAATATTACTTTTTTTTTTTGTAAATTTCATTTAAGAACAACAAACAACCATAGTAGTGAGATAATTTAATTATAAAATACAAGAATGGTTTTTTGTATAAGTAATATAATTTGATGAAAGGTCTAAACATTAATTTCCCTACACTTTTGCATTGTATTAAACATTATTATTAGTATGAATGCGAAAGTATTTAGAAATTACAACCATAAAAGTGTTCTCTCTCTCCATGGTTGTTAATCTCATAAATATAATTTATTAACCCTAAAAGTCAAATAAAATTATTAATTTGAACATTTTTTAATTTATTTTATGTGTGTACTACAATGCAAAATTATTATTATTTTGAAGGGGGATAATTTTGAATGTATAAATATTATATAGAAAAGGTGTAAATTAAATGAAGATTTATTTTTAGAATATTTAAATTTATACATTTTGGACCATTGTATAATTAATTATTGATGAGATTTTTTTGTGTGTTTCAGGTATGTCAAAAGTAATTCTAATTATTCACCGAGCAAGAATTTTATTAAACATTAAGTAAGTATAAAATATACGAATCTAGTATTATTTCATTATGATATATACCAGGGTGACCAACAATCCGATCGGTCAATGGCGAAGCCAATTTTGGTCGATCGCTCGCAATGTTTTGACAAAAAGTCGTTGAAGAATTTGAGGTAAGATTTCAAGATTTAGAAAAATTTTTAAAATTAATTTAAATAAGTTAGTTATATATTTTCCTTTTGAAATAGATTAAAAAATTTTTAACGTATTTCATACGAAGCAAAAGGAATTAAAAATGAAATTTAAATTTTACAAACTGATTTAGTCTTATTAGCCAGAAAATTTGAAGAAAATTTTTGAAAATACGTCAGCTGAGAAAAAAAACCCAATATCACCAAATGTAGCGAATATATTTATTCTTGTTTCTGATCTACATACCTATGTGAATCGACATTTTGATACTTAAACTTAACGAAGACCATAAGTTCTGGCCAGACTTATTCCCATACTGAAGACTCATTATTATTATCTTTGTTTGATATACACCTTATTATGATTCCTTGGTTAGAGATATACACACTTAGTCTTCCCATTAATGTTAAGGCAATAAAATTAACTCTGAATATGTGTTTATTTGTAGCCAATTGGAATTAGTTTTGACCCATTAAATATATATGTTGTTTTTTTTACATCGTTTGATATACAGGTTGTTTCAATAGAAGGTGCACTCTCGCGAGCTGTTGATAGATTAGCAATAAACAAGTCTACAAATCTTATATCATTCTTCTATGATAAATTTTCCTGACCCAAAAAAAATCTCGAAAGTAAAATCTTAAAATCAAATTAGCAGCTTTATTGTGCATTTGTATAACAAGTTTTTCACCTTCGAACAAATATAGTACAAGTCGATCGCGACACATTTTAAAGATAAAAAGTAAGTCTTAAACACACAAAAGTGGGCCACCCTGATATATATACGGATGATTGTCTACTAACTGTGATTTTTTTACATTTATTTCTTACTTTTTTCACCTTTCTCACACTGGTTACACTAAAAGAAGATTACAAATAAAAAACTTGAACTTTAAAAATCAACTTCAAACAAAATTAATTGATGATGATTTTAATTAACTAATTAACTAGCATTATTGAACGTAGAGTTGTTAAGGTTGACCGGACAGCACCCAGCATAAACAGAAACACTCTTTTTAACTGAAATTAAAAATTTTAATCTGTAAATTAATTATTGAAATTTAGATAGTATGTTACATCACTAGTTATCGGATTTATGTCATTATTTAACTACTAGAAATAATAAATAATCGTCTTTTGACTCAATTCGTTAATTTTTATCTTAAGATATTTACAAAACTTTTCAAGACTGTTTTTTTTTAAATTTTAACGTCATGTCCGAGATTTAATTTGTAAAAGTAGAAGTTTTTTCCTTTTTAATCTATAGAAAGTGGAGCAACATTATCGCAAATGTATGCGTTCAACGTTTGCTATTTACAACATGTTAAAATTCCAATTGTTAATGATTAATTACATGAAAGTCAGATTTTTTTCAAAATTTTATAAGTATGAGTTAGCATTTAATAACATATCAAAAATTCATATATTTATATTTACATTGCCGATTGATTATACCTATACATGTGTCCGATAAACGAGTTGAATTGTCAAAATACTGATACATAAGAATGAAAAATGCAACGAAACTGACATTTCCCGAGTTTTTTCCTAAGGCATGTTATCCTTGTGAAACATTTCGACATAACCTCTAGTTCATTGCAGAACGCCATCGGGTATAGAAACTAAATGTGAAATTAAACTTGAAGCATAGAACTTGAAAATTACAGTTTGTAGGGAATCTTCCATACAGCCGTGCCTAATTATTTATGGAAAGTGCCATGGTCACGAATCTGAGCAAAATACAATAGTATATTGTATCACATTTTTTTGATCGATAACGTCTCGACTATAAAATTGAATTACACAATAACAATTTCCGTCTGCATAGAAAATTACAAATTCCATAAAGACATCGCAAAATAATTTTTAGCAACACAATGTCTACTTAAAATAATTTTCCATTTTACACTAAACAATTTATCATGGGTGGTGTACTACCTACCTATGGATCGCATGGATATTATTAGTGTTATTCCTGGTGTATGTTGAACATGCCAGCATACCTAAGTGAATAGAACTTTAATAATAAGATTGTACAGAGATTTTAAAAATATTGATGTTTTATTTGTATCTAATTTTTGTAAAGAAGCCCTTTTTAAACAAATGAAAGTAACAATTAACTGAGATAATTGCTTAAATACTCGGTATATTCTGAATTTATGAACAAAATTTCAAATAAAAGGTGTTTATTAAAAAAAAACCTTTTTTGTCTTTAAATTTTTTTCTATCTCTTACGATTTCAAAAAGAGGCAGTTTTGTCCATTTTGTCCAAACATTATTCGATTTTTCCCATTCATTGACCTTACTTTTTAGCTCGAGACGTCATGCACAAAATTTTTTAGCTCGCTATTTTTTTTCGTTTTTTAGTGTATTGTTTTTCATATCAAGCAACTGATGTCAACGAATGCTAGCAATGTTCAGTTAGATTACTTAAGGATGTACGAGCACTGGAGCTTCAGAAAGATTAAGGCTCAATTTTTATTTTATATGTAGTTAAAGTGCATAAAAATCAATTATAAAAGTTTCAGGGGGGTTACGACGGTCTTGAATTAATTATTTAATGTTAAAGTTCCAGTTTTAAAGCATTGCCTTAATGGAGAAACCCATATTTTCACACATATTTTGACATATTTTGATAATTTTCACTTGGAATAAAATAAGACAAATAAAAAAAAAATTTGCTACGCAGGTGCTGCTTCAACTTAGCGAATTTCTTTTGAATACATAAGTCACTTTCTAGCGGTCACAATTTTAGTCTGATCACATGTCGTATCTGATGTGATTTTAGTATTTGTATGGCCAATTTTATAATAAATGACATACGTTAAGGGGAAAGGGGGGCATAAAGAAAGAAGAAAACACAAAATATAAAATATCTCTCTTAATATTAGAACAATCGTAAAATGGGTTAAGAATAAAGTTGTAGAAAATCAAACTTGCTACAATTCATCACCTTATCATTTTTGCTCAAAATCTAATGTGTACAGAGATATTGAGGAATTTAATTTTCAATCTTAAACCGTCAATTTTTAAACCGTCAAATACTAGTGTAACAGAAAAAATGATAAACAAAAATACAGTAAAACTTTGTACCTACAACTTTACTTCTTATAAACTTTTCGATTTATCAAATATTAAGGGAGATATGTCAAATTTTGTGTTTCCCTCTCCCTTTAAACCCCCTTTTCCCCTTGTCCGATGTTACTCATTAACGAACTTGACCTTTTGAATACCAAAAGCGCTCTAAAATACTAAATTTCATTCCGATAAAATGAAAACTGTGACCGCTAGAGTGATTACAGACATCTATGTAGATATATATATATACATATATATATATATATATATATATATATATATATATATATATATATATATGTCCATAGATATATGTATATATATATATATAAATTTTACAGATGGTGATTTTCGATATCTTCTAGGTAGGATCGATGGACATTTAAAGAAATGTTTGCAAAATTTTGAAGTCGGTTCGGGACCAATAGCTTCTATTTCCTTCCAGGAAATTCGCTAAAAACACTACGCAATAGAAAATAGAAATATTCATAAACAGATTGATTCAATAAAATTCCGGTTCGACGGGCCTAAAAAAAGATATTTAAGAAAGCAAATGAGATTTCGGGTAAATTGTATTTCTGGCGGTAGCTTAATTACCAGAAATCTGAGGTTTTTTTCTTAAATATCTTTTTTTCATGCCTGGTATGTGGGGCTTAATTAAAATTTTTATTTTGACTTAAACATTATTGTGGACTTTTATGATTGTACTATATATGATTTTGAAGAAATTTATAAATGGATTATACAAGTCGTGTGTCGTACATCCTTAAATGTCAAAGTTAAGTAAACGCTTCGCAAGGCAACCATACTAACAATAGATGTAAATAGACGCTAGTTTACAAAAAAAAACTAAAACTATTTATTGAAGAAAGTCGTAATTCGCGAATTCTCTGTACTTGATCATATTTGTCTGTCGTACCTATTCTTTAGACAAAATAATATGCTTTGTATGTGTACACATGTTTGTAGTAACCTGAACCCTGAACTATGATTACACAATTATATTCCTTAGGATATGAATGTATATTTAACATGAGAGTCTCGCTATATCTCTATGTACACAGATACTACTCTTCTACTAGGCTCGACAGTTCCTATCTTTTAATAAAATTAATTTTGCTTGCACACGAATTACACTCTCGAGAAAATGTCTCAACTTGAATAAACGGAATTAGCATTGATTTCCCAACGGTACTTTCTCTAACCTATCAACTTCCCACGTGAATATTATTATGTATTTGTAGTAGGTACATACATAGATTACATATATGAATAAATACATACATGAATTAACACACACATACACACACATACAACACGTTAGACGTTATAATGTACACAAAGCCACAAAAGTAACGATCATTTTTCAAAGTTTTATAAATGATTTGTACCGTATTCATGCGATCTTTGAAAAAATCCTTTGGGTAAAATTTGTTCGTTCACTTTTATTCGAAACATTTTATGAAAAAACCGAATGAGTAAGGTACAAATGAACTAAATATTTTTTTTGAAAAATGAACGCTACTTCTGTGGCGCCCTATAGTACATACGTGTACAAGTGGTTTATGTTTGTAAATACAAAGGGGAAAAACAATCCTCTGTAGTTTATTAATTGACATTGTCATGTTTCAAATCCATTTTGCTGTTCTGTTTTTTCTATATTTCATTAATAATTATTTGTTATGATTTTGATATTGATTAAAAAACTGGTTAAGTGCGTTATTCTCTTCCGCATCGACGGCTCTTAATTATGTTTATACAGGTGGGCATTAAGTTTGACCATCCAAGAGTGTCGTGAGAGATAGTCGTCGGAATCAAGCTTCAGAATATAGACTCAGAAGTCTGAGAATTAGACTTCAGAATTGAATGCTATACTTCTGTTAGTTTTCCGATAAAGTAAGTTAAAGTAGCTATAATCAGTCCCAATTTTTTTGAAAATTTTGTTCATTTTGGTTAAGGATATGGAACAGCATTTTTTAAGTGTTTTTTCCCAAAAAACGTTTGACAGATGAATACAACAATACGTATTGTTGAGTTCGTTCTTCAATCTATTTCGATTCGTCAGGTGGCCGTTGAAAAGGCACTCTACTTGGAAGTGGGAGGTTACCAGTTAAAATCCCGGCGGTGGCCGTTTTTCAATTTTAACTAATGGGCAGATAATTGACTAAACTGTCGGTGTATAGACAATAATAAAGTATCTGGTTATGCTTGTAAAAGTTTTTTGCAGTTTTGCGTACTCCAGATGATGAATATCGGCATAGATCCTATCAAAATGGGCTACAGCCGCACAACCTACAAATTCGTAGTCTGCATACAAATTCCTTGTCCTCCATCCACATCATTAATGTACGGTTATAAATTAATAAGGATTGAAAATAAAAAATAATGATGTGGGTTAGATCCTGTGGAGTCTCAAAAATGAAGGTAAAACAACATTATTATTGTTAGTAATATTGAATCCCTTGAAAGGTGTATTTAATATTTCCCAGGTTAGTCCTTGAAAATTATTCCCAGGCTCAAAATCCGACTTTGTATATCCTATATTCTACAATATCAATTGGATTATTACATTTTATCTATATGATAAAATTCAAATTATGATTCCCATAATAGTTTCAATGAAAACGCTTTGTGATAGAGGTGCTGGAACCGAAGTGATTTCATAAATTTTCCATTTTTCCAATTTTGGCACAATGAACCCAACATGTGTAAAAAACATTATTTACTCGTGTTCTAAATCAATTCTTCTCCATTTCCTTTTTTGAGCAAGCGGGATTGAATTTTGAAAATTTTAATAAGAACCCCGCTTTTTTTAACATTCAAATTAGCGATGATATTTCGAAAGTTCGTATTTTTTTAAATGTTTATTTTTCGAAAAAATATTCCGTATTTTTTTAACTTATCTGCATTTAACTAAATTTGAATGCCCAGAATGTTTGTATATGTGCGAAATCTCGAGAAATTAAATCAGAAAGTAAAAAATTACAAAAACACGTGTTATACAAACAGACAGTCGAAGAACTCATGATCATTGTTATAACAATATGATTCTAGATAGCATATGGAAAGAGAGCCCTAGAAATACTATATAATGCTCATTAGTAAAATTTATATAACTCATATGTTTTTATATCTAACGTGCGATGACTGATTAATTATCATCCTCTGTGGATTTTCTACGAAAACTGTTGAATATGGGAAAACAAGATTTCTTAGACAATACATTATTTATTTTGTAACATGATAGAGAATTTCAAACAACCAGATAATATTTAAAAAAATCATGCAACAAACAATATTGTCCATATTGATATTGATACATGGAAAACAAAACATAATTTGAGAAAGGATTTTATTAGGAAATTAAAAGCTCGAATTTGAGTTATGTCCACTAAACTTAACGGTCATACCAAAAATTCCAAAGCTCTGACCGATCCTAGCTTTTTGAGATGCCATTGGATAAGTTACATATGGTAACAAAGAAAAAAGTTAATATCTAACTTGAACAATATATTGATTTCTCTTTCTTTAACCTTGACCGTGCTTGTGTTAATGTTTGTTTTAAAAATTATAATTTTATATTATTTACTAATTTGTTAAAAAACACCGTTTTATACTTAAAAGTATTTTAATTTTATTGGCGATAATGAATTAAAAATACTCATAAATCATAATTTTTGTGCTTTGTGATTTTTTTTTTATTATTACAATCTCTCACACTTATCCAAATATTACAAATTATTATTCGCATTAAAAAAATACGTCATAGATGCTTACATGCTAGCGTATATCATAGTATACATTTTTTTAACGTGAATTTAACTTCAATTCGTACATTAAGCTAAACATTTTATTAAATACAATTTAAACTTAATTATTACACTTTTCATTACCATTACTTTTCAATGGGGATTAGCTATAATAGGACAAATGTCCAAAGAGAGGTAAACATTTTCTTTCAAGTTCCTAAGGAAGTTCGTCACGGCTATCTTCGAATAGAGGGCCTTGCCAAACAACGTAATTCAGAGTTGGTGGGCTCTGTTTGCTTTATTTTATAACTGGTGGTGTGGAACCAAAGTTTAGTTTTTATAAATATAAAACATTATTTATTTAATAACTAAACATTATTAACATCTAGAATTGATGTTAATTTCTTTTTTTTGATTTTTTTCAACTTTTATTTAAAACAAGTAGGGGGTTCAATTTTCTAAATTAATTTTCACAAGTTGGGGGTATTAACGTGAAGCATATCAATTATAAAATCTAGTCCACAGATCCCGTTTTTTCGGTACCGTTTTTTCAGTCAATTACCAAATTTTGAAAAATGACAGCCACTTTTGCGGCCCATAGTACCTGGATACATCTAACTGTATAAATGTCAACAATTTCCGTTCTGTATATATATTTCATAAAGTATTGCTAAGAATGTTTCAAATTACTTAATTTTTGTTATAGTTATTAAGTTACACTTATTTTGATGCGTTATTAGAATCCGATCAGAGTGTATTATCAGCATTCGCTCCATCGATTTAACAAAGATTTATATCCTGCTCTATTGCACAGTATTTGACAGACATTTAGTGAAAAATATGTGTCATACAGTATATAGACAAAATTTATATATCCATACGTGCTTAAGTGAAACAGACAGATATTTATATGTCACGAAAGCAGTGGGCAATAATTTTGTTTATGTGTGAAATGATTTTTGGATATTGAAAGACAAGACAATATTATAAATTATAGAAAGATGAATGATCAATATTATACTGGTAAATAGCTACACCGCCAAGCTATTACATTAGCATATTTAAATTTGACTATGCAGTTGAAATTAGGTACATGAATGTGTAAGTATGACTCTATAAAAGAAGAATGTTCGAATTACGAGCCACAATATTAATGTTGTCATTTTTATGGGCGCGTAAACTTTGCATATTAAATGTATATATTGATGAACCTGGCCTGGTGTTGATAAATTTCACTAACTCTGATTCATCACTACTATATTATTTTTGTAAATTATTTCAGTATCAATAGTAAAATAAGTAAATCAATATACAAATTCATTCCTTACATTATTTGCTACGAAACAATAACATTAACAGTAACAATACTAATAATAAATAAAATATAACAATTCAAAAAATAAATAATCCCGAAAAAAAAATTATTCTGTTAAACTAAATTTTCTTTATTGCTCAGTGCACACGAGGTCATCAAACAATCAAACTTTTCCGTTTATGTAATACGTAGTTTATATATTGGACCACCTGTTGCGCCTTTTCAAAATCTTCCACATTTAAAATTTCATTCATATTGCAAAGACCTTTTTCCATTAATTACTCTCCTCTCCTCTTCCTTTCCTCACCGTTTATCCTTTCGCAATCCAATAATAAGTAAAATTATTGTAAATTATTTAAAAAGAAGCATAATTTCTAACGTGCGTGCATAAGTACACACACATTTTTTTTTCTCTTAGGCTAATGACTTTCTCCGCCCTTGGTCTCCTAAACTTCACAAGTACTAACGTAAAACAGAATTGTGATTGTGACCATTGAGAGCATGTGATTGGACAAAAAAAAATAATTATAAAAATATAATGTATTTGTATATATTAGGGAATCGCAAGAAAAAAAATTTGTGATGTCAAAAAAGAACAGTCATAAATCATGTAAGTTATTTAATTACAATCTTAGGTAAAAAACAGGTAAGAAGATGGTTTCTAGATGAAAAAATATTTGAAATTTATTTTTAATTTATGTTTTCCAAGAAAATATGGATACATATTTTTTATATAAAAAGATAGATATGTACAAGGTGGAAAATGAAAAACTAATCAGTCCATTTCCACAAATTTGTCCATCCGCCTGTAAATACCACAGTAGGTCAAAAAAGAGATAGGAAGCTGAAATTTCGTAACTGCGTCTTAGAGCTAAAAAGTAAGTTCGTGAATGGGCTAAATCGGATCATGTTTGGTAAAATGGGTAAATCTGTCCGACCGTAAGAAACCGTAAGAGATACAACAAAAGTTTTAAGACAAAAAAAGTTCGTTTTTTTCAATAAACTTGTTTTTATCTATAAAACAAATTAATTGTGAATAAAGTGTAAATTTTAAGATGTTGAGTTGTCGAATAGGATTCAAATTTCATAATTCATTCTTGTATCTCTAGAGATTGGAAACGTATGAAGAGTTTTGGGATTAAATATGTTCACCTCAAATTGGAATCACCCGAAACCCTTGTTTACCAAGTTTTCCTGAAAAGGATTCAAATGATCAATAAATATCAAGTAAAAATTTTTTGTATCCAGTGTCATCAAATTCCCATGACACTATACCCCCTACTAAGAAAAAATAAGTAAATAATTGTTTATTAGTTCGCCGATATGAATAGTTTAGGCAAATTTTTCGGAATTTCCTAAAATCTAATTCTATAATCTAAACTAAACCTAAATCATCAAAAAATTTACAAGCGGTAAATGTAAAAGATCAAAACATTTATATTTTATAATTTATATAACATTTATATTTTGTTCATACCCAAATATATTAAAAAGATACATTTTATGCCCCAAATTACCAGCCCAAAATTCCAGAGTATGTATTCAATGTATTGTATGTATTATATGCTTTGAATAATAGTGACCATAAAAAATAGTTGGTATTATTATATTTTTTTCAGAAAATGTTTTAATTAAAAAAGAAAATAATAATAATTGGTAGGATACCCTATATTTACTCTATCTCTCTTGCTACCTCTCACTCAGAGCTGAGTGCAGTCAAGGTCTGCCTACCTAGGGCTTTTAACAGAAGGTGAAATCTTTATAAATTTTATCCTCCAAGTAATGGTCATTTTTTAAATATGGTTAAAATAAGTTGCCCTCCTACTTTGAAATATGTTTCCCTTACGCGCATATTAGGTTCATTACATTTGAATTTGATTCTATTTGTATATGATAATTCAAATACACCCAGGTACTTTAAAGAATCATTTTTTTGTTTTTCATATAAAACACTATGTATATAAAATATTTATATATAAAAGTACGGAAACAATAATAAAAAAAAAACTCACTATAAAACCTGTAGGTAATATACGTAAAGTTTAATATACTTAAGTGTTAGCTGATGTTAATATTGAAATTTGTTGGCGCCGTCATCAAAGGGAGGACGATGGGAGCAAAGAAAGAGATGAATTTGTACAGTAGTCAAGTTTGCTACGAACAAGAGTTATATAATATCAACCATATTACTATAAGTATAGAAGAGGTAGCTCTCAGCAGAGTAAGCAGCACAATTTTTATATACAATTTTTTATTTTTTTCGTATTCGTTGACGAGGGTAAAATTTATTCCTTTTTATAAATAAAAATAAAAACTCATCTTCGCGAAAGTAAAAAATATGTCGTGATGATGCTACACTGGTACTATGTTGATGTCGAAGAAGATGTATTTGATGATATATACCACATAAACTTGTAAAATACTCTGACGGTGATTTTTTGTTTTTTAGTTTGGTAACACATTCAATACAGAGCTTTTTGTACATGGCATTTACATAATTTGTGATAAAATAATATCTCATTTATGGTACAATTAAATTGTTCTAGTTTATCAGTCCAGAATACTTGGAGATTAGGTAGAATTAATTCCGTGTATAATTAATTCCGTGGATTGGGTTTGATACATTTTTTGACACAATAAATCATTCAAATCGCTGTGACAGGAGCTTACCTAGTATCCTACCAAATTTATCGCTCTTGGATTGAATTTGTCATTATAAATGCGTCCATATTAAATCCAATTTCACACAATTCAAGAATCAAATGTAATTTTTCATTATAAAATTAACCGATTCCTGAATCGAATGCAGATGGTGAGTTTAGCATTACGTTCGATCATCTCCTGAAATTCTTCACGTTTGTTCTAATATTCTACGAAGTAACAATAAATTTTGGTATGGCGTTCTTTTCTCTAAACTTTATATTTGAAATTATACCGAATCCATTCAGTTGTCGAAAAAATCTTCTGCACGTAAGTTATTGATATATGTACGAGGACCAACTTTTTTCGACGCATTTTTTTGAAATTTTAATAGATTGAGCAAAAATCTCCTAAGAAAAGAACACTAATTTTGTGGCCATGTATGAAAACTGAATGAATAAGATACAAGTCAACTTTAAAATTTAAAAAAATAGCATCAATGTTTGCAGCCATTATATTATCGATGTCTACCATTATTATAAGCTTTTATTTCGTTCACCTGTTTCGGTGTTTGTAATGAAATCTTGCAAGTTAAATTTGACCCACTTCCTCTTATCTTATTTATGGTAAGCATGACCTTAATCGGAAATGGGAAAGGGGCTTAGAGAGAGAGGTAAACATATTTGGTATATCTCTCTCAATATTATTGAAAACATCGAAAAATACATAAGAAGTAAACTTGTAGAAAATTATTTTTATTATAATTAAATTCCTTATTTTTCCTGTTTCTCTAATATTTACTGAGAAATTGACGGTCGGCCGCCGCAAAATGTCGATTTATAATTTCCACATTACCCCCTATGATATGGGTATAAAATGAAAGTGCTTGATGAGCGAAACACAGTAAGTAAAGTGACGTCATTCTTAATCCAATATGGCGGCCGCTGCAAACTTATTTTAAAATGCTTATTTAAAAAAAAATTTTATTTTCGTTTATCTTGTTTTATAATGATTCATATACGTTTATTGATAATATTCTACTTGGTCTAAAATTGTATTGAACTGTATTGAACTAACAGTACCTTTCTGTTTCTGTCGATAACTTAACAAGATTCATACCTATCAAAACAACCAAATAAAAAAAAATTCTGATTGTAAGCTTGTCCATATATTAAACGAATTATTTGTAAGAGCACTGATTCTGAACATTTAGAAGATTTATTGCTCTAATGTGGTTTGCTATGGTTTTATTCAATTCTGTTGATATATACATGAACTTTCATTTAAATGTTTGTTTAATTGCGTTTGTAAGCCAAAGAATGGTAGTATGAGAAGTGAAAATTATACACACGGTGTCCAAAAATTTTGGGCACGGCATAATAAATCGTTTCAGGCGGTTCTAACTAAAAATTTTCAAATGGTAACCCCTAGTAATTTTTTCCGGGGAATCGAATGCGCTAATCAGATTTGGAATCCGATAGACCCACAAGGGCGAAACTGGATGTGACTTTGAAATTTTAATGAAAAGCTATATATTTTATTGCATATTCGTATTCTACGGGAAAAAATACGTATCTTTTGTACGAAACCTTTTTCTTAAAAGTACTTTGTTCTTTCGCTAGAGAGTGTTTTTTTCAGAGAAATTCTACGAATGAATGAAATATGATAGTATTGATTGTTAATATCGATTTATAATAAACTTAATTTAATACATCGATTTAAATAAATTTATTATTATAATTTATAATGAATTTAGTTATAATAATTTTGTTATAATGATAACAAAATTTTATATTATTTATAATATTAAATTTATTAAAATCGAAGTGTTAAATAAAGTTTACTATTAATCGAAATTCACTATTCTATAAATTCTATTATATATCATTCATTCGTAGAATTTCTCAAAAAATTATCCGATAAAAACGCCCTCTAGCGAGAAAAAAAAGCACTTTTATGAAAAAGTTTTCCAACAAAAGATACGTATTGTTTTCCGTATAATACGAATATTCATAAAAAAATATGGTATTCTATTTAAAATTTCAAAGTTAGACTCTGCTTCACCCTTATGGGTCCATCGGACTCGAAATCTTATTATCGCATTCGATTCCTTAGAAAAACTACTAGGGGTAACCGTTGAAATTTAATTTTTAGTTAGAACCACCTGAGACGATTTATTATGCCGTGTCCAAACTTTTTGGACTCCCGATATATATCAATGGTTGTTTTGTGTGTATAATGGTATTTTGTTTTAATGTTTTTGGTTATATAATACCAGCTTAAACTTTATAATTATAGCATGAAACTGGTATAGTCTTTTATAAAACTTTCTTTTGCTATATAAACAATCGATTAATTGTTATTGATTTACTTTCTAAAACAGTAATTTTCCGAATTTTTCTTTTAATGACTATAACTTTAAATGGATATGATATGGACAGTCACTTTCTGTACGATATATTACTTTTGGGTTAAATTAGTGAATATTAAACACTTTCATACTATTTTATAAATCGACTACAATTGCTTGTAATTTTGATGGTTAAGTATTTTGGATAATATAACATTTCTCAAAAAAAAGTCAGTGAATGTACTGAAGTCAGGCGAGTAAATCTACTTGAACTTTTGTCGGTACCTGGATTTTGTCATTCCAAATTTCATCCGAATTTCTTCCGAATGCTCAGATCACTACTCGATGCTGAATATGAAGGAGATTCTACACAATATCTTAGCAAAATCTTGTATAGTTATTCATTTTGCTTTGGTTTAGATACTGTTTTCTCATTAAGATAAGGTTAAAAGTAGCGGACTAGAAGAAAACATAGATTATTACTATTTTTATAAGCTTGCCTGATATGTATAAATTAAGCTATGAAGTCGAGTTTCACCCAATTCTTATTATTATGGCGTAATAGAATGGTACCGATTATGAAGTTTGGAAAAAAAACACTACACACAATTTTGATGGATGAAAACTACAAAAATAAAAAATTAGTTATTTAGTCTCAAATTTATGCCAACAAAAATTGTAAAATTTAACCATTAATACTATTATTAATGAAAAGTAATCAGAAACCGTACTAGGCGTTATAATAAGTTTTTCAGTTTTTACTACAAATTCTAATGAACATCTTGATTGGAAAAGTTTGGTAGTCTCCTTAGTGACAGTGGTGGACAGCTCATTATTTCAACTGAAGCAAAAAGAACATATATTCGAGTATAAAAACATTTTATTAGACAAATTGACTTATATTGTAGTACGAGTGGTACAAGCGGAGAATAGGACAATGCCTGACAATTAGGCTTTCCTTGGCCTTTTTTAATGACTCCTAAAGAAACATGCAGCTGTCTTTGATAAGAACTATGCCGATATTAATCGGAGGTTTGTGAAAGGAAACTATAGATAACCTTCAAAAGCATAGTCGGGTACGTTCGTTCTTATCCATACACCGACAGTTGAGTCACTTAACCACCTCACTAATATTTTTTTAATTGATTTAATAGGGAATATGCATGCAAATTTTTTTTCACATTTATTTTCAGAATATGAAAATACTGTTAATACTGTAATAATATTTAAAAACGAAATTAAAATCGGACAAATATCAAGGAAGCTATAAGCTTTTAAAGATTATTATCTGTCTCTTTCTTGCAAAAATACTAAAAACGGAGTTTAACGTGTATTTTAAATGGTGAAAGTGTAATATGACGTCACATAACATATCGAGAGGGCTATCACCCTCTTTGTCTAATGGGGAATTTCAATCATTCATATCTCGCTTATTTTTAAAGTTATTTAAAAAGTAATTTTACCTTGATATTTGTCAAGTAAACATGCTTCGATTCAAGTGAAAAAAAATTTTCATGCATATTCCCTATTGATAAACTGCCACTGTTAGTTATCGAACCAGCAACTTCCCAGTTCTGAGCGAAGCTCCATTTACAGCTTGACCATTCGGACTGATTACCAATTGACTTATTGTATTTTATCGAATACAACAAGCTTTGACGCATTAAATTTTCACAACAAGCCTTGGATAGTTATTATTATTTATTATGTTTGTAAACACAAAAAGCTCTAATAAAAAAATAAAAATAAATCGATGTAACAAAAAAAAAAATTTATTTTAATGGTCTTAGGCACATGTTGACAAAATATGTATGAGTATTTTTTTTCGTTTTCTGTAGGGTATGCAGAAAATGTTTTGTAGTATTTTTTCCTGTACGCACAATATTCCTGTAAACAAATTTATAGTATCATCCCTATAAACTTTAAGTGTACAAACTATAATATACACACCACTTATATGATAAAAAGAATACATATATATGTTTATATATGGGCACATCTTTTACATTTTGTGACATACATAATACATTTCAATGTGTTTGACTATTAAGTGGAAGAATGTAGTTCAATATTGGTATATTAGTTTTAGTCTAGATATAGTTTAAATTAATTTTTTTTAATATATCAATTATCCTGTATTTACAACAGACAATGTCATTTATACAGTTGGACTCATAAAATAATAATGTATACATAGGTGGGAAAACTTTGGTGAGCAGAGTAAATTCATGGTTACCTACCAATTATTATTATTTTCTATTTTTAATTAAAACATTTTCTGAAAAAAATATAATAATACCAACTCTATTTTATGGTCACTATTATTCAAAGTATACAATACATACAATACATTGAATACATACTCTAAAATTTTGGGCTGGTAATTTGGGTAAAATGTACCTTTTTAATATATTTGGGTATGAATAAAATATAAATGTTATATAAATTATAAAATATAAATCTTTTGATCTTTTCGTTTACCGCTTGACAATTGTAAACCGCTTGTAAATTTTTTGATGATTAAGCTTTAGTTTAGATTTTAGAATTAAATTTTTGGAACTTCCGAATAATTTGCCTAAACTATTCATATCGGAGAACTAATAAACAATTATTTACTTGATTTAATTATTTTTTCTTAGTAGGGGGTATAGTGTCATGTAAATTTGATGACACTGGATACAATAAAGATGCCAATGATAAAGCTGGGTGGGGCGGGGGTTGGTTGGTTTGGTAATTTGTTACTAATTTCTAAATGGTTAAATTTTACATAAAGTGGGAATACATATAGTTGTTGTTGTTGTTGTAATTATTGTTATTGCTATCATCATTATTGTTATTATTATTATTATTATTGTTATTATTATTATTATGTTTTTTGGTGTATCTCTCCATATTGTAAAAGATATTTCTTAAACAAATATTTTATAAAACTATTTCTAAATTGATTGAATAAATTATTCGGCAATCATCGACAGAACAACCTGTATTGAAACATCGTTCCATCTTACCTCAAAACATACCTTTTTTACTTACTGTCACACAACATATAGAGAGCCGTTCGGCTCCGGAGAGCTGTCTGTGTCCACCTCTTCATTATATATCTTCATTATATTTAATTTGTTTGATAAACTCGAGTATTCTTGTGGTGTTCTCGGTAGTGTCGCTCAGAATGTCCTTGATGTGACCTATTATGTTGTTTGCTATTCTATGGTTGGTGAATTTTTTGCAACAAGTAGTCAAAATGTGCTCAACGGTGAGGGGTTCACCACAACATAATATAGGATATAGGATTTGGACCTCTTAATAGCAGATACTCATGTGTTATTTTTGTGTGTCCAAGTCTCAGTTGGGTCAGTATTATTTGATCTTGTCGGTCCAGTTGTGTTGAGGTTTAAATTAATTTAATCACCGTATTAATATGAAAAAATTTTTATTTTATTTTATTTAAAATAATTTGGCAAGGGCCATTAAGCCATTAAAAGCCATTAACAATATGGTATTACAATACATTAAATAAAAATATTTTATAAAATATTCGAGAAAATTAAAAAATTAAAATAAACAATTATTTCTTCTGAAAAATAAAATAAAATTCAAAAAATAAATGAGGACGATACTTAAGTCAATGTTAAAATCCAAATTTATTTCTACGATTTTATTAATAGTTCCGATGACTGTCCAATTGGCCGAGTGGTCTAAGGCGTATGTCTGAGACGTTGTGCCTACTAGAAACTGGGAGGTTATGGGTTCGAATCCCGATATCGGCAGTTTGTCAATTATTAAGAAAAACAAAAGGGGCGGTTATTGACTAAACTGTCGGCGTATGGACTAGAATGAAGTTACCGGCGTTGCTTGAGAAGGTTTTCTATAGTTTCCTTCACGAGCTCCAGATGAATATCGGCATAGTTCCTATCAGAGTCGGTTGCAGCCGTACATCCTACTAATTCCTAGTCTATACACAAAATTCCTTCCACTCCACTCACATCCTAGGCATCACAATAGACCTTATGGTCGATATATCTATCTAATAGTTCCGATAATATAATATATTCGATTTTAAAATTAACAAAAGGGGGAGAGTGCTTTGTTTTGAAAATTTCTTTATGAAGACTAATATGGTTTAATTTAATTTTGTCCTTTTTTTAAAATAAACAACTTTTGTTATAAACTTTTTTACATAAATTTAGGATATACCGGGTATTTAAGCAATTTACTCTGTTATTTGTTATTTTCTCTTCTTTTTTATAAAATAAATGTTTTCTTATCTGATTTCTAAAATGAACACCAATTGGCAGCCAAAATGATCTAACCAACCACGTTTTCCTGATTTATATTTTAAAACCTTGAAATTAAATTATGAAAGTTATATTAACTTTTAAACTCTGGATATGTTACACATTTTCAAATTTTTTTGTTATCCACTTTTTAAAGGGAAAAAAGAATAATGGTGAGAGTTTGTTGGCTCTCTGGCTGTGTACGCACTGTTCCTTCTTTGTGTACGACGCTTTATACGAAATTTTTTATTAATTATTTTTGTCTATAGTCAGATCACTATCGATCATAACACAAAATCTGAAAATTTATACAAAATTCAATGTTCGGTTTTTGATAATGCTCTTGCAACATTTTTATTATACGAATAAGCTAAATAACATCCGGTCATACATTTCTATATATTTTTCGTCTCGAAAATATTTCTATATTACCACGAAATAGAGATAAAGTTGTAGACGTAGGAAGTTAGTATAATAACGATGATGCACATCTTCTTCAGCACGTTATGAGATGCAACAGTATCATACCATCGCCAGGAAGTCATCTCTAATCACTTCAAAGCATCACTACAATATATATATATATATATACTATATAGATATATAACATTAAAAATATGAAAAAAAAAACTTGTAAGCACAGAATTGTAAGCAAGAGCTGTACCGCTTTTAACAAATTAAAAAATATCATCGTACCGTCGTTGTATCCATTGCAGACAGTTGCAATTATATTTACAACTTACATGAAAAAAGGATTATTTTTCTCTAGTCATACTTTTTTTTTAAATTCGAATACATAAAAATATTCTATACATCTCTCACAATTAAATAAATCATCACACGACCTGTATATGAAGACAGAAATTTCAGACTTGAATATTGAAAGCAAATTTGGTTTAAATATTTCCAAATACGAGAGAAATTATTTAAAAAACTTTTCTAAACAAAGGCTTTCTTGTACACTAAAAATTAGAAACTAATTTTTTCTCAGTGTAAAACGAATACCCTCATAGGACCCTCACAAAATATTAATATTGCTGTTCTGACAAAGTTTGAAAATTATAGGGATCAGCTTATTACAATCACTTTAAAAATAATTATTTTCTACATTTTAGGGCAATTTGGTTTGAAACGAAAATCATTGTATTTAAAAGTTATTTCTTTAAATTAATTAATTTTTAAAGTAGGGCTTAAAAGGATATCGACTTCTCGATATTTATCCATGCTTTCACCATATTTCTTTTTTGGGGAGTATCATCGAAGTTCATGATGGATTCAAGTCGATGCTACTAAATTATTTTTGTTGTTGCAAACTTCAGCAAAAATCAATACGACTATTATAGAAGTGAAATACTAAATATGTTCCATAAAGATCGCAATTTCAAAACCATAATTTTCTCTACCTGTCACCTACCAAAGAATTTTAAACACCCGTATTTAAGTACAATGATCCACAAAAGTAGCGCTCAGTTTTTAAAATATATTGGTTGATGTATTTTGGTTGATGTATGAACATTATTCTTTCAGTTTTTGGAAAAATGTTTCGAATAAAAGTTTTGCAGTGTTTATAATGTACAACTTTTAACCGAATCATTTCTTCGAAAACCAAATAAAGAAGGAACAAAAAAAAACAAGATTAGTCAAAAATTTTTGAAAAATGAGCGTTATTTCTGCATCCCATAGTACCTTAATAAACCTTATTCTAATAAAAGGAGGAAAGCCACTAAATTTAAAATAAAATAAAATTATTAAGGAAAATAGGGGGTAAGTTTAATATGAAAGAGAAATTTTGGTCGAATTCTTTGGTCGAACGCGCAGTAAAAGACCAATGAACAATTAATATTTTTTTGTTACCTGAATAAACCTTTACCATTCTAATAGAAGAAGATATCAACTAAATTTAAAATAAATAAAAACTATTAAGGAAGATAGGGGCTATGTTTAATATGAAAGAATAATTTTGGTAGAATTTTTCAATGTGCAGAAAAAGACCAATGAAAAATTAATATTATTTTGGTATCTTAAGACCATATTGTTTATTTTCCTGTATAAAATTGGAACCAATTGAAACATTCGATGGATTACTATATGTAATATTATATAGGTATATGCATGTATATTCGGTACTATTGCAAATATATAGCATTTGAGTGTACCGTAAGGGAAAATTAAACATTGAATTTGACATGAATATCATGGTCTAAGATCCGACATTAGAAAAATCGCGCTTTTAACCGCTCAACGGTCATATAGCACTTTTATACACTATATATTTGTGTTAAAAATGAAAATAACAGTTCACGCATTGATAATTAACACCAAGTATTTACAATGTATTTAATCAATTAATTCTATCGCTTTTTCGGCTTTACTTTTGCTAAAACTTTTATGGATATCTAACGTATATATTTCATTCTTTTCAGTAGAAATTTCGTTCAAATTAAATAAAAATAAATATTAAATAAATAAATATTAAATTATTTATTTATCATTTAAAAATCATATATGTAAAAAATATAATAAATACAATTGAAAACTTTATTTAAATCAACAACAAACAAACAAATTTAAAAATAGTAACTTTGAGATATGATGGTTACACAACTTTTGAATATTAAGTTTTTTTTTCAAATTCATTCATTAATATTCAATTTACACAAACATTTAAATAATCCGGATACTTATCTAAATAAATTCCTATAAATAATAATAAAGTCGTAAAATAGGATTAAAATAAATTACAACAACAACAAAAATGAAAAATAAAAAGGATTTACAATTTCATACCCATATTTCAAATACTTACCATATACAGTTGTCGACAAGTCCTTGAGTGCATAGTTTTATATTTAACTATGCACTTCAATTGTGAGATATGAATACAGTACTTATATACAGTTACCTCTATATACAGGTATAAATGTTGTTGTGGTCTAAGATCCGGCATTAGAAAAATCTTCCCTCATCTGTTAATTGAATGAAATAATGTTTAAAAGGCAGATTACAATATTATAAATGTATGAGTGCAATGTCTGCCACCGTAGTCCTGCTGGTTATTAAGATTAATTAATTAATTAACTTATATGATATATTGTCTTTGTTTGTTTCTCGAACAAATATAATTGCCCCTCTCTCTTATTTCATTCAATTAACAGATGAGGGAAGATTTTTCTAATGCCGGATCTTAGACCACAACAACATTTATACCTGTATATAGAGGTAACTGTATATAAGTACTGTATTCATATCTCACAATTGAAGTGCATAGTTAAATATAAAACTATGCACTCAAGGACTTGTCGACAACTGTATATGGTAAGTATTTGAAATATGGGTATGAAATTGTAAATCCTTTTTATTTTTCATTTTTGTTGTTGTTGTAATTTATTTTAATCCTATTTTACGACTTTATTATTATTTATAGGAATTTATTTAGATAAGTATCCGGATTATTTAAATGTTTGTGTAAATTGAATATTAATGAATGAATTTGAAAAAAAAACTTAATATTCAAAAGTTGTGTAACCATCATATCTCAAAGTTACTATTTTTAAATTTGTTTGTTTGTTGTTGATTCAAATAAAGTTTTCAATTGTATTTATTATATTTTTTACATATATGATTTTTAAATGATAAATAAATAATTTAATATTTATTTATTTAATATTTATTTTTATTTAATTTGAACGAAATTTCTACTGAAAAGAATGAAATATATACGTTAGATATCCATAAAAGTTTTAGCAAAAGTAAAGCCGAAAAAGCGATAGAATTAATTGATTAAATACATTGTAAATACTTGGTGTTAATTATCAATGCGTGAACTGTTATTTTCATTTTTAACACAAATATATAGTGTATAAAAGTGCTATATGACCGTTGAGCGGTTAAAAGCGCTCTGCTCGGAGGTGGGATGTTGCTGGTTCGATTACCAACGGCGACAGTTTGTTAATAAAATTAATTTACAACCCAAAAAAATTACAAGGACGGTTAATTGGCTAAACTGTCGGCGTATGGACAAGAAAGTAACCAGTTTTGCTTGTGAAGGATTTTAGCAGACAAATAAACTCCAGACAAATATCGGCATAGTGTTTATAAAAGTCAGCGGCCAATTCCTAATCTACATACAAATACCTTGCCCGTTTAGGGTAGGTCTAGAAAGATTCTCACCGCTTCTACTACTAACGTGTTATATATTTATATGATTTTGTAATCAAGAGTAATTACAGACGTTTATATATTTCATTTAAACTTTAAATATATAAACATAAATATTTGACAAATATTTCGTAAAATTTATATTTCAAAATTTTCAAAATTCAGTCATTGGAACCTCATTTCCTGTGACTCCTCTGAATAAAGTTCCTTTGGCGTAGTCAGAACCACCAATGATAGATTCATCTGAGATTAAAAAACTTAATTCTTTCTATAAGTAGATATATATATCTACTCCTGCTTCGACGAAGAAGAATAAAATGAAAATTTTAATTTGTTTTTGGTATAATTTGCACCACGTATTGAAGAAGTGTGCAATATTTGAACAATATCGGTTCATTATTTTTTGAGAAATCATGTCAACCGACTTAAAAATAGAATTTTGAGAAAAATGCGATTAAATTTTTCAGTTGAAATAGCTAAGCAGCTGCCGCAGTATACTTCCTAAGGAGATAGAATCTTCTAGAATTTTACTCTAATTGACTTAAAACTTTTGGAGAATATTCTAGACATATTGTACTGTTTAATAAGACAATTAAAAAAAGTCGATTTTTTTAAATTTTCAAACCCATGTAACCCCTTAATAATAAATAAAAATATTAAATTGAATAAAAAAAAACGTTTGGTATATAAATTAGGTGAAATGATCTAATTCTTCAGCGTTAATATTATTTATTCTTTAATACAACATTTAATTAACAAACATTTCAATTAAGACCTGAAAATCTAAACTAAAAAAAAAACTATTAAGAAATTTGTGTAAAGGAAATAATCATTTCAATTTTCATTTTATGAGTTAGAGTTCTTATGCAATGAGCTATTATTCTTTTTCTCGTATTCATCTAAAAGCGTCAGAAGTGTTTGTATAGAGACTATTTTCTTATGTAATAGTAATTTGGACTTTTATGATTCCAAAGTTATTGCATTCCTAGTCAATATTATATTATTAACCCGACTTCAAAAAGGAGGATGGTTCTAAATTCGTCGCAATTTTTTTAAATTTTTTTTATTTATTTTATTTTATTTATTTTTTTTTATGTGTGACACCTCAGAACTCCGTTATTTATGAACCGATTTTGAATTTTTTTTTGTTTTAAAGGGTTTGGTTTCCCATTGGTCCCATTGTCACCAAATCGCATTCTGATGAGAGGATTCCCGGGAAATCGAGGATAATCCTCATTTTATATGTGATAACCGATTTCTGCGAAATTTTATTTTTTTTTTGAAAGGATATACTCATAATGGGAAATCATTCATAATGGGACAATAAGAAAATTTTTTTAAAAACCAACTTAAAAAAAATTTTTAACAAAAAAAAAACCGACCCCAAAAAAAAAAAACTTTTACAAAAAAAAAAAACAAAATGCTTGTAAAAAAAACTGAAAATAAAAACTGAAAATCTGTTATAAAAAAATGCACTTAAAATTAAAAACAAAAAAAAAACGGATAAAAAAAAAGTGTTATAAAAAAATGCACTAAAAATTAGTTGGTCGTTTAGTAGGTCTACCCATATTTAGACAAATAAAATCAGTTAAAGAACTTCAAAGTCACTACAAAGCGAGAAATAAAACCTATTTTGACAAAATGGAAACGCGACTTCAAAAATCAAATATTCTATAACAAAAAATGCACTAAAAAGTAAAAATATAATTGCATATTCTTGTGCTAATTTTAGTTCACCTAGGCAAAAATTTTTAAATATATATGTACAATTATTGTTATTTTTGGAGGCGGTGTCCAAAAGTTATGTGAATTTCTCTATGCTGACACCGACTCCAAAAATAACAATAATTGTACATATATATTTAAAAAATTTTGCTTAGGTGAAACTAAAATTGGCACAAGAATATGCAATTATTTTTTAACTTTTTAGTGCATTATTTGTTATAGAATATTTGATTTTTGAAGTCGGGTTTCCATTTTGTCAAAATAGGTTTTATATGTTATATTAAAGTAATAAAATTGTATTTCCTAACAACATAGCGGAATAAGCAGAAATTAAATAATCTTCTTTTTTTTTATAAAATAATACAATATTCTACACTTTTTGTTATATATTATGTATATGTTTGACGGAACAATAACTGGAATAATATTAATATTGTTTGTTGTTGCTGTTGCTGTATAAAATGAAAGAAAAATTTACTTATTAATTATATTTTTATTATAAATAAAAATTGTTTATATATTTACTTAATACTAGTTTTTTTTACCCAACAACACTGACTAAAAAATAAAATGCTCGTTTGTTATATTAAATACATGTGTACAATATGTACTAAGATGTTAGGTATACTAAAAGTTTCTTCAGAATATTTCTATGTATACCAAGCAAGTAATTAAGAAACGAAAAAGCATATACTTTAGCAAAGAAAGGATTAGGTATAACCTTCATTGGCTCAGAGCCTATCTTAGGAATTCAAAGGACTGCATGTAAACAGGTGATCAACGAGTGGTCAAATGCTAAACGCTGTAATCACTGGGAAAAAGTACCGCTGCAAGAGCTCGGGAAGGTACTGCTTCAGAATGCAACAAAGAAGCTATCTCTCGATGCACTGAAGCTGAAAAGGATGCAACTGCGGAGTGTTACCGGATTCCTTGCGGAAGCATCTGCACACAATGGGACTCCAAAACAGGTCCATTGTGTGCAGGTTGTGTGGCGAGGAGGAAGAAACATCCCGCCACATTATCTTTGACTGCAAACCTTTAGGTTACAGCAGACACAGGATATTCAATGCATCTCACCCCGAATATATGTACCTCCAGGAAAACCGGATAGGCAAGCTCCTGACTATTGCCAACATATGGAAGAAGCGAATCTCGTCGGAAAGAAGTAGAAGGGGGAGTACAATGGACCATAAGGTCGAAGTGAAATACTTTTAAGACCCCAAGATGAATCGATCAATCAATTAATCAAGCAAATAATTAGTGTTACTTACATTCTTGGGCATCAAGTGCTTGGTATGCAAAAAACATACACATCTAGGATGGGAATTGAAATCACGGCATTCTCTGGCATTCTAAACCAACGCTCTGATCAGCCTCTATGCTACCTGTGATGTTATAGCGATCGTTAAAATAGGCTCAGAATGATGTCAAAAAAATAAAGTATTTTCCACAGTTTTTTATAAATACGTCGAAATTAATTAAAATTTCAAAACACTCGTTTAGGGAAGCTACTTTTAATTGTTACATCTGGCAGCATTCTGGACCTATATTGACCTATATTGACTGTTATTCTGTTTGAAATTAGTGGAAACACACAGTATCGAAGAAAGAGTTAGTTAAAAAAATCTCCGTACAACATTTTAAATCTTTTTCCATTTGTTATTACAATGTTATTTCCATATATGTTGACTTGGCCTCCCACCTATATAATGAAGTTTTATACACAGATAATAAAAGTGTACACGTAATATTATATCAGTGGCAACAAATCAGTGGATTGACTGTATGTTTTGTCTTATTTATGATATTTTTTTTTGTTGTTGTTGTTATTCCTGAATGTTAATACTTGCAATAATTAACCCTACGAAGTTTGTACCTTTCTCATTTGTATCTATAACTAACAATGATAACTGTCTATTGTAAAGGATGTTTTGTTAAGAGGTTCACAACTTTGAGTTGGTAACACTGCTTTATATGACAACCGATTTAACAGCGGATAGCTGCTTTTTGTTGAGTTTAGTTTGCCATTTCATCATGGATAGACTTACACCAGAGCAACGCTTGCAAATTGTTGAAATTTTCATAATTTTCATTTATTCATAATTGCAAAGTGTTGAAATTTTCCATAATTTCACGTAATGGTCCTGTTAATTGGCCACCAAAATCGTATGATTTAATCCCATTGGATTATTTTCTTTGGGGTTATGTAAAGTCACATATCTTCGCCGTTAAATCAGAGACAAGTGAACAACTGGAAATCAGCATTCGACCAGTTATTGGCAAAATACGGCCGCAAATGTTGCGAAAAGTGTGTGGAAATTGGAGTTTCACACACTTTTGGAGTGGAAATTAGATTTAGAAGACTTTGTTTATATTTTAAACATGACCCACAATGGTTTAACTACTTAGTTTGAAATTTCTTAAATTTTTTTCTTCAGCAGCTATAGTTCAATTTCATGATAAATGTTCGATTAAACAGATATTCCTTATCTACTACGTGTTAAATGCCAATTTCTAGGAAAGTGGAAATTAATTTATATTGTGTATTTACTATTGATTAATAACATATTAAAAATTATGCTCGTTGTATTTAGTTTGCTGTAATGCACATATAACTTTAAATGGGCCATTATATCGTTTTCGTGGACTTAATTTTCTGATTCATCTTGTAATATATACAATATATTAGTTATGCGGTGGTTAGTCCTATATGTTTAATACATATTATATATGACTAAAGGAAAAATTTTAATATATTTAAATTAAATTTATACTTAGACAAAGTACAAAATTCCATTCACTTTAAAACACATAATAGTGTTCATTTTCTTTATTTGTTGATATAATCGCCACTTAAATAATAAATATTTCAGATATCTGTACATTAATTTACGATTTGCATTCTCTTTTTGATTAGTGATCAAATCAAATACAAAATGATTTTGTTTTCAAAATATGTATAACAAACTATACGAATCGAATATAATTATGATTCCCGTATGTTTTTTCTTTCAACTATAAACAATTCTATCTAGGTTACGAAGATAAATTGATTGTTTAATAATTGTAGTGTAAACAAAAATCGTTATTTAATAACATCCACATTATGAAGTTTGCCTTCTATGTATTATGAGTTCCAATGTGATAACGAGAAGGGCTGGCCTAGATAGATTGTGGAGGCTACCCTGGACGGGCAAGTATAGCCGGTTACTTCGTTCATGTACATACGCCGACAGTTAAGTCAATTAAACGCCCCTTATTTTTCTTAATTATTGACAAACTGCCGATGTCGGGATTCGAACTTATAACCTCTTAGTTTCCAAGTAGGCATACTGCGCAGACATAACGCCTTAGACTGCTTGGACTGGTAGAGCTGGCCTATCTCTTGCTACTAATTAATAAATCATTTGGAGCTGTTCAAGATGGCAAAACATTTTTAAGGCCAATAGATATTAATTCCAACAGATCATCAAAGAATGACTAACTCATAAGAGTGAGTAGGAGCTAAGTAACTATAGAGCAGGTGTGTTATCACTCCATTTTTCGTATTTCCCACCAGTCGTTCCAGCAGTAGTTGTGGTACACTGACAGTTCCATACGTTGTGCATATTTTCCGGTCGTTCTCTGTAATGCACTCTGGTCAGATCTGTCTGGTAGTATGTTCCACCATATATTGACCTTGCCTAATATAGTTTCATTTAGGAGCAGCTTGCAGCTCGCAAAGGGTACATTTAATCCGATAGCTTTGTGCCAATTCTCTACGGTTTTGAAAACGTACGGGTTGTGGACAACAAACATATAATCTTGGTCGGATCAGTGCTTTATTTCTCAGCCACCGAGTGCTTTACAAATAGACGGCATACAATTCTTCACTCTTTTGAGGTCGATGTATTGTTACTTTGTTTTTTTACTATATATTTTGACTGTTTTTGAAAACTTGCGTGTACCAGTCTATTGGTTGTATGGCTGCCTATACGGTTAGGTTATACTAATGCAGATGACTTACTTAGTCTATGTCTGAACATAGGTAACATTTTCGGACACCAAATGTTATCTATGTTCAGATATATTACGTAATATTGAAGTAAGTAAATGACAGTCACCTCCATTAGTATGGCAAAGGATATATAGACGCAAATTTACAAAAACCATTAAAATATATACGAGGTTATTGTAATAGATCCGATTTTTCTAACTAAAAATTTCGACATTTCTCCACGTTTCGCGGTCCCTAGAGTCCGGCTCCAACGCCTTTAGAGAGATGTCTGCTCGTTCACACGTTCGTGAACTTCTATTCGTCTCGCATATCTTAAGAACAAATAATGACATCGACTTCAGATCAAATTCATTCGACGCATAATTGCATAGTATACACCTGAAAAAATTTGCAAAAATTTGGTTCAAGGATTTTTTTTTAAACAAAAAAAAAATTGATGTAAAATGTTTTTCGTCTCGCATATCTCAAAATCAAATAATAAAATTGACCCCGGACCCTTTTATTCGCCGCCAAATTTGCATAATAAACATCTAATAAAGTTTGCAAGAAATTTGATTTTTACGGTTTTTATTTAATTACAAAAAAACTACCAAAAAATAATTGTTCAATACTTCAATTAAGGTAGTTCGGTCACGCTAGCAAAATGTTAAAAAATTTTCCAAACCTAAAATATAAGTCATGAAACGTTCACATGATGCACATACTGTTGAAATATGAAGACAATTGAGCACTTCTAAACTGAGACAATTGCATTTAAAAATAACATAAAATAAATTTAAAATACTACGTATAACATGTTCATAAAAAATGAATCTGTAGAAACATTCTAAGTGTTTACGTATGTAATATTATATGTATATTCAGTAACATATACGCTTAGAATATGATTTACTTGTTCAAATATATTGAATGAGAGTGAACGTATAACATGTAGTAAGCTAAAACTTTGTGACTGTACTATAGGGAAAGAACTACCTTAATTAATGTAAAGATGAAATCAAGATATTTCAAACGAGTATGAATGTAGGTATAACAGTCATGAATCTGAAGAACACTGATCTCTAGGTATTCAAGGGCACCAAATGGGAAGGTGTCAGTGTGGGTAAACCAACCGTACCTCTTTTTAAAGTGTATATTCAGAGGTGCAAATATAATTGCCCACATGATTTGTTATTTATCCATATCAGAATTCAAAGTTGTACTATTCTTTGTTGTACTATCTATTTATTTTTGTTTTGTTTAAATTTTATTCTTCGATAGATTATATGTTATAAAGGTTATGTGATTTACGTTGAACTAATATCAATGAATGAATGCTATACGATAGATAGACAGATAGATAGATGTTTTATTTGTAATCTGAAACTTATTATAAAACACATACTTATACATTACAGATATCATGTAGTTGTTATATTTACAGTTGTATAATATTTCACAATAACATCAGATATTATAGATATAGAGAGTACAAAATAATATAATGTCACTACTTCACAATAAAAAGCATCGTCACCTTCTTCTGCTTCTTCTTTAGCTTCTTCGTAGATTAAATGCATACACATATTGTGTTGTTGTGAGTAGATATATAGCAGATATTATTGGTATGATGTATTATATTACATCTTAAATTGTATTTGGTTGATATATGAAAAAAAATAATATTTGTATGTAAAAAAATTAATTAGAGTTTAATTTAAAAAAAATTGTGTGTTTAGTTTTAAAAAAAAAGACTAAACACTTTATAGAAAATAATTGAATTATCAATTATTTTCATAAGTATGAAATTAAGTTAATTTAGTAATTTTAATTAAAAGAGTTATTATGATGTATTTTTTAAAAAAAAAATAATGAAAACTAAATATACGGTACTTTAGAAAAAAAATCCAAAGCAGAGTATTGTATGTGGAATTATGAAAATTGGAAAACGATCGGTGCTAACGCCATACACGTAAATATAAAAAAAAATAACACGTTGAACCGAAAGTCTTTCAATAAAAGCTGGGCCCATTAAAAAAGATAATATTGAGGTAGTAAGATCTTTACTATCCAGTAAGTGTCTAAGTTATCGACAAGTGATTCGAATCTGAAAAAAATAAAAGGTACAAAAAAGGGAACAAAACAAAATATATGTTAAAATAAAATATATTTGAAATAAATAATTTTTAATTGATAGTATAACTATCCTTAAAAATATTAACTTTGGTTGTACAAGTTATGAAAACTGAGATTACATGAATATGTGCTAAATTGAACTGTAGTAAAAGAAATATTGTGTATATAAAAAAAAGACACTACAGTAAAAAAAAAATATGTTCAAATATGTCTGATTTGCAAAAATATATATATGGATTACAAATTTAATTCAGATACATAGTTGTATATATAAAGAGACATTACGCTTCTGTAAAGAAAAAATACACGGCCAAAAAAAACCAAGCGTATACAAACAATATAGTTATAAATTGAAAAGTCAATGCATATTCACATAAAATATAAATTGTACAGCAAAAGTGTGTATAGAATGTGTATTGAATTGTTACAAGTTTGAGAGACCACAAGTTTCGGAATAGTGAATTAAATAAATTATACAAAAAAAAAAATATACTTAGATACAATCAGATAGAAACCATTAATTCGCCCATTCGATACTTCAGCACAATCCATAAAAAATATTCAATTTGTAAATTGAAGAAATAAAAATTTTAAATACCATCTGATTAATTCATGTGAATCAACTAATTTTAGTAACTGTCTTCTTTTTGTAACTCACAGAGAGAAGTAATTTTTGTAACTCCCAGAGAGAAATACTCTTTGTAACTATTTTTTTGTGACTCTACTGAGCCAACTAATTTTTGTAACTGACTTGAAATATGTGCTGAAATATTGAAGTAAGCTTGGATATACGCAAGTCATTTCTGATCTAAGTAAATGTTTGTTGAAATTATGTAAATTCTCAACTAGCATAAACCAATAATTATATAAATTTTTTGAATAATAAAAATATGAAAAAATATCAATACTAAATTTTAAACAGTGGAGTAGTAAAAAAAAAATTATTCTCCAATACTAAATTTTAAACAGTGGAGTAGTAAAAAAAAATATTCTCCACTCCAGGGGGCCAAAAAAATTAGCGACATGCTAATTGGAAAATATTAAAGCAAGAATGACATGAATAGATGAATGAAAAATCTTACAAATGTGGATTAGACGTGAAGATTTAAATACATTTAGATGTTTAATTAGGATGCAGTAACGTTACCATTCCCTTGATATCCTCTGAGATAGTATGGCCGAATGTTGTATATCGACATGCCGAAGGTTTTCTTATTAGATTTTGGAGCTTTTAGCCTAACTGAAGTTGGTGTAGTGAACTTTATTATCTTGTACGGTCCATTGAATTTTGAAGCGAATTTAGGTGCGATATTCTTGTTCATATTCGGGGCCAAGTTTTTAACCATGACCAATTGACCCACTTTATATTTAGACAGCGTTGGTTTATTTAAAGTTTGGTTGACTCGTTGTTGGTGAGCAATCTTTAACGCATCTTGTATATGTGCTTGAGATGGTTTAGCAGAACTCGTGATTAACTCAGTTAATTCGTTTATAATCACAAACGGCGTCATTAACTTTCTACCAAAATAAACTTCAGCTGGTGTTGAGTCGATTGTACTTTTGTAGGAGTTGTTGTAATTGAAAATTACAAAGCTCAAAAATTTTGACCAATTTTTATGGTCTACAGAATATTCTTTGAGAATGCATCCTAAATTATATTTTATCTGTCGATTGAGGCACTCGCTCTTGTTCGAAGATGGTGTATAGCTCGAACAGTAGGCAGCTCTAATACCATTATTAAATAAGAAGGTTTTCCACTTGATCGACGCAAAGGCTGGTCCGTTGTTGGCTACAACAACCGTCGGATATCCGTTTTGCAGGAAAATCTTCTGTATCAGTGAAATGGCAACGTCACTGGTCTGCCTTTTACATGGAAAGGCGAAAGCAAATTTTGAAAATCCATCTACAATAGAAAAAATATATTTAAAACCTTCACTTGATCTAATAATAGGACCGATAAAGTCGACGTACAAAGTATGTAGGGTATACTCCGGCACAGAACTACTCAACTGAACCTTATCGTTACGTGTATATGGCCTTATAGCCTGGCACACTTTACAGGTTCTGACATAGTCCCTTACTTTTGCATAGAGGTTTTTGTAGTAAAAAATTTTACTAATTTCACGGAATGTTTTAATTACTGAATTATGCGCAGCATATTTAGAATCATGATAATATCGAAGAACATAGTCGAGTAAATTATCAGGTAAAAATATACGTTTTAGTCGATTCCTTCCGACGAACTTATAAATTAACTCATCCTTTATGCAAAAATTAGGGACATTCATCTGAGCCTTAAGGTTTTGATAAATGATTTTACATTCGGGAGAGTTACGTTGCTCGCTTTTAACAGAAAGGTAATCAAAATTTGTATTAGCTAAAACGTTAATAAAGTTCAGTTGCGCATTGTTCCTGATTTCTTCATTCACCGATTCTAAGTCAGTTTGATCCAAAGTATTGGTTATCTTTTTTAAAAGGTTTGCATAACCTGGATCATTGCTATGCAACTCTTTAACTTTAATAAAATTTTTGCCTGAATTTTGATTTGAATCAGAAAATTTGTTCACTAATATATGGTCAGTTTCGTATAACCTAGATAGAAAATCGGCCATATTGTTCAATTTGCCCTTAATATGTTCCGGGGTAAAGTCATATCTCGAAATTTTAAGGATCCACCTAGATAATTTATTAAATTTATTGGGGGTATTAAAAATCCAAAATAACGACCTGCAGTCAGTCTGTAGAGTAAACTTGCGGTCGGTTAAAAAATCTTTAAATTTATCTAGGGCCGTCACTACTGCGAGAAGTTCTAATTCATGACTGTTATATTTTAATTCGGCTGGATTCAATTTTCGAGAACAGTACATAATGGGGTGCAAACCGTCATCATATTTTTGAAGTAATACCGCGCCCAGACCTGTAGCTGATCCGTCAGTTTGTAGCACAAAAGGTTTGACAAAATTAGGATGTTTTAAGACAGGCGCACTTACTAAAGATTTTTTTAAAGTAGAGATTGCATCAAGATGAACCTTAGTAATTTTGAACCTAACACCTTTCTTTTTTAAATCGTTTAACGGAGCTACAATCTGACTGAACATGGGAATATAGCGGGAGTAAAAAGCCGCAGCCCCAACTAGACGCATAACTTCTTTGACGTTTTTTGGAGTTGGCATGTCATTGATTGCTTGCACCTTAATAGGGTCTATAAAGCGTCCCTCAGCGGATATTACGCTACCCAACAAACGTACCCTCATATATCGAGCCTTAGAATACAAATTCGAGCAAAAATTATTCTCCATATTATTTTTTAGTAAAGAAAAAATTACTTATGACATATGTGTGGGTTTTTTTCTTCTCAAAAATTAAACTTAAATTATATACTTTTTTTTACCCGGTAAATAAATAATATGTATGGGAATTGTTAAAAGGGTATGTCCTGGCTTTGTAAAGAGTCGAAAAATGGATTGTAGAAAAACAGTTTTGGTACAAATGAGTATAGGATTTCCGAATGTATATTTGCCTGCCCGTTTTTACATCCGTCAACAAAATAACCAACATATGAAGAGGAGATAGCAGGCTAAAGTTTTATGTATTTGTTGTAGACTAGACCTAAAACGTGACTTAAATTGTGCAATCGATCCATAACTGGTCTGTCTATGTGAACATAAGATCTCTATAATCACAAGATCTAGAACATTCAAATTTGAGATTGAAGTTTTGCATCCAAAGTCAGCATGTAAACAAGTGATATGGGTGGATAGACCAGCAAAGAAGACGAGCAGTCTAAGGCGTCATGTCTGCGCAGTATGCAGTACTTGGAAACTGGGAGGTTATGGGTTCGAATCCCGACATCGGCAGTTTGTCAATTATAAAAAAAAAGGGCGGTTGATTGACTAAACCGTCGGCGTATGGATATGAACGAAGTAACCGCCTATGCTTGAGAAGGTTTTCTGCAGTTTCCTTCACGAACTCCAGATGAATATCGGTATAGTTCCTATCATAGTCGGCTGCAGCCGCATATCCTACCAATTCCTAGTCTAATCACAAATTCCTTCCACTCTACTCACATCCTTACATCCAAAGGCATCACAATGGACCTTAGAGAGGTAGATTTTAAAGGCTGTCCTGAACGGGCTACACTTCGACCATAAGGTCCATTGACAATGGATCTTATGGTTGAAGTGTAGCCCGTCCAGGGTACCCTTTAGAATCTACCTCTACCCCTACGGGTGGATGAATGACACCGTGATCACTGGGAAAATATACCACAGAAAAAAGTCCAGAAAATACTGTTTCGGAATGCATCCAAGAGGCTAGATGTACTCATCCTTAGAGCAACTTCGAAAGGTAACCAGATTCATCACCGGACATTATCAACTGCGAAAGCATCTGCATACAATAGTTTCCATAACGGATTCATTATATGCAGACTGTGTGGCGAGGAGGAGGAAACATCCAGCCACATCATCTCTTATTGCGAATCTCTCGGTCAAAGCAGATACAAGATATTCGATGCATCTTACCCCGAATGTATATGAGCCTTCAAGAAAACCTGAATGACGTAAATATTTTCACACGGTTTTTTGAAAATGAATTCCAAATTTCTGAGAGTTGGTATTGGATGAAACCAGTGCCGTAACTAGAGCGGTGCCTAGGTACAGGGCGCAGACCATGGAGGGGTGCAGAAATAACCAAACCATGACCACAAATAATATAATCGTAGAAGTAATAGAAGTAAATTGCATTTAAAATATAAAAGACGATGAGATCGTTTGTAAATATTGACATTACGAGTTGCGACTGGCGTTCGGATTGCTAGTCTAGCTCACATGTTCCATTTTGGTAAATTACGGTTCTCCTTCTTTTTTGGCGGGTGTGCGACGTGTGCATGTGGGGCGCGACGCGCGGGACAGTGTAGCAGCAGTCATCACTATTTACTAATGTACTAATGTACTATGTACTAATCAGTATTTGGTGTCATTTGTGTATTGTATAACTGTGAGTTTTAGCAAATATTTTCGATTAAACATTTTTTCACCCAACTCATAAACGCAATTTATACATACTTCCTTATTCAAAACTCTACCAAGTACTCATAATTAAGTATACAAAAATGTAGTTTTTAAATGATAGATTTATTTTTATAAACGTAATCCATTTTATTGTCAGAACTGGGTAAGATTAGAAAATTTTTCAAGGACGCAGTTATAGAAGCTCGCAACGGGCACATACAAGGCTAATTACGGCACTGGATGAAACTTCAAATTCATTCCTTCCGATCGTAATAATTAAAACTATTCCATTTATGGACGAAATCCATTTTAATACATAAAAAACTGTATGCCCCAAAAATGATAATTAAAAATTGTGTCCGACATATGTACATGGTTAAAACCAATTTAATTTAATTACATAAAATATCTATGGATAAGGAAGGCCTTTGAATGTTATTTATGCTATGAAGCACAAAGGTTCATTTTACATTCGAATAATAAAAAGTAATAATAAGATTTTCCTTTTTTTATTTGAAAAGTAAATATATCGTCGTTATAACCTGTTTAATGTTGTTATATTTGGGACTGTGTTACTGACTCACTGAATAATAAAATCTATTTAATACAAATCACCCTTATTTTTAATGACATCATAAACAATAAATAATAGCCATTGGACATTATATTTAAAATAAATAAACAATAAAAACTAGGAAATCAATAAATCGTATCAAATAATAGCATTTATATATTACCAAATATCCATATTATCTATATATTTGTCTTGAATATCCTTTGTCTGATGTCTTCTTATAACTCATATCTCAAAATCAAAACATCAGAAAATTTCAATTTTATTTTTATAACTCTTCGTTGTTTTTGGAGAACTCGAAAGGTTTCATTTTCATAATCAAATCACTAGGAAATTGCAATTTTACTTTGTTTAACTCTTCGTCGTTTTCGTAGAACTAGAAAGGTTTTATTTTTAGTATGGTAAATTCTACAATAAAGAGCTTTTGTAAAGTTTTCGAGGAAAATTCAACTTTTAGAGATTGAAAAGTGGGAGAAATATACGTTTTAGCAAACTGATGCTGGCATAATGGAACAATGTTAAATTGATATGGATACCAATTTAATATTTAATAGGCCATAGTAGTTTCGAAGGAAACGAAAAAGCAGATACCTTAACAAAGAAGGAAGTTGGATTGCCTTTCATGGGCCCAGATCCTATATTAGAAACTCCTTTAACATTATGTTAACAAGTGATCAACGAGTGGATTGATGTTAATCACCGTGATCACTGGGAAAATATACCGCAACAACAACTCGGGAAAATACTGTTCCAGAATGCACCCAATGGGCTATCTCTCGATACACACAACCAACTGGAACAGGATCCAACTTCGGAAGGTTATCGGATCCATCACCGGACATTATCACCTCCGAAGATCCGCACACAATTGGACTCCTCGATAGATCCATTATGTGCAGACTGTACGGCAAGGAGGAGGAAACATCCTGGCACATCATTTTTACATTCGAATCTCGCTGTTACAGCAGATACAAGATATTCGGTGGATCACACCTCGAATATGTACCTTCAGGAAAACCTGATAAGCTAACTCCTGCTAGTACTAAAATATGAGAGAAGCGAATCTCGTCATACTGAAGTGAATGAGGAGCACAATGGGCCGTCAAGTCGAAGTGCAAAACTTTTTCTAGCGCAAGATATATCTATCTATTATCTATCTGCGTCTTATCAAAAGCTAAACGAAAATTGTAAAATATAAATGATAAGTTTGTTAAAATTTGAAAAAACGACTACTTTTAATTTTTCAACTGGTTTTCAGCCTGGTTCGTATTATATATATTTCGTATGAAAGTTCTCCATATAATATTGACATTAAAATCAATAAATGACTGAATTATATATTTCCAGTGAAATTCAATATTAATGGTTAGGATTCACAAAACTCCAAATCTGGAGGCACAACAATAAGGTAAATTTGAATTCTAAAACATACGAAAATTATGTTACCTTGAAGATTTCCTGAATGGTCAAATTTATATACTTAATAGTCCAGTTAAGATCTACATCCGTGCTTGCAAAAGGTCCGGTCGTTCTGAATTTTTTATATGTTGTTAGGACCAAAACCAATATTAAAAAACCAGATTTGCAATTTCCAAAGTGTTGCGTACAGGTACCAGTCTGATCTCAAATGAAAGCTAATTAAATTTACTACAAGTTTATTACATATAATATTTGACGTGGGATGCGTATTTTAGAAGATATTTTACGAAATAAGTGACCATTTCGAAAAAATTTCACTTTTTGGAAAAAATGGCCTATTTTCTAAGAACTGTATCTGGGAAACCAATAGCTGTATAGAGCTAGTTTTGATCTTAAATTGTTGAAAATTTAGTCTACTTTAAAAGTGTATAGAATGACTATACCGGTCAGACCCTTCCTTCACTAAGATATTGTGCAAAAATTGAAAAAAGTCCGAAAATTTCATGGTTTTTTGGGTACACCACCGCTAGCACAACACTTTGGAAATTGCAAATCTGGTTTTTTAATATTGGTTTAGGTCCTAACAACATATAAAAAATTCAGAACGACCGGACCTTTTGCAAGCACGACCGCCTTTTCATGTTTAACTTTACTGAACTATAAGCGCATGTTTGAACCATCAAGAAAAACATAGATTTTGGTTTGACGGATAGATTTATTATAAATGAATTAGGAAAAGTTTTATACTTACGAATGAACTAATCCCGCCAAACCCTTAAAGCAGGAAGTGCTGTTTTTTATGGATTCAAACAGAATAGGTAAAAACAGAAACAAAATATAATCAAATAATTTCTAACAAAAAGAGTGAATCTGTAAATTTAAATACAGATCTCATGAACGAATTTTATTAAAAACAACCATCTTATCGCTACCTTTGTTTAAATTATTTTGTTCTTAAAACTTGTTAAATTATTATTAAAATATAAATATAAATTATCGATTTAATAAATTATATTTAAAGAAAATAGTCTAAAAATAAGACTATTCACAGAAATGAGGAAAGTTAGCAATAAGATGAATGCTTAGTAAGAAAATAACTAAAATAGAATTTGTTTGTTTTACAATAACACTAATCGACGAATTCGTCTGAGTACAAATAATTTACGATCAAAAATTCAATGAGATAATCGAAATAAACAATTGAATTACAAATTATTAAAATAAACAACGAATATTTATTGTTATTAAATTACAAACTATTTTCGATTTATTTATCACAAGCATAAATTTATTTTGATGCGTATTCTATTTTGGAATTTTAACAGTCCGCTAAAAGTCCGGATACAGTCCGCTTTTACCCTAACAAACTGTAACAAACTCTTTTATTTCTATGAACTACGAAGCAGACAATCGAAATAAATGAATGCGAAATAAAAATATCTATAAACTCTTTATTTCCCCGAATGTAACAGTTAATATTTGAATTACTTTGATGTTTTCGATTCTCTTTACAAATTATTTGTAAACAATGTACAGACGCACACATTTTCAAAACACTTTTCCGAACAAAATCATTGTTTTAAACAGACAATATAAAGAATAATGTAATAGCAATAAATCAATTGACGAAAATTATATATATACGTTATCGAATAACTTAGAACCGGTATTGTTTCATACATATATACTTCAATTATTTCTAATATATTGATAAAAATAAAAACTTTTTTAATTTCAAAATGTATACTTCGCTTTTTTGACAAAGAAATAAAAATCATATTCAATTTTCTATTTGTATTATTTTTATCTTTGTTTTTCTCCTCTACATTCGACAATTTCATTGAAATATAAACAAATATATTCATTTAATTTTTTTTCTTTTATAACAATATTATTTATTTAATATAAAAATTATTTTTCCTCTTTTTTTTTAGACAATAAAAATTTCATTTGATACATATTTTTATTTTTTAGTACTCTTTAATCAGTATACATTACATAGATGCATAATAACATAAAAACACCCGCCAGCCCAAACCCCCAAACCCCCACCCCGTTCGCAACGACCTTCTTACTCGCACTCTCTATTATCTTATAAAAATTTTTAATAAAATTGTTATTTTTTCTCTCCATATTTAACGTAATAAAAATAAATAATTTTTGTATTTTATATAATCTTTTGATTTTTTATAAATTTTTGTATAAATAAATAAAACAAAATAATTATTTCATAGAGCCTTAGTCCGTTTTCGTGACGAATAATGGTGCTTTTATTTTGATTTTTTTTTTGCGAATGAATTCGTTGTAAAATGTGTGTATTTTCGTAATGCCTGCGGATTTAAAATCAATTAAGCATATCCGTTTGTAAGTATATTCGTCTTCCTATTTATGCCTCGTTTTGTTGTTGTTAGAGGTAAAAAGGATATTTGGTTATTATGAGAGCGGAGCGTTCGAGTAATGGTAAATAGTCGGGTAAAGTGAAATATGAATGTTTTAACTGTTTTTTTTTATCAACAATATTGAAGTTGCCCTGAAACCAGTATCTTCAGTTGTATAATTTTGAGTAGTTTTCAAACTGTATTGTCCGTTACGCAGAACGAATTTTCTTAAAATTAACGTTACGAATTTCCTTCGAAAAGATAAATCTCTCTCTACTGGTTAAAATGACTGATGAAAATCAAATATAGTATCTGATATGATTTTATTATTTACAAGGCTATTTCTATTAATAAATGGCATTTTTATTAATGGAGGTCAAGGGGAAATGGGGGTATAGAAGAAGAAGAAAACTCAAAATATGAAATATGAAATATCTCTCTTTATTAGAACAATCGAATATATATATATATATATATATATATATATATATGTGTGTGTATATGTATATATTTCCAACATGATTTTCTACAACTTTGCTCCTTTTTTCGGTCGTTCTAATAAAGAGAGATATTTCATAACACCTACGTCTTTCCATAAGAGTTTCAAACACAAGGAGCTCCGCATTTAAAACAATATATCTATGGACAAATTGATATCATATATATATATATATATATATATATATATATATATATATATATATATATATATATATATATTTATATATATATATATATATATATATATTGATATATATATATATATATATATTGTATGTTAGTTTAATTTTTCCCGTTTTTGTGCGTATATTTTACTGTTAATAAAAGCGTGTATTTTTTTTTAAAGATAAATAACTTTATCCCAAAATACCCAACTCTCCTTTACAATATTAAATATAATAAATATAAATACCGAAAACTGGTGTGGATTAATAACACATTAAATTTTAAGCGTGTTGGTTTTACTATAGGAATATGGATAAACATTAATCAAACTTTTATTTACTGATGTGTATAAAGGAATTTCCGTGTAATGTTTGCCTATATAATTTTTACTATTTTTCACGGAAGGAAATATACGTATCGATAAAAAAATGAAATCCTCCTTCAAAAATAGTGTAGGTACTTTTATGATTTATAACCTTTTTTTACACTTAATATAAATTTAATGAAAAATCTTTAAACTTATTTATTATCATCGTTTCAAGCTCTCCACTCATTCATGTTATCACCCTGATTTTTAGACAGGTTGCTAAGTGCGTATAAGTAGTCATTTCTGGGGTTCCGTAGTCAAAAACCTTTATAATTTCACCAACTGTTCATGTTTATTTTATAGTCGTTTAAACACAGACTACTAATGCGATCACACTCGAATTTGGAATGAATAAACATATTTATAACCCCAAAATACCTTTGAAATTAAATTAAGTTAATTTAGAAATAACATGTTAAGTGGTAATTAATGTTTATATTCGAATTTAATTATTTTGAAAGTATTGTGATTATATCATGAACACTATTATTTTCGATACCGGGATGCGTTTAGGAAATATTTGCTTATGAGATGGTTTTCTTTGTTATTATACGGGTTTCCACTCCATACTAGGTAAAACGCTGTTTTCGAATGCTTGCAAAATTTGTATATCGAAATTGAAAGGAAAGTTATCACAGCTAAGACAGTTCTGCTAGTTTACGATAGCATATATAATATCGTCGACCTATTTATGACAAGTTGGGTCTGTACAAAGTTTTTAGAAGCTTTGGCATATATCCGGTTCGCATAAAATCTACAGAACCCTACAACACACACTTGGCCCCTGCTCGTGGTGTGACATGGACCTACTTTTGATTACGGCTTCTCTGTCGTTTTCTCGATGGGCATTGGTCAAAAATTCATTTCCTAGAAGTGAAAAATCCGCCCAATGTTGTATTGTATTTTTAACTTAATAACATAATTAGTTATTGAAATGGGTCCGATTTTTCACGTTTAAATTTCGACATATCTCCACGTTTCGACTCCCTAAAGTCTGAGCCCATCGTTTTTGGAGAGATGTCTGCATATTTAGAGAAATGTACGTACATCTGTAGTGATCGTACGTTCGTACATTCGTAAAATTTTTTTCGTCTCGCATATCTCAAGAAAAAAATCATTTTGTCGACACCAATCTCAATCGGCGTTTAATTGCATACTGCATTTTATTAATTGGCGGTTTATTTTTGTAACAAAAATAAACTACTAAAAATTGTTGTTGAAATGTATAACTGTATCCGAATTGTCGTGGCGTCTTAAGTAGACTGATCTCTAGTTTTTGGCAGAAATTGGCAGTGTGCGTATACCAGTCACCTTTTAGCGAATTTCCTGACAGGAAATAGAGCTATTGGTCCCGTATCGACTTCAAAATTTTGCAAAAATTTCTTCAAATGTCCATCGATCCTATCTAGTAGATGTCGAGAATCACCATCTGCAAAATTTATATATATGTCTATGGACATATACGTATATCTATATATATATATATGAGTGTGTAATCACTCCAATGGTCACAACTTTAATCTGATTGGAATGAAATTAGGTATTTGAAGTGCTTTTGGTATTTAAAAGGTCAAGTAAAATCGGTCAAGGGGAAAGGGGGGTTTAAAGGGAGGGTGAAACACAAAATTTGACATATCTCCCTTAATATCGAAAAATTTATATGAAGTAAAGTTGTAGGTACTAAGTTTTACTGTAATTTTGTTTCTGATTATTTTTTCGGTTACACTAATGTTTACAGAAATATTGACGGTTTAAGATTGAAAATTATATTCCTTAATATCTCTGTACACATTAGAGTTTGAGCAAAAATGATAAGGTGATGAATTGTAGCAAACATGATTTTCAACAACTTTATTTCATACACATTTTTCGACTGTTCCAATATTAAGAGAGATATTTTATATTTCTTATTTTCTTCTTTCTTTATGCCCCCCTTTCCCCTTTACATATGTCATTTATTAATAAAATTGGCCTTGCAAATACTAAAATCATATACGACATATCATTTTGATCCGACTAAAATTACGACCGCTAGAAAGTGATTTATGTATTCTAAGGATATTAGCTAAGTTGAAGCAGCTCCTGCGTATCGAATTTTTTTTATTAATAATGTACTTGTCCGACTTTCTACAAAACTTCCATAGTAAATGTAAAAATTGGTAAAACGAACTATTCATGTCTAACCCAATAACCATAAGACAATAACCCTTTTCAAAAGCGCTTAAACATTGAAGTTAGTCGAGGAAAATGAAAAGACACACACAGATATACGTGAAATACAGCAAATATATATTTTTTTCATACTGTAAGGAAAAGTCCAAGATCTCGAATAGAAAAGACCATAAGAAACTCAAACACAGAAAGCACATAAATAAAGATAAGATATTAATTATGTAAATACACCAGCTGTTTCGCGCGACTCCGTCCGCATTTATATAAAATGTATTTATATAGTTATCTCCCGTGGTTTATATAAAATTGGAGTCGTTTAAAATTTTACTTGATTTTATCCTTTCCACAGAAACTATACTTCTAAAAAATAACTATAAAATTATTTTATTAAAAGTTTGTTTCAATTTTGAAATATCAACTTTTATTGTCGTTTTTATAGTAACTATAAACTATAATATCACACTATAAGGATATCATATCTATAGCATATATATTTATCTTCCGACTTACTTTACAAATATCGTAATTTAACGCCAACCAAGAACGTTAACGTAATGCTAGATAGCCTATAGCCTTCCTCATGAATGTAGCTATCAAATGCAAGAAGAATTTTTCAAATCGCACTGGCAGTTCCAGAGATTAGCGCATTTAATCCAACAAACAAACAAAAACAAAACTCTTCAACTTTATTACATTAGTCTAGATTAAGGTACACTAATCGAGATTTAAAAGAACTATTTTATTTGAAAATATATTTTGATCTATTCAAGCAATAAACAAATATTTTTTATTCAATTTAATCAAACACATGAATACGAAATGATAATCTTCAATTAAAATCCTAGGATACAGAATATTATATACCTTAAGGGTATATATTTTTATATAAAAATACAGACAATATCTCAAATGTTTATTATTTTGGTGATTTGAAATAAGTATGAATGTGTTTTATCAAGATCTTACCAATATAATAAATAAACATCAATTCACAAAAGAGTCGCACACCCAACCATCAGAAGGAAGTATAAAATATACAAAACATTCTATTGAAGGTGATATCCCGTTTTATATTGTTGGGTATATATATGTAAGCCGATAGGGTGAATCATTCACCTGTACATAACGTCTTCTAAAACGATACAGATTATTCCATACGGAGATATTCTAAATTATTGACGGGAAATTGAATGTTGAGCATTTACATTAATAATTCTTCATAATGAAACCATAGATTTGAAACTTTCTCACGTAGAAGCTACATAGGCTAAGCGAATTATTATTATGACAAATTACTATCAAATCAAGTTACCATAGTGACATAGTGGTAATATTTGTAAATTTCAAATATATCTGCAAATATTATAGATAACGAATTTATTACAATTTTTTTCTAAAAACAGTTGTAATAAATTTTTTCAAATTATTAATATTTAGAGAGTTGCGAATAAAATAACGATTTTTTTAGGTTTTTTGAAATGTTTTGTCAAAATATCGAAAAATAACGCTAAAATGTACGAATACTACGTATAATAATGCGTTTATCTGAAGGGGATAATTTGAACAAGAGATATTTAAGAATGACATATTTAAGATTTTCCTCCAAGTCACCAAAATGTGACTTAAGCTCAATTCGCTCAGCTTTTAAATTAATAAAAAAAGGTTTTATCGATTTATATTAACATTTGACACCTGAACGCCTCAACATTTTTATATTTATATATATTTATAGTCTCATATTGGTGACTGGGGGAACACATTTTATTTTCTACTTTTTATCCTACAATTAAAAGCTTGTTTATAAATATAAATGTTTATTTTTAATTTTTGCAAATGTGAGGTAATTATCCACCTTCATATTATTCAAGCACTCTGTAAACAACAAGGTAAATGAATACATCTCTATTGTATGTATGTATATATATATATATATAAACAGGGTGTTCTGAAATCCATTCAGAAAAACTATACCACGGTATAGAACTGCAAAATACAAACAAAAAAGTTTTGTAAAGTTTTTCGATTTGACGCTTAGTTTTTGAGATATAATCAATTAAACATTAATCAATTCAACCAATCACAGAGCGTATAGTGTAAGGAGGCGTGGCAATGTGGTGATATGCGATTGAGAATTACAAATTTTAAATGTTTTGGTTGACAGAGCTATCAAGGGTAAACACTAAAGTGATATTAATTTGGTTTCGGCATTTTTGAATTTTCGCGGGTGTCGCTACACTAATTGAGAACTCTGACTTCGCTACTCTAGCATGCTCTATCTCACTCTTACCGTCTGCGAGCCTTTAAAAGATAATGCGCCCTACTCCACTACTATGGCCCCGCCTCCTTACTCTATGCGCTCCACGATTGATTGAATTTATCAATGTTTAATTAATTATATCTTAAAAAATAAGCGTAAAATCAAAAAACTTTATTGAATTTTTCTGTTTGTTTTTTTGCAGCTCTACACCGTGGTATAGTTTTCCTGAATGAATTTCAGAACAGCCTGTATATACGTACGCTTTACAGCAACATGCTATGTATATCGTTTATGTCGCGTGTTCAGGATAATGATTTCAACGCAGTTGATACGACCCACTAGTATATATCACGTCCGCAAGTGAGCAAACAAGATACAAGTCTTGTTGTTATGTAACTATCGCCTGTGTTACGTACGACTACTGGCAGTTGTATAACTTGTTTTCCACCTTTCGATCAGAAATGAGTCAGTTATCCATGCCGAGTATGCTTCTATTATAACATAATATCCACTAATGTAGATCGTAAAATATGTTCTATTTACATAAAATTTTCAATTACGTCATGCATGTCAAATACTATTTTATTTACCTCAAACGGCATTTAAAGTCCTAGAAAATATGACAAATATGAAAATATTCATTGTCAATTATTACATTTGTTTCTGTTGTAAAAAATTAACTGAATAACTACGAAAGTATATTAGCCGCTGCTATATGAGTTAAGATGAGTCAAGGATTTTTGGATCGCACACTTAACGAAACTAAGCAGCTTTTATAAGAATTAAAGCTTCTTTAGCATTTATTCGATACGTCTGTCTCAAATTGTCTGTCATACTATTTATTCCCTAGTATTTATTTAGAAACCCAAATAATATTTCTTAATATTTTTGTCTGTTTGTTTCTCCGGGTTAATCTTCAGACCGACTTTACTAATTTTAGTGGTTCCATAGGAAGTTATAGCAGCATTTTGTTGGACATAATTAACTGCATAAATTTTTCGAAAAGTATGTAATAGACAACACTTTTAAATACATACAACTTTGATTTGATGCATTTTCTCATATACTTAGTCGAATTGACACAAATTCGTTACAAAGATAATTTGTTTATGAAATAATGACACTCGATGAGCTTAGGTAGTACTCAATTAACATTAAACATAACGTGAAGTTTATTTTTTAGGGCTAGAAAATATTATACAAATGTTTGCTTGAAAAGAACCATTTTATCTTCAAATCGAAATATACTATATTTAAAATAGATAAATAATGATATTTCCTGAATGTTTAGAATTCTAAACTAGAAAAATGAATATGATTTTTAACAAAACAACTAATTTCGAATAAGATAATATATTATTGTTTTTTTTCTTCGAAATATAATAAAAACATCGAATTACTTACATAAATCAAATTATGAAAAAAATTGTTCTAAAATGAATATGATTTCATTATTTTTATGAATTATTCATTGATTTATTCACAACTTATTTAGTTTCGTAGAAATATCTACTAGATTGTTTGATTTATCAGTTGAAAAAATTGTTTTTCAGTAATTTTTTTGTGTCTATTAGTTTCATATTTGTAGTTTTATTAGGACGTTTGTATATCCGTCGATAATCGACGTATCTTTATAATATAAAAAAATTTACTTAAGAGAAATGACTGCGAAAGAATCCATGAGGTACATAATGTTTAACGTAATGACCAAAGAGAGATATACCGTGTTTACCCAGTCGCTCTGTCTTTTAAAATTAATGAATAACCGTTAGCTTACATTAGGAAAAAAATACTTGATAATAGAATAAAAATGAATTCAAAAACAAACACACTAATGTATTCAATTATTTAAGCTTTTATGTATATATTAAAAAAACGCCCTATATTAACATAGTAATATTAAAACATAATAGAATAAATAAAGTGAGTAGCGACATATAGTTTGCGTTTAAATGTCAAATAAATCACTATTTACTGCCTAAATAACCATATAAATCATCACATAGTGAGGCTTTTACATGTAGAGGAGGACGACACTAATAATTTTTTACAATTAATATTAAAAAATACGCAAGGGACTGAACACAGCTATCGTCATATGTCATAGTAAATATGTGTATTTTATATGCATGAATGTAGATACAGAAGGTTTCAAGTATTTGGAAAGGGGTACTAAATCTAATTATTAAAATTCAGTGTACTATTCAATACTTACCAGTATGGCACAAACATTGAGTTTTCCAATATGATGGAACGAATAAAACCATAATCATATTTTCAGAAATAGTTAAATACACGGTTTAATTAGTAGGTAACGTACTTAGTAAGCAACAAAAAATTGAATTTTTACACAGGAGTTACATCAACTAATCGAAGTTCCATATGATAAAAACATCTCTTCTATTTGGAAATAGATCTTAATTAACTTTAATCGTGCTCATGATGCTCAGGAGACCTTTGACCACTAGAGCTAGAGCTGATCATTTTAATTAATTACCATGGAGACAGATTTATAATATTCAAAATTGCGAATATTAAATGTAAATTGCAAATATTTCTATAAATATTAGAGTTACAGAAATGATTGGCCAGATAATGAATTCTTGTAAAATTTATATACTACTTATTTTAAAAAATATGTTCAATAAACTTGTTCATTTTCTTTAAATTAGTAATAATCCCCTTTCATTATTATTCAAACTGTGATTATTAATAATAATTATATTCAATTCACTCTCATGCATTTTCCTAGACAGTTTTTGTGTTGAACGTAAAATGACATTGTTAAAATTACCTTTTTGTTGAAGGGTTTGTGCTAACTAGATTCAAACAAAAGCTGCATGTGCAAACATGAAATAATGTAGACATTTGTACATGTAAGCTTGGTGATTGATATAATATGTTTCTAATATATAGCGTCCACTTATGCTAATGTATAAATAAACTTTTAAGAACGGTAGTTAGCACAGAAATATGCTATAAACTTATAGTACACTCCAGTAAGTGGAGAGAGACTCCATCTATATAACAGACAAAAATCGTGTGATCATAGCACATGATCTAACATGATTGGTTCTTTTGATAACTGGGACCTTTAAATCTGTTCATCTGTTATTTCTCAATTTTGTGATCCATCATTTTGATTGTTTTGATTATATTTAAATATTTATTTTTAGTTTTTATTGTTATATTTGGTGTTATTTTTATTATTTTCATAACATAACATTCATATTCATAACAAAATAATTTGAATAAAAAACGAAAACGATAGAACGATCTATTTTGACATGTGTTCACGTGTTCAGTGCACGTTATTTTTATTATTTTCATAACATAACATTCATATTCATAACAAAATAATTTGAATAAAAAACGAAAACGAAAGAACGATCTATTTTGACATGTGTTCACGTTTTCAGTGCATGCATTTGTTGACAACTATGGACTCTTTAGATTGATTGTTCTATAGTATAAAATACAATTACATTTAATAAATTTGAATCGAACTGATGGAAACAACATGACCAACATGACCAACTCAATTCTGTCGTACCGATTTGAAAATTTCTATAGAAATTTAGTGGTAGCGTTGATCAATATTGTGAAATTGTGAAAGCGTTGGAAAATTAAATTCTTTTTTTAGTCTTAAATTTAAAAAAAAATTATAAACAATGGTTTTTTTTTTAAAATCAAATTGCGCTAAAAAGTTGAAAATAATTATTAGTCTGTTAATATTACCTGATCAGAATATTTAGGAAACACAAAGTTTGAAATAACTCTCTTAATACTAGTTAAATGGGTAAATTTATCATGAGAAAAATGGTAAATAAAGTTTACAACAATATATCTACTAACCATTTTTTCTGCAATTCTAATATTTACAGAAATATTGCCGTTTTACGTACTCTAATGAATTGTTTTTGTCGTTATGTATATACCAATAAAAATTGCACTTGGGATGGTTATTTTAAAATAGTTCATCACATCAAAAAACAGTAAATTCTTACACGCGTTCATAAGTACATATAATTCAACATTAATTGTGACTAATTAGAAATCTTGAAAAAATCACATACTATCGAAAAGTAATATTTATGACTGATTTAAGTTCTGGGAGTATTTGTATGATTTTCTATGACCCAGACTAAAGTTCTCTGACTTTTTAATAACCTCCAAATTTTCTGACGTCTGAGTGATTTTTTCAGGGTCATCACCACACCGCAGATATTATCGTAAATATCCTCGGCTATTTCGTACAAAAAATATACGGAGTACGTATGAATGACTATTGTTCATTTCATTGTTTGTGAATGTATTCAATTGATTTTTATCAAATATTTATTATTAATTTAATCAGATTGTCTAAAAATATCATAAAAATTCCAGTTTTTGTTCTTAATTAATTACCTTTTCATATGATAATTAAAAATATATAAATTAAAAAAGAAAAATTAAAATTATCTTACGTAATGCACACGCAACACATTAATAATACAAAATCTAGAAACGAAAATATTTATTTGGTCACAAAATACATAAATGACCTCTCAGAAGGTGTTATGACAGAAAAATTAGTTTAATCCACCCACACACATATATATTACGTGATAATGTTTACGTCATTCTAAAAATATACCAGCAGGTAGCTCATTCATCCGTTACCTATGTGACCCATAATAGTGTTTTTATAATAAAATGAATTGTACGATAAAAAGATGACTCATATAATTAATATACATGAATATGTGTCTAAAGTGTTTAAACGAGTATAACTACCCTTTCATCGGTATTTATCGTTACTTGTGGCCAGAGAAATAGCACTCTTGTTTCAAAACTTTGATTTGTGCTTTATTCGTTTGATTTCCGAAAACATGCTTCGGAAATTATCTGAAGTTTGTGAAAGGAAAGCATAGCCGGTTACTTTCGTTCTAGTCCATACGCAGACAGTTTAGTCACTTAATCGCCCCATTCATTTAAAAAAAATTAATTATTACTAATAAACTGCGACCGTTGGCAACCTAGCAACCTCCCAGATCCGAGAATAACGCCTAAGACAACTAAGCCACTCGGACTGTTAAAGTTGATCATTATAAATGTACTAACAACTTTTATTCGAAACGTGTTCCCAAAAACTGAATGCAGAAATCAACTTTAAAACAAATCAACTATAAAACTTTGGGAAATTGCTACTTTTGCTACAAAAATTCACAAAAATTTGTTTGATGATTACCATTTTGTACTTTCGACTACCAAATTGGTGAAGTTTTTCGGTTGATTTGTACCGAATCCATTTTGTTTTTGAAAAAATTTTTTAGACAAAAGTGATTCGTGTTTGTTTTGTATAATGTACATTAGTCCATTCGTAAACCAAACATCCATTCGTAAACCAAATGGATTCGTCGTAGAGCAACTGTGAAAGCGATTAAAAAAAAGCCAGTGTTGAAGTCAAAAGTAAACAAATTTCTAGGAATGTGAATAACGTTATCCAAACTATTTGAAAATTTAACAAAATAATTATGTTTAAACTGCGTGTATAAATCATAAAACGAGATTAAACAATTAAAATAACATAGAATTATGATGATTTTACAACAGATTTTCAAGTAATGAAAATTTACGGTAATATATTAAATATGATATGTTTACCTCTATCCATATATTTTAAAATAAATAGGACAGAGGACCGACATTTAAATCAAATTCTAGACAGGAAATAGTTAACTAAAGGTTAACCCACGTTGCATATACATTATAATTTATTATTTATAGACAGGTTTAATAATTTTAAATGTGTAAATAGCATATACGTAAATAATAAATAATTATAATGGCTATAATATATTTTAGAGTTCCGTAGCGATAAATTTATATAAAATGATTCAACATCTCCACAATAGCACTATTTGTTCGTTAATAATATGTATTGTGGACCATTTCTTTAAATGGAAAATATTTTCTAAATAATACAATATTGGGTAAACATGAAATGAGAGATGCCAATAATCCAAATTTTAAGAAATTTAATTTCAAATTTTTTCCCTAATTCCTAGAACAATTATTTGTATTTTTTATAAATACGTATTTCGACTTCGGTAGGCATCATCAGTATGAATTAGCTAATCACAATAATATTAAAAAAGTTTTGTCTTTGACTGGGGTAGTATCTGAGGGATTATTTGAATTGACTGACCAGTTAAGGGATTAATTATGCGAAGCACCCTGCATCCTATTCTGACCATGCCGTGTTCTTATTGTCAATAAGGTGAGGGTGTTGATCAAAGCTAACCTTGATCCTCAGGCATTAAATTTTGAATATGGTTTAATTTTATTAAATCAGAATTTGGTATTAGACCTTTGTCTGAATTCATTATCTGGTTTCTTAATTTTTGTAGGTAGATACTTTCGTAAACATCTAATTCTGTGGGGTTTGGTACCGATTTCAGTAGTTTTCAATTTGATTTGTCAATAGTTTTTTTGTCTCATCTTTAACGTGTTATAGCTATACATGATTTTTCGGTTAATTTCAAAAAAACTAGAGTTCTCTTTGATAATCTTAATAATCTTTATACAAATTTTAAGAATTTTTGTGTGTCTATGGAATGGATTGTTCCAACATCCCGTTCAAACTACTAAGACGATTTAATGCAGTTTTTATGAAAACCACATAAAAGGTGCTAAAAAAACTTGTTGGGAAACAAGTTATGAATATGAACCTCGATAAAAACATCTACAAATTGTAATACACACCGTCACACCCATATCATCTACCGATTTGACATACGGAAACAAACTGACGCCGGTATATTATGTTCAATTGTGTGTTACATCCTGTATATACAGCTTTTCTAGTCAAATCAAAGCAATTTGTTAAATTAATTTGCAATGTTTTAGTCATTTTCGTTAATATTCCGTCAATTTGTACTTCAACATACATCAATAATAAATATATTGATAGTATGTACAATATTGGACTTAATTTATGTGACAGATATAATTCTAATCAGAATTATACTAAATACAAGAAATGCAGCCTGTTGAAAAATTAACGAAACACAAATTTAATTTGTGTTTTATTTAGTTTTTCTAAACACTTGATTTTAAAAAAGGCAAAAGGTATAAAAATAAAAGTTTTAAGGGCAGTATAATACCCTTAATAGCTGCTCAAAAATTTGGTTCACTCTTTTTGTAATTATATTATTGAAAGGGGTAAAATCCCATATGTTGCAGAAGTCCATTAGTCCATATGTCGGTTACTTACAAAATTTGCATTACTTTTAATAGTAATCATTCCATTATAAAATCTAACAGGTTTATAGTGTTATCACCCAGAACTGTTAAAATTCGCGAATATTGATTTCATACAACTCTTAAATATTTCTTTGAATGAAAAAAAAAGGTTAAGATATCTGCGTGAAAAGTTTAACGATAGTATTAGACATCCTACATCAAACATTGGGTATTCAACAAAATTACACATGTGATTATAATCTACCCATACATGATTATTATTTTATGAAGTAGTTGAACACGCATGCGTAATATATGTAGTGCATCAACATTTATCAAAGTAAACCGCGTAGAGGATTATTGAAATTATATTAATTTAGACACATATGTGTGATCCATATATAATACAAGATGTCCATTTAGAGATTAATTTATTATTGAATAGTTTAATTATTGATAAACGATCGTTTAATTGAAAATCACAATTGTACCAACAAAAGGTTGTATAATATACTAGCTAATACCCTCAGCTTTGTTCGTGTTTTATTGTTTATATCTCCGGCTATCGTCATTTTAAGACAAAAAACACCAATGTTATATCCCATCGCTTCCACTAGTTTACATATTTATCATTCCCACCGCTTCCACTACTTCAAACAATAATTGACCATTCCACCAAATTTCTATTTCAGCGAATATTTTTTTCAAATTCCATCCCTCGTAGCGGGTAAAAAATATATATAGGTTTTTAAGTCTAATCATGAACAAAAAAATTTCATCAAATCGATCCAATAGTTTTATGTGATGCTCGATCAAACGAACAACCAAATAAACAAATAAACAAACAGACACTTATAATTTTTTTAGTAGATATTGCTCATTTGTGAAAAAAATTGGTTGGCTTTGTGAATATTATCAAAAATATTTGGTAACGCTCCGCTTAGATAAAGATAAGTTTAGATTCTAAAAAATTGTATTCCCAATTTTTTGAAAGAAATCTGATATAAAATAGCTGTATCAAAAATAATCTTAACTAGATTTCAAAAAATACTAACGTCACGTCAAAATGAAAGTGACATTATCATGAACATTTTGAGAATACGTGAAAATGTATCTGGCATTTTTTGACATTTCGCCTAATTTTTCATAGTTAACTTATTCAATTATTGTCAAAAAATAAAATATTGCATTGAAATTGTACAAAAAGACCATACCTCGAAAAATATCCGTCAAACCAGTAGGTTTAGGAAAATTTAAAACTAAGTTTAGGTCCCGATTTGCAATAAACTGGTTAATTGGTCTCAAGACTATATAAGATAGATCGGTAAAGATAGAGTATAAAATAAAAGGGAACAAGAGTTGCACCAATATGAATGCAGAAAAATATCGAGAGAAATAGTCTTAACAATTATTTCCAAGAAATAAAGATTTTATTATGTTAAAAACATAAATTTATATTAAACACCCCTACGTTCTTAAGTATTTTATTTATTTTCCAAGGCCAAGAATAAAATTCCCAGGCTATATCCAAGTTGATTGCAGATCTGATAAAATATACACCTAATGGTTAAAACCTAATTGTGTACATTTAAATCCATTTAAAATTAATAATTGTGAAAGTATTCGGAATATTAAAAACAAACTTTCATTAATTAATTATTTGGATATTTATCGTATAACTCCACCGAAATATGCCAGGTTTGAATATCAATTCTGTCAATTATTTCTCAAGTAGTTTACTATGAAAGCACCAACTTTCGTATCTGCAAGATACATAATACATCGTACACCTTAGCCCTATCGATGAATACCGAAGATAATGTCAAATTTCATGAATAAAATTACAAAAATTGTCAATTGTTTTTCAGTATCGGATATAGATTTTATAAAATTATAAGCTTAACTTCTATTACTTCAAATATTTATCAACACTTTCACCAAATGTTTATTGCAGCGAATATTTTAAAATTTGTTCTTTTGAAGCGACATAAAATACAATCATATAAAATACAGTTTTTAAGTCTGTTCTTAAGGTTGATCAAACACATGTATAGGTAAAATATCAGCAATGCATAGATAAAATATGAATTTTTGATATGTTATTAATTGCAAACACATACGAATAAAATAATATTTTGAAAAAAATCTGACGAAGGGTTCTCATGTATTTAATCATAAAAAATTCGAATTTTAACATGTGAATAGCAAATGTTGAATGAATGAATGTATACATTTTCTGCATAATTCTGATAATGTTGCTGCACCTTCTATAGATTAAAAAGAAAAAACTTCTACTTTTATAAATTAAATCTCGTACATTACGTTAAATTTAAAAAAAAATAATCTGACGAAATATTTTGTAAATATCTTAATTGAAAAGATAAAAAATTCACGAAAATTGTCGTTTGCCATACTGGAATAGAGTCAAAAGATGATTATTTATTAATTTTAGTAATTAAATAATTATAAATAATTAAAAAAGAGTGTTTCTATTTATTATGAAATGTACTGTACTTTCCGTCCAGTCAACGTTAAGCTCTTAAACAAAAAAATTCGTTACGCAGGAGCTACGTCAATTTAGCGAATTTCCTTAGAACACATAAATCTCTCTCTAGCGGTCACTATTTTAGTCTGATGAAATGTCGTATCTGTTATGCTTTTCATCTTCGCAAAGCCAAGTTTGTTCAGACGTGGCATAAGTCATGGAGAAAGAGAGTCGTAGAGAAAGACGAAAAAACAAAATTTTAAATATCTATCTTAATATATAAGAAATAAAGTCGTAGAAAATCATAAATTAAAGTTTACTATATTGACAGTTTACTATATTGAAAATATAGTAAAATTAATTATATATAACGTTAATTAATTAATTATTAATTATTTAATTCTGGGACATTTCTTCATTATTAAGCCAGAGATATACCAAATTTTGTGTTTCCATCTTCCAGTATACCCAATTTCATTCCAATCGTATTAAAATTGTGACCAATAGAGCTATTACAGACACAACGCACAATATATATATACATATATATATTTACATATATATATATATATATATATATATATATATATTACAGATGTTGATTTTTGACACCTACTAGGTAGGATCGATGGACATTTAAAGAAATTTTTGCTTAATTCGGACTTTTGTACGAGGTCAATAGCTCTATTTCCTTTAAGGAAATTAGCTAGAAAAAATTCATTAAAATGAAATAAACTAAGAAATAAATAAACGCATTTATAATTGTATAATAGTGAAAAAAATTAACGGTGTATTAACTTTATCAACAAGGAAAAAAAGGAAAATTTTCTCTCGGGTAAAGTTGCAGGATTCCAGTCAACTTTAAATATAACTAACATGAGTAATTAATTATCGAAACTTGGTTATCACGGTATTGAATAAATATAATTTTAATATTATGCAAATGAATATACGTAGTAGGAACATTAATTAGGATAATTCATATTCAATATTATGACATCAATATGTAGACCTAGAGCTTATGTGTGTGTTAAATTAAAGAAAGTTTGGAGCACTATAAACGATATTCCAAAATGTAATGTAAAAATATGTACTATTAGTCGTGTGCCCGGTGAGATTTCCCACCGGCAACTTCTTAGGAGCCGTGCGACTTTTCTCAAATTTAAAAATCTTAATTACCAACTTCCACGTTTCTAACTTCAAAAATATCGAACTTTCATAAAAAGTTGCATCCCCTACTTAACCTCCTTAGGGTTAATTTGGTGAATTTTCACAAACGCTGATACAACTAACTTTTATTTATAAACAGAAGACTAAATAGCTATTTCCTGCACATTTTAACTTCAAAAAAGGCGAACTTCCCTATAAACTTAAATCCCCTATTTAACCTGTTTAAGGGAAAAATTTTCAAAAATCCTTCCTGAATGCTCACCTTTGTTATATAAGAAACTCCTGTAGTAAACTTTTAGTAGATTTGTATTTTAAAAGAAGTAGTTAAGGTTTCTGGGGAATATGTGTTAAATAAAAGTTGTTAGTATAAAGATTATCCAAAAATTTCCAAAAATCGAACGATGGGCACTACTTTTGTGACCAAGTTTTCCACATTGTGCCTGTACAAATTTAATGATTTAAATTGGACTCACATATCGATTTGCATATTTATGCAATTATGACGACTACAAAATTAGGTTGTACCATCTAGATGATATGTTTTAATTCCCGAAATTAAAATTGGTTGACAAATTTTGGGAACAATTGTTACACTTAGAACACGAATATCTAAATAATTTTCTCTGTTTAATATTTTCAAGCAAGCTTGGAACTATTTACGTTATTCCCTTATGGTACAAATTTACATATATTGCATATACTCGGGATATCATAGCATATTTACTTACCAACTAAAACCGTCGAACTATGGTACTCAAATTGGAAGTTATTTTACAGTACGTAAATAATATTTTAAAGTAAAAAGCAAAACAAAATGCAAAAACTTTAGTTTACTTTCTAGTATATAGTTTACCTGTCAAGTATATGTTTCTTGATTTACGGTTTCAAACTATATTTGTAGTATCTAGAGCGATAAATGAACGTACTTACATCGTTAATTAAAATGATTGATGATGTTTGTGTTTACGTTTTTATAAATGAGAAAATATAATAATTTTATGTACTTAAAAATTACTTTTTAATTAAGAAAGTATGACTACTCAAAAACTATTGTTCAATACCATTGTAATCAATGTTGAAGTTAATTATTTGTGGGTACCTTTGTGGGTTGTTAATAGATGCGGTTAAAGTGAATGCTTTGTATATTTATAAATGTCTATCAAGCTACCAGAGACTTCTTGAACCAGCAACAACAAACTATTGTTATGAACACATATAGTTAAAAAATCGGTATTGCATACTGTGTAATTTCGTTGACGCAAGTGACTTATGAGAGACGATTTTCAGTGCTAAAGCGCATTAAAACGAGACTTCGCTCTCTATTGGGGCTGTTGAATTCGTTGATTATATTAAATACATCGGATCTTATCTTACTACCGAGTTATTGACAGCTTAGCTAAAACTTCTCCTCTTTTAAAAAAAATTTTGATTGGCTAGTTTCCGATTTGTTATATTATAAGTAATTGAAACTATATTTACCTAATAATATATATAGTTGATAATTAATAATTTGTTTATTTCATTATTTTCCGACAGTATCCCAAAATCCCGTTCCGATCCCTGGGCTTTTGGGAAGCCACCCGGGACATCTCGGCCCAGTCCTACCCTTTGAACACATATAATTCAAAAATCGGTAGCACCCAGAACTGTTAACTTCTGAGAACGACAACATTTCGTGAAAATCATGGGCATTACGTTCGATTCTGGTTCAGTCCAGCCCGAAATCGTTAAATTTGCAGCTACTTTTTGAGTGAGTTGAGTACCAAAAACTATTAAATACCCGGTATATACTGAGCTTGTCAAAGAAAAATTTCCAGAAAAATTGTATTTTGAAGAAAGGAAAATTTTATGTCTTAAAGTTTTATGCCTTATCTCTACGGATTAAACGATAGATATTTTCCTTCCTGACGGGTTGAAGGGCAATTCGATTTGGCCTATTCACTATCTTGACGTCACTTTTTAGCACACAAAATTTCAGCTCTTATCTCGTTTTCGTCTTTGAGTTATCGTGATGTTGGACGGGCGTACAGACGGATATATGCGGAAATGGGCAAATAAAATATGTACAACTTGTTTTGGCTAGCTTCATAGATCTGATTTCAAGCTTTAATAAAAAATAGGATAATTATATTTTTGGAGGTCATCTACTTTCCTCAATTAAATATTAATCTTGCAAGGTCAAATGTTTATATTAACTGCAAATATATTAATTTTATATGTACAGTTAACAGCTATTTAATTAAGTTCTTCAACTACTGAATTTTTTGTTATATTCACAAACACAAGGAAATTATTCGTTGTAAGCCTATCAAATTAAACACATTTAAAAGTCTCAAGGCTCTCAAATTTTCAATAGGTTTAACCATTGTCTCAAACATTATATGAGTGGCGAGTTTTTGGTGAAGAGTTTTGAAGTTTATAATTTAAAAAAACCCATTTTACCGACGCTGCTCATAAAGTTAGTCATTTTTTATCTAAAGTTTTAGTTAAGAATGGCCTTTTCGTCAAAGTTTGGTAGCATCGCTAGCTAATAATGTTTATCCAGATACTGCTCAACAATATTAAGTAGACATTATTAATAAATCCAATAATATATACAGCCTTTGAACTTTGTGTAACTGAATGATTGACTAACTGACTGACTCACTCACTCACTCATCTATACAAATTCTAACTCACTTCTAGACATCGTAGGAGGATGCGATTTTTTGAATTAGACGCGGAATAACTTCAAATTTACGGTTGTACTTAAAAAACTACATTTAGTGTATTCTTTATTAGTGAAGCCACTTAAATCGATTGTTAATGAAAATAACCAATAAACAGATTTTAATTTTAACTTTAAATAAGTAATTATTAATTTGTTAATAATTACTGTGGTCAATTAATAAGTGTGTATCCGCCTAATTAAAAGGAATTAGAGATTATTCAAAACATCAATAGAAATCCCATCGTAATAAAATTATTTCATATATTATACATACTATTATTATTATTATTATTATTTAACACAATAGTAACTAAATAGCTTATAAATTTTAATAAATGTAAACATACTGTTAATTTCGAAGCAGGCATTGTTAAAATTATATATTGTTCGCATCCTGAAAGCCGTTATAATTATTAATATTAAACATAAAACCTTATAGCTCATACATAACGACCAGTTGTTATGACCAAAAGTGTTGGTAGTTTCATTAGATCGTCAAATATAATATGTAGAATGCTCCTCGCATATAATTTGTAATAAAATGTATGTACAGATGTACCTCTATACACACAGACAGCGACGTAGCGCCAGTCTCGATTACTAATTAATCAAGCTTCTCACCAATTTTCATTCAAATCGAACAGATAATTTGTAAGGAAATCTCTGAACGGCCTACGATGTACCGACATTTTTTGGCTTCTAGGTTCCTTGAAACAAAAGCTTCCGAATAAAAATCCTGACACATATTATATTTCTTATATTCTTGAGATATTTTGGTTAAAATCCTCTTTTATATTCACTTTTTAAAATGATTTTATAAGTTTAACTTGTATGTATCTGTCTATGTATGTAAGACTGTAATGGCCGTATTAAGAATCGGTGATATAATAACATTAAAAAACAAATTTAAAAAAATAAAATAAATAAATAAAAAAATAAAAATTTAATTAAATTTATTAATAGCCAAAATACAAATTTACATATCTCTAACTTATGTATAACGATTTATAGTATGATAGTGTAGTTTATAGTTTCTATGGAAATGTCATCAATATTTTCAACTATTAAAATTTAGTTTCCTATACTATATTCGATATAAAATTTCTTTGATAAGAATTGGATTGGTTCCATTACTCGTGGGAATAATAATGCATTGTGAAACTATAACACAAAATATTATTTGGATTTAAGAGTAAAAACCAAAAAATAAAATTTAAAGTATAAAAAAACATTCATATTTTATTGGAATATGAACTAAAAAATGCAAAATAATTTTAAATAGAATGGAATAAAGACATTGAAAACAAACTTAACTTTAATATAATAAAATTATAACTTAATTTAATAACAAAAGCATGGGGTGCGCTCTACTTACGTCTTTATAACGGCTCTATTTTTACATTTTTTAACAGTAAATAGAGAGCACCCCATGATTTTGTTTACAGTAAACTTAAGATTGTTGTCAATCTCTTTAGTCTATTCTATTTTAAATTATTTTGCATTAGTTCATTATGCAATAAAAGGATATTTTTTTAAGTTAAGAGTACAAACTACAATTCATGGTCTAGCACACGAAACAGTGTTAAACAAATATTATAGTACAACAATTCAAGGATGAACGTTTAAAAGTTTGTCATTATTTAAATTTTTATGAGATAGAAAACTTTAGCCGATCTGTATAATTCGGTCTGTATATAGAGGATGTGTGGCGTATACACTACAATCTTTCTTTATCATGATTATTTATTATTAAAATAATGTTAAAAATACGTAATAAAAATTATGATGTAACATTTAAAAGTTAATCATTAGAATTATATTAAAAATAAGAATAATAAAAAAAGAAATTAAGAATGTTAAAAATTCATTTCTGTTGGCATTTTAAAAATTGATAACAGTTTCATTATTATACATATTGTATAGACTTACAAATATGTAAACGTATTTTATGTAACAAAAGGCGAAATAATTTAAAATAATAAGGTATAGGTGACTGGAATACCAAAGGTGGGTCTTTAAATGAAATCAATACTTTCTTAGCCGACATAAAATAGTAGAAGTTTATCCATTTCGCTTCTTATATATTTTTATACCCGGTATATAATATATACCAGGGTATATTAAGTTTAGTTCCGTTTATGTAATGCTAGAAAATATTGATTGCAGACAAAAAAATTGTGGTAAAGATGTTCATTAAATGACCTAATCAGTCCATTTCCGCAAATGTGTTTGTCCGTCCGTCAACACGATAACTCAAAAACGAAAATAGATAGAGAGCTGAAATTTTGTTTTGGTTTTCTAGAGCAAATAAGTAGGGTCGAATTTAAATGAGCAAAATCGGATCATGTTGGGAAAAAAAGACAAAACTGCCTATCTTTGAAATCGTAAGGGAACAAAAATGTTCCTTTTTTAAAAATAAACAACTTATGTAAGAAACTTTTTTCAATAACTTCAGGATATACCGGGTATTTATACCACCCAAAATTATTTGCTGTTTTGTGATTAGTACATTTTTTTTTCAAAATCTATAGAGATTGATAGAGAATTCTATCGTTGGTTTTTCGAATATTTATCGAAAATCAGGATTCTTATTCTCGTCTCGCCTCTCGCTGACTTATTTTCGCCTCGTCTCGTTTCTTTCGTCTTCCGCGACATTACTACTGATTATGACTACTATGTAACTGAAAAAACTATGTATATCATTGAATAATTGATCTAGAAATTGGGAAAAATTATGGAACTTAATTTAAAAAACCATAATATCTCTTTGATTAAATTTTGTACATGCGTGTATACGGCTAATCAGCGCTGAACGCTTTTGAGACATTACCTGTGGATATTGTCTCCCCTACATTGTTTCACTGAACACAATTTTATTCGGCTCCCTTAAAAACATAAACCCATACCTGTTGAACATTCAAGTTCATTGATGAGTACTTATTAGCTAGCATATAAAAGACCAGCCAAGTAGCCGAGCGATCTAAGGCGTCATGTCTGCGCAATATACAGTACTTGAAAACTGGGTGGTTATGGGTTCGAATCCCGACATCGGCAGTTTGTCAATTATAAAAAAAAAGGGGCGGTTGATTGACTAAACTGTCGGCGTATGGACAAGAACGAAGTAACCGGCTATACTTTAGAAGGTTTTCTGCAGTTTCCTTCACGAATTCCAGATGAATATCGTCATAGTTCCTATCATAGTCGGCTGCAGCCGCATATCCTACCCATTCCTAGTCTACTCACAAATTCCTTCCACTCCACTCCCATCCTCATATCCTAAGGTATCACAATTAACCTCATGGTCGAAGTGTAGCCCGTTCAGGGCAGCCTTTACAATCTACCTCTATCTAGCATATAAAAGACAAATTAACTTAAGAATTGACTAGCAAAACCTCTTGTGGCTTTAAAATATAATAACGCAGTCCCGTTTTGTAGATTTTCGCCACGTCCATAAAAATATGATAAAAATGAATCTCTTTGTTTGTGAGTGTGCAAATGAATGTGTAAAAATATCCTTATCAGTAAGCTTTTTTTTTGAAAGCATTTATACTATTTAAATATTTCAACTATTTTAATATATGCAAATGTAAGTTACACGTTTAATGACCTGTTTAATTCACTTGAATTTTTTTTATATCTGGAATTTATATTTATATTGAGGGAACCAACCCTACGTAGCGTTAAGATAAGGGTCATAATAATTATTATCATCGTGATAATTATGATTTGTAAATGAATTTGCATATACTTAGGAATGTATATTATTTCAATTTTCTTGTATCCATAAATTGTAGACTTTGAAAACGATTACTGCAAATGTGCATTAAAAATTCAATTTACAGTATTTTAGGACTTATGTATATATGCTAGAATGACACATAGTTCCTAAATTATTTCATAAATCAAAATAATCTCAATTTTTTTTCGCAGCAGACCTTAAAATTCTCTGATAACTGTATTGCGTGTTATAATATTATGTTTTGTATACTCCATAGTTATTAATTTGTACAGACTTGAGAAAAATTCGTTTTTGACAGTTACGCAGATATATTGAATGTGTATAAAAATATAGTGGGTGCTATCCACCTCTTTGAGGGCTTGGCTAGTCCTTTTTGGTTTAAACCAAATACTCGAAAAGTAAGAATCAAATAGAAATTTATCCGTAAATACAATATCAAGAAAGGCTAAAAAACATATGATTTACTTTTCAAAACAAACTGACTAGGTTGATATTTTTCTATTTTATTAAAAAACTTGATGCACCCGACATGCATTGCAATGTCTTGCAATTTTTTATAGCAGAAACCATCCCAAGCCGATATAAAAACTTCCCATAGTTTCATCGTAATCGGATTAATGGTTTAAGAACGCATACTTTACAATCAGACAAACATTTTATTTTCTATGTACAGGTTCTGAAATTCATTCAAGAGAACTATACGACGGTATAGAACTGAAAAAAAACAAACAAAAAAGTTTAGTAAAGTTTACGATTTGACGCTTATTTTTTAGGATATCACGTAAATATAATCAATTAAACATTAATAAATTCAACCAATCATGGAGCGCATAGTGTAAAAATATCTAGAAGGAAAAAAACAGTTCTATGTAACACCTTTCTAACTGATTCTGAATGGGTCCTTAAACAATTGTTAAACAAACCTTTTTGCTAAAAACCGATTGACTAATGCATACTGATGATGGTAACTACTTTGTAGTCGAAATATAAATTGGGGCAAAAAAAACCCAGTGTTATCTTTGATTAACTTAATAATCTTTATATGGCATAATTAGTGCATTTCCGCCTACCCATGTTACTGTCTGTCTGTCCGTGGAAACGATAACCTAGAAACGAAAAGATATAATGAGCTGAAACTTTTTTTCAGATCGCTCAACTCAGTATATGGGTACCTGGTATTTTTGCAATAAATATTTTCTTAGACTTTTATGGGCATGCGATTTTCGGGTAGTCAGATAGATAATATATTGTAGAGGCTGCCCTGGAAGGAAGACACTACGGCCATATGGTCCATTGCGATGCCTAAGGATGTGAGGATGTGAGTGGAGTGGAAGGAATTTTTGTTTATAGATTAGGAATTGGTAGGATGTAGAGTTCGTGAAGGACCGTGCAGAAAACCTTCTCAAGCATAGACGGTTACTCCGTTCTTGTCCATAGTTAGACTAGTCAATTAACCGCCCGTTTTTTTTTCTTAATAATTGACAAACTTTCGATGTCGGGATTTGAACCCATAATCCCCCAGTTTCCACGTAGGCATACTGCGCAGACATAACGCCTTCGACCGCTCGGCCACTTGGACTGGTCTTCGGGCAGTCAAATGCTATAAAATGAAAAAAAATTTAAAGTATTGCTTATTCATTTCTTCACATTAATTATTTTTACATTCTGCTCGAAACAAAAACAAGTTGTAATTTGAAATGATAAGGTTAATTCAGTTAATTGTTATTTTCACTTGGTTTAATATCACTTTAAGTGATAGAAATAAAATGCCTAATAATAAATAAAATGTAACCAACATCTATGTCATATTACGTAAGTCTATAGATATTGTTATCAACAAATAAAAAGAATAAAAAGTACCAAACACAAATAATAGCTAGTTAATCATTTAAACGAAGGGAAATGATAGTAAAATTAAATATACAATTCTACTATATATTTGTATGCCTTCGTCGTTCAGTAATAACATTTTATATCTATTACATTTTATGAGTTTCTTTTTGTAGGCAAGCAAAAAAGAGAAAAAGAAAACACCATTTTTTTAATGCGACTTTTATAATACTAAACGTGTGATTTATTATTACAAAGTAACATAACTAACAAGTTACAACAACCACCTTCATTCATCGTCGAAGTCGAAGAAGGATTGGAAGGTTGATGGTAGTGTAGTGGACGGACGGACGTGGACGACAATAACAACAAAACACAACCTAACCAACCGAACTTTGAATGATTTATTACTTTCTTGTTATATTTAAACATAAATGATGATGACAGAGATAGGAACAAGATCCAATACAAAAAAAAACATTGTACTATAAAGCCCATTGTTATTATTATTATTATATTACAATTTTAAAAAGCCGTTAAAATTGTATATATACGACGGAATGTCGGATGACGTGGACAACAAGAATGCGATATCGGTCTGACATGGAATTTTGTACACTTTGATTTAAAGAATTTGAACCTATATTACTTAGATTCGGTAATAGGGAATATGCATGAAAATTTTTTTTCACTTGAATTGAAGCATGTTTACTTGACAAATATCAAGGTAAAATTACTTTTTAAATAACTTTAAAAATAAGCGAGATATGCATGATTGAAATTCCCGATTAGACAAAGAGGGTGATAGCCCTCTTGATATGTTATGTGACGTCATATTACCCTTTCACCATTTAAAATACACGTAAAACTCTGTTTTTAGTATTTTTGCAAGAAAGAGACAGATAATAATCTTTAAAAGCTTATAGCTTTCTTGATATTTGTCGGATTTTAATTTCGAACAGTTTTTTCATATTCCGAAAATAAATGTGAAAAAAAATTTTCATGCATATTCCCTATTTAACTATTACGCGTATTAAATTTTAAAATGTGTAAAGCGCAACTTATCCTTCTACAAGACAAGAGCCTATTTTAGGAATTCCAAGGATTGCACGTAAACAGGTGATCAACGAGTGGTCAAATGCTAAACACCGTGATCACTAAGAAAAAGTATCGCGGCAAGAGCTCGGGAAGGTACTGCTTCACAGTGCAACAAAGAGGCTATCTCTCGATGCACTGAAGCTGATCAAGATACAACTAAGGAGGGTATTCATTACCGGACATTATCCCCTGCGGAAGCATCTACACACAATGGGACTCCATAACGGGTCCATTGTGTGCAGATTGTGTTACGAGGAGAAAGAAACATCCAGCCACATTATCTTTGACTGCGAACCTCTAGGTTATAGCAGATTCACGATATTCGGTGCATCTCACCCCGAATATACGAACCTTCAGGAAGACCTGATAAACAAGCTCCTGGCTATTGGCAACATATGGGAGAAGCGAATCTCGTCGGACTGAAGTAGATGGAGGAGCACAATGGGCCATAAGATCTAAGTGCAATAGTTTTTAGACCACAATATAAATCAATCACGAATAGTAAAACCTTGCAAAATACATATTATTCTTGCATATCAAAGTCGCTTGAGATACTTGAAAACAAAGAACCATGTATAAGGTTTATAGGTGTATTTTCGAAAATTTTTTACTTGATTTGTATGTACCTCATTTGTTCGGTTTTGGGAAAATGTTTTGAACAAAAGTTGTTAGTATATTTGTTTGTAACATCTCATGATAGATTCTTATGCAGTGAGTCTCATTTTAAAGAAAGCACCTGAATCTACAAGGAAGCGTTATTGAATAAAATTGACTCGAATATAAAATCTTGTTCCCAGAAAAGACATATAATAGATCGTGATGGTCATAATTATAGTAGAAAAAAACTGAGTTAGTAAATTGTTGCGTGAGATCGGCTCAATTTTTTTAATTGAAATTGTAAGCGGCCTCTACTGTTGATATGAAATCAATATTAGTTTTAGTTCTTCCTTGAAATACAAAAATGTTCGCCTTCATAGAAGTGAAATCTTAGTAATGGCCAAGTTTGATAACAAACGTGACAAGATGATTGGTATATATTTATAGTATAATTCATATTTGACCCCATAGCATTTTTGGTTCTTGAGATACAGACGCCTAAAAATCATCTATGCTTAAAAATGTGTCTATACTTAAACTTGGTTTGACGCACCGTTTATTTATATATACAGATATATATATATATATATATATATATATATATATATATAACTTTTATATTAAACTGTTGAATCAAATTCTTCTAACTGCAATAGCTTTCATATGAGTTCTATATAGCTTCGTAGTATTGTTTGTTTTTATATTTTTATATATATACGAGTATTTTGTATCATCAAAATTCTTGTAATTTTTCTATTACTATTATTTCTAAGTTTACTTGTAAAGGTTTCCTATATGTGTTTACGAGTTTTCTTAATACAAGTAAATTGACAAATGATTATAAGGTGTTGATGAGTTTTGCTCAAAAAATGCATAACAAACACTGGTTCAATCTACTCTTATTTCTCAGATTCAATTATTTGGCAGATTTGTCTGAACTACTATTTTGTTATTAAAAATGGAGGACAACGATGTTTAGGTGTTTTTTTCCCCAATAATGTTTCGAAAGCGTTAGTTTCGTGTGAAATCGTGTCGGGTGATTACCTTGAATGTTTGGGTTGGCATATCCTAAATTACCCCTGAAATTAACCCCCCGGAATAAAATTTAGCTTTGTATAGTTAACGTTATTAATTGCGCTGTCAACCTCTATATCTTCGTTAGATATCAAATTGTTCGAGTGAATAGTTTTAAAAAATACAACGAATGACAGACGGGCGGACGCAAATGTAAAAAAAAAACGCCAAATTTCATGAGTGTCCCGTCTTTCCAATTTCGGCATGAAAATCAAAATTTCCTACAATTATTTGACATTGTATTATATTTATATCATTATACTCGGTAAAGAGTAAATTATCCGGTCGCCAGAGGGAGAAATAAGGATCTGAACAAGATTTAAAACCGCAAGATGTAGAAGAAAATTATATTCTATTCTAACTTTTGTTAGAAACTTTTTTGTATGAACTGAATAGTTTTGCCACAATTTCTGCTCCAGCATCTGCAATTATCAGTAGGTAAATACTGAGTCTTTAAGGAATTAACTCTTATTAGTAGTAGTAATTGTTGTGAAGGGGAGGTCGAAGACTGGCAACTAGTAGTTGTTAATTTCACTTGTTTTATACAATCGTTATAATAACTCTTAAAAGTGTCACAAAACGAGTATAGTATATTTTTATTAAAGAATAGAGTATACAACAAAAAAAAAACACACGCACAAATAAAAATACTTTTTACGCATAGACTTTTTAATTATTTATATACTTTTAGTATATAATTAGACAAGACATTTATTTATTAATTTACTTATACTTTTAACTTTTATTATTTTCAAGTTTTTTCTTTTCTTTGTAAAGTTCAAGAGGCTCATTAAATAAAAAAGACATGTTTAAAACAATTTTTTACCAAGAAGAACAGATATTATGTCCTTGTAATATGATTAAAAAAACCAAGACAATTTGATTTAAAAAAATGTAAATAATGTATTTAATAAAATTAAATATAAATAAATAATAATGAATAATTGCTAAAATTTCTATTAAGCATAACCGTTCAAGTAGCCGAGCGGTCTAAGGCGTTATGTTTACTTGAAATTGGGAGGTTATGGGTTATGCCCGACATCGGCAGTTTGTCAATTATTAAGAAAAAAAAAGGAAAAAAGGGAGTGGTTAATTGACTAAACTATCGGCGTATGGACAAGAACCGGGGATGCTTGAGAAGTTTTTCTGCAGTTTCCTTCACGAACTCCAGATGTATATCGGCATTATTCTCATCAGAGTCGGCTGCAGCCGCACATCCTACCAATTCCTAGTCTATAAGTGTAGCCTGTCCAGGGCAGCTGCTACAATATATCGTTCTATCTAACTATCTAACTTGGCTTCGCGTTAATGACATAATACAAAAAATCACACTGTTCTAGCATGTAGAGAAGTAGGTAAGGTATTTTTGGGGGGTTTGTCCCATTTTCGGAAGGTTGAGATGGGAAATTTAAAGTTTTTCGATTTGTCTAGTAAGTTTGAAGTTATAATTCCACGTCGAATGCAAAAAACTGCATCCTTCTACCATGCCTAGAAATCTAAGTGCGTTAGATTTTGTATAGATGAGTGAGTGAGTCTGTCAGTCAGTTATAGACTCTATATATTATAGGATTTGTTCATAAAAAAATTCAGGTATGCATTTGAATATACCTGAATGTCAAATTACACCCCCCCCCCCCACTTTAACAATGGCATCTTTATTGTATCCAGTGTCATCAAATTCTCATGACACTATACCCCCTACTAAGAAAAAATAATTAAATCAAGTAAATAATTGTTTATTAGTTCTCCGATATGAATAGTTTAAGCAAATTATTCGGAATTTCAAAAAACTAATTCTAAAATCTAAACTAAAGCTTAATCATCAAAAAATTTACATGCGGTTTACAATTGTCAAGCGGTAATGTAAAAGACCAAAAAATTTATATTTTATAATTTATATAACATTTATATTTTATTCATATCCAAATATATTAAAAAGGTATATTGTATGCCCCAAATTACCAGCCCAAAATTCCATAGTATGTATTCAATGTATGTATTGTATACTTTGAATAATAGTGACCATAAAAATGAGCAAACATTTTCAGAATGTAATTTTGTGTAAGATAATGATAAAATTTTTAATGTTCACTTTTTTATAGAATAGAAAAAAAAATTTCGTTTTTTATTCATGAATAAATTTTACAGATATAATGCAACCATCTCAAAGTGTAATAAATAATTTAAATTAAATACGTAAATTTGAGATACCTTCACGTTATGAAGCGCTCTGCTTTGTATATGTGTGTATCCGGGTGCAACTTGTATATTATTTAAAAAAAATACTAATTGACGTGACACAATTCTTTCACCAAATCGACTATTGTAATTGGTATAACAAGTGAAAATAACAGCTAACTGTTTTAATTGCTTAATAACCTGGTGTATACTGAACTTATGAAAAACGATTCAAACAATAAGATTGTCATAGGACCTATGACAATCAGTTTGTGATTAAGGATAAAAATCTTGAGCATAGTTTCTTTTAGAAACACATTGAAAAAGCGAAACTATTTGCAAATGAATAAATTTTAAATGGTTTCGTACGCCAAATTTGAAAGGTTAAAAACATGTTTTCAAATTTCCATTAAAAGTATTTTTTCTATTTAGTGTGTCAGCTTTATTTTTATTTTTTTATTTTCTTTTATTTATTTTTTTTCATGAAGATTAAATACTCGAAAATTTAAGTCGTATAGGTATATATAAAATAAAATACTAATAACATGAAAACTATTTTCGAAAAAATTTAATGTAACAAAAAGCAATTTGAGTTGAACATAAGCATGAAAATATTGTGTAGGTAATGTAAACTTACTTTACAAAACACAAGGGTTCGTGAGGTATTCAATTATTTGCTAATTAAATTTAGAAGTTTTATATTCGTTATCTCAAGACGTCTTTAATACAAAAAAAAACATACACACACACAACTATCTTTGGCTTCTGGTTATGTGTTGAGGTTATTTTGTATGAACACGATATCTGCAAAACGATAATCTTTAAAAAATAAGCTCATGACATTAAACAAAACTTACTCGTTAATGTCCGACATTTTGATGAACTGAGGTGAGCATTAATAAAATACCTGGCTAGATATATATATATATATGTATATATATATATAAATATAGTTACACCATTTATAATTCAAGAACGGGTGGACCGATTTTTTATAATTTTGATTTGTTGTATTTGTCTCCACACCAAATAGCAGAATAACTATCAAAACATCATAAAATTTATTTTCTCATACATTTGTATAGAACGATTTTTGATGATATTTATTATGAGGGCGGTACGAAGTTCGCGGGGTTAAATATATATATATATATATATATATATATATATATTTATATATTTATTTATAGGCTGTTCCATTGTAGTTACACAAAAATGTAAATAGAAAAAATGTAAATGTATATAGAAGCATATTCTACACACCAAATTCGAGCTGTTTTTTCCTTTTATTATTATTTCAAAAACTATTGAAGATGTCAATAGAATATCAAAAGAATATCAATAGAATGTCCGTAAACCTCTTGAATATCAAAAATTAATTTTCCAAAAAAAACCTAATTTTAAAATGGTGGCCACTTTAAATGTTTAAAATCAAATATCGAGGATCAGGAATATCAAATCAGTAGGTTTAATAAAAATTAAATAACGTAATAATAGTTATGTGATAATTTTACACCTGCAATTATCCTTTAATAATTGCTTGATTTGGTTTCTATGGAAGCAGTCAGTTGTTTATTTTATCAACTGAAATTGATATTCAATAAACCAAATATTCGTTAACCGCCTATGATGACAACAATGCACTTCTCCAGTCGGTAGTATACGGATGCCTCACCCGATGAAACGATACACTAAACACTTGGTTGAGAAGCATGAAATAAAAAAATCAAATTTTTGAAATTTAATATTATTTTGATTATTTCGACTTTTATGTACAGTATTTTGTAAGTTAAAATTATCTTGAATACTATCTAGAATACAAAAACGCGATAATTAACTATATTTTAATTCTCGAGTAATTGCTTATTCTTTATCGATACTTGACGAGAAAATCGATACAAGGCGAGATTTCTGTGTTTCTTTGCTTCAATTTTGAGCACGGAAGTACGCAAGGCCGAGTTTAAGGGGTTTTTGGCCTTCGTGTATATTACTATACACAATCATTCGTTTAAGCTCACTAAGCATGTTGACTGTTTTGTCGTCCACGAAGTACTTATTCTATTATTTTTTATTCTACAATTTCTAGATGTGGAATTCATAAATCAAATCCAACAAAATTTTTGAAATTTATGAGAAAATCAAATAGCCATACATCCAAGAGAAAATGAGAGTCTGTTGTTTAAGTCGAAAAAGAAAAAGAATCTCAAAAATTTTAAATAAATTAGAATAATTATAATTGGAACTAAAAATCATGATACAACATTTTTTCCTGTTGAAAGACTATGGTAACAAATAAACTAAATTTGATAACAGTTACACTGAAATGAAATGATAAGGGTCCTTGGTTTTTGTTTGCCAACAAACAATCTTCCACTCACAAATGTACGAGAAAATAATAAGTTATTCTACAACCGAAATGTTTTTTTATTATTTAAGGGATTTTTTTTTCATTTATTTTGTATTTTAAATAGACACATTTATATATATATATATAAATATATATATATATATATATATATATATATATATATATATATATATATATATATATATATATATATATATATATATTTCTGAAAGCATACTTTTTATCGAACGAAAAAAAAATTATGTCATTTTCTTTTCTTAAATAAAAAAAAGGAATATGATATGATGAAATAATATATAAAAATATTATACTTCAGAAAAAAAGCAAAAAAAAAGGAATAATATCCATAAAATGTTGGGTTATATAATATATTCCTTCCTATACTATTACAAAGTATACCTTAAAAAATTTGTCGTTCTTTGAAGTTAGTCAACCCTTGTTAATAAAAAGACTATCTTTTTTTATTAAGTTACATGTGCAAATGATTTTATAATCTACTCATAATAATGATCATATTTTGAATTCTGGTTCAATTTTTAGCCAATATTCGGAAATAGTTCAAATCTTTAAAGTCTTTTCAATGCCATCATGTTTTTTGTGATAGAACAATCGAAAATAATAGCTAAAATGACAGTTTTCATAGGAAACATTATTTACAAACATTATTTATTTTAACCTTAATAGTCCTGTCAGGATATTGAAGTTGGACGAATCATTTCAGTGCTTGAAAAACCAGACTGATTAGCTTGACTTAACTATTTAAATACGCAAGATCCTGTTTGCGAATTTCACTCTACAATTCACTGTGTTATATCATCAATGTGTTTGTTCCTCGAAGTAAACGTGTTTGTCTCTTATCATCGTGAAAATGATTGTTAAACATACATACATGCGGTTATGAATCCTTCAGTATGATCATGTTTCTATACTCCTGTTAGTGTAGAAGAGAAGATTCCAAGTAATCCAAAAGCCCACTCTTAAAAAGTAAAAATATTTAAAAAAATAAAATTTATGGAATTGAAACCAAACGTTCATTTTGCCTGATAAATACTCAATCAATAGTTTGTTGATAGTTAACGAAGTAACAAAGGGAATATATAGTGTGTTCGCAAAGATATCTAAATATGAAAGAAAACTGAGATTTCGTAGCGAATATACTACACTCCCTCCAGCTTTCGGAAGAGATCCTACATGATATATTTTACGTAACCCAGAGTGGTGTAAAATACCCGTCTTTAAGATCACTTTCAAACTTTGTCCGAGTTTAATATGTAGTCTAAATCCAAGAATAAGAACTAGATACAATAATATTGAATAAACCCGTCACGAATACAGTGACGGGTAAATTCTGTGAAGCACTTGGTATGTAAGTACATAAAGAAAAATAACCTCAAATATATAAGATTAAAACATGAAATTGGCATTAGTGACGCGACCACCATACATGTGCAACCTCTCGTCTTTGAGATATTACAAATGATATGTCTGTACATTCGAACTAAAGCATACATATATGCATATATATATATATATATATATATATATATATATATATATATATATATATATATATATATATATATATATACATTTATATATATATATATATATATATATATATACATACATTTATATATATATATATATATATATAAATTCTTAATATATAAGTTCTCATACGTTTATTATTTCAATTTCATGCCAAGACGTTATGAATTATTCCTGTTTACTTATCCTGTACATATAAATCATTTTCACATGCATATATTATACATTATCCTGGTGACACGTTTGAATATCGATTTTATTGAGCCATTCACCTGAACAAAAAGTACACACACACAAAAAACTGTTTAAATATAATACAGCTTTTATTTCGATTAGAACATTATGGATATGTTACTATTGGAGAGTAAAATGTAGATGGATTAAGTGAGAAACTTTATTAGGTTAAGTGAATCTGATATACAGCATGAGACAGAAATATCAAAAAATAAAATAAAATTAAAATTAAATATAATTATTAAAAATAATAATTCTGTGTTGAAAAATTACGCAAGAGTCATTATTGTAGGTATTTTTGTAGTATAAGGAAATGAGATAGAACATATCTTAGTAATCCGCTGGTTTGGTGCCACTTAAAGGCCCAATTACACCTTCCAAGTACTCGGCCGCGAAAGCACACTCGGTCGAGTAAGCCTCAATGTAATCGGCTGAGACAGTACAGTGCCCGTCTATTGTCCCTCTTTCTTTTAATTTGTTTTGTTTTTTCGTTTTGAAAATGTCCAAGTGGTCAAGTTAAACAACAGTGAAATTTATTCAGAAATACAAAACTCACGTGTGTTTGTGGAATTTTAAATCAGCTGATTTTAGAGACAAACATCGGCGGGATGCTGCTTACCTGAAGTTGGTTGAAGAAATGAATTTACCCGATTTGACAACTGTCTCGCCCTGACCAGCTGGAATGTAATCACCAACTCGGTAGGTGTATTTGGGCCTTTAACTATGCAGTCATTATTTACATAACATCGTTCGAAACATATAGTTCAATAACTACAAAATAGATAGAGGCAAGTTAATATACGTTAAAATAACAATGTTATCACTGACCTCTATATTACTGAGCAGAAAACCCCATGTTACGCCGTCGGATAGAATGAAAGATGTAGTTGTAGCGGACTTGCTACTAAATCTCAATACTTTCTTATTTAGATACCTTTGCATGATCACTGCATATGCCCTCTGTTACTTAGGTAATTATATGTTTATTACCTCAGTAACTATTAACAAACAAATTATAACATGTATATATTTGACAAAATAAAGATTGACAATTAACCAATATACTAAATTTTGCTACAGTACGCCTGCATGACATTTATGTATAATTGGATGTATGCTAATGTATGTTTGGCTGTCACACATGTATTTTTACTGACACATATAAAGTTGTTAGCCACGCAAGCACAGGTGATATTACAAATTAAGTACCTTGGTTAGTTGCCGCAGCGCAATATAACTCTTGATTTTAGACGGGCTACACTTTGACCATAAGGTCCATTGTGATGCCTAAGGATGTGAGGATGAGAGTGGAGTCGAAGGAATTTGTGAGTTGACTAGGAACTGGTAGGATAAGCGGCTGCAGCCGACTCTGATAGGAACTATACCCAAATTCATCTGGAGTTAGTGAAGGAAACTGCAGAAAATCTTGTCTCCGGGTACTTCGTTCTTGTCCATACGCCAACAGTTTAGTCAATTAACCGCCTTTTTCTTAAAACTGACAAACTGCCGATGTCGGGTTCGAACCCATAACCTCCCAGTTTCCAAGAACGGCATACTGCGCAGCATAATGCCTTAGACCGCTCGGCTACTTGGACTGGCTATATAACTCTTTATTTTGTATGTTATTTCACGTGTAGGCCCATGAGGATACTCTGTCCAGTTATGTAGTGAATTAAATACTCATAAAATTTATATTTTTATAAAATACACACAAAACACTTAAACTATAAATACATTTAAAGAAAAGGAATTGTTCTAAGTGTATTTCATTCCACTCAATAATTACAAATTACTACATTAATTAATTTTTGAATAATTTGATTATTACAAGAAAAAATTAGACATAAAACACACTTTATTTATTTTAACTGACCTTATTTGTAACAAACTATCGTTCAATAAATGTTTTTTAACATGAAATTAATTACTGACTAATATAATGTTTCATATTGATTTAAATAATATTATTCTTAATGGAACTAATTAAAGGTTTTTCTTAATTTAACAAATCGGTGGTTTCGAATGTATTTTATATTAAATATCTTTGAAAATATTGAATACTTGATTTGTACATAGTATTATTTTGCACATACTTAAGCATCACAATACAATACTAATGACAATTTCCATTAAGGTTACATAAGACATAGTATGAAAGAATGAGCGTGTACTATATAGACAAACATATCATTGAATTTTTTAATTACATATTAATATTAAACAATTAATTCATCCTCCAGGTATAAAACCCTGGATCTTTGTGAAACAAACTTGTTTTTAAAATGTTTCTAATAAAAATAATTTGTTCTGTTTTTTCTTAATTATTAGCAATATTTTATTTTTAATTATCGCTCTCTTTATGATTTCACTAAATTAAATAAATTAGTATTTAAAAGTTTGTCACACTGATTATGTGACAAATTCAACTTCATATCAAAACAAAATACACTGTCAAAATTAATCCGTCGTTTTAAAAAAATAACTAATTGGTTTAGAAAAATATTTGAACAAAAAAGAGTTTTATAAGAGTATTTATATTTTAACAAAATTTACGAGAAACATTTAACGTATATTTGTCTATAGAAATTTAATATAAATTTGTAATAAAAACATATAACAATTTATAATAGTTTTACTGAATTCGATTGTTGAATTTAATTATTCTTCGAATTAGTAACTAATTTGTCAACGTCGTATATGAGATGTAATTAGTGAGAGAGTGAAATTGAATCATTATTTGAATAAAGGTAAGCTTTGTTGATGCTAGGAATATCATCTAATTGATGTTTTAAGCTCGGTAACAAACCATATGTTTTTAGGATATCGGCAATAGACATTATTCCGAAATAAGCAGTTCCGGGGTGAATGCTACTGTAATTGAACCATATCATTAAAACCTGGTGAGATTGGTCAACATTCAAATACACATCCTAATCTAAACAAAAATCGTTATTAAATTCTACTTTCACCCTTTCATTAATGGTACGTGTATAAAAATGTAAGATATTAACTATGGTAATAATTTCATATCGTTACATCTGAATTTTTAGCCGAATGTGTTTACCATTACACCATGTAGGATTCTGATGAATAAATCAATTTGAAAATGTTTTCAGAGGCATTTCTGCTTAGTTCATCTTGGTCTATAATCTAGTGAAGTTTGGCATATTATTTCCCTTTCACTCTGTATAAACCTTATTCAAAGTATCGTTAGAATTTGTTCACTTTTTAAGTACCTACTTTTAAGCTGAAGTTAAATGCTTCTTCGGTATAAATGATCGCTATAAATATCGGTGTTTTTACAAATCTTTAAAAGTAATAAGTATATTTATTTCATTTTTCCTCTATAGCGGTAAATATTGCTTTAGTTATTGCTAATGTATAAAAAGAGAACAAAAATTATTTATTTAAAAAGTTTAAATCTTCTCTGTACGTTAGCAATATATTTATATATATATAAATATATATATTTATATATATATAAATATATATATATATATATATATATATATATATTATATATATATATATAGGGGACCCCGGGCCAGAACGGGGTACGAAGTTGAAAATATGGTTAAAAAATACAAAAGGGTTTATTATAGAGCTTCAAATTTTTCTATGAACACAATATAGTGTTGTAATCACTAAAATACAATAATAAAATAATATAAAATAACAATATTTTTATATTCAAAAATAGAATATTATGAATTTGGGTCCGTTCTGCACCTGAAGGTGATCAGGGACACGGTGGAAAGGACAGATTAGTACAAACACATGGAAATGCCATGAAAACACATGAAAAATAAGTTAATTCACAAAACTCATAGACTAGGACAGGCTTATCTTCGCTGTCTATTCCCGCAGGTGAAGAATAAAATGTAGAGACTGTTGACAGTTTTCATCCAAGATCTTTCAGGGGTAGTAAAATTACCCTCTTCACTTGAAGGCCTATCAAGTCTGACGTCAGTTGTGCCTGCTAGAAGTCATTGTAAAACATTGCGGCAGAATGGCGTACCTTACTCCCCCCCCCATTGGGGGGGGGAGTAATCCCCATCAACACGATTAGGGATTGGTGGGGAGAGTGTCGTAGGTTTACTCGAAAAAGATACGTTAACATACATTTAACTACACCACATTGAATACAATTAACGTAGTTGTAACGTAAACAAGTATGCATACTTGTACATAATCTTGGATACAAGATTATCATAATTTACAATACAGGAACAAAAAATCACAAAACTAAAACTTCACCAACGCCCAAGAAAACTAGACTTACATGAATGTCGTAGTTGAACAGCCACATGTTGGTCTAATTCTACGTATTGCGGCTCGCTAGTGGCACACTCTTGACACCGAAAATCGTCAAACTTCATGTCGCTCGGGTACCCTGTTGTGCCCCGGGTTTCCCTATATATATATATATATATATATATATATATATATATATATATATATATATTTTAGATATTATTTTTTCCTTATATAAAAGTAATCTAATATTTCATGAAGAAAATGTAAAATACTAATAATAATAATAAGAGTAGATGAAAACTTTTATAAATGGATATATTAATATAAAAATGTATGAGAAATGATGGGTACGTTCACTTTAGTAAGAGGTTTGTTTGGTGTTTACGTGAGATGAGGGAGAGATCACCGTTAGATACTATCTTGTTGCTACGTTGATTTTAGTTTGATATATGCTTTTCCGTGTCTACCGAAAAGTAGTATAAATATATTTTTATAAATATAAATATGTCGCAATCAAAATGTGAAATTCGATTTAGTCTTAGCTAAAATCTAGTCATAATAAAAATTTGTTCATTCTACAATAGCAGGCAATAAAATTACGAAACAAAAGTATCATCTTTCTCGTCATCGTTTAATTTTGTTGAAAAAAGGTATTTGTCGATCTCGTTGAGAAATTGACAAATATCAGCTTTCATCAATTGAAAAAAATTTATACTTTTAGTTATACCTTTTTGGCGCGTTTAGAGAATCCAATCAGAGTGTATTTTTAGCACAGTGCTTGGGATACATTTCGTAAAAATGTGTGCCATACATTAGAAAGACTGAACTTATGTATACATACATTAGTTATCTAGCGAAACAGGTAACAAGTAAGTCTGTCACATAAGTGACACCGCTTCTCGTCTGTGGACAGTAATTTTGTGTGTGCTATGATTTTTGCATATTTAATTACAAGACAATTGCAATTACAAGACATATTAAATTATAAGACAGTTGAAATTAGGTACAGAAATGGCTTCATCAGTATTACTACATGTTTCTGATAAAAAATTGATATTAGAATTACAAGCCACATTATAAATGATATCATTTTATGTTCTCGTAAACTTTGTAAATTAAATGCATATATTGATAAACCTGGCCTGGTCTTCATTCAGTCTCTCAAACTCTAATTTTGACGGAAGAAGTGACGCCGGTTCGGTTCTACCATGGTAAAATGAAGAATCATTGGATTTAGGTACAATATATAATTTTTCTATTGTAGCTTTTCTCTACTAAATCATTTTATTAAACATTTGTGTCTTAAAAATAGTGTTGACCTTATTAAACATTAGTTTAATAAATTATTTAAAAAGAAGTATTCTTATGTGAATACACACACTTTTTATTTCTCGATTTTTGGTCTGATCTGTAGGAGAAATCTTCGTTCTGCATAATTTTATCTCGTCTCGTCTCGGAATTCTAAACCTAAGCGCCAAAAATAAAATTCGGATAATATCAACCAAATAATAATTGTTTGGTAACCAAATATATAACCAAATATATATTAGTTTTTGGAATCAGTACATAATAATTTCCATTCATTTTAAGATGGCTGATAACTAATCCTATTAATTCTTTTGGAGGGTTCAATTCTTCAAAATAGCTTAAAGAATGTGTACGTATATCCAATAAAGAAATAAAATACCAGATCGATAATCGATCTTACAAAAAAATTTTGATTCCAAATGTGGTACATTGGGAGATGACGTTTCAACTCATCTTTTTCCATTATTTTATTCAAATTTTTCTAAGCGATTCTTTTTCAAATAAAAGCGGGAAACAGCAAATAGGCATTTTTGATTATTTTTCCTAAAAATTGTTTAAACAAACGCCTTAATATAGTACATCTTGTGCTTTGATGAATTTGCGCTTCAATAAGCTTCACTTGACACACTTTATGACTGCAGATTACTACTGTTCCCAAAATTTAATCATTTACGTGAAGTATGTATTTCCAGTTTAGCCATAGCACACTAAAAAAACGTTTTAAGTAGTTTTTGACTTCGAGTTTGCGCATTGTAACTCCATTATCTTTTCAAAAAAATGGAATGGATTTAAATTTTAAAAAATTAATCCCAAGTAAATCATAGATCCATAGTAATATTATAACTAATACAATTTTATCAACATCCTGTATTGAAATTAAATTAACCGATTGGTTGATTATCCTGATGAAATTATTGATTTAATATAAATGTTAATAATTAATTTAATCAATGCATAATGGTAATATAATGATTAACATTAATAATTAATATTTTCAAGAAGTCCTGCATAATTTAATATCTGTAATATACTTGAGTTAACATTGACATATTTAACAAATTGAATTCTGGTTTTTGTCAAAATATTTATGGTTTTAACATAATATTATTTCAGAGAATTTGTGTAGAATGTCTAGACATTTTACAAATCGGCCGAATATAAAGTTCATCCTTCTGAAAACCTATTATGTTGAATTTAACTTTCTAAACTAGAATTGAGTTTTTTACCGGAACTGTATCTTTATGGATTTATATGAAATGTTTAAAAAACTTTTAAATAATGACAGATTTGTCCCGTGTGTGGACAAAACATTTTAAAGGAAATAGAACTTTTAACGTTGCATCGTTTGAACGTTAATATATGTCTTTCAATATCCAGCTCATTTCTATATATCAATGATTTCAATAAGAAATTTTTGAATCCTACTGAATTTAATAAAATTTTTTTTGAATTTCACTAAAGATTGTTTGTGAATTGATTGATTTTAAATATTATTTGTTTTTTATATATCGGCAAATTTTCTTAAAGACATTTGTAATATTAAAACAATTTTTTTATTTTGTTTCAGGTATGGCAAATGAAAGCTTTCCACAGCATTAATAGTATTGTGAGTAGATCAAAAGTGTATAAAGCTGGGAAGATTTTATGAATAATTAGAAGAAAAAATTTACTGATTAGTCACAAATATGAAAATGAAAATTGATTATATATTTCTACCATATTTATATGTTTACAGTTCAAAATAACTATGTGTGTTGAATATAACTTCCTCTGTCGTCAAAACTTATAGCAACACGCTTTTATTTGTAATGCACTCTGAAAATGCACCTTTACTTATACAATTAACTATTTCATTATTTTTTGTATTATAGTGCGATATTAATAGATGTCAATTAAGACAATTTCGTAAAATTAACGTTTTAATTTAAATATAAATATAGATACGAAAAGTATTCGCATAAAACACCAAGTAAAAATATTCTTAAATTCTTAATTGCTTAAATTACCTGGTATATTACCAAGTTTATGAAAAAAAGTTTCAAATAAAAATTGTTTATTTTTTAAAAAAGAACTTTTTCTCTATCTGTTACGGTTTCAAATATTCATAATTTCTTCCCAGACGGGGGAAGCACGAAGTCGGGACTAAAACGAATAGATCCTTCTATGTATTATATATACTCGGTAGAACAAAAGGACGTTAACATATTAATTCTTTAACCTATTATCTTTTCAACATGTATTATAATTATTTTTACTCTAAGAACCATTTTATTATTCGGTTTAATATGATGACTACTGTTAAAAATGAATATAGTACCTAAATTTGATGGAAAAAACAATAAAACTTTTTGAAAATAACAATACTGCTTTTGAAAATGGTAGCAAAATAAAAATAATAGTATATTTTATTTATTTTTAAAATAATGATTCGTCTTTTACTTTACGAGTATGTAGTGTAAATATATATACCGGGTGTGTATTAAAAATGAGTATTCTGGAAAAAAAAGTTTTAACCTTAGAACGGTAAATTTTGTGTTGTGCCTTTTTGCAATATGACAGGCTAAAAAATTTCGATAAAGTTATAAAATATATGAATTTATTATGAATACCCAATAATCCGTTATACATACTGTAAATAAACGTATTTATGATAATAAATAATTTGATATGTGATTTAATAATATATATAATATATGTACATGTATATGGGCTATAAAGTGCATCATAGGAGTAAAAATTTATGATATCATTCCATTTTAATGTTTCATCATATTATTATGTACATAAAATGCGATGTCTCTGATATGTCTGAAATATTTTCTGAGAGAAAATCACTGAATGGATTTATTTATATCCTACATATATTTGTTTTTGAATAGTACTAACTGTAAGAGTTGTATGTTTTTCTTAGAATATAATAAGTTAATAAATGTGGTACTTAGTACAAATGATAGGGGGAGTAAGTTTAATATCAAACCATGGTCGATATTTCAGGGACGATGAAAGGGGTCTTCATGAATATCAAGAAAGGTTCAATGTTTCTATAGTTTAAATGTATTTGCAGATAATTCTTCAAAGAAATGAACAAAAACAACATTTTGAGGAATAGTATTCGTTAGAACTCCAGATGAACATAATTGATTCATTGTCAGAGGTTTGTTAACAAATCGAGACAATATGCACCAAATAAGATAGAATGATTATATGTCAACTTAAAATTTAAAACTGCAGCCTACTATCGACAATCAGCAAAACCTTGAGTAAGAAATATTTTTCCCGCGATGAAGCAACTTAAATTTTGAGTGCATTTATATTCCTTCAATGAACAAGCAGTACAATGAATTTTCCCCTACAAACAATAATTGGTTTCGTTCTGAGTGTACCTTGGTAAAATTAATTAAGTAGGTATGGTCATGAAAGATTCTTTTTAATCTGATCTGTCATCCAAACGAACGTACCTAAAGTTATTAGCCGCTCTATTAAAGGAAAATATAAAGACATAAAATAGATTAGCAGAAACTTGACTCAAATACTCATTTCGCGCAGATGACTTGGTATTTCATTTTTCTACTTGCATATGTTGATGATACCAGTAATCAAAGTTTTACTATTCGAACGATATCTGTTGATATTTTTTCTGACCTAAATATAACAAAGTTATGCTAACCAATGCCGACCTATTTAAAAAGTTAAAAATTTGATGGTTTTTAGAGCACAAGGTTTTTAGTCGAGATTTTTTAAATTGGAAACCTTGGCTTTATATTAATCGTCTCACTGGAAAAATATATCGCAACAAAAACTTGAAAAATATACATATCCTGGACATAATACAACTTAGAAAAGGCTGACCGGATTCATCACCGGGCATTATCATCTACGGAAAAATCTGCACACAATAGAATCAATTATGTGCAGACTCTACGGCGAGGAGAAGGAAACATCCAGCCTCATCATCTACTACTGCGAATCTCTCGGTTATAGCTGATGCAATATGTCCAGTGCATCTCACCTCGAATATATGAACCTTCAGAAAAAGCTTATAAGCAAGCTCCTGACTATTGAAGTAGAAGAGGGTAAACAATAGGGCCATTAGGTCAAAGTGCAATACATTTATATACTTCAAAATATATCTATCTCAGTACTAGCGATGAATAGACTCGAGAATACCCATTTCTTCAGACGGAATTATCAGTTGACGAAATATAGTTTGTTACTATAAAAATAAAACTTAACCAATTAGGAATAGCCATTTTAAGTGCCAAATTTAAAATTAAATAAATTAAAAACGTTTCAATTTCGCTTATACAAAATTGATGATGTACACGTACAGTTAAGTATAGTCAGTTTTTTTTAAACATAAAGAAATATTATTGAAGTCAACGAATTACCGCTTTTACCCGATAATTTAAATTACTTGCTGGATTATCTGTTAAATCTTAAATTAATCGAAAAACATTAGCAACATTACATTAGCAACACTGTCTATCTATGTATCTATATGTCTATTTATCTGGTCGCTTTGAGCAAAATAGGAAATCCAAAAAGAAAATTGAGCTCAAATACTACCAAATACGATAAGGCAAACATCATTTGAAATGTGTAATAGATACTTGGAGAATTATAACCACACACAACCCTAGGTAAAAAAATTAAATCCAAGTCTTTAATATATATATATATATATATATATATATATATATATATATATATATATATATATATATATCTATATACATATATATACATATATATTTATATATATATATATATATATATATATATATATATATATATATATATATATATATATGTATATATATATGTAAAGTATATTAAATTTTCACTATAAGAAATCAATATATACCCTCCTATAATCCATTCACCTTACAATTTACCCCATACACATGACAACAATAATAACAACAAATACATAGATTGCAGTAAGTAGAATTTTATATTCAATGTTTTACATTATTCATGATTATTTTCTAAACTTCTAGTTGCTTCTGTTGTTGTTGTTGTTGTAATAGTAAAGTATTGCAAAGCAGTAGCAAACAAGTAGACAGTAAAAAACATTCACTAAAACACATTTTTCATTTCATGATTGCCAACAATCTGTTGTTATGTTGGATTTTTTATTATTGTTGTGTTTGTGTGTGTGTGTGTGTGTGTGTTTTGTTGCATTTCTTTTTCTTTGTTCTTATCCGTTTGGTATTTGTTTAAATCTATGGGGTGCGTTTAGTAACACTATGTGGTATGGCTTGTAGAATGTAGAGCACTCTAAACGTATCCTAAGGCGTTTAAGATATGATCTAAATAGTCAACCAAATAAAGTGATGCCAAAACATGTAAAAGAACTTTGGATAATTTTTCATTTAGCAAATATTGATGGCTAAAAGTTACCCATTCACAGCCAACTTTAGTAAACGCTAGTTACATCCATTCGTGTAACATAACATGAAGCAACCATACTTTAAATGCAACTTTAAATGGATTCACGTTAAGTAAACAAACACCAAGCAAAGGTCGAGTTATCATTTCAAAATTTTATAATTTATTTGTGCCTTTTTCATTTGGATTTCAGAAAAATGTTTCGGATAAAAGTTGTTAGTATATTTATAATGAACCAGTCTTATGCGAAGCATTTTTTCGAAAACCGAATTATCATTATCACCACCAGGTGTGTTTTTCTGATATTATTATATATTGTATACTTTAGAACCAGGGATGTTGCGGATGCGAGATTTTAAACATCCGCGGATGCGGATTTTGATTCCGATATTTTGAGACTCATATCCGCAGATGCGGATTAAGATGCCAAGTTTTTTTTAACCGATATTTAATATAGGTTGTATAAAATTTTAAAAATTCGTGCGTTATATTTAATAAATGTCGCTGCCTTTGCAGGTTCCAACCTGTTTCACAGAGGTTTAAAGATTAATCACGTACTACAATAATCCGGATGCATCGATTTTACATGATTCCTCAACGATTTGGTGGTAAAGTCCTAGCGATAGTAAGTGTTATTGAATATGTTATATTGAGATTTATCTTTGACATGCTCTTCTAGTTTAAAATAAGACCAAATCACAGTTTCTGTCGGCGATGGCATTATTGATTCAGTTCTCAAATAGATTATCCAAGCCACAGTCAAACAATAATGTAAGTTCTTGAAATAAATATATAAAACATCCATATGATAACACGTCTAAACACGTTCTGTTTGATCAGAAATTCTAGAGAAAAAAGCAGCAGCCGCATCCGCAAAAGCTCCGTCAAAAGCATTGATTATTGCGATGCGGATGAAAATATCCACAACATCCATGCTTTATACTCCATGCTTTTTTGGGTGGCTGAATTTGTATAAAATTTACTATCTAAGGTAAATTGAATCCAAAAGGTCATGAATAAAATGGGTCTTTTTACTCTTTGTTGAGTGGTTTTGGTTTATGAAATATCCGACAACATAAAAGACTATAGATAATCAAGGTTTGAAAATTATGTCAACATAAACCAATCTAGAAAACCTTGCTTGTAAACAAACTCGAAACAAAATTTCGAGCTATGAAAGAACTAAAATGCAAAGCACAATTTTTGAAAGGTCGATGTGCAACACTTTTATAGACAGAACATTTAGTCTACATTTCTATCTACCTGCCATCTAGTTTTTGGACATTCAGTATACATACATATGGAGAATAATAGATCCTAAGATGTGTGTACATATGTGTCTACAATATCACATATTAAAATAGAAAAAGAAGATATATATATATATATATATATATTTATTTATATATATATATATATATTTATATATATCTATATATATATATACATATATATATATACATATATATATATATATATATATATATATATATATATATATATATATATGATATTACATATACTTAAATATGTAACAAGTTTACTTAATAAAATGTTTTTTCTGTCTGAATAAATACCACAGTAATATGTCTTGCAACCGTATGTTTAAAATTTATTTGTACACAATGTTCTAAGTATAGTTAACTTCATAAAAAATTCATGATTCTTATCTTAACCCATTTGTTCCCCTAATTTGAAAAGAAATAATGTGTTTTAGAATATCTTGTGAATCCTGATAGAGTATAATAGAGAATTGCAAAGTATAAGACCTATGCTTAAAAAGATACAAATTCGTTTTGATCATTGATACTCAAAAGCTTTATTCGATTACTCTATTTAACGATTTAACTACGATTTAATAACTCTTAAGTTTGCAATTCTCTATTTAACTATATATAAATATAAATATATATATATATATATATATATATATATATATATATATATATATATACGGGTGGTTCCGTAACATAATGCCCTCGGAAAAAATAACCCCATCAAAATAACCTCGTAACAAAATAACCTCGGGACAAAATAACTTGAATAATTCAACTGGAACCATCGAATCGTGAAATCGTAAAAGTATTATTGTAGTACTCGGTTGTAATAGTTACCTTTTTACTTTCCTTAATTTTTTGTCACTATATCTCAAATATATAGAACGTCTACTAGTGCGGGGCCCATAAACACGCAAACCCGACCAATTCGGGGTATAACCGATGATGTGAAAGATTGTAGCACTCGGTTGTAATAGTTACGTTACTTAATTTCAATAATTTTTGACACTATATCTAAAATATATACAACGCCTTTTAGTGCGGAGGCCCAAAACCCTGCAAACCCGACCAACTCGGGATATAACCGATGAAGTGAGAGATTATAGTACCGGTTGAAATCTGTGGATATTTTTGCGACGGATATTTTGTCTGCAGGTATTTTTGTCTACGAATATTCTTGTCAACGGATATTTTCTATTGATAGTTTATCGCGGATAATTTGTCCTCGGATTAAAAAAAGTATATATTTTAAAAAAACATCTCTTGTAACATTACAAGCTTATTATTATTTTTAATAACGACGTTATTTTAGTTATTTCAGGTTATTTTGTTATAAGGTTATTTTCTTACGAGGTTATTTTAGTACATCTTTTTTTGGGCTTTTATAAGTTATTTGTCCAACAAGTAACCTGTCGCGGCACCTATATATATATATATATATATATATATATATATATATATATATATATATATATATATACATATATAAGTGATGAAATGAACTTTTTTCTATCTACTATACTTTTAACACTCGTGCACTCTTGGATTTGGATATAAATTGTAAATTTTCAATGAATTAATAAAACTAAAAACGTCAAAAACTCTTAAATGTCTGTTGGGAAAACATATGAAAAAGAATAGTTTTTCCAGTACAGATATTTTTATTGTTTCTCCCAATGGACACATTATTTTGCCGGTAGAGGTTTTTGTTCAAAATAACTTTACGAATCATTACGAATACATAAAAAAAAAGCAAACCATGTTACTGATATCCTTTTTTCATTAAAATATACTGAGGGATCCTTTTTTACATATTCATCAAATATGCATTTAATTCGAACACAATAGTTCGAAATAACAGAGATATCATTTGAAACACTTGGTACACAGATTTTAGTTTTTGAAAAATACAATGTTATTCGAACAAGAAAATATTTTATCACAAGTCTACTTATCAACTGAGTTAATTTCTTAAATACTCAAATACTCGGTATATACTTAGTTCATTTCATTATCAATGCGTGAACTGTCTATTTTACTTTTTACACACGAACGAATGTATAAAAATACAAAATAGTGAATACAAGTGCTATTATCTATATCGCTGACCTCTAAATAGCTGGACTGATTACCCTATGTTACGCCATTAACCTCAATTGATGCGCTCCACAACTAGTTAAGGAACTTAGTTTTGCTTTCGTGGCACATATGTGTGATAAGAATTATTTTAGTGTTTGTGTGGCGGTCACATGTCGTTCCACTACACAAATAAAGTTTTACTAAGTTGGATAGTTTAGGCGATGTTGGCTGTCATTAAGTTGGAGCCGCTATTTCACGTTGAGACCCATAATCATACTCTGCCAGGTTAAATAGAGGTCAGTGATCTATGTACTTAGAAATTTTACTTCGAATAGGGAATATGCATGAAAATTTTTTTTCACATTTATTTTCAGAATATGAAAATACTGTTAATACTGTAATAATATTTAAAAACGAAATTAAAATCCGACAAATATCAAGGAAGCTATAAGCTTTTAAAGATTATTATCTGTCTCTTGCAAAAATACTAAAAACGGAGTTTTACGTGTATTTTAAATGGTGAAAGTGTAATATGACGTCACATAACATATCAAGAAGGCTATCACCCTCTTTGTCTAATCGGGAATTTCAATCATTCATATCTCGCTTATTTTTAAAGTTATTTAAAAAGTAATTGTACTTTGATATTTTTCAAGTAAACATGTTTCAATTCAAGTGAAAAAAAATTTTCATGCATATTCCCTATTGTGGCAAAACTAATATGTTTATGAAAAAGTTTCACAAAAAAGCTATTAAAAAAAGTTTTGTTTTTAAATTGTTTTTTTATCTCTTACAGTTCCAAAGTTAGATAGATGGGTGTACGGATCGATTTTGTTCGTTTACAAATTAACTTTTTAATTCTCGAACTCATAATTTTAGCTTGATATCTTTAGTGGTTTTTGAGATATCGTCTTTACCGACAGTTTATGAACAACTATACCAAAAATTTATTTCTCCGTTCAATTTTCAAAGTAGCCACGACCTAATATATGTATTCAAATCATTATTCCATATGTTGAAAATGGTAATTCATCGTAATTCAAGTTGTTTTTAAAATGGTTTTTAATAAGTTCGTAATGACTTTTTATTTCAAAGACGATACCAAAAAATAGTTTTTCGATGTAAAACTATAAGTTCGTACAAAAAAAATTTTTTCTAAAAATATATACATAATTTTATAACAAGTTTAGATCCGACTTTGTAACGGTAGAAATTATTGATCGTGGAAAAATCATTTTGGTAAAGGTGTTCATAAAATGATTTAATTGGCCCATTTCCGCAAAGTTGTCCGTCCGTCTGTTCGTCCGTAAACACGACTCGAAAAAGAAAAGAGACAGCGAGCTGAAATTTCGCGAATGGAAAAAATCGAACAATGTTTGGGCAAAACTACCTATCCTTGAAACCGCAGGAAAAATGTTCCTTAAACAACTTTTGTTTGAAACTTTTTTCATAAACTCAGTATATAGCGGGAATTGAGCAATTAACTCAGTTGTTATATTTCCTTGTTTGATAGATAGATAGATTGTAGAGAATGTCCTAATCGGGACACACTTCGACCATAGGTCCATTGTGTTGCCTAAGGATGTGAGGATGTGAGTGGAGGACAAGTAATTTTGTGTGTAGACTAGGAATTGGTAGGATGTGTGGCTGCAGTCTTTGATAGGCACTATGCCGATATTCATCTGGAGTTCGTTAAGGAAACTGAAGAAAACCTTCACAAGCATAGCCGGTTACTTGGTTCTTGTCCATACGCCGACAGTTTAGTCGATTAACCGCCCCTTTTTTTTTTTAAATAATTGACAAATTGCCGATGGCGGGATTCGAACCCATAACCTCCCAGTCCCAAATACACACAAGGCTTTTACAAGCGCGGCTACTTGGCTGATTTCTTGTTTGATAACTAACTACTTTAATATTCTTCCATACACAACTCCTTACACATTGAGCATCACAGTACTTTCTGTTTGTTTGCTTATTCCAAAAGGAATATATAAAAACTGTACTGTATGTATACACTGTTGCATTTTGTGGTATTTATAATTATTATTGTCAAAAATTTATGAATTTAAACAAACAACTAAATTTATATGTTTGGTTTAATTATTAAATTCAATGATCATTAATTTTGCAAACTTTTTACTGTTATTATTTATGTAATTTGTCTGCATTGCGTCAGTAGTAAATTTTATTGATTCACAAAAGTTATTTTTATAATAGAAACCATTGTTTCTTTATTTACTAAGTATACCTATATAGAATTAAATTGATTAAACAAGTTATTTATAAACCCTAAGGGCTGCAACAGAACGACTCGAGGACTCATTGACATGAAATAGAAACAAAATAATATTGCCTTAGCAGAAAAAATAATTAGACTGCAGATAAATGAAGGAAAAACCGAAGAAATATTCGCTGAAGATATATTTAATTTTGAATGGGAAAGTGATTGAACTAGTTCAATCGTTAAAGTCATAGTGGCAAAAGTTAGTGGACAAAAATTGGCGCGGGTGGGGTGTTTCATAGGTTGACGCTAAAAAAAGACGTTGTTTTCTCATCCGAAAAGCAACAGGCGTATTCACCAAGCTTATCCAATATGTTAGTCACAAGATATCAAGGATAAAATAAAGCTGAGATAATTTAAAGGCAACATTAAGTCAGTTTTAATGTCTGATGTGAAATCCGTAATCAACTACCGGAGAAAACAGTTAATTAAGAAGAATTCCAGACATATGTTGAAGAAATCAACAGTATTCATATATATTTATTTGTGTATACTTAAGTGTCATTAATACGATGTTTGTCCAAATTCCATTTCGGTTACGTAAGACAAACTGTAGAAGACTAGTGTATATTTTATAGACCAATGTCAATGGATTTTCAATTAAATACTGATATGAAAAATTAGCTCGTCAACTAGGAATCGAACCTCGGGTCTTTGGATATCTAGTCTAGCGTGATTACCGCTACAACAAAGACGATTCTGACGAAACAGCCAACTCTTTCATATCATTCTTTTGTTTTTTTTTGACAGTACTACTTCTGTCGAAGTTATTATTCATATATATTTATTTAAGTATACTTAAGCGTCAACAATACGATGTTTGTCCAAATTCCATTTCGGTTACGTAAGACAAACTGTAGAAGACTAGTATATACTTTATAGACCAATGACATTAGATTTTTAATAAATAAATAAATAAAATTAAGTTTATTTTGTTTGGTTACTCGAAAACATCGAATAAAAGATGAAAAAGTCAATGCAATTCGATGTGACGAAGGTCCCAAGAGAAGGAATTCAGGTGCATGTCTTTCGTGGTGGTTGCAACCCTACGCTTAACTGTATATCAAAGAACAAATACACTGTAGCTCCCTTTTCTTAGTTACCCACATCTTAAAAATAGCCCTCGAAACGTAATATTAGTATTGAAAGTATATGGTGGAAAATTGTTATATAGCAATCCAAATTATATGACGGTTTTTTAACAATTTTGAAAGAAGTACTACACATTTATTCTGAATGAACATTTTTGGACTAACTTTTATTATTTATTAATTTATTAATACCATACATATCTATCTACACATATTTAAATTTGTATACATTTATAATTGAATATTTTGAACATTGTTTTTTATATTGAATTTTTAATTAATTGTATAAGCGAGTAATAAATAAACAACCTGCTAAAATATTTTAAATAAATAATTAAATTAATAAATTTACAAAATAAAAAAACCTCAAAACATTATCTATGTGCAATATTGTTCTGAGGTTGGCAGTTTTCAAAATGATGCTATTTCAAAAACTTCTGGTGGCTATATATGTCAAAAATGAAATAATTGATAAAATGCCGTTAATAAAATGTTAGTAGTAGTGAAATACTATTTTTATAAGAATGAACAGATACTTCTTCGATACGGGCCTCAAGAACAAGCTTATCTAAGATATTACCCCGAAATTTGTATCGAATTTCACTGGACCAGAACACTGGACCCAACGCTGGACCAGATAACGTGTGACAGGACTCCTTTAGTTTCATAGACTTCAAAACCTGTCCTAGCTTCAACTCCAGTAGTTTGCTCAAACCATATATAATGGGTATAAAAAACCCTTTCACATGTTTTGTTTAATTTTCACTCTCCAATTTTCTGGGAAGATAAATTCGTTGGTTATTGCTGTCCTTATACTCCGAAAATTTCTTCTCTGGACTTACGTTATTATTGTTTTCTGGAGCAAAATATCTAAAAATTAAATTGTAAGACAGGTATCAGAAGATAAACGAATTCTTATAAATAATGTTGAGGATAAACTAAACTAACGAAACAAACTATTCATGGGTTTTTTAAGTTTTTAAAACTGCTTCCAAATAGTGATGAAGATCTAAAGTTTGAATTCTAAAAAGTTATAATAATAATAAAGTTATGACTTGAGGTTGAACATTGTTTTTATAAATATTTCAAAGTAGAGTAGAAATACGTAAAAAAAATACAGATGGTGCACCATTAAACACATACATGCCCATTAATCGGAAAAAACAGATTCCTCAAATAAAATTAGCTCCAGGATATTCACAAATAAAATTAATATCAATTAGCGTACTGTCAATTATATTGAATTATAACAAAAAATCAAAATCAGAAAAATTTAATTGGAACACCACACAATCTGTATACACATTAGTTTAATTATGTTTCCTTGTTATTCACTTAAGCTTTTTGAAATACGAAAAAAGGCTATTTTGGTCCATACGTTCTCCCGCTAGATTGAAGAATTCTTTACCTTTTTAGAGAGGGAGAAAGAAAGTTGAAACACAAGCCCATTTATAAACCTAAATAATTTTTATTTAAACCACAATTTTAGCTCAAATATCTGTAATTACTGTCCATTACAAAAGCTTGCATATGAGTATATTCATATGTAAATACATCCGTGCATGTGTAGAAGTAAAATAAACAGTTGTTGCACTGATATTGATCTGAGTATACACAAGATATTTAACATTAAGTTAAGTAAATTGTTATTATCTACTTATTTGCATAAGTTATTTTAGTGGGTCCATTTTTTCGAATTAAAAATTTCCACATCGTCTCGCATAATAATACAAGCACTGTAATGAATAGTGAAATCATGATATTTCAAAAGAGTATGCATCTATATAAGACTGTAGTGTCTTGTACTGTAGAAGTAGTAATACCAGAGGGGTGGTCGAAGCCTGGCAAGTAGGCCTGTCTAGGTTTTTTTTTACTGAACTCTAAAGGATAAGGCAATTGTATGTAGAGGGGAATTGCTCGGTTATGCGACTGCAGTCATATTTGATAGGAACTATACCGATGTCCATCTGGAATTTGTGAAAGGAAACAGCAGAAAATCTTCACAACCATCGCCGGTTACTTCCGTTGTCCATACACCGATAGTTTGGGCAACTAACCGACGTTAGGAAAGCGTTGGGAAATCAACACGCAACCTCCCAGTTTCGAGCAGAGAGCTCTTAACAGCTTGACCTCTCGGACCACTGATTATTTGCATGGATTATTACAGGTCTGTAATGGAACACAAGACCTCTTCAAAAGTGTCATATGTATATAGACGTAACAAAATATTTATATAAAAATAAATTAAATATAATAAAAAAATCTATGTCAGTCAGATTCCAATAAATTCCAAATAGAATGGTTTTATTTATTTTTTATTATTATTTTGTAAATGATTTTTTTGTTGTGAGCAGATTTGAATATGTGATTAACAGCAATAATACACATAAATAACAGATTCGCTGTTGACAAATTCATCAGCTTATAATTTAATCAAATGTGTTTTGTTCAATTCATTTGAAACATTTACATATATCACAACAGCATGAAATGATTTTATTAGAATAACTCTAGCAAAATTATAAATAATTTATTCATGCGAATAGAAATTACATTGATTAAGTGACGCACTGCAATGCCCAAAATAATTAAATAGTTAATTTCATAAGTCAGGGAGGGAGAAGAGTGTGTGTATTTGTCCGAATCCTAGGTAAATTTTCCTTACGACTCCATAAAAACGTCAGAAATGCAAAATTTCAAACTGTTCTAAAGCTATAGCCATTTTTTGAAAGTTCCCGAATAATAGTAAACCCATCTCTAATATCTCTAATATAGTTTATAGTGTCTATAGAAATACTTCTCATTTTTAATGCTTTTTTGAAATACCTTATTTTTAGTTTTAAATATAAAAAGTTTCCAGGTGTCTAAATTTAGAAAAAACTATTTTTTACGCAGTCGGGCTTTTTTTGTTTTATATTACTTTTATTTGTTGAATAGGGATTCAGGTATTTTTTGGTGTATTTAAAATATCCATTATGGGATCAATATATGACCTCGAAAAGTGGCGTTCTTTCGAAAGATGTTTCGAAAAAAAGTTATTTGTTATAAAAACACTAAGAACTTTTCTGTAACATTTTTCCAAGAACATTGTAAGTTAGAATAAAGCCACCTTCTTTATTTTTATAAAGTTTTCATTTTCTAACAAAGGGAATCGATATAAAAATAGCATTGTGGAAAGAAATATAATAATTAGGGCAAATTCTCGAGTATTGAAAACTAACTAATTATGGTGTTTGAAATTTTCTAACTACGAGTGTAATTTTTCCATTCCCTGATATGTCGAAATAAGACTTAAATTACCCACAATACTGTGAGGAGTATACTACTATCAAAATATATAACAGAAATTTATTTTTGAAATTTTGCTAGAGTTTTATTTATGAAGTAGCTTTGACTATTAGCCTGCCACCTACCATTTCACTAATTTTCAAATATTTTAATACATATTATGAAAACGATGGAACTGTATAACACATTAATAATATACTTCATCATTATTAATTTATTATAAAATCAATCATTTAAATACTCAATTGGATTGTTTTATTAAATTTTAATTAATATAAACAATTTGACTTATAAAGTTTCAAATTCGCCACAATACCTATATCAGTTTTTGTATTATAAGTACGTATTTCGACTACGAAGTAGTCATAATCAGTATAAATTAGCTAGTCGTAAGTTACTCTTTGACAATTAGAAATAGAAAATCGAAATCAATAGACAAAAATAAAAATAAATAAGAATTAAACAAAATAAATTAAAATAAAATAAATTTTATTGAAATTACTCTTGTTAAAATTTACTAAGTAGTCAAAATACGTATTTATAATACAAAAACTGACCTTGATATTGGGGCGAATTTGAAATTTTATAAAAACCTAGAGTTCTTATTACTTATCATTTGATAATATTTACATTTGACCTATGCTTAACAATTTGTAGAGAGCTTATAAAATACCCAGCAAGAGAGATATTTTTTATGTGAAAATATTTATACCGATACAATACATGAAAGATTATACTTGGAGAGTGAACTGAAATTTCATTCAGATCATCACGTTTACATTGTAACGATGGGCTATGTGTTTTAATTTGGGAATTTAACATACTCGTTAAATTCCGTTTAAAACTCGTTAAATACTCGTTTATGAATAATCATTGCTATTGTATATAGAATATATTTTCACAGTTTATCATCATACCTGTTTTCCGGACTCAAAACTTTGTTTTTTAATATTTTCTCGCTCATGTCGAATCTAAAATATATTTAGATACAAGAAGCTTTAGAAGACGTTCGACTAAGCTATTCAATTCCATAATGTTATAACTCCAATTGTTCAGTACCTACGTTGAGAAATGTCCTGCCCATTTTTGAGGTGCTAATGTGTTATGATTATAAACAAATAATTCTTCATAATACTATTAAACGAAAATATGAAAGATTTTTCTGAAAAATAGTTTCAACCTAATTATTTTGTTAAAATAATGTTCAAAATTGTATTCAGAAGCCTTGAATACTAACTTTCAGATCGATAAATCAGTTAGATTTTACTGTTTTTATTCAAATCAATGGCTAAAAATTGTTTGTGATTTTTTTAAGGACCTTTAAATATATATATATATATATATATATATAGTTAAAATAAATTTAAAATAAAATAATTGTTAACAGTCATAAGAGATATAATCATAACAGAAAATATGGTTAAAAGATAAATTGTATTAAAATTGATTTTCTACAACTTTATTAATGTACAAATAAGATACTACAAATTTGAGGTTTCTTCCTCCCTCTTAGCAACTCTTTTTGATTCACTACATTAGTTTCTGGATTTACCTTAAGCAGTGTTTTTTATCAGGAACAAAAATAATTTTTATTAATTTTATAATAATATATATATATATATATATATATATATATATATATATATATGAAGAAACCTCAAATTTGTAGTATCTTATTTGTACATTAATAAAGATGTAGAAAATCAATTTTAATACAATTTATCTTTTAACCATATTTTCTGTTATGATTATATCTCTTATGACTGTTAACAATTATTTTATTTTAAATTTATTTTAACCCATACGATTGTAATTTAATTTCATATACATTCTGACTCCTCCTTCAGAGAAAATTTATACATGTTACGTAGTTCCTACGTCATAATGTTTATATACGTCTATATGTACGTATATGTATGCATATGTTGACGTGTTATTTGTATTCTAAAGTCCAAGTTAGTTAACGGAAACAATTGGTCATAGAGGAGGGAGAACCTTAAACACTGAATTTTTTTCTTAATATTAGTAAAATTAAAAAATATATTATATTTATAGTAAGTATATGGAATTTAAATATAATACACATAATAATGAATATTACAACTCACCATGGTAACTTGAAATGATATAGTCATTATGATTCCTTCCTCTTGGAAAGTGTATATGCTCGAACGTGACGAAGTTACGTACGAATTTTAAATTTTAGCCTTCTTACAGTAGAAAATCGTTTGATTATATATATATTATATATATATATATATATATATATATATATATATATATATAGTAGTCTATAGAGTCTTATATCACCATATCATATTGTAAATATTACAGCGTATAAGTGTTGAGAATTTGTATCCCAAGGCAACAATATACTGTGAACGTTATTGTATTTGAGAACACGTAGGTGTGTACTAACACAAAATATGTGAATAAATAGCGTCAAAAGTCAAGATATCATTTTAAAATTTTATAATAGATTTGTACTTTCTGCATTCAGTTTTCGAAAAAATGCTTCGGGTATAAGTTGTTCATTATAACTATACTTACAACTTTTCTTCGAAACATTTTTCCGAAATCCGAATAAATAATGCACAGATAAATTATAAAATTTTGAAATGATAGCTCGACTTTTGACGCTGTTTGTATTAAGAAAAATCCTGTGAATGAAAATTGGTTATTTTTATTTTATTATTGTTTAACACAAAAGTATTACAATATCTCTCTGATAGTTTTTTTTATAGTTTAGAACAAGTAGGAATCAATTTTTAAAATTTCTATTTTCTAGTAGATATTTGACGTGGATATATTATATATAATATTGCAATGAGAATAATATATAGTATAATAAGACACATAGGAGTTTTTTCACATTGATTGTAATAAACGTATTGAAGATTTATGATACTCTTTCCAACTTAACTACTCTCTATATCGTAGGAGGGCAGACCTTGACTGCGCTGTGCTCTGAGTGAGAGGTAGGAAGAGAGATAGAGTAAATATAGGGTATCCTACCAATTATTATGATTTTCTTTTTTTAATTAAAACATTTTCTGAAAAAAATATAATAATACCAACTATTTTTTATGGTCACTATTTTTCAAAGTATACAATACATACAATACATTGAATACATACTCTGGAATTTTGGACTGGTAATTTGGGGCTGGTGATTTACCGCTTGTAAATTTTTTGATGATTTAGCTTTAGTTTAGATTTTAGAATTGGATTTTAGGAAATTCCGAATAATTTGCCTAAACTATTCATATCGGAGAACTAATAAACAATTATTTACTTAATTATTTTTTCTTAGTAGGGGGTATAGTGTCATGGGAATTTGATGACACTGGATACAAAAAAGATGCCAATGATAAAGCTGGGTGGGGGGGGAGGGTTGGTAATTTGCTACTAATTTTTAAATGGTTAAATTTAACATAAAGTGGGAATACATATAGTTGTTGTTGTTGTAATTATTGTTATTGCTATCATCATTATTGTTATTATTATTATTATTGTTATTATTATTATTATGCTTTTTGGTGTATCTCTTCATATTGTAAAAGATAATTTTTAAACAATAAATATTTTATAAAACTAATTCTAAATTGATTGAATAAATTATTGGGCGATAATCGGTGGGCAACTTGTGTTGAAGCATCGGTCCGTCTTACTTCAAAACATATCTTTATTACTTGCTCTCACCCAGCTTATGGAGAGTCCGTTCGACTCCGGCGAGCCGTCTACGCCCACCTCTGCTCTATATTATAACAGAAATCAATTGTGTAAAACTCTTCAAGAATAAATGCTAACAAAAGTGTATTGCACAAAACTATATCTTTGTTTATTTTTGTTGATTAGACCGACAGAAAAAATTAATTTATTTCAAAGACTGAAACAGTTTGCACAAAATATTATTTTATTATTTATACCAAAATATTTTGGTATTTTTTTTGGTATTATTTATATATATATATATATATATATATATATATATATATGCATATATATATATATATATATATATATATATGCATATATATATATATATATATATATATATATAATTTATTTATTTATTTAAAAAAATGAACATAGAAATATTGCCTGATTTTAAATCAATAGTTGACGTTTCGAGAACCTTGAGTTCTCATTTTCAAAAGCGAAAGAAACATAAAAAACAGAATTGACATAGAATATTGAATTCAATATTAAGAGAGATATACCAAATTTTGCGTTTCTCCCTCCTTCTAAACCCTCCTTTCGATTCTTGTCACGCTTACCATAAAAATGCATTGTCATCCGAATTGAACCAACATGTAAAAATTCAACTCCGTAGGATAAGAGGAAGTGGTTTTAATTCAGCTTGCAAGATTTGACCCGAACATACATACATACATACATACATACACACATACATACATACATACATACATACATACATAAATTTATACATACATACATACATACATACATATATACATACATACATACATTGCAAGTTAAATAAAAGCTTGTAAAAAATACGCAAAAACTAATTGACATGACGTTTTGGCGAATAGTTTCCTTATAGGACGATTTTGATGTTACTAAAACTATTTTTCGAAAATGATTGAATTGATATGATCATCTCTTTTTCTTTATTTTTTTAATTTTTTTTTTTTTGTAACAGTTACGAAACCTCAAAAATGATCCCATAATCACGGATAACCCAGAGAAGCCTGTTATATTCAGAAGAAAATGTAGATTTCGGCAAACAATATTGTAAAAATTTTTATATTATATTCTCTGTTGACTTGGATACTTTAGTTTGATATTTCTGTGCCTGTATTCAGACATGCAAATTTTTTCTAAAATTTATAGCATTAATATATTTAAAATAAAGTTTTGCTAAACTTTCTAGTACAAATATAACCCATGACAATTTGTATACGAATAGCAAATAATTTTCAAAGATTAGAATAAAATATTATAACAATATATAATCTACAAAATTTCAAAAATATAACAAATTTTTTTCTATCACAGAAATTCTCAATTGTATACATTTAACAAATTGTTTGAAAAGTTTATGTGTGCACTTAAATGCAGAATACAGAGCTCTCTACGAGTATGAACAATCATACAATATTCAGAATTATTATACACCACATAGTATAAATGTGGTACCTGCGCTGAAAAAGTTTTTGGATCACATTGGGAATTCATGCATTTTTATCAACATTTAAATATATGGGATATATTAAGTGCAGTTCACATGGGAGTTGGTTGTGCACCTTACATACTTTTTTATAAAACTTGATAGGGTGCTTTTTTTGGCCCCCCTGGTAACGGTTAAGTAATTTTAAAATTATTCATGGCTTCAAAAAACAATTATAAATTTTATCGTCTTAATAGATTAATAGTATACTATAGAAAAATGCCTATTTGTTTACTTATCTATGATCTGATAAGGTTCTCTTGTTTTTCTGAACTTGAAATCTTTTAGGAGACCCTTTTATTGGAATGAAATTTGGTATTTCAGGCGTTTTTAGTATTTAAAGGTCAAGTTCTTTAATGGATAAAATCGGTCAAGGGGAAAGGAGATTTTGGAGGGAGAGGAAACACAAAGTTTGGCAAATCTCCCTTAATATTCGAAAAATCGAAATATTTACAACTTGTATAATTGTAGGTAATTAGTTTTACTATAATTTTGTTTCTAACCCCTTTTTTCAGTTATACTAATATTTACAGATATATTTACAATTTAAGATTGAAAGTTATAATTAACAGTTAGGGTTTGAGACAAATGATCGGTAAGTGAATTGTTGCAAACATAATTTTCTACAAATTTATTCCTTATACAGTTTTCGATTTTTCTAATATTAAGAGAGATATTTTATAAGACAAATGATAGGAAAGTGAATTGTTGCAAACATAATTTTCTACAAATTTACTCCTTATACGATTTTTCTAATATTAAGAGAGATATTTTATATTTTGCGTTTTCTTCTTTCTCTTTGCCCACCTTTCCCCTTGACCTATGCCATTTAATAATAAATTGGCCTTTCAATTACTAAAATCATATCATATATGATATTTTATTTTTATCATACTAAAATTATGACCGCTAGAGAGTTATTTATGTATTCTAAGAAATCCGCTTGAAGTTGAAGCAGGTCCTGCGTAACGAATTTTTTTTTTCGCACACGCCATTGTTAAGTATTATAGTCAATGTTACAACCCATCAAGTCTTTTACCTACAGAGCGTGTAAAACAAACAGACGTACATCCATACATACCTACCATTTTCGAAAAACATTACCCTGCTTCTGGAGCAGTCGGGTAAAAAAAGAATTTTTTAACGTTGTTACGTCGTCAGAATTCATAGCAATTCATTTTACACTATCCAAATCAAATTTGCTTTATATCATATATAATATATAAACTTGTCAACTATTAAAGAAAAAATTGCAATGGCTTGGATACCTCAAGTAGGTAAACTCATCCGTTTTTTCGATAAAGTGATTAAGAAAAACAAAATATGACAATTTTTTTTAACGGTTTTGTTTTTGATTAGATTTTGTTTTCTATAGATATTTATAAAAGTAATTAACAAAAATTAAATTTTATATATGTAATAAAAATGGTGGTATGATATTAATTGTATTCTTTAAAACTAAATAAAGTTATAATTAATTCATTGTACAAATAAATCATTTTCAACTTTCAATTTTCAAACAGACATGTTTGAGCAAAGAGAGAGACAGAAGCAAAATTTACTTAACTTAGTTTCTGGAACCCCTGCGGGTATCATAATAAATTTTGGTATTTTAATTATAATTTGCTTAATAATGGAAAATTTTCAAATCGATATTTCTATTATTTATAGTTTTCTTCTCAAAAGAAAAAATTATATGTATATATATATATATATATATATATATATATATATATATATATATATATATATATATATACATATATATTCATTAAGAAGAATTTATACATATTTTCAACTAAACTTTCAACAAATAATAATTTGATTCGAAAAACGGTAAGTAAATGTAAACGGTTGTAAATGAGACGTTAACCTTTCAGAGTTCCGTACAAAAATGATATAATAAGGAACCTATTTGGTTCGACGTTTTCCAAGCTGCCCATCTGTCCAAATTATTATTTCAGCAACAACTAATGCTATTGATTTAAAATTTGGTACAGTATTAGAACTTGCTTGCTCACATCTAAGGTAAAATATGAAAATTTATGGGAAATGGGATCTTATATTGTGGGATAATATCTGTCAGTGGGGTTACTCCAGCTGATCATTAACACGGAGTATAACATGTTTGTACACTCCCCTGCAAATAAAATGACATATCTGAATCTATCTTTGGCTATTCGCAAAGTCAAAGATTTTGAGTATGTAAAAAGCTAAATACACTATAATTATTAATAGCGTATTAAATCACCTTTCAAGCAAGTAATGTTTAGACAGTAGTGTATGCCTCGAGGTGACTGTTTACTGTGTGTCAGAGTACCTATACTAACCACTGACAGACCTGGCCTCTGTAAACAGGCTATACGGCTAACATGCAAGTGCTTTATTTAATTCGTGCTTTAAAACGTGACAACACAATAAAATTTATTGTTACCGGACGTTGTGTGTAAGTAGCATAATTCATACTCATTTTTTTGCATGTTAATTAATAATTACTTATTATAAAAACAGAAAAAAATTGCATTAGTTCGATAAATCAACAGTACAGTACAATTGATTGCATTAAAATTGAACTGAAGTTTAATAAAAAAAGTTCCTATCAAATAAAAGTATAAATAATTGAACTTTTGAAACATAGTTACAGAGGTTAAACAGTATTATATAAACATTTTAACTTTTCTATACACTTCTTTCAGCAAATAGATCTTATAAATTTTATTTTATTCTTTTGGAATTATATTTAAAATTTTGCCAAATTAATGAATTCATATCCCAGAGATAGTTACGATTAGCTAATTCATACTGATGATGACTACATTGTAGTCGAAATACGTATTTATAAAATACAAACAAATGTTTGTATTTATAAAATACAAACAATGCAAAATTTTAAATGTAATTTCAAAAAAAAAAAAAAAAAACTAGAGTTCTCTTTGATTATTTTAATAATCTTTATATCTTATAAAGTTTTCTCTGAACAAAATAATCACCCCATGAACAAAATAATTCACTCCACGACTTTTCCCACGTGGAACTGTATACTGTACAAAATCTTGGCGTCATATTTTTTGTAAAAATCTCCTTTGTAGGAATGCACTATAGCGTTCATACTCCGACCCTTACTTGACCGATTTTTGGAGTGGCTGTGACCACAACCTTATTTGACGGCTGGATCCGCGCCTGGATACAATGGTTGTAATAAGACTAACAGATATATTGAGGTGTGCTTGTGTTTGCAGCTTGATTCGATTTTATTGTATTCGACTGTACATAAAAATATTATATTCATAAATAAACAAGGCAATGAGTATTTAATAATTCCAACAAACCAACATTCAATACTTTCTTCTACATAACATTCGTGATCTAATGATGGCTGATGTTAGTTTTATTATTATTTAGTTAGTAAGTAGGTAGTCGAATGAATATACTACTTTGTAGAGTTATATATTTGTATTTGTTTTATGACATTACACGAACATAAATATTGTATAATTATGATAACACGTACAGAGTGTTTTGGAAATAAATATTGCATAATGTATGAAGTAAAAGGTATGAATGCAGTAAGAAACATACATTTAAAATGTTAGGTTAAATAATTAAGTGATGCCTGGTAACATACCTATAAGATGAAATGTTCTCTATGTCGTCTTGTAAAGTCTGTATTTGTTGAGATAAACAATTGTACGACATTTATCTCACGTCCAAAAAAAAAAAAGAAATGTTGAAAAGAATGCATGTACAATCATTTCCCTTAAATCCCGACGAAGATAGCAACTAGAGTTTTTATTATCAATATTACAAAGGCATGGTTTTACATTCAAACTTGAAATATTAATGAATGCGGATTTTATGGCCATAGAGTCATAAACCAGTAATGTATATTATTGATTATTGGAAATGTGATCTCACCTTCCTGGTTGATTGCTCTGTGTTCATAAAATTATCACTCGATTCCTATTTTAAATTTGATAATAAAGATTTTGACCACCATCGTCGTCATGTTTTAAGGAAAATTATTCTACGTGCACAAACCTTATCGAGATAAAATTTTCAGATATTTTTTTTAGTAATAGTCATATTTTTCTAGAATATGTATTAAAATAGATCAAATAACAAGTGAAATGTAACAACTAACTGAGTTGACTGTTTAAATATCCAGTATATACTGAGTTTATTAGTGCGAGAACTGATTATTTTACTTTTTACACTCACTAATTAGTTAATAATAAAGTTATGGCTACTACTTATACTTTTTTCGATTTTTCTTATAATAATAAGAAAGATATTTTAATCAATCGGCCGTTTCTGCTCATTAACGAACGTGGCGTTTCAAATAACAAAATCAATATTTCGATATTTCAGTTTGATCGTAATAAAATTGTGTCAGTTAGAATTATCATGAAAAAGATATTAACAATTATAGATAATTAAGAACCATTTTAAAAAGAGAAGTGATGTAAGGGATGAAGTAGAAATTTTCTAAGACATCCTGTATTTTGTATAAATAACCGATCTAGAATATTGATTCTACATCATTTATTATAAACCTCGAAGTCTTTGTTTTAGATATGTGCTTCTTATACGTGTACAAGTACGTTCGTTGTTAGTCTAGTTAAAAGTGTATGATGATATGTAATTAAAACGTGAATTGTTAAAGCGTTAACTAACTATGTATGTTCATATTTTGTACATATTTATTCATAAATTATAAACATTTAGAAAGGGAGTTTATAAATATTGAACATGGATTTTATCCCTGTAATTAGAAAATAAATGACCATTACACTTGCTGCCGATGCCTTTCGAATTGGAAACATTTTTCGCTACTCATCCCAATATATTCAAACACAAGTTATAACGAAGTACCGGTAAATATACTGCCAATGAGCGGTTGATAAGAGGAAGCTGTTTGTTATAAATTATATGGCTTCAATTTTGCATTAAGCATTGACAAAATAATTTTATCTGAAAAGCCCATTCTGAATAGACATTAAAAAGCAATCAAATAATCCTGTCAATCTGAATGAACAATTAAAGTCGTTAAATAATTAAAATTAAAAAGTTTTTAGCCCATATTTACTAACCGTTCATTGGCAGAAGCGTGCACGTCAAAGTGAATATATCTTCGCTAGAGTTTGTGATCAGTTGTTATTGTAACTCTGATTAGTTTGTGATCAGAGTTACAATAACTTACTTTTTCATTTATGCCTAATTTTTTTAAGATTCTAATAGACAAATAATAAAAAAAATTCATATTAACTAGGTGAGATACAAACTTTTCGTATCTAATAGGCTTTGTATTCAATTGAAATTCATTCTATATATAAATTACAACTTGTGCGTAACGTAAAACGGTTGTTTTGAGCTTCGAAAATCAAAGTGATTATTACGTTTTGAATGAAATAATACTATTAAAAAAAATAAATAAAATAATAGGGTTTTACCTCCATTTCTGAGACTCCATGATCTATTACAGGGGACCTTTTATTATTATTACTTTTATTATTTTTTTATAGAAGAACAAGAAATTTTTACGCAGACTACGAATTGGTATTAAATTTGAAATTTTTTCCCAATTCCTAGAGCATTATTTTTTTATTTTATAAATACTTCGGCTAAAAAGTAGTCATCATCAGTATGAATTAGCTAACCGTAACTACCTCCGGGATATTGAGCCAAAGATAACTTGTTTAGTGATAAATACAAAGATAACTAATTTAGTGCGTCTAAATTAGTGTGCCTCGAGCACGTTAATTTGGTGAGACACGCACCAAATTAGCAATGAGTAATATATCTTTGACTCCACATTCCGGGAATATAGTTACGATTCCGATATTCATCTGGAGTTCGTGAAGCAAAACTGCAGAAAATCTTCACAAGAATAGCCGGTTACTTCGTTCTTGGCCATACGCCAACAGTTTATTCAATTTACCGCCTCATACATTATTCCCGCCAGGATTCGCTCCTGTAACCTCCCAATACCAAGCAAGCAGGACGCCAAAATACTTTATTGAGCCCCAGCATGTCTTGACATTTGGATAGTCCAAATTCTATTCTTAAATTTTATTCTTCTAAAAGATGTTCAAGCTTTTGACCCAATTCATCCAGCAAGAGTAAAACAAACAACGGAACACTCTTCGCCTTTGTCTCTCATTTGAAAGGCTCTGCAGCAATTGAGGGTTCAAAGTGATTTGACTTGTCAGTAAAACTAGTGCGATAATCGTAAATAAAAGTTTTAGAAGAAGATAATATTATTGGTATGTATAAGCGTTTTTGACTTTGTACACTTTGCCACAAAAGCAGCACATATTTTTTCAAAACGTATAATTGATTTGTACCGTATTCATTCGGTTGTGGCGTAAAATATTTCAGCTAAAAGTTGTTCATTATAAATATAGTAAAAACTTTTATTCGAAACATTTTCCCGAAAATCGAATGGATGAAGGTACAAATCAACTAAAATATTTTGAAAAATCAGCGCTACTTGTGTGGTCCACAGTACATTTGTATGTATCATATTCTCTGCCACTAACATTAAAACTTATAAATGATAAAGCTATCAGGAGTATTAAGCTGGCACAAATTACTCACGAGCATAAAAAAACACTTAACATATAAAATTAATTCGAGTATTATTAGTGGTAGTTAACAATACAAATCAAAATATAGGCCTAATAACAAGTGAAAATAACAACCTACTGAGATATATATATAGATATATATATATAGATATATATATATAGATATATATATATATATATATATATATATATATATATATATATATATATATATATATATATATATATATATATATATATATATATATATATATATATATATACGTTTATGTGTCTGTGGACTCTTTAGCGGTTACAGTTTTATTTCAATTATTATAAAATTTGATATTTGAGGCACTTCTGGTATTTGAAAGGTCAAATTTGTTAATGTGCACAAGAGGCGCTAGGGGGTTTAAAGGAAGCGAAAAACACAAAATTTGACACTATATGTCCCTTAACATTAGAAAAATCGAAAACTTTATAATATGTTTCGATTTTTCTAATATTAAAAGAGATATTTTATATGTTGTCTTTTCTTCTTTGTTTATGCCCCCCTTTCCCCTTGACCTATGCCATTTAGTAATAAAATTGGCCTTGCAAATACTAAAATCATATCAGATATGATATTTCATTTTGATGACACTAAAAGTATGACCGCTAGAGAGTGATTTATATGTTCTAAGGAAATTCGCTAAGTTGAAGCAGCTCCTGCGTAACGACTTCTATATACGGGCAGATATAATATTACACAAAAGTGTGTATTGTTGTACATACATTCATACCTTTAAGCCGTGACTAAGATGACGACCGGAATTTATATTATCAAGATCATAAAAGGGGTTGGTATAAATTCAAATTTTAAATAGTAATTGAATTTTATGGACACAGAGCTATAAACCAGAAAGCGTGTTATTGGTTATTAGAAATGAAACCACACACTAGCTTATGGCTCTGAAGCCCAAGAATTTCAATTCGATTACTATTTATAATTTGAATTTATTCTTGTATGACCGTGATAACGAAAATTCTGGCCGTAATTTTGATTGTGCATATGTTATTGTTAAACCGCCAGGTTTTTTTTTAATGAGCAGAGGTGATGACCATTCAGAATCCAAAGGTCTACATATACCCAAATCCACGAGTTCTTGAAAATGTTTTTTTTCCATTAACAACTCTTCAGGACATTATATAGTAATAAGCATGATTTTGTAATCTACAGTGATGATAGATGTTTGAGCTAACATTGTGGAAAAACTATTCGATTAATGAAAAACAAATTGTTTTATATTTTTACTTTTTACACGAAATTTTTTATCTTTAATTTTTCTTCTAAGTCTTGCAGTTTCAAAAGTACTGATTAATAAGATAGCAGGACAACGCATGGATCAAATTTTCCTATTCATTAATATGCTGTCATTTTTTAGGTCCAGAACATACAAACATAATATTTCAGATTCTGGAAGTTGTATTATTTCATATAAATTGGGATATAGAAAAAAATTGCAATATAGGGTGTCTATTGAAAGAAAGTATATTGCATGAAACCAATAATGCATATCAGGATTGGCCAATAAGTAGATTCTCTTGGCAAAAAGTAATTGAAAAATGTGAGGTAAGATTAACGATTTGGAAAAAATAAAAAAAGTATGTAATTTACATCTTTCCCTTTTAAAATAAAATAAAGTGTGAAAAAGGTATGAAAAAATGAAATTATAATTTTACAAGCTGATTTAATATTACAAACCAGAAAATTTGGAAAAGATTGTTGAACATATTTCAGCCAAGAGAATTATCCTAATATTATCAAATGTAGCGAATATATTTATCCTTGTTTCGGATCTACATACCTGTGTGAATCGACATTTTTATACTTTATTTTAATACTTATTATTAACGAAGACTAAACAACGTTCTGTCCTGACTAATTCCCATTCTGATCTTTGTCAGGATATACACCTAAGTATGATTCTTTGGTTTGAGACATGCAAACTCAGTCTTCCCATTAATATTACGGCAATAAAATAAATTATAAATCTGTCTTTATCCGTAGCTAATTTGAACTAATTTTGAACGGTAAAATGATTATGTTATTTTTTTTACGTAGGTGAATATATACGGTGTTTGAGCATAAAGTGCACTTCCTTGAGCTATTAATAGATTAGCAAAAAACGAGTGTAAAATCCTATATAATTATTCCACTATAAATTTTCTTGACCCAAAAAAATCGCGGAAATAAAATCTTAAAATTAAATTATCAGCCATACATTTTATAACAAATTTTTCATATGTACCTTCTAACATAGAGTACAAGTCGATTGGAATTAATTTGGTATTTGAGGTACTTTTGGTATTCTAAAGATCAAGTTCGTGAATGGGTAAAAACGGACAAGGGGAAAGGAGGGTTTAAAGGGAGGGAGAAACAAAAAATTTGACATATCTCCCTTAGTATTCGAAAATCAGTAAAGTTTTAGGTACTAGGTTTTACTGTAAGTTTGATATTTATCATTTGTTCTGTTTCATAATATTTACAGAAATATTGACGATTTAAGATCGAAAATTAAATTCCTTAATATCTTTGTACTCATTAGAGTTTGGAAAAAGTGATAAGGTGATGAATTGCAGAAAACTCTCTACAACATTATTCCTTACGCATTCTTCGATTGTTCTAATATTAAGAATGTTGTTTTATATTTTGTCTTTTTTTCTTTCTTCGTTCTCTATGCCCTTTTTTCCCTTGATCTAACCATTTTGTAATAAAATTGGCTTTGAAAATACTTAAATCATATCAGATACGACATTGCATTTTGATTAAACTATAATTGTGGCCACTAGAGAGTAATTTATGTATTCTAAGGAAATTCGTTAAGTTGACGCAGCTCCTGCGTAACGACTTTTTTTATATTAATATGTTGTCACATAAAATTAAATGTACACTACGGTTTGCATTTGACTGATTTATATTTCTCTGTGCGCTGAAATTGCTGTGCTAGCTTAATATTTCTATAAGTATGAACAAATATGTTTAGTAACATACGTACGAACGTAGTATGTTATATTAGAAAAGCTATTTTATAGTTAATTATTATTATAATATAAAACAAGTAAGTTTATAATTTGTTATTAATTAAAATATGTTTACTCATAAGTAAAATATTTATATAATTACAAAATAGAAACAGTATTTACAATATCAAACCAACCTTATTCATTCATACAACATAATATATATACTACTTCAATAACTATTTATTCATCGTAGTTTTAATTAATTAGTCATAAGTATTGTTTAAGGAAGTTGGGCTATTTTGTTCAAAATGATAAAAATTATTTACAAGCATTCAAATATTATTGATAACAATATTTAAAACAACAAGAAAAAATAACAACTAACTGAGTTTATTGCTTAAATATATTGCCGGTATATCCTGAATTTATTTAAAAAAGTTTAAAACACAAGTTTTTTATTTTTTAAAAAGGATTCAAATATGGACAGTTTTGTCCCTTTTGCGCAAACATGGTCCGATTTAACCCATTCCCAAACTTGACGTTAATTTTTGGCTCTAGAACACACACACCCACAAATTTAAGTTGGTTATCCCTTTTCATTTTTGAGTTATCGTGTCCTTAGACGGACGGACATTCGGTAATGGACGAATTAGGCCATTTTATCAACACCTATTTCAAACATTTAGGCCAGCAATCAATATTTCAAGTGTTACAAATTCCGGACTAAACTTAATAAACCCGTGTAAATTTACATATAATGGGTATACAAATCAAGTAACATTTTACCGTAAGTAAAATACCGTTTGTAGTTGTACATCATCAAAGTGAATTTATCTACTCACCTAATTGGTCCGTAATGCATTTTGGAAGTCTATGTCTGACAGCCGTACTGTATAATTATTGAGACAGGGTTCGTAATTTAATAAAAAAATTTAACTTTTTAGATCATTTTGGAAAAAACATGACTGGTGCAGTCACTGATGAAGTCGATACAACCCAATGTCCTTTACATGTAGTTTTGCTTTATGAAAATTTTTGATTCAAAGAGATAATATTGCTGCATTTTATAAGTTTCTTTTTCCATCGATGTTAAAAAAAAATATTTGTATCTACCCCCAAATGTCATAAGAAGGTTGGCATTAATTGGATTCTGTATTCGGATTGTATTAATTTTGACCCAAAATTTGGCAGCATCTGTAAAATTTATATATATATATATATATATAGATATATATATATATATATAGATATATATACATATATACATATATACATATATACTTATATACATATATACATATATACATATATACATATATACATATATACATATATACATATATACATATATACATATATACATATATACATATATACATATATACATATATACATATATACATATATACATATATACATATATACATATATACATATATACATATATACATATATACATATATACATATATACATATATACATATATACATATATACATATATACATATATACATATATACATATATACATATATACATATATACATATATACATATATACATATATACATATATACATATATACATATATACATATATACATATATACATATATACATATATACATATATACATATATACATATATACATATATACATATATACATATATACATATATACATATATACATATATACATATATACATATATACATATATACATATATACATATATACATATATACATATATACATATATACATATATACATATATACATATATACATATATACATATATACATATATACATATACATATATATATATATAATTTACAGATTTTTGATATCTACTAGGTATCAAGAACGATCTATGGACATTTTTCGACATTTTGACTTTGATACGAGACCAATAGCCCTATTTCCTTTCGGGAAATTCGCTAAAAAAATTAATAATATATCGATGGCTAAAAGCACAATCATTGTATGTCAATTTTTGTAAACTTTCAGAAAACGCATAAAAAGATTTTGAACTTGGGGGAAAACTTTCCAAATACACCAAAATTCTCAAAAAGCTGATTAATTTATGCATCAGATAATATTTTACTATTTGACATTAACACTTTTAAGCTAATTTTCATTAAATATGCCTAATTTAATTTATTAACTATAACGGACATACTATATTTGTGCACAAGTCGTTTAAGGGATTTGTGGACATACTACAGGTGTGCATATAATAAAATCGCCCTGGTTATGATCTTAACAGAATAGAATTAAGTTAAGAACACAAGATTTGCAATATTATTTTATTGTTATTTTACTACAATATTATTTAATTATTAATTATTTTTGTTAATTATTTAAACTTTTTAGATTTCCGTGTTTTAGATTTCTCTTCAGTTGTTCTTTCTATCACTCACTCTCCTACGAGTATCAGGGTGATCAATTTTTCCAGGGATGGGTTCATCATCCTCATTTTCAACGACATACGGCACAATATCCTTAGCTTTTCCAGATGAAGGAATACCAGTGATAAAACTAGCATAGCAGTTTGGAATGACACCTGTCTTCAAGAGAGATAGCAGATAATTCTTTTTTGCTTTAGAGATAGGAATAATTTCATTGTACTTAGATGTTACTTTGATTGCGTCCCGGAAATGTGGAGCTTCATGACTGAGGCTTACATTCAGCTTTTTGAATGGTAACTCGGTTTGCAATTCATACTTATATTGTATAGTGAAAGGCTGTGTTTTTTCGAACCGCAACCATTTAATTTTGAGCCAGTTTACAGTAGCTCCTTCAGTATCTGTGGTTCTATTCAGCATAACCTTTTTTCTCAATTCAGTCAGGTCCAAGATGTCTGAAAACTCCAAAATTTTTACCTCATAGGGTTTTGGCTTTTTTCTCGCCATTTCTATAAGCACGCTCCATTCCCTGGTAGTGTACACTTTCTTGTGTTTACGTGCTCGCTCAATCGTAGCATGCATTGAATCAGCTTCAAGGTATGTGTGGCCAGGCTCCATAAATTTCATATCTATTGTCTCAATGTGGGTTTTGTTAACATTGTACAGCATAGAGGCAGAAATATATTGATTCCTGTTCTGTCCACCGCATGTGTCTGAATGTGTGATGATGTGGGTAACAGTCTGAGGAAGATTGTTTATGTAAGAGGTAAGCCCTGTTCCTATTTCACTAGACCCTTTCATGCCGTTACATTTATCCCATAAATAGCAGAAGCCATTTGCATTTGAGTCAAAAATTGTCAAGTTATATTCAGACAACTTGCGCTTATAATATATTTGGCAGTCACCTGCAAAAGTGTTCCATGTTCTGTTTCTTCATTTCCCTAGTTTCTTTTTTACGACGGTCATGGTATTGGCCATCACCGGTACTGGTTACATTTTGTACATTGATCTTTTTTGGGAATATAAGTAGCAAGTGGAGGATTGTACGACTTGAAAATAGTTTTATAAATTTTCTCTTTAACTGGAGTTAATATGTTTTCTTTAATGCAATACTCCTTTACATATAATCTGAAAAGTTCTGCAACATTTAATTATGGTGATAGATACATTTTTTTCAAATGTTTCCTGCAGTAGTGAGATTCCATCCTTGGGAAACTATTTATTTGCTTCCGTACATGACCAATTACTTCTGAATTAGTTTTATTTGGAGTAGGTCTTCCTTTTCTTCCATCTATTCCAATGTAAACTCCTCCTAAACATGATTTTCTTAGGACCAAGTCAATTATTTGGAAACTAATTTGGAAAACTGTGCAAAAAAATTTTAAACAAACTCTATACTTTTCCCTGTTGCAATTTGGCAAATAATATGCACGAGATTTATTTCTATTCCTACTAGAATTTTCTTTTCTTTCTCTGTTCCTCATGAAAAGATATACTTTCTGGCGACATGAGTCAGCAATTTGCCAGTATTCGTTAAATAAACGATTTTGCTGCTCAGTGAATTTTTGAAAAGATTGTAAAAAAAGGTAAAGAAATATTTAATGATCAGTTTCATATTTATGAATAAATAACAATACTATAAAATATGGAAATACCAAAAAAATTTAAAAAGACAGTCAAATCTTAAATATCTTAAAAAATACAATTTTACAAACATTTAATTAATAGTCATTACGGCTGGTAAAAAATTTTTACAAAAATATATTATAATCAATACAAAAAATACAGTAAAAATAATTAATAAAATATAAAAATAATAAAGTAATCAAGTAAGCAATCTATGTAATTAAACATAAAAAAATATTAAGATAACATAAAATTTTAGATAATCATAAAATTTGAACAGCAAGCAGTGCCAATCTCGGATATACAATAAGTGTGCACACAATCATTAAACCTTAGAGTCTTTAGACAAGTGATAGCTACAAAAACCAAGGACATACAATAAGTGTGCACAAATAAAAATTGTCTTGGTCGAAATCGATATTTTTCTTTTTAACCTCACCGAAAAGTTATATTAAGAAAAGACATACTATGTTTATGCACGAGGAAAGAGCTAAACTCCACCTTTAAATTGATACTAATATCTCAAAATGGACAAAAATGGACATACAATGATTGTGCTTTTAGCCATCGATATTGAACTCTAAATATGAACAGCAAAATTGAAGTCTATACAAATTTTTTTCACAGACATTTTTTTCTGTTAAATGTGAACAGTCATATCTTGTAGTTACGTAATAAAGTTTGTCGAACGAGAATTTCTTTTTCATATTTTTCCTAACATTGTCAGTAATATCTGTCGTTAGCTCTTTTAGTTTATTTTCTATTATAAATATAAAATAATCGTATCTTACTTTGTGTTCAAGCTTTAACGAGACCAAACAGACTTGCTCTATGTTATGTTCAATTTCAAGAGACGGTATTTTTTTATTTATATATTTATTTTGAGAAATACACAGTGTAAAGCAACACACAGTATTCGAAGCTATAAAATAATGTGGTGAGTTAGTTCGCAGCACATAAAAAAATACAGCAAATGGTTAGTTTATATTTGTTTAATTATTATTCAAGATTAAATACACGAACAAAACGTAATAAAAAACATAAAAATGAATTGTTTATGAATTATACTGTCATGCAAATGTACTTACTAGCAATAATGGGAAACCTATACAGGCTAAAAATAGTTTGAAAAATATCTAAGGTTGGTTTATATTTTATTAATTTTGAGATAATCTGTTATTGAGAATGGTTTTAGATATTCTCTTGTTTTAAATGAATTCATTCTGATTGCTTTATATATAATTCTTTCCGATTTTGTACTCGAATTGCAACTTAATTCATGAAAACCGATCGAATTGAAATGTTGTTAATGTATACAAATTTGACGACAGAACAATAATTTGGTACCATCTAAATGGAATTCGAAAATAGTCCTGGAAATAAAAATGAGGTAAAGGTGTCAGTGAAGATGGAAGCATTGGTAAATTAAACGAACGTTTATAGTACGATACCAACTATAAACAGCTTGGATACAAAGTTTTCTTAAATATAAATTTTTTATAAGTTTCTAATTTTGCAGTTTATACCAGTGGCAGAGTGGTCCAATGGGCGCTGCTTGCTTGGCACTGGCAGGTTACCGGTTGGAATCCCGCCGTTGGCAGTCAATTAAAATTAATGGGGCGGTTAATTATCTAAACTGTCAGCGTATAGACAAGAAAGGATTAACCGGCTATGATTGTGAAGTTCCTAGTTTCCCTTTGAACTCCAGGTGTAAGTCGACTACAATCGCATAACCAACCAATTCGTAGCCGGCATAAAAGTTCCTTGTTTTTCACCCACATCATTAAAATATCCTCAAAAGATTTAATAAAGGTTAAAAAATAATGATATGTGTGGCCTCTGTTATAGACTACTGTGCCTAAGAAACAGTGGTAAAATTCTATGTGTTGCTTTTCCTTCCGTTATAACTTAAATGTGACAAACGGATTGAGAGTACGAAAAAAAGTTTCAAACAATATAGTAGCGGATAGTAGGCCGAAGACTGCCAAGTAGGCCATTAAATGCCATATTTACAGACCCCTAAGGGACAAGAAATTTGTATATAGAATAGGAATTGGTAGGTTGTGCGATTACAGCCACCTTTGTTAGGAACTTTTCTAATATTGATATGGAGTTTGTGAAAAAAAAACTGCAGAAAATCCTTCACAAGCATAGCCGGTTACTTGAGTCTTTCCCATACGCCGACAGTTCAGTCACTTAACCGACCCATTATATTTTTTAAATTAATTTAATTGACATGCTGCTGCCATTGGAAATCGAACTAGCAACCTCCCAGGTCCGAGTAGAGGTTGTTTTATTGTTTATTTGTTTTGAATCTTATTATATTTTCGAATATCGTTTACGTTTATTTCAATTACAAACACTTCTCACCCTTAATAATTTGGACACTCTTTGTATACGTACTTATGTTTGTATTGCTTTTAACGTTACGTAAAGAAATAATTAGTTTTCATACCGGACATGATTCGTTTTATAAACTAATCTTTCTATAAACTGTAAACTAGTTATTTACTTATAAATACGATAAATATTCTGAGAAAACTGAACTTTTCTGTTTTTATTTTATTTTTTTGTGAGTGCTTATTCTTATTTTTATTTGTGTTTTTTCTTTCTTGTTTTTAGCTGTATAATTGTGAGTGCTGTGCATGAAAATAATTAGCTTTATTATATTTATGTGAAACGACATATAATAATTAAAATGACGCAAGCTTTCCTAGTTAAATAAATAAAATATTTATCGTGTATAAAATATTCGTTTATTTATTTTAATTTATTAAAATATTTAAAATATTTTAATTTATTTTATATAAAGTTTTATTATTGCAATTACAATAATATTCTTTAAAATAATTCTCTATGTGTTATCTACAGGTCAACTTCATTCTCTATAGGGTTACTAGTTTATATGTATCTCTAGTTTATTTATTTGTACGTATTTTGAAAAAATTTTTACAAAAATATATTATAATCAATACAAAAAATAAAGTAAAAATAAAAAATAAAGTATATAAAGTAAATCTGGTATGATGACATGAAAAATCTTGTAGTTTTTTGAGTAAATGACGTTTGTTAAATATTATTTACTTGGCAACGTCTCGCTTTGTAATCTCCAACAAGTTTTCGGTAAGACGGTAAAACTCAGAATCTGGTTAGAAGCTATCGTATGGACTAAAATAATTCATATACTTATTTTCTTATCATTTGGGAACCTTTCTTAAGTGGAACTGTAATACCAAATTGCAATAACCGCTTTGTGCCGAATAATTTGACAACCGTCAATATTATATATACAATATTTAATGAATAGCCAGCAGGATCTTTTGAATAAATATCACATTAACAATTTTTTTTAATTTTATGTAAAAGCTCAATGAAATTGTTGACAATTTTATTAAAATTTAATTTTCAATTTTTATTAGTAAATTCTACAAAATATATATTAACTTTTTTATTTTGAGTATTATATTATCATTCGCAACAATGTTTGTCAAGTCCATTTCGCATGATATGATATATCAATGTGATCGTTATTATCAATTGAAATTCCGGGAATGAAAGCTTGCCATATTTAAAAATAATAGAATGAGAGAGTATTGATTATCATGAAAACAGGGTAGACCAGTTGTTCCTTTTTAAACACGGCACTATATACAGGGTCTGGAATAAACTGTAGTTAGGGTTTTCCAACAGCGATTTTCTTAAATTAATACCAGGGGGCTGTCAGACATCCATTTACGTACAGTGAGCAGTGTTTTGACGCTGTAGAAGCCCATTAAGTATATCTTTTATTGTGGTTGATGTGTGTTGTCGTATTTGCCGAGATACCTTATACTCTGATATCAAAGACAAGTTACTACTTTTTATATCACTACTGTTCTAAAGATTGACAAGACTCTCAAGTTGATTTGAAACCAATATTTTGTCGATTATCAACTAATGAGTTCAGTTGCTCTGCTTGCAATCTAATGAACTGTGGGATAATAACAGTTCAAATTTTATCATCAAAACTGTATCTAGTCAATTTATTTTAATAAATTTTCAAACTTTTTTTAAAACATAATTAATTTAACTGATTGAAACAGTTTCAAATGAAACTACATAATTGTTTTAACTTTGTTAAAAATCTAATTTTTAATACAATAGAAAAATACTATTTGATTAGCATTAATTGAGCTTCGCTTTGTACAATAGGAACCGTCTTCTTTTGGGCATATTAGACGACCTTCGTATTATTTTCGTTTAGATATCAAAAATTAAGACAGTGCTCAACATTTTTTTGTATTTTTTGTAAAATGTTTCGATATAACATAATATACACTTAATCCAGATAAAATATGCAAGAAAACTTATAAAATATAATTATCAAACACAAAAAGATATAATCGAAGATAGTGAGAATAGATTTAATCTCAGATTTAAAAAAAAATTTCATTAAAATAGCTCAAATAGGATTATTCCAATAAAACTTATGGATTTAAACATAAATTTAAACAGAAGAAACATCAAACAAACCATTTTTTTAAATATTAAATAAAAAAAATAAAAATAAAAAAAAGGGTAACAAAAAAAGCTAAATGAAAATTAATTAATTTTTAACAACCAAGCTACAAGTTTTGTTTTAATGCGTTGTTGCTATTACGGTTTATAATATAAAAATTTCTCATTAAAAAAAAAACTGTTTAATTTAAATTTATAATTATCCTTTACATCTCTTCTCTTTCTTAATTAATTAAATGGACAAAATAATTTTTTTCCTAATCACTTAAAAAGTCACAATAATTACCCCTTTTACAAAATTCACGTTTTATACAATTCTGTATTTAATGAATTTGTTAGTATTGTTATTAAATTTTTGTGCATTCAATCATAGAAATTAAATTTTGATTAAAAAGTTAATGAATGTACACGGAGACATTTTGATTAGAATATTAATTTTAGAATTTGAATGGTAAAGCACTTTTCGATCTCCATAGATTTTATACAGACGTACATCCACCAAGTTCTACTCATTTATCTACAGAAATAGCAAAAGATTTCAACAATTTTATTAAGTAAAAATTTTATACAACTCTATTATACTCTTAAAAAACTCGTTACGCAGGAGCTGCGTCAACTTAGCGAATTTCCTTAGAATACATAAATATCTGTAGTCACAATTTAAGTTTGATCAAAATTAAATGTCGTATCTGATATCAATTTAGTATTTTCAAGGCCAATTTTATTAATAAATGGCATACGTCAAGGGGGAAGGGGCGCAGAAAGATTGATGAAAACACAAAATATTAAATATCTCTCTTAAAATTGGAACAATCGAAAAATGTATAACGAGTAAAGTTGTAGAAAATCAAGTTTGCTACGATACATTACCTTATAATTTTTTCCAAACTCGAATGTGTACAGAGATATTTGTAATTTTTACATTCAATCTTTAATTGTAAATATGTCTGTAAATATTAGTGTCAGAAAAATTTTAAGAAACAAAATTACAGTAAAACTAAACTCAAAGATAATTAAAAAGAACTGAAGAATTTTGAAATTAAATATCAACAAATTTCCTTAATTCCTAGTTCAATTATTCGTATTTTATACGTAATTGGATGACAAAGTAGTTATTATCCTTAGTATGATGATTTGTCTACTCATAACTATTCTCCAAGAGGATATGTTACTTGAAAGTAGACGAAAACGATAAAGAAACATCTGAAAACGTATTATATTTCTTTTGAATTCTGCTTGAATAAACTTCAAAACAGTTTATAAATTATAATAATCAACTGTTTTCATTAATAATTTGTCGAAAATGAGGTACCTTTTATAGTTATAATTTCACTTTCGATTTCCTGTCCTCAAAGAATATTATTTGAATCAATTGATTTACCTATGAATGAAAACACATGTAAATAAATGCTTGAGCTATTTCTAATAATCAGTAAGTATCTCAATCGAAATTTATGTTAAAAGATTTTCTAAATTACTGAATTATATGTTCTTTATTATAACTAAGTGTCTATTTTTACGCTAACGTGGAAACAGTATTTTATGTTAACTTTACCGACAAGACGCCGTTCTTGATATGACCATATAAATTACATAAAATAATATATATCACTTATAAATATAACACTTGATGTGTAATTATTCAATCAGTACTTAACATGTGGTGGCCCTACGTCCCCCATGGAAAAACAGGCACTAATAATAATAATTAACATGTGAAAAAATATAAACTTGGAAGTTCATTATTTTACCAATCCAAGTAGCCGAGTTGTCTAAGACGTTATGTCTGCGCAATATACCTACTTGGAACCTGGGAGGTTATGGGTTCGAATCCCGACATCGGCAGTTTGTCAATTATTAAGAAAAAAAAAGGGTGGTTAATTGACTAAACTGTCGGCGTATGGTCAAGAACGAAGTCACCAGCTATGCTTGAGAAGGTTTTCTGCAGTTTCCTTCACGAACTTCAGATGAATATAAGCATAGTTCCAATCATAGTCGGCTGTAGCAGCATTTTCTGCCAATTCCTAGTCTATACACAAAAATTCCTTCCACTCCACTCACATCCTCACATCCTTAGGCCACAATGGACCTTATGATGATGGATGTGTAGCTCGTCCAGGGCAGGCTCTACAATCTATCTATCTATCATTATTAATGTATTTATGGGTTGAACGATTATTATACCCGGTATAAAACCGGTATATAATATATACAAGGTTATATTAGGTTTATTATACCGTGTTATATAATATATACCAGGGTATATTCAGTTTAGTAGATTTTGTAACGATTGAAAATATTGATCCCAGAAAAAAAATTTATTTTTGGTATTGGTGTTCACGAAATGACCTAATTAGTCTATGCATCCGCAAATGTATCTATCAGTACTGAAATTGTGTATCTGTGTTCCATAGCTATAAAGGTTAGGTTCGGGGTATGGCCAAATCGGACCATGTTTGGACAAAACCGCCTATCTTTGAGATTTTAAGAGATAGAACATAAATTTGAAGACAAAAGATGTTCCTTTTTTAAAAATAATCAACTTTTGTGAGAAATTTTATTTTAATCGATTTACTCAGTAGTAGTAGTCGAAATGGAAGTGGAGGGGAAGTCGATCCCTGGCAAGTAGGTCATTCTAGGCCTTTTTTTACCGACCCTCTTAAGGACAAGGAATTTATATTTAGACTAGGAATTGGTAGGTTGTGCAACTGCAGCCGACTTTGGCAGGAACTATGCTGAAATTCACTTGGAGTTTGTGAAAGGAACTGTTACTTTCGTTCTTCTCCGACCGTTAACCGCCACATTATTATTTTTTAAATAAACATAATGGACAAACTGCCACCGTTTAGAAGCGAACCAGCAACAGCTCAGTTCCGAGTGGAGCGCCTTAATCGATCAGCCACTCGGACTGGTTTATTTACTCAGACTCAACTTGATTGTATTCGAATTAGTTCGATCACCTCTATTAATAACGTGGTTGAAATTGATTTGTGTTCATTAAGAACCTTAATTAATTATGTTGATTAAAATTAATGTATGCCCAAAATCTACAATCATAATTTAATACTTAAAGGACAGTTTCATTCAGAGTAGTGAGTCAGAGTTCAGTTTAATTCGTTCGAAATAAAAACGAATGAAAATAGCGATCAAATATATCAATTATAATATTTAGGTGTATATAAACTGTTTCATGTAGTTTACAAATTGGTCGTAACTAACTCACGTGTAAATTATATGAATCACTATGGGCACGTTAACTTGTAAATAGTAACGGCGTTATTATAAATTCATACAATAAGCATGTATATAGTTAGTTTCTATACACATTTAAGTTGGCAATAGTAAATAATATTTTAGATATAAAGTTAAAGGATTTCGAGCTTACTTGTTGAATTCGAGAACCTGAACTTTTAGTAGAATTTATTTTCTTGAATTTATTACACATGAATTATTTACAAGTTGATAGGAATCTTAGAGCATTAAGAGTTTAAGCAATATTGAAGGTGTTTTTAACTTTCATTGGAAAATATATTATTACCTTCTACAGTTTTTATATATATGAATTCATTTAACTGAAAATCAGATCTACCCTCTTCCATTTCGATGGTGATTTTTTGGCGCCGACTCAAAATTATTTAGGTATCTACATTAGTTTAAAGAAGGGAGTCGGAATTCCATTCATAGGCCCAGAGCCTATTTTAGGAATTTCAAAGACTGCATGAAAACAAGTGATCAACGAGTGGTCAAATGCTAAACACCGTGATCACTGGGAAAAAGTACCACGGCAAGAGCTCGGGAAGGTACTGCTTCAGAGTGCAACAAAGAGGGTATCTCTCGATGCACTGAGGCTGAACAGGATGCAACTGCGGAGGGTTACCGGGTTCATTACTGGGCATTATCCCATGCGGAAGCATCTGCACACAATAGGACTCCATAACGTCTCCATTGTGTGCAGATTGTGTGGAGAGGAGGAAGAAACATCCAGCCACAGAATCTTTGACTGCGAACCTCTGGGTTACAGCAGATACAGGATATTCGGTGCATCTCACCCCGAATATGTGAACCTTCAGGAGGACATGATAAGCAAGCTCCAGGCTATTGCCAACATATGGGAGAAGCGAGTCTCGTCAGACTGAGTTAGGAGGGGGAGCACAATAGACCATAGGGTCGAAGTGCAATAATTTTTACCCCGATATCAATCAATCAATCAATTAGTGAAGGATGTCGTTAAATCGAATATGGCGGCCGCCGCAAATGGCGATTTCAAATTTCCAAATTCACCCCTATGATATGGGTATTAAATAAAAGGGCTTGATGACGTCATTCTAAATCCAATATGGCGGCCGCCGCAAATAGCGATTTTTAATTTCCACATTAACCCCTATGATATGGGTATCAAATAAAAGGGCTTGATGAACGAAACACAGTGTATTAAGTGCCGTTATTCAAAATCCAATATGGCGGCCGCCGCAAATATATATTTACAATTTCCACATTAACCACTATGATATGGGTTAATCTAAATCTCTACTATTATTATGAAATTGTAAATGCCCGTTTGTACGAGCATCACATAAAAACTACTGGACCGATTTTGATGAAAATGTTTTGACTTAAAAGCTATTGATTAGACTTAAAAACTGGTATGTATTTTATCAAGAGATCTCTTATAGATTGCTACAAGAGATAGAATTGGTGGAAGTGTCGATAAATATTTGTAGTGGAGGTGGTGGGAAATTAAATGAAGGTTTGAGACTTAAAATGACGAGAGCCGACGATATAACAAAACGCAAGCGAAGCTGTATGTATAAGAATATTAGCGTAAGAGAAAAGATGGCCAATAAGAAAAGATGGGCTAAATTGAAGGGACATTAATTTCCTACAACTATTCCAATATTAAGAGAGATATTTCAAATGTAGCGTTTCTCTCTTACTCTAACCATCCCTTTCGCCTTGGTCATTAACGCATATCATATTGTTTTTTTTTTCTTCCACTTACAATATTCACTACGTAAATTAAAATAAACACTGCCTATGCACAGTATGCCATGATATGGTGTTCAAACGACGGACGACGGACAATAACGACGATGTTAACATGCACGAGTAAGATGCAACTATATATAAATGATTGTAGTTGAGAGTGCCAAGTATAATATAATAGTTATTTATGTTATAATACAATACTGATTGTTTAAGTTTGATAGTACATTACATATAGACGGCAATAGATACACTATACAGTATTCCAGATTGGGTGTTTATTAAAAAACAAGCTGTATAACTTATTCAAAAATTAAAATGACCTTCAATAAATGTTTCACGCCATATTAAAGTCGTTCAATGTATTTATATGCTCACAGAAGAACGCTCATTAAAAAAAAAAACTTTTTAGTAGATTTGTACCTTATTCATTTGGTTTTTGAGAAAAAGTTTCAAATCGAAATTGTTATAATGCACAACTTTTATCCAAAGTACAATAAATGATTACATATTTAAAAATGAGCGTTACTTTTGTGACAATGTGTAGCTAGATTCAACTGATGATGAATGGAATCTCCCTTGAATATTTTATAAATTTTCATATTATATTCGATAGAATTCATTGGCATAATAGTTTTGGTAAATTGAATTAACAAAATTATGATTATCAAATATGTATATGGGTAGTAAGTATATTGTATTAAAACTAAACTCATAATAGAATGAGTGAATATACTTGAAGAGATTCAAATAGTTAAATTAAATACAGATAAAATATTATGATAACGATCGTAATTATTCACGGAATTTAAAATTTTAATTTTATTCTCAATTATTTAGTTTTTATTTAATTGAATTACTTTATGGTCTTAATATTTTATACGTTGTGTTTATATAAAAAAATTCGTTACGCAGGAGCTGCTTCAACTTCCTTAGAATCCATAAATCACTTTCTAGCAATTTTAGTCTGATCAAAATGAAATGTCGTATAAGATTTTAGTATTTGCAAGGCAAATTTTATTAATAAATGACATACGTCAAGGGGAAAGGGGAGCATAAAGAAAGAAGAAAACATCAAAATACAAAATATCTCTCTTAATATTAGAACAATCGAAAAATGCGTAAAGAATAAAGTTGTAGGAAGTCATATTTGCTGCAATTTATCATCTTATCATTTTTGCTCAAACTCTTATATGTACAGAGATAATAAGGAATTCAATTTTCAATCTTTAACAGTCAATATTTCTGTAAATATTCGTGTAACAGAAAAAATGATAAGAAACAAAATTTAAGTAAAACTAAGTACTACAACTTGACTTCTTATAAATTTTTCCATTTTTCGAATATTAAGGGAGATGTGATTACCCTTCCACTAAACCCCCCTTTCCCCTTGTCCGATTTTACCCAATAATGAACTTTACCCTTTTAATGCCAAAACCGTTTCAAATACCAAATTTCATTCCAATCAGATTAAAATTATGACCGCTAGAGCAATTACACATATATTACATATATATATATATATATATATATATATATATATATATATATGTATACATATATATATATATAAGTATATACATATATATATATATATATATATATATATATGTATACATATATATATATAAGTATATACATATATATATATATATATATATATATATATATATAAATTTTACAGATGATGATTTTCGATCTAGGATCGATGGACATTTGAAGAAATTTTTGCAAAATTTTAAAGTCGGTACGAGACCAATAGCTCTTTTTCCTTTCAGGAAATTCGCTCAAAAATAGTCCAATCGTAGTAAACGGAGCCATTTAATTAGAGGATGCAATTTTCGGAAAAGAGAGTACGTATTTTTTAACTTCAATTACATGCCTAGGCAACCCTGGGGGAACCTGCTCCAACACCGGGGAAACTACTACGAAATCTTTTAATACGCATTACCTTATTTCTATAATAATTACGAGAAAACACATCAATACTTTTTTCATAAAGTAAAATTTCCAACAACCATTATAGTATACCTTATGTTACCTCCACAAGTAAGCCGAATCTAACGACACCTATAATGATAAAATCCATCAAGTCGTTTAGGCTTGAGAGCGTGTTAAAGAAATAGACAGTAAGTCTAGAATACAATGGAGACACTCCGAAATGTTTTACATCATTATAATTTAAATTATTATTAGAATTTATATTCTTGAATGTTGCTATCCTTAATTTCCAGGTCACTTTTTCTTCGAAGTTCTTACATGTTTTATATCATTAAAAATTAGAAGTAAAAATTAATATACCATATTCCGTTATTCTTTTCGTAACCACGAGGAATAATAAAAAGCACAAAGCTTTGAAACTTTTTGTAGAATCATAATATCGTTGTCTCTTATGATAAAATTTTAATGTCGTAGGCATCATTAAAATCAGTTTAATACGCATTTCATTAGGCATTTGATAATTTTTTTAACAAAACTTGCTACATACTGCAATATCTCAGCTCAAAAACATTTATAGCCCAATTTTAGGTAAACAAGACCGCGTAATTAGAAATATTTTTTGAAATTTGCGTTTTGAATCAGTTGATTCACCATTTTAGCTTTTATAATTTTGAAAACAAGGTGACAAATCGGATCACAAATCAAATTCTGGCATAATATTGAAAAAATCAAAAAATTTATAAAGTTTAAGAAAATTAGTTTTACTATAACTTTGCTTCTTATAATTTTTTCTGTTACACTAATATTTACAAAAATATTTACACTTTTAGATTGAAAGTCCTAAATAGCTCTGTGTACATTAGAGTTTGGTAAAATGATATTGTAATGAATTGTAGCAAAGATGATTTTCTACAACTTTTCTACTTATACATTTTTCAATTGTTATAATATTCAGAGAGACATTTTATATTTTATATTTTATATTTTGTGATTTTTTCTATTTCTATGCTCTCCTTTCCCCTTTACCTATGCCATTTATGCCATTTAGCCACATATGTTCTTGCCCAATAAGGGTCGGTAAAAAAAGACCTAGAAAGGCCTACTTGTCAGGCTTCGACTACGCATTAAATATACGATAGTATAAAAATTTAAATTAACCCCCAAACAACAGTTATTCCAGTTTTAAAATTTAATTTTTTTGTAAACATAATATTCATAGAGACATTTTATATTTTGTGTTTTTTTCTTTTTCTATGCCCTCTTCTCCCCTTTACCTATGCCATTTATTAATAAAACTGGCGTTTCAAATACCATATCAGATATAAAATTTCATTTTTATCAGACTAAAATTGTGCCCATTGGAGAGTGATTTATGTAATATATGGAAAGTCGCTAATTTGACGCAGCTCCTGTGTAACAATTGTTTTTATATAAATGAACATAACTCAGTTCGTTAAAATCGTATATAGTTTAGCCGTGATTTGCTTATAGTAAAGCATCTGCAAGTGACAGAGGTGTAAACGAACTAAAACTTTATATACGTGTCTCGTGGTGGAATTCAAGAGAAAGCTTGGTGAAGTTCAAGTGAAATGCTTAAAGACGGTACAAGTTTAAGGTAAACGGTACAAGCCCACTATATGATAATAAATAATAGTTTAAAAAAACTAAAAAAAAACACGCTTTTATAGAAAATCCAACTAATAAATAGAAAATAAAATTTAATAAATTTGGATTAAGAAAAGTGCAAATAAGAAACAAATGTATATTAATGGAAAATAGCGTGGGGTGCATAGTGTCAATAGTTATTCCATTAATATACATTTGTTTTTTATTTACACTTTTCTTAATCCAAATTTACTAAATTTTATTTTCTATTTTTCAGTTGGATTTTCTATAAAAGCGTGTTTTTTTAGTTTTTTTAAACTATTAATCATTTTTCATTTTTTAGTTGAAGTTCGCGCACTAGCTCTATCTGTCTTACTCTCATGCAAAGGATGCGGAAAGAAATTGATGAATCGTAGCGAATCTAATCAGGAGAATCGTATATTTTAATTGAATTATTGAATTGTCATCGGTCTTTGACAGGTGTGCAAAATTTTAATTAAATCTGATCGTTCAAAGAAGGAGAAAATCGAGCCCAAAAGGGACGGTTACATACATACATACATACATACGTACAGGTGAAACGAATAAAAAGCGTATAAAAAATAACAATGATTATATGCAGTACGAATAACTATTTATCTACGCAGTAAGAAAAAAGTTTCGACTTAGCTACAGATCCCTTAACGTACTTTTAGTCTTATTAATGTTTGACTGAATTTAGATTTAGTTATAAGAAATTCAAATTCTAAGAGAGCAAATAAGAAATATTATTCTTATCTTTTTTAAACGTTATTTTTTGTTTGTAATTGTATTTTTGTTGCATAGAGAAAATATATTCTGTTCGTTTAATAATAATAATGATAAGAAAAATATAACACTTATGTTTAAAAAATAAACTTTCTATACAGCAAAGTAGTCAAGTAATATTATGTAGCACAACAAACAATATTAAATTACGCTTTCTATTAAAAATTAAAATATTCTTTCTAACAAAATTTACATAAATTTATCTTTATTATAAGAAATTTCACTATATACATATATATATATATATATATATATATAACATGAAACTTGATAAATAAATTAATAGCTGAAAATTGTATGTAAAATATATTTTATACCAGATTTTAATAACTATTTCATTACATCAGAAGTTGATAATTTGTAATTTGATATTATCCACAAGTCAGTGGATTTGGTGTTCTTTATTGATTGTAATTATAATTCTTGTAAAATTTTTGTTCATTATTTTGAATGTTGTGTATGGATCAATTTTGATACGTAAACACACAATTATTTGCATTATTAATTTATTCAAATTAAACTTGAGTTTTATTGATTAATCAAAAAAGATGATATATATCATTGTTAATGGTATTTGATTTACGTCTAAAAGTAGGTTGGAAGGAAAAATTGCACTTAAAGTGTATATACCACAATACTCGAAACAACTTTGTTAAAAAACTTATTTAAAAAATAAAACTAACCTTTCAGTGTATTTTTAAAAATAATATAAATATATATATATATATATATATAAATGTATATATATATATATATATATATATATATATATATATATATATATATATATATATATATATATATGTATATATATGTGTGTGTGTTTTCAAAAGCATTTCTAATAGGGTATCAATGTTAAATAAATTTTTGAGGTAGTAAAATCACTTTTTTCTCAGGTGCGGATCTAGAGTTAAACTTTGTGGGAGGGGGCACAGACAAATTAATTAGAAGTAAAAAATCGTATTTTTTTAAATTGCAATAAATTATCCATTAAAAAAATTTTTGATTATGTAATTCACATTATTTCAATTACTATAGCACTAGAAAAGAGTATTAATCTTGGGAAAATAATTTTTATAATTATTCTTGAAAAACTTTCAAATTAAGAACTAGAACTAATAGAAAACTAGGTTTTTTAAACTAATTTAATATTTGAATGGTCAATTTTTACAACTGGAAATAAAGTATTATTTAAGTTTAAAAGTAAATAAATATAATGAAAACAAAAGTTTATAAAAAGCTGTAAGATATCAATATTCGAATAATTTTATCAATTGATAATCGAATTAGTTTTCTTCAGATAGTTACTTTTTATTCCCAATTTAAAACCAATTTCATTATAATTTATTTTGAATAAATAATTATTAAACTTAACTGTTACTCATGAGTTGATATAGATTGATTAAACAATAGTATTTTTTCAGTAGTAATAAATTGCGAAACACTGTAGATTTCATACCCACCATTTAATTATCTCAATGTAAGATTTGAGTAGGAAGCAGTAAAATTATAATTAAACAAGTAATGTAGCAACTAGCTTAGTTAATTGTTTGAATACCCAGTATGTACTGAATTTATGGAAAAATTTACTAAACAAAAGATGTTTATTTTAAAAAGAACAAGATTTTTTGTTATTAAATTTTTGTTATATCTCTTACGGTTTCAAATTTAGGCAGTTTTGCTCATTTTGTACAAACATTGTCCGATGTAGCCCATTAACGAACTAGAGTTTACTTTTTTGCTCTAGAATGCACAAAAATTTCAGCTCGTTATCTCTTTTCGTTCTTGAGTTATCGGGTTCACAGATGGACAAACGGACAGACAGACGGATATGCGGAAATGGACTAATTAGGTAATTTTATTAACACCTATAGCAAAAAGTTTTTTCTGCGATCAATATTTTCAAGCGTTACAAAATCTACTTAACTTAGGTCTACTAAACTTAATATATCCTGTATATTTACAGTATACACCCCCCTGGATCCGCACTTGTTTTTTCTAAAGGTCTTCTCGCAATGGATATAAATTTAACTTATGTTTCATTTTCATAAACCTAAATACACTTGGGTGCTAATGAAAGATATGTATATTTGAAGCTGTGCAAATGATGAACATAAATGATATATACTAATTAAGTAACGGATACATTACGTATGAATTTAATTATAATTACATATATAATGCATGAACATGATTATATAGGTTGAATAGATTAATTATGATATTTTATTCCACGTACAATATGATATAGATGTAATTAATCATATGAAACACTAGGAGGAGCTCAATTCATAACATCAACGTCAACGATGTAAATTTAGTTTTACACAAAGTTATCCATTATTAAAACAAGAAGAATGGAAATAAAGAACAACATGTTTTTTTTTTTATTAAAAATTCGTCAAACAGTAGATAAGTACACTTGGCCACAAAAGTTAATGTCATTTTTTTAAATTTTATAGTTGATTTTATAGTGCTCTATTCATTCGGTCTTCGAAAAAAATTTTAGAATAAAAGTTGTAACTAAGCATGTCGGACCACAAGCAATTTAGGTCCGATCACGGTCTAGTAAAATATTATCAAGTAAGAAATAATGTGTACTACTATCGGTAACAGTCAAGTTCCAGGCTAATCTCACTCCAATCACGAAGAATAAAAATATATTTGAGTGAGATTGAACTTGTAACGGCATGTGAATGATAGTGTGAATGCTCTCTGTTCCTGATTCAGTCTGCAATTACCCACTGAAGCGTATGTTACTGTTTAATATTATCAGACCGAGATCGGACCGAGAACGTACCGTGATCGGCACTAAATGTTCTACAAAACTATTGTCTGTTTTTTTATCGGTTATATTATATTAATCAAGGCTATGTGGATATGGACGTTCATATGCTAGATATAGTACACACATAAAAATTATACAAAATCAAGTTCGTAAATGGGTAAAATTGAGCATGGGTAAAATTGGGAGGGGTGGGGTTTTAAGAGGGCGGTGGAAACAATTTGGCTTAATATTTCCCTGAATATTGGAAAAATCGAGAAAAAAATTTATAAAAGGTAACAAATTTTTTTGATTATAATTTTGTTGAGTTTGAGAAATCAATCAAGGTAACGAATTGTAGCAAACATGATTTTCTACAACTTTACTCCTTATGCATGTTTCGATTGTTCTAATATTGAAGAGATATTTTATATCTTTCTGAATATTGATGTCATATTTTAATTTCAATATCAAATTAATTAAACGCTAGTCACTTCCTAGATGTTTATAATTTTTCATATCAAGCATTTGATGTCAAAGAATGTTAAGTTTGAAGTTTCAGACCTATCGCTATATCCGATCTTAATATATCTTGATCATAAACATAGATATATACAAACATTAATTGTGCATAGATCTATACAAAAACCAACTAACGGGCAAAATTAATTTTTGTTGTCCGTTGGGGACCTCAAAACATAAAGATTGAGTAAAATTTCAATATCGATTTTCAGCATCCAAAACAAAACCTTTATCTTCTTTGTATTAGAAAGTATAGTGTTTTTTTACGAGGTTAAAAAATCTTCAAAAGACTCCAACGATGGTATGTTGGTAGTGTGGGATTTTAACCCACTCAAGACAATCCTCTTTCTTCCCTCCATGCGGAGGGGGCCAGACCGGAAACCGCTTTCGCATTACTTCAGTCTGGCCGTTCAGTCAGTCTCCGAGACTTTTCGGTCATAGCCATAAGCACTATGATATAGTTGGGTGTTGGTGATTCTCCCTGGGTATCACGGACAGCCCTTCTCTCCTCTTCACATCGAGAGAAAGTATAGAAGCTATGAATAATAGTGTAGTGGACTCGCTGCTAAATCTCATTATACTTTCATATTTAAATACCTTTCCAGAATCACAGAGTATGCCCTTTGTTAGTTAGGTAACTATATGTTGTTTCCTCAGTATAAATCACCAAACATAGTCTGAAATTTTTTATTAGGAAAAATAAAGATTGCTTTGAATTCCAAATTGAGTTCAATAATTATTCAAGAATTAGGTTCTAAGTAATTAGAATCACCATATTTCTACATCTTACAATAGCAAATATGTTGTGGACAAGATCTATCTGATATCAAGATATAAATTAACAGTTATTTTCCTCAATTTGCTAGAACCTCTGTATACAATAGCAGGAAGATTGATGAACAATATCCATTTATTTATTCACTAACAGACTAACTAACATTAAATTAATATTTGTAACGAAATAATACATAGTTTACAAGCATTATTAGTACTTCAGAAACTATATGTAAATATGCATTTAGTGTACTCTATATAAATGTGGTATTATGTTACATCCACTTACTTAATTGTGCGTACAGAATGTACAAAATAACGTTTAATAATCGTAGTAGGAAGTCGTTGATCATACCAAAAAGAGAAAATACAACTGCTAAAACTGCTGGTGCTGTAAACATTGGTACCGAACATGCAAACAAGTAATCAACGAGTGAATACCCTTGAAATAACGTGATCACTGGGAAAATATATCACAACTTGGGAAAATACTGTTTTGGAATGCATCCAAGAGACGGTTCCTCGATGCACTTAACCTGAACAGAATACATCACCGATTACCTGATTCATGACCGGACATTATCACCAACGAAATCACATACACACAATAGGACTCAACAATGGATCCATGGCGTGCAGACTGTGTTGTAAAGAGGAAGAAACATTTAGCCACATCTTATTTAACTGCGAATTTCTCGATTACAGCAGATACAATATATTCGAAGAATCTCACCCAGAATATATGAACCTTAAGGAAAACTTGATAGATAGATATATAGATAGATACATCTTGAGGTCTATTAAGTATATCACTTCGATCTTATGGTCCATTGTGCTCCCCCTTCTACTTCAGTCCGAAGAGATTCCCTTCTCCCATATGTTGGCCATAGCCAGGAGCTTGCTTATCAGGTCTTCCTGAAAGCTCATATATTTGGGATGAGATGCACCGAATATCCTATATATGCCGTAACTCAGAGGTTCGTAGTCAAAGATAATGTGGCTGGATGTTTCTTCCTCCTCGCCACACAATCTGCACACAGTGGACCCGTTATGCAGTCCCATTTTGTGCAGACGCTTCCGCAGGAGATAAGGCCCGGTAATGAATCCGGTAACCCTCCGTAGTTGCATCCTGTTCAGCCTCAGTGCATCGAGAGATACCCTCTTGGTTGTACTCTGAAGCAGTACCTTTTCGAGCTCCTGCCGCGGTACTTTTTTCCAGTCATCAGCATTTGACACTCGTTAATCACCTGTTTACATGCAGTCCTTGGAATTCCTAAAATAGACTCTTAGCCAATCAAGGGTACTAGTAAAACTAGATAAGTAAGCTCCTGGTTATCTCCAAGAAATGGACCACGTCAGATTTAAGTAGAAGGGGGATGACAATGGGAGATAAGGTCGAAGTGCAATACTTTTCATATCCAAAGATTAATCTATTTAATATTGATCCAGATATGATTCTTTTTCGATATATAGCTCCGATCAATGGTGCCGAAAAAACAGATATATTCATTTATTTAAAAAGAACTAGAATCTAGTTATAGTTTTTTACGACATTTTAAGATTGTTGGGCAAAGTAAAACATATTAAATGAAATGAATATTGGAAATTTTACTTTGTATTGAATGAGTCGTTGCTTGACACAGGCTCTTCATCACAAAAAATTACTTTTTCCCTGATGAAGAAACTGTGTTTCCGAAACTTCATCAAAATTATAATTTTTTATAAAACAATTTCAAATATTTGTTTCATTTAATAATTGAAATGGATTTTCGTCAAGTAACGAACCATCCATTGCGAAGTAAAAATTTCCGTCTAGATGAGTGCTTAGTAAATTACACATTTATTTTGCAACATGTTGTAAGTATTAAGTGTTCGTTGGTAATTAACATTATATAACAGCAAACAATGAAAATTGTCTTGTTACGACCTAAATTTTGGTGTACATAAACCACCACTTTGATGATGAAAGGAAGTTTAACCACTAGTTAGGTGACTCTTCTAATCTGACAAAATCAAGCAAAAATGTAAAAAAAATGTAAGCTTCAAGGTAACATTAGATAGACAGATTCTACACTTCGCCCATAAGATCCATTGTGATGCCTAAGAATGTGATTCGAACCCATAACCTCCCAGGTCCAACTAGACATAACGCCTCAGACATAACGCCTTAGACCGCTCGGCTACTTGGACGTCATAATATTTCTTTTTACCTACTCTAAGTGTTTTAGAAACTGTAAAATTATTTTATATATTATATTTTACCAACGCTTCCAATCATATTTATACTATTTAAAAACTGATGAACTGAGAAGTAGAAATTAAATTTCGAATAATTTTTATAATAAAAAGTATAAAATACAATTTTTCACTAGTAACGAGTAACGAATTTTGGAGCGCAGTTAATACCCGGTATATACTGACTTTATGAGTTTTATACAAAAGTTTTTATTTTAAAAAAAGGAAAATTATCTGTCGTCAAATTTTTGTTCTATCTCTTACGGTTTCAAAGATAGACAGTTTTGTCTATTTTGGTTGGCTTTACAGGTGGTTATGCACTAATTAGGTCATTTTATGAATGCCTACACCAACAAATATTTTTCTTCGATTAATATTTTTATTGTTACAAACACGGAACTAAACTTAATATACCTTGGTATATTTTATATACTGGGTATAAAAATCAAACAATTATTTATTATCGAATATACGACGGAGTTATTTTAATTCATCCAGTTAAATATCTCCAAAACTAAGCGGAATCGAGAAATATGTTTGAAACAAAAGTTGCAGGGATCAGAGGGGAAAACATAATACAATAGTTATATTTATGTTCCGTGCAATCGTGCTTGGGTGGTATAACATTTTTTTTAAACCGTGCAAAATGCAGAAAATCTTTAAACATGTTTATCTCATTAAAACAACCAACTTTTATTTGAAACATACATCCCATAGTTTTGGTGATATTGATGATATCATTTGGTTATTTTTGGGGATATTTAACTGGATTTATTAAAATGACTCACCCTGTATAATATACAGGATGCATTTCAGATATAATTATGATATCCCCGTGAAAAGAAAAGCAAACATAAGATCCTTCTATTAAATAATAACCTATAATAAATAATAATAAAATATTGAATATTATATATAGTATTGTATTTATTAATCCTTGTGTATATCTACAGACATAAATACTAGAAGATTAGAGCAGAGAGAACGGTTGTATACATATAAATAGAATACCAGAGACAAACTTTTATACTAATAAATATATTTATGTGGTTGATATTACTATAGAGTGTATCCCTATCCTAATACTACGGTTCGCATTGTGGTTTTATCTGCATACTAAAACTAAATACAATGTTGGTTTTTATTATAATATAGTATGTATTTATACACACTTATGTACACTGTTTAAAGTTGAATACCAACGAACGATACCATATTATAAGTACGATTGCATTAAAACATATATACACACATGCTTTGTGTGAATTAAATTCAACAACGTGTATTAACAACAACATATACATAATTTTATTTAATAATGAAATTATTTTTAAAAAAAACTAAGAAACAAATTTACATGTTCGAGAATTAATTGTTTGTTTTCAGATAGAAACTTCGATACAACATACAAAATCGACTAAACATAGTTTAATATAGTAAACTCTTTTTAATATAGTAAATACCTAAATAATTTTGACTCCGCGCCAAACAAACAATATATTTACCTTTAACCGAAAACCAGATTCACCCTTCGCCCATTTCGATGGAGATTTTTTGGTGCCGACTCAAAATTATTTAGGTATTTACATTGACTTATTTTGCTTTTCAGTTCCTTTCTTTTTTCGAAGATTTAATTTTTTGTACAAAAGTTTTTATTTTTTGCTTTTCAGTTACTTTCTTCTTTCGTCGGTTCTATTTTTTGTTAAAAAGTTTTGCTTTTCATTTTTCAGTGCCTTTCTTTTTTCGTACATGTTATAGTGTCATTAGAACTACATATGTGTGCTAAGTTATAGTCAACAGAGTCGGTTCACAGATGTCAATTAAGTGGGTGAATAATCCGGTTTCCCCTATTTTTCTACTTTACTACCCTTAGACACGATTTTTGTTTTTAATTTTAGTTACCCAATTCGAAGTATACCCAATTCAATAAAAGGGAAATTATTAAAATCGGAAAACTCTGTAAAAATTTGTGAGTGGTCATGCATAAATATATATACATAGTATATATATATATATATATATATATATATATATATATATATATATATATATATATATATATATATATTTATTACCTTATATGTATCTATATAATATATATATATATATATATATAACGATATTGAGTGCTTTCAAAGTGTTTACACACATATCATATGTGATTATGATATTTGACAATTTTTTTTTTTTGGCTACAATTTGAACCTTTTTTTTGTAAATTTTCATGGGACTAACTTTGAATAATTCTCTATCCAACAAAATAAAAATTATCAAAGTCGGACTACTCTGTAAAAAGTTATGCGTGATCATACATAAAAAAAAAAGAAATAAAAAAAGAAAATGTACAGGTTGAATTGAGTACCTCCTTCTTTTCGTCGGTAAAAAGTGGTATACCCTTATTTTGCCTCAACTTTGGAGATCTTACTGTAGTAAGACCTCCATGGTATATCCTGTCTCACAATAACATGCGAGTATTAATATATTCAATCTTTTCGTAATTAAACCAAATTTTAATTTTCAAAATAAAACTACCGTAAACATTGATTACGATTATTTACGGTCATAAAAACTGTTGTATTTATTATCACGTACACCGTATTGTGAATTGCATATCATTATAATCTGCGGTATATGAATGTTATAGTAACCTATAAATGTTATTACCAATCTATATGTAAATTATTTTTGTTTAGGTATGTATGTATGCGTATGTAAAATATAGATGATAAAAATTTTGTATATTAACAAATTTATTTACGACATCTCAAGAGAAAACAAAGTCACAGTATTATGTAGGTCTACGAGTATATACCAACAATATGTATTAAAAACCTGATATGAATACTACACTCCACCTCCATATTTAATGTGTAACAATATACTTCGTTTTGTTTTCCTACGTGTAACAGCAAAACTAGTGTAATTTATTTAAATAATTTATAATTTTGATTCTTGTTAAAAATATAGTATAAATATTTATTTGTTATACCCGGTATATATATAAAATCGAAACCGGATGTAAGGACATTGAAGCGACCACATAATTAGGACGCTATATCCGATACTTGTTATAAGCAATATAAAGTCGAGACCGGATTGAAGGCACCTCATAACTAAGGACATTATATTCGATAGTTGAAAGGGCACAAAATGCGCAATAGGCGCGGGTGGGGTAGGAGGAACAAAATAATTCTTCTTTTGTCATTAATTAGAATAAGGTTCAGTATAATGTTTTATTTTACTGAAAAAGTATGATGGTTGATCGTTATAGCCGATGTATTTTGATAGAAGGTTCGTCGCTCTAAGCGATATGTCGCTTCATCCGATGTTGTTATAGGCAGTATTTTAACATAGGTGTTTATATAGGGTTCGACCGGGACTTTGGCATTTAGTCATAACAATCGATCCGTCATTGTAACCGGTATAGCCGGGTTCAACTATATATATATATATATATATATATATATATATACATACTGGCTGCAAAAAGTTCTAAGTATAGGTATTCATAAAATGACTTAATTTTGATCTTCACAACGAATTGGCAAATTGAGTAACCGTAAATTTCGTATCTGAGAAATTTTTTATAATAATCAAATTCATTATTTAAAAAATAGTACAATATGAATTAATGTGTTCGACATGACTAAAAAGCAATAACTTTATTAATAACTTAATGCCTAAAAAACCTTGTTTCGTGAAACATTTTAAAAGACAAGTTTTCAACATGTAATAAAAGATATGGGCAGCTCGACCATATCATTCGGCTTTTTGTAGGATACTCAAAGGGAGAAACTTAACTATACACTGATTTTTAACTATACACTGATTTTTAACTATACAGGCAGAATTTTAATTTAGTATAGCTTAATTACAATGTAACTATATGTATTAGACTTTGGAGGAAAAACACCTACAAGCTATATTTACAAAATTTTATTAGAAATGTTCACATGTATATAGAAGTACAAATGTCATTACATATTTGATGGTTTACACACATATATTCTAAGTATGTAAAATATGATACGAATATATATATATATATATATATATATATATATATATATATGTGTGTGTGTGTGTGTGTGTGTGTGTTCAATGTATATTTTTAGTATATAAAATATAATGTACTCTAGGCCATAAAAGTCGCGCTCATTTGTCAAAATTATATAATTGTAGTTCAATTGTGCCTTATTTATTATTAGGTAGTATATTTATACTGAACTATTCTCCAATTTTTCCAATTTTTTTAAAATCTGTTCTCACAGGAACCATTTTACATTATATGGTTAGAGCTAATTAGAGAAACTAATTTAAACCAATCAGGAGGAAAATCTCTGAGGTTTACTCTACAATGAGGGTTTGCAATCCTTAAAATGCCGGATAACTGACTTCCAAAGTTTAGTTATAAACGATATTTAGATTAAGATAATAGACCAAGCAATCTGATAAAATAATCGAAAAGCAGTAACATGTGATTTACTGCTTTTATATTTTGTAAAACATGAATTTGCTTTTCTCAGAGTTTTCATTATTTTTACTATTGATATGTATTATTTTGTCAAAGATAAAACGCAAAGCGCAGAATAGAAATAAGTGAGGAAATATACATACAGGTCAAATTTTACATTTGAATTTTACAAAGTATAGAAAATATGTTATGATTTGGAAAAACTATAGATAGAAAGATTGTAGAGGCTGTCCTGGACGTGACACACTTCGACCATAAGGTCCATTGTGATGCCTAAGGATGTAAGTAGAGTGGAAGGAATTTTTTGTGTAGACTAGGAATTGGTAGGTTGTGCGGCGCTGTAACCGACTTTGATAGGAGCTATGCCAATATTCATCTGGAGTTCGTGAAGGATACTGCAGAAAACCTCAAGCATAGCTGGTTACTTCGTTCTTGTCCATACGCCGACAGTTTAGTCATTTAACCACCCTCTTTTTTTTTAATAATTGACAAACTACCGATGTCGGGATTCAAACCCATAACCACCCAGTTACAAGTAGATACAACGCCTTTACAAGCACAGCTACGTGGCTGGTTGGAAAAACTATAATCAAAGCAGGTAATAAAGAGTAAAAAAGTTGCAGCACTTTTAGTGGATAAAAGCAATACAGTTTGAAAACTACTGCTTGTTTACTTTGGAAAATAAATTGACTGCGTTTATATTTAAGAAATGCCACCAATTTAAAATATTTTACAAACTTAAAAAATAGTCTTAAAATCTGGCTAAAATAATATTCAAAATTATTAAAAGGCACCAATGAAGTTAACTGCCGCTTACCTAAGCACGACAGTATTGTAGACAATTCGCTTTCAATATAGTATTTATTTATTTATTTTACTTAAGAATTTTTAGCCGACGCATTAATTCGAAAACCGAATGAATAAGGTATAATTCAATTAGATCATTTTGAAAAACGGACGCTACTTTTGTGATCTATAATATCAACCTATAACGTAACGATGACTGAAGCTATAAAATTGAAAGATAAAAATTACGACAAAAACTTCTTTCTGTACTACATATATGAGATGTTGTTGGTTGGTAGATGTTTGTTGTTAAAAAGCTAGAAGATCATATTTTATTTGAACATTATTACATGATCGAATGTCGTTTTTTATAAGACATATATATTAAAATAAACAAGGTAAAAACAGCAGTTGTAGTCAGTTGTAGTATTAAATGTATTTAAATAATATGGTAATAAATTATCTAGCATATATTTGAAGTATTTTACATGTACCGGATATGTTTTCTAAACATTTAGATTATTTGCAGAGACACTATCATGAAAATGTTGCTATTTGAACACACCAAGTGTATTCATATGAATCTTGTTTTACTAAAATATACTTACTAGGTGAAAGCATTTATAGGTAAACAAATAGATAACGGACTAGTGCGATCTTAGCTTCGGCACTTTGCTCTAACCAAACTATTTATTGAAGATCATAATTTTCTGTCATATAACATGGTAATTAAAATGTTTAATTAGTTTAAAAAACCTAATTTTCTTTAATTCTAATTCTTTTATTTTGAAAGTTTTTCAAGAATAATAATAAAAATTATTTTCCCAAGATTAATACTCTTTTCTAGTACTTTAGTAATTAAAATAATACGAATTTCATAATCGAAAATGTGTTAATGGATAATGTATTACAATTTTTAAGAAAATATGATTTTTTACTTATTCTAATAAATTTTTTTTTAGTCTTTGATCCCCCCCCCCCTCTTTACTTTAACTCTAGATCCGCGCTTGATTACATTCTACGATAAAATTTAATACAGTGAAATATTTTATTCATACGTCCGTCTTCTTAAAATCCTGAGAAACGATGAAGTGTACCATTTTTTTGGAAAACACGTAAGCTTCATGAACTAGGAAATTTCTGAAAATTGACAGTCAAAAGTCAATATCTCCACCGGCTAATTGTCCCACCTTGCTGGTTTTGCTATTCTTAAATATTTTATTTTGAACGGTTATTTTTAATCTTCAAGGTATCTGTATCAAAAATTAATAAGTTTCTATTAAAAAAACATTTTTTAAAACAAGCTTTTTATAGTAAAACTAATTTTTTTGCAACTTCTTATGTGTTTTTCGATTTTTTCAATATTAAGAGAGATATGCCAAATTTTTTGTTTCCCCATCCCTCTAAACCCCCTTTTTCCCTTGTCGATTCTTGTCATGCGTACCATAAAAATGCATTGTCATCGGAACTGAACCAACATGTAAAAATTCAACTCCGTAGGATAAGAGAAAGTGGTTCTAATTCAGTTTGCAAGATTTGACCCGAACATAAAGCTTGTAAAAACAACATTGTTATAATACTTTCAACATGTTTGGTTATTTTAATGAGACTCACCATTGCACCTTTAAATTCTGCACACATATCTGAATATTTTAAAAAGTCCATCTTTGTATCAGATTTGTTAGATGGTTAATATAACTTCAAATGGTTTGTGTTCTGAATAATTAATTTAAATTGATATCTTACACAATGTAATTTCTTACACAAACCCGCCGTTTTTATTATTTCTTTTGACACAAGCTTTTTTATCATAAAACATATACGCAGGTAATCATGCACATGCGTGTAAATATCGTATAGAGTACATCAGTAAGTAATCATAGAGTTCTAGTAATTCAAAAATAGAGTTTTCAGATTTCTAAAAAAGCTATCATTTAAGTTCAAGAATCAGAGTTAAAGAAATTTATCAAAACTAGAATAAGTTAACGAGCCCATAAAAATGATATCATTGATTATGCGACTCGATCGTTATATTAATATTCTTCTTTTATCGGAAACATAGAATCCGACCAAAAACATAAATGTAAGAAAGGGCCGAGTTTTCGGGAAAATCCTTAATGTAATAGTTCCTTCTTAAAAAGTGATGATATGAGAGTAAGGGCCGAGCTATTTACAAAGTAAATAGCTCTAGACTTCATATAATAGTTGCTTCTTAAAAAATGATGATATGGAAGAAAGGACCGAGCTATTTACAAAGTAAATAGCTCTAGACTTCAGATAATAGTTGCTCTTTGAAAAGTGATGATATCCCATTAAAGAGCCGAGCTATTTACATAGTAAATAGCTTGGTAAACTTTTAACTAAAAAAATTAATGAGGGGTAAATTGATTAAATGTAAGAAAAAATTTTGTTCAAATTTATTTCATAAGTTTTCTCTTAGTATGATTTTAAAATTTTATATAACGCGGCAAGTTTTTTTTTCTGATGATTTCAAATATTTTAAAACTTGCCGCGTTATAAAATTTTAAAATCATACTAAGAGAAAACTTATGAAATAAATTTGAACAAAATTTTTTCTTACATTTAATCAATTTACCCCTCATTAATTTTTTTAGTTAATAGTTTACCAAGCTATTTACTATGTAAATAGCTCGGCTCTTTAATGGGATATCATCACTTTTCAAAGAGCAACTATTATCTGAAGTCTAGAGCTATTTACTTTGTAAATAGCTCGGTCTTTTCTTCCATATCATCACTTTTTAAGAAGCAACTATTATATGAAGTCTAGAGCTATTTACTTTGTAAATAGCTCGGTCCTTACTCTCATATCATCACTTTTTAAGAAGGAACTATTACATTAAGGATTTTCCCGAAAACTCGGCCCTTTCTTACATTTATGTTTTTGGTCGGATATCAATCATTTTTGAAAGGCTTAAATATACGAAGCCGAAGGCATCGCACAAAATGCGTAGCGTTTTGTTTCTCTTCGCATATGCTTCGCGTATGCTACGTGTTTCTTTCGCTTCGCGATACTTTACTCATTTTAGATTCACATTTACAAAGCTTATAAATGCTTCGCGTTATATTACGTCAACTGGCTCTGCTCTTTTTCTGAAGGGCTAAGACATCAATATAGTATGGTTTTAGTATAATATTGGGGACAATGGGAAATCAAACCTTTTAAAACAAAAAATTCAAAATCGATTCATAAATTACGGAGTGCTGAGATAACACGCATTAAAAATTGTCCTGCAATTTTTGTGTTTTTATTAATAAAACAATTAAATGTGTAACACTTGTATACCTAACATATATGAGATTCTGTACAATATTTTGTACAGTATGTTTTTATTAAAATTTTATGACGCGGCAAGTTAATTTTTCTGATGATTTCAAATATTTTAAAACTTGCCGCGTTATAAAATTTTAAAAACATACTAAGGGAAAACTTACGACATAAATTTCAACCAAATTTTTTCTTATACTTAATTAATTTACCCCTCATTTATTTTTTTAATAAATAGTTTACCGAGCTATTTAGCTTGTAAATAGCTCGAAACTTTATGGGATATCATCACTTTTTAAGGAACAGCTATTATTTGAAGTCTAGAGCTATTTACTTTGTTAATAGCTCGGTCCTTTCTCGTATATCATCACTTTTTAAGGAGCAACTATTATATGAAGTCTGGATCTATTTACTTTGTAAATAGCTCGGTCCTTTATCCCATATCATCACTTATTAAGAAGCAACTATTTTATTAAGATTTTCTCGAAAACTTACCTTTCTTACAAACGGAAAATTTAACAACTTTAATTGTAATTAAAATAACATATGAAGCATATATCGATCTGATTTGTTGACAAGGTTACCGCCTCCTTTTTGATTAGATAGACATTTAGTATTTAAATAAAAATTGCTAGTTTAATATATCAGTATGTTTTAATACTCCAAATAGAAAACATTGATTGTTTTATTGTATTGTTACAATGTAACTTTTTTTAAGTAAACAAGTTGTATAAAAATAAACAAGTTTATTTTCAATTAGCAATTCGTAATGATGAAGAATTAAATAACTTATCTGTTGTAACAATTGCTCAAGGCGGTATATTACCAAATATTCAAGCAGTGTTATTGCCAAAGAAAACTGAAAAGAAAGCATAAATTTTATACATTGGATTATTGATAATAATATTCATCGATCATATATCATAGGCCTTTTATTAAAACGCCACAAATTAATATGAAATAAGAGTGATATATTTTTTATTAAAATAACTATATAAAATTTAGTATATATAAGATGTTATTTGATTTGTTTCGATTATGACTTCTAAACTAATCGTTTATTACAGATAATTGATTATCAACGTTATAGTCTTTGAAGAAATGACTTGACCCGTTGGCTCCACTTCACAAAAAAAAATTCGTTACGCATGAGCTGCGTCAACTTAGCGAATTTCCTTAGAATACATAAATCACTCTCTTGCGGTCATATTTTTAGTCTGATCAAAATGCCTTAAGGCAGTTTAAGGGGTGTTTTTCCCATTTTCGGAGGTTTGCGTTATAGGTAAAAAAATTTTTCAAAGTGTTCTGTTAACTTGACTTTATTTCGGGTCGATTGGTCAAAATTCCCTCATTTCATCATATATAGAACTGAAAAACGTAATTTTGGGGGGTGTTTTTTCAATTTTTCGGGAGTAAGCAAAAAAAAAAAATTTAGTTTTTCGAAAAAACTTCCTAATTTGTAGCTATTAAGCGTCGATTGCAAAAAACTGCATCTTGTTGTATGTATAGAACAAAAAGGTTGGTTTTGGGGGTGTTTTTACCAAGTTCGAAGGGTTGTGATGGAAAAAAACCGATCTTTTTATCATGAATAGAAGTAAAGAGGTAAGTTTTAGGGATGTTTTTCCCATTTTCGGTATGGTTGCGATGTAGGTAATGAAATTTTTCAAAATATTCTGTTAATTTTGACGTTATTTCGGGTCGATTAGTGAAAATTCAAACTTTATAGCATTTATAGAACAGAAAAACATAATTTTGGAGGATGTTTTTCCAATTTTCCGAGGGGTTGCACTGAAAAAATTGAAGTTTACTGATTTTTCTCGTCAGATTGAAGCAATTTCACGTCGAATACAAAAAACTGCATCATTCTAGCATAAGGGCTTGGTTATAAGAGCTTTAAAAAATTTTTGCAGACGAAGCTGCAACGGGCAATGCTAGTAATAAATAATAATTGATCAATGTATCAATGTAAAATATAACCAAAAAGTTAAAATGCTGTATTCAAATTGCAATGTCTATTTCTATATGGTATAAAAATTAATAGGTATATATGATATATATCGATTTCTACATGGTAGTTTGCGTTGAACTAGTCTTAAAACAAAAAAATGTTAAATTTTCCACTTTTCCGATACAAATTTCCAGTTTTCGCAATTTTCCCGTCGGTTTGGGTACAACAGCTATCTACATGCCCAATATCAACTTTACAGCATATCTGGAAGTATCGTAGAATATTGATCTATTAGTTACCAAGAATTGTGGGCGTTCCCGCGAATTTTGCGTTTTTGAAGTGAAATAACTTTTTAACGGTTAATTCGTTAACGTTGATTGAAAACATTGGTTCTTATAATTCCGTAAAGTATCTATATTCGAAATATCAACCCTGTTGCTCTTTCCGTTCAAAAGATACAGCACCCAAAAAATGAGCCTAAATTAACGATAAGTTATAGCACTGTAGTGAGAAGTCCAAAGTGTCCCTTAAAACTCGGCCTTGCGCACTACCGTGCTCTAGATAATAATGATGGAGACATGCCTGTACCTAATTTAAACTATATAGTAAAAGTTAAATATTATTATGTAAGAGATATTTACCCAAAATAATAACGATCATTCAATTCATTTGTTCTAAATTGTACAATATTAAAAAATTATAAAACAAAAATGCTTTGTCAATAAACAAAACTCACTAGCTATTTGAATTTCAATTTTTATAAACAAAAATTGTAATTTAGTATTAATGAAAATCAAATGTTATTATTCAAATTGGCAATATGTCCACTTCAACAAATTCCACATATACTCGTACTAAATACTCGTATGTGTATCATCGCGGTCAAAAAAAGTGTACATTTTTTTTTTTCATTTTAACAGTCTATTTGACTCGAATCCAGTCTGATTTCAAAAAATATTTCCTACTCAAATTGTGCCTTATAAAAATATTATTAGCTTTTGGTCTTATATTTATTCAAAAACCGAATTCAGGACAAATTGAATGTAAAAATTGTAAAATAATGTTGATCACTGCTGATCGTGATAATACTGCGTGATTTTAAACACTATTTAGTTGTTGACATTTGTTAAATTAAAAGTGTATAAATGTTGTATACAAAAATGTGCAAGGTGTCTTCTTTGATTTCGCTCTACTTTAAATATGTTATTCTACATTTAAAAGATACTCTACGTGCTTACATATTTAAGGCGTGTTTCTCAACCACTTTAAGTCAGTGATTCTCAACCACTGTGCCGCGGCACTTTTGTGTGCCGCCAAGTTTTAGAAATGTATATAGTAAAGTATTAACCAACATAAAAACGAAAAAAAGATCGATACTGTTAAATGTAGAAAACGATATGAGAGTGGCATTTTCATTTTTACGACCAAATATAAATGAAATTATCAAAAAATATCAAGCTCAAATTTCTCATTAAAAGTATTCTTATTATAACTTGTAATTAGTCCCTTAATAAACGTACTGCTGTTTTTGTAGAACATATTATTTTATTTTACATTCAAAATTATTATCATAAACTATTTTACACAGTGGTAAGTCAACACATAGGTAAGTCAACAACTTTTAATCTTATCTTTCTTTTTGTGCGCTGTCAAATTTTGAAATCGTTAAAAGTGTGCCGCAACAAAGAAAAGGTTGAGAATCACTGATCTAGGTCGATGGGAAAAAGTGGTTCCGAAGTTTTATATATTAATAGTAAAATGGGACAAAACAGAAATGTGTCTTGGTCAATTTCAAAAGAGATTTTATTTTCAGAGATTTTGAAGATTATATTAAAATGAAATCACTGGTTAGGAAATTAGTAAAATACTTACCATGGATAATGTGTTTAGCATTATTCTTCAAAACAATAAAATAAATCACACATTTGCATGTAAATTCATTATGGTAGAATATGTATTTTCTTTGGAATGTCTTAACTATAATATTACTCGTACTTATTTAACTGAATTTTAAGCAATTATGAAATAGAATTGTCGGTAGTTAATTATACAATTATTCTTTCTGAGCCATCAATCCAGTACTCTTAATACTAATTTTCTAATTCAAATTTCACACCTATCTTTTTCCTAACAAAAGTCCAACATTGGAAATTTCCTTTGTATAATGCATTCATCCTTAAAACAATAACCTTCTTCTCACATATACACTCGAAAAATCGTAAGGTATTTTGAAATATTGTTTTCATTAAATTTATGCAGATCCATTCTATACTTTCCGTTTTTCATCATTAAAACAATTCAAGATAAAAGTAATTATTTTTTATTTAAAAGATTACATTAAAATATGAGACATACTAAAATTTATTTAAGAAAAATAATAATGTTTACTTGGGCGACAGTAGATCAAATATTTATAGCGCAGACTATAAAAGAATCACTAGACATAAATATAATAATTGCATTCATAAAATTTAAGTAATTTTCATAAAAATAATTGACGAATAAAAATAGTGAATTCATAAAAAAAACATTTTTTTGATAATAAAATTCAATGTAACATCACAAATTTGTCATTTATTTACGTATTATATATATATATATATATATGTATATATATATATATATATATATATATATATATATATATATATATATATATATATATACTGCACGGCAAAGAATGTAGCACACTTCAATAATTATTTTCTTTGCAATTTTTGTGCGAATAAACTACATTTTTATAAATTTGAATGTTTTTTTGTTGAAATGGGGGTAAAATGGCAAAAAAAAAACCTATAATTTACGAAAAAAAAACTTTATGTAAAAAAAAGAACAATTTTATAATAAGTTACCCTACGACCCAAAAGAATTGCCGTAACCCCAGACCTCACTATAAATAATCTAAGAACACTCTGAATCACCTCCATCACGGAGCCATCTTTCGAATTACACTTTTCTAGTTATCACTTATCTTACATTCAGAGTAACGTCCAAAGGACCTTCAATAGCCTCTTCCATGTTAATCTGGCAGATACAGTGTCTGCAAAGAGGAATTTCTTCTATTAATTTCCATTCCACATTATGAGATTTAGGCGGGTTGTTCGATGATTTATAGTGAGCTCCGATTCAACGGCTGTACTGGATCGAAGTTTAGTCAACAAATCTTCTTCTAACAGTTTTCACGATAGTAACAACACTTAAAATAAATCACAACACAAGTAACAACGCTTAAAATAAATCTAATCGAAATGTACTTCATATGCAACAAAAATTCAAAAAATAATAATTTAAATGAATTTGCGCCACTTTTTTTGTTGAGCAGTGTATTTTTTTCAAAAATATTCCTGGTAACACAATTTTATTTTTATTTGTATTAAAAATAATACAAATATATTTATTACAGAAAAGTATATTTTTGAAATAATATACGCTTGAAATAATTTTGTCGCGGTATCCTGGCTCTCTTTATCCTCAAAGGAGCGCTGCCCGAACCTGCAATGATTCCGATACTCGACAAAACAAAAAAAAATATATTAGTAAACGATATTACTAAATATTTTGTAATTGGAACAACACGCACGTTTTTGTTTAAAGAGAAGAAAAAAAAAAATTAAATTAAACACAAGTTTTTACGAAACAAAAAAAAAACCTGATTTTATTGCTTTAAAAAAAAAGATTATCCAATTTCTTTTTCAACAATTATTTTAATTCTTTTTCACACAATGTTAAACTTTGAACTACTTGACCAAATTACTTGTACAAATTCCAACTTTAACTTGATCTGGATTGATCAACAATTATGTACTTTGAACTAATTAGACAATACTTGATATTAAACTTTTATACTAATCGCACAATGATCGATTTAAAACTCTTCGGACAATGGTCGATTTTAAACTCTGAACGAATCGCACAATGGCTGATTTAAAAACTGATTTGAATCGACACTGGTCACGGTTTATATACCCACCATGGGTCGTTCTAGAATATTATTGTTTTTTTGAATAAATATTTTGTTTTTGACAATATATTTTTGCATGGAGGCTTCTAGAATATTTTAGTATATCAACACCCATGGACGTAGTCGGAGTGTTCAGATTATTTATAAAATTAATTAAAAATTATACCTCTCCCTGGGTTTGACCCATAGTCATACCCCGCTTGGTTGATATTTAAGCAGAGACTTAAGCACCGGGCCAGTGTCAATTTAAAATCTATACACAAATTGTATGATACATTCATAACTGTAAGCTAGCTTACGTCTGTTTACAAAAATTGTCTTGTTTTTACAAAATTATTTATTTGTGATCTGTTTATGTTATTTTGTAAAACATTCAATTTGTATAAATAACTTTTGATTCTCTTAAATTAAATTATATGCAATAATTTTTTTCAATTTTTGATTTTTTTCTTTCTAAATAGAAAAACTTTAAATCAAAAGTATCTATTAATCTTATTATCATTTTTCGACTTAAAAAAAAAACTTTGTTTAAGAAAAAAAATAAATCGAGCTATATTATTTTCTTTTTGTACTTTCAAAAAAAAAAACTCCTTTTTGCAAGGAGAAAAATATTAATTTGTTAAATATTTTTCTTAATATTTTACTTTCATAATTAAAATGTGTGTTGAATCAAAAAAATTATTCTTAATAATTTTCATTACAACAAAATCTCCCCCTCTAGATTCCAACACACATTTTCTAATTTGCTTATTATATTTGGTCGACCAATTTTTGACTTAAGAACTATTTGAATTATTTCAATTGTACTAGTACATTTAGCTAGCTAGCATAACTTAAAACTGTACGTACACATCAGTTCTTCACTCTTCAATGGCGCCTGGTGTTGATTGCCGGTCGTCTGGGCCGCAAGTTGTACCCTGGCTCTAATGCTCTGGCCTCTGGCTCGTCCACACTTGGTACATCCCGTCGTCTTCCATCACCTCCATGCCTCTGACCCCCCAATCGATCTGGAAGTAGTTGGCCGAACACCTCGTTCCCCACACTCAATCTTCCCAGATTCCCATTGGCGGCGGTCCTTGCACTGGCCGGCTTCAAGAGACCTCCATGTATTTTCGTGGGAGGCACTGTATCCACAACATATATTCCAGCTGGTAAACTCCTCAGCACTCTGTAAGGCCCTTTCCATTTTGGTGCCAATCCACTATGGACACCCTCCACCTTACTGCTGAGCACTTGATTGCGCATCCAGACGGACTCTCCTGGTTGATAACTGAGTCCCGTCTCCACTTGGTCATTTACTTCGGCATTGGCCAATATTGTTTGCCGCGCTATCTCAACATTCTGTTGACGTCCTTGGCTTCTCTCGTTGGCCCAATCTTCAATATCTTGAGGCTCTTCAGCTGTTTGTATTTGCCAATCCCCAGGCTTCTTCATCTCAGCCCCCAGTAACAATTTGGCGGGCGAAAAACCAGTTGTTCTGTTTGCTCTATTGCGTATTGCAAATAAGGACTTGTGTAATTGTTGGTCCCAATTCTTGTGTGCTTGATGCAACAAATGTAATCGTAACAACTTCTTTAATTCCTGGTTCTGGCGTTCCGTGGGGTTGGCTCTTGGATGGTATATTGGCGTAGTCCATATCTCTGTGTTCCAATCTCTGTTCACTGCTTTCCATTCTTTTGATCTGAACTGGGGACCATTATCACTTAGTACTGCTCTTGGATATCCATAACGACTAAATACTTCGTCTTTCAGTACTTGGGCTATCTTCGAGGTCGACGTGGCCCCCAATGGAAATGCTTCGATCCATCTAGTGAAAAGATCAGTCACAACCAATATATTTGTTTTTCCACGTGATGTGCGTGGGTATGGACCCATCAAGTCGATGCTGACTACCTCCCATGGTGAAGTAGGTCTTCGACTTCTCATTGCTGAGCTTGGTTTCTTGTTCAGTGGCTTCACTCTAGCACACGTATCACACCCTTTTACATATCTGCGTATGTCATCTTGCATCCCATACCAATACACGCGGTTCCGGATCTGACGATACGTTTCTCTCCATCCTGGGTGTGCTGCTTCATCACTGTCGTGATATTTTCTCAGAAAACCAAGTCGGCGTTCTTCGGGAACCACTGGCACTTCTCGTACCATCTGTTGACTATGGTACCAGAGGATCCCGTCAGCTACGGTGTAATTAGCTCGTGTTCTGTCCACTCGTCGACGTAGATTGCTTCTCAGTGGACTATTATGATTATTGATATATCTTCTGATGGCAGTCACATCACGATCTTCATCCTGCCATCGTCTAATATCGTCGAGTGTGGGTGTTTCCACTTCAATTACGTTGAGGGTTATCGGTGTTTTTGCCCTCTTTTCAATCACCCACTCTGGAATGTCCTCCACTTCTTCATCTTCTGCCTTGCCCTGTGGTTGTCTGGACAAGGAGTCGGCGGCTTGATTATCTTTTCCGGGGACGTGAATTATTTCATAATCATAGGCTCCCAATGCTAATGCCCATCTTGTCAATTTTGCTCGACTATCTTTAGTTTTGTTCAGCCATTGGAGCGCTGCATGATCTGTGTATAATTTAAAATGTCTTCCTTCAAGATATCCTCGAAACTTCCTCAATGCCCAGATTATCGAGAGACATTCCTTTTCTGTCGTGGCGTACTTTCTTTCTGTGGGTCCCAGTTTCTTGCTGGCGTAGTTTATTATTCGTCTTGTCTTGCCATCGTCTTCCATTTGAAATAATATTGCACCCAATCCGACGTCACTAGCATCCGTATTTAAACAAAACGTCTTCTTAAAATCTGGATGTGCTAGTTTCGGTGCATTCACAATTGATGATTTCAGATTTTCGAACGCCTTCTGATGCAATGTTAGCCAGCGCCACTTTATGTTCTTCTTGAGCATTTCGCTTAGAGGTGCAGCTATATCTTCGTAGTTTTTCACGAAGCTCCTGTACCAACCACATAATCCCAAAAATTGTCGTAGTTGTCTTCTTGTTCTTGGTACAGGGTGATTGCTGATAGCTTCGTTCTTCTCTTCCTCTCTGTCAATGCCATCTTCGCTCAATATATGTCCCAGGTATTTGACTTTGTTGCTGCCAATGACACATTTGCTTGGTTTACAAGTTAATCCATGTTGTTCAAGTCTTTCAAGTACAAGATCCAGGTGATGTAAATGTTCCTTGACTGATCGACTGTAGATTAATATGTCATCCAGGTAAACTTGACAGAAATCTTCGATGTATCCAGATAGTACTTCGTTCATTAAACTCTGGAACGTAGCTGGCGCATTCTTCAATCCAAACGGCATGACGCGAAATTGATAGAGACCTCTTGGGGTGGTAAATGCTGTGTACTCTTTCGATTGTGGCTCCATCTCAATTTGCCAATAACCAGTCTGAAGATCCAATGTAGAAAATATTTTTGCTCCATTGACTTTTCTCAACATCTCTTGCAGATCTGGAATCGGAAACGCATTGCTCTTTGTAATATCGTTCAATTTTCTGTAGTCGACGCACAATCGAAAAGTACCATCTTTCTTCTTCGGCAATACGACGGGTGCGGCCCAAGGCGATGTGGATGGTTCTATAATGCCATCGCCTTCCATCTCTTCAATCATCTCTTCTAATACCCGTTGCTTCTCATTGTTGTACGGTTATGGTCGTAATTTAATGGGGGAATTCTTCGTGATCTCAATTTTGTGTGTGATGGTTTTTGTCCTTCCAACTTTGCCGAAAACGCTGGGATGTCGCCGAATGACATCTTTTAACTGCTCTTGGTTCTCAAGGAGTTTTATTTGTAACTCGCCCAATGCGTTGTTAATTGTTGCCACTTCTCTATGGGCTCCATCTGGTTTTCTCCATGCAATGCGGACTCTCTTATCACACCCCAAGTAAATTATACCACTCCGGTAATCGATGCTCACACCATTTTTTGTTAAAAATTCATGACCAAGTATTAAATGATTCCGTAGGCCAGGTACAACCATTACTTCAACATTGAACTTCATTCTTGATATCATCACATCCATGCACATTTTTCCAAGAATTCTGAAAGTATTATTGCTTGTGGCTCCACTCCCTGCACTATCTCTGACAGGGTGCCATTTTCCAATACTTCTTGCCAATTCTTCGCTGATAAAATTGTGTGATGCTTGACTATCGATCAGTGCCAATATTGATCTTCCACGCACATCAACTTCCACAATTGGCCCATTCTGGTGTGAGTTCTTGGTCTCCATTGTTGTTAAATAGACCGGTAATTGTTGGTGTTCACGCCGATGTTGTGTGGTTTTGTGGAGGTTAATATTTTCTTCAGAACCAATCTCCTCCATTATTGATCCTGGCTCTTCGTCCAGTGTTCGAACCGTGGTGCGTAACTCGTCCACCGATCTTGGATTCGAAATTTTTACTAGTGGACGTATGTTGTTGCGTAGTAAATTCAATATTATGGGCACCACGTCATCAATGTTCCTATCGGCGTGCACTCTTCTGAACAGCTGCACCTTCATGTTGACGAACGCTTCTGTCTTCATTCCTGTGGGTTGGGAAATGGTCATCAATTCCAGTTCGGCTTTGGCTTTCCTTCCTATACTGTTGAAGAAACTCTCCAGTTGCCATTTCCACTCATCGAAGGTGTAGCCCAACCCACGATTCATCAATGCCCAATCTCTGGCTGGTCCTGTTAATTTTTTTGTGACCATCTCAATCCAACAATCTACGGGCAGATGTGTTTGTCGTAGTAATGCCGTTGCTCTGTTCAAAAAAACTACTGGATCTTCGGCCGGTCTACCACTGAACTCCGGCATGATGGACAGAAGCGTCGTTGTGTCCAATGCGGCGGAGCGAATGACTGTATTAACTTCTTGTGGATCAATACGCATGTCTCGCAGTTGCTGTGTTTGATTCTGCTCGATCCGTATGATGTCATCCACGACTTTATTGTATTGTTCATTCATTTTCGTTTCCATGCCATCAAGTCGTGTGGTTACGTTGCTTTCTATGCCTTCGATTTGTGTGCGGTTTACAGCGACATCGGTTTTGATGTTCGTGATGTCAGCTTTCACAGTCTCGACGTCAGTGCTTATTTGGCTGATACGTCGTACGCACACTTCTCTTAGGTTCTCCATTCGCTCCGACAAGTCCTCTTTCAGCTCTTGTTGGACTTGTTGCATTATACTTAATGTCTGTTCGCCCACTCTCTCTTCGGACTCTTGAAGTCGACTACTCATTCGTTCGTCCACTCTTTCTTCAGACTCTTGAAGTCGATTTCCAAGTCGCTCATCCATCCTTGTTTCAGATCCTTGAAGTTGGTCGCTCATCTCTTCAAGTTTGTTGGCCGTCTTATCCAATCGATCACCCATTCTCTCATCCAAATTCTTGAAGTTGGACATTATTGTCGCAAACATCATTTCCATTGTCGCAGCAGCTGGCTCTTCCGGGTTGGAAACCACACTTCTACGTCGTTCTGATGTGGGAATGGCTGGTCCTTGAGTCCTTGAAGTTGGTGTTCCTTGTTGCCTAGATTGGTGCTCCTCCCATCTTGCCTGTAAGACCTCTCTTGTGCCAGTGCTGTCCAGCCCTTCGGCCTCCATCATCTCACGCAGACGTGGCATGGGAATGCTGCGGCTTGCCATTGTAATTCCTTTCTTCTTCCGTGCGTCTCCTGGTCCTGTCACGGTCGCCACTTGTCGCGGTATCCTGGCTCTCTTTATCCTCAAAGGAGCGCTGCCCGAACCTGCAATGATTCCGATACTCGACAAAACAAAAAAAAATATATTAGTAAACGATATTACTAAATATTTTGTAATTGGAACAACACGCACGTTTTTGTTTAAAGAGAAGAAAAAAAAAAATTAAATTAAACACAAGTTTTTACGAAACAAAAAAAAAACCTGATTTTATTGCTTTAAAAAAAAAGATTATCCAATTTCTTTTTCAACAATTATTTTAATTCTTTTTCACACAATGTTAAACTTTGAACTACTTGACCAAATTACTTGTACAAATTCCAACTTTAACTTGATCTGGATTGATCAACAATTATGTACTTTGAACTAATTAGACAATACTTGATATTAAACTTTTATACTAATCGCACAATGATCGATTTAAAACTCTTCGGACAATGGTCGATTTTAAACTCTGAACGAATCGCACAATGGCTGATTTAAAAACTGATTTGAATCGACACTGGTCACGGTTTATATACCCACCATGGGTCGTTCTAGAATATTATTGTTTTTTTGAATAAATATTTTGTTTTTGACAATATATTTTTGCATGGAGGCTTCTAGAATATTTTAGTATATCAACACCCATGGACGTAGTCGGAGTGTTCAGATTATTTATAAAATTAATTAAAAATTATACCTCTCCCTGGGTTTGACCCATAGTCATACCCCGCTTGGTTGATATTTAAGCAGAGACTTAAGCACCGGGCCAGTGTCAATTTAAAATCTATACACAAATTGTATGATACATTCATAACTGTAAGCTAGCTTACATCTGTTTACAAAAATTGTCTTGTTTTTACAAAATTATTTATTTGTGATCTGTTTATGTTATTTTGTAAAACATTCAATTTGTATAAATAACTTTTGATTCTCTTAAATTAAATTATATGCAATAATTTTTTTCAATTTTTGATTTTTTTCTTTCTAAATAGAAAAACTTTAAATCAAAAGTATCTATTAATCTTATTATCATTTTTCGACTTAAAAAAAAAACTTTGTTTAAGAAAAAAAATAAATCGAGCTATATTATTTTCTTTTTGTACTTTCAAAAAAAAAAACTCCTTTTTGCAAGGAGAAAAATATTAATTTGTTAAATATTTTTCTTAATATTTTACTTTCATAATTAAAATGTGTGTTGAATCAAAAAAATTATTCTTAATAATTTTCATTACAACAATTTTACCTAATTCTATATAAAAATTAGTATTTCTCCATTGTATTGTTTTTTTTTTTCTCTGAATACTTATTATATCTGATACTGTTGTTTTTTTCGGTCTGGAACAGAAGAAAATGTAATCCAATACAAAAATAAATGATGCGAATAAGTACGCAATATATGAAATAATCTTTCATTGACGTGGTAGAAAGGTAGATTCTGTTTTCTATGATCGCAAACTCAACCTTATCTTATTTGTAATCTTATATACAAGAACAATAAACCGGAGAAAGTAATTTTATATGCTCTACATCATTTAGTAATTTTTAAATTGATATTATTTTATGTTCATCTTTGCAAGCCCCGTTGCCGAAGAGAAAGGGATGTAAACCGAAATAGCTATTACTATCTTGCTATTACTATCAGGTCTGTCGAATTATTGGTTTTCAAACAAAATGGAAAGATTTTGATCTGTTAAAATAAATAAAATATAGTTTTTTATGTCATAAAAATGGGTTAGCGAACCCGTTAAATGGGTTTGGGTTAGCGAAGCTAATCCAAAACTCATAGATATATGCAAAGTGGGGAAATACATTTTTGATAAGACGACAAAAGCACTTTTATGAATTTCAGATTTTATGATTCATTATGCCAATATCTTGAAGAACTTGAAAAAATTTTGTTATAATATAATTGCTACAAATATAGGTAGAATTATATTAAGTTGAGGCATTAAACAGCTCTCGCATGTTGAGTATTTTCTCGTCCTCGTCCAAGTGAGAGGTATTTGGTCGTATCTTTATCTAATCAATGCAGTATTTTTATGGGTAATTTTTTCACAGATCTGACCACAGAATACACACCTGTTAGAATACTAAGTATATATATCTCGTTTTGTTATATGAATTATGGAAATCAAGGATTTAATCATAAAAACTAATATAAACAATCATATTAGTTTTTATGATTAAATCAAAGGAAATTTCGAAAGTTTGTTAGAAATAATAGTACAGATTTGCTCAGAAGGTGAACGAAACCGTGATGGTTTACAACCATTAGGAAAATTGTTTTTTTTCTTCCGATACTGTGATAAGAAAGTACATACGTAGTATTTTGAAATAACTTTTTTTCAATTTTTTTCACAGTTTTTATTTGATTGGAATGAATTTTGGTCTGTGAAGTTCGTAGTGGGCAAAATCGGAAAAGTGAAAAGGGGAGTTTAAAGGGAAGTGGGAAACAAATATTTAGTATATATCTCCTACTATTGGAAAAATCTTAAATACATAACAAGTAAAGTTGTAGAAAATTAGTTGGACCATAATTTTGTCTCTTATTATTTTTTCTGTTTCAATAATATTTACAGAAATATTTACTATTTAAGATTGAAAGTTAAAATCCTAAATATTTCTGTACACATTAGACTGAGGAAAAATGATTCGGTAATGAACTGTAGCAAAGATGATTTTCTACAACTTTACTTCTTATACATTTCTAAGGAAATTCACTTATTTGACGCAGCTACTGCATAATCTTGCATTCATGTCAAATAATAATTTTTTTTTAAATTTCGACAGTTTGAAAAGTCAATTTTTGATTTTTTAAATTTTTTGACAAATAATTTATCTCCAATGTTTTATTAATGGAGGTATTTCTATAAAATAAAGATCAGAGCCGGCTATAACGTTGGAATGGTCCGTTATAACTTTGGAACAGTTTGGAATTTTGACCTATTCCTGAAGTCATACAATTTTTCTAGGGCTTTCTCTCATCAATATTTCGCTACTTCATGTAGTTTTCTCCTAATAAAATTCAACATTTTCATAATTTGTCACCAGGCGTCGTGGCCAAAATGGCTATTGTTATCAATAAGATATGTATTATATTAGTTACGAAGCCTTCCATACTCGTCGTCCATCTCTACGGAGTCGTGTTTGTTGTCTTGGAACATTAATAGAAAATTTTTTATTACAAATCGTTTTAATCAAAATATAAAAATTTTGTGCCGTTTATTTTATTTGATGCAGTTATATTGTTTTTAACGATTATATAAAAGTGGAGAATGCAAAATATTTACAATTCCAGTTAGAGGTCGTTTCATGAATATATTGTTATTATCCTTTCAAAAAGTTTATTACCTACACATTATACAGTTTAAAGTATTATTTTCTTCAACAATTTTCCTTTTTTTCCCGTTGGATCAAACATGATATGCATATTAAACTGGGATAATTGGTTTTTATTTCACAATGAATTTGATTGTGTACTGTTAAAAATCACTTTATTATCATCTTATAATTTCTGAAATTGTTTTTAGTAGGTGTTTAAATTAGTGTAGAAAATAAAATTAATATTCTATTATTTTTAACAATAGAATTTTTATACACAGTATACACACATATAATTATATATATATATATATATATATATATATATATATATATATATATATATATATATATATATATATATGTATATATATAAATTTATATATATATATATATATATATATATATATATAATAACAACTAACTGAGTTTATTGCTTAAATACCCGGAAATATACAAATTTATGAAAAAGTTTTTTGACAAAAGTTGTTTACTTTAAAAAAGAAACTTTTGTTGACTTAAATAGGCAGTTTGCTCATTTTGCATAAATATAGTCCGATTTGCCCATTCAAGAATTTGACTTTATTTTATCTTTACAACACACATACAAATATTCAGCTCGCGATCTATTTTCGTTTTTTAGTTATCGTGTTGACGGACGGAAGGATGGACAGACACATTTTTGGAAATGGATTAATTAGGTCATTTGATGAACACCCATACCAAATGTTTGTTGTTCGATCAATACATAATATTCCCTGGAAGGTATATATTATATACCGGGTTTAAAAATTTTGCTACAGATGTTCATAAAATGACCTAATTAGTCAATTCCTTCATATCCGTCCGCCCACACATATGTCCGTCAACACTAAATCTCAAAACCGAAAAGAGATAACGAGCTAAAATTTCGTGTTTGTATTCTGGAGCTAAAATGTTCTTGAGCAAATATTTGCTTTCAAGTCCTCCGCTGTCTGTGGTTAAGCGGCGTAGACCAAAGCAGGTGCAGGATCTTGGAGGCCAATTCACAATTCTCTAACGAAAGTAGAGCAAATTAAGCACAAATTGGCTATCTGCTGAAAAATTGTCTGTTACTGGAAACAATGTTGCCAATTCTGTAAAAAAAATCCTGTAAAATACAAGTGAAAATAACAACTAACTGAGTTAATTGCTTAAATACCCTGTATATACTGGATTTATGAAAAAAGATTCTTAGAAAGTTGTTTATTTAAAAAAAAAGAAATATTTTGTTATACAATTTTTCTTATATCGCCTACGGTTTCAAAGATAGGCAGTTTTCTCCATTTTTCGCAAACAATGTCCAATCACAAACTTACTTTTTAGCTTTAGAACACACATACCGAAATTTCAGCTTCCTATCTCTTTGCGTTTTTGAATTATCGTGTCCATAGACCATTTTATGAACACCTATATCAAACAATTATTTCGGCGAAGAATATCTTCAAGCGTACAATTTCGGAAGTAAGCTTAATATACCCTGGTATATATCTGGTGTAAAAACTGCCGGTATCCATACTATTATATTAATATGAAAGTAACTCTGTTTGGTTGCTAACTCTTCACGACTAATCGGGTAAACGGATCATAATGAAATTTGACAAGCAGATAGATAATATCCTGGGAAAAGACAAAGGCTATCTTTCGTCTCAAAAAATAATCTTGAAGGGGATGAACATTAAAAAAAATACATACAGTCGAACATAGAATATCCTACTTTTTTTGGAGTAGGTTAAAATTTTTGTTGATTTTATCATTTCCACAGAAACTATACTTCTAAAAAATAAATATAAAATCATTTTATTAAAATTTTGTTTCAATTTTGAAATGTCAACTTTTATTTTCGTTTCCAAAGTACCGTTAAACTATAATAGCACACAATAAATCGTTATATATCGTTGTATATTGTATACATATATAATACAGCGTGATTATTATTATTATTATTTTCAATACATATATATTTAGCTTTCATATAAATGCGGACGAAGTCGGTGGAAAAACTAGTATAGATATATTAAATTATGCAGTATTATCGTACTATAAAATATTTAACGCAAAACTTAAAACTTTTTACATTTATATAATTGTGTGTTGAAAGTAAAGTTTTCTCATAGAATGAACTGAATAATGAGAAATTAAAATAAATTTTTTATTCGTGAAGTTAGTTGTTCCTACTCTATGGTTAATTAAGGACACCAACCTTATACATACATGTAGATTTAAAATACCTTATTACAGCTACTACACATTACATAATAAATAATGAAAATGGTTTTGTTTCCAGAAATGTAGAATATGGAAACAAAATGGTTCTATATATAATTTGTATACATATTGAAAAGTTTAATAACACATTTTATTTTATATAATAATCATAATCATAATAATATTGTTATTAACCTTTTTATATTTTATTGTCATCCATTTATCAAAAATCTTTTTTATGATTATCTAACGTTATAGTGGTGCTTACTATATTATATTATACCAAAAATATTATATATGGCCGTTATTTATATTCATAAATTATTTTTGTACCGTGTATGTAAAAAATAGTCTACTTATATATATATAAATATATATATATATATATATATATATATATATATATATATATATATATATATATATATTTATATTTATATTTATATATATATATTTTTACATATATATATATATATATATATATATATATATATATATAATAAAAAATAATAATTATTCCAAAAACATATTGTTTATTATTCTAATGCTTTATGATACACAACAGTCTTAGTTTCATTTTCTAGTGACTTCATCAATTGTAAGCGCATTAAAACGTCTTGCGTGTTGTCCTGCAGGCGTCTTATCGGTTTTGACGATTTTGTGGTTATCTGATGGCATGCGGTCTACTGCAGTCGTGAATAATGCAACCAATTCGTTGTGCTGATAAAAAAACATTTGGAGTTGTTCCACAATTGGTCTTTTCACCGAATACAATTCTGATCGACTTGTCTTGCTGAATCGCCCATAAAGATTTGTAGTCACTATCCCACGTTCGCAGTAAGGAACCTGTTAGATGATATATTTGACCCTTAATCTGCAAAGATAAACAGATATTAAATAGATGTAATATAGGATATTGTATAGTGAATTGCTTGTACCACCATGTGTCTCTCCCATGTTGCTCTCAAAATACTTTCTCAGCACTCCCATCCCCACATCAAATTTTTTAAGGACACTCACTTGTTTCTGCTTTTGGCAATTTACCGAGCTGCAAATGTACTTTAAGTGCCTATGTCAATGTAAATATAAAATTCACGTGCCGATAATGAATTCAATATAATAAGTCCAATGAAATTTTCTATTTTCTTTGGTTTGGAGATATTTTCCGGCGACCATAGACACAAGATATAGATAGCAAAAAGTAAACTGTTCACAAATCAAATATTCAATATTATAGTGTCCAAAAATGTATCATTCAACATTTTGAGAGAATATATACCGTAACGTGTTATTTTTGAATGAACAGACTTTCAACAAACTTATTACATCTATATTTATATATATCTATATATATGATTTTACTTCAAATATAAAATGTTACACACTGCAAATGAAATATAACGGTATGCTCAGTGAACGTCCATACTCACATACATTCTTCTTACTTCATGAATTTCTGGAAAATATTTCAATTTAAATACGAAATTAAATGGATTTATGGGAATATCTATAAACCTTTCCATTAATATTGTTGATATAATATGCATAACATATATCTAATTCACGTTCAATGTTATTCGTATAAATTCAATGTATAAATATTTCAATCCAGTTCTATAATCCAGTTAGAAAGATAGGTAATACTTCATTTGATCACACTTATATAAGCTTCACCAACACGTACGACTCAGAGTAAGTGATCAGAATTTGAACCGAAGATGGCCAGCCAAGTGTTTTAGGGGTGATTATTAACCCTAATTATTTGGGATAATTATTAGGGGTGTGACCATTTGTTAAATTATTTAAATTCAAATAATCTTTATAATATATTTTATTATTATTACTACTTTTAACCGTTAAAGACAATAGAATATATTATTAATATTAATTGAATATTGATATGAAAAAATTCACTTATAGCCAAGAATCGAACCTCGGACCTCTGGAAATCCATAGGTTCGTGGTTCGATTCTTGGTTATTGAGTTATTTTTTTCATATCAATATTTAATTAAAAATTCAATGAAATGTATGTCTATATGGTATACAATAGTTCTTTTAAAATATGTCTTAAGTAAACTTAATGGAATTTGACATATACATAAATAATATTATGTGATTATGAATACTATTTGCATTTTAATTATTTGAAATATTGCTACATTTTAATGGGTTATATCCATTAACTGCTCATTTGAAGTTTGGGAGTATATATACACCCCAAAAATAAAAACCGCCCAAAAGTCGGCTATCTTCACTACAAATTACGATCACTGATTGTACATACAGGCCCGTAAGTAGTCGAGTTCCATAAGAGGGTAGGTAGAGGAAACGATTTTGGAACGAAAATTCCTGAGACATTTTATTATTAGACGCACCGTTAATTAATTGTTAATTGATGATCGAAACAGAGTTGCAAAAAGTATAAATTTTTGGAAAAATGTATTGCTTAAATTTTCCAAATTATTAATTCCTTGAAAAGTGCATTAACTAAATTAAATTTTAATCTTTGTTTTATGGGGGTGCATGTCTTGCGATTTTCTAAAAATTGATATTTCCAAAAATTTAATTATTGCATTCTTAAAAAAATTAATCAGTAAAATAATTTTATTAATGGATTTTTGAGAAAACTTTATAATTTAACGAATTTAATTTGCGCATATTTTTTGTAAATTTATTATTAAAACAATTTATTTATTACATTTTTCAAAAAATAAACAAATTTAATTACTGTACTTTTCAAGGAATTAATAATTTGACAAATTTAACCAATACATTTTTCCAAAAAATGATAATTAAATAAAAAATGAATTATCAAAAAAATGCACTTTTTGCAACTCTAGTTTCAATCTAGTTTCCTTAATTAATGAATAATTAACTAATCGTCTAATAAAAAATGTCTCGGGACTTTTCATTCAAAAATCGTACCCTGTGCCTACCCTCTTCTGGAACTCGACTACTTACGGGACATCTTCTATATAGAAAGGAACCTTATACAGGATGATTTTCACCCGACAAATAGACATTTCAAAATGAAAGCTACAGAATGAATTCAATTTCTATGGCAACACAATAATTTGAGCCTTTTAAAAATGAATGATGAAATTTCAAAAAGTTAAAGAAATATTTTGAGTTAGTAATATCAAAACAATGATATCAAAAGAATGTTCATATAATTTAAATGTCAAATCAAGTAATCTTTAGTCACCTTCGTTAGTATTACATATCCGAGAGGCAGCCATACCAAAAATGGTTGGATAGACATGTAACGTTTCGCTTTTCTTTGCTTGTATTTTATTGCTGTTTTATTTTTTTAATATTAATTTAAGTTAAATAAAACAGTGCCACTGAAACATATAATTATGTGGTACTGAACCATTAATAATTTGACAGTTCTATTAGTGTTCAACTGAGCCCTCTATTGCCTCGTACAATATGATCAGTGTGCTTTAAAAAAAAGTGACGCCCTTCGCTATCCGTACTAAACTGATTTATTTAACTGGATAAGCGGATAGAATTATGAATGTTGTGTAAAGTGTTTAATGAGTGTGTTTGTGGATTGTGTATTCCTCAAGATCTACCCGAATTCCGTGGATAGTCTAATGGTGTCGATAGGCGTGGGCTTATTGACACGTAAGTGGACTAATTTGAATTTGACAGTTAATTAACCGACAAATTCAACAATCATATTCAATCGTGAAATATCCAGACTGTAAAATAAAATGTTTGAAAAGAAAATAACCTGAATAAATAAAATGTATGAATAAAAAAAAAGTGTATTTATTGAATAAAATAAACGAACTAATATGGAATATGAAATATAAAATAAAATAAATAATGATTCTTGTTTTATTTTACAATCTAAATTTCTTAAATATAATTGCTCTTGTAATCAACTTACGATGCCAAGTTAGTTATTCCACGTGCAGTCCAGTATTCGTAGAATGTTCTTGCAATTCATGCAAACAGCATACAATTAATTATATTATCCAAATTGTATTTGAATTTGTTAATTCCAATCGTAGACTTGATGAAATTGTTTTAATATTCAAATGTTGAAATTTGTTATAATAGTAATTGCTGTTGTCGGCTCGAATGTCTCGTACGAAGTGAAGTTGTTTATGCCTTTTCATATGGCGTATAGTTATTTTGGTTGTTATTGCCCGCGATTTTTGTTGTTGTAACTTGGTGCAATTAATTACCCTAGAATATGTTTGTATCTAGTGATTTTAGTTATTTTGTTGAAATAATTAATTACACCATCGTTACATTCTCCCTCGCACGGGGAAAAAAAAAATATGGAAATATATTTTTTTTTTTCTAGGTATGTAGACGACGGTAAAAGGGCCGCAAGTGTGTGATGTGTGCTTTTGTTGTTTTTTTCGTTCCCTGTTCTTTTAATACGGCTGTCACTGGAGATGAAAATTTCGTTATTATTTTGGGATTTGACCATTTTTCATTAAATTTCGATGACTTTTCTCGATTTTGATTCGGAGCGAAAATTTTTTGAAGAACCAGCTGCCCAATTTTAAAATTATGTTGATTCGGCTGGTTTTTATTGTAATGTCGCCTTCGAATTTGTTGTGCCTTTTCTAAATTTTCCATCACCTGTTCCTTTGTTGGTATTTCGTCCGGATTTAAAATATTTACCAGGTCCCATTGCAGGTCCAGTGGGTTTTTTAATTGGCGTTTTAGGAATACTTCGGCCGGCGAAGCATTTAATGCTGTGTGGTGAGCTGCGTTATAGGCGTAGGTAACAGCATTTACAAATGTATCCCATGTGCTATGTTTTTTTGAATATTGTTTTAACAATGTGCCAATTCCATACTTTATATTTTTAATAGCCCTTTCAGCTGGATTGGACGAAGGGTGATATGGAGATGTGGTGACAGGTTTTATGCCCCATTTCAATGCTAATTGTTTCATGAGTTTTCCAGTGAAATTTCTAGCGTTATCTGATATTAAAAATTTTGGTGGTCCGTATCGTTTCCATAGATTTTCTAAAGATGCCACCGTGTAATTTGCTGTTGCTCTTGGAAGTGGAATTGCTTCCAACCATTTTGAAAATCCATCCAAAATTACCAAACAGAAACGTTTTTTGTTTTTGATAATGTTAATGGTCCCACAAAATCAATGTATACGTGAGACCATACGTCATCGGGTATTTTGGATGCCATTTGTGCTCCGGTTTTTTTGTTGTATTCTTTTTGTTGCTGACAAATTTTACACGTCTGCACGTAGTCTGTCACGTCTTTATAAATAGTTGGCCACCAAAATCTTTTTGTTATGTGGCGATATGTTTTTGTTTTTCCTCCATGAGCTGCCAATTCTAGGTCATGGAAGTAGTATAGTACCATTTGTCGAATTTTCTCCGGCACGTATACACGACGTAATCTATTTTTACCAACTCTCCTACATAAAATACCTTGGTTATTATCAAAGTTTTTTACATCTATTCCGTTTTTAATGTCGCGAATGATGCCTTGACAATATGTATCTTCTTTTTGATGTTTGGCAATATCTATAAAAGACAATGGGATGTTAGTTAGATTATTTAATTGTGTATACGATACCGTTTTTGTTGATGGTACTTCTGTGATGTCTAAACATTCGTTGTTAAACATTCTTGAAAGCGCGTCCGATATGTCATTTGAAATACCGTCGATATGTTGAATTTCAAAATCGTATTCGGCTAATTTTAAAATCCATCTTCCAACTTTTCCGAGCTGTTTGGGATGATTGTACATATACGTTAGGGCAGCGTTATCTGTTTGTAGAATGAAGCGTTTTCCCAATAGGTAGTCCCTAAATTTTTCTAAAGCCCAAACAATGGCCAATGCCTCCCGTTCGTACGTACTTGTTCGTTGCTCTGGTGGTGTTAATTTACGACTTGCAAAACAAATAGGATGTAGCCCGTCATCGTGATGTTGTAGAATCGTGGCCCCAAGTCCTATATCGCTTGCATCTGTACGTAAAATAAACGTTTTATTAAAATCAGGGTACCTTAGTATTGGAGGGGATGTCAACGCTGCTTTGATTTTGTTGATTGCTGCAAGCTCAAGATCTGTTATTTTAAATTTCCTACCCTTTTTCTTCAATTCTTGAAGAGGAGCGATTATTTGCGCCATGTTCGGTACAAATTTTCGAAGATATGATACCAACCCCAAAAATGATCTGAGTTGCTTAATATTTTTAGGTGTATCCATATCTCGTATAGCCGATGTTTTCTCAGGATCTACTTGTACTCCGTCTTTTGAAATGATATGTCCAAGGAATTTTAATGAAGTCATACCAAATTTTGATTTACTGGGATTTGCTGTGATTCCGTTGTATCTAAGACGTTTTAATACTTCTTTAATGTGTTTGATATGCTCTTCCATTGATCTTGAATGAATGAGAATATCATCAAAATATGGTATAACAAATTTGTAGCGTAAATCTCCAAATATATCCGTAATAATTCGATTCAATGACTGACAGCTCACAGCTAAACCAAATGGAACGTAATTGAATGAAAATTGTCCTTGAGGAACGGTGAAAGCTGTGATTGGTTTGGATTCACGTGTCAATGGAATTTGATAGAATGAGCTTTTTAAATCAATTACTGAATATATCTGAGAGCCCTGCAAACCTTGAAATACATCTTCGCTTCGAGGAGTTGGGAAACTGTCAAACTCAATGTGTTTGTTGAGGTGTCGATAATCTACACATAAACGATTAGTTCCATCTTTCTTTTTTATTAAAAAAGCTGGAGCTGCGTAGGGGGATATACATTTTTCTATTATCCCTTCATCCATGAGAGCTTTGATGTGATCGTCCATTTCTTTCGCCTTTATTGGATTCAAAGGGAATGCATTTCGTCGAACTGGAATTTGATCTAAAAGGTTAATTGAATATTTATAATATTTCACTTTACCTATTCGATCTGTGAGGACATCTTGATATTCTTCCAGAACTGATTGAATATCTTGCTTTTCTTTGGGTGACATCGCGGCTTGTTTTTCGAGTACCATGGTGATGTTTAGATCATCGTTTTTATTTTCCTTGAATGGAATAGCGAGAAAATTATCAAAAGAAAATTTTATTTCACTGTGGACAAAATCTAATTTGGCTCCCATATCTCTTAACGTTGGAGTTCCGATAATTGCATCTGTTGGCAAATTGGGTGCAACTAAAAATTCTATTTTCCATGACAGATGTCGTATTTTCATATATGTTAGAACTGTTTGACGAATGTACATTGTGTTTCCATCTGCCATTTGAACAGTTTTTTGATTTTTAATTATCTTAACTCCTGGTTGTTTTTGTAGCTGCGAAATAAACTTTCTATGAATAAAGTTTGCGTTTGATCCTGAGTCTAAAAGAGTATTTAAAATAACAGATTTGATTTTAATGTTTATGATTGGAAGATTTATTTTTGGAACGATAGTTTTATTATCATTATAATATAATCGGGCGCGCTTTTTTAGTTTTTTGTATTTCTACGTTTTAAAACTCTACATTCGCTTGAATCATGTGTGGCACTTCTATGATAAGAACAGTATTTCTTTGTTCTCTGTGCTGTATTTTCCAAACAAATGTTGTCTGTGGGTTGTGAGTTATTATTGGCCTGATGTTTATGAGGGAGTTTTGTTTCATTTTCATACTGTTCGCCATGATGTTGCAGTATTTGAGCCGTTTGTGCTGCTTCCGAAAGTTCTTGAAGCGTTTTAGGAATAGGAATAACATGTAAGTATTTAAATGTATCCCTATTCACATTTGACCATATCAAATATGTCAGTTCCGAATCAGATATTTCGTAGTTCAGTGACTTTTTCTTTCTTGAAATATCATCTATGTAAGATGTTAAAGACTCGCCCTCACGTTGTTTTCTTTTCATCAATTTTGTGATTTGGTTTTCATAAATATGCCTCGGAAAAAAATATTTAATTACGCCATCTTTCATTGTGTTCCAATTTTCATGCAATGTGTAATTATTCAACCAGTAGGTTCTTAGTCGAGCAGCTGTTTTTATTAATAAAAATTTAAGAAATTGTTTTTGATTTAAGAGCTCGAGTTCTACGGCGTCATCTACTTCCGTGATGAAATCTACAATTTTGTCAGGATTAGTGGCATCACATACCTGAATTCTGTCGGTGATTTCATTATGGTTCAATTTGATTTCCATTGTAGATGATGTCGGAGTATTCATTATTTGTAACATTTGGGCTTGTAACGCTTTTATTGCGTGAAAATTGGCAACTGCTACTTCCATTGCAGGGGTTAATGGCTGTTGATCTGGGATATGCATGGTTTGGGGAGTTTTAAGTTGATCGGCTTGTCTTGGCGAATGAAATTCTTGCTCATCCTCGTTATCCGTATTATTTTTGGACTGGCTGCGAGTTTGCATCTTGCTGGTTCCACATTCTTTATCACTCATTATGAATCGATAAAATTTCGATGTTGATTGTAGATCGAATTATTTGTTGCTCTGCTACCATGTAACGTTTCGCTTTTCTTTGCTTGTATTTTATTGCTGTTTTATTTTTTTAATATTAATTTAAGTTAAATAAAACAGTGCCACTGAAACATATAATTATGTGGTACTGAACCATTAATAATTTGACAGTTCTATTAGTGTTCAACTGAGCCCTCTATTGCCTCGTACAATATGATCAGTGTGCTTTAAAAAAAAGTGACGCCCTTCGCTATCCGTACTAAACTGATTTATTTAACTGGATAAGCGGATAGAATTATGAATGTTGTGTAAAGTGTTTAATGAGTGTGTTTGTGGATTGTGTATTCCTCAAGATCTACCCGAATTCCGTGGATAGTCTAATGGTGTCGATAGGCGTGGGCTTATTGACACGTAAGTGGACTAATTTGAATTTGACAGTTAATTAACCGACAAATTCAACAATCATATTCAATCGTGAAATATCCAGACTGTAAAATAAAATGTTTGAAAAGAAAATAACCTGAATAAATAAAATGTATGAATAAAAAAAAAGTGTATTTATTGAATAAAATAAACGAACTAATATGGAATATGAAATATAAAATAAAATAAATAATGATTCTTGTTTTATTTTACAATCTAAATTTCTTAAATATAATTGCTCTTGTAATCAACTTACGATGCCAAGTTAGTTATTCCACGTGCAGTCCAGTATTCGTAGAATGTTCTTGCAATTCATGCAAACAGCATACAATTAATTATATTATCCAAATTGTATTTGAATTTGTTAATTCCAATCGTAGACTTGATGAAATTGTTTTAATATTCAAATGTTGAAATTTGTTATAATAGTAATTGCTGTTGTCGGCTCGAATGTCTCGTACGAAGTGAAGTTGTTTATGCCTTTTCATATGGCGTATAGTTATTTTGGTTGTTATTGCCCGCGATTTTTGTTGTTGTAACTTGGTGCAATTAATTACCCTAGAATATGTTTGTATCTAGTGATTTTAGTTATTTTGTTGAAATAATTAATTACACCATCGTTACAGACATTAAAAGTTTAAATTGTGTAGTCTATTTGGTTTTCGAAAAAGGTTTTATAACAAAACTTAGAAGTATTTTTATAATGAATAACTTCTATTTGGAACTCTATGTACAGATTTAGTTGGATTCGACATAAATCAACTGACAGCTACATTCGAGAGTCGTTATTCCTTTTAGATAGACATGAATCAGATAATCTTACTGACCTATTTGTTCATCATTCAATTAATTATCATATTTACATGCAAATTTGTACCTGTGACCGTAAAAACATAGTTTTAAGATAACCTTTTAAATAATGATCCAAAATATTAATAGGCATGTTATCTCTTATTCGAACTTATAAAACACCAAACCGCTTTTTGATGCATTTAGATAGCTTTTGATTATAAAAAATTATTCTAAAGATTTACCATTTGTTATATTGAATAGATTAGATTTCTATCAATTCGAACAATAGTTCTGGGACTGTAAGCGTTGGTTAAAATTGACTGAAATTATATCGACTGAGAAATATTTTAATATGTCAATTAACATTAAAAGCGAATATATCAATTGTAGAATACCATTCAAAACAATTTTTAACATTTTAATTTTTTTTTTCATTCTTTGTAGGTATATCAGGACAACAAAAATTACTAACGACCACAATTTTAAATTTATTAAAAAAGGGTGTCTATATAAGACCCATGGGAATCACTAATGGTGTACACTATAAAGTACATACATTAACATTTTATAAATAGTTACAAAAAAAAATGGTTTAATAAGTGCGCACAATATTTCCCCTTCTATAATAGGTATTTAGTTTGAACAATATGAATATTACAGACATACAGGCATATATTTATTGAGGGTTGCCCATTGTTAACAGATTATTTTATAATTATTGGTGAAAGCTTATATTTTTTAGCTATTGTGTGATATGATTTACAAAAGAAAATGAATATTTTAAGAGATAATCTGTTATTTCAATTCATTAGATATCAATTAAGCTAAAGATTAAATAACAGAAAGTACTTTCTTTTTACCATGAATTTAAAATCCTTTTTCATGAACCCTTGAGCTATTAATACAGCACGTGAATCAAATAAACAAAGTCAGAATTTTCCTAAAATTTAACACAAAAAACTTTAGTCCTTACCAGAATTTATAGTTTTCAAGTAGATAATGGACCTTAAATATATAAATATATATTGAATATATATTATAATGAACCAAACTTAGTTTAGAATGTACCAGCCCGAGTGGCCATGTGATCAAACGTATTCTGCTTGGAACTGTAAAGTTGTGAGTTCAAATACCGGCACTGGCAGTTTTTCAATTAAAATTATTGGGGCGGTTAATTGACTAAACTGTCGGCGTATTGATAAGAACGAAGTAAGCGGCTATGATTGTGACGGTTTCCTGCAGTTTCTCTCCACGAACTGCAGAGGAATGGACTGCCGTTATTAAAGCAGACTACTGCATTCAAAGTCCTTGTCCTCCATCCACATAATTAATGTTTAGTTAAAAATGAATAAACGGAGATGTAGGATGAATTATCTCACAAACGGATTTAAAGCCACATTATTATCATTATTATTATAACTGTGAAATGTATGTACACAGGTTGGCACTATTACTGTAAAAGATCCGGAGTTTTTCTATGGTCACACTTTCCAGTAAGCACAGAAAATTTGAATACTATTTCCAGTACCCAACAAATAAAAAAAGCAACCTTTATCCCTCTAAAAAAATGGACGTATGTCAACGTTTGTATTATATAAAATTTGTTCCTGAGATATTGCCAATGGGAAATCACTTCAGGCTCACGGCTAGTTTAATATAAATCCCCTTAATATATAAACTATATTTTATTCGAATAATTGACTATATAATAATAATATCTCGAGTAATATCCATTAATATTTGGGATTAATTTTTAAAAGGTTACTAAAAACTATTGGAGTTCCACCAACAAAGGTGCCTGATTTAATTTTGATTAATAATTATAGCGTTACAATTGGATTTTTGTTTTAATCTATTTTAAAAACATTAAAAGTTAGAAAGGCATTTTGTATGTAATTACATAATCAATTTATTTAAGGATGTTCAAATGTATTCATTAAAGTCTATAAAATCGAATATAGTACATTCATAATATTCTACAAATTCCACAATATTAGTTTATCATTTTTTCCGAAAAAATAAAATTAAGAACCATTGTTATAATAAACATTCTTATTTCACTTTTTGTATAACTTTTGTATATTTTTGTAGTGTGAACAAAAATTTTTTTCAAAAATGCTGTTTAAAATATTTAATAATTAATTATAACGTTCGATAACACGATGACTTTATTAATTCAATTAAATAAACTATATCATTCAAAGAATATTTTATCACAGTGTCAAACGTATTTTAACATAGTTGTTACAAGTTCTAATATAAACAAGTAATGTAACAACTAACTGAGTTAATTGTTTGAATACCCAGTAAATACTCAGTTTGTATATCAATGTTTGAACAATTCTTCAAGTTCAAAGTTTATAAGATATGATTTTTTTTCTGCGATTATGATTTTCAAGCGTTACAAAGTCGGAACCAAACTTAATATACTTTGTATATTTACAAATATACTAGGTATGAAAATAGTATGTATGGATGCTATGTACATGTATACATGCATGCCTTCGTTCACCAATCAATTGTATTTCCTATTTTCATTTTTGAGCACAAATTATGAGAAAACTATTGAGCTTATGAAAAAAATTTTCAAACAAAAGTTCTTTATTTTAAAGAGAAAAAGATTTTTGTCAACAAATGTTTTTTCTATCTCTTACAGTTTCAAAGATATAAATTTCCCCTCTAGCGAAGGGAAACACGTTCCGATTTTTCCCCTTAACGAACTCGACCTTACTTTTTTGCTATAGAACACACACAAAATTTTCAGCTCGTTATCTCTTTTCGATTATTATCGGCTTCGCGGAGTTATCGGCTTCATGGGCAGACAGACAGACAAACAGATAGACGGGCGGAAATGGACTAATTAGGTAAATTTATGAACACCTATAACAAAATTTTTTTCTGCGATCAATATTTTCAAGCCTTACAAAATCGAAACTAAACTGAATATACCTTGTATATTTACAAATATACTGGGTATAAAAATTATATTTTCCCATAAGGCTATGTGTTAAAAAACTAAGTTTTAAGTGATGAGGGGTTTTTTTCTCCAAAAATGACTTGGTGGGATGTGCTTATGTATTTAATTCTCTTAAAGTTTAAGAAAGTTTATATGTATTAGATAGTGTATCCATTTGTTTAATTCAAAAATAATATACAATTTGAACTTAATGAGGTTACCTTTTGATAATTATGAAGGATTTATAGCTTTTCATGTACGTATACGTCATTTAATTGTGAAAATCGGATTTTCAACACGGGGAAGATAGGGAAAGCATTTTTTTATGTGGGTTGTATTAAGATTTTCCATTAAATATATGGGCGCAGATAAATTTAAAACGTATAAACGTCAATAGCCAAGATTTGGAAATTTTCCATGTAAGTTATAAATTTACTTTACATTTTTCGAGAAACTAACAAAAATTAAAGCTCTTCTTCCTACAGTCAAAACTATTTGGGACCGTTGAAATAGTTTAATAATTAAGTTTTATTATTCTATCCTCTTCCCTGCGCTTTTAAGATTGGTAACTTCAAAGGATTTTTTTTTAAAATAAAACAACAAATTGGGAGCCCATATTACCACGTTTACATTTAATAATAAAAAAATATTTTCGAATGAAAGAAGGAAATATGTATTAATATTATTCGGGTTTTCAAACCCTTCATATTATTAAAATTATTATTTTTATCTCAGTCATTAAATTTTCTCAGTTTTTTTATATTTTATTTTATGAAGTGTATATTATGTGTAATATATAAAATTGCCGTATAAAAAGAGTTTTAATTTATCAAACGCAAATGAGTGTAAATACAGTGAAACAGTTGGTGCGCATAAATTCAATTTTGTATATTAAGTAAAAAAAATTTATTATCATTATAAAGTAAAATGTTTACGACGAAATAGTTGTGTTAAAAAGACCTTAAAAACATTGTTATAATTTTGAAATAATAATTTATCTATAAAGTCGTATTCGTAAACTGTTGAGTACATTACTTGGCGGCGACATTACTTGGCGGCATTATTAATTCGTAGCATGTAAAAAAAGATTGCGTTATTTGATTTCAAAAAACTCGTACTCTATTTGGTATAACTGACTTCATAAAATGAAGAAAGATTTCGTTTGTATATACGAATACGACAAATTCAGGAGGATACTAGGAGTGAATTCTAAACAAACATAAAGAACAACCTTTAATAATTCAATTATTCTTCGATTTTTGTGGTAAACTATTCACGGTTTTATATGTATTACCCCAAATTTTGTTTTTATTTGTACCATAAAATGTTTTTATTATGTAATTTACATACTTGGTATTATGTTATTTGTAAATTTGCGATTTTTTTACCGACGAAAGAAGGAGGTACTAAATTCAATCTGTATATTTTTTTTATGTATGATCAATTTTTCGGCGTAGTCCGATTTGGATCATTCTAATTTTGTTGGATAAGGTATACTTCAAAGTTGGTCCCATGTAAATTCGAAAAAAAATTCATATTTTAGCAAAAAAATAAATAATAAGACTTCCCAGCGCTTCCACTAAGGAAAAAATATCATAATCGGTTATAAATATATATGTTCTGTGTGTAAACACTATTTGAAAGCACTCAATTTCTTTGCGCAATTTGAATGTTTTTTAACCGACCAAAAATACGAAGGAGGTTCTCTAGTCAACCCCTATTTTTTTATGTATGACCACCCATAACATTCTTACACAGTAGTCTGATTTCAATAATTCTTTTGTTATTAGATAGGCTATACTTCGAAATTGGTACCAAATAAATTTTTTTTTAAATTTATCCCTAAGGGTAGAAAAATAGGGAATGATTGACTGTTCACCACTGAATTTTCATCTGTGAACCGATTGTATTGAAATTTGACACATATATGTAGTTCTAATGACACAAGCCATAAAAAAACAACCGACGAAAGAAGAAAGTAACTGAAAAGCAAAAATTAACAGCTTTGTAATGGTCACGGTTGCTTTGGATGTTAACAACTTTGATAATTTACATATAAATATATAATATGTCATAATTCAATTTAATAAAGATCAATTATATCTTTAACACTTATTTATTATTTATTTAAATAATAATCATTTATTATATCTACTAATCATTTCAACAGTAACAATAAATTAAACCTTCAAAAAAAGAAAGCAAAATAAAAAAGTGTCTTCTTAGTCTAAGTCCTATACTATTGTAAAAACCTAAATAATTTTGAGTCGGAGCCAAAATATCTCCATCAAAATGGGCAAAGGGTGAATCTGATGTTTGGTAAAAAGTATATATTACGAAATATTACATTTTGTAATATTTTGTTTGTTTGGCGCCGACTCAGAATTATTTAAGTATTTACATTAGTGTAGGACTTAATTAGGCTAGAAAGTTACTTTTTTATTTATTTTCTTTTTTTTTCGAAGGTTTAATTTTTAGGTACAAAGTTCTAATTTTTGCAGTTACTTTCTTCAGTTACTTTCTTCTTTCGTCGGTTCTATTTTTTGTTAAAAAGTTTTTATATTTTTTCCGATGCAAGAACTGTAGGTATATCCGAAACTATAATCTCATTAAATTAATTTAATAATTATAATCAATTTTCGTGAAATAACGATCTATTCAATAAAAACAAATCTACAAATCACAAAACTAATTAGATATATTTAATTAATGTTGTACTATATAGTTTTACATCAATACAACAATTTATTTTATATTTAATAAATCTTCAAAGCGGCCACACTTTTTTTATGACATGTCTTTGATGTCAATAAATATAATGTTACTGAAAACTGTTATTAAAAATAATGTCAAGTCAATAGTGAGTCGTTTCATAGAGAGCTTTTTTTAAAATCAAATATGCATTTATTTGATTTTATATCCAATTCGTAACAAATTATATTTTTGAAATCACAAACTGTTAATGAATGATTTTTTTTTTAATTTTTCATTTCATTTAACCATAATCTAATTTGTTTCATCATATACATACATGTATTATACAGAATGACTTAGTAGATTGCTAACCGAAACACTCTTCAAGAAGATAAAATTGTATATAAAATCGCTTATAGATGACAACGAGTTGATTGTTTTACCCAATTCATTTATATTTATATTTATATTATAGTTAATATTTTTGTCTTTTTTTTTAGTACCCTGAGTCATCAAACACACAGTTTCAATTTTATTAAGAGAGGTACTATAGAGTACACATAGTGTCAGAACAAATTAGTATTCCGTTACAGAATTGGCAAAACGGTACACTTGTAGAATTACTTCGGTGATGTTCTAGAATCCCTAGTTACCAAAATCATTGTTGATAATTATACCTACGTTGAAAAATATGAAAATTATCGTAGGAACCAAAATTACGAGAATGAAAAATTTTAACGCAATATGTTAAAGACGTGTAATATTTCAAAATACGTAAAAATTTGAATTTGATCCTGTTTTAGTTTTTAAGTAAAAAAATGTTAAAGTTACGATTTTTAAGAGATTTTTACATAGGTTAAATGGACTCGTCGCTAAAAACATGAATAAAAAAATCTACATCTCGACAACCAGATATGCCAGTGTTATGAAAACTAATTATGTCATAATAATTATCAAACTCTTATAAATACCTGGACAAAATTTCAATTAATCTTGTTTTTTGTTTCTTAGATAATTAAATTTGTAGACCGAAAAATGTTCTAAATCTAGTTTTATTTTTAGTTATATTTAATTTTATCTAGTTTTATTTAGTTTTATCACCATGCAACTTTTTTGAAATGCATAAATACATAATTTTAATTATTAAAACTCTTCGAAAAAATGAAATTTAGGATTTAAGTTATAAACAATTCTTTTTTTTTTACAAAGATATATGTTTTTTCAAAAATTAAATTATTTGAAACAATTTAATTGCAAAATTTTTAATTATTTAGAGTTGGCAATGGATGAGATATCAATGCATTTAGTATAGGACAAACCCACCACCCCTACTTTCCCTCACCAGTTTCACAACAACCTTAAATCTCCCAATCCAAAATTCTAGTAACTATGCTTCTGTATGACCTTGTATAACTAGTTTTATTTCAATCATGTCTGCAATATAATTTCAATACGTACATTTATTTATTAATTTTTAAACTATTTGTAATTATTTTCGATAATGTTGAAATTTACATACTTCAAATATAAAAATATGTACATTTCAATTATACAAACTTTCAGAAAACCAAAACATCCTGTTTTTACGGATTAAGTAACAAGCAGACTCGTACTAAAATATAGCCCTTCAATTGAATGACTTTTTTGTATAAAATAAATGTTTATTTATTTTTCATTAATAAATAAAAAAAAATTAAGTGCTGTTCGTTGGTAGGCGCATCCCTTTAGAATGGCTGGATCGATAAGGCTAATTTTTTTTAATGTTCGTTGTAGTTCGAATAAAGTTTTAACGGAAAGAAAATTTGGAAAAATTGTCCGGAAAACTGAAAAATTCGAAAAACCTGAACGAGCTTAATTCTATGGTACTTTTGTATGATTTTTTTATGTTTACTTCTTCAAAATAAACAATTTGCAAAGTCGATCATTGTCCTTTACACACCTACGTCCTCCAGGGGGTGTGAAAATATGTAACTTTAAAAGTGTAAGCGATAGAAAAAAAATTCAAAAACAAAAAATGTCCCTCCGTTAAAAATAAATAACTTGCAAAGTAGCATTATCCCCTATACACCCAATCCTACCAGGGGGTTTGAAAATATCTAACTTTAAAACCTTAAGAGATAAAAAAAATTCAAAGACAAAAAATGTTCCTTCTTTAAAAATAAACAACTTGCCAAATAGACCATTAGCGCTTATAGACCCACACCCACCTGGGTTTCGAAAATATTCAACTTTAAAACCGTAAGAGATAGAAGAAAAATTAAAAGAATAAATCTATTAATTTTTTTTAAACAACTTGCCATTGTACTAACAAGTCCGCACCCCCAAGACGGGAACATTTTTAAAACCGTGAGAGGTATAAAAACAATTCAAAAATAAAAAATATTCCTTTTTGAAAAATAAATAAATTTTTGAAATATCTTTGCTTTTACCTGAATTTTTCCGAAATATCTTTGCTTTTACGCGAGCAAAGCCGTACAAGTGAGCTAGTTTTTAAATAAATATCAAATTACAATCATAGTTGGTATGTATGATTAATTAGGGGACCCTTTATTCGTTAAAGGCCTCCTCCAGCACTTTCATTTTTTGGGTGGTTGATTACTTCTGAAAATTATGGCATTTTTTGCGTTTGATATCACTAATCTATTGTTATAAGTGCATACTACTTTTATCCCTTACCCCGCCAGCATAGATTTCGGCAGACGAACTCATTTTTCTCTGCGCTGTGTTCATATTTCTCTCAATACTCAAGTTCATTTTCAATCAATGAACCGTTTAATCAAATTTGATGATCTAAATCGTCACTTCTACCCCCTTTTCCATTCGGGCTGATATCTCCTTGGAAACCTGGCCAGATTTGTACGTTGAAGCAAAAACAAGCCGTCTTGGTAAAGAAGGATGAAGGTCATAGCAACTAATTGCTAGAGGTTTCTTAGTTGTATTGGTTATTGAGTTTTTTGGTTTCTTAATATTTCTTCATAACCACCGTGTTCTTTTTTGGTGGGTGTAAATTGGTATTTTTTATATTCATCATTAACTGCTGCTGTTTTTGGAGATTTTGATAGGTTTATTTTTTGTTTGGGCTCTTATTGAAGTTTTCTTATATTTTAATATAGCTCTAATTTTGGTGCGCCACGGTTTTCTTGCAGGTATTTCTTTTTATTCAGAACTCATAATGAAAATTTTTCCTTAATAAATTAAGAGGTTTTATTAAGATGTCTGTTTATTTTTATTAGATTTGCAGTCCCATTGATATAAAGATGAGTTAAACGGGTCGCACTTCTTTAATTTTTTCTCCAGGTACTTAAAAGGTACTCTATGTTAGTAGATGCACTGCCGTATGTATCCTTCATTTGCATGTTGATGATATACAAAATTATCTTTCTCGGGGTCATGGTAGTCATGTTGTAAATTTTATACATAGAGATAAAATATTTTTAATTACAAACTACATGTCGGTGGACGTTTCATCAGTTAATTTACAATAAACACACTTTTGCACAATTTGTGCAAATAAAGTTTTTAGAGTAAATTATAACTGGTAGTGAGTATTAAATGACTAGCCATCCTAAAAATAGAGTAGTCAGTCGATAAATATAATTGGAAAAACATTTAAATGGAGAAATATGATATCCACCAAATGTTGACTAAAACAAAACATCAAAAAACCGTTCATATGTTTAAATTTATGATTTTAAAGTCTGTGCTTTAATTGAATATGCGTATTGTGTTTATACCCACCATTTTACTAATTGCTATTTTTAGCGTACCGTAACAGTATATTACAAACAGTAAATTGTATTTTTTTTTTATTGTTTGTAATTTGAATAATTTAAATACTACAAAATATGTTTTTGGGAACATGTTGATAACTCCAATTGTATACTTTTACCAGATGGTAGATTTGAAAAATTAAGAAGAAACCATTAAAAAACACTAAATTGTAGACTGTTGATTGCTGTTTATTTAGTTTTGAGCTGAAATCGTGGCAAAACTATCAGCTACTAAAAATGCTGTGCATAAAAGTTGTTTATTTATAATAAAGGATATATTATCATGTATATTCACGATTCGATTTTGCCCATTTAAAAAGTTACGCAGCTACTTATTATCTATAAATTGCACACGCAAAATTTAAGTTCGTAATCTCCAATCATTTCCATTTCGACATGCGGAAATGGTCTAATTAATTTTTTTTATGAACACCTGTCCCAAAAATATTTTTCTGTGATCAATATTTTCAATAAACTTAAAAGTCGGGAGTATATCCGACTTGTATATTGTATACCAACAGTTTAGAAATTCATTTCTTTCAAAATAAAATCCTGCGAAATAGTGACAAAAAAAAACTATTTTTCGAAGTAGATAAAACATTGAATATCTATCATCAAAATATGAGATAGTATCCAATACTGCTATATTTGTCGAGATAACAGTTCCCAAAAAAAAGATTGCCAGGTTCCTCATATGGATTTTTTTGGTATTTTTTCATAATTTCTGAAGAATATTATGAATTAAAATAAAAAACAATTTTTTCACCATTATTCCCGGGGTGATACTTCAAAATCGATATTTTTCGGATCAATGTTCACTTAACACATTCCCGCTAGCATCTTGTTCCATTGAATTTGAAAAATTTGTCGCAAGTATTGAAGAATTACATACATGGAGCAAAATTAATGTTTTAAGAATTGATAACGCATTTTTTAAACCTGTGAAAGATACGCCGCCATAGACTTTCAAAACCAGAAGGGTGATTTTTACCGTTCATATAGACATAAATATCTGCCCTATGTAATTGTAAATTCGTGTAGATTAATGGAATTGATGGACCACAAAGCATTCTCGCGAAACTGACAAATTTTTTAAATTGTTTTCCGGCATAAACTTTATGTTTTTTCGTATAAAGACATAGAAACTCGAATTATCTTTTTCTAAATCTCATAATTATATTGTATTTATCTAGTATTAACCATAAATAAACATTTTCTGCTAAATTACTTATAGAATAAATAGGTCGCTTCACAGTATATTATCCAAAATTTGAATTCAATAAAACATTTAAATTGGATATTGGGATATGTGACTGAATATATTATAGTTTGTCTACAAAAATTTCTTCCTATTGAAATTATCCATGTTTAGAATAATTAAATAATTGGTTATATGTATAATATTATTTGAAATATACTAAGAGAGAACTTGTCCAATTATATATTGGTATACCGCACTTTTACCACAAAGTTTGTATGGGAAAATTTCTATCTATATAATTTAATATTACATATATTGTGTATTATACATATAACGTTGAATAATATAATAATATATATACATACACATACCATTATAATTTCCCAAAAATATTAATCAGTAAATGTTGTGTTCTCTCCGTATTAAGTTGAAAATGGGAAATGTGTAAAATTATTTCTAATAAAGTTGAATGAAGTCCGTTCGTTATACAGACTACACACCAATAATACTCTTTGGTTTTAATTACATTATACATTTGACAGTGTCTTCCGCAAATGTAGGGGAGTTTCATCATGTAATTATTCTTTATCAAAAAATAGTTATCAATTATTCAAAATCGTATTTTTAACAAAGATCCTTACTAGACACCCTGATAAAAGCTGTTGAAAAGTATTATTTGAATTATACAGTTTATTTAATTGAATTAAAAGAAATTAATTATTAATTATTTTAATCAGCATAGCGCGCTTCTAATATAATATAGTTTCACAAATTTAATGAGAAAAACATGTTTATTTAAATAATGAATTTTAATTTTAATTAACGACAAAACCTGTTAAACTTTATTGTGAATTTTGTAGAATTCACTGAATGAACTATAATGTATTTTGTAGGGTTTTATGAATGTACTATATCTAGCACATGTGCTTGCAGATACAATAAAAGGTTTACTCCTTTGTCTTTCATTATACAAGATGCTGCAAATGATAATGTACAAAACTTTAAATAGGAACTTGCTTTAGAAATTTGTTACACTTCAAAAAAATGCAATGTTGTTAATTTTTTTTATAACTTTTTTAGAATATGAAGCTCTGTATAACTTTCAATTAGACGACTCTATGAAATTGTTTGTATTTTTAAACAGCGGTCTCGAAGTGCTATTTTTCGAGGTATAATCTCCGAATATAGCGGGGAATAAATCACTCTGTGTCTATTAGTTCGAGTATGCTGGAAACGTTTGTTACAGTTCACTAATCTGCCTAGGCAGGCGCTTTCTTTAAAACTTGCAGCCCGCCGAGGACAGAACACTACCATGATAGATAGATTGATTGTAGAGGCTGCCCTGGAAGGGCAACACTTCGACCATTAGGTCCTTTGTGATGCCTAAGGATATGAGGATATGAGTGGAGTGGAAGGAATTTTTGTGTATAGACTAAGAATTTTTAGGATATGTGGCTGCCGAGAATTGAACCCATAACCTCCCAGTTTCCAAATAGGCATACTGCGCAGAAATAACGCCTTAGACCGCTCGGCCACTTGGACTGGTACACTACGATGACAGATAAAAAGAAGTCATTAAGAGTACCGTCCAGCAGCCTGACAAGGAGGAACCTTAAAATTTGATTATTTCCCTTAGTTCAGTAATGCATCTTGAAATTAATAAGGAAAACAAAATATAAAACAAATATTGAATAATATCCTTTAATCCAAAGATTAGTCTGTTTTTATTCCTTGTAGAACGGAAGACACTGTACAAAAAACATAGTAAGAGTTTGTACAAAACCTTTTTATATGTTATGTTACCCTGATGTCCGTTTTATATTCTATGAGAAGAGGTCCTTACAACCACTATTCGTTTAGCCAAAATGATTATTGTGAATGAATTTCGGCGAACACAATTTTGTACCCATTAACTTTTAGTGTAGAAATAGGGATTTATTATTAAGAATATTATTGACATTCTGACAACATCTATAATTATATTATGTAGTATATAAATATTAGCATGACATTCGTCTATAGTGTGTAGTATTAAGTAGTTTATTTGTTATGTTGGTACCATTTTAATATAGCTTGAATATATAGGGGAAACCTTTTACTAATTATGAAAGTATGTTAGTTAATATTTATTATTCATTATTTTCTTAGGCTTTAAAATTACACATCATTTGTTTATGGTAAAAAACTAACTCAGAATTTTATTTCTATGAATGGATTAAATTTATTCTGTTTATGATGTTGCGTTTAGTCACATGCTGGGCTTTATAAAAATAATTGTTATCAAAAAATCAATTCTTGAGATTTAGCAGTGTCGTTCATAACTTATCGGTCTATTGATAAAAAAACTAAATTCTTAAATTTGATTGTCAATACTATTTTCATTCTCGAGATATCGAATTCAAGGACCACCGACCAAAACACAAAGATCCCGCCGATTTTCAACGTAAAAAAACATAACCTCCATACACATTATAACTAATGGTTAAAAAAGTTTTTTTTTTTAAATAATGGGATTGTTTAATCTATACTCCTCTTCACTGTCAAGAGGCGGACATTAGCTACCCTTTTTGTGTACCCAAATTATTTTTCGTTTTAAAAATAGTTGGAAAAAATTTTGTATTTCTTGTATATTCTTATTTTTTACAAGCATTCATTTAACTTGTAATGTATGTATGTATTTATGTATGTATGGTTGTATGTATTTATGTATTTATGTATGTATGGTTGTATGTATTTATGTATGTATGTATGTTCGGGTCAAATCTTGCAAGCTGAATTACAACTACTTCCTCTTATCCTTCGGAGTTGAATTCCGATGACAATGCATTTTTATGGTAAGCATGACAAGAATCGGCAAAGGGGAAAGGGAGGGGGAAACACAAAATTTTGTATATTTCACTTAATATTAAAAAATCGAAAAATACATAAGAAGTAAAGTTGTAGGAAATTAGTTTTACTATAAAACGCTTGTTTTTAAAAATGTTTTTTTAATAGTCCCTACACTACTCGGGGAGCTTAAAGGGCTCCAGAGTTTAGCGTGTCTGATTTATAGTCATAAATAATTGAGTTCAACCTAAAACTTTTGGAAACTTCAAACACTTATTTAAATGATGATGTTTTGAACAAACAATACAAAATAAATGATTAATTCAGAAGATTTAGGCCTTCGTAACATTCAAAATTATAATTACCTATGTTTAAAAAAACGGATTTCTGGACGTCATTTATTAAATGCTAGAGATAAAGCTGAAACTTAAGGGACTTGCTATAAAAATTATAGATTTACTCCTTTTAATAAAGAATAAAACACCAAAATTCCAAATACAACTACTTACAAATTATTTTCTTATCCGAACGGAAAATCTCACAAAGGCTTTTAAATGCTTCACAGTTTATCCCCCTCTAGTTAAGTTTCATAGATAATAGTTCAATATATGTTCAATGTGATTTATTTCAGTATATTTGAGCTCAAATCCTAAAATATCTTGATTCATATGAAGAGCTAAAAGTCGGACGTGAATCTTTCAGTTATCTTGCAGTCAGTTATGCTGTACTAGAAACTTTGTTACAGCAAGAAAATAAACGGTATTATCAATATTCCAATAGAATTTGAAATATATGTCAATAATATATTCCAAATTGCTACACGTAAACAGAATAACCGTAATAATAAAATCGATAAAGTAACAACCTGTAAAAATCGCATAAAGAATTCATGCTGTTAATGGTGTGATGCATTTTAAAATGGTATTTAATGCTACCACACACGTTACCAATTATTATATTCTGAATTTGTGAACAAGCAACAAACAAAAAAAGAACCTGAATGAAACAATACAAGTACCCACTATATACTACTACCAACCCTTACAAAAAAAAAACTACTAGACAATGCATATGCGTCGCGTACATCGAATACGTCCGTCGTATGTATTCTGTTCGATGTTTGGTATGTTGCATTCATGATGTTACTATTTTTAGGATTCCGTAAGAAAATGGTGTTAGAGGAACCCTAACCCTATGGCGAGACTTCACCCGTCTGTTAGTCTATCCCAGCTGCTTTTTTCAGAAACAACCATTGCTATTGTAAGAAGCTAAATGATTATATTAGAATCATTAATAAAAATGACAATTTAAAGATATATATTATAGCTGAATTCCCCGGCGTTGCCCGTGGAACTCCAAGATTTGCTCCGGCACTTCTGTTGTCGATAGCGTACTACTGAATTATTCAACTTAATTAATTTTACCGGCACTTCCGCTATCAGAATTAAAATGTTATTTGGCTTCCCAGAACCTCCAACTTTTTACACCTCGAGTTACATTATTGGAGTTTCCCAAATTTTTTTGAAAATATAATATAGTCTATATCACTCACGGGGGTAGTGTAGCTTCACAACGGTGAAAGAATTTTTATAATCGGTCGAGTAGTTTCGGAGCCTATTCAATGCAAACAAACAATCAAATCTTTCCTCTTTATAATATTAGTAAAGATATTAATTGAATATTTGAATATGTTTATTGTAGTTCCTACGGTAATTTTACAATCATAATTACGTAAGTACCTTGAGGAGGATGTAATTGAGACCCCCATTTAAGAAAGGCCTTTCAGCTACTGATGTTTGGTCGAGAAAGAGGATCATTACTCCAAAAACAAGGTTGTACGTCACTGATGTGTGGCTGGGTAGTTGGATATTCCATTAGCTTCAAAGTCACGATCAGGTGTGAAGTATCTGATGATAATGCAAAAATATTTCCAGTTTTTCTATAAAAAAAAAATTCTATTAAAAGATTTAATAGAATTCAATAGTACCGCTACTCTATCAACCTGACAATTAATACAGTTGTGGAACTTTCTTGCCCGCATCAATCTAAGGCTAAAAAAAAGGAAATAATTGTACAGTTATTCCCACAGTTAGACAATTTCTAACTGTGGGAAAAGTTGAACGGTAAAAAGGATGTCGTATGATTGGTCTTTATTTACACATTCCAAAAATATTTTTTGATGAAGGACAAAAATGTAAAAAAAAATGGCGACCTCCTCTAATCTCCGAGGTTCGCAAGGAGAACAATCTGATATTCGATATTTTACAGGAAAGATAAAATAATTTTTTTTCAAATTTAACAATTAAAATTTTGACAAAATTTTGCGGAACCCAGTTCGAGTCCGATTTGCACTTTACGATCGGTATTGTTTCTTTATACTTTTTTAAAAACGTGTACACAATTTAAAGTATCGTATGTGTTGTGCTAACACGAACATGCATCATGAATATGTACAGAGTGATCAAAGATTATTGTTCATAGCTAAAAAGACTTTCCCTTGTAGTAGTTATTTATTTCTTTTTATGAGGTTGGAAAATCTTCAAAAGACATCAACAAGATGGATAGATAGATAGATTGTAGATGCTGCCCTGGATGGGCTTTACTTCGACCATAAGATCCATTGTGATGCCTAAGGATGTGAGGATGTGAGTGAAGTGGAAGGAATTTTTGTGTATAGACTGGGAAATGGTGGGATATGTGGCTGCAGCCGACTATGATAGGAACTATGCCGATATTCATCTGGAGTTCGTGAAGGAAACTGCAGAAAACCTTCTCAAACATAGCCGGTTCCTTCGCTCTTGTCCATACGCCGACAGTTGAGTCAATTAACCGCCCTTTTTTTTCCTTAATAATTGTCACACTACCGACGGAATTCGAACCCATAACCTCCCAGTTTCCAATTTGGCACACTGTGCAGACATAACGCCTTAGATCGTTCGGCCACTTGGACTGGTAACAAGATGGAACTGGGTGTCAGATTTTGTTGGTAGTGTCAGAGTGTTGCTAGTAGTAGTAGTAGTAGCAGTAGTAGAGCCAAGCCGGAACTTGACACGTTGGCATTCCTAGGCCTTTTTTACTGACACCTAAGAATCCCTTTCTCTCATTCTCTTCTCTCATCTACCACAACTGATTCGTTTCCTCTAATTCTGTGTTCGTTATCGAACTTACCCGTCTTCTATGTGAATGTTAGGAAAAATCTCCACGTTAGTTGTTTAACCTCAAATGTCCCCATTTAGGTTGAGCCAAAGTCATCTGATTCTGGCTCTGAACGGACCGCTCAGATCAACCCACTACTTCCTCCATACTTGCTACGAAAAGTATTTCAAAACCTTTCTTTTAAAAACAGTAGCGTATCGTCCTAGTGCAAAAGACACCCTAGTCCCTAGTCAGTTAAATTTAAAAAAAATTAATTTTTGGATTTTTATATTCTCAATTTGGCATGACGAATTGTATGCCTGCGAATATTTCCTCGAAGTTCTAACAAAATGAGCATAAAATAGATGGAGATACGATAGTTTTATGAAACATCAATTTATATGGAATAATATCAAGTAAAACACGTTTTTCTATAAACAATTTTTTCTGGAAATCGCAGGGCGTTACTTACTTACTCATATTTTGATTGAAGTTTTATCACCTTTATAGGAACGCATTGCATTGCAACTCTCTGTAATTTTATAACACTAGAGTGAAATGCTTAAGTATAAAGTATTGCTTGCAGCTATGCGATAAAAAATTTTATACAGGTTGAATGGTTAAAAAGTTTACAAGAAATGGATAACTGACGAAATGTAGTCACAATTACAAACAAATAATTGATTTCAACAAAGTATATAATTGTAGAAACAAGTAATTTTATACACTTATTTAAATTTTAAAGAATAATAAAATTAAAACAAAATAACATTATATATTTCTTGAAAATAATTAAATCGATTAGATTACATTTCTTTCCTGAAGTTATTCCTCAGGTCATATCTATAGAACGCTGAAGCAGTACTTGGAAATAGATCAATTACTTGTGTTTTATTATGCGCATGTTTTCTCAGTACCTAAATATGGTATATTAATGTGGGGGCAAAGTGTTGACTCCAAAAGAATTCTAATCACCCAGAAAAAAAATGTATGTTCGGAATAGGTACGCGAGACTCATGTAAAACTATTTTTCAAAAATACGAACTGTTGAATTTCCCCAGTGTTTATATCTATGAGCTGCTAACCTATATGCATCGCAAAGAATACTTTTCTCTGCAGAGAGTGCAGAGAACACTACAATACAAGATCCACATTTTTTATTTTATTTTGCCCACTCCTGTATACACGGGGTACAAAATATTTAAAAAGTTACCTGGAAAAATTTGCATTGAAGAGAAATTTGCTCAATTTATAAAGAAATTGAAAAAATATTTAATAGAATTAGCTGTTTATGATCTCAATGAAATACTTGAAGTCTGAACTGTAAAATCTGAATTGAACGACTAATTGTATACCTTTGTATTTGTATTTTAACAAAGAAATAAAGTATTATTATTATTATTATTATTATTATGCGATATGCAAAATTCTAGATTTAACGTTTGTAATTTCGTCGAAATCGATTTAATGCCATTCATCACTAGGTCCATTCATTATTCAGTTCGTTTGGACTAAAAAAAAAACACTAAAAGCTTGAAAAATAATTTCCGAGATGTTTTCTGTTTCTATGTAACTAAATCTATAAAGAGCAATTTTCTTTTATGTCAGAATTACGAGATCTAAAACAATTAGCGAACTTATCGAATAGTCAGCGTATAATCTTAGAGCGTTCATACAAAATAAAAAAACCTATGTGCATAAATAAATGCAATATAATCTTTATATGTTATTGTGGTTTAATGGTCAGCACATCACTCCGGTTAAAGGAAGACGTTCGCATTCGAGTGATTAAATTATGATTTTCAATTATCTAATAATGTATCACCAATTAATTATATAAAGATATTTAGAAGACATACAATTTTGTGCAGCAAATTCCAAATATTAATTTTCGTGAAAATATGTTTATGAAAAAATCATTTAATTTTCCCTTGTTTTCGTGAACTTTTAAATACATTTCTTTTATCAGCAAAGATTAAATTAAATATTTAATAAAAAATTGTCTTTTAAAAGCTGACTAAGTATGGAATCACTCGTAAAAATCATCAACTCTGTATGTAGGTACTTTGAAAAGTGTATTTTTAAATGTGTAAAAGCTTTCGTAATTTCACATTATATTCTTTGCCCACAAAGCTATTCTTTACTATTAAGGATTCAAGTGTACTTGAATAATATCCATGTAAAGTAAACATTATTTTTCTGTGTGTTTATTTATTTTATTTTTTATAAATATCTATATGTATATATGTATATATATATATATATATATATATATATATATATAAATATATATATATATATATATGAAATATATATATATATATATATATATGAATATATATATATATATATATATATATATATATATATATATATATATATATATATATATATATATGTATATATTTATTTATTATTTAGTATTGTTATGTCAATGAGTAACAGAGATGGAGCTTGTTGCTTGATTCATAGTAGTACATTATATAAGTAATATTTAAAAAAAACACACATTTATACTTAATGTACACAAAAGCCATTTTCATGTTATTATTTTCAACTTCCATTATAAATACTTTACCTGCTTCAGAGAGTCACTACTACAAAACAAACTGAATCTGATGAAACTTGACGTAAAGTTGATATTTGTACTATAAAAAAAACATTTTATAAATTGATATAGCGTAATTATCTTGAATGTCCACAGTTCATATGTCCATAAATATCGCGAAAACTTAGTCGTTCAAATAACACAACTGATACTGCCATATTCGGTACAAAATTGTTTCTCCCGTTAAAAAAAATTGAACCAGTTAAACATTCTAAGCGTTATTGTATGTAATAGACAAATATTTAGTAATATATACGCTTAGAACATGACTTACTGGTGGTTCAATTTTTACGAACTGGAGTGTACATAAGAATTAACATCTTGATACTATTATATCGATTGCAATTACAACGTCAGTAGCTAAATCTTCATATAACACATTCATCAGAAAAACAAAATTAAAACAATAAAATTTTTAAAGTAAATTTCATACCTTGCGAAAATACAAATTTTTTATAAATCAAATAAACTTGTTCACTAAATGAGTAATTTAGTGGAAAAGTACCTATTTTATGGACCTAATTTATATTGGCCGGTAGGATTAAAACTTGGCTGTAATATGGTTTGGAACATATACTATCATTTTTATCTCAGTTAAAAGTTTTATTGCCGACCTGATAAAATGTATACTTATATCTCAAAAGTTTACTTATATCTCAATCTCAGCTATTATAATAAGAATGTATGAAATCTTTCCCAAATAGATATATCCTACATAGAAAAATTTTTTTTTTATTTCCAAAAATAGTTTGTGGAAATCCAAAAGTAAAAGAAATATAGGATTTACGAAAAATTTGAAACAAACAAAATATTTAACACGTTTTTAAGAATAATTTACTATCTGAAATTTTTCTTCTTTTTCTCATTGATTACGCGTTACAACTGACATAATGAAATTGACAATACATTAAGATAAAAGTCCATGAAATGGATATTTTAAAGGAAAATCATGGTGGAAATACTATTTGAGCACTAATGACGAATACAAACTAGTTTTTTATATGGTTTTTTGATATTATGTTTTAAAATTTTGCATCAAAAGATGCCAGATTAATTTTAAAAAGTATAGTTTTTGCACTTTCGGGGCTAAAATGACAACTTTACTCCCTCCAAATAGGTACTAAAGTAGTACTTTTTCTCCCCTGGTAGAAATAGTAGATTTTTTTCCCATGGGAGAAAAAGTAAATTTAATACGTATCCTAGCAACAAAATTAAATGAAAAAATATGACATAAAAAAAATTTGTTAAATAGAAATGTCATTTTGATTTTGTTGCTAGGATACGTATTAAATTTAGTTTTTCTCCCAATAGGTGGGAAAAGTACTACTTTAGAACCTATTTGGAGGAAGTAAAGTTGTTATTTTAGTCCCGAAAGTGCAAAAAATAGTATATTTACCTTGGGACTAAAGTGCCTTTAATCCTTTGAGCGGTTGTTCCTTCGGACATAGTCCTCAGGAACAAACTCAACTCGCGGGATTAAGGGAGTCACTTTAGTCCCATGGGTAATAACATACTATTATTTATCGTATATAAGTAGCCAAGGAGCCGCGCTTGTTAAGGTGCTCTACTTGGAACCGGAAGATTATGAGTTCGAATCCCAACATCGGCAGTTTGTCAATTAAAAAAATTAATGGGTTGGTTAATTGACTAAACTGTCGGCGTATGGACAAGAGCGAAGTAATCGGCTATATTTGAGAAGGTTTTCTGCAGTTTCCCTTCACGAACTCCAGATGACTATTGGCATAGTTTCTATCAAAGTCGGCTGCAGCCGCACAACCTACCAATTCCTAGTCTGCATATGAATTCCTTGTTCTCCACTCACATCATAAAAATTGTACAGTTTAAAAAATTAATAAAGGTTGAAAAATAATGATGTGGGTGGCCTCTGTTATAGACCGTGGTGTTTCAGAAACGAAGGTAAAACCCCATTATTATAATAATTATTATTATTTCTCGTATCTAAATAACTACAGGGACATTTATGTTTCACAAGGTCAGACCTGATTAAAAATATTAATGTTTGATTTTTCGACAGGTTTTCTATTTCTTATCCATGTACACTTCCATGTCAATCTTTTGAAATATGCCCATCTTAATCAAGTATACTTTCATACAATTTTCATTCATTTTGTAACTTTATTCAGTAAACAATTTTAATTTTCTTTTGAATAATTTAGTAAATTGATTATTTAATTATTAAGACTTCTTTTCGAATAACAAGGGAAATGAAATTCTCAAAATATGAAAATATACTTTGAGTTTATAATTTATTTTTTGTGTTTGTGCACTGAAAGTTAATTCTTGAAGGAATCAGCGTCTAAATACCGAAAACTTTTTGGTCAAAAATGTGTGTGTGTGTGTTATTCTTGTCAAAATTGCATAAAAAGGATTTTTGAAAAAACAAATTCTTTGGCTTTTGGTCTTTGAGAAATTCTTGTTTATTTCTCTTCTTACAATATTTATAAAAAAAATTCGCTACGCAGGAGCTGCGTCAACTTAGCGATTTTCCTTAGAATACATAAATCACTCTCTAGCGGTCATAATTTTAGTGTGATCAAAATGAAATAATAGTTATATAATTATAGTTTATAGTTACTATGGAAACGACAATCAAAATTTTTTACAATAAAATATATTTCATGTATTCGTATCAAACAAACACAAAATATTAAATACCTCTCTTAATATTAGAATAATCGAAAAATGTATAAGGAGTAAAGTTGTAGAAAATCAAATTTGCTACAATTCATTACTTGATCATTTTTCTCAAACTCTAATGTGAACAGAGATATTTAGAATTTAACTTCCAACTTTTAATTGTAAATATTTCTGTAAACATGATTCTGTAACAGAAAACTGATAAGAAACAAAATTACAGTAAAACTTAGTTCCTACAACTTATATATATATATACATCCTTTAGAATACCAAAAGCACCTCAAACACCAAATTTTATTCCAATCAGAATAAAACGGTGACCGCTAGAGAGTCTACAGACATTTAATATGCATATATACAAATTTTAGCGATAGTGATTTTTAACATCAAATAAGTAGGATCGATGGACATTTGAAGAAATTTTTACGAAATTCCTACATTGGTGCAAAAACAATAGCTGCATTTCCTTTGGAGGAAATTCGCTAAAAATGAATACGACGATTTATTTAAATATCTCTATTGTGCTTTTTAAGACTATATAGACGGCAACCTTGTAAATGAGAGGAATTTGTAAAAGACGAATTTTAATTTTACAAACTGATTTAATCTTACATGCAAGAAAATTTGAAGATGATTTTTGGAAATACGTCTACCAACAAAAATATCCCAATATAACCCAATATAGCGAATATATTTATTCTTGTTACGAATTTAAATACCTGTGAGAATCGGCATTTTCATACTTAAACTTATCGAAGAGTAAACAACGTTCTGTCCTGGCTAATTCCCTTATATACTGAAGACTCATTATTATCATCTTTAGGATATACACATAATGAATGATTCTTTGGTTAGAAATATATAAAATCAGTCTTCCCATTAATGTAAAGGCTGTAAAATAAATTCTAAATCTATCTTTATATGTAGCTAATTTGAATAAATTTTAACCCGTTAAATAATTCTGTTGTTTTTGACGTATAGGGTGTGTTAAAAATAAGTCAAAAAATCATATATGAATTCTTCCATGATAAATTTTCCTCACCCGATAAAAAATCGCGAAAGTAAAATCTTAAAATCAAATACAGCCATTATGTTAAAAACTTTTTCATATGTACCTTTGAACAAATAGTACAAGTCGATTGCGACTTGTACTATTGACAAAAATTGGCCACCCTTGATCTATAACAATATTGAAAAATATCGCCAGCAAAACAACTTAGTATTTCCAATAGATCTGATACATTTGGAAAAAAAATCCAGAGACGAATAATGAGACACGCAACTAAACGTACCATTCAACACGGCTTATGGTAGTTACAGGGTATCTTTTTAATTTTACAATTAGTCCTATTCGTGTTTGTGTATTTAGATTTTGTTTTTTAAATTATAAATTATTACACACGTTGGAATTTACACACACCAAGATCACCCCACATTATAAGGAATGATTTATGATTTAAACGTCACGACAGACAAGAGAAATAAATTATATTCATTCATAGTGATAAATAAAAAATTTTCACGTGTTTATGTTTCTACTATTCTTTGGACTGTACATTGACATAGATCCAGATTAATTGTAACACAAATTCATGATAGATATAAAGCTTCTTAGAATATCGTTAAGTGTTTTTGGTTTCTTCTAGCCATGTATAATACATTTAGGCATATAAGCAGTTTTTATGTATATAATGCTGCTCTGTTATTATTTATCGGGAAAAATGTATAACCATATAAAAATAATTTAACCCTTGTTGGTTTGAAATTAATTTAAACTGAAATTTTAATAAAATAAGAGAATGGTTAGTCTTGATATTGATTTAAATAATTGTTGAATAAGCAATTTAAAGATTCTTTTCAATCTCCTAATGATAATTTTCAATCTCCAATCTTCTCATTTTCAAAGATTATTCCTTGGGAGTTGGTTTTCTATAATTTTAATAAATCATTTTGTATTGTATTATATTGATTGATTGAAGTAAAGTGAAAGTTAGAGCTAAAGTTAAATAAGTTGGGTATCATGTGAATTTTCTTCCACATTCATTTAAACGATTTTTATTTATTTACAAGACAAAAAAATAGATCGTAAACATTAAGAATCAACCATTAACATGCATCAAATATAAGAATTTATGGCCCGTCTTCATTGTCTTAAGCGTAGTGTCACCTTAAGCATGATCTTAAGGCAGCGTTTAGATTCATAGACGGAATCTTGAGGCAAGCTTGAAAGTATGATCTTTGCTAAGATATGAGTGGTTGGATAAATATTCATTGTAATAGCTTAAGGCGATATTAAGAGTTAAAAACTGTTAATGTATTCACAGTCGAATAAGATAATCTTATTATAGACCTATAGCATTACTTTTTATTAAAAACAGAGGATTTTCTTTAAGTCAACATTTTAGTAGACTTAAGACAACCTTACTGGACTTTGCAGTTACATTATTGATGATAATTTTGATATCGATTTTTATTCTGACGATGAAGATGTAATTATACGTATTCCTAAACGCTACATTCGAGATATACAAGATCCTTTTGATTTTTAATTAGACAAAAATCAAAACAGATCCGCCAAAATCAGTATTAAATTTGGAATATTACCACTAATACAACATTATTCAATCGTTGCGGGTTACCTATTCGGATTACCTCTTTCAATTATTAATATGTTTGGGATTATATGAGAGTATTGATTCAAAATTTGAAAGAAAATATTTTTTTTCTACCAAAGTAAAATTTTTACTTTTCACTCGTCATATTTATTTATTTTTCTTATTTTTTATTTCAAGAATAATTCGTTTGCACTTTCAGGACCAAACTGACAACTTTACTCCCTCCAAATAGGTACTAAAGTAGTGGGAGAAAAAGTAGATTTTTTTTCCCATGGGAGAAAAAGTAAAAAAATTGTTAAATAGAAATGTCATTTTGATTTTGTTGCTAGGATACGTATTAAATTTTTTATGTAGTTTTTTCCAATGGGAGAAAACTACTTTAGTACCTATTTGGAGGGAGTAAAGCTGTCATTTTAGTCCCGAAAGTGCAAAAAATAGAATATTTACCGTAAGGCTAAAGTACATTTAATCCCTTGAGTGGTTGTTCCTTTGGGCGGAGCCCTCAGGAACAAACTCCACTTGCGGGATTAAAAGAGTCACTTTAGTCCCATGGTTAATAATATACTATTTTAGCTCGCTACTTTTATGTACGGTCTTATGAGGTATGTTTGTTTTTACATTTGTATAATAATATTTAGTATCACTGACAATATGATACATTTCTCAGCAAATCAGATTATCGGATACATTAGAATTATTACTGAAATTAACAAACACAAATTAAGATGATCCCAAAATTCATCTATAAGTTATCTTAAACCGAATAAGATCATGCTTGGAACCATCGTCTTTCCGAAGATGATCTTAATGTATATCTATGAATTCATCATGTCTAAAAACCAATAATATGGTCTTCATGACTGTAAGATTAAGCACTTGCTCAAGACTAGACTGTGAATACGGGCCTATGATTTTTATAAATATCCACATTTACTTTTACAAAACAAACCCCATTGATAAACATTTAAAATCTGATTGTTAACAGCTGGATATAGCGGATATATTTCTATAATGAGTATCGTTGATGCACTACAACAAATATTTTCTGTATTCCAGTAAAATAAGTTCTCCATTTCCCAATTTCAGCGTAGATATTACAATTTTTGAAATATGCTTTTATCAGAGATATTTTATTCAAGACAATGTGTTATTTCTTTTTGTATCCGACCGTAGATTTGAATTAAGTTTCTTTACAATATTGGATTGGTTATAATGATTTAAACACCAAACTTTAAATTTCTCGTTCCACTGATTACCAAAAAAAAATTTTTTTACTAAAATTCCATGCCATTTAACTTTCTTTAAGAAGACAATGACTTTAAGACAATGACGCCAAAGGAAACAAATCACATCCAAGCTAACGATATCATCGAAAAAAATTATCATAAAATCATCTTTTCCACATAATCATCACAGAAAACTCACTGAATACTTTCTTTACTCAGATTATTTTAAAATTACATAATTATATACGTCAAAGTACACATTATTCGATGATAAGATGTAATAAGCTAACTTTAATATTTATTTCGTCGAATTCCCCCAAAACACAGCGCAAAAGCATTATAATAAAACTTTATGCCACTTGTTTTTGTAATAATAATAATAATAATAACAATAATACGAACAAACACCCGTTTTCTTTTTCTGGTAATATTTTGATTTTAATCAGTCATAAATAATTATACACCTCACTAGAGACATATTTCAGATAAGTTTATTGAGTCCCATGTTTGTAATTTAGTTTCAAAATAAGGTACCTACATATACAAAAGGTAGTAGGAAGTATTTATTATATTTTGAGTATATTTGTATAACATTTACATACATAGTTAATTTACATACATGTTCTGTTGAGGAAAACTGCTTGAAAGTAAATCTTTTGTGAGTTATACGCTTCCTTGTGCATAATAAGGACCCACATGTATTATCAAATAAGAAAAAATTGAACTAAATATATCCGTAAATAGGCAAGATAATTCGTATAAAAATCGTATAAAAATGTCATATAAAAATGTCTGTTTAAAAAAGTAAAAAAAAGAAGCAAACCAACGAATAAAAAAATTGTGCGTGTCAGCTCCGACGCGTGATAAATTTACTCTTATAAGTTGTTTACTATATTACGAATATATATTACTGTTACAAAAAAATACTTCATGTTCAAATATTCTGCTTAGAGGCACTAACGTTAATTCATTTATAAAAAAATTAAATTTATTAATAGCCAAAATACAAATTTACATATTTCTAACTTATATATAACGATATATAGTGTGCTAGTATAGTTTCTAGTTTCTTTGGAAATAACAATCAACAAACTTTTAATAAAATAATTTTATAGTTATTTTTTAGCAGCTAACATTTAATATACAATTCAAAATATTATTTACATTAAAAAAAAGGTAATTTTAATATTTTTTTCTTAAAATAAATTAATTTCCTACGCAAAAGGAAAATTTATAATGTAAAATCAATCTGAAAAGATATTGAAAAACATCATAATTTCAAATTGAATAGCAAAAGTGTTAGCTTTTAAAAAATCGAACGCTTTTTTTTAACACTTGATTTCACTACCCATCAAATTGTCGTATCGGGTGCTTTAAATTGAATTCAATTCTTAAGGAGTAAATTCCAAAGATCTTCTATTCTTAAACTTTATTACATAATAAAGTTTAAAAAAAAATTTTTAATTTGTAAATAACGGTACTTGGAAGTTCCTAACCAACCAAGAAATCATAATTAGGTGTTTATTCTGACTATGATAATAATCATGAGATAATAATCACGGACAGAATAGAAATTAGTCAGGACAGAACGTTATTTTGTCTTCGTTAACTTATGAAAATGCCGATTCACACAGGTATAGAGATCCTAAATATATTCGCTACATTTTGTGTTTTCAGGATATTTTTCTCGGGTATTTTCAATAATCTTCAAATTTTCTGACTCGTGTATTTTTTTCTGAAACTTTAATTTATGTATTGGACAGAAACTTCTAAAATAGCATGAGGGATTTCTATCTTTAAGTTTTATTACTTCCTGGTTTCAAAATAATTAAACACATTGCCACCCATAGATTAAGAGCTGAGTAGACTAAGTTAACTAGACAAATTTGGTAATTTTTTTCAATAAATTTTGCATTATCAGCTCAGCTTTTCTTGATCAAGAGTATACAAATCGTAATATTATCTAACACCCAAAAATCCGTATTGCTAATGTAAAAACCACATTCTATTATAATCGGTTATATACTCATATATAGTACCCAGGTGTCTACAAACTTTTTGTATATTATAAATAAATACACACACTACCGTTTATACTCGTCTCCCCACTCTTCCCGCAACCATTCCACGTTTATTATTAATATACTTGATGGGTGTACATATGTGTGTATAAAACATGTATGTAAAGGTTTTAATTTAGTTTATTACTGAAAAACCAATCTTTTGTATACACTTAATTTAATTACTTAAAATTAATCAATTAATTACACTTTGCATGTTTGTGGTTATTGTTTATAATTTTTAATGAAATTTAGGTTAAAAATGAGGTTTAGTCACGTTTACACTTGTGTTAATTTTTGTTTCACTGTGATTCTTGTTTGTTGGTTCTAAAATTAGTTGGTTTTTGGTTTTTTTCCCCGACTAAACAGGGTAAATTTTGTTGTACCCATTTATTTGAAGGTCGTTGCTGTTGAATATGTTGCCCATTACAACAAGTAGTACCTTTGGAATAATATGTTTTGGGGTTAACGATAGCCAACACAATGTTTTTTGAGAACCTATTTACTTAAGGGAAAGGTCATGGATACCTGTGTGATATGTATTCGGGAGAAGGATAGTCAACACAAAGTTTTTTTCTTTCAAACATATTTTCAAGAGCGATATCTTATTCACAAAAGGGACATGGACACAGGTGAGTTCCCAGTAAGGTTTGTTGAATATTTAGAGAGCCAAGATTTGACCTTTACCAATACTCAAACCACTCACCAACCCTTCAAATAAACACTATTTTCATGTTTTTTGAGTCCAATATGCTGTTTATTATGGATTACATTCCAATCGGGAACACAATTGAATGAAAATTTGTTTGTAATGTAAATTGAACCGAAAAAAATATTTCATTCCAGTTGGTTTGAGAAATTGGCGGAACGTTTCCAACATATTATTACTCTTGATACGATTTTGATGTAATTCTATATTTCTGGAAAATAATTGGCATGCTTAGGTCCTCAAATGTCTTCAGGATAGGGGTCTAGTAGTAGGGGTGAAACTACTATGAAGAAGTAAGTTTTTAATGTTTTTTATCATAACTGTTTTTATCATTTTATAGTATATGTGTAGAGATCTTCTGAAAAATTGATTAGTATCAGAATAAATAAAAGGCACTAAATGAAGTCACCAGTCCAACTGGCCGAGTGGGCTAAGGCGTTATGTCTGCGTAGTATGCATACTTGGAAACTGGGAGGTTATGGGTTCGAATTCTGACATCGGCAGTTTGTCAATTATTAAGAAAAAAAAGGGGCGGTTAATTGACTAAACTGTCGGCGTATGGCCAAAAACGAATTAACCAGCTATACTTTAGAAGGTTTTCTACAGTTTCCTTAACGAACTCCAAATGAATATCCACATAGTTCCTATCATAGTCGGTTGGAGCCACAAATCCTACCAATTCCTAGTCTATACACAAAAATTCCTTGCACTCCAAGTACATCCTCACATCATTAGGCATCACAATGGGCCTTATGGTCGAAGTGTAGCCCGTCCAGGTAAGCCTCTACAATCTATCTGTCTATCATAACAGTGAGATCTCATAAATGGTCAGGGAATTTTTTTCATAAGCAGAAAAACGCTTTCGTGAACGCTTTTATGATTCTATATTTGTGAAGAATAGGCAACATTTAGAAGGCATATGAACGCCAGTAACATAAGCTAATTTTATTCAACTATAAATTTTCCGGAAGTAATATTTATAATTACAACATAAAATTGAAATATACATATTCTTTTATAAAATAAAAAATAATAACAGCTATACAAAATAATAATAATAACCTGTGTATATATACGCTATCCCGTTTTTATTCTCTCATATATTATCATTATATCTCTTTGTTTATTAATTAAAAATTTCATTATGTTTTTCTTTCTCTCATATTGAAACTACTAACTAACAAACGAAACTATAGCTTGAAATTACATATTCTCTGAACAAAGAAACAATTATATTGTTGTATAAAACGAAAAGAAAAAAGAATGTTTTAGTTTTGTTAGTTTTTTGTTTCAAAACATTAATTCCTTTCTTTTTGTTTTGGTTTGTTAGCATTATCGTTTATATGTTTAGTGACATGTCACATGCTAGCGTCATAAATCTTTTTATTTTTATCATTTTTCATGTTTAATTTGTGATCTATTGGAGAGAATTGATTGCGTTTCATTAACCCATCTATTCTAATCAATCGTCTGATTAAAATACCTGCTGCTCTGTTCGTAAGAACAAAATTCCTTAAATTGCAATAAATTTTTTACTGCTAATTGTTTTGAAATTTTCCCAGTAGCTTTAGCCTTAAGTGAACAATATTCGACTAAAGATTATCTGCATTTCGTTTCGCAACATTTTGACATACTTCCGTAACAGATCTCAATTAAAATTAGAATTTTAAATCCATAGCCAAATTACGTCGATTTAATGACTATTCTAGAAATCAATAATCAAGTTATATACAGCTTGTATTTTCAAATAGACCCAATCTAGAATCAATGTATAGTGCACCTATCACTGTCTATGCACAGTATACTATGATATAATGTACTTTGTTACACCCAAACTGCACTTGGCAGGCAGTGGAGTTAAGTGTAACAAAGTACACCATATCATAGTACACTCCATATAGATAGCGATAGATACACTATACATTGTTTCCAGATTGGGTCTATTTTAAAATACAAGCTGTATACGTTTTTCCTAAATATATGTAATATATATAGTTTACATTAATATTTCAAAGTTAATATTTCAGTACACCATTTTTTTTATTAAGGGGAAGGGGGATTTTTAAAATCTTGAAACACGCGTCTGATTATTCATTTTTTAAAAGTAATTAGATAATTAGATAATTTTTGTGTTTTAAAATTTTGTTTATGATTTCTATTCTAGAAATCAATAATCAAGTTATATACAGCTTGTATTTTCAAATAGACCCAATCTAGAATCAATGTATAGTGCACCTATCACTGTCTATGCACAGTATACTATGATATAATGTACTTTGTTACACCCAAACTGCACTTGGCAGGCAGTGGAGTTAAGTGTAACAAAGTACACCATATCATAGTACACTCCATATAGACAGCGATAGATACACTATACATTGTTTCCAGATTGGGTCTATTTTAAAATACAAGCTGTATACGTTTTTCCTAAATATATGTAATATATATAGTTTACATTAATATTTCAAAGTTAATATTTCAGTACACCATTTTTTTTATTAAGGGGAAGGGGGATTTTTAAAATCTTGAAACACGCGTCTGATTATTCATTTTTTAAAAGTAATTAGATAATTAGATAATTTTGTGTTTCAAAATTTTGTTTATGTCACACTCTTCATCGGTGAGGCTTAGAGCATTTAACTACCATGCGGCACGGGCACTTGACTTTCAAATTTTTATAGCAAAATTAAACTTTGTCTGTTTGTCCATCTGAGTAAAACCGTATAGTTTCAGCCGTTTGAACGTGATACGAAAACCAGTTAGACAGACTAACTATTTTTAACCCAACTTCAAAAAGGAGGGTGGTTCTCAATTCGTCTGTATTTTTTTTTAATGTGTGCTACCTCAGAACTCCATTGGTCATTCATGAACCAATATTGAATTTTTGTTTTAAAGGGTTTGATTTCTGATTGGTCCCATTGTCACCAAATTACATTCTGATGAGGGGATCCCCTGGAAATCAATGAAAATCCTCATTTATATGTGATCACTGATTTCTGCGAAATTTTGTTTTTGTTTAAAAGGGTATACTCATTCATAATGGAAAAATTTTAAAACCCGACTTCTAATAAAAAAATTTTGTACAAAAAAAAACCGACTCCAAAAAAAACTTTTTACAAAAAAAAAAAACAAAATGCATGTAAAAAAAACTGAAAATCTGCTATAAAAATGCACTAAAAATTAAAAAAAAAAAACGAAGCAAAAAAATGTGTTATAAAAAATGTAATAAAAATTAGTAGGTCGTTTAGTAGGTCTACCCATATTCAAACAAATAAAATCAGTTATAGAACTTCAAAGTCACTAAAAAGCGAGAAATAAAAAAAACATGAAAAATTGTTTCAACACTAGCATGTAACTAGACACCTTCTAATACATTTTATATATTAAATGGATGTTGCAATCATATTAACCATGGGTTATGGGAAATAAACACCTATAGATTATTTACAGAACTTTGTCACGTTCGCATTCAAAAATCCATTACATTATAAATGAAAATCTTATAATGATAATGAAAGTGTCAATGGTTATCATAGTGGATGGATATTGGATTCTGATATTTTTTGGGTGTGTTAAAAAAGTATTCATACGATAGTTTTTTAGTGAAGTGTGTTATAAAAATTGTAATTTTATTGAAATATTTTTCGATAAAATTCGATCTATATAGAAGTTTAAGAATGCAGAACGCGTTAAATATTAGTGTAATAATGGTATCATTTATCCCAATAAAAATTGTTGCATGTAAAAATGACGCTAAATTCATTAAGAAACTACTTTCAAACTTTTAGTGAAATATTATATTAAGGAATGGAAAATCTACGTTTTAATTTAGGAGAATAAGTTGTCTTATTACAATTTTATACGATTAGACGTATTTATTTTGTAAGTTATAATTATTTCGGCGTATTCGGGAAAGAATTTTAACATGCGAAGAATTTGAAAACGACAAAGGAAAATTTGCATATAAAAAGGGGAAATATTTCTAGGACATATCTAAAAATTTGTTAGTCAAATCGTCATATATATCTATAGATTTTAGAGCATAACATTGAAAATAATTTTTAATCTCGATTTTGGTGAAATTAACCACATAAGGTAAATTGGATCCCATAAATTTGAAAACTATACCAATTTTTCTATTAACGATACCAAAATATTGTCTGATATGATATTAAAAGGTGCGAAAATAATAATAATTTGACTGAGACTATAATTTTCTGAATTTCTCTGACTTTTTCAGAATATCAACATTTCCTGCTCTTTTCAGCTGCTCTAAGGTTCTCAGGAATAACCACCAAGCTTTTTGTAAATAAAATTCTTACGAATTTCATTCGATAAAGTTGTATCTTTCATTTATCATAATAATGAGCGATAATATTTTCTAGAATTGATATAACTTTTCTGAAAATATTCATGCATCAAATTAAGGAAATGTGAGTGGAAGTGGAAAATTAAATTCATCTGAGAAATCGGAAAAGTTTTGTTTTTGGTTTTTTTCGTTTTACACAAAGAAAATCAAACGCTTGTCAAATTATAACAAATAGATGAAATAATAATAAAAAAAATAAGAATAATATATATATATATATATATATACAAATATATAAGAACGAAATCGTAAAGTTTATGTTGTACTTTTAACGGTTTTATATATACATATTTTATTTGCTGTATACTGCTTCAAAAATAAAAAAATTACTTTTCATACGTGAATTCAATATGAATGTTACAGAATATGAATGTTACAGGATACTTGGCAAAGTGTCCTTATTAATTTTATTTATTTATTTTGTATTTGATTTGTCGAAAACTGCTTATCAATTAATTACAATAATAACAACAACAAACAAAATAGATAAATTCTAAAATAAAAAAATTCGTTCCGCAGGAGCTGCTTCAACTTAGCGAATTTCCTTAGAATACATTAATCACTCTCTAGCGGTCCAATTTTAGTAACAAATGACATACGTCGAGGAGAATGGGGGGGGGGGTATAAAGAAAGAAAAAAACACAAAATATAAAATATCTCTCTTAATATTAGAACAATCGAAAAATTTGTAAAAAAATAAACTTGTAGAAAATCAAATTTGCTATAATTCATCACCTTATCATTTTTGCTCAAACTCTAATGTGTACAGAGATATTAAGGAATTTTACTTTCAATCTTAAACCATCAATATTTCTGTAAATAGTGTAAAAAAAAATGATAAGAAACAAAATTACAGAAAAACTTACTACCTACATCTTTACTTCCTATAAATTTTTCGATTTTTCAAATATTATGGGAGATATGTCAAATTTTCTGTTTTCTGTTTCGGATTGCTTTCATTCGATTGACTCTTGTTAACATCACTCTTATTAAAATTACTCATTACACTTTCAGTGAAAGTGTCACGAAATTAGCAACGAATAACATATTCTGAGACAATATAAGAGTAATTTTAATAAGAGTGATGTTCTAGGTAATCTTATTGGTCGCAGTGGACCAAATTCACCCCCTTCCCATTATCATTCATTCTTACCTAGTATAAAGTTTGTAAAAGTTTTCAATATTAATAAAGTATTATTTATTGATAAATAATTACGATGGTTATTCATTATTTATTGGTAAATCTCTAAATTTTTTAATTTGTGTTGAATTTAAATTAGATATGTTTTAAAGCCATTACCAATATTCAGTCTCTGGATAACGTTATTTTTGCCGTTCTGTTCAAGACCTCATTTATTATTTATATTTGCATATAATTATTATTATATAACAAATCATATAATTTTCTTGCATACTCGATGTCCGTTGTTCTCGATCTTACTAAACATACCTCACAAAGCATGAAATAACCTTAAAACATATTCTTTTGTTTAATTAAAAAAAAAAATCAACACGAAGGCAACCGAAAATGATAGTCATCAAAATATGCGATGTATTAATTTTACTTTTTCTCTATTTGTTTCGGCTCAAAAACTTTCGACCAAAAACAACCTTAATCGAAAATTTTTTGAAAGCTTTTTAGAAAAACAATTTAAATATAATTTGCAAATTATATGTCTGCGTTCGGTGATCAAATGTGTTTCTCTAATAGATGCATGATTATTCGGCTTATTCGGCTATTTTGACATAGCCGCCCACCCGTCCATGAACAATATGGGTGTGTTCTAGAACTAAAAAGTTAGGTCAAGGTCATGAATATGGAAAATTGGATCATGTTTGGGCAAAATGGACAAAACTACCCAACTTTGAAACCGTAAGAGATAGAACAAATATGAAAAGAGAAAAAATATTCCTTTTTTAAAAATTAACAACTGTTTTTTGAAACTTTTTCTTTTAAAATTCAGTATATACCGAATATTTAAGCAATTAACTCAGTTAGATGTTATTTTAACTTATTTTTAAATAATTCGATAAATTTTTTTGTAGTTGACGGGAAGAAATATGAATAGTTTATTAAAAAAATGTGGCTGTTTCATCGATTTTTCAACAGGTTACACAAAGTTTATATATTCTTTTGTAAAAAATTTCAAACCATGAATCCATACTTGATACAAACAGTTTTAAATATACTATATTTTTTTTATACTTTATACATTTATAAAGTTTAAAATAAAAACTCACAATTTTTACGTTTTTTACATCAACTGAATAATAATTAAATGGTAAAAAGGTAAGTTAGTTTTGTTTTTTATTCTCTATAACATATCACTCACATACGTACACACGGAAAAAAAAGTTCAAATGTTTTATTAGGGATGGAAAACAGTAAAATAAAAACACAAAAAAAATTCATATAAATTTTTATTATAAAATAAATTAATTGTTAGTCACTCAAAACCCATACAATGGAAAAAAATGAAAATAAATTTAATAAACCTGGAATGTCTGCCTTTAGGTCTGAAAACGGTAACCATCGTGTATGATGGTAACAAAATATTATGATATTAATCAATTAGACTGTAAATAATAAGAATAGTGACCCAACTACGCCGGCTGAGATGGGCTGATACTACCAACTGGCAAATGAATAGCACTTAGCCTACATACCAAAATATTGGTTGAATACATCAACTATATGCGTTATAGTTGCGATTGTATGTTATTATTATCGAATTACGAGTTAGATAGATAAATAGATTGTAGAGGCTGCCCTGGACGGACTATGCTTCGACCATAAGGTCCATTGTGATGTCTAAGGATGTGAGGATATGAGTAGAGTGGAAGGAATTAAAGTGTATAGGCTAGGAATTTGTAGGATGTGCGGTTGTAGCCGACTATGATAAGAACTATGCCGACATTCATCTGGAGTTCGGGAGCCGGTTACTTCGTTCTTGTCCATACGCCGACAGTCAAGTCAAATAACCGCCCTTTTTTTTCTTAATAATTGACAAACTGCCGATGTCGGTATTCGAACCAATAACCTCCCAGTTTCCAAGTAGGCATACTGTGCAGACATAACGCCTTAGACCGCTTGCCACTTGCACTGGTAATCACGAGTTAAGAAAACAAATAAATTGTGTTAAATTGTTTGTTTATAGTCAATTAAAACGTAAATTGTTTTAAAATATTATAAAACTCTCGCTTGTGACATGTCTTTTTGTTATAGGTATATATATTTATTTGTGTATACTTAAGGGTCAACATAACGATGTTTGTCCAAATTCCTTTCGGCTACGTATGACAAACTGTAGAAGACTTTAGCATATACTCCGACAAATTTCATTGACATTGAATTTTTTAATTAAATTAAATACTGATATGAAAAAATTAACTCGTCAACCAGGAATCGAACCTCGGGCGTCGGGATATCTAATCTAGTATGCTTCCGCTTCAATGAAATTTGTCGGAGTATACGCTAAAGTCTTCTACAGTTTTTCATACGTAACAGAAAGGAATTTGGACAAACATCGTTATGTTGACGCTTAAGTATACACAAATAAACAAATATTAAATAAATAAATAACTTCAACAGAAGTAATACTTTCTAAATAAATAAAAAATAAGAATAATATGAAAAAGTTGGCTATTACGTCACAGTCGTCTTTGGTGTAGCGGAAGCATACTGGACTAGATATCCAGAGGCCCGAGGTTCGATTCCTGGTTAACGAGTTAATTTTTTCATATTAGTATTAAATTTTATTAAAAAATAGGTATATATAGTTATCAGACCAAAGCAGTTATAGTTTTATTTATACTGAGTGAATTAAGACATCAAATATTCAGAGTTTATACAGGAATTGAACTCTGTTGGTAGATGTATACGGTGTTTTTTTTTGTGGTATGATAGAACTTCGATAGGCATAAATGTATTAAAATAGGAATAATTTTATTAAATTTTCTTTTATTCATTATGGTTTGCCATTTCATAATGGAAAGACTCACGCCTCAACAACGCTTTGAAATAATTAAAATTTACTTTAAAAATCACGAATTTAAAATCAGTCTTCAATTCGTGAAACTCAACTCGTGAAATTGTGTTTAGTAAAGAAGCTCTTTTTTGGCTGAATGGTTTTGTTAACAAACAAAATTGTAGATTTTGTAGTAAGACAAATCCAGAACAGATATTTGACACACCATTGCATCCAGAAAAAGTCACCGTTTGGTGTAGATTGCATGCTGGCGGCATCATTGGTCCTAATTTCTATAAAAATTATGCTGGAGCCAATGTTACGGTCAATGGAGCACGTTATCGAACCATGATCAACGATTTTTTGTTTGAAAACTTGGAAAACATCGATCCAGACGAAATGTAGTTTGAACAGGATAGCCCAAAAAGCACGTGAATCCATTGATTTGTTAAAAACAAAATTTAATGAAAACATTTGTCTCGGTTTGGACCTGTTTACTGTCCTCCTAAATCATGTGATTTATCACCACTCGATTATTTTCTGTGGAATATGTTAAGTCATTGGTGTATGCTAACAAACCAGCAACAATCAACGACCTGGAAGCCAACATTGAACGAGTTATAGCAGAAATATGACAATATTTTCTCGAAAAAGTCGTAAAAAATTGTACTGGCAGATTTAAGATCATCAGGAGCAGTCGATGTATATGTCCGATATCATATTCAAAAATAATACAAAAAATTTCATGAATAAAATTAATCAATTTGTATTTTTATTTCTGTTCTCCGCTTCTTAAAAATACACCCGATACTCTAGAGATATGATTAATTCAGTTACAACACAAAGTGATAGGAAACTTGTTCTTAATTCGGTACAACAAATGCAAATCTACATGCTATAAACGATGATTAGATAGATGGATAGATTGTAGAAGGTTCCCTGGACGGGCTACACTTCGACCATAAAGTCCATTGTTATGCCTAAGGATGTGAGGATGTGAGTGGAGTGGAAGGAATTTTTGTGTGTAGACTAGGATCTGGTAGGATATGCGGCTGCAGCCGACTATGATAGGAACTATGCCGATATTCATCTGGAGTTCGTGAAGGAAACTGCAAAAAACCTTCTCAAGCATAGCCAGTTACATCGTTCTTGTCCATACGTGACAATTTAGTCAATTAACCGCCCTTTTTTTTCTTAATAATTGGCAAACTGCCAATGTCGGGATTCGAACTCATAACCTCCAAGTTTCCAAGTAGGCATACTGCGCGGACATAACGCCTTAGACCGCTCTACCACTTTGACTGGTAAAAACCATAATTAATACGCCAATTAAACTTTTTCTTGAATTTAAATAAAGTGTATTTTTTATTCAAGTGAAAGTCACTATCTGTCAAGAAATTTATAAATTTGTGTCAAAACTTGAACAATTCTTTCAACTACGCCGCGTAGTTCATATAACGTGATTCATATGGTTTGCAGTATTTATACACACCGCGTTTAGTTGAATCAGTTACGGTTAATTTCAATTTACCCCATTGTTTTTACTGTATATGGTAGTCATTAAGATAAATGGTTGGTCATATACAAGCATTTAATGTAAAAATTGTTGAAAATACTTTTAGTAGTAAAAAGTTTTTTTGTTAATTTGCCTTTTTTTATTTTCAATAAATTATATGACTAAAGTAAAACTTGTTTTTCATAAATTTTTATAGGGTCTTTCAACTTTAAACGAATTAGAAAATTTTATGCAAATTATGAATTGAATTTGAAACTTTGTAATATTTTTAAGTAGGTCACTACATTTCAGATACACTGACTTAGGCGTGGCTGATGTAGACATACATAAACATCATATTTCTCATGGAGTACCTGTCTTTCGACTCACCTCCACTATCCCCCATGGGAGTGGGATTGGGATACACCCAATCAGCGCGTCTTGAGATCTGAGTTTACGTCAGGACTACCAATTGCTTCTTGAAGTAAGTCAAGCAGCACCTTGGTTTGGCCGGGGCCTACCTAAACCCCTATTAGCTCTGCAGGCTAACACCCGAGTTGTATACCGCAACTCACACGTCGGAAAAGGAGCCACTTAGTGATGACTCATCACTCTGAAGGAGTTCATCAACACCAGTTACGCTCCCCTCCTAGCCCGCGATGTAGGCTTTTACCAGTGGAATTTTAATTTTGCAGTTGAAGTTTATTTGTTTTTCCTCTAAATATCGAAAAATTAACAAGTTCAATTTTGTTGTCCATCTGCCACAGATATTATTTCGCTGGATGACATAAGTATACACAAATAAATATATATGAATAATAACTTCGACAGAAGTAATACTGTCAAAATAAAAATAAGAATCATACGAAAAAAGTTGACTGTTACGTCAGAGTCGTCTTTGGTGTAGCGATAAGCACGCTGGACTAGATATCCAGAGGCCCGAGGTTCGATTCCTGGTTGGCGAGTTAATTTTTCTATATCAGTATTTAATTAAAAATCCAATGACATTGGTCTATAAAGTATACACTAGGCTTCTACAATTTGTCTTACGTAACCTTAAAGCAATTTGGAAAAACATTGTATTGTTGACGGTTAAATATACACAAATAAATATACGTGACTAAAGTAAGTTTAAAAAATACTTAGTAGACAACTTGAAATTAATTTATCCTAGATCTCAGTAGGTCTCGATGAATAACAGTGGTATGTAATAATATTAATATTTTAAGTAATATCCAAAAGCACTTGATGTAACGTTTCTGCAAGTATTCAGGTTCTATGTAACAATTTCGAGTACTCAGTACTAAAAGGTTCCATCAAGGTTACGTAAGATATAATATGAACGAACTAGCTTATACTATATAGACAAACATGTCATTGAATTTTTAAATTAAATATTTCTATTTCCTAAATTTAACTCATTCACCAGGAATCAAACCCTGGACTTCTGGTATCGAGGTGCAGACGAAAAACTGAAATAAGGCAATTACTTATACCACTTATAAAATGTTTTTCACTGAGCTAACAAGCGGAGATACCATAGAGTTTAAAACCTTATCCAGATTTTAATGTTTCGCCATAAATAATAATTCCGAAATCAGTTGGTATAATATATACCCAATAATGTAAGAAATACATTATCCCAAAAAAGATATGTAATATCATATACGAGATACAATACTATAGCATATCGTCAATAAATATCGGATATGACAAAACAAAATATTAGTTTATCACTTGTCATTTTTATTTTGATTGTATTTTAATATCATGATATAAAGTACATATCAGATGTAATATCTAAAGGAAGGAAGGATAGTCGTATATAGGATATGAACTCTAAAATAAACGTCGTTATTTTTGTTATGTTTCACATGAAAAGAGCTTTACAATAAGCTGCCGAGATTCAGAAGTTTTATGAAAGGTATATAACATTTTTTTCTTCTTCTTTTTGATTCGGTGTATATAAAAAAAAATACACATTTACAATTTAATAATAGGATTTTGTGTATATGTGTGTAATATACAGGATGTCTATCTATCAAACTACCATCTACCAAATGGATAAAAATATTTCAAAATACAGTTTAACCGGTTAGTATTTGTATACATATACACTACGTACATAAATATAGACCCAATAGCAACATTGTGTAGCGCATCTATCACTATCTATGTACAGTATGTCATGATATAACGTTCTTTGTTACACCTGAACAGCACTTAGATTGGTACGTCTACCCACCAAAGACTGATCTAAGACGATGCTTATGTATAATACAAAGTATTATGCTGTAAAAAGTATTATGTTGAATGCTTTGTAAGTTATGGTGAAACACGCCTCCGATTTTAATCTGTATCAAAGCAAACCATATCATAGTACATTGCATATAGAGAGCGATAGATATACATACACTGTTTCTAGATTGGGTGTAGTTAAAAAACACACTGTATACTTTAGGTATGAACAAGGGTAGCCAAAGATTCTCTAGAGGAACTACTGGAGCTGGCGATGCATCTTCAGAGAGTTTCAAACCATCTATGTAGTGTCAATGATAGATTTTAAGATATTCATACCATATGTTTTAAACTATTTTCATAAAAATAATATTAGGTATGTCAAAATTTCCCATCATTCAGTTTTTGTGGCTCATCCTGTACATATTTCATCCAGAACCTTACATGTATACACTTGAGTTATATATATATATATATATATATAAATATATATATATATATATATATATATATATATATATATATATATATATATATATATATATATATATATATGATATGGTTTACCGGATTACATGTTAATATACTCCATTTTTTGTAGTACCAACAAATAAGGAAAGGTTCGAATGTATCTTTAAATATTCTGTTTATATGATACGATAAATGGAAGGTATCCCGTATGATACGTGTTATCATATATGCCTCCCAATACATTTTATCATTGGTAACTACAATTTATTTATACAAAATCGTATTTAATAATTTGATGACTTCATTGTTGTGAGGCGATATATAGAAAAAATATATATGTCGTCAAAATAAAATGTAATTTTACTGAATAAACTTTAATGCACATATTTAGTGATAATGCACATATTATTTATTATATAACAATAATAATTAATATTATATAATAATTTGTTATAAAACCGGCCTATATGGTTCGTCGCGAAAAGGACGCGCTGCGCTGCCTTGGCCTTGAAGCTTCTTCTACGGAAAATCTACCGAAAGAGCTAAAATATTCTGCCTTAGTCATCAGTACAAATTTATCGTACTGATGAGAAATGATGAATAATGAGAAATAAATTTCTGCATCTTTGCATAGAGGAAGCGATGTCGCAACTTCACATTCAAAATTGCCATCCACTACTCCAACATTCTCATTCAGAGATCATGTATTTCTGCGCTGATGAGATAACAGCACAGTTTAAGGTTTATGTGAAGGTTGTTAAGGTTGTAATTTTACAGCTTATTATTTCAGTAATAAAGAATATCCTGTCAAAATTTGAAATTGATTTTTATTTTTTGAGTCAAAAAAAGTTACGATTTTTATGAGATTTTTACATAGGTTAGATGGACTCGTCGGTAAAAACATGAATACAAAAATCTATTTCCCGACAACCAGATATGCCAGTGTTATGAAAACTGTCATAATAATTATCAAAGTCTTATAAATATCTGGACCAAATTTCAAATTAATCCTGTTTTTTGTTTCTGAGATAATTAAATTTGTAGATCGAAAAATGTTCTAAATCTAGTTTTATTTTTATTTTTAGTTTTATTTATTTTTATTTAGTTTTATTTTTAGTTATATTTATTTTTATGTAGTTTTATTTAGTTTTATCACCATGCAACTTTTTTGAAATACATGAAAATATATTTTTAATTATTAAAACTCTTCGAAATAATGAAATTTAGGATTTAATTTTTAAATATTTGTTTTTTTACAAATACATATTTTTTGTACAAAAAGTAAATTATTTGAAACGATTTAATTGCAAAATTTTAACTTATTTAGAGTTGGCACTGGATGAGATATCAATGCATTTAGTATAGGACAAACTCACTACCCCTAATTACCCCTTCCAGGATCACAACAACCTTAAAGCAAACTAAAACAGCATCTGCTTGCATAATAATATATCAGACAAAATCCAAAATTACAAGTTTAATTTGGATTTATAGAATATTATGTGGTCATGAGCTTAGTTTAAACTCGACATAGTATGGAGGAGACTGGACAAAAACACTTTAATTTTGATTATATATTATATTGGAAGTAATAAATTTTATTACTGTGGCTTATTGTTCAATTTATATGAAGATGTTGTTGAAGAAAATAACTTCATACATAGTTATATAAAAATTTTATTCATTCAAAACAGGTATCATATTTTTGTGATCATTTATTCTTCTTAAAACACTGAACAGAGAAGAAAAATGTTTACCCCGTAAAAAGAAAAACAACGAACAAAAAAATACGAAGCCATCATTTTTTATCAAGTAATAATTTTTTAATATCTTCTGTATTTGTGTTAGGTTAGCTATATCGTGTTTAGTGTAGTTTCATGATATTAAAAAAAAAAATTATTTTTTGATCAAACTTAATAACGATTGTGCTATCTATATCCTATCTATATATCTGTTCGTGTTTGTTGCCGCTTTGGTTTACTCGAAATTGATAGAGATTTAATGGTTTTTATGGTTAAATTACTTGTGCGTATAAAAGTAAATGATCATCATGGCTTGTTAATGTCCTCACCAGCAAAAAAAAAAGTAAAAACAAACTTCGAAGTTATTTAATAAAAAATAATACGTTAAAGATGAGAGAAGAAAACTATAATATGTGTTTTATAGGGTTGTAATTCATTAGTTTGAGATCATTTTCCTGGATTTAATAAACGTTATAGAAATTAGTTATTATTTGTTTTTAGCTTGTTTGCGGTGATTGAACTTTAGGACAAATATTTAATACTATTTCTTAACTTCTTAACACTAAATAACAACTTCAAGTCAATTAGAGATAATATTGCAAAATTATTACAGTTCCCGGAAAGCAGAAACTTAAAGTGCAATGTTTGCGTTCCCGAAAAATTGAGCTAAACATTTTATTTTGAATTTCAAAAAAAAGTGAATTATTACTCGAAGTATTTTGACCATTCTATCTCCCGGTATAAAAAATTGTCCAAAGTGCTAAGCATCCTAGTTTTTCTAATATTGCGCGTGGATTGTAACCGAATTCAAAATGGAACACTGTTAATGAAATTAGAATTATTCGAAATAAAACAAAAAAAGTATTTGCTATACAATTTTAATAAAATGAAAAGTATTTGTAATGTTTAACATTTTAATGAAGGAAAATTATAATTTTATTTCTTACAAATCAGCAATTTTAAAGATGTACCGTGGATCAAAAAAGTCAAGTCCTATTTTAAAATTCTATGGTCATTTTGTGCCTTCATTCATTCGGGTTTGTGGGAAAAATATATCGAAATTTGTTAGTATATTTATAATGATCAACGTTTATTCGAAAAATTTTCCCAAAAATCAAATGAATAAAGCACAAAATAAATAAACAATTTAGAAAAAGCACACGACTTTTGTGACTTATTATACATTCAGAAAAGAAATGTATAAATTGTGTATATACAAAGTGTTTTAAAGAAAATGTGAATTTGCTGAAATCCTAAGAAACACACAGCAATAAATAAAATGTTCTTAATGGTCAAAGATGTTTTCGTAATGTAAGAAAAATGATTTTAATCTATGTCGTATGCATAATAGCTGTGTGCAGATGTTCATAAAATCTTCTAATTACTCTCTTCCCGCAAACCCGTCTGTGCATCAACTCGGTCCTTAAAAATCGAAAAGAGAAAGCGAGCTGAAATTTTTTGTGTGTGTTCTACAGCTAAAGACTTATCAGACCAGCCCAAGTGGACGAGGTACTCAACGTGATCTGCTTGCTTGGAATTGGGAGGGTAATCATAATAATAATTATCAAGAGGGATACCGCAAATGGGTCTCTAGCACCTAGACCAAGGGATCCTCTGTGCCCTCCTTGAGAACAAACTGTCACCCGAAAGCAAGACGTCTCCTGGTAAGAGGTGCTCTTTTAAGCAGATGGAGCTATAGGATTCTCTTGAAGCCAGACGCCGCACAGAGCTCCCACAGCTTCTCCACCAGGATTGCTCCCAGGATGGGATGTTACGAATTCGAATCCCGGCGGTTGCAGTTTGTCAATTAAAATTAATGGAGCAGTTAATTGACGTCATTTAGACAAGAACGAAGAAACCGGCTATGCTTGTAAGGGATTTCTGCCGTTTTCCGTCACGCACTCTAAATGAATATCGGTATAGTTCACATCAGGTATAGTTCACATCAAAGTCGGCTACAACCTCACAACCTACCCAGTCCTAATCTGCATAATAATTCCTTGTCCTCCATTCACATCATTAATGTATCTATCGTTAAAAAGATTATTAAAGGTTAAAAAAGAACGATAAAAGAGCCTCTGTTATAGACCATGCAATCTTCGGTAGACCATGGAAATGGAGGTAAAACCCCATTATTATTATTATTATAAAAGACATTTCAAGTTTGTGAATGGGTAAAATCAAACAAGTCACCCTCTAAATATTTACTTTAGAAACTATAAATCAAAACATTTTTTCATAAACTAACCACATTTGCCCTAATTTTAATACAAACTTCGGTAATTTCCACATGCCTCACATGCATTCATTTCCACATAGTACATATGCGTACAGTATTTTGTGGTATATGAACCACTAATTTTTTTTAAACAACTACGAGTATGTACATAGCCAAGTAAACAGTTCTCACACTGATAACCAAACTCAATATGAACAGTGCACTTAAAAATTTATTCCAGCTGATACATTTTCACTTTTTTTAAATTAATATCAATGACGTCTGTCTTGTAAATTTTCATATCAATTTATTCTATTCTTAGAGTCTGCTGTAATGAAATAGTATATTATTACACACACACAAAAATGTTCGCATTAATATATCAATATGTGTAAGTAACATTTTCTTCTTTTTTTTTCAATTTGTAAAGGATGTAGGTATATATAGGTTCTCTCTTTGTTGTTGATATCTATCTACTGCTGTAGCCGTATCAGAAACATTTCAAGGTATGAGTTCATATCATGATGATCATCATCATCACAATCTGAGTATGTATGGAGGTACCTCGTTGTATACCTTACATAAAATTTCTTCATTTTTTATTTTCTATAGTAATGGTACAAATAAATACGTGATCTGAATATAACTACGATTATTGAATACGGGGGTATATATATATATATATATAATGAATAATATACAAAATGAAAATAAAATATGCAGATGAATATCGGTTTTTTTCTGCTGATATAATAAAATTTATTTGCAACAAATATGAATAGATATTTATAATAAGTACAAAAATATAATTATAATGTGGACACAAGTCAGCAGTATTAAGACTCTAAGACTATGTGTCCCGAAATACTCAGACAAGATATAAATTTAGAAACACAACGATTGTATTTACCTATTTATTATTTACTTAACTGAATATTTCACTGAAAAGTGCAAGATATCAGGACACCGGTCTCTAACTCGATAGAAAATTAATTGAAGCTCGAATAATTAACATGGGCAGCTATGGAGACTACCCATTTTAAGCAACATTTCTACTAGTTTTTTTATTTTTAATAAAAAAACGACACTTAAGAATCTTTTTAAAAAATAGCTATAAATTATTAGATTTGTTTTGCGTATTTAAAGAGAAAAACGAGAATTATTTACCGTTTGATTGTTTAGTTATAGCAAAGTGAAGCATTTTATAAATAAATATACGTGTTGGCATGTTGAACAGATGCAACTTGACAACACGGTAGGTCACTATATGTTGTACTGTTCGAGTTTTATATGTGTGTAAACAAACAGCATATCAACTGGCGGAATATAAGCGGCGTTGCCGGATTGCAACTTATGAAACAGTTAGGTTGCATTTGTATATACGTATAGACAAGTATCGTATATGTAACGTGTGTGCCGGTATAGTTTTGGACTAAAATTGTGGCTTATTAAACTATACGTTCCTACTCTCTTTCGCATACAACGCACAAATTTTAGACAATATTGGATCACGACGTCTACCTTAAGACACATTTCATTGTAATTACCAAAGCAAATAAGTGGACACGATTGTATAAGATATTATTAAGATTCATGAATAACCAATAAACCAGAATTAATAAGACACAGTTCAATGTAATTTACCTAACCAAATAAGATTCATGAATAACCAATAAACCAAAATTATCATCCTTGAAGTGCCACCTGTTCAAGTTCACTGGCATATGTAACTATGTATAAACTAAATCATCAGGCCATCTGTAATTACTTTCAATAAGCCGTGAATTTTGTCTAAAAAAATAGATAGATCACGTATGGTTTTTGCTATAGTCATCGTATTTTAAAAATTGTGGACATAAAAATATAATAACATTTTCAATATTTTTAGGAACAAAAAAATGCCTTCCAGATAGCTGTCAATAATGTGTTAACAAACTTACCCGATTACTATAATAGTATTATATGATACTGTCTTAATTTTTTTCGAAAATAATGCCTATGTTAAAATGAACGACTTGTATTTATTTATGTAGATTATTAAATATTTAGTTGATAAAAAAACAACTTATGGAAAAAATTATCAATTGTGATATGTCATGCAAAAAAATTTTTCCGGTAAGTATTGAATAAACAACGTAATAAGCAAGCGTAGGATGATACTTCTATACTAAATATACCGTCTGTTTTGGAAAGCTTTGCTAATAAAAAATCAATGTTAAATATTATTTACTATAATAACTACGCAGTGTTTCATAAAGAAATAAAAATAGTGGGGGTACTCTGTAGTCAGGAGTGTGTATGTGTGCATATGTAATGAATAATAATATTATAAATTAAGTGGGCATTACTAAATCCTCACTCTTAAATGGCATCAAACAAACATCATACCACAAGCAGTCAGATGTTTGTAAATATGTGTATGCATGTATGGTTTGGTAGTAAATATTTTATTTATTTATTTATTTAACATTGATTCCCTATTAGAAATGCCTTTGAAAACCGACTGTATACAGATTATGATAATTTGAAAGAATGAAATGTTTATTATGTTAATCCATATATTATTACCATTTTCTGGTATATCTCTGGTATTCATCCAGAAATGTTTTTTGTTTATTTAGTAATACTTCTTGACCTGATTATTCTGTGTATGGGTCATAGTTAATTTAACACATCGGTAAACAACCCTAAAATTTTATGCATATTTTTGTATCTCTCATATTTTTAACAAAAACATATGACTGTATATCATGTTAGCGCCGGGAAATAATTTCACATTTATGAAAAGTGACTGTTGAAACTTTTTGAAAGGTCAAAATTTTATCCACTACATCTATGCTCAGTAGTTATAAATGTACAGTACTTAATCCATGTAAGATGGTTGGCTCTTTTTACGTTTTTAAAATCTTATGATATGTTAGAGATAGCCCAAAAATTCAAAAGACAAAAAATGTTCATTTTTTAAATATAAACAACTTTTGTCTGAAATGATTTTCATAAACTCAGTATATACCGGGTATTTAAGCAGTTAACTGACGTCAGTTGTTGTTTTCACATGTTTTGAATATGTTTTATTTTATCAAATGTATAGACAAAGAAATATTTAGAACATAATTTACAAAATCAATAAATAATGCACAGTTTTACGTAAAACAGATTGACGTTGTATTAAACGAGTCCAACAAACTCATTAAATACTCTTCCGTCAGTAGTTAACTTTATACAAAAATGCGTAAAAAAACATTTATTTAATTTCTTTTTTTTAATTTAAATATGTTTATTTCAGATGATTATAATTAATTGTCTGACTTGTCTTTTGAATGTCGAGACGTATAGACGTGTTTTTATGTGCTCCCATAGTTTTATATAGTTTAGTTATAAGTGTATAAATAATAAGTTTCTTAATAGAAAAATTAGTTAAAAATACATTGATTATCAGTGTTTGTGGGCTTTATGAATGAAAATTCTAATATTTAATTTAAAGGAAAAAACATAAACGCGGTGTTTTGTCGTATTATCTCCAAAACTGTTTCAAATCTGGTGTCAAAATCATTATTATTGGTTTAAAGAAGTATTGTGGTACAGTGTCAGTGTCATTTTGGTTAATAACGGTGATTTGAAATATTTAAAATACTTTTTTTTTTGTGTTAAAATTAATTTTATGAACATCTAACCTAATTTCATCTTTCAACTCCAAAACATGAAAATTATAGTCGTATAAATTGTCATTCATGTTAAAATTTCATAATTTATTTCGTCAAGCTAGTAGCAAAGTGTGTAGCACGGTGGACCTGAAAAAATAAAATTTACTGAGTACGGTGATCGAATCCAAGCTGTGCTTTTAGACTTTTTATTGATTTATTTGTTTTAATTTTTGTCTTATTTGCTTTTTTCTTGTTTTGTTTTTATTTCTAATTCATACGTCTTTAAAACCTTCTGTGTAATTCTGTAAACAACTTAAAATCTATATTAGATTATAAAATCTAATACTGAATTGAACATCCATCAACATATTGTGTGTTTAGTGGCATTAATTAAATCGAACAAGTATTGTTTAAATTATGGCTGATAATTTATCTGAAATAGCTGAATTGTTTAAAAATTTCAAAACTGAAATGAAAATTGAAATGGAAACAATTATTAGGAGAGAAATTAACAACCTTAATATCCCGCTAATTCTGGAAGAATATAATAAAAAATATGAAATATTGGAAAATGAAAATAAAGTTCTCAAAAGTACGATAACACAACAAGCAAAGTTATTGGAATCTGTTCGAAGACAAAATAATTTGATATTTTTTGGGATTCAGGAATCTTCTACGGAAAGCTATGAAAATCTAGAGAACACAATGCTGGATCTGTTCGACAAAATATTGGAAATTGACATAAAAAAGGATCATTTGAATTATGCGCGTCGAATTGGAAGATCAGTTGGGAGAATTAGACCGGTGGTTGTGTCCTTTACAACTAACATTAATAAAAGAAAAGTGCTACAAAATGCAAGAAAGCTGAAAGGTACTAAAATATCTGTATCGGAGGATAGAGATAAAGAAGCCCAAGAGCAATATAGGGAAATGAGAAAGACGTACACTCAACTAACAGAGTCAGGGCAGGTTTGCCGGATGAGAAGAAATGGGCTTATCATAGATGGAAGGTTTAAGCACATGTCGCAACTGGCAACCTCGACAATGGGAGAAGAATCAAATAATGTCATTGAAAACTCTTTTAACTTAGAAGAAGATAACTCGAAGAAAAAGAGAAAAATTTCACGTAAATTAAGCAGTTCAGGAATAGGTGACATACAGAATTACTTTCGCTCCCGAAGTAGCTCTACGTCAACTCAATCTGCTCAGCCATCACAACCATCAACTCTGCCAACAAACTGATTCAAGAACTAGTAAAAGCGACAACGACACACAGAACATAGCTTATTGTAATATATTAGGATATAATATTTCCGGTATTAAAAGTAAATTATGCAATTTAGAATTCAGAGACTATTTAAATAGATTTGATATATTTTTATTATTTGAAACTTTTTTGGTCGAAGAAAATATAAATATTGAGCTTAATAAAATGTACCCTGATTATCAACTTGAATTTGTACAGGCAACTAAAGAATCTAGGTTTGGTAGGGCTAGCGGAGGTTTTGTTTTTGGAATTAAAAAAGATTTACTTCACAAAAAAGTTGCTAAGTTTAGGAATCTTTCTGGTCGTATGGTTATTGAATTCAAAACAGAAAAAATTTCACTTTATATAGTACCAGTGTACTTAAATTGCAACCGTTGGCAAGATGATTTTCAAGGGCTATACGAACTAATCTCAAACCAACAAAACCTAAACTTTATACTAATAGGGGATTTCAATTGCAGAACCGGAAATAATCAAATCATTCCTGAAAATATTAAGTATGTAGAACCTAACAGAAAATCTAAGGATGATATCATTAATGCAAATGGTAGGCGGTTTTTATCTCTATTGGAAGATTTTAATCTCGTTTTATTGAACGGCCGTACAGTGGGTGACCTTAATGGGGAGTATACATTTTTAAGGGATATCGGTGCATCAGTTATCGATTACTGTGCAGTTACCACCAGCCTACTGCCAAGTGTGTTCTCCTTTGAGGTGGACCAGCAATATTTCTCTGACCATTTTCCTATCATTCTAAAATATTCTTTGGGAAGCAATTGTGACAAGATTATCCCGCTGCTTCCAAAATTAAAGTGGAAAGATCACTTGAAGGTGGCTTACAGGAAGGACATCGATCAATTTCTGGATGAAGGCATTGGTAGCTCTTTGATTGGTATACAAAACTTGATCATGATAGTGAACAAGGTTGCTTATAAACATAACATGTACTATTCAAATAAACTAACTAGCTACAGATCAGAGTGGTTTGATGATGAATGTCACAAAACTAGAGCACACTTGTTTAAATTGTTACATATATTTAGAAAAACAAATTCCTCTACAATTAAAACTTTTTACTTAAATATCTCAAAACATTACAAAAACTTATGCAAATTAAAGAAAAAGCAATATGTAGACACTGTGATAAAAAAATTTAACACAGTTAACAACTCTAAAGACTTTTGGAATTTAGTTAGAAGTCTAAAAACAAAGCACTTTTATACAAATACATGCATAACTGCTTCAGATTGGGTCAGTTACTTTCAAAATCTATTAAGTCCTCCTTTAGATTCGACCAGAATGGTATATGCGGAACCATTAATAAGTGATGACATTTTAGATGCACCATTTTCGAAGTCAGAATTACTGATGGTTCTTAATCGGGCAAAATGTAACAAAGCGCCAGGACCCGATGGTATACCGTATGAATTTTATAAAAATGCTTCTGACAAGTTCTTGGATATATTAGTAGATTACTTTAATAACATATATGATAAAGCAAATATTCCAAGTAACTTTAAAGAAACAATAATTTTTCCCATTCATAAAAAAGGGTCGGTAGATGAAGTAGCAAATTATAGAGGCATATCATTTTCTAATGCTGTTAGTAAGCTTTTTACAGGCCTCCTTTTAGATAGAATAATTACATGGGAAAATACATACAATATATTAGGGGAATATCAGGCTGGTTTTAGGAAAGAATATTCCACTGTTGATAATATTTTTACTCTTATGAGCTTAATTAAAATAAGATTAAACCAAAAGCGTCAGAAAGTCTTTGCCTTTTTCGTCGATTTCTCAGCCGCCTTTGACCGCATTGACCGATACTCTTTGTGGTATAAGCTTTTTTCAATGGGCGTATCCACTAAATTTATTAATACATTAAGAAACGTCTACGAAAGAACTTCTACTTCGGTATGGTGTCGTCAAGGTCTCACAGCATCTTTTGAAACATCTATGGGGTTAAAACAAGGTTGTCTTCTTAGTCCCATACTGTTTTCTCTATTTATAAATGATTTGGAAACTCATTTAGTTGGTGGGATTAATGTCAAAAATACCCGAATTAAAATGTTGGCTTATGCGGATGATCTTGTTTTATTAGCATCAGACAGATTAACTATGCAGAAAATGATAACCTCTTTAGAAAATTACTGTGAAACTTGGAATATGCAACTGAATTTAGAAAAATCTAAGATAATGATTTTTAGAAATGGGGGAAAGTCTGCTTCAAATGAAAAATGGTATTATAAAGGTAAAAGTATAGATGTGGTCAACAAATATAAGTATCTAGGTCTTACCCTATCTACAAATTTGTCTCTGGGCAAACACTTTACGGAGAAAGCAGAAAGTGCAAAATTTGCAACCCTCTCTTTTAGCAATATAATCTTAAATAAGACCATCCCTTTTCTCGCCAAGCTTAATATCTTTAATGCGGTAACACGGTCAATTTTATGCTATGGAGCTCAAGTATGGGGTTTTCAGAAATTTTATGACATTGAGAAAGTCTTGAAACTATTCATAAAAAAATGTTTTAATCTTCCTGGTAACACACCGGATTTTATTATTTATCTAGAAACTAACATATCTCCAGTATTCTTATTTGCCTTTAAGCTTCACTTACAGTACATAAAAAGATGCATAAATTTACCGCCTGGACGATATCCTAATATTTTAATTAAGCAAATAATTGATAAAAAACTGTTCTTTTACAATGATGTCCAAAACTTATGCAATAAAGCTGGGTTTAATATCCATGACCTAATTAATGGGTCCATCAGAGTGTCGAACATAATCAGCTCTTTAAGTGACGTGATCATGAATGAGTATAGAGTGAGGGCATTGAATAGTAATAAACACCCTCTTTATAAACAGTTGAATTCATGGAATAGTTTTATTTACCTCGATGTTAATTCAAATCTGATCAGTTGGATACTCAAGGCTAGAGGTGAGTTAATATATCTTAATAGTTATTCGTATAGCCAAAACATAAAAACCTGCTCGTTATGTAACACTCTAGAAGAAGAAACCGTTCTCCATTTTGTGGCAACATGTCCGATTCTCTCAGAATTCCGTATCAAATATTTAAAAAAGTCTATACTTTGCTTTGAAGATTTTATGGAATTTCTGAATGGAAAAGATTGGATGAAGCTTGCACAATACTGCTCAAGTGCCTGGAGATATAGATTTGAACTGATATCTGAGTTTAACTTCTAATGGGGAGCAGACCATGCTTCATGTGTTTGAATTTTCAATGCCTTCACTCTTTCCTAATAATATAATCACGAAATGCATATTAACAGAATTTTGTTACTTTGTGTTAATTTATTAACTTATTATTATTTTTTTTTCTTTCTCTTTTTATTTTAATTTTATGTATTCATTTTCTCATTTTGCACATGTATTTCTGTTTTTTTCTTTCTTTCTTGCTTTTTCTTTGTGGCTTTTTTTTTTTTCTTCAAAAGACAACTCCTCTGACGGTCTTCAATGACCATAGAGTATGTCTGAAAAGTTATTATTAATAATTGTATCTTATTTGTATAATATTTAAATAAAGACCTTTATTATTATTATTATTATTATTATTATTATTAATTAATTGTCTGAAACCTTGAAATTGTTTTTTTTTTAATATAAAACTGATATAATTACAAATAACTTAACAGTAGTATTGTTTTTTAATAAATTAATTGCATAGAACAAAAATATTTAAACACATTTAGTAAATCTCCACATATATTTTACTTATAATTGTCCAAATAATGTAGACTAAAACATTCATTGAAATTTAAAGTTGAAAATATATCACAAAACATTCATTTCATCTCATTCTCTGTCTTTGTATATATATATTTATATATATATATATATATATATATATATATATATATATATATATATATATATATATATATATATATATATTTATATATATATATATATATATATATATATATATATATATATATATATATATATTATATATATATATATATATATATGTAGATGCATAACATAGTTAAAGTGCCACACATATATTAAGGACTTGTTAGAAAAGTTTCTTCATTAGATTTTATTATATATATGGTATAAAGTAATTTGAAAACTATTTCATATTTAAATTATATCTAAAATGTCAGTTGCATTCAACACAAACATTTATACCTCATTTTTGTACAATTTACCTTTTTGAAGGTAATAATTTTAAAATAGTTATTTTTAAATGTATATTAAATGATTTTCTTTTTAATACAATATTTTGACGAAACCACTATAAAATCTAATTTTTTAATGAAACAGATTATCTGCTATATCACTGATCTATAGAATGAGCTCGACAAAAGATCCACGAACTATCGAAAAATTACTGCAAAATTGAAATGCCGATATTTTACTGTTTTCTATCGATCCATGGTAGCCTTTCGGTTATGTTATACTGACGGAAGTGGTTAGCGTTTACTTTATTAATCAAGTAACATGCCTGAATACTTGGAAAATTATGATGACAACAATGTTTTATGAACAATCTTACATAACACCTCTGACATTCCAGACCAGTGTTCTGCGAGCTGAACTACCCAGATGCTATGGGAGAATGTGTACTCTTTTTTTTGAATTTTTACATATATTTAAGTGTTTTTGCAAACTTTTTTGTTTTTTATATCAAAACATTAATGTGAAAATAATATTACAAATGTTTAGACATATTACTTAAATGTCAAATTAAATAAATGTTAGTCACCTCCGTTAATATAACATAACCAAAAGGTAACCGTACTAACAATTGATGAACAGATTCAAAAAAGTTTACAAAAATAGTTAAATATATGTAAATATTCAAATAATAAATAATAAAAATACAAGACAAGTACTAAATTAATTTATTTTGTTATAAACTTATTGAAACTCACAGGGTTGAATACTAATTTAAATAAATTTGAATAAAAACCAAATATGCAAAATAAATTAGTACATATTTAGTGGTTTCCTACGATAAAAATAGAATTCAAATCCAATACAATAATCTTTTTCCAGTTGTTTATGAAGTACAAATATCTTGAGCGAATCCAAATAACGAACCAGTTAACGTGACTAACTTTTTGGAATGCAAATATCTTGGTAGACTTTATAATATTAGAAAAGATATCGACCTGAAAAATGAAAATGACTAAACCTATTTTTTTTCTTCTTTTTTTTCAGATGCGCTACAAAATTTAGGTCAATTAGATAATTCAATGGGCGTCATAGGAATGGACTCAGAAATGGATGGCAAGAAACCAAATTTTGTAACGCCTGGTCAAACGTATCGAATTGTGGCTGGTGCAACCGTTGTCTTACCGTGTCGAGTGACTGAACCAGGTAAGATAATACTAAGTAAACTATTTAAATTAAAACTGATTGGTGACACATTCTTGGTAAAAAATATAAATATATATATATAAATATATATATATATATATAATATATATATATATATATATATATATATATATATATATATATATATATATATATATATATATATATATATATATTGAAACCTACCACAAATGTGTGACTATTTGTCATTTTCGTATTAGGTTTATTGTAACGAATATCATATATTACGTGAAGTGTTTCCCGTCGAAAGTAGTCTAAGAATACATTTTAAACCTCAAAAATGTTTTTTTAATGAATCCTGGGAACAAATTTACCTTTAAAAAACTTAAATCTAAGTGATGAGTATTCGAACTCATGGTATATCCATATTTCTTGAAGGATCGCATTTACAGAATTTTCGACCGTAAAAAGGGACACCAACATTTCAAGGGATATCAAAAAGTATTTTATGCATCCATTATTTTGTATGACTCTCCTCTATTATTAGGGTAATTCATCCCAAATGGGCTGAGACAGAAAGTTCGTCTCAAAAACAGAATCAATAAGACACAAATCATAAGGCACTTAGTGCCTTGCTTCTGCTTAACGAATTTGACTTGACTTGAGTGCTAAAGTTGACTTGACTTGCTTATATGTGTGCAATATAAACTCAAGTGAAAGGAAAAGTTTTTAATTATTTGTTAAAATATAAAATAGAGACATATTTCATTTACAAAATATATAGACTACTGCAATGTGGTTTTAAATACATTATAATAGCATTTTAATTACATTTTTGAACTTAATATACAGAGTACGCCTTATTAACTTCAATAAGTTATATTTATTATTGTTTGTTTGAACAATATTTAGTTACAATTTATAATAATCAATTTAATGAACTGGAAATTGGTGATGAAAATAATCTTTAAACTGATATGAGAAATTTGATATCAATTTATATATACGGAAATTTTGCAAAATTTATATACGGAAAATAGTTATGGAATTAATTTTTAAAAGAATATCAGATACCTGTTTTACATCAATAATTAAACTTCTAAATCAAACATCAATATAACGACTTGTTGGAATATATCAAAAATAAAAACAAAAATAAATAAAATGACAAAAAATTAATTCATATCATTCATAAGATAAGATAAAAGGAACTATTATTTAAAGTATAACTCCCAGAGTATAAATTGTCTATATTTTATCTCTTCTTTTTTGCATCATAGTCTTTAAAATCGTTGCCATCACTAATTGATCCTCTTATACAGAGAAATCTGACTTTTCCCACTCCCTACTGTTTTTTTTAATTATTGTCCTTAGCTCTTCTAATCCTATACACTCTGAGATCAAATGTACTTCTGTCTCTAGATTTTGTTCACAAATTAAACATATCTTATTCCCATACATGTCTTTTTTGTTTGTGTACTTTCAATTACCTAAACTAAATGCTGCCAACTCTCTTCTCCATTCCAACTCCAGATTATGTGTATATCTTGCACCTTTGTCGTTGTGTACTCGGCTTTTGAAGTAGGATAACGAAGATTTTTTATCAATATCTTGCATCATATTTATAAGACTCCACTCTTATGTTTGCACAAAGAACATACTCAATATCTAAGACTACCAGGCAAATTGCATCCCCAATATTTAACTTTCGAAGTATTTGTTTCACTTTACTTCCCCAACTCTCTATGCTTTTTTCTTGAGTACACTCCCATTGAAGAAATTTATTTTTATTGGATAATAATTTATTATAATGCTTATAAAATTTCAAATTCGCCCCTTTACCTAGATCAGTTTTTTGTATTATAAATACGTATTTCGACTATAATGTAGTCATCATCAGTATAAATTAGCTAGTCGTAATTTACTCTTTGACAATTAGAAATAGATAGAAAGTCGAGATTAATAGACAAAAATAAAAATGAATAGAAAATTAACTAAATTAAAATATACTAGATTTAAAATATAATAAATTTTAAATTATGTTGAAATTACTCTTGTTGAAATTTACCGTGAAATGGTCACCAAATTAGCAGCAAGTAACATATCCTGAGACAATATAAGAGTAAAGTTAACAGGAATAAATGTGAAGAAAAAATTTTTACAAGAGTAATTTCAACATAATTTAAAATTTATTATAAATTTAAGTCAAGTATATGTTAATATAGTTAATTTTCATTTTTATCTATTGATTTCGATTTTCTATCTATTTCTAATTGTCGAAAAGTAAATTACGACTAGCTAATTTATACCGATGATGACTACATTGTAGTCGAAAAACGTATTTATAATACAAAAAACTGGTTAAGGTTAAGGGGCGAATTTGAAATTTTATTTCAAAAACCTAGAGTTTTCAATAATTATCATTCGATAATATAATATTATAATGCTTGATGACATTTCTATATACATTACAATGAATTAGCATTTGTCTTAGTTCCAAACGAACTCCACAATTTGCGGTAGCATTACTAATCCCTAGTACCTGTTTACAAAATTTGTTTTTCACTTGAGAGATTATATCAAAATTTTTATCAGCTCCCCATATTTGACTACCATATAGCAGAATTGGCTCTATTAAGACATTAAACATTCTCAGTATAACGTTCGCAGGTATCCACTGATTATAATACATAAACTTCACAATAGTTCGATAAGTCTTCTTTTATAACCTCTTCAAAATGATTATTCCACTTTCCATATAACTTATTATAGTATGTATATATGCAGGACACAAAATTTACGAGATAGCTACCTTAAAGCTGTGTTTCAAAACACATGTTTCGAAACATCTATATGGTACCAACACGCATTAAACAAAAACTTATATACAATGTTAAATATACACGTGTATATGATTGTAGGTAGTAAATATGTTAGAGTTCGTTCATAATCATGCTCAAACAATATTAACAACTAACTTCATAATGGTGTTGTAAATAAAACAAAACCATACATTGTAGAATGTAGCTTTAGGTCGAATCATTGTACCTCGTTAGCGTAGACTGTCCGGCTCGCAATGTTACTATAACTTTATATATCACAACATTAACTAAATAACATTCGAGATCCAAAATATACACGATAAATACGTATATACATATATATATATATATATATATATATATATATATATATATATATATATATATATATATATATATATATATATATATATATATAATATATATATATATATATATATTGTATATTTATGTATATTTATTTTATGTATAGATACATAACAACTCTCCAGGACGTCGCGTAAATATGTGAGCATATTGTATAGTACTAGTATATGTAAATGTTTCCGATTCAATCTATTTTAGTAATAAATTGGAGAGAGTTGTACGAGAGAGTTGTAAGAGAACACCCATAATTTTCCATATTTTTTGAGATAGCCATCTAGGATTATTCATGTTCAAAATCAATGCATTGAAATAGGATTGTATGTAAGTCAATTTAATGTACCAGGGATGTTGCGAATGCAAAATTTTTGACGTAAAATATTTTTTGTAAACAAATTAAAAATTTGGTGCTTTATATTTAAAAAAAAGCAATGTCGCTGCTCTTTTAGGTTCCATCCTGTTTCACACAGGTTCATAGATTAACCCCGCACTAATCAGGCTAAACCACTCCGAATGCATCGATTTTAGATTATTCCTCAAAGAAATGGTTGCACTGCCATTGCGAGAATGTTACGAGACATAGATTTATCTCGTACATGCTCATCTATAGTTTAAAATAAGACTAAATCGAAAGACTATAGACTTTAGACTATAGACTATATCTAAACTGCAATGAAAAGTTTGATCGAAGTATGATTAGTAACCAAAAGTTTTAAAGCGGCCAATTTACTTAGGAATATGTTTCCTGATACTACAGAAAATAATTTTGAATTCACCCAATCACTTCATCAAGTTTTTTAAACTATAATTATCGATATGTAAAAAAGATATGTGAGAGGAATAGCATGAACTTTAGACAGACTTTGTGGTCTCTTAGTGGACTAATGACATCTAAAATATCATACTACCTGTTAAAGCTCAGAATATTGTTTTTCAGGTAATAAAAAAAATTAAATATACTCAATAAATTAAACTAAATTACAAACCAAAACTCACTCCCTCAATTTTATGTTAGCGAAAATACGTGACACCTTCTTTCACAATACAAGCAATTCACATGAGAGAAAATAATGTGTTTCTTCTATTAAAAAATTATTTTTAAAAAGAATGTCAGAAAATTTTGTACACTCCACAAGTATTACTTACTACTTATAATGGGAAATAAATGCCTCGAACACCTGTCACAATAAAGTATCGTAATGTTTTTATAAAGTTATTTTACAGGATGAAAAAAAATAGTTCATTCAACGTTTACATATCGGCTCATAAGTATGTAAAAAGTAATATAAAACATGTAAAAGTAGTAAAAAGTTCAACTTTGTAAAAAATAATATAACTATAACGAGAACATCAGATATCGTGATGTTCTCCTAATATCTAAACACTCACTCATTGGTCTGTGATCTGGGTGTACACATAGCCACAAAAATAGGGCATAATTTTCAAAATTTTATCATTGATTTGTGTCTTATTCATTTGGATTTCGAAAAAAAATGATTCGAATAAAAGTTGTTCATTGTTAGAAATAGAAGTATTAGATTATCAAATGATAATTAATGCGAACTCTAGGTTTTTGAAATAAAATTTCAAATTCGCCCCAATACCGAGATCATGTATTTTGACTACAAAGTATTCATCGTCAGTATAAATTAGCTAGTCGTAATTTACTCCATGGAAATTAGAAATAGGTAGAATATCGAAATGAGAGAATCTTTGAGAGTAATTTGAAAATCAGGAGTAAAGATAAAAAGGTATATCCGTATATATATATATATATATATATATATATATATATATATATATATATATATATATATGCACATTGGTATCTCTAATTGTCATATTTATTTCGACACTATAATAAGTGTCGAATCAGCGGCTTGTGCCTGTCTGACTTTTCGACATTTTTTCACTCAATTTGTATCAGACATTTGTGTCGCAACTAATGTCGTAGTCTAAACGAAGCATTATAGTTTTGGCTTAACAATCCGGATACATAGACACCGTTACAAATGCGCAAATAATCCTCTTTTAAGAGGGTCATTCTGTATTTTGAGAATAAGTATTAATTTTATCCACAGGCTGATTTATTTTTAGTGCACTCTGTGTTACTTATGAATGTAAATTTCTAAAATAAAGTATTAACAAGCTACATATATTTTTTTACGTTCAATTCAATTGGGAATATTATTTCATATTGTTCGTAATATATCTACATGTATCGATATTATATATTATGTAAAAAAAGGGTCTTGTGTTATCGTAAATAATATAATAATCAAATAAAATGTATGATATAATTTAATTTATATTGAAGTTATTTTTTTTTTTTATTCATTTACATTCTATACTATACTTATCGTACATTATTTACAGTTAAATCGCTACACTGCGTGTCATGTGAAAGAAACACACCCTGGAACACTTTGTTATTAATGTGATTTATCAATAACGTATAGAAAATCCTTTTATTTACCGACGAAAGAAGAAGGTACTCAATTCAACCTATATATATATATATATATATATGATCACGCATTAAATGTATGATCACGCATAACTTTTGACAAAGTAGTCCGGTTTTGATAATTCTTTTTTTGTTCGATGGGGTATGCTTCAAAGTTAGTCCCATATATTTTGAAAAAAACTTAAAATTTTAGCACAAAAAAAGAAAAAATAAGACTTCCCAGCGCTTCCACTAAAGAAAAATATCATAAATACCATAATATACGTTCTGTGTGTCAACACTACTTGAAAGCACTCAATATCTTTGGCAGATTGAATTTTAAAAAAAGGGAAGGCGGTTCTAAAGTCAACCCTTATATATTTTTTTATGTATGACCACGCATAACTTTTTACAGAGTAGTCCGTTTTCGATCATTCTTTTTTTTGTTGATTAAGGTACACTTCGAAATTGGTACCATATAAATTTTGAAAAAAACAATTTCGCCGCTAAGGATTGCAAAATACGGAATGGTTGATTGTTCACCACAGAGTTTTCAGCTGTGAACCGATTCTGTTGAAACTTGACACACATATGTAATTCTGACACTATGCACCACAAAAAAAAATTTTTTTTTAATAAAACTTTTTAACAAAAAATAGAACCGACGAAAGAAGAAAGTAACTGAAAAGCAAAAAATAATAAGTTTGTAAAAAAAAATGATACCTTCGAAAAAAGAAAGGAAAAAATAAAAAAGTAACTTTTTAGTCCTACACTAACGTAAATACCTAAAGTCAGCGCCAAACCAACAAAATGTAATATTTTGTAATATTTACTTTTAACCGAAAATCAGATTCACCCATCCCCCATTTCGATGGAGATTTGTTGGCGCCGACTCAAAATTATTTCGGTATTTACATTAGTGTAGGACTAAAAGTTGCTTCTTTATTTTTAAAAAAAATATTAATCTATAAACCTCGGGATTAATCTATAAACCTCTGCGAAACAGATGAAACTGAAAATGCAGCGACATTGCTCTTTATTAAATATAATGCACCAAATTTTAAACTTTCATACTAAAAATTTCATCATAATATAAGGATTATTTAAATTATTACCATATTTTTCCTTTACATATATATCTAAATTAAGGATCTCTTTAAAAAAAAAAAAAACTTTATATAATTCCGCATCCACGGATGTGAGCCTTAAAATATCCGCATCCTTCATCTCCCTGATACAGACAATAAATTAATGATTTGGAATATATTTATGAAACGTTATTGGCGATAGATTATTTAGACAATATATTTTGAAAAATTATCTTTTTCGTCTTAGATTTCGTATTATCATTCGAAAATTAAACATATTATGCTGCATTTTATATTCAAATTTTAAAATTTGTTAATTAATTTTATGGGTAAAGATAGGTAAAATTTGTGTCCATTTGTCTCTGAGATTCCTAATATATTCACTTTTTTTTAAACAAAAGTTGAATGAACTTGCAATGCGTAAGTCTAGTCCCATATTTCATAGGCCTTCCGCGCCAGATCATTCGATATCTCATTCCCCCCTATTCCCACATGGCTTGAAACTCAGTAGAGGGTAACTTTGTTATTCTTGCCCAGATTATTATATTTCAGTAGACACTCCCATACCATCTTTGATCTGAGAGAAAAAACAACTCAGGGCTTAAATGAACTTTATCAACGATATCCGATGAAAATTTGACACCGATTTTCGTGGTCGAACACAATATAATCTCTATATGCATAATACGTTTTCATCTGTTTGTAGAGTGAAATTTAACCAACTGTACTAGGTATTAAGTTATATGTGCTCATAGATGATAATCTACAGATGTATAAACAGACATGCTTATAATAAGGTTATAAGGGTTCATAAGACCTTTTATTGCAGCAACACATTCACTCACATATAAACAAAGAATATTACTCTCTATATAATATATTTCTATTTTATAGCCATGTTATAGTAAACTATTCATTAACATTTCTGTAACTATCCATTAATTATATTGCAATTACAAATGGCGCATTTTACTGTTTTCCTTCCTTTACTATAATATCGTTCGGATTTTATTAAACAATTATTCTATACATGTATACATCTATCTATATATACAGTATGCACTTTAAGTATTTTATTATATACGTAAACAAAGAAATAATCCTTCTTGTGGTTTATTAAATAATCTATTACGAAAACGAGATTTGCTATTGCTATGAGAAAACATAATTACGTAGCATATTATCTTTGTTAATTATGTAGAATATATCTATAAAATACAAACAATTGTTCTAGGAATTGTGGCAAAATTTGAAATTTCATTTCAAAAAATCTAGAGTACTCTTTGATTTGTTTAATAATCTTTATAATAATTAATTTGTGTTAAATGCACAACTTTGTGGTTGGTGAGTTCCTCCCTATCCATCCTGTAAATATCACGACCATTTGACTGAAACCTTGATATTTTATTCAACATATATTTTAAATTTTCGTGGCTATCCAGTTTCAATTTTTTGTTCATGTTCTACGACTCTACAACCCCTAATTTCATTGTTGCAGAGGCATAGAAACTCTTATTGGCATATTTAACTAATATTTACATTATATCACGAACCGAAGTATTGTGAGTTACTTGGAAGGTCATTAAATATTGACATACAAGGGATTCCCAACGATTTTATAAGGACTTATATAGCGATAAATTTTAAGGGATTTAAAAGAAGTATTGTTGTTCGATGTTTTGCGCTTTTTCAGGGTTTTAATGGTACACTTCTGTTCAGAAAAATTGAACCACTTGAAACATTTAAGTGTAATTGCACGTAATATATACATATATATATATATATATATATATATATATATATATATATATATATATATATATATATATATATATATATATATATATATATTTATATATATTAGAATACGATTAGAATGTGACTTATTGGTGTTTTAATTTTTATGAACGGGAGTGTTCGCCCCTTTACCAAATCCAAATCACAAAAAATTCTTAGTCTTCAATTTAAGTGAAAATTTGTTTTTAAGATGAATTGATCCAATGAAAACAAAAAAAAACAGTTAGTTTTCGAGTAATAGTTTCCGAGATAGGTTCTCTTTATATTCAGACTTAATAAAAGTGGAAAAATTTCTCTATTTGAGTATTCAAAACATCGAATTTCTTTGTTGTGTTAAACCGTGAAAAAATCACCCTATGTATGTATATGTATGATATTAAATCGTATTCTAAACTAAGCAAACTTCCTATTTATTATAAATGTGTACAAATTATCAGACATAACATTGCTTACATCCGCTATCCAATGTGGAGTATATACGTACACGTACTTACAAGTTGTTGTAATATGTAGAGGAATAAATTTCTTAATAATCACAATTCGTACTGAAAACTCGTGTAAATGTTATAGAGACGATAAATACATGAATTATGATGTATATATTTCGTATTTAAAATACATTTATAAATCCAAACTATGCCATAAATTTTATCCGACACAAAACATAAATGTGAAGGGGACAATGTTTTCGCATACAAAAGGTATTAATATCCTAGCAAAAACAAAAATGTTCAAGATTACTGAATTATATATATATATATATATATATATATATATATATATATATATATATATATATATATATATATATATATATATATATATATATATATATATATATATATATTGTCTAAGTTTCAAAGGTGCAGGGTTTTCATATTTTATTTAGCAAGTGGTCATGTTTCAAAACAGTTAATATACAAAGAAATAATTTGATCAATTGGCAAGTAAAATATGGAAACCCTGCACCTGAGAAACTTACACAATAAATATATACCAATCATTTTCTCATTTTTGTTAAAAACTTGGTCCTTACATATATATATATAATAGGTTAGGTAAATGGTATCAAGATAATTCACTAAAATTAAAAAAAAGATAAAACACAATGACTATGTATGAGAATCAATAGCGTGCATGTCGCAATAGGCAATACATTTCAAATAATCAGTGCAGATCATGCCAAATTTAGATAATTCTTGGTTTGTATTTTGATAAAAACTTAACTAACAAGCTCCATAAAGAGCATCTTGTAAAAAAAACATTCAAAACTAAGCTACTTACTCCTTAAGGGACAAAGTGCCACTGAAAATTGTACACATTGTAGGCGCCTATCCAATTCAATATTAGGTTTGAAAGTACTGAAAACGCAAAAGTATGTGCGAATACCGTAATTGACACCTACATTTTAGAAAATGCACTTTTTGTAATATATAATTTGAACTTATTTGAAAACCACTAGTTCAAACCACTATACATTGACAAAATATGGTTGTTATGCAAACCACAAAATTATTCGCATATATATATATATATATATATATATATATAACAAAATACCTCTGAGGCCACACCTTTTGGTTGATCGCAATGAAATTTAGTATCTGACGTGCTTTTTGTATTTGAAAGGCAAAGTTCGTTAACAAGCAAAATCAAACAAAGGGAAGGGGGGTTGAAAGGGAGAAGGCCAAATAAAAATTTTCTCTTTTAATATTAGTAAAATAAATAAATTTATGGTAACGATATGTTTAATGTATTTAAATGAATTTTTTTCGAATGTTAGGATATTCCGTATTTTGTGTTTTCTTCTTTCTCTAAACTTCCCTTACACATGATCGATTCAGTTTATTAACGAATATCAAATGCGAAACATATTTATTTATGCATGTGTTTCTTTAGCCACTCTATCGGTTACGGATCGCCATGAACATAAATAAGAAAGAAGTTAATTAAGAGTTGACGCAGATACTGCATAACGAATTTTTAAAATTTCTGTATGAGACAAGAAAGGTTTTTGCTAAAATAAAGCCAATACTTTAAAAGCTATTGATTATACTACAGTTTTTTCACTGCCTACAAAACTCAACGAAACCTCTTTCATACATAAATATTGAAGTGAATATGACGGTCTAAACAAATTTTTTTGACAGGACACTCATAAATCAAGAAAAACAATTATTAGGTATTATTATAAATAATGATAATATGTTGTTATCATTTTTCATATTGAATATATACCATTATTGTATATATACCTTTTCCACTCCCCCTTTTTATAAAAAGAAGAGAAAACGAATAAAAATACTTTATATAATGCATACCTACCCTTGATATATATAATATATAAATATACATATATTTATTGCATATAATAATAATATGAATTGGTTATAATCCTTTAATAATAATATAATACATTGTGTTTTAAATCACCTGTGCTATACATACAAATATATAAGTACCTACATTTATTTATAATAATGTACAATAATGTATGGAATATATTGTAACAGATATGTATGTACCCAGAAAATCAAATAAATTGAACATTTCTATTTTAAAAACGTGCAATTTCCACATATTGAGATCTTCGGCAATAGATGTGACTTACAATGTTGCATCTAGGGGTAAAAATGAAATAATAATACACTAAATGAAATAGGGTTGAACCTTCTGCGTTAACAAATATGTCAATCCACTCAAATTTATAAAAATTTTAATTTTCAATGCAAAAAATTTGTAAATTTGAACTTAACATATATTTTTTTGACTCTCGTACTAATCGTAATTTTTTCAGTACTCGGATCCAAGCTAGGCGTCTAACAATACTTTCCTTATCACCAAATTTATTGATTCCATTAACAATATTATATTTGGGATGTGCAAAATTGAAAAACTGGACTTTTTCATCACAAGCTTTGCTATGACAGCCAAACGCATAGCAACATAATTTAGTTTTACTTTTACCAGCAGGAAATTCTTAAAAGCAGGACTTTTAAATAAAAAATCACAATAATAATTAATTTTTTTAATACAGATTTATTTAGATAGAAAAAAAATTAACTTGGATCCACTTTTTATTTTAAAAATCACAATAGTAATTAAAATGTATTAATGTTCTTTCGATTGAAATATTTCAGCTGTCAGCGTTTAACCTATTTGGTAAATTGTTAAATTTCGCCGATAGGTGTCAAATCAGAGTGCAAGAGATCTCAATACACTCTTCAAAATCCAATACAACACGTACAAAATCTACTATCAATCAACTGTGTATTTTTTTAGCGAGAAGAAACTGTTTCAATTACGCTGATTAAAGTAATTGATAATTAATTAGAACATTCGATAATACTATTTCTTTAATTGAATTTAATAACCGTTGATAAGTTTTTGAAATGATCGATAAGAGGTTTTGAATTTTTGAGGAAACATAATTCCATGATTGAAGTTTAGTAAAAGAAGTTATCATATATGAACAGCGTTATCATATATGAACAGCGTTATCATATATGAATGTTCATGCAGCTTGATAAATGACCATTTTGTAATAGACCACCAGTTGTGTCCTTAATGTTGAGTTGCTACCGGATCTTAAGGTTTTGTTGTACCTTGATGCTAAAAAGTTTGTAGCTTGGAAGATTTTTTTAGAGATAGGCTCCCCTCAACCCTACTGAAATTTGTCTTTAATGAAGGACATTTGCTTTCTTTCTGACCTCTTTCGAAAATAATTTCTTTTTATAAACAGATTTTTTGGAAGATTATCCGGATATTTTTTGAAATTTTGCTGAGTTTTGTAGATAGGGCCGTAAATGTGTAAATCTTTAGGAGTAAAAGTGTAAAGAAATTTCACGAATAGATAAATCAATCTCTAGTGGTCACAATTTTAGTCTGATCAAAATAAAATGTACCTTATATGATTTAGGTATTTGCAAGGGGAAAGGGGAAAGAGGTGCATAGAGAAAGAAGAAAACATAAAATATCTCTCTAAATATTAGATTAATCGAAAAATGTATGAGATATAAAGTTATAGAAAATCATGTTTGCTACAATTGAGATATTTAGGATTTTAAGTTTCAATCTTAAATTGTAAATATTTCTGTAAACATTAGTGGTTCAGAAAAAATGATAAAAGACAAAATTATATTAAAATAAATTATAAATTTTTCGATTTTTCTAATATTAAGGAAGATATACCAAATTTTGTTTTTCCCTCTGGCTCTAAACCACCTGTTTGTTTTTTCCCTTGTCCAATTTTACCCATTAACGAACTTGACCTTTCAAATACCAAAAGCACCTCAAATACCAAATTGCATTCCAATCGGATCAAAACTATGACCGCTTAAGAGTCCACAGATACATAAATGTACATATAAATATACAATACATATATAAAAATTTTAACGATGATCATTTTTAATAGGCAGGATCGATGAACGTTTGAAGAAACTTTTACGAAATTCTATCATTGGGACAACAGCAATAGCTGCATTTCCGTCGGAGTAATTCGCTTACATGATCTTAGCTGCAGTATATAGTCAAATATAGTGGTTATGTTTCATTCACACTATATGTTTGGTCTTTTGGAACAATAGGGAATATGCATGAAAATTTTTTTTCACATTTATTTTCAGAATATGAAAATACTGTAATAATATTTTCAAACGAAATTAAAATTCAACAAATATCAAGGAATTTCAAGATTATTATCTGTCTCTTTCTTGCAAAAATACAAAAAACGGAGTTTTATGTGTATTTTAAATGGTGAAAATGTAATATGACGACACATAACATATCAAGAGGGCTATCACCCTCTTTGTCTAATCCGGAATTTCAATCATTCATATCCCGCTTATTTTTAAAGTTATTTAAAAAGTAATTTTACCTTGATATTTGTCAAGTAAACATGCTTCAATTCAAGTGAAAAAAAATTTTCATGCATATTCCCTATTTTTGTATCATAAAAAGTAGTTTGTTCTTTCTGATCACAAATCAATTCAGATTGGTTCAACTTTATATAAATTTTGCGTAAACAACAAATATATTTTAACATCTAGAATACGAGATCAGTTTTGTTGTATCTTTGTGTGATTTGAAACAGGATGATTTAAGTATTACATTTGTTTGTGCCTTTATAATAATTTTTCCCATCATTCGTGTAATAATATATTTTAATATCTATAATAAAAATATATTTCTATAAATGTCTATGAAATGAATCATAAAGAAGAATCATATACTTTTATTATGTGAAAATCTGTTGAAAATTATCGTGAATGAGAGTGGATAATGAAAATTTTCTGCATGAAAAAAATACACATTAAGTTTTTCTTTCTTTATACAATCACATAAATATGTGAAAAATTCGTACACAATACAAAATTTTTATTCTATTAATTTATATAAAATGGTATTCATGAATAATATTCCTAAATTTTATTATTTTAAAAGTAAGATATCTGATTTTTATATCCTGTATATGTAAATATACAAGGTATATTAAGTTTAGTCCCGAGTTTGTAATGTTTGAAAATAATAATCCTTGACAAAAATGCTTCAAAAAGGTATTCATAAAATGGTCTAATTCGGCCATTTCCGCATGCCCGTGAAGCCGATAAGTCAACAACGAAAAGAGATGAAAATTTTTTGTGTGTTTTTGAGCAAAAGAGTAAGGTTAAGTTCATTAATGGGCATAATCGAAACGTGATTCCTCCCGCTAGGGGGGGGGGGATATACGTCTTTGAAACCGTAAGAGATAGAAAAAAAATTTGTGAACAAAACATCTTCTTCTTTTTAAAATAATCAACTTTTGTTTGAAAATTTTTTTCATAAACTCAATAGTTTTTCATAATTTATGGATTAAATGTTCCTCGGAAAGCGAATTGTTAACAATTTGAATACGCAAAATTGTTAACAATTCAATCATTGATATAAAACTCAGTATATACTGGGTATTCAAACAATTAACTCAGTTTGTGGTTTCATTACTTGTTCAAAGTTATTTCGACTTTACTTTCCTTTCATTTATTAAATTTGACTTAAGTGGAAGTAAAAAGTATTTTAAAAATCCCTTGTCCGACAATATCTGCATGGAAGTTTACCCTGTGCGTTTAACAACTGACTCGATGGTCATGAAACTTACAGATGTAAAGACATCAGGAGACATTATGAGACAATAATAATTGGGGATTTACAGCATTGGAGTAGATCATAATACTTTACGGGTATAATAATCCCTACACTCTACCAATATCATTTATCAACTTTACTGATCAATAATATTGATCATATTGATCATAACAAGTGGAAATAATAACTGAGTTAATTGCTTAAATACCCGGTTTATACTCTAATAGAGTTTATTATTAATGTATGAACTGTTTATTTTAGTTTAGAGCTGAAACTTTGGCAAAACATTTCGGTTTATGAAAAAGTTTCTGTATTTAAACATTCCGTCTTTCTCTCTCGGTTTCAAATATGGATAATTGTTCCGCTGGCGGAAGGATGCACAGTCCGATTTGCCCATCCACAGACTTGAACTCACATTTTTGCTCTAGAACACACACACACAAAATTTCAGTTTGTTATCCCTTTCGCTTATGAATTGTCGTGTCTTCGGACGGACAGAAGGCTGGTGGATCGGCATGCGGAAATGGATTGATTTGGTCATTTTATGAAAAATTATTTTCAACCTTTACAAAATCTGCAGGAAACATAATATATCATTGTGGTGGGTTGACATGGGGAAATGGACTAATTTGGTCATTTTATGAAAAATTAAGTGAAAAATTTCTTTCTGCGAGCAAATATTTTCAACCTTTACAAAATCTTCAAGAAACATAATATATCATTATATACATTACATATACACAGGGTATAAAGAGAGATCACTGTAGTCTCTCTTGAACGTTTCCATCAGTAGTTAATAATTAATGTAAAACTGAGCAAGAAAATAAAATATTGACGCCGAGTGTATTGGCCAAGAAGATGTGTAAATAATATTAATCAATAATATTTGTACACGGCCCGGCCCTTACGAGTACCAAGAATGCATACACTTGTTTCTGAAACGCAGTGTACTCATTTATAAATGATACAGTATTTTATTATTTATAGACTTGTAATCCAATTAGGTACTACAGACAAGTCCACCAGGTTATAATAATTCATAATTATTACATATTTATTATTATTTCGTGGAACCATTTGTGTATTGAAAGTAATTATAAAATAGAGAAATATTATCAACATGTATGTACCTTTAATCTACTGTCGATCCATTATACCTATAATAAAACCTGTAAAACATATATACATATATATATATATATATATATATATATATATATATATATATATAATATACATTTTTACAATTCTACATTCTTAAAATTATTTTTATTAATCCCTTTAGTTCAAATAAAATTCACCTTCATTTCGCAATTCAGATGGTTATGTAATTTTAATTAAATTTTCTTTCATCTCATTTATATACTTCTAATACACCTGGCCACATAAATAGCATTCATTTTTAGCGAAATTCCTGAAAGAAAATAGCTATTGGTTTCATATCAAAATCAAATTTCGAATCAGGAAAATTTATCACAATTTTAATCCGATTGAAATCAAATTGAGTATATGACGTATTTTTGGTATTTGAACGGATGAGTTCGTTAATAGTCAAAATCGAACGAGGAAAACGTTTTGCCGACAATTAATAATTGACACAAAGAGATTCAATAAGGGGGTGTTTGGATTATATATTTTGGATGGCTATATGCCTAATATGCCTAAAGATTCCATTTTAAAATGTTATCTATTTAGAATATGGCTGCATAAATAATTTTTGCATAGTACTTTTTCAAAGTCTAAAAGTTTCAGAAAGATAATATTAAAAAAGTTTTTTTTTAACCTTGGTGGAAGTGGTGAAAAACATAAGTAAATCACAGACACATATTAATGAATTGAAATGCCAAAATTATATATTTTATAGAACCGTTCTATTAAGAATTTTTTTACGATCAGTCACCTTTTCAATCTAACACCAAAATGTAACTTGGAAAATGAACTGATTATTAAAAAAATCTAGACATTATCTTGTTTAATTTACTGAAAGAGAAATCCATTTGTTTACTACATTCAGTTAATCATAGATAGATTGACAGATTTTAGAGGCTGTCCTGAACGGGCTACATATCGACCATAAGGTCCATCGTCATGCCTAGGGATGTGAGGATGTGACTGGAGTGAAGGAAGATTTGTGTATAGACTAGGAATTGGTAGGATATGTGGCTGTAACCGACTATGAACGGAGTTATGCTGATATTCATTTGGAGTTCGTGAAGGAAACTTTATTGAATTAATCGCCCCCCCCCCTTTTTTTCTTAATAATTGACAAACTGCCGATGTCGGAATTCAAACCCATAACCCCCCAGTTTCCAAGTAGGCATACTGCGCAGACATGACTCCTTAGACCGCTCGCCCATTTGTACTGATGCTTAAATGGGCAAAACTGTCTATCTTTGAAACCGTCAGAGACAGAACAAAAATTAAAGGACAAAAAATCCTTCCTTTTTTTAAGTAAGCAAGTTTTGTTTGAATCTTTTTTTTTCATAAATTCAGTATATATCGGGTAGTTAAGCAATTACCTTAACTAAGTTAGTTGTTATATTCACTGTTTTAAGTTCGTTTTCTGTTTTGTTCTAAATAGTTTAATTGATAAAGAACTTTACTTACACTGATTGACTGATAAATAACTCATTAAATTAAACATATGAAATTATAGTTTTTTTTCTACCTACTACAGAAATTTGTTGATAAAAATTAGCATACGTGTTGAAAATTACTTTTCAACGCGCAACAACTGTCGAATATAAAACATATACGAGTACTCATAAAGTGTACAATTTTATATTGTCAAACATATAATTTTATTTAATTTATACTCAAAATGAAATTATTTTGCAATTTAGAAAATACTTATCTAAAACTAAACGATTTAAAGTACTTACATTACTTTTAGTGGTTTGTATGTTGTTTAGTAAAGTGCTATTACAAATGGTACACAAATATGTGTATGTGTGTGTGTGTTTAACCACACCAATATGTGTGGTGCCCAATGCTGTGCACATATTGTGTGTTCACAGACTGTGCTTTATGGAGTTTCTATTTTAAGTACTGTATAGTTTAATACACACTTTAAGACAGTACACCGATAACACTTAGTAGACAAAAGAAGTTTGACAACGTTATCTTTACACGCTCAATGTATATCCTATTCTAGATACTGTTGAGATGATTAGTAAATATAATAAATAATTATTATTTAAATAAATAATAAATAAGTGTTAAAGATATAATTGATCTTTATTAGATTGAATTATGACATATTATATATTTATATGTAAATTATCAAAGTTGTTAACATTCAAAGCAACCGTGATAAAAAAGGAAAGTTATAGTTGTTAAGCAACAGATAAAAATGATAAATAAAATTATAATAATAATTTAATGAAAATGCGATACCGCTACATACTTCCCCCCATCAACTAATAAAGAAAAACGACTAGAAAAAGGTTGTAACATAAAACAACCTTGTTCACTCGGAAAAAACTTTAATAGTTGATGTACATCTTAAAATTAAATACAAAGTAAATTAAAAAAAGATTAACATTGAAAAAAGTATGCAGGTTTTAGCCTGTCAATCGAAATAGAGGTAGGTTTGTTATTGATATCAATAACAAAAAATTTAGGAAATCTCTTGATAACAGAGAAAGGACCTCTATAATTACAAGATAGTGGAGGTTTGACATGATCCTCGCGTATAAAAACTTTTTTTGATGAATCTAAATCTTTAGGTAAAAATACATTTTTGTTGGTGAACTGTCTGGTAAAGAAAAATTTTGCGTTTATCATTCTATTCTTCAACTCTCGAGTAGATTGTTGAACAGAATGATATGTATCAACGTTTTCTGAAAAGAAATCATATGGTAATCGTAGAGGAATCCCATATAAAATTTCTGCAGAAGAAAGGTTAATATCCTCCTTGACTGAGGAACGCAAATTTAGAAGAACCCAAGGTAAAATTTTGTACCAGTTATTATTTTTTTGACAGCAATTTAAAGAAATTTTGAGAGACCGGTTAAACCGTTCAATAATACCGTTGCTGTTAGGGTGATAAGCAGTAGTGGAAATATGCTTAATCCCTAGAGAAGACAAAAAATCTTTCCAAATATGTGATTGAAATTGTTTACCTTGATCAGTAGTGATCCTCGTAGGTAAACCAAAACGCGAGAACCAAGAAGCAATCAAATTGTTAATAATTTCTTCTGACGTGATAGTTTTGATTGGAATAGCCTCGACCCATCGCGAAAAACGATCAATGATAGTGAAGATATACCGATATCCTTCACTAGGAGGAAGAGGTCCAACAATATCTAAATGTAAGAAAGAAAATTTGATACTTGGTTCTTCAATTGGCATAAAATCACTTTTAGTGTGACGAGTGATTTTATTTAATTGGCAGATCGGACATGATCGAGTCAAATTTTTGATTCGCGAAATAAGATTAGGGTTAAAAAAGAATGTTATTAGTTATCTCATATCGTGTTGCGCCCTTGTTACTAAACTGATATACAATTCTACCATTCGAAATTTTGAATTTAAATTTTCAACATCGAATTTATATTGATTGATGTAATAATTACATATATAAAATTATTTTTTGAACGACTGATAATTGTAAAATGATGCCCCCAATTTCTAATTATATGAAAAAAGAATGTGCGTACTTTTTTCAAGGTTTGTCTAATTGATGGATGACCAAGATTGTGGACAGCTTTCCATACATCTTCTATATCAATGTCAGATACGAAGATTCTGGGAATTTTCAAAGAAGTCTCCACATAAACCTTAAAAAGAGAATTCGGAGGAGTACGAATTTCTAAAGAATATTTTGGATTTTTTAACAAATTAATAAGAAGAGGATCACATTTCTGGTGATCAGAAATCTTCTTAATATCAATCAAATCAATACCTGAAGGTAGTGAAATTGTATTAATTCGAGATAAACAATCAGCCGGAATGTTTTCACTACCTTTAATGTATCTAAGATCAGTTGTATATTGACTGACAAAGTTTAAATGACGTATATCACGATTTAATAAATTTTCATTACGAGAATTAATAGCATTTATTAAAGGTTTGTGGTCGGTCTGAATGAAAAAATTTCGATTTGAAATGAAATGACGAAACTTTTTTATGCCAAAAACAATAGCTAATAATTCTCTTGAAAATGTACTATATCGTCTTTCAGTGTCTGTCAGTTTTCTTGATGTGAAAGCGAGTGGCTTCCAGACGTTATGAATTTTTTGTTGCAAAACTGCACCAATGCCAGTACCGGAGGAATCAGTGAGAATGCAAGTTTCAGCGTTCGAAACAGGATGTGCTAATTTAACAACATCAATTAATTTTTGTTTAGCTAAATTAAAAGCTGAAATTGCACGTTCATCAAGAATAACTGACTTCGTTGAAGTTTTACCGTGTTCAACAAGTTTATTCAATGGAGCTAAAATGTCACCACAATTCCGAATAAAGCGATTATAAAAATTAATCATCCCAAGAAAATTTCGGAGTGATTTTTGATCGTTCGGAATAGGAAAATTTGAAATAGATTCAACTTTGGAAGGAATAGGGGTGATTCCTTCAGAATCTACGTGATGTCCTAAAAAATCTAATTTTGTTACACCAAAAATAGATTTCGAAGAATTTATTAAAATTCCAGCTTCATTGAGAATGTTGAAAACAGTTTTGAGATCTTGAGTGTGTTTTTCTTCGTTTTCACTCGCGATTAAAAGATCATCAAGATAAGTGAAAACAAAATCTACATTTCTGAATAAATCTGCCATAAATCTAGAAAAGGTTTGAGCTGCATTGCGTAAACCAAAAGGCATTCTCAAAAATTCAAATAGACCAAAAGGAGTGATAATGGCAGTTTTCGCGACATCATAATCGTGTACGGGAATTTGATAATAAGCTCTTTTTAAATCAACTTTAGAAAAGATCTTTTTATCATTTAATTTTACATTGAAATCATATAAATGAGGAATTGGATATCTGTCAGGTACCGTGATCGAATTCAGTCGACGATAATCACCACATGCACGAAAAGAACCGTCCGATTTCTTTTTCATGAGAAGAGGTGATGACCATTCAGAATCCGAAGGTCTACAAATACCCAAATCTACAAGTTCCTGAAAATGTTTTTTAGCAGCTGACAACTCTTCAGGACATAGCCTGCGATATTTAGAAAATATCGGATAAGAGTTTGTCACAATGCGATGTCGAGTATTATGTTTAGCATTAAGATTGAATTTTTCTGATTTGGTTAAATTTGGAAAAGAATTTAAGATTTCCGTAAATTGATTTTGAAGTGAGATCACTTCAACGCATGAATTAATAGGTTTTAATAATGTTTGATTTTTAAAATCGATATTCAAATTGAATTTCTTTAGAAAATCTAAACCTAGAATGCCATGAATTACATCGCCAACAATGAATTCATGACGAAAAACCAAATCATTTCCAAAATTGAGAAAAATTTCAGAAGTACCAAAAGTATTAATTTTAGTATTGTTTGCTGCAATAATTGAAAAAGGTAAATTTGTAAATTTACATGATTTACAATACGACTTTGGAATCACAGATAGTGAACTTCCAGTGTCAACTAAATATCGAGTACCTTCATGTAAGAGATCGTACATGAAGATTAAGTTGTACGATGATGATGTTGTGTTATTGAATTGGGTTTTTTTATTGACAGAGCTACTGACCAACTCAACAGGAGCTCTTAGAATTTTTTTGAAGTTTTATTTGAATTTATATATCGAGTATTTAATTTACAAAAAGAACAAGGAAAAACACACTTACGTGCTTTAGTACCATATTTATTATGATACCAACACACAGACTTCACCTGAACTTTGTGTATATTTGTTTTTGGAGTATATTGGATCTTTAAAGGTGACTTTTTTGAATTTTCCAGTTCAATGACTTTATTTTTAAGAATATTTAATTCTTTATTTAAGATAAAATTATCTGTTTTATGAATTTCTGAAATAGGAAAAGAACTGATATTAGATACAGAATTCAATTTATAAATATCATTAGCGAAATTAACAATAGTTTTCAGATCAACATTATTATCAACGGTGACAAGTTGAATTTGAATTTGTGTGTCTAATTTACCAATGAATAATTCACGAATGAAATGTGAATCAAGATTTAGACCACTTGATAGGGATATCATTGTATTATATAATAATTGAGGAGTATCGAAATCTTTTTGAGATAAATTTAATAATTTATTTAGACGATCTTTACGAGAAAGTCCAAAAGTTTCCTTTAGAATATTTTTGAGTGCATCAAACTTATTTTCTTGTGGTGGATTTACAATAATATCTCTAACATGAGAAGTGTAATCCTCAGGTATAGCTAAAGAAGCTAGCGTGAACTTAGTTTCATCATCAATAATATTTTGAATAATGAAGAAACGAGAAACTTGAATTATCTATAATTCAATGTCTGTTACATTAAATTGTGGAAGTTTTTGTAAATTTGGAAGATGTATTGTAGGTGCATCTAAATTCGGTAACTCATTTCGATTTCTAGGCATATTAAAAATGAAATGTCAAAAAAAATAATAAAAATATTTTTTTAGAAATCGAAATAGTTATAAGCGTAAAGCAAAAATAAGTATTATAACAGAAATAAAAGACTTATCTGTTAAATTTGGTGGGTGGTATGCTATATTTTGTAAGAATTACAATATTAAATTCGTCCAATCCAATTATCCAATAGTCATGTGTTGGAAGATTTTGGAAATTTTTTTCTTTAATAATATGTTAATTTACCACCCTCTTCGTTTATTTGAGCTCGGGGCGCCAAAATGTTGAGATGATTAGTAAATATAATAAATAATTATTATTTAAATAAATAATAAATAAGTGTTAAAGATATAATTGATCTTTATTAGATTGAATTATGACATATTATATATTTATATGTAAATTATCAAAGTTGTTAACATTCAAAGCAACCGTGATAAAAAAGGAAAGTTATAGTTGTTAAGCAACAGATAAAAATGATAAATAAAATTATAATAATAATTTAATGAAAATGCGATACCGCTACAATACTATTTACTGAATTTACTGAACGCTCTTTTAAGAATATCCTGAAGAAAATTTTAAAATAATGGTTGGCATAGCAAAAAACCGTGTTTTATTTAAAACGGATCTAACATACAATAATGTAATGGTGTAATTTCATAACACAAAGCGACCCAAATGCTTATAGAACAATGCTTTGGTGTTTTTTTTTTTAAATAAGCTTGGCGCGGTATCTTGGCTCTCTATATACCTCAAAGGAGCGCTGTCCGAACCTGCAAATGATTCCGATACTCGACAAAAAAAAAAATATTAGTAAAAGATTTTACAAAATATTTTCTAGTTGAAACAACACGCACAAAAATTTTTTTGAGAAAAGAAAAAAAAACAAAAAACCTTATGGTCCGTTGTGCTCACCCTCCTTCTTATCAGCTTTTCCTAAAGGTTCATATATTCGGTATGAGATGCACCGAATATTTGGTATTTGTCGTAACCGAGAGATTCGCAGTTAGAGATAATGTGGCTGGAGGTTTCTTTCTCCTCGCCACAAAGTCTGCACAAATTGGATCCATTGTGGAGTCATATTGTGGAGTAAATGCTTTCCAAGATGATAATGTTTGGTGATGACTCCCTGTATACATATTAGTAGTTTAGATTTTGTACAGGCTTTGTAACGGTTGAATAAACAGATAGGAAAACAAAAGTTTGGTAAAGACGTACGTAAAGTTTCCAAATTACTCTATTTCCACAGCTCCACGTCTTTTTCTGTCAAAACAATAACTAGCAAAACGAAAATAGATGAAGAGCTGAAATTGTATGTACTCTTAAAACTAAAGAAATAAAAATGACTTCAGAATCGGTATAGAGAAAAGAAAAAAGAAGAATCGGCATGCTAGTAGAAAAAATCTGTACCCTCAAAAGCAAAATAAAATTTTAGATACAGCAAAAAATAGTTTGGTTTTAAAAATTTACAAATTTTGCATCACCAGTTATATTTTTATGCATATGTGGATGATTAGGACTAAAATAAACAGTACACACACTGATTATGAAGTGTATGATTTAAGTGTCCCACCTAGTATCTAGAGCACGGTAGTGCGACAGACCGAGTTTAAAAAAATATCGACATATTTACAGAATATTTCACACTTGAAATAATATTTTTTATTTATATCTAGGGTTATTCTTCATGATTTGTGATTTAAACAGTTATACTTTCTGGAGGTACTGATTAGTTTTTTTCATTTAACCCAGCTATTTGATATACAATTTTATAAATAAAGTATGACACAAAAGCTTTTCAAAATATTAATTCACACTATATTATTTACTAAACATATTATCACAAGATCATCGTGCTCCGTACCTAGAGCTATTAAAATGTAAATTAATGATTAGAGTAAACAGAAACAGGATATCATATATGCTTTCTGTTTCTTCATATTTGTAGAAAATTTATTTTTTTAATGGAAGACTTTTAATGATAATGATAATGTTTTACGAAAATATCATTATTATATTTCATAATTTTTAGTATACACTTTCGTCTGTTGATGCTATTTTATGATAAATATATAGGTATGACTGGAGCTTTAATAACATCATCGTCATCATCACATGTTCGTATAACATCAGCCATCACCAACACATACATAGTCATGCTAAAAACTAAAGTGGAATAATTAGTATTTATATTAATGTACATACGTTTTTAATATTTTGTTGGAGAATATTTTCAACTAAAACATCATTAAAAGTTATCTAGACGCGAATTATCATATGATTATGAGAATTTTAATGAATTCCCAATGGTCTATCATTGGATTACTCATGGAAAAAAATTTAACTATACAAATTCAAGGACGATACACAAACTGATCTACAGAATGCTATAAAATTATATTACAATACTTTAGAAATTTATATAGTCCGTCAATACGAAAAACAGTTCAGAGGAAAACAGGCCTGGAAATATTACACTCTACATACGCATGATCATATACTTTCCTTGTTTGTTACGTGGAATAATGCAATAGTCTTTCTCTCTCTACAAGGTATTTTTTTTAAATTAATTAATTAATGTTAATTGCAACAGAACTACCCTGGCAGACATAACATTGCCAAATGGTTTATATTGCAATAAGCGTTTTCAATAATATTTCAATCAATTAACAGATGAGGGAAGGTTCTTCTAATGCCTGATGTTAGACCAATAGTTCTATTTCTTTGGGATGATTTAGTATTTGAAACAAAATTTACAGAATTAACGAAACTACGATTTTCCGATTATATGTTTATAATGTACTCGATTATAAATCCCAATTTAATTTCATATTTAGATACCTTTGCGTACACACTACATGCTCCCTGAGTTGTCACGGGAACTACTAACCAAATGATATTCATTATTAATTAGGCAAAATAAATGTGCGACTTAAATTGTAATATACTGTCTGCACTTAATTATTTGAAGAGTTGGTTTTAGGATTTCTTAGAACCTTCACTCTTGATATATTCTTCGAAAAATTGATATGATAACGAAAATTCAAATAAAATCGCTTTTTCTTTTCATGATTTTATATTGAAAAATTCTCTCCATCTTGCAAAGTATTGAAGATAGATTTTGCGCACAGCATCCATGGAACACCAAATTTTCAACATCAATATACCAAACTAAATTATCTACCATTCTTCAAGAACCGTTTCAAAATTAGCTAGAGCAAAAAAATTTTTGGTAACTATTATTATTTTATTTAACAAGTATAATATTAGGTATATTAAAAATATTTTCGATGTACGGAATTGACCCTGTTACAATTTTATTATAAGCACAGATAACAAAAAATCGATACACATTTCGATAATTTTATCGATTACACATAGAATAAGAATTTTTATTGTTATACCCAGTATATGTAAATATACAAAGTATATAAAGTTTTATCCCGACTTTGTCACGCTTGAAAATATTAATCCTTGCCATAAATGCCTGGCATTGGTGGTCATCAAATGGCCTAATTCGGCCATTCCCGCATGTCCGTCCGTCTATCTGTTTGTCTGCCTGTTGACGAGAAAAGAGATAAGGAGCTGAAATTTTTATGTGTGTTCTAGAGCATAAAAATTAAGGTCAAGTGCGTTAATGGGCAAAATCGGACCATGTTTGGGCAAAATGGGTAAAACTGCCTATCTTTGAAACCGTACGAGATAGAAAAAAAAATTGTTGACATAAACTCTTTTTCTTTTTAAAATAAACAACTTTTGTTTGCGAAACTTTTTTCGTAAACTCAATAGCTTTCTTATAATTTGTGATTTAAGGTTCCACGGAAAGCGAATTGTTAACAATTCGAACACGCAGAATTGTGATTGATATACAACTCAGTATATACTAGATATTCAAACAATTAACTCAGTTAGTTGTTACATTACTTGTTTTATTTGTTTTAGTTTTTACAAAATAACTCAAACACATCCCCAAAATAGGAGATATTTACAGGAGTAGGTTACAAATATTTTCTTATCTGTTATTGGTAACAGACATATGTTATTTTACATAAGTATCGAAAACTACTATAAAACAAATAACGATGTTTTTAAGTTTTCACTTAAACACTTTTGAGAAGCAATCTAGGTCAAGTAAAGTACTTAAAAAAACGAAAAAAATCATTCTTTTTCCATTTCTGTATGACCTTAGACGGTTGAGATAACGCCATTCAAAGGCCAATTCAAAATTTTTTCCATATTTGTTCTCATATTTTCCTTATTTTGATTTTTCCGAGTCATTTTTTTCGAGTCAATCTCAAAAACACACCCAGAAATTTAGTATCACTTTGTGATAGTGTCATTATTAGGTGCCAAACTAACATATTATACAATAAAAACCCTTTAACGCAACCCTGTTCCTTATTGAAAGTTGTATTCACTAGCCTCCATGAACAATTGACTTTGGTCAATTGGTTTTCTCACATGTTATTCAGTTAAATTAAAACAAATATTGACTCAAGAATGTTCAGATTAAATAAAACCACATTTATACTGCAGTCTTTACCTTTATTGTGTGTTTGTGTACCAATTTTTACGCAATAGATGGATTTGTACTCACTTACAAATTCATTATAAACGTGACCCATCGTCAACTATAGAGAGAGAGAGAGAGTGAGTGAGAAATTGTTGTTTATTTGATACACATCAAAACCACTTTTAAATGAAACATCCTATACAAATATATATATTTGGTATCATACTGTTGTGCTATGCTGGGATGTTTAGATATTATTAATCCACTTTCGTCATAGTATAAACTTATATACACATACCCGCTGTTATATATAACTAAGAGCCGACAACAAGAATTGAACTTGATTCTATTATCTTTTGCTAAAGCACATATTATATACAAAACTTTATTTTATAAAGCTATTATTTAATGTGGGCATGTTTGAGAAGGCTTAAGTTGATATTTTGTAGAAGAAATAAGTGTGTAAAATGTACAACAAACAATGTAATAAAAAACGATTTAGTGTGAAAGGAAACCTTACAACTAAGGGTATTGATCGTAAAGAGAGAATTTAGTAAGATAAGTAGATTATCAAATCATTTAAGCCATTTCTTTTATCTAAATCTATAATAAATATATTTATCTAAGTCTACAATTAAATTCCTTGTCCTCTAGAGGTCGGTAAAAAAGCCCTAGATAAACTTACTTGTAAGGCTTCAACCTACCCTCCGCTACTGCCACGACTACTACGGTCGATGATATATCCTTACTAAAGACCTACCAAAGTTTCCCTTTTATTAGTTATCAGCGATAATCTAACGCTGGAAATTTCTGCGCCAAGTTTCAACCGGGATTCTAAATAATATGAAGTACTGTCATTATTTACCAATGAGTAAGATTTTTGACTTAGCCCGGGTATCAAGAATTTGAGATGTGTTTTGTGATTATTTTTGGATATTATCTTCGTTTTGTCATGGATGCTAAACTTGATAGAAAATAGATAGACAATAGAGGCTGCCTTGGACGGGCTACATTTCGACCATAAGGCCTAAGGATGTGAGGATGTGAGTGGAATGGAAGGAATTTTTGTTTATAGGCTAGAAATTGGTAGAACTTGCTAGAAAGGTAGAATTCCGATTCCAGAAACAGAGTAGGGGAGGAACTAATAGAAACAAGTGACAGCCTCGATTTCCATCTCTGTCGCGTGTTTTTTTGTCTTCTATATTGGTCGCGCTCTTACAAACTTTCAAAACCATTTCAAATATAACCTTTTTTATAAGATTCAAATTTATATCAACCAAAAATATTTACGAGGTGAACCGTATTTAGAAAAACTACCTATATTTTTTTCAAATCAACTATGTGATGGATACGGAATGCTCTAAAAAGGTTCAATGTGTATATATTTAATCGATTTAATAAAATAAGATCAAGAAAGTTCGATCCAATTTTAAATATATTATATGTTTACTTATTTTATCTTTATATTATGCGAAAGATAAATAAAACCTTTTCTGCAAAATATTATTAACAATTTTTTCCCTTAAATTTGATTCGACTACATTTGGTTTACAGATTTTATACACTTAAGTCTTAAGTTTGTTTACTAATTTATGTCGAATAAGAAAAAAATATTTGTTTTTATTGAGACCTTTAAACTGTTTTCATCGTTTTGATTTTATTTTTATTATAAAGGATAACTAATATGAATATCATTAAATCTACAGGAAAATTTTTAACATGTGATAGTTTTCACAAATGTAAATGTTTTTTATTTAGAGTGATGGGGGTAGACGATGTTTGAGTTGGGTTGTTACCTGTACATATATAATTACATGTCCTGTCTGTCTGACTGATTCATCATCTAAGAATGGATTTTTAGATAATCTTTAGGGGGAAATAGGTGAATTATTTTTTTCTAAATTTTGACAGTTTGAAACGTTAATTTATTTTATTTTAAATTTATTGACAAATAATTTATTTCCAAAATTTTGTTAATGCAGGCATTTCTGTAGGAACTATAAATTATATTATACAATAAATCGTTGCATTACATGAAATCTATACATATATTGGCACTAAACTTTATCTAAATTTAATTTAGAAACACGAAAATTGACAGTTTGGCTATTAATAATAAACAAAGAGCTACGTGTTTCAGTATTTTTCAAAAACCAACCATTAAATAGATTAAATTTACGTTGATAGATTGTATAAAGGTCCCGTAAAATCAATCCTTCAAGGGGAGACATATTGTGTTACTCATGTTATAAGTTCTTTACACAATTTTCGACCGCGAATCCGTAACGGAAAATACTAGGTGAAAAAATTAATAACCATTCTCATCATTCAAACAGGATCATATAATATTCTAAATAGGCATTTTCTATGTTCAGTGAATCATTGTCACAGACAGATGAAACATACAAATAAAATCCGAAGTAAACACGGTTCTTTATTTAAAACAAAAGTTGTATACATATATTCTCATTGATTGCATTGACACATTTATAATGTATGACGATATTATACATTTCAATGATATTTTCTAGTTCTAGTTTGACCTCCATAATACCATCCATACATTATTGTAATAGAAACAAATGTTTGTATAACTACAAAGAGTTTTATAATCTTTGAAAGTGCAATTATCAAAATTCATTTCAAATTAAAACAAGTAAGATAACAACTAACTAAGTTAATTGCTCAAATACCCTATATATACTGAATGTATGAAAAAAAAGTATCTTACAAAAGTTGTTTATTTTTAAAAAAGAACATTTCTCGTCATTAATATTTTATTCTATCTCTTACGAGTTCAAATATAGTCAATGTTGCCCAAACATGGTCTGATTTTTCCCATTCACAAACTTGATCTTACATTTTCGTTCTAGAACGGAAAATTTCAACATGCTATCTTTTCAATATCAAACAATTACAGCAATATATCTAGGTCATTAATTAATGACAAAATATTTATTATTAAAAATAAATTTATTTCGGCGTTTTTCTCTATATTAAAAGGACAAATAGGTTTTTCTCATGTAATTACAATATCCTTATTAGTTATTTATCCGTTATTTTCCATTTGAAATATATAATATTTCTACGCTTACTATAATAAAAATAATTTATGAAGACAAACAAGATCAATAGAAAGAGAATAATATATAAAAATATTAACTCATAATAAAACTATTTTCTTGGCATGTAAAAAAATCAAAAATAATATTTGGATATAAATCAATATCATTCATCCCTATTTATTAATATTAAATAATTTATAACACATAAACCAAACTATATAAACCATACAATATATTAACAACAGTAAATTGAGATCAGTGGCACAAAAACAACTATTTTCGAATTATAGTGTCGTTCTGTATATAACACCACGATACACTTGTTTGTTATCACTGATTCTATTTCACACCATTAAATAAAATGACAAAGGGACCCATTTAGTCCATTTCACACCGAAGATGCAAGACGCATGATGCATGCATCCTGGATTTTATTTCAGTTGTGGTTTCGCTTCTTAAGGCCCAAATAGACGCAGAACATGGTTGCAGCAACATTGAACAGCAACAAGCTAGTTGCTGTTCAATGTTGCTGCAACCATGTTCTGCGTCTATTTGGGCCATTACGTGTTTGTGTTCTTCTTATTAGTTTCAAGTGTTTTTCTCGGGAAAAACAAACCAAATATACGAGAGAAAAAAATAAATATACAAAATAAATGTATATAAATATATAAAATTAATTTACAGGATGCATGCATCTTACGTCTTGCAACTTCGGTGTGAAAAACCTCTAAAAGTGAGGGAAACATTCAAATGTTTCCTTCCAGTTATTTTGAAAATAGACTGAGTCACTCAAACGATCACAATTTTCGAGAGTTCAATACAAATGAATACAGGTGTAGCATTCTTTCAAACTCAGTTAGTGATAGTTATATTCGGATGAACTTAAAATCATGTTTCTAATGTAAGAATGATTCCACCTGCAATATTTCACATCATGCTTGTATATACATTTAACCGAAACCATAGAGAGAAATCAACAACAATATTCTATTGAAGCATAGAAACAAGTAAACATTTGAAAATGAAATAAAGTTTGTTGTTTGTTGTAACATGTTGTTGTTTGTTTGACAATTTAATCATGCTATGTTTTACAACACACACAGATACAGACACAGACGCAGGCACTCAAACATATACTACATAGATATATACAAGTGTGTCATACAACAAACATGTGGGTACATGTTTGAGGGATGTGTTCATATTAAAGTTTACGTGGAATCATATAATGGAATACAAGTTTTTGGTACATTTTGTTAATTTCATTTCGTCCCATTATATTTGCATGTAACGTGTATTTTCATTTCATTATTACCTTTAAATAATATTTTTTATATTTGAATACAACACACAACTTTTTAAACATTTGTGTCTCTTTTTATTAAATATTGGTTGTATGAGTAATTATTAAAATGAGTAAAGTTCAGCCATTTGTTTTTGGCTAATAGCCAATACTCTTACTAAATCCAAAAACGTTTTCAATCGTTTAAAAATATTTGTTCAATGTTGAAAAGTTTTATGGAAGCATAGTTCTGTCAATAAAACGATTAATGGAATATAATTTTGAAATATTTTGAATTAAAGATGTTCTGGTTACAATCAAGTCTGTTTTTTATCCCGGTATATGAAATATATATCCAAACGCTTATTGAGTTCCAACTGTGTAACGCCTGTCCTACCATATGCTCCCGGAGAGATCGAGTCCATCGTCAAAAACATTTTTTGGAATTTCTCGTTCGCAATTACCAAGAAACTACTCTTTGCTACTAAGCATGATATAGTGTATTTCAGACTATTTACGTTATCGAGTTCTCTGCACCCGCAGAAACAAACATATTGAAGGAGGAACAAAAACGGACGAAATATCTTGATCTTCTCCAATAACTACGACAACTTCTCACTCAAAATATTTGTTCTCATTATTGGTTGCCCTGGTATACTCCCCAATCTATAATCTAATCTTTCCACTATTCCGGTTTACAGGTCTCATCTTCGTCACCTTATCACCTCTCTACAGAAGGATGTCATCATAGGCACCATCGTATATTAAGATCGTATCAGGCTGTCTTCAAGTAACACCCCTTGAAGTTATTTAATATTATATTTTGCAGGTTCCATATCTGTGCGGTGCAAGGACGGAGCTTTGCATGACCAGGACACTACATAACAGACGAACGTACCCCCAGACTCGGAAGACATACGGATCCTTCAGACATCGTGTTGATTTTCAATATATTCGAAATGTCCGAATTTGGTTATTTTATGAACACCTATTCCAAACATTTATGTCTTCGATCAATATTTTCAAGCGTTACAAAGTAGGGACTAAGCTTAATATACCCTTGTAAATAGCAAAGTTTATTGTTACAGTATTTACTCGATTTGAGCTTTCTACAATGGTTTATTCTCAATCAGAGCCTACTAAAGGTAGTTTTTTTTTTTTAATTTAATTTAATTTAAGGAAAAGTCTCGTTATTCCAAATATATAAAAACATTTTAACTGTGTTTAACATATTTTATAAATGAAGACATTCTTATAATTGAAATAATTGCTCTACAACAATTTAGAATAAATGGTTTAAATAGGTATTTATGTTGTATTCATCTGGGATTCATGATGGGCATTGAAGAATGTCACAGTTTATATCACGATGTTGTTCAACTATGGTGATGTGTTGACCATAGACAAGAAAATATAAATAAAATATTAAGAATATTAAAAAATTCTATAGTATGACCTATTCGATATTATAGTTTATAAAGTTTTACTTCGACTCGCTATCGTTGTTGTCTCAGTTCCATGAAAAATATATATACTTTGTTTCAATATTCGTATCCATAATTTATAATAATAATTATTTGGTAGGAAATATGACTAGGAGTACTTATGTCTAAATTAAAATTATCTTTTTTTTTTAAATTATTAATTAAAATTATCTTTATTTTATGTATTGGTTTTAATTTTTAGATCCTGAGGAAGTCATAAATAAGTGATGAAACGTTCAATTTATTTAAATATCATTTATCATTTATTCTCCTAGTCCTATTTTCTACGAATTAATTATTATCATATATATTCTATTTATAAATTACATAGGCGTATGCTACACTTGGCCAAAAAAGTGCAGGTCACTTTTTTAAATAGTTCTACTATTAATTTGTTCCTTATTCATTCGGTTTTCGAAAAAAATTATCGAATAAAAGTTGTTACTATATTTATAATAAATAAGTTAAGTTGTATCCGAAGCATTTGTTTCCAAAACCGAATCAATAAAGCACAAATCCGTTATAAAATTTAAAAAACAAATGGCAGGTACTATATGCCACACGATGGCACTATGAATCATACACGAAATATTGTACCATAGTACCTTACACGACATTTCCACATACGTATGGTAGACTACAACTGGTTTTATGAATAATACAAAATGTTTTATCACAATGATAACAATCACCAACCCAGAACGTGTATGTATTGGCATAACAAATGAAATGAAAATGCATGTAGATGTATTTCATATTATTCGATTCATATATATGAATATATAAAATATCATTATCAAGTTGTCGATTTATATTTAGAAGTTTTGGATTTGATTTATATATATATATATATATATATATATATATATATATATATATATATATATATATATATATAAACGGGGTGTTCATTTGAAAAGCATCCACCTAAATATTTTTAACTATGTATTTTTGACAAAAATTTTTATACTCAAGTTGGTAACTTTAAAAGGGGAAACATAATGCAATAATGCAAAATGCATAAGGGAAAACATAATGAAAATTATATTTTGGTGTAAATACGGCATAAATATGGCTCAATTTTTATATACACGCCAGAAATATTCGATGCATGAAAAAAACGTTACTGACAAAAGTAGTTTGTTTTATGAATTCTTATAAAATATTGTTTTAATAAAAACACCTTTGTTTGGAGCTTTTTTTCATGCATCCAATACATGTCTGGCGTACATTAAAAATTTACGCCACATTTACGCAGTTACTACACTAAAACAGTGATTTAAGAAAATTTTGCAAAATGTATGGATAAATAAATTCAGACAGAAGTTTTTTTGTTTGTATGGAACTTTTTGTAATTAAAGGTGTTCCTGATCTTGTATCGTTTAACAGACAAGTTATACCACGCGGACACGGATGCATGGAACAAAAATATAATTGATGCATTATGTCTCCCTTTTTAAACTAAGCAAATTTTGGTTGAAATATTTTTTTCTAAAATACATATTTAAAAAATAATTAGATGTAAACCTTTCAATGAACACCTGGCATAGATATATGGGTATAGATATATATTATATATATATATATATATATATGTATATATATATATATATGTATATATATATATATATATATATATATATATATATATATATATTTATATATATAATATGTGTTTTGTAAATATAATTCATATTTCATTATTGTAATATACTGAAAGGACACAATATTGTCATTGAACATATTCTAATGAACTCAAATGAAATTAAAAAATGTGTTGCTATACTATTAGTCGGAAAGCTAATAATGGCGCATTATATTATTTAGTATTGAGGGTGTATATAACTAAATTTGTACTTTGAGAGACTGCTGACTACCTCTGTTCCATTAATCTGTGGTCTGACTATTTTTTTCTTAAAATATATATAATAATCAAGCAGTAAATGAATTTTCAGCCATAACAAAAGTCTGGCACCGACATCGTGGCGACAACTTAGCATCGTTATGGCGTGCACGCCGCGTTGCACAACAATGCGGTCTGACCACTTTCTCACGTTTTTTTGTACATGTTGTTATTTTTTTTACCGACGAAAAGAAGGAGGTACTTCTTTATTCAACCTATATATATATTTTTTTAAATGTATGAAAACGCATAACTTTTTACAGAGTAGTCCGACTTTAATAATTTTTTTGTTGGGTAGGAAATGATTCAAAGTTGGTCCCAGAAAAGACTTCCCGGCGCTTAAACTACAGAACACATATCATAATCGCTGTATATTTTTTGTGTGTAAACACTTTGAAAGCACTCGATATCGGTTTATATTCATATATCTGTATATATATCTATATATATCTATATATATATATATATATATATATATATATATATATATATATATATATATATATATATATATATTGTGACGGTAGTTTCACCACCTTGGAATCAACAAGGTGATGACTAGCCGACAAATTGTAGCACCAATTCGAAAAACAAAAAAAAAAAAAAAACAAAAATTATATTGGGCGCCAGGTTTTTTCTGAGTACCACTCACGATTATACTAACGGCAACTCGTCAACCCTTAATCTGGGTGGCAGGTTAAAAAGGTAGACACTCGTCTGATTACGGATGATCGAATACAAAAAAAAATTAAACAACAGAATTACGAACAAAAATAAATTATTTATTCACGATAACAAAAAAAATTAATTCAAAGAAAAACAAATACTTTAAACAAATAATTTACGGAAATAAATAATAATTTGGTTACAATACAGTTTTAAATCGAATTAATGAACAACAACAAAAATAATCGAATTCAATAACAACAAAAAAAATAACTACAGTAAAAAAAAATTACATAAATTCGGTACCAGAACGTGTTTACGAAATTTGATATTACAAAAAAAAAATTACAAATAAAAATGAATTAAATAAAAAAAAAATGATTCGAAATAATAATTTTAAAAAAAAAATGTACTTTCGTGAACACGCTCACGCAAAAATTTACCACCAAACCTCGCTCGAATCAACGTTTCGGTGAACAACAACAAATCCAAAACACACGATAAAAATTTAAAAAAAAATAACAATAATCTTCAACAGTTCAAACAAACAAATCGTCAAATAGTCAGACAAATAGTCGGCTCCTCGTACTCCATTCCAACCTCCATGTCGATGATCGATGATGGAGCGAGGTCGGTAATTATTTAATGCGTGCGAACTAAAAAAAAATAAAATAAATAAATACAAATAATTATTTATTTTATTTTTTTTAGTTCGCACGCATTAAATACTTACCGACCTCGCTCCATCATCGATCATCGACATGGAGGTTGGAATGGAGTACGAGGAGCCGACTATTTGTATGGAGGTCTGTAACATCCACTACTGCTCGTCAACAGTTACTGTATTTGTAAAGTTTAAAACTAAATCACAGGCCCGTACTATGAACTTGTTGAAGTGGTAATGGTTAAGTTCGAGTGTGTGATTGTTTTGGGACTCGTTTCGTTGAACGGAAGAATTAAAAAATGTTTATAAACGATATGCAAGTTTATATTTCTGTAATACGATGGATAAAAAGGATAATGAATTGTTAACATTGGAAATAGTACGTCGTTGTGTTGAGTTGTTGGATGGAAATGTTGGAGGTGTATATTGGACTTAATATTCAAGCTTGAAAAAGCATACTTTATTGGATGAATTAATGATGGGTGGTGAAAAACAAAATAGCATCATCCACATTACCAAGTTAGCAAATCAAGTGAATATTGTAAAATGTTAATAATTCAAAAGCCAACCCTGGTGCTCAGATTTAAACTTGCAGTGACGAAATAATGTTAAGGAATTTAAAAAAATGTGAAAAAAACAGTGTTGTTTGTGTGTTGTTTTGTTTGTTTTCTTGTGACGGACTTTGCGAGGGACAAGAGACTCTGATTTCGAAAGCCGGACGATTCGCATCGTATTGAAATTTGTTGAGCCGATTTGTTTGTTTGAACTGTTGAAGATTATTGTTAATTTTTTTAAAATTTTTATCGTGTGTTTTGGATTTGTTGTTGTTCACCGAAACGTTGATTCGAGCGAGGTTTGGTGGTAAATTTTTGCGTGAGCGTGTTCACGAAAGTACATTTTTTTTTTAAAATTATTATTTCGAATCATTTTTTTTTTATTTAATTCATTTTTATTTGTAATTTTTTTTTTGTAATATCAAATTTCGTAAACACGTTCTGGTACCGAATTTATGTAATTTTTTTTTACTGTAGTTATTTTTTTTGTTGTTATTGAATTCGATTATTTTTGTTGTTGTTCATTAATTCGATTTAAAACTGTATTGTAACCAAATTATTATTTATTTCCGTAAATTATTTGTTTAAAGTATTTGTTTTTCTTTGAATTAATTTTTTTTGTTATCGTGAATAAATAATTTATTTTTGTTCGTAATTCTGTTGTTTAATTTTTTTTTGTATTCGATCATCCGTAATCAGACGAGTGTCTACCTTTTTAACCTGCCACCCAGATTAAGGGTTGATGAGTTGCCGTTAGTATAATCGTGAGTGGTACTCAGAAAAAACCTGGCGCCCAATATAATTTTTGTTTTTTTTGTTTTTTTTGTTTTTCGAATTGGTGCTACAATTTGTCGGCTAGTCATCACCTTGTTGATTCCAAGGTGGTGAAACTACCGTCACAAATTTTGGCGCCCAACGTGGGGCAAAACAAAGGTCGAATAAGGACACGAATCATCGTCTGATTCGAAACGCGATTTGAAATTTGTTTTTGTAATTAACGTTCGTTCGAATTTGTATTTTGTTTTGTTGTTTAATTTTGTTTTGTTTTGTTTTATTTTTTCGAGTATTACGTTGTGTTGTGAGGATTATTTTTTTTTTAAATGGGTGACGAACGGGAATGTGACGTGACCACACGATTTTTGATGACAAAATCTGAGGCACTCATGTCCCATGGAGCCGAGTTATTGAAGGAGGAGGAGATCTCACGAGCGTCAGTCTATGATGTTCCAACTCTTACGGTGCCGGAAGATAGTCCTTTTTCATGGATTGATGTCCTGACTACAATGCAGATCCAGAGATTCCTGATGACCCTAAACGCTAATGCTACAGGGTCATCCGGAGTTCTGCGGGATCGTTTGTACCGTGCTATTAGACACAAAAACGACCCGAGTATTGCGTGGACGAATGGTTCATCGAACGGTTGAACACTTTTCAACCGTTACAATATATATATCTATATATATATATATATATATATATATATATATATATTATGTATGACCACGCATAAATTTTTACAAAGTAGTCCGATTTCAATCATTCCTTTTTTATTGGATTGAGTATACTTCGAAGTTGGTACCATAAAATTTGACAAAAAAAATTCGTGTCTAAGGATAGAAAAATAGAGAAAAATGGATTGTTTACCCATTGAATTGTCATCTGTGAACCGATGCTGTTGAAACTTGACACACTTATGTAGTTCTTATGACACTATAACATGTACGAAAAAAGAAAGTCACTCAAAAATGAAAAAAAATTACTTTTTAACAAAAAATAGAACCGATAGTCTTAGTCTTACACTAATGTAAATACCTAAATAATGAATCTGATTTTCGGTTAAAAGTAAATATTAAATTTATAATATTTTGTTTGTTTGGCGCCGACTCAAAATTATTTAGGTATTTACATTAGTGTAAGACTTAGTTAGACTAAAAAGGTTCTTTTTTATTTTTCGCTTTTCAGTTACGTTCTTCTTTCGTCGGTTCTATTTTTTGTTAAAAAGTTTTTTAAATATATCAAAGCTATTTGATTTTCAGTTATCGAATGACGGACGGACATACACATTTGCGGAAATGGTCTTATTAGGTCATTTTATTAACACCTGTAGCAAATTTTTTTTTCTGTGACTAATATTTTCAACCGTTACAAAAACGGAACTAAACTTAATATACCTTGGTATATATTATATACTGGATATAAAAAATAAGTTTCAATTAATCTCACACGATATGTGAGATATCCATTGAAAGCGTTACCTCTATGGATTCCTAAAACTATTTTTGTTAATTTTTGGGCTAATGACCTTAATGATATCAAATGCTCGCAAATTATCTGGTAATGACCGTTCCTTCTTGATCTCGTCGATTTCTAAAGTTAAATGAATAAATACTAGAAAATTCTACATTGTAGAAATGGAAAAAATTGCCCAAACATAAATTTCATTAAAATTGAATAAAATTTAGATGTATATATTTAAGTAAAAATATAATAAAGTACCAAGAACAAACAATTCTCCTCTATCAATATTAATCAATCATTATTTAGTATGTTTGTAGGTATAAAACAAAACGTACAATATTAATTTTATGCATTTAAACATACAAACATGTCTATAAATATATCCGATTATAAAATATATAGGAAATTTATGGTTTAAATAATTAAGCTAATTTGATCAGAATTATTAGAAAACAAAGGATGAATAGTTATGAGAGAATTATAAAATACCGTACACAACCTTACATAGACAAATAGTGTTGTTTTGAACAGATATGATTTATATATGAATTAGTTCACTTAGAGCGAATCCATTAATGTTAGCCAACCTTTTCTTTTTGAGACTTTTTTACGTCATGACTCTTTACAATATGTATATTAAAACTAATACAAGTACTCTGACCAGAAAAGTTGATATTATTTTTATGAATTTTATAATTGATTTATGCCTTATTGCTTCCGTTTTTTAAAAAAATGCTTCGGAAAATAGTTGCTCCTTAAAAATATCGTAATAACTTTTATTCAAAAATATTTCTCGAACCCCGAATATAAAAGGCACAAATCAACTATAAAATTTAAAGAATAACAACAAGTTTTGTGACCAAGTCTACAAATGTAATTCCATGCTGCAACTACGTTAATTTTTATGTATTTTTAGCGAATTTCCTCCAAAGGAAATGCAGCTATTGTTTTGCATCAATGTTGGAATTTCGTTAAATTTTCTTCAAATATCCATCGATTCTACCTATAAGATGTTAAAATTTCGCTAAAATTTTTATATATGTATATATATATATATATTTATATATATATATATATATATATATATATATATATATATATATATATATATATATATATATGTACTTTTTTTAAATGTCTTTAGCGGTCCGATTGGAAAGAAATTTGATACTCGAGGCGCTTTTGATATTCTAAAGGTCAAGTTCGTTTATGGGTACAATCGATCGAGGGGATAGGGGGTTTAGAGGGAGGGGGAAACACAAAATTTGACTATCTCCCATAATATTTGAAAAATCGAAAAATTTATCAGGAGTTAAGTTGTAGGTACTAAGTTTTACTGTAATTTTGTATCTTACCATTTTGCTGTTACACTAATATTTACAGAAATATTTAAAATTAAAGATTGAAAGTAAAAATTATAAATATCTCTGTTCACATTAGAGTTTGAGAAAAAATGATATAGTAATGAATTGAAGCCAACTTGATTTTCTACAATATACTTATAATACATATTTCTATTATTCTAATATTAAGAGAGATATTAAATATTTTGTGTTTGTTTGACACGAATACATGAAATATATTTTATTGTAAAAAAACTGAAAAAAAAAAATCAACCGACTTCATAAAACACAAAAAGTCACTATATTAAAATGCTAAAAATAACAATTAATCCAAAAAAATTAATCCAAAAGACAATTCTTGCCCAAAATCTATTAAGTATAATTTAATATATGTAGATATACAAGGTATTTTAAGTTTGATCATGCTTAAAATATTGATCGTAGGCATGAACGTTTGGTATATGCGTTCATAAAATTTGGCCATTTCCGCATGTCCATCTGTCAGTCTGTGGACACGATAACCCAAGCACGAAAAGAGATAACGAGCTGAAATGTGTTCTAGAGCAAAAAAGTAAAGTCACACTAAACTTAAGACCGCTAGAGAGTGATTTATGAATTCTAAGGAAATTCGCTAAGTTGACGCAGCTTCTGCGTAACGATTATTTTTAATTCTACCAATATTTGTTTAATAATTCATTCATTCAAATTTTTACTATACAGTTATTTTAGTGCTCCTATATGTTTACCTTTTTGTTTAAATTTGAATAATTTTGTCATTATCATATATTTTCTCATGATGGAACTGTGATCCGAAACTAGTCAAAACCAAATAATTTTTTTTTAAATAATTTTAATGAATTTTCGTCAAAATATCGTACAAATGTAGCCTTTAAAATCGACACTCGCAAAAGCGTTGTTAGATTGGATTCATAATACTATAATACAAAAGGAATCAAAAAGAATCAAAAAGAATATTTCTTTTTTATGTATTCTTTCATGAGTCAATTCCTGAATCAGTGCAGCTTATTTCAACACGAATATATACCCCATATATTCAGAATATATTACCGTACGTTAACTTGATGATAAATCTATAGGTATATTACACACTATCAGATATTTCATGTACACACACATAAATTTTGTAGTTATTACATTACTAACTTAATTTAATAAATCATCCACATGTAGAACTACGTTTCGACCTAATACTTCCACTATATATATAACTAAAATATGTAGTTTGGACAAATATGTACTAACCAAATGTCCAATTTTATATCATAGTATGTGGTACAGTATTATTGAAATAGCTATACGGTTTGTTTCTATAACCAAGAAGTTAATTCAATATTTTATTAAATAAATGCATTTTGAGGTCATTGTTTTTTTGTAAAATTCTATAGTTTATAATATCGGTAGTGTAGTTGGAGTTTTATATTTATGGTTGTTCGAATATTTCTACTTTTGTTTGAATTCCGTGCCAAAATTAGTTAAAAAGAACAATTTGATGTTAATCTGTAGGTCACCGGTTAATTTCTTCAAAACAAATCTACTTTATCCTTTTGGAGATAGAGTGTGATAATCCAGTTCTCGATGTAGTATCTGAAAATTGAATATTGTTTCTGGAAATTTCTGAAGGACCTTATAGTAACTCTGCCATAGATCTAACCAGAGAATGCATGCAACTTTGTTTACAGATTTCAATAATTATGTCATAATAACTAAAATATTTCTTAAACATGCAAAATAAAACTTGCATAGAATAACTTTTTGTCCAAGAATCATTTTATATAACATTTATATTATATGAGTTTATATATATATATATATACATAAATGATATTAATACTGAATTTTAATCATAAGTTTACTTTATTTATTTTGATAAATATATTAATATTAATTTTATACATATAAATGTATATATATATATAGGGTGAATGGGACCTGGGGCATGGTAGCATGGTAGCCTCCATTTCTATCTATGATGCATCCATTCCCCAATAACATCCAATTGAAATCGATAAATTGATCATCCCCCCGAAACAAACGAACACCACTCGCGCTTGGCTCAAAGATATGATAAACACCAAAGCACTGAAAGTGGAGTGCTAGGAGAACATGTGGTAAGTGATAGGAATATGATTATTTTTTCATTGATAAAATAATATTTATTATAAAAAAAATTCCTTACCATATGTTCTACTAGCACTCCATATTGAGTGCTTTGATGTTTATCATAATTTTGGGGCAATCAAGATTATTCTTCGTTTGTTTCGGGCGGATGATCAATTTACCGATTTCTATTGGATGTTATAAGGGAATGGGAGCATCATAGAAAAAAATGGAGGCGTGAGCTATTATGCACCTCATTCGAATAACCCTGTATACATATATATATATATATATATATATATATATATATATATATATATATATATATATATATATATATATATATATATATATATATATATATATATATATATATATTTATATTTAAATATATATAATCTGAATACTTAATGTAATTATGCTAATGCATGGTAGTACTATGTAGAAACTATTCATATACATAATGCATATACCATATCCATTACAATAAACCTCTATATAATACAAGGTTTTTCATGTACTTAGTCAATGAAAATAAGACATAATATAACACATTAATATAAGTGAGAAACTTACTTACTAAATGCACGTTAATTAAATACAGTTTATTATGTATAGGCATACAGAGTTGGAATAAAAATGTTTACCAATAACGTCTTTGTATACCTCAAGTTTACAAAAAGTTTATAAAATAGTTTCAAAAAACCGAACTTTGCATACGAATTCCTGATCCTCCACTCACATCATAAAAATGTAAAAGTAAAAATTAATAAAGGTTGAAAATTCATGATGTGGGTGATCTCTGTTATAGACCGTCGTGTCTCAAAAACGGAGTTTAAACCCCATTTTTTTACGGTATTATAATTGAATTATAATTGTTTCAAAATTACACGTTTTTCAATATTGTACACTTGGCCAAAAAACTTAATAAAAAAGTAAGTTTTTTAAATTGTATAGTTGATTTGTGCTTTATTTATTAGATTTTTGAAAAAAAATTGTGAATAATAGTTGTTACTATAAGTCGAATGAACAACTTTTATCCGAAGCCTTTTTTCGGAATCCGAATCCTTGAAGCATGAGGGAAAATAATATAAAAACTAGTAAAAATAACAACAAGCTGAATTAAATGCTTAAATACCCGGTATATCCTGAATTAATGTAAAAAAATTTGTAACAAAAGTGGTTTTAAAAAAGGAACATTTTGCATCTTTACTTTTTTATTCAATTTTTTACGGTTTCAAAGATGGGCAGTTTTGCTTATTTTGCCCAAAAATGGTCCGATTTTCGTTCGATTTTCATTCACGAACATTTAGCTCTAGAACACACACACACAAAATTTCCGCGCGTTATCTCTATCATTTTTGAGTTATTTTGACCATTCCGGACATTCGGCAATGGTCAAATTAAGCAATTAACTCAGTGAGTTGTTATTTGCATGGTTCATTTTAGAATTTATGGCGATTTTTCGTTAGTTGTGTGAACAATTTTATTTTAAATATCACCTAAAATGTTCCAAATTCCGTTAATTATTTGAATAAACCATTCCAATCGAATCGATTTTAGTAAAATTGCAACTTTTATTTTCTAGCCCCTCTGTATTGGAGACACAATTTTCCATATGAGATTTATTTAAAATATTCATAACTTTTGAAGTCATGCTTTCAGTTTGCACCAGTTGCATATATACAGAAAAACCACACAACAAAGTTTGGCGGCTATAAATCCTTTATATATTTACAAAAGGCTTGAAGAAAACTTTATTTTTCCAACTCTGTATAATAGTGTACGTAACGAACTTAAATATACATTAAATGTGATTTCATATTTTACAGAACAGAATTAATAAAGGTTGCTTTTTTAATACAAACTATTATAGACATTTTACAAAATATAAGTACCATACATTATTTTAAAATCTTTTTCAATACATTAACTTTTAACTACATTAAATTGGAAGTAGGTATATGTAATATTTATTAAAAAAAAAAGGAGAAGAAAAAACACGGATTATGTTACAGATTGGGTCGTTTATATCTCAGACTTTTAATTCTAGAAGAAACAAAGTGTTGGATATTATTTAAGGCTCTATAAATCTCTAGAGATATATTTTTCAATTGTACGATATTAATGAAAACCTTTTTTTTTTTCGTTTCTAAATCCAATTTAAAAAAAAAAAGGAACACTTGTTTCGAGATTTTTTTGTCACCAAGACATATTGTAAATGTTGCTGTTTGATATTTTTTACCGAACACTCATAAAATATTTTCTTTCTTTTTATATCGAAGTCGATACAGTTTCGTTCCAAAACGAACAAATGAGTTTTTCTTACAAAGTTATAATAATTATATCTTTCGAATACAATGAATTACGTAAAATTGTCTATTCGCCAGTCCAAGTAGCTGAGTGGTCTAAGGCGTTATGTCTGCGCAGTATGCCTACTTGGAAACTGGGAGGTTATGGGTTTGAATCCCGACAACGTCAGTTTGCCAATTATTAGGAATAAAAAGGGGTTGTTAAATGACTTAACTGTCGGCGTATGGACAAGAACGAAGTAACCAGCTATGCTTGAGAAGGTTTTCTGTAGTTTCCTTCACGAACTCCAGATGAATATCGGCATAGTTTCTATCATAGTCTGCAGCCTAATACCCTACCAATTCCTAGAGACAAAATCCTTTCTACTCCAGTCACATCCTCACATCCTTAGGCATCACAATGGACCTTATGGTCGAAGTATAGCCCTTCCATGACAGCCTATACAATCTAATCTATCTATCTACACTCGTGGTCGGTAGACCATTCTTGTGTGACGAAATACTGTAATATTTCAATCGCTAATAACTTAACGAGATTAATAATACGTTTACAACGGATAGATCATGTCTTTGCGTGAATGGTTACGAATTAGCTCAGCGAATTAGATAGTCACGCATGTACGTGAATGGTTACGAATTAGCCCTGTTTAGATAGAATAATTGGTACTATTTTAAAAATTAAAAACATCCAAGATTTTGTCTCAAATGACTCGTAAATATTCTCCCGTCAAAAGGAATCCAACGAGCCTAAAAGTTCAGTGCTGAACGAATGTGAGAACTACGACAGCTACGGCGCTACGACCTGCTCATAAGGCATACAGCGGCCAGTGAGAATCCAAACATCAACAGATCATGCGCAGAACGTTTTCTCAAAAAATCTACGACAAGGACTCGCACTGCGACTTTCTTGTTTTTTTTTACAATTCAAAGACTTTAAAGATATAATTTTGAATTGCGAAACATTAACATCCGTTTTGTAGCTTCTTTTCAACTTCTGTTCAATTACGCTGCTAAATTATTTTGTTTGATGAAGATGAACATTGATGTAACACTTTCACTTAACTAATTATTATAAATTATTTACCGTGAACTAATTTGTTTTAGTGTTTCTATACAATTTTTATAGTCAAGGTTCTAAGAAAAGTATGAATAACTAACTATATATATTTTAAGTACAATATATTTCAAAAATACTTTTTTTTACAAACCAAGATCATTAGACCAAATCATTGTAATTGTTAGAAATTTATGAAACTCTTATTTGCAAGAATATTTGTAACCTAAATCAAAAATTGTTTATCAACATTATTTAAAAATATTTTTAGAAACAAAACACAACAAGTATGTGATTTTATATTCTTTTGTCGACATTTCACTTACAAACGAGAAACATTAAGAACAGGAAAACAGTTCTTTAAGAAATGTAAACAATAAAATAAAAACATTAAACTGTTTTCATTTCATGCAGAAGAATGTAGCTGTACTTTTAGTTACCTTAAAAACAGGGAGTTTCGAAAATCCTGAAAGTTGGGTAGCCTTTTAACATTTCGTCATAAAATTTTATGTTATTACAAGAGTAAAATTCTCCTTCTAATTTTTAGCTTTCTGATTGTACTGATTTTTACAAATCAGACTTAGATTTCATCTATTGACAAATAATTTATTACCAAAATTTGGTCAATACAGATATTTCTATAGAAACTATAAACTATATTAAAGATCTAGCCATTAGAAAACGTTATATACTGTATACAACGTGAAACTCTTATTTTTAATACGAATTCCGATGATTGCCAACAATTACATAGCCGATCGCTAACAAAAAACTTCACATGTTTAATCTGAAATTTCATTTCACTCCCCAAATTTAATCTAGTATAGTCTCGCTATAGATGTTTTCACATCAAAAGTTTGTTCCTTTCAATAAATTGTAGAAAGTTTAGGACAAAAATCGTACTGTTGGTTTTCCATACTCCGTAAGATCACCGTAATAGCAAAGCAATAGAATGTAGTTTATACAGGTGATATTATCTCAATACTGACAAAAGTTCATGTCATTTGAAAAATTTCCGGTTAAAAATGTTTTTGAATATGAATTTTAGAAAAAAAGTTTCAAGTAAAAATTTCATAGAAATTTTGGTTCTATGCATACGGGTTCGCGTTGGTATATCTTAACTTTTTAACGGTGCAAGATAGGGAAAATCTCTAAATGCAAAAACACGGTTTATCGTATAAAAACAACTTTTTTTGAATCTTTTTGTCATGCGTTCAATATATATGGCATAAATTCCAAATTTACGTTCCATATTTACACCAAGACTAGGGGATGTATGAAAAAAAGTTTCAAGAAGATGTTTGTTTTTGTGAGATAAATTTTTTTTGTATTTAAAAATTTTCCTTAGCTTGCACCATTTAAAAAATTTGTTCTATGCGGCAAGGATGCATGGATCAAAAATATAATTATTGCATTATCATTCCTCTTTAAATTAAACAACTTTTGTTTGAAACAATTTATTATATTTATGCACCCATATAATTATTTCCCAATGGTATCGAGGAGAATATGAGCAAAATGTATAGTATATAATTGCATTAAACGTTGTCAAATTAGCAAAAAAATATTTTAGGAGAGTCAACTTTTAGGAGAGTCTATTTTTTTAAATTACATAACTGGCACAATCCGCACAACGTTATTAAGATAGGAATACTAAATCTACTTTCAACATTTCACAAACTTTGTTTACTTATATACGCTTACTTATCGGTATTATCATGTTTATCTAGTGAATCTTTTAACGTTAAACCATGCACATGTAAGTATAACATAACATGGATTGTTTAGCACAAACTTCCCATGAATTTCTTGTTATATAAATACACAACTAATTAAAGCTTGACATTTTTACATTCGTAAAGCACATATAAGTAATTGGTTTCATGGCATCAAATTGACTTGAACCTCATAATTTCTTATCCATTTAATCATGATAATTAAGTGCAGTGTCATTGACTTTTGTTCTTCCATATTTACTATATTGATTTTTTTAAATATAATAACAGTGTAAAGCTTTTAATTTGATTAAATTTTATCAACAAAATGAAAATAAAAAGAAAGGCTGAAAAATGAATTTAAAAAAAAATAACACAACAGGAAAAATTGGAGTGGTGTCCCCTAAAGGCCAAGGACTTTTTTATACTAGTAATTTGGTAGGCTGTATCCGACTTATGCTGCTAGTCATCTGGGGATCGAGAAGGAAGCTGCGGAAAACCTACACAAGCATAACCGATTACTGTCGTTCTTGTCTATACGCCAACAGTTTAGTGAATAACACTGTCCCATTTTTTATTTCTTTATTGCCAAACTGCAACCGTAGGAAACTGATTTCGCAACATCCCAGTTCCAAGGAGAGCACTATATTGGAAAGTACAGTAGGTTAATATATTCAGAGTGAGATGTACCGAATATATTAGACATGCAGTAATCGGAAGGTTCGACGTTGAATATGATACTGCCCGTTGATGAATTTTGATATTTCGAAATTATATCCCGTTCAGATTGAGTTCTCGCTGTGGTATATTTTATTAGTGGTCATGGTTCTTAAAATATAGTCTCAATCTCAAATATAATTATGTTTATTCAAAGATTTGATGCATTGTAGAATCATCAGGAAAATTGCTTAAAGAGCGGCTTGACTTTTTTATATGTATATTTATACTCATTCTACTAGACTTGACCCGCGGGGCAGCCTCGGCTCCGCTGCCCCCTCGTATGGCCTCAACATTTGTGAATGTCGAGGCCTCCGTATATTTTTTTGTTTTTCCTCCATTTGAGGGAGGGGGGTTGCTTTGGGAAAATTAAAGTTTTATCCGTAAGTTTGAAGTTATTCCATGTCGAATGCAAAAAACCGCATCCTTCTAGCATGTATAGAAGTGGGTTAGAATTTGTACATATGAATCAGTGAGTCAGTTACAGAGCTGTATATATTATACGATATTTAGATTTTCACTGTTTATTTTTTATAGCTTTATGTATAGAAAATTATATTTTATTGACAAAACATTTATAAAAGTATTTTATAAATGCCCATTCTTTACTCAGCAAATTCAAGACTAAGGGCATTATTCTTTTGAATAATTCTTACGTATAGGTATAAAATTTAAATTTATGATTCCATTAAAAGTATTAAACCATAGATCAAATGATATTAGCTTCAAGAGCAACAAGCACCCATATAAACGTATATAAATACATACTAGAATAATACCTAATATATCTTTTAAGAAACGCATTGATCTGCGAAATGATTATTTATAATAGCACTTAATATAATACAACATACTTATGTAGTAAATTATTGTCAAAATATTCACATTTATCAAATGGGAAGGCTAAGTAAATTGCTAATAACATTACTTCTCATTATTACTAATATCATATACAATAGATATATTAGATGTTAATATAAACGTTATTTTATTAAAGATGTCATCAGATTTCAAGCCACACGCTATCATAGAAATTTCCTATCGATATTTCTCTTACATTAATGATAATGTGATACAATGTTGATGGCGATAGAAAAATAAATTTTTCATTATCAAAGTTAAATATCATCGGTATATTGATCGAATTCATTATCCTTGACATGTTATTCATAATACCATGTTAGGCCCATGTTTTACAAATTTTAGATATATCTTATAGAAAATATTACATCTAAATCGTGGGTTTCAGAAAATAAATCGGATAAAATTTATTATATTTATGAACTTTGGGAGATATAATTTTAAAAAACCTTAATTTTGCTTGATCAAACCAAAATTTAAAATTTAAGTTTGTGTTGAAAAATAGTGAAATGACATTATCATTTTTAAACACCTGTTTAAAAATATGATTGATACATATTTATGTTTGTTGTAAAAAAAGGAATATTTTTCGTGGTTATAATCTTTTTTTTTTATTCACGAACTTAACTAAGCACTTATTAGTGTCTTCTAATTGCGTCTTCTAACGCACCAAATTAAAAAAAAAACCTAAAATTATAAAGTAAGATTGAACACTCTAACATGTAAGAATATCGCTATCCTCTCTGAACGCCAGGCGGCAATAAAATCTACAAGCACGGTCTACCTATCTTCGAAAGTGGTACAGGACTGTCGGTTTTCCCTGAATTAGCTATCGACAAATGGCAATGTAAATATAATATGTGTGCCATAAGGACATTCCAGGGAATGTCAAATCCTGCTAACGACCTTGCCAAAAATGGCTCAAAGCTGTCAGATACAAGCAGGTGTACCCTTGACGAACTGTAAGTTATTCCTGAATGAAAACATTCTAAGAATGGCCATTATTAAGTGGAGAGACGAACGTACTTGTGGTACTATAAGACAGTTATGGTCAGAGCACCATCGTCAGCGTTCCGAAGATATTATCTCTCTTTAAAGGCGATAAGCATTGCAGTAGCAGCCATTACGAGAAACTGGCTGGGATTCAAACACGCTGAGTGCATGAGAAGAGAATCAGGAGAAAGAAAAAAAGATGACCCATCTTATTTCACTTTGTCACGGGTTAGCCATTCTATGACGAACTTTCTTGACTAAAATCGGTCGACATAAAATCAAATAATACAAATGGTTTAAGGAATAGTAGCTCCCTATGAGACGTTCCCCTTTTCAGGCATCACCATGGGCCCTATGGTATTCGCGGTCCTGTCACGGTTGCCAATTGTCGCGGTATCTTGGCTCTCTTTTTAACTTTAAAAAAAAGGAGCACTGTCGAATCTATACAGACTCTAAAACTCGAAACAAAGAAATAAAAAAAAATATTTAATTTTCTTCAATAATTTTTTTATTCATATTCAGACAATACTTATTTTTAACAATGATCAATTCAACAATGGTAACTTCAAACCGCACCACTGTTCTTTTCAGACTGAATTTAAGAACTGACTGAAATTGGGTCAGGCTCCGGCTTTATATATCGTCGCAACAACATGTTTGACGATTTAACAAAAAAACATTAAAAAAAACAAATCTTGTTTTTCTCTAAATAAAGTAAAGTTAGTAACCCAATTTGAAATTTACATAATAAAGCTATACAATAATAAGCGTTTATGTTAATTTTTAAAAAAATAATTGTTTTGCTATAAAACAAATTATATCTTTTTTTAGTTTTTTTTGAAATAAAATAATTTGAGATCTAGATGTTATTTTCCAAATTTAATAACTATTTTCCTTATTATTTTCTTTTTGCAATTAGATTGTGTGCTGAGGTCTTAAAAATTATTTCACTAATTTTCATTACAACATGGTGAATCAACCTTAGCTAACCTACTAAAATTCTATCTGATTTTAATTAACTTGATCAACATGCGGTTCCTTTATTTGAGAATCACTCCCTAAATGTTTAAAGTAACAATACAATCAATGCTTTTATTAGTATTTTTGCAGACCCAGATCGTGATGTGTACGTTAGAATCATAATATTAACACTAGCGTTTGACTAGACATGATATTATTAATACGATATATATGTACAATAGATACATATATATATATATATATATATATATATATATATATATATATATATATATATATATATATATATATATAATATTAGATGTTGATATAAACGTTATTTTATGAAGTCTTTGTCTAACCGTATAATTTATGATGGTTTAATACAATGATTAAAACTCATTCATGTCAACTGATAAATGTGGTAGTAATTTTGTATAAATGACATAGTTCTTAATGAGTATATGTGTATGGCATTGACAATACAATATTATTAATATTTTATAATCACTCATTTATTTTAGATTACAAAAAGGAAAAAGAAACATGTCAAATTTATTATTAACCTCAATGAGAAGAGAGGAGAAATGATAAATATCTTAAAAGCTTTTTATACAGAATTAATATAAAGCAGAAAAAATTTTGTGTTTTTTGGTGCTTTAAGGTATTTTAAGTGAATTGTGCTTAAATTGGCAAAACGGAAGACTTTTGGAATTGTAAAGTAAATGTTTGTTATATTAAAAAATTATTATTTTAATAAATAATAAATACATGTAAAAGATATAATTGATCTTTATTAATTAAAATTGATATTTTTAATTTCATTTATGAATTGTTATTACCAAGGTTGTTAACATTCACAGCAACCGTGATAATAGAGGAAAGTTATGGTTGAAATGCAAAAGATAAAAATGAAGAAAAAATTATAATAATAATTTAATGATGAAACGACACCGCTACAGAATCATTTCAAGTCCGTTAGACTGACACATGTGATATTAATAATTTACTATGGACCACAAAAGTAGCGCTCATTTTTTTTAAATTTTTAATGTAGTTTTTCGAAAATGTTTTGAATATTTTAGGTCGTAACGAATTTTTCATATCGTATAATTTTAGTATAAGATATCAGAAAACTTAAATTAATATCATTAGCAATAGAATGCCAATAAATTTTAAATTTAAGTATAATTGAAGCCCACAATTGAATACCAGGTTGTATTTTCATCATTTTAGGATACTATAGTTAGATGTATAATGTATATAAAATCATTTATGTTAATATATTTATGTACACCCCCTCATTAAACATATTAGCTGTACGTAATAATTATGTTCCAATACATTTTATACTCAAATACATAAATAAAACAAACAGATATCAATCAGTGATATGTAAAACTCTAGCCATAGAGAATAAATCATTCAAGTTATTATTTCTCGTCTAATTGTACTTGTGGTTAAACTTCATGTACATATAATAAACAGAGTGTTTCAGGAGAAATGTATAAATATTTAAAAAAAAAACCGAGAAGAAATTATAGAGGAAAAAATGAAAATAATTTATTTCAAACTTTTTCAAGTGTACGAACCATCCGATTATTCGATAGTACTAATCAAAATATGTGTGAGTTGTGTATATATGCACGCACGAAAGAATATATATACTTCTTTACTATTCTTCTTTGTAGTGATGCTTTATTTCTAAATATTTTCAAAGATACAATTCTAATGGAATTTCTATATTTTTAATTTTTTTAATTATATATTTATATGTAATTATATTTAATACCTTAACTTAATAAATAATAGTTTAAAAAAACTTAAAAAACACGCTTTTATAGAAAATCCAATAGAAAATAAAATTTAATAAATTTGGATAAAGAAAAGTGTAAATAAGAAACAAATATATATTAATGGAAAAAAGCGTGAGGTGCATAGTGTCAATAGTTATTCCATTAATATACATTTGTTTCTTTTTTACACTATTCTTAATCCAAATTTATAATTTTTTTTATAATTTTTTAAACTATTATTTATTTTTTCAATACTTTTCAATAAGTATTTTTAATCAGGGACTTTTCAGAAGTTTCAGTTCTACCGTGTGTGACTTGCACACACACACATTTTTTTTTAAAACTATTATTTATTTTTTCAATACTTTTCAATAAGTATTTTTAATCAGGGACTTTTCAGAAGTTTCAGTTCTACCGTGTGTGACTTGCACACACACACATTTTTTTTTAAAACTATTATTTATTTTTTCAATACTTTTCAATAAGTATTTTTAATCAAGGACTTTTCAGAAGTTTCACTTCTACCGTGTGTGACTTGCACACACACACATTTTTTTTAAAGTCAGTAATTCATCTGGGAAATTGATGAATCCTGGCTAATCTAATTAGGATAATCGGATATTTTTATCGAATTATTGCATTGTCATCGGTCTTTGACAGATGTGCAAAAGTTAAATTAAATCTGATCGTTCAAAGTAGGAGAAAATCGAGCCCAAAAGGGTCGGTTACATACATACATACATACAAACATACATACAGGTGAAACTAATAAAAAGCGTATAGTAAAAATAGCATTTAAAACTACTAACTGTCATTTTTAGCTAAATCCAGGTGAAGACATGTTACCGCACCCATACTAAAATTATACTTTACGCGAATATACTATCTTTACTTTCAAAATGTTTCATCTTTTGCAGTTTATTTCATTTTCATCTTGATTGATCCTTAATGCAGTTTTTTTCATGAAAAAAAGAATTTTTCCATTATTTAAGGGTCTGTATGTCAAAGATAAAACATTTAAGGACCCATGCTTATGAGATGTTTCTAATTCAAAATTGTTTGTTGTATCACCTTCTTAAATGTTTATCACATAAAATCATATCATCTTTGGTATACCGGTAGCACATTGGGCTACAAATCAAGCGGTCCGAGGTTCGATTCCTAGCTGACGAGTAAATTTTTCTCATCAATATTTAATTAAAAATTTAATGACATGTTTGTCTATAAAGTATACGTTAGTTTTCTCAAACTATGTCGTGAGTAACCTTAATGGGATACGAAGTAACCGGCTATGCTTGAAAAGGTTTTCTGAAGTTTCCAACTCCAGATGAATATCGGCATAGTTCCTATCATAGTCGGTTGCAGCCGCATATCCTACCAATTCTTAGTCTTCCACTTCACTCACATCCTCACATCCTTAGGCATCACAATTTTTTTTTATTATGAGGAAAAATCTTTCAAAGACACCGCCTTCGAAAGATGATGGTTAGTAGTGTAAGATTTCCACCCACTTAAAAAACCCTCTCTTCCCTTTCCCCGCACGGACGTGCAAGGAAGACTGAATCGGGACCGCGTTAGCATAACTTCGATCCAGTCCATGATGCGTCTGACGACGGCCTCCACTGTTTCAATGGTCTCTCTCTTTTCCTTCAGAATGCGCTGCGCGTAGGCTGCGATTTCATTCCAGGTTCCTTCTTGTTTAAGCATAAGGTTCACTAGGCTCGTAGGGTTAGGCATCACAATGGACCTTTTGGTCGAAGTGTAGCCCGTCCAGGGCAGCCTCTACAATCTATCTATCTATCTCTCTCACTCTCGTGATGCTTAAGTATACACAACTAATAATATATTTAGCACATAGTCTGCAACATCCTGTGCATATGGATTGTTGTTAATTGAATTATATTTCAATAAGCATGAATAAAATTAATTGATAATTTAGATCTCAATTGAAGTGTTAAACAATTCATTGCGTTTATGCACAGTAATTATTTAACTGCATCTAACTGTCAATATCTACGTATAAACGTATATGTACATTATTATTATAGATAGTGTTCACATACCACTAACTCTGTTGTATAAATGAAAACCTTCAATCATTGTTAAAATGTTATATACACTCTTCGAAAACAGTCATAAATAAATGATAGATGTATTACATAAATTATCTGATAGTAATTCATAATAACCTGCATCAATAAAAAATCTATGCCTGGCAAAATAGTAAGCAGTCCCAGGTAAAATTGACACAAAAGTAGCTGGCATTTTTCTTACAAAGACGTTTACTTTTAAAGATTATTAAAATAATCAAAGAGAACTCTAAGTCGTCGCCAAATCGATATTCGAATCAAAGAACATCTGACTCATGTGAAATTTGGGAGAAAAATCGTGTATAGCGGCGCACGTTATTGAGAACAAACACTAAATTGATAAATCGAATCTAAAACTATTTAAATCGGTACAAAACCCTACAAAATTAGATGCATACGAAAGCATCTACATATACAATGAGAAAACAGATAATGAATTTAGACAATGGCCCAATGCCAAATTCTGATTTAATAAAATTAAACCATTTTCAAAAATAAAAATTCAATACCTGAATGTCAAGGTTAACGTAGATACACTCACTTTAGTAACAAAACAAACGTCGTATAATCACCAAAGAATACCGCCAATAAATAGGTGGGGCTTTTTACACACCTAATCTAGTAGTCAGGCAACTCAAATAATCCTTAAGTCAGATTATACCCTCCGTCAAATCGTATAAAAGGACATAACTTTTTTAATATCATTGTGAGACACGCACCAAATTAGCAACAAGCAACATATCTTTGATCCATATCCCAGAGATAGTTACGATAAGCTAATTCATACTGATGATGACTACATTGTAGTCGAAATACGTATTTATAAAATACAAACAAATGTTCTAGGAATAGGGGCAAAAAAATTTGAAATATAATACGTTTACTTTCAGTTACTGAAAATTGTCTTGTCGCGCAACAAAAAGTAAAATGTACAAAGACCATTGGTTTTGCGAAAAAGTGTTTTGAGTAAAAGTGGTTCGTCATAAAAATACTAAACACTTTTGTTCCAAAACATTTTTTTGAATACCGAATGGATTCGGCACAGATCACCTACGAAAGTTTTATAAAAAGTATCATTATTCAAAGAAGCTTTGTACAAAATAGTTGGTAGATATTTCGAACTTATGAATGATTAAGAAGAATCAGTGCTCTAAGGCCCGTAATCATAGTCCAATCTTGAGCCAGTGCTTAAGCTTACCTTCATAAATACCGTCTTATTGCTAGTACATATTAGTGTCAGTGATTCTGAATATTATTCTACACATGTAATCCAAAATACCTCATAAGACCGTACATAAAAGTAGCAAGCTAAAGAAATTGTTTTTGAAATACAAAATAAGAAAAATATGACGAGTGAAATTTTACTTCGGTAGAAAAAAATATTTGTATTTTGTGATGATAATAATTTATAATTTTGTGAAAACTAGCAATCGCATAAAATATATTAATATTTGAAACACTGGTGGTAGAATAGGTAATCCGCGACGATTGACTTTATCTAAATTATGTTCTATTAGTGGTAATATTCCAAATTTGATACTGATTTTGTTGAATCTAAATATATTTTCTAAATAAAAATGAAAAGGATTTATATCTTGAATGTAGCGTTTAGGAATACGTATAATTATGTTTTTATCGTCAGAATCACAAATCGATATCAATATTCATATTATTTTAACACAAAAAATTCATTATCTTCATTACTTTTTTCACTGCAAAGTTATTAAGGTTGTCTTAAGTCTACTAAAATGCTGACTTAAAAAAACTTATTTTTTTATAAAAAGTATTATCTAGACTGTGTACACATCAACCGTATTCAATTCGTAATATTGCTTTAAGCTATGACTGTGAATATTTATCGAACCACACATATCGTAACTAATCTTTCAAGCTTCGCGTCCTTAAGATCATGCTGGAGGAGTTGTGGGCCTTCTGTGCGGTGCCTGGCCTCAACAGACTCCTATAGCTTCATCTTCATACCCGGAGACGTCTCGCCTTCAGGTGACAGGTTGTTCGCAAGGAGGGCACAGAGGACCCTTTGGTATAGGGTGCTAGGGACCCATTTGCAGAACCACTATTTCTAATTATTATTATTATTAAGATGATGCTTAAGGTGAACTTACGTTTAAGACCGGACTATGAATAAGGACCTAAATGCGAATCTATTTCAGATCGGATTAAAATTTTATCTTATCGTGAATATTTCTACATATTCTGAAATGAACTTTATTATTCATAATAAAAAAAACTTTTACTTTCCTCAATTATAGAAATGAAATTAATTTGTATTGCATTGTATTCATATCAAACGTTAGTATTATTGACAAAAAGTTTTTATTTCCTGAAAAATAAATTCAAATAATACTGTTTGATGCCATGATATTTATTGTTAAGTTCGTTTTTATACGATTTTGTAAATAAATTTATCAAATATTCGGTATGCTTTTGTTATAATTATAACGTTATAATTAGAAAAGCGTGTACACTATTATAGAATTATGTGCCATATACAGAAAGTTTCTAAAATATTAGAAGTAAGGAACTAACGAGAAATAATGATTAATTCTAATCGATTACAGACTAATCGTTCACTTTAACGTGTAATGAAAATGAATCTAGAAATTGTAACTTCTGGGTTCAAACATTTGCTTGTAAAGTTCCAGAGAACATTTTCTATCTAAACATACATAACTATAGAAGCTGTTGTTTTATCACTTTCTATTTCAACACAAATGAATTTTACCCCGGTTTTTTCGACTTTGATGTTGAAAGTCATGAAATACACTTCCAAAGACAAGTTTTTTCGGTTGCTCTATTTCCCAAACGTTTTTCTCAGAAAAAATACTCCCATAGATATAGTCCTAATAGAAGACTTTACGGTGACAATGATGTTGTTCACGTTAAAAACATCAACATTTGCTCATGTTTTTTGATTTGCTATTAATATTCTGAAATTTTTAGTTAAAAAAAGCAATAATTAATGTTTAAATTAAAATAAACAGTATGATTCCCGTGCAAATTAAAATATATACGAATAAAAAACGCCATATAGTCAGTTAACACTTACCTTTTTCACGTTTTTTTTTTCAGATTTGTTATTATTAATTAACAATATTGAATGTCCAAATCGTAATTATTGATTAATTAATATCTTCTTTCATATTTGAACAAATTCTTTGTATGTTCCATAGCTATATATATATATATATATATATATATATATATATATATATATATATTTATATATATATATATATTTATATATATATATATATATATATATATATATATATATATATATGTATATAATATGTAAGTATAGACACATATCCGAAATAAAGTTTTGTACGAACAATACAATTTTGATGACAATAGACTGAAAATTATAATTTATTCATTATTTTGACAGTGAAAGATATTTAACGACTGATAATAATAATTGTTATGTGTATTTTACTTTCAAAAAGATGCAAAAGGATGAACATTATTTTAATTGAAATTTTGTTTTTAGTTAATGAACAAAATATGTTTGAAAAGAATTGAACACAGCTTCGGCTCTATATATATATATATACATATATATATATATATATATATATATATATATATATATATATATATATATATATATATATATATATATATATATGTATATATATATTTCTATTATGGAGAGATTATTTTTAAGTCATCATAGATTACAAAAATGATTTTATCCTGAATCAATTATCATATTTGCATGGATTCACAGAATATGTGTCTAGGTTCCGTCTGTGGTATGATGCGTATTTTTGTTTATTTTATGTTAAATAATGATAGTATATAATTCAAACGACTTCTAACAATTAAGTTCGAAAGCCCTCTGTATTTTTTGTTGTTGTGGACCCCATCCCAGCATAGAATTGGTATTGTCATCGAAACCCGTAAGCTTATAAGGTATATCGGAGAATTTCCTCTCGGGTACACATAACTGAGATCAAAATATAGTTTTGTCACATAATAAAGTTATTCCAAATAATTTTACCTGGCATAGAATCGATGTAGATAGTATGTTGAGAGTATACTAAGAGATGCATGTCACTAGATATATATATATATATATATATATATATATATATATATATATATATATATATATATATATATATATATACATATATATATATATATATATATATATATATGTATATACATATCACAGTTTTAATCCGATTGGAATCAAATTTGGAATGTGAAGAATTTTTTATATTTGAAAGGTCAAGTTCGGTAATGAGTATAATCGGACAAAGGGAAAAAAGGTTTTAAAGGGAGAAGGAGAAACGGAATGTGGCTTATCTAATATTGGAAAACTTTAAAATTTAAGATTGAAAGTTAAAATCCTAAATATCTCTGTTCACATTAGAGTTTGAGAAAAATGATAATGCAATGTAGCATATATGATTTTCTACAACTTTACTTCATATACATTTTTCGATTGTTCGAAGTGAGATATTTTATATTATGTATTTAATTCTTTCATTATGCCCCCGTTACCCATGACCTATGGCATCTTTGGAAAAAATTGGCCTTACAAATGCCAAAATCATATCTGATACGACATTTCATTTTGATCAGACTAAAATCGTGACCACTAGAGATTTATTGAGCTATTCTATTAATTCGCTAATTTGGCGCAGCTTCTGCGTAAGGCATTTTTTTTATCGGGGCACCTCAAATCTTAAAGATTCTGTAAAATTCCAATATTGATTTTCAGCATCGAAAACAATACCTCTATAGTCTGCGTGTATTATAGCGATAATAGATTATTAATAAACCAATCATTGGAAAATAAAGAAGAAGACTTTTTAATTACCAAAGTTGAAATATCGATTTTCTCACCTGTATTACATAAAAAAGGACAATGTTAATAAAAATAAAAGAATGAAGAAAAACAAGTAATGTAACAACTAACTGAGTTAATTGTTTGAATACACAGTATATACTGAGTTTGTTTATTAATGTTTGAACAATTCTTCAAATTTAAAGTTTATAAGATATGAATTTTTTTCCTGGGATCAATATGTTCAAGTGTTACAAAGTCGAAACTAAACGTAATATACCTTGTTTATTTACAAATGTACTGGGTATAAAAATAGTATGTATGGACGCTATGTACATGTATACATGCATGCCTTCGTTCACATATCAATTTTATTTCTCATTTTCAACTTTGAGCACAAATTATGAGAAAACTATTAAGTTTATGAAAAAAAATTTCAAACAAAAATTGTTTATTTTAAAAAGAAGATTTTTTGTTAACAAATTTTTTTTAATCTCTTACGGTGTCAAAGATATAAATTTTCCCCCCTGGCGAGGGGAAACATGTTCCGATTTTGCCTATTAACGAAGTTGACCTTAAGTTTTTGATCTAGAACACACACAAATTTTCAGCTCGTTATCTCTTTTCGTTTTTCAGTTATCGGGTTCACGGTCAGACAGACAGACAGACAGAATTATTGATTAATTTGTGACACTGGACCCCCGTCTTTTCTTATGTTTTGATTTACAATATTTTAATCTCAAAAATAAAAAAAGACGGAAGTGCCGTGACACTTGGCAACATATCAAGTTAGCGCACTACATCTACAACAGAAGCTTAAAGACAGTACCCGTTGTAAGTGTGTGGCAATTTTAACAACTATTGTATAAACGCCAGTCATTCTGCTGTGAATTAGTGAAAATATCCAGGTCACTTAATAATTTTAAAATGGGTAAATGCATCGATCGAAAATATATTTAAAATATAAAATGGAAAATACTACTCTCATCTTCGCCTCAGAAAATGAACTACGATTGTTGTCAATAATAATTAATTATACCTACAATATTTTTACCTAAAATTTTCAAACGCAAAGGTATCGAAAGCATCTTTGTAGTGTTAAGTCATCAGAATAATAACTTTCCGCTAAATATTTTATTCAATTTGTCTCTCTTTTATCTTTTTACTAATTAGTTAGTTTAAATGCTGTTTTTATAATTTTTTCGGAAAATACAAGCTGGATTTAAGTAGTTTGTTTTCTTTTCGATAGTCTAAATGGATTCTTAAATTTGAAAATCAATTGAGATGAAGATGTAATCCTACTTACTTACTCCATGGTTTGGAGTGTTGTCGGTATATTATAGGTGTTAAAAAATATTTCAATCTAAATTAAAATATCCTCCGAAAAACGTTCGTTATCTTGAAAAAGTAGCACAATTTTTATTGGACTAATTAGGTAATTTTATAGTAATTTTATGCGATCAATATTTTGAAGTGTTACAAAGTCGGAACTAAACTTAATATACCTTGTATATGTACAAATATACTGGGTATAAAAACTGAATAGCTTTTGATACAATAAATCTTATCTGTGGCGTTCAAGTACACGTTCACTGCAATTTACTATAATTTCTTTCTCTTTTTTATTTCCAGGAAACTATATATTAGTGTGGAAGCGTGGTATTGCAGTGTTGACTGCTGGTCCAATGAAAGTAACCCCTGATCCTCGTGTACGTTTGTTAAGTATACCACAACCATCATCAACGTTACATGGTTTATCGGGTGGTGGTTATAGTTTAGAATTACGGGATGTACGTCCACAAGATGCTGGTGATTATGTTTGTCAGATTGGTACATTAGAACCAATTGAAATCACACATACGTTGGAAATATTAGGTAAGATATGTTTTGTATGTTTTTTTTTTTTTTTATTTATCAATATTATTTGTACATTTATTTCACTGATGATGAAAAATAATATATCATAGAGCAGAGGTGGGCATGGGTTGCACATCAGAGCAATTGTACACTCCATAAACTGAGTGAGAGTATATAAGGTATGCTTTGAAGTAAGACAGGACAATGTTTAATACAGTGTGTCATACCAATTATTTCCCAATAATTGGTTTCCCAATTATTCAATCAATTTGGGAATAGTTTTGCCTACTCTTGGCCAATATAATGAATATTATACTACTCGATGGAAACCACGGGAAGGTGGTAGGCGTCTTCCGTCAGGAGAAGGATAGGCAAAAGAAATAGATAGAGAGATGAAATAAGGATATAGAATGAAAAGGAAAAAGAATTAAAATATCAAAAAATAAAAAAAATTATTTTTGTTTTCGATTATTATATTTTACATGCATTTTGATAAATTTTCAACATCTGGAATATACGTATTTGTGGATATTCGCATTATATTTTCTAAATGTTTATCGGGAAGAGATTGCCGCGAATCTGATTTTATATGTTTCATATGTGAAAATCCCGATTCACATAGATAAGAAGATGCGAAACAACTACTAAGTTTTTTATTTTTAATAATTCCGGATATTCAAACGAAGATCAGTGCGAGGATTTCCCAAATACTTTTTTTGCTCGTTTTCATGGCTCCGAATAAATTATAATTTGTTGTAAGGATAATCATTTCGTTTAATAACGCGTAATCATTGGAATTCGGAAAAAATTTGAGAAAAATTTCTGTTAAAGCGGGAATTGGAAATTTTCTATTAAAATGGGCCACTAAAATATCACTCATTACATTTATATTTTGGAAATCTTTAAATCGATTATTAAATTGTAAAATTACCGTTTCTAATAAATATATAAATTTTAAAAACAATTCAGTAAAATCACTCTTCACTCATTGTTTCGCAATGTGTAATAGATTAGGGAATTTATTCGGAATTTCCAAAAATCTTAACCATCAAAAAAATTTACAGCTGTCTGTAAATTCTTAAAGTCTAAACTATTTTTCAATTCTATTTAAATTCTTAGCAAAAAATTGCCTCTTTTATTATAACGGTCTAGCGGTAAACGTAACGGATCATAATATTTATATTTTGTATAACATATTTTATGCATCCACAAATATATATTAAAATGGTATATTTAATACCCCAAATTACCAGCCGAGAATTCCAGAGTATGTATTCAATGTATTGTATGTATTGTATTGGTTTTATAATATTTTTTTCAGAAAATGTTTTAATTAAAAAAATAAATAAATAATAATTGGTAGGTACCCTCTATTTACTCTATCGCTCTTCCTACCTCTCACTCAGAGTTGAATGCAGTCAACCTGTGCCCAGCTATGTTATAGAGAATTCGTGCTATTAGTGCTATAGTGCTATTAATGGCCAGCACTTGAAGGCACATGAGTAGGATAAATATGATGACGGAGATATTTCGACTGATTTGTATACCACAGTAAGTTTTCAGGTTTTCAGTTTATTCTGATATACATCTTTAATGATAGCTTCATAAAATATATATGTGTCACTGGACCCCCGTCTTTTCTTATGTTTTGATTTATAATATTTTAATCTCAAAAATAAAAAAAGACGGAAGTGCCGTGACACTTGGCAACATATCAAGTTAGCGCACTACATCTACAACAGAAGCTTAAAGACAGTACCCGTTGTAAGTGTGTGGCAATTTTAACAACTATTGTATAAACGCCAGTCATTCTGCTGTGAATTAGTGAAAATATCCAGGTCACTTAATAATTTTAAAATGGGTAAAATTCATCGATCGAAAATATATTAAAAATATAAAATGGAAAATACCACTCTCATCTTCGCCTCAGAAAATGAACTACGATTGGTGTCAATAATAATTAATTATATCTACAATATTTTTACCTAAAATTTGCAAACGCAAAGGTATCGAAAGGATCTTTGTAGTGTTAAGTCATCAGAATAATAACCTTCCGCTTCGGACTAAATATTTTAAATACAATTTGTCTCTCTTTTATCTTTTTACTAATTAGTTAGTCTAAAATGTTGTTTTTATGACTTTTTCGGAAAATACAAGCTGGATTTAAGCGGTTTGTTTTCTTTTCGATAGTCTAAACGGATTCTTAAAGAATTCGAAAATCTATTGAGATGAAGATGTAATCCTTATTACTTACTCCTTGGTTTGGAGTGTTGTCGGGATATAATAGGTGTTAATAAATTTTAAAAATATATTTCAATCCAAATTAAAATATCCTCCGAAAAACATTCGTTACCTTGAAAAAGTAGCACAATTTTTATTTCTGTGAAAAATACTAAACTAAATATAATCCAGACTAATTTGAATCAAATGTATTCGATATACAGTTTCAACGATAAGTATGTTCTCATTTATTGGCCTCTTACTATGTAAATTTTTTCTATAAAATGAAAACAATTCATTAATCCAAATTATCATAATTATTTTAATATTTTCCACAACGTAGATACGATTGACACAACGGTAAATACGATTTTTGAAGAAAATAACTCTTTTGAATGATTATTTAAAAAAATAACCATTTAGATCGCCTACGCAAAACAATTTGTATACACAAAATAAATAAAACTGAATGATCAGTGACGAAACAGATAACAGTACAGGGTGACTGAATATCATGTCACTATTGAAGTAATTTTTTCCAAGTCCGTCCAAGTAACCGATCGGTCTAAGGCTTTATGTCTGAGACGTTATGTCTACTTAGAACTGGGAGGTTATGGGTTTAAATTCCGACATCGGCAGTTTGTCAATTATTAAGATAAAAAAAGGAAGGCGGTTAAATGACTAAACTGTTGGCGTTTGGACAAGAACGAAGTAACTAGTTATGCTTGGGAAAGTTTTCTGCAGTTTCCTTCACGAACTCCAGATGAATATCGGCATTGTTCTTATTAGAGTCGGCTGCAGCCGCACATCCTACCAATTCCTAGCCTACACACAAAAATTGCTTCCACTCCACTCACATCCTTAATCATCACATTAGACCTTATGGTCGAAGTGTAGCCCATCCAGGACAGCCGTTACAATCAATCTATCTGTTTAAGTAATTCTTTGGCTTAGTCTACGCGTAAAAGTTTGTATTAATACGTTTCCTAAACTACTTCATTTTTAGGATTTTAAGATACAGGCTGTTAAAAATTTACACAAAACCTTGTTTTTTCATCCATATCATAGACACTCTTTCGCTGAATATGATGCAACTTGACAGATTTGATTGTAGTAGTAAGACTTTAATTCGTACCTATGCACTCTATCTATCTTTAAAATAAAAGAATTAAGGACACATATTTATATATACTTTTAATCTTAGACTAAAGCAAAAAATTACACTTACTTAGTGGAATGATATTTAAGAATACTCTGTACTGTTTTATGTTTCGTCACTGCTCATTATTTATTTTGAGTAAAAAACTGTTTTGTGTAGGCGATTTTAACGGTTTTTTTTTTTAAATAATTATTCAAAACATTTATTTTTATCATAATTCGTATTTAAGGTTGTACCCAGCTAAATTGTGGAAAATATTAAAATAAATATGATAATTTGGATTTATGAATTATTTTTTATTTTATAGAAAAAAATTACATTGTGAAAGGTTTTCTTCAATCCTTCAATAGTGACATTATATTTAGAATTGTCTTGTATAAAACGTATACATTAAATATAATACAGCCTTATTATACACAATTTATATTTAAATAGGCTTTGATTATATCTAAAAATAAACATTATAATAATACTAATAATAAATACTTCTTGAAGGTCCGTCCATTCGTTACAATGAATTTTAATACTATGCGTATCTCTTACGGTTTAAATTTTTCTCAAATAAAGGTTTTATAGTTCACACAATAATATTTAAGTATAATATCTAGAAAATAACACTGTTACTCGGGAAAATTTAAATAATTATTCAAAAGATAATCATAAAATTTGAAATTATTTGTTGGCACAAACTAGGTTGGCACATAATATGTAAGGGAAAATATTATCTTTTATCACCCACGTAAATGCGTAAAATTATACAACGACGAAGGTTATCGGTGACAAAAAATTCATGTTATCATGATTATTATCACACATTTTTCTCGATTCTACGACTTATCGGTCTAGTCTTAAAGTTAATGAAAGGCGGATAGCTTAAGGTATATATTTCAGTTAGATTGTCTATTGTGTTTATCGGCCTATGTATGTATGTATGTATGTTTGTTCCTTTGTGGTGCTCAAGAGACCAAACGTGTAGGGCGATTTTGATGAGTCTTACGTCGATCTATTAGTCTTAATCTAACGAGTGTCACTAAAGACATGAAAGTACTAAAAATATGGCGGCAAACGTACTTCTTTGTGAAAAAAGAAAAAGTCGACGAAATTACAAGATGCGGAATTTACCAACTTATAATAAATAGTAACTAAAAAGTGTAAAATAAATTTAAAAAATCAAAAATCTCGACTGCGTAAAAAAAACAAGTCCAGTAGTCTAGAATTATGTTAAGTAATGCGGAACATAGCGACTTTTACCGTCGAGAGTAATTATTGAGAAGATTTGAGCTGGTCTCGAATTTAATGACTCCCGACTGTAAAAGTCGCTATGTTCCGCATTACTTAATAGAATTCTAGAATACTGGACTTGTTTTTTTCTTTTTAGTTTTTTTTACGCAGTCGGGTTTTTTTATTTTTTAAATTTATTTTTTATTGAGTTGAGTTTTCCTATTAATTTTGGCTTATATTGAAAGGAGATTCAATTTCTGTTAGTGATATCTTAAGGAGCTTTCTTGTATGGGCTACATCTATAATAAACACAACATTTTTAGACCTATGGTTATATTACTTTTATTTCTTAGTTTGACTAAGTTCAATCGTCTATTTGAAAAAAATACTGCTTATTTCGCATCATTATAAGTCCTTTTCAACATTATTCTGACAACATTATATGAGAAATCATACCCATTTTAGGTGGAAAAAGAACCACTGACTTCTGGCTATCTGAAGTCGTACTTTACCAACTGAACTACAAAGACTCTATGGTCCGAAAAGCTGTCGAATAGATATCGAGGGTTAGATATATATATCTAAGATGTGTATGATTTTTCATATCCAACATTGTGAACTTATGCTCAAACATGTTAATTAAATATCAAATAAAGTGAACGCTAGTCACACACTTTAGTATAACATAACCGAAAGGCGACCATACGAACAATGAATGGATGAATGGACACAACATTAAACATAAAACATTAAAATAATATATATATATATATATATATATATATATATATATATATATATATATATATATATATATATATATATATATATATATAATTAGTCTTTTCACACAATTTCTTTTACTTTTTTTAAAAATTCCTAACAATGTTTTTAGGTTGTCCAGATCACTTGAAATACTGAAATAAGTAATCAAATATTGTTATTTCACTCATTTCGAAGTAATTACCTACACATTAATCATTTCTACATTTCTATTTCAAATATAATACTAAAAAATTGTATTCACATTAAAGATATAATGTTATGTATGTTTTAATAATATCCAATTAGTAATAAATTTAATAATATTTTGATATTTAAATTATTCATACCTAACAATGTCATATCACATTATTAATAGAACATTAAAATTATGTGTCACATACATTTTATGTATATGATATAAACTCGCAGACAAACAAACTGGCTCATAATTCCAAATTTTCGGGGTAATTATTCAGATAAGTTTATTAAAAAAATAAACACGCAATTAATCACATCCTGTTGTTTTTTTGAAATTGGTTTCTCTTTTTGGAAAAATGGTGGTGGAATTAGTTTGTTTGTTTGGTTTGCAGCTTTACAAAACAAAATGATTACTTATAAAATAATATTATATTAAATAATCACATTTTAATTTCCTGAAAAGGTGCCAGGTGAGGTATTCTTGCAAACTTTCCTTCTTTTACTTTAATGTGAAAAATGAACGTAAATTGGCACTCAATGAGGGAAATTATCAGATTTAAGTCCTTCCTCGTCTGTCTGTTTGTCAATCTAGTTTTTAGCGAACTTTCGAAACGATGGCACGATTTCACGAAATTTCATCAAATGTGCATCGATCTTACCTAGCAGATGTCGAAAATCACCTGTAAGGTTCACCATATATATAATCACCATATCACCATTTCAAATCAGCATGTATACATATATATATATATATATATATATATATATATATATATATATATGTATATAGGCCTGTGAAAATCAACAATAAATTAACAAAACATGATGTATCTCTGATTTAGTATCGTTTATGATTTTTGCGGTCGGTAGAACGGTTACATCGTCAGCATACATTTAGAGTCTTCTCACAGTTAAATGTTCTTCTAATACTGAGATATTTCATGTGTACACGAAATATCTCAGTATTAGAAGAACATCTAACTGTTGGAAGAATCATAATGAATGCTGACGATGTAACCGTTCTAGTGTCCGCAAAAAACATTAACGATGCACAACTATTAGCAAATAAAGCAATTGATCAATTCAAGATGTGGTGTTTTAGTAACCAATTGATGATGAATCTTGAAAAAACCAGCATTTTTGATTTTAGGTTGAGAGTTTTTAAGACGTTACAACTGTAATATTCGATATGCTTTTAATGTTTATCTTTACAACAAATAGGGTCATTTTCTTTGTTTCAAAAAATTCGTCAATTAAATGAATGTATCAATAAGTTGTTTTTGAAAAAAATCTACAGAAAACTTTTTAATTTATGATCTAAGACGTGTCACTTTCAGTCAACTGATACATTTAACCCATACAAAAAGTTCCAACTTTGATAGTGAATAACTTTTTATTAGATGAGCAAAAATTGTCAAATTTAGCGATTCTCAAGGGGACAGTGATTTTAAACATCTACTAAAAATTTTATTACATTCTGCAGAAAAAATTGGGTTTACGGACATACTACCTTATAGCTGTGAATTAGTACAAACATTTTTTATTGTACATTTATCACTATTATTAGTATTCATTTTGAATGTACACAGTGATCCGATTTTCTGGTCCGCAAGTATAATATTATCATAATAATAAGATACATACGTAAAATGTAATTAATGTTTATTGCTGTTATATATACCAATAAAAGAGTAGAAAATAATAAAATGGATCATTAATTAAACACACATTATACAGAGATTAGTTAAATATTACATGAGAAACAAATTAAAAAGTATTTTCCATCTGACATGTACGGTTTAATATGCCTACATAAAATCTTAATAAAAATTACTGAACTTGTCGTTGAATCAAAAAAGTATTACAGAAAATTTTTTTGCAGTTTTGCGATCTGTTGCAAAACAGAATTGTGATCTTTGCAATATCTTTACTATCTGTTGCAACAAAGAATTGAAAATTCACTTCTAGGCTCCTGAGCATCTTCAAAAGTTAATGAATCAATTAGTTGAGCTCAACTTTCTATGAGTTCATTCCGTAACAGAATTCATGAGTTGGTATGTTTTTCAACAGTTAGGTTTAAGTTTCATTCCAAAAAAGTAAATTTTTGGGTATATCAAAATTGTGATCATTATGAGAATTGATCAAGATTGGAAATATCCGTAGTTTTCTTCTTTCTCGCATAAACTATTACTGTGCAAACTAATTAGTCTAAAAACCTTTGCTTTTCGTGATTTTCGTTATGTACCTCTTCTGAACCCATTAAAGGTTAAATTTCTTTCAAACCTCAAAGTATAGAGGGGTTTTTGGGAAATATAAGCCATGGATTTTTTTTTCGGATGTTTTTATGTATCTCACTTATATACTTTTGGATAGTTTCTGGAGTCTTAAAAAGATGTTGCAGTAAAAGTTAATTTATTACTATGCAGAAATAAGAACGATTATACCATTTTTATGATAAATATATGTATATATAAAGTTATGATTAGCTGTTATCAGTCACGTATCTAACATAAGTTACATTCTCCGCTTTTTAAGCCCGGTATATGTAAATATACCATGTTCAATAAATGGCCTTATTTGGCCATTTCCGCATGTCTGTCCGTCTATGGACACGAAAACTCAAAAACGGAAGGAGATGACAAGATAAACTTTTTGAAAATCAGACTATATTTGAGGAAAATGGGCAACACTGCATATCCTTGAAACCTTCAGAGATAGAATAAAAATGTAAAGAAAAAAAATGTTCCCCTTTTATAAATTAACAACTTTTTTAATGAACATGTTTACATAAATTTTGGATATACCGGGTATTTAAGCAATTAAATCAGTTAATTGTTATTTTCACTTGTTTTATACTCACATCTGGAGACTCGGGGGCCAATTGACATCAAAGTTCTTATACGTACGTGAATAGTCCATAACAATTTGTTTTTATTCATAGAGTGATCGTTTTCCAAATGACCACGATAACGAAAATAACGTCAAACTTGAATGAAGTCATATTCTGCTTAGTAGTGTTTTAACACCAAAATAAATAAATGAATTTGTTGTACACTAGCTGAGAAGGGTCAGATTTGCCATGTCACAAATCATTTGAGTACAGTTCATTTTTTCTTAATACAATTGTATCTATGTTAGTTTGTTTATTAATACAACCGATTATTAAAGTTTTTACATAACGACGTACCTATATTACCTATTTTTATGAGACTTTCTCATATGTTACTTTGGTACACTATTAACTTTCATAGTCATTGTTAAACTAAGCTTACTTTTATGCATAATATTCATATGTATATGATTGTGCATATGATATTCTGGTATAGGATATACGTTTATATACTTACATCTTATGTATACTATAAATATTCCTCAACATCAATTTCAAAAAATAGGTATATTATCCTTATAACAACATTTCGTTGAAAATGAGCTTAATACTTTTGAGGTTATTTTATTCAGAATATATTTTAACAAAACGTACAAAAATCTAAGATACACATATCTCAAGACCTTAGGAAAATTTTTAAAAGTTCAAAATTCCAAATTGTTCCAAAGTTGGAGCCGTTTTCTGAAGGCTAGATATGTAATATAGTTTAAAGTCTCTATAGAAGTGCCTGCATTAACTAAATTTTGGAAATAAATAAATTATCAATAAATCTGAAATAAAAAAAATTGACGTTTTGAGCTGTCAAAATTTATAAAAAAATAATTATATGACAAAAATTTATTTTTCACTCATTATCTTTAAGAATTTTTAGAAGCCCGGACAATGCCGGGTATTTCAGCTAGTTGAGATGATTTTCCAGGGTATTGAGTTTTAGTTTTTTTTATATTTAAATGTTTATTTATTAGATATATTTTTGGAATAGGCTGTAAAACAAATGGATGTGTTTTTATGGCATTATAGAAGGTGAAAATACATTAACTACGCATTATATCTGGATTAATTATTAAAATTGTTAAGAGAACTATTATTAATTGATGCATGACTTATTTTATAAGTCAAAAATCTTGCAACCATTTGTATTTCTTTACAATTCAATAAAGTTCCTTACAATACAATATCTATTTGCTGCTACATATACTGTAATTCTATATTGATTTTATTCTAATAATCTTCTATTTATTCTTACTAAGAAAATATCTCACACATGAAATATTAAAGCGATAAATACTCATGTAAATAATATTTCAATATACTGTATAATGAATTAAATAAAGTATCTGTCTATTTTATACTGGGTGTCTCAAGGTATTTATCTATTTCTATCTATATTCTTCTATTTTTATCTTTCAACGATGGACAGTAATGTAGTTTTCATACGATGTCGAGAGTTTTTGGAGAGTTATTGGGTTTCTGTCACGCATTGTTGTCTGTATGTATGTTAGTGTTTGTATACACAGAATGTCGGTAACTAAAGGACACCTTAGAGTACAATACATATTCTCCAGGTTACACGATGTATCAACAAACAAAATTGCATCATTATTAAATAGTCAGACAAATTTAAATTTTAATTTATAGTCATTTATTAAAATATATTTTGATACCAGCATAAACTGGTTCCGATACCGGGAATCAAACTCAAACCTCCTGGAAGGAAGCAAAAATTTTGGTAAATTCCAACAAGCTAAAACAGTTTATTAATTTTTTATTACTAAAACTTCTTGAAGAAACTTGGAGAAGATTCTTGGAGAAACAGCCACATCAGAACTGGAACCTGTCTTTTTTTTCTAGGTTTTTTCTATAAGGGTTTTTTCTTAAGTTTGGTTGTTTAATCCCATTTTATTCTGAAAAGGTGGGAATGCTGTGAAATGCATATGTGATATTAAATAAATGGTGGGCGCGCTGCCAGGTAATGTATTCTTTCAACCTTCCTTTTTAGGTATCCTCCGTTCCTCCTCTATTTCCTTTGAAGGTATATAAAAGGGGGATTTTATTAGCTTGAAGTCATTTCTTGCCTTGTTTGAAAGCCTGTTTAATTGTGATGGTTCAAATCTATGTAAATATACTGGCGCCTGGACGTCTTACATAGTCATATATTTTCGGCAACTCATACATTTCACAAACGTTTATTCAAGTATTGTAAAATATTAAGATATCGACTCGGACGAAGTGAAAACAACCACTCATCCAAAAAGTTCAAGTTTAATTGTTACCGATCGATCACTACGAAATAATCAGCTACTCGAAATCTCAGGAACTACACTTTTCACTTAAAGTTTTTTTTTGAAAAGTCTAGGATTTTAACATATAACTTTAGAAGTAACAGGGTATAATATTTAACCTGGCGACTTTGAATCAAAAAAAAAGGCGGAAGAGTTTGAGTGTATTTGACCGAATTGCTTGGAGAAAATTATAGGCGAAATACTGGTGCGAAAAGAACCTAGGTATATTTTCTTTACGACTCAACTATCAAAAAATTAAAATTCCTTGTCGTTCTAAAGTTAGAATCGTTTTCTGACCGTTCCAGAGTAATAGCCGAACCAGATATCCAATATAGTTTATAGTTTCTAAAAAAATACCTGCATTATTTTAGAAATAAAAAAATTTTGGAAATATATTAATTTATAATAATTAATTCATAGGAAATAGGACTAGGAGAATAAACGAATTAATTTAAAAAAATTGAACGTTTCGTCATTTATTTATGACTTCCTCAGTAACTAAAAATTAAAACCAATAAAATATTTTACAATGAAAAAAAAACAGACAATTATTAAGACAAAGATAAGTTAGATTAGAGTGTATACCTTATTTTTATATAATTCAAATGTTTAACATAAAATAACTATGGAGAAAGACCTTATATATTATTTTATTGCCATAATCTGACTTATCATTATTTTAATAGTTTGACTTATTAAAATTATTTATTTATTTATTTTCCTAGTCGTATTTCCTACGAATTAATTATTATTATATATTATGGATACGAATATTGAAACTTTAAATTAATTTATATTTAAACAATAATTATTTTTTACATAGTCGGAGTTTATTTTACTTGTTGTAATGTTATTTCAACTTTTAACAATGAAAATAATTAGTTTCTACTTTTTAGAAGAAAATCATTGTTTTTAAAAAGTTTTTGTTTAAAATAACTTCCTTTTTTTTAAATCAAATCGCATAGGAGTAATATAGTTTTCCTAAAACATACTGTATATGTTGTAATATTATATATAATTGTAAATATTAACTACATATTAAGACATAGTATTTACATATAATATTATTACTATTTTATATAATATGTACATGAGAGTCATTATTAATTGCTCAATCGTATAGTTAATAATAACAGACCATTATATTTGTTAGCTTATTTGAACATACAAGTATATACACATAAGATTATTATATTATTTGATTCTATTTCTTAATGGTTCAATTTATATTAGATTACATATTTAGTTATAGAAAATATTGGCATTGGTATTTGTTGACATACAATTTTTTTTTTTTAATTTGTCCCAATTCCTAGTCCGGTTATTTTGAATTATTCAAATATGTACAGTCAACGCCAAAAGTCGAGGTAAAATTTAAAAATTTTATAAATGATTTGTGCCTCATTTATACGGTTTTCGAAAAAATGCTTCAGTTAAAAATTGTTCATTATAACATACAACTTTTATTCGGAAGATTTTTCCGAAATCCGAATAGATAAGGCACAAATCAATTATAAAATTTTTGAATTTTAGCTCAACTTTTGACGCTGTTTGTACTATTGGCCACAAAAGCTGCGCTCATTTTCTTAAATTTAAGAAAGGATTTGTGCCTTGTTCATTCGGTTTTCGAAACAATTCTGCGGATTCTTAGCACATTTAGATTATACAACTTTTTTCCGAAAATCGAAGAAATAAGGTACAAATAAACTATAAAATTTGGAAAGAAGAACGATACTTTTGTTACCTATATAACGTTGACTACAAAGATGGCATCATTAGTTTGAATTGGCTGAACGCAAATTCGAATTTACAGGGCCGACAAGATAGGCAACTGGATAGGGCGGGAAATTTTTATCATTTACACTAGATATAACGCTACTTACCGGATTAAAAATAGAACTTTTAATTTGAAAGCGTACAAGCCTGATATTTTATCTTATAAACTCTTTATTCTTATATACCCCTAATATACACATTGCCTATACGTTCAAAAACCTAGGTGAGAAAATTTATAATTTAATGTCAACGCTTGTTTTGGGCGTCGAACATACAACGCCGCAAAAATTTATCTAGCAGTGAAATTATCACATTTTTCTAAATTAATTCATCTAGCACTGCTCTAGTTGCCAATTCTACGTGGATGACAATATAGTACGAGAAATAGTGAATTTATAAAGAATCTACTCTAATTAATAACGCGAGCATCGAACGGCAGCATGAAAATATACTATAAAAGGAGGGCACGACAATTTTGCAACTGTATGGGGCAGCGTATTGTCTCAATCCTCCCCGGGGTGCACGTAATTATTTTCCTCGTCGCTAATTTGGTGGCTATTTTTGAAATTTTCAACTTCCCAGTTATAGTAATCAAAATTTTCACCATACCTTCACGTTTTGAGGTCACCTGTCTATTAACACCACTTTTTTAGAAGATTTTTAGAAGGGGGAGGGTCAATCGAAATGTATCAATGTCATCTATATGACCTGAAAGAAATGTTATCTAACTCACTCGATGGGAAAGTGGGGAAACCAAGCAGCTGGAATTTTCTTAAAACTTGTGTATAGGCAAATTCAACATAAGTTGTAAAATGCAAAATTAACATCAATTTATCTACTTACTATCTTTTTCTAACTATCTTCTATCATATTTACGGAAGTATTACTGATGTTTGTTTTGACGCCATGTATACCAATAAATATTGATACTATTGATTATCTTATAATTATAATAATAATATTGTTTTTTTAAATTAAGTAAAACAAGTGGAAGATAACAGAAATCTGCGTATTTTAATGGAAAAAAAGTTTTAATGAAAATCTATTTTCTTAAAATACTTACAGCTATTAATGGTATTTCTCAACAATTTGTTGAAATGCCCCAACGTTATATTTTTTCGAAATATATTCAGATTTAAAAAAAAAAAAACCTCCAAATACGGAGAAGTTGTGGATCTTGCGGTCCTCATAGATCACACTTAGAAGTGATCAATGATATCAAATGTCTTTATAATATTTTAAATTTCATTTCATTTATTTGACATAATATCAATTGTCAAATAAAAGAATGGGCGATAAATTCATTAAAATACGGTAAGGCTGGAGAAATAGATGGTGTTCTTAACGAATGCATTGGGGTGGCACATAAGTACTGTCATAAATTTAGTAGCATATTACTAAAACTATTTGTAACTATGATGCAGAACAAAACATTCCCCAAAGTTTGGAACACAGGACTAATTGTTAATATTTACAAAGGCAAAGGTAATATAAACTGTCCTGATAACTATCGAGGGCTTACCCTTACGCCTAATATAAGTAAATTATATACCAAGTTATTGGCTACTCAAATACACCAATGGTGCACAGAAAATAATATTATTAATGGAAATCAGGCAGGATTTCGAACAGGATATGAGGTCATGGATAATATATTAGTTTTGAAAACGATCATCGACCGTAATTTATTAATCAAAAGATCCAAAATTTACCTCTGTTTCATAGATTTTGAAAAGGCATTTGATAGAATTGATCGTACTATGCTGTGGAAAAAACTGTCAAATATAGGCCTGGCCAGTAATACTATAGCCATACTCCAATTCAAACTGTTGCGTTATGTTGAATAATTATACGACAACACGTACTTTCAACACATATCGTGCCTTAAAACAAGGCTGTCACTTGTCTGCACTTCTTTTCTTGATATACATTAACGATCTATACGATTCAATGAACGATATAAATAATTCCTCTCCATGTGTGCAAGGAAAGGAGATTAAGATTTTACTATACGCGGACGATGTTGTGATACTGTCAAGAACAGTTGGCGGAATGACTAGGATGTTGAAAGGAGTTGAAGACTATTGTACGAAATGGAATTTATCTGTGAATGTAAATAAAACAAGGACTATGGTAGTAAGTAATGGATGTAGGATCTCAGCAAAAGAGGTGTGGAATTATAATGGATACAAATTGAAAATGCGAAATACTTTCAGTATCTGGGTGTAATTTTAACCCATAATAGAAAATGGGGTCTACATATAGATTATATAAAAAATAGGGCCAAAAGTGCATTAATGATTATTCGAAAATTTGTTTATAAATACAACGAATTTCCATTCAAGATGATTTTAAACATGTTCAAGGTACTAATTCTACCTATAATCACTTACGGCAGTGAAATCTGGGCTCTGAACTGTAGCAGGGATCAATTTAGAATTGTGAATACATTTGCCTATAACTTTTATAAAGAAATATTATATGTCCCAAAGTCGACTCCTAATTCGGTAGTCAATATTGAGCTGAGTGTGACATCGATTGAGAATATGTGCATCCAAAAGGCCCTGTGCTATTATTCACGGCTATTGAAGAGTGACAAATGCTTACAAAAACTGTGTCTGAAAGGAAATTTGCAATTTAATACTAAAATGCAAGAATTAAATATCGAGTCTTATGAAAATGTTAATAAAAATTTAATTAAAAAAACAATACTAGAGAGATCTATTCATAATTCTTTAATAGACATAAATGCAAAGAGTAGTCTCAGACTATATAGCAAATTGGGTCACTATCAGGGGGGTGCTAGATATTTGAATAATGTGGACAGGGATGGTAGGTATATAATCGCCAATTTTCGTGTGTATAGTTTTAGATGGAATTCATGAAGAGCGAACGATGAACGTATATGCGTTTTATGTGGAGGTCTCGAAAGTGTGGAACATTTGATTGAGGATTGTGAGGGTACTGCTGGATGCTTAAGAGATAAGGTTAACAAATGTAATCTGTATTCGTCTGTTTGCATATTAAATGAACATGACCCAGTAACTCTAAGCTATATAATTGAATACTTGAAATACATCCTAAATCGACGTCAATCCTATTTATAGAATTTACCACGAATTAAACTAGAATATTTTAAATTGTTTAATGTTTTTAAGCAAAAATTCCACACTAACAAAAATTTAAGAATTAACCGATAGAGAAGACTACTGTAAAATGATAAAGCATATTATCATACTTATTGACACAAATTGTTTTTTAATGTAGTATGCAAGTAAAGCTTCTTGCTTTTATTTTTGTACAATATTTCACAAAGAAGATTTGACATACTTTAAGTATTTAAAGGTGTGTTCATTATTATGAAAGCTTAAACCTCTATTGTAAAGTTAGGTGTTTGCAGAGTGATTTACACGTAAATACATACGTCTATGCTTACGTTCATATTAATACACAACAACTCTCTCAATGAAAGATGATTAAATGGAAAATATTCGTAGGGTGATTTTTTTTTGCGCGTAATTACTTTGTTCACGAAGTAAATCATTAACGAGATTTTTCTAAAAGAGATCATAAAACTTTTAAAGCTGTCCATAAGCGTTCAATTTTCTAGTCCCTATTCAATACTTTAGTGTTACATGTGATTTCACGTTTTTAAAATACTTATTCCTCCGTGCGGTCATCAAGATGCTCGTGTAACGATAATCGTTGAGCACTATTTTTTTAGAGTTGCTTTGTTTTAAGCGACTGCCATTACAGTCGTTAATGACGATCGTATATGCTTGATATAAAGGAAAAATTAAATGTCAAAGTAAGTAAATGCTAGTCAATTTCGTAGGTATAATGTTATTACAGTCAATAGAGAATGCGCTGCATTAAATTACAGGAGTTATTTTTTTTAAATTAGGTTCTGTATCACGTACTGAATGTAAATGAACAAAATCCTTACAAATTTCGACCCCGGAAGTGCCACCATTTTGAGAAAAACGTTATAAAACTGTAGATACAGACCAATATCTCCATTACCGTGCATTACCAAAAATGGTAATAACCTAATGTCGATAATGTAAATAATTGGATTTTCTATTTTGTTTGTTTCTTAGTTTTTGTTGTATCACTTACCGTTTACGATTTATACGACTATTACTATTAATTTATTGACTTTTTGACCGATATCTCTTCTAATAATTGTTACATTAAAATTGTTACAAGCAATAAAATGCTAATAACTTATTTTTTAAATTTACAAATTACCTACATCTTTTATTTAAATCTTTTTTGTCTAAAATGTTGCACTACCGGGTGCAAGGTTAATAAAATCGAGGTATGCATAGTATAATGATAAAAATTCAATAAATATGTTAAGAAATATAAATGATAGTGACATAGTTAACAATATATAATTTTCTTTCTAAACAACTATTAGAAGAGATATCGGTCAAAAAGTAGTCATGGTCGTATAAGTCATAAACGCTAAGTGATACAAAAAAAAAAATAGAAAATCCAATTATCTACAAGGAAGGTGATTATCATTTTAAGCCTAAAGTGAACGGTAATGGAGATATAGGCCGATACAGTTTTTCTCAAAATGTTGACACTTCCGAGGTCGAAATTTTTAAGGATTTCGTTCATTTACATTCAGAACGTGATACTGAGACTAATTAAAAAAAAAAAACTCCTGTAATTTAGTGCAATGCGGACAAGAGTAACGGGCTTCTCTATTGATTGTACTATATAATCGAAAAGGCAAGCAGGCTAACAATGGACAGATAGACGCAAGAATTTTAAAAAACTCTTTGACTTTCTTAGAAAAGATCATACAAGTGGAAATATCCTTTCTAATAGTCCTGTATATAGTTGTATATTACTCTATTATTATTACCGGTAACTAACCACACAGATTAAGAAGACTTTATATGCAACACACATTGCAGTTTAGTGACGTCAATACTTATAGCTTTTAATTACTATAAATGCGAGTGTCACGTGCTTGCTTTAAATATCACTATTCATAGGAATGATGAGTAATTTGCTTTAAATTAGCACAACTCTTAATTATATAAGTGATTATGAGATATTACTAGTGATTAATAACATTTGATTAAGAATTCCACAATTGTATAATACTGATTATGAAATTATTATTGTATAATTATTATGATCTGAAAGGGTTATTATATTCCTGAATATGAGAACGAAAATTTCTATCTCACTACGCCGCCTGCAGTATTTTTCTACCTTTTCACACATCTGCCTTCGATTTCTAGTGCCGTCAGAAACCCTTGCGAAGTGAATGAATGAATTTCATTTGAAACTCCCAAAATAATCCTTCACTAATGAGATTTAAATTGAGATCTTCAAACCGTAGGTTATTTTACAAGCTTTTCTTTGCTTTCACTTTCTGTTTGTTTGTGAGGGAAAAATCTTGCAATCAAAATTTCTACTAGTTCTACTTGTGCTATTATTATTATTATTAGATTAAAATTTAAAGCATTTATGTCTGTTGAAGGGGGAAAGTGGATACTGGATATACACCCTGGGGTCACCCACAATGGGATCTTCAACGACCACAAATCCTCAGAAAGTAACTACGGCCTTTGAAGAAGGTACACTACCCTATAGTAATGTAGTCTGTACGTCTATTAGTCAACGCGATGTCCGAAGGGTCCATCTGTCTTCTGAGTCATGGGGTATGTTCGTCTGTCATACAGAGCTCCGTCCTTGCACCGCACGGATATGGAACCTGCAAAATTGAATATCAAATAACTTCAAAAGTGTTATTTTATTATTATTATTATAGGTTTGAAATTTGATAATTGAAACGCACATGCGTTAGTCATGTGATAACGTAATATAATTTATGTTGTATCAATCATATACGTGGAATTCGGAAATTTTCCCTGAAAATTCGGTGGATATGTTGATATTGCAAAGCAGTGAATGCGATTGAAAATTAAAATAAACTTTCATTTATTTGACAAAAAAATAGTATATAATAGATATAAACAATTGTATGTCTATTATTCTTTTTCAGATATATTGTTTTTATGCAGACTCTATGCGAAAAACCGATTAAATTTATCTGTGATCAAATTCATTTGTTAAAATACGATACGTCAAAAAATCTTACATAACCTCATAAAAACATATTAAATTAATTTGACATAAATATAAAAATTTGTCAATTGTAAAACAAAAAGTAAAATTTGATTTACTAACATACATATTATAATATTATTCTATCGAAACGAAACAATGCCAAAAAAAATGTTGTTTCTTAATGAAGTCATTCTCGAACGAACGAAAAACAGGAAAAACATAAAATTTAATGAACTGAAATAACTTGAAAATCATCTTATGATGATTTTCAACGATGGTTGTCTTTTTTTTTCTTCTACAAAACATACCCAAGGAAAAAGCGTATCAAAAGAGTGTTACTGTACTGTTTTTTTTTTTTATCTTTGTGAGTTTTATTTTAAATTAATGTAATAATTTTTGCCGAGTAGGTTTATGAAATTCATTTTAAAGTATTTTTGTGAAAAACAAGACGTTATAATCATAATCATAACCATAACTTTCAGTCAAGGATAATAACCGTAAAGGAAGAGTATATGTGTATTATACATATAGTGGATAATAAATATTCAGTCTGAGGTAAACTAAATAGTGTTGGAATGAACTCAAGAATTGATTCATTCGAATATTTTTAAAAGTTCGTAAAATTGTTTTGTGTTCTTTCTTGTACGTAATAGAATGACATGCAGGAGCTACGTCAACTTGCAGAAATTTCCTTAATAAATACATTTTCCATGTATTTGTAAACTCTCTAACGGTCCCGATTCTAGTCTGATCAAAATAAAATTTTGTTAATGGGTAGAAGTTAGTTAATGGGTAGAATCAAATACAAAGTTTAGAATACATCTTTTAATATCAGGAAAATCGAAAAATGAAATGAGTAGAAAATTAACTTTACTACAATTCAATACCTGATCATTTTTTCTAAAACTGTAATATATACAGAGATATATAGGATTTCAATCTTCAATCTTATATTGGAATCTCTAACATTGGTATAGCTGCCATCTAGCGGCAAAATTTAACAACTAAACAAATAGGTTAAACGCTGACAGCTGATATATGTTAATCTAAATAATATTATTATATTTTAATTATGATTTTTTATAAAAAGTCGATACAAGTTAATTGTATTTGATCATGGAGTTTCCTGCTATTAAAAGTAAAAGTTTTGCTATGTGTTTGGCTGTCCTCGCAAAGCATTTGATGAAAAAATCAAGTTTTCCAATTTTCCACATCCCAAGCAAAATTTTTTTAAAGAATCAATAAATTTGCTGATAAGAGAAGTATTTATTGATGCTTAGCTTGGATCCGTGTATTAAGAATTCGAAAAAAGTAACGGCTTGTATGAAAGTCATTTCAAATAAATATATACAAACAGTTTTATAAGCCGCGCCTATTGCCAAAGATCCCAATAGTAAATATTAGTGTAATAGAAAAACATATTGCAACCAAATTGTAAAAACCTGCACTTATATCTGCCGTATAATAGAAGTTCAAATGAATAAGCATTGAGGACTACTCTTCCGAAGTACGTCAGGGTATTATGGTTGTAATAAGAGGATTAATAAACACGTTTCGTACATTAAAAATAGAATTTTCTTAACGAATTAAGGATAAGACAATTTTATTTTTTAATTTGCTTAATGTTAAACGTGAGGAAAATCGGATGATCGACTCGACTATTTATATTTGAGACATTGTTATCTCAAAAAAGTTTTTGTCAAAATCCGGAACCAAGATTTTGTTACAGGAACCAAATTAAAGGCTTCAGTTATAGTCCTTAAAATTCGAGACAATTTTTTTAATTTGAAAAAAGTTTAAGGTAACGTAACCTAGAGCTAACAAAAACGTGAGGTATATGTTAAAATGCGAATCGATAAGTCAGTTCAGTAGCCTCATATTAACAACTTCTCAAAACGTAACATAATTTCAATCAAATGAATCGTCATTTTTCAATTCAACATTAAAGTTGCAAACCAAACTATAAGCATGTAAGTAAGATAAACACTTTTCAGTTCATATACGAAATATTCCTGAATGCAATAACATTGAATGAGCAATACTTCTCAAATTTTACATGTGAGAACATAAACTAACACTTATGTGGACATGAATAAAACATCAGTTGTTTAGATATTTACCGGCGTGTGTATATTATAGTAAGATTAAATATAATATAATATAATATACTTCACGTTTGATAATACGGAATGTTAACATTTCCAGAGTTGGTATTTCAATTCGAAAAGGAAGGTCTTGAGAGCATTCATGTGTGAAGCTTGATATTAGATGAAACTTTTAATCTTTGATAGTTCGCTTTCGTTAAATCACGTATAATTATGTTTCAAAAATTCAAAACCTCTTATTGAACATTTGAAAACGATGAAAAATCATATTTTTAACATAGAATCTTATTTACCAGAAAATCTTAGTTTTTTATTTAAACTTTTTTACATCCAAACTTGAAACAACTACGTGAATAAATTAGACATTCTGATAAATATTATTTAAAAATAATATTTGTATAATAGGTTTATTGAGTTTGAGTATTGAATGGGTTGTAACTTGATGTAAATCCATTATAATTATTAGATTAAACAAATATTTGAGGTTTTCGTAACAATATTATATATTCGCAATCATTACAATTTCGCAATTACTTTTACTTCTTCAGAAAATATATAATAATACAAATTATTGCAAAGAAGACCTAAAATAGAACGTTCGAGTTAATTATTAATTATTTTAAACAACATCATTGAAACATTTGTTTTTCACAATAAAAAATATAAACAGTTTTTATAGAATAGCACAAGTACGTCTTTAACCATCAAATTTTTTTTATAAAGATTATTTAAATAATCAAAGAGACCTCTAGGTTTTCCAATTCCTCAGACCCAATTCTTAGAATAATTATTTGTAATTTATAAATAGGTATTTCGACTACAAGGTACTCATCATCAATATGAATAAGCTAATCGTAACTATCTCTAAGATATGGAGTCAGAGATATGTTGCTCGTTGCTAATTTGGTGCGTGTCTCACAATAATATTAAAAAAGTTTTGAGGTAGACTGAGGTAGTACCTGAAGAATTATTTGAGTTGACTGACCGATTAAGAGATTAAGTGTGTGAAGGGCCCAACCCATTTATTGGCGGTACCATTTTTGACCATGCGGTGTTGTTATTATCTATAAGGTGAGGATGTTGATCGAAACCTTTAGGTATTAAATTTTTGGGAATGCTTAATTTTATTAAATCAGAATTTGGAGTTATTGTCTAAATTTTTTATCTGTTTTCTTAATTTGTGTAATTAGATACTTTTGTATGCATCTAATTCTATGGAATTTTGTACCATTTTCAGTAGTTTTAAATTCGATTTGTCAATTTTGTGGTTGTTCAAATACAAATAAATGTTCTAGGAATTGGGGCAAAATTTGAAATTTAATATCAAATGTTTTGATTGTTATGAAGGAATTTTGGTATTTGGGCTTAATAATAAAACCTCATTTTATAAAGCAAGGTATACGGACGTCAAAGTATACAAAGTACGATTCATCGATACAATCGCAATAGCTAGATTTTCTTCGGAAAAATTCTTTAAAAAAAGGCTTACCTAGTTAACTTATTTGTAAAACTTCAAATTATTTAAACGTGTGATATTATTGAAAAATTGTGTGTCCTGGACGGGCTACACTTCGACCATAAGGTTCATTGTGATGCTTAAGGATGTGAAGATGAGAGTGGAGCAGAAGAAAGTTTTTGTATAGACTAGGAATTGGTGGAATATGCGGCTGCAGCCGACTATGAAGACTATGGAACTATAGCGATATTCATCTGGAGTTCGTGAAGGAAATTGCAGAAAAACTTCTCAATCATAGCCGGTTACTTCGTTCTTGTCCATACGCCGACAGTTTAGTCAATTAACCGCCTTGTTTTTTCTTAATAATTGACAAACTGCCGATATCGGGATTTGAACCCATAACCTCTCAGTTTCCAAGTAGGCAAACTGCGCAGACGTAACGCCTTAAACCGCTTGGCCACTTGCACTGGTGAAACAACATACTAACTCAACATACTAAAACACATTGGTTTTGTTTCCAAAAAACATTTGAATTTGCCATCGTTCGTTAAGAATAATAGATATTAAAACATCATCCTTTTTCTTCAGCTGTAGAGAAAAAATAACTATTATATCAATATATATTCATATATTCATATTGCGGGTAGGCAATTTTGACGAAGGTAGAATGTAGTTGAATAGTCATAAAAAACCAGTGACATGCTTGTTCATTGCCAAACCTATTTATTTTAAAAAATATGGACACAAGGTTAATTCATATTAAGTTGTGATCAAGATACAAAATTTATTTATTTTTTAAATGCTTGAAGAGTTTACTGAATATGAGGTATTATGAAGACTTTGGGAGTATTCAATTTGGTCGCTCACACGCTTTTAGCAACATCAAACATGTTTTTAAGTGTTCACTTTGACGCAGTGTAAGCTGACAAAGGGTACTAATGCTTGAGTTCAATGATAGTCGCCACGCTCGCAGGCGCTTTATCCAAGCGTTAGCGTCAAATCGTTCTAGCTCCCAAAACGAATACTGTATAAGTATTTCTTTATTTATCTGTCATATGCATCGGGTTATTTTTTAGTGTATTCGATTAGATTTTTTTTAATTTTCGAAACGTATTTCGTTGTTTCGAAATTTCGTTGTTTTGAATTGGAACATTATATTGCTAAACTGTTTACATCTGTCATATTGAATATTGATAATAACTGACGCTTAAACGTACTTATTATTCCTCAAACGAACGGGAGTAACGTAAGCATGAGCGCTTAAAGCGTATAAGTGCCCAAAACGAATAGGGCCCATATGTAAAAAAAAAACATCCTTTCTTAACATTACGTAACTGATCATTAAATGGTAAATTTAATCTAAAATGACTTCAAACAATTAAGAAGTCAATTAATTTAATGACTTCATAAATTTTTATTGTGGCCAACGAAAGATTGCAACCCGTGTCATTGGGGTTAGAAGCTGATACTTTGCCAAACGACTCTATGAACTCGGGTGTAGCATTTAGAAAATATATTTATATACCTACCGAAATTTGGCTTACATATTTTGAGGCCTGTATCTTAAAACGGAAAAAAGTATTAAAAACACCTTAGAGCTGATATTCTGGAAATCTTGGAAGTCCTTTGGAAGTTCTAGTGAGACATAAATTTGTTTATTTTATCTCTTTTTATTTTCTCTCTATCTCCGCCTTTTGAGATATCTTGTTCAGAGACACAGATACATATATACATGCATACATACACACAGACCCTATAATGGTCAAAAATGGGTGTTTTGGTATCAGGGAACCTTAAAACGTAGAGATTCCGTAACATCAATATCGCTTTCAGAACCGAAAACAAAACCTCTACGCATATAGAAATTATGATCAACGAGTGGTCAAATGCTAAACATCATGATCACTGAGAAAATGTACCGCAACAGGAGCTCGGGAAAATACTGCTTCAGAGTGCAACCAAGAGGCTCGATGCACTGAAGCTGAAAATTTACCGGAATCATTACCGGGCATTATCCCCTGCGGAAGCATCTTTACACAATGGGACTCCACAACGGGTCCATTGTGTACAGATTGTGTGGCGAGGAGGAAGAACATCCAGCCACATTATCCTTGACTGCGAAACTCTGGGTTATAGCAGGTACAGGATATTCGGTGCATCTCACCCTGAATATATGAACCCTCAAGAAGACCTGATAAGCAAGCTCCTGGCTATTGCCAACATATGGGAGAAGCGAATCTCGTCGGACTGAAATAGAAGGGGGAGCACAATGAACCATAAGGTCGATGTGCAAAACTTTTTAGACTCCAAGATGCATCTATCTATCTATCTATCTATATAGGAATTATACAAGTTGATTTTATTCTTCCATTCCAAATTCAATGCTTGATTTCATTTACTTTCACTTACGAAGAGAGGTTTTTCCCTATGTGAACCTATATTAATTTTCTATAGTAAGTAGCGAAAAAAGTCAGCGATGAAACATTATTGTCGTGTTTATTTACAAAATGTTAACATATTACTAAACATCAAACAAGAAATTTAATAGAAAGCAAATAAACGTGAATATAGAAAAAGCCAGAGCACGGATTGGCAAAAGAACATCCCAACAATTTTTTCCGAATTTCCATTCCGTTTTTTTATTCATTTTTTTATCTCTTTGAATGGAATGGATACATACAAAAGCACATGATATTTTTAAAACGTCATGAAAACAAAATAGTTGACGGAATAAATTTAATAAATTCATCTATACTAGGTACAAAGAGTTTGTTAAAATGTTAAAGATTATACAATAATAACAAGTTTGTAATGATATTAAATGAGTTATTTCGACTAATTGGATTTAGTTTATGTAACACAATTAAAATTAGTTTTGTAATTCGACAGAGAGTGCTGGAGAGTCAATTCATTTCAAATTGACGAATTATGGTCGCTGGTTATTAATTTTTTACTAAACTTTTTACACAAAAATTGTACCCAATTGGAGAGTTGAAGATATCGTTTATTCATTTCTTACGCGCTCTAGCTATTTGCAGTTAATTTAAGGTAAATACCCAATTTTTTCTTAAGATATTGATATCAACCCTTAAAAAACATTTAACAAGTTACATTTTATGTCCGCGAAATATTTAAGCATTTTGCACCATTAATAAAATTTAAAAATAGTTTATAGTTATTGTTATACATAACGAATATTCTCAGTTATTTTATGGGAAACAATTTCACTTTTTTTGAATTTCAGATTGTAATTTTATTTTAATTTTTTTTTTGCGCCCGGTATTGGATGCGATACGTCCAAAGAATATATATATATATATATATATATATATATATATATATATATATATATATATATATATATATATATATATATATATATATATATATATATATATTCTTTGGAATATAATTCAAATATAGTTATGGAATTCCGTAAAAATTTCTTCAAATGTCCGCCGATCCTACCTACTAGATGTTAAAAATCACTATCACTAAAATTTGTATATATATATATATATATATATATATATATATATATATATATATATATATATATATAAATATATAAATATATATATATATATATATTTTTTTTATGGGAAACAATTTCACTTTTTTTGAATTTCAGATTGTAATTTTATTTTAATTTTTTTTTTGCGCCCGGTATTAGTTAGCCCGGTATTAGTTGCGCAAAAAAAAATTAAAATAAAATTACATTCTGAAATTCAAAAAAAGTGAAATTGTTTTCCATAAAAAAAAAATATATATTTATATATTTATATATATATATATATATATATATATATATATATATATATACAAATTTTAGTGATAGTGATTTTTAACATCTAGTAGGTAGGATCGGCGGACATTTGAAGAAATTTTTACGGAATTCCATAACAATAGCTGCATTTCCTTTGAAGTAAATTCGCTTAAAATAGCAAAATGATAACAAGTAAACTCTCAATGACTAAACATCAAATACAAAACGATTGGTTTGTGAAATTTTGTAGATAAATACTTAAAATCTGAACAGCTACAAAATTGGTGGATCCTTTATATTTAATTGTTGGTAAATAAGATCTTATAGGTTATTATTATAGATCTATAGATCTATAATTATTATTAAGTTTTAGCTTTCACAAGACAATATCTATCAAATTCCGTTAAAGTATATGTGTCTGTGTACTCTCTAGCGGTCACAGTTTTATTCCGATTGGAATGAAATTTGGTACTTGAGGCGCTATTGGTATTCAAGAGGTCAAGTTCGTTAATGTATAAAATTGAGCACGGGAAAAGTTCGGTTTAAAGGGAGGGGGAAACACAAAATTTGGAATATCTCCATGTAATTTTGTTTCTTATCATTTTTCTGTTACAGTAATATTTAGAAAAATATTTACAATTAAAGATTGAAAGTTAAAATTCTATAAATTCTATGAGTTTGAGAAAAATGATCAAGTAATGAATTGTAGCTATTAGCTTCATTTTCTAAAACTTTACTCCTTATACATTTCGATTTTTTTAATATTAAGAAATATATTTTATATTTTGTTTTCTTCTATCTTTATGATCTTGTTTGTCAATTTACCCGTAATATGTTGTTTGTATTTTCATGCATTACTAAATTGTCAAGATCAGTGTCCGATCTGTTTTCCCAAAAAACTTTATCAGAAGTATTTTGAATCACTTCTTATTTCCTGTAAAACAATAACAAGCAAAGATGCTCAATTTTTATAATTTTACCAATATCCTATAAATATCAAAGAATGTCAGCGGCAAAAACAATATAGATCGAATCGAATTAGTTACTAGTAGAGTAGAACCAATTCTAAAATTTAGAATTAATATTATCTTCAGTCTTTTACCAACTCTCCTTTTACATCTATCTATCTATAGTTGTTAAAACCAATTGATTTTAATGATTTTTTTTATTTAAAAAGAATTCTATCAGGCGTGAATAACAAAAAATTATAAAAAGGTAGATTATGTCAAAAAAAATTTTTTTAATAATAATTTATATCTTTTATATTTTATACGTTACGCACCCCCCAGATTTTGAAAGGTTTTTTTTTTTTATAAAAATAATTTTTTTTAATCAATAAAAAAATAATATTAAATGGTTTTTTATTTGTGTATAAATATTTAATGTGCATTGTTTTTTTTTCCTTTGAAACGGTTCTGTTGGGAATACTTTAATAAAACCATTTTCATCCGGCATTCATTTATGTAGTAGGGGTTGTAATAATATTTATTTATTTATTTAATTATATTTCTTTTATATTAAAAATTTTATGAAACATAATAAAGTCGAACTCATCCAACATTTACTTCGAATAAAATAATTGAAATTAAAATTAAAATTAAAGAAGTGATCACCTGTCATTCAAAAAGTCATTTAGTGATCACCTTTATCCAAAACTTTGTTTTGCGATCAACATTTTCAACCGTTACAAAGTCGGGACTAAACTTAATATACCCTTGTATATATTGTACTCGCCTTTCGGCCTTGGCTTCATGTCATTGGCATAATTCAAAAAAAGCACTCTTCCATCATGTATAAAAGAAAAAAAGGTATTTTAGGAGGATATGCGTTGGGAAAATTAGAGTTTTTGGATTTTTCCGAAAAGTTTGGAGTTATTTTGCGTCGAATGCAAAACACTGCATCCTTCTACCATGTCTAAAAGAGAACTAGATTTTGTATTGATCAGTTCGTGAGTCTGGTACACAAAGGGCTGTATATATTACAGGAATATATACTGGGTAAAATAATGTTTTATATTGATGATACATGTAGATAGATAAATAGATTGTACAGGCTGCCCTGGACGGGCTACACTTCGACCATAAGGTCCATTGTGAAGCCTAAGGATGTGAGGATGTGAGTGGAGTGGAAGGAATTTTTGTGTATAGACTAGAAATTGGTAGGATATGCGGTTGCACCCGACTATGATAGAAACTATGCCGATATTCATCTGGAGTTCGTAAAGGAAACTGCTGAAAACCTTCTCAAGCATAGCCGGTTACTTTGTACTTGTCCATACGCCGACAGTTTTATCAATTAACCGCCCCTTTTTTTCTTAATAATTGACAAACTGCCGGTATCGGGATTCAAACCCATAACCTCCCAGTTTCCAAGTAGGTATTCTGCGCAGACACAACCCTTTAGACCGCTCGGCCACTTGGACTGGTATAATACTTGCAACTTAATCATTGAAATAGAAGAAAGGAAATGTGAACAGTTCATTTTCAAAAAAATAAAATCGAATAAAGGAAATCGAACTTTTCAAAATAGTAGAATCAATTATTTTGTTCCTAAATGAAAAGGCAATATTTTATATCGAATAGAAACCTCGATAATGCAATATTCAGAAGTATAATGATACTTTTTTCTTATTTTAATAAAATATGCCATTAAATTAAAATTCTCAAGAATATACTTATATATATATGTTCTAATAATAAAACACTTTCAACATAGACACGTTTCGGGAAATACTGTTACATACTGTGTTAAAACAAACAAAAAACGTAACTCGAACAAGATAAGTTTTATATCAAATTTTATAGAAATTCTAATGAAAAAGTATAAAATAAATTTTTCGTATACCCATAAAATGATCGTTTTACAAATAACTTATCTAGCATAAAAAACAAATTCAAATTATTACGTCCATACTCTCAACATATGTATATTCAACAGTCTGATATTCGGAATAGTTATACATTTAACATAGTAGAGCTGGGCAATACTTTAAGTAAAGCTTCCAAAACGATGGGTAATTTGTACTTGTTACATAAATCCTTAATACTTACAATAACGTTGCTTAAAGTTCTGTCCAATTATACTTAAAATACTTTTGTTCATTAAGATGAACAGAGCTAGTATAAAGTCATTTCAAGTTGAAGTTCTTTTGTCTAAGTATTATCTATACTAAGATCACTCTTAGAGCTATCGGCAAATGTCATCACAGACCTAATATGGGTGCTTGGCTATAGGAACTATCCAGGGAATTTCAAAGCCGATGAGCTCGCCAGAAATTGCACGTTGCTATTGGACACAAGCATTTCTAGACATCCAGGGGTAGCTTTTGCGAACTAAATAACAATCTACTGAATGAAACCATTCTAACAAAGGCCATTATTAGTGGAACGACGAATGTTCTTGTGGTACTGCAAGACAGTTATGGCCAGAGTACAATTGGAGACGTTCCGAAGTTTTTATCACCCTTCAAAGAGACCCTACATAAGCCACGCATTACGGGGCACTGGCTGTTTTTGTTTTCAGGTACCACAATGGGTCTATTGGTCCGAGTTTGTCCCACTTGGGCAGCCACTTCTACCTAACCTAACCTAGTTCACTTTTTATGCTTATTAATTACTGTTACCAGGGCAGACGGACATCAACAACAATTGAATTAGAAATTTTTGATAGTAAATTAACAACTCCAATAAATCCATGTATAAAGTCAGTGTTTCTCCGACATTTGGGGGGCAGTCAATTGATTATTTTCATTTTCTACAATGATAAAAATGATTTTTGTTGCAAACTAACTATTTATTAATAACGTTATGTATTAATATAACTATTATATGATTTCCAAATATGAATTTCATCCTACGGCTTCGAAAAAAAGTTCTCACAAAAAACCATCATAACTTTATATTTTTTCATTAAAAAATACTTGATACGGGTACTTTAATTTGCATATATACCTTAACCTTTGCAAAATTACAAATACTACAAAGTATTTGTAGGGTATTTTTGTAAAGTACTTGATACTCAGTACATAAAGTTTTTGTTTTTCAATACTTGGTACTCATTACTCAGAGACCTGTTTCACGGTGCTTTGCCCAGTTCTGCAGCATAGAATTTTCATGTACATAAAATCAGCCCAATTCTAGTTAGAATTTGGTTGTAAAAATACTAGGTATCATAAAAATTTATTGTTCTGTTTTCTATCACATACATCAGTGATTGATTGTAGAGGTTGCCATATTTCCTACTTTGATTTATTTGATTTCATGTTACTAAAATAATGCGGAAAGTCATTTAAGTTTTCATAGACTTTTGCTATTTGATTCGTTTTTGAAAGCACACTGTCACTATATATCTCTTTTTGAACTATATATCTCAATTATGTTTTATTTGAAGGCTATAATGTTGTTTTTGTTGTTGTTTCGTATAAGTGGATAAGATTCATTGAAAAACGGTCAAAGTATCAAAATAAATGTTTAATGTTGTTATCCGAATAATCGACAAATGTTATCGAAATCATTTTAAATTATTTATAAGGATATCAATCAAGATTGAATGTCAATTTATTTGAAAACATAAATGTCATACGAGTTGATAAGTTGTGCGATTGCATCCGAATTTGATACGAACTATGCCGATATTCATCTGGTGTTTATGAAAGGCAAGTGCACAAACGTCCAAACACCGACAGCTTGGTCAATTAATAGTATACTTATTATTATTTTTAAATTAATTTAATTGGCAAAATGCACACTTTGGGAATCGAACCAGCAACTTCCCAGTTCTGAGTAGAGCGCCTTTTAGTAAAAAAACATTATATGGTCAAACTAGTTTATCTGTATATACAAAATCTTTACTCAACGCTTTCAAATTTACACGGCTTCAAATTTTATTTGGGTTTTTCCATTTATTTCATGGACGTTTCGGACAACGGCCATCAAACTGATCTGTGAATTCATCGTAGTGTATTCTAACAAATATAATTATTTAATCGCTTCTCGGAATTCCGGTCGAAAAAAAGGTAAATCTATTCCACTCTAATTTTATTATTTATCGTCAATGTCTTATTTTATTGGACTCGCTACTAATTCTCAATATACTTTCATACTTAGATACCTATGCGAAACCAGTCCAAGTAGCCGAGCGGTCTAAGGCGTTATGCCCGCACAGTACGCCTACTTGGAAACTGGGAGGTTATGGGTTCGAATCTCGACATCGGCAGTGTGTCAATTATTAAGAAAAAACAAGGCGTATGGACAAGAACAAAGTAACGGCTATGCTTGAGAAGGTTTTTGTCCAGTTTCCTTCACGGACTCCATATGAATATCGGCAAAGTTTCAATCATAGTCGGCTGCAACCGCACATATCTTACCAATTCCTAGTCTATACACAAAAATTCCTTCCACTCCACTCACATCATCACATCCTTAGGCATCACAATGGACCTTATGGTCGAAGTATAGCCCGTCCAGGCCAACCTCTACAATCTATCTATCTATCTACCTATGCGAACGTACTACATATGCCCCTGGTTACTACGGTAACTTCATGTTGTAACTTCAACTTGAGCATACCCGTTTTTGATAACCTTTTTTGCTTGATTTAAGAATTTTTTTTCAAAATAGTTCAAGAATTATGTCTTGAAGCAGTTCAGGCGTTATATTTTTTGTCCTACCTATCTTTATTAAAGTAATTTTAATATGACTCTTTTCTTAATAAATATTAATAATTTTATCCTAGAAAGAGTAGGTTTATTTAATTTTAATACGTTTAATCACGTATGTTGGAATATTACAGTAAAATACATCACAGCGATTACAAAACACCTCAAATATCACATACCGCACATATCAATATTTATAAAAAAAATGGTTTAAAACAGTTTGATTGAATAATTTTGGCATGAATACAAACAAGGCACATGGTCGTGGAAAACATGTCTGGTTTTTGTACCATCCATGCTAAAACTATGTATAATAATATTAGCTTAATCATATAGATTAAAAGTTGTACAGATCATCAATATTTATATCTCCGGGTCGGTATAGATACAGCTTTCTAAAAAATACTATGACATAATACATTATATTAAAATAATTAAGGAATATACGGGAAAATAACACGGTCAAAACTTAGACGGGCATATGTTATATAATGGAATTTTGTGGTCATTTCAAATAATAATTTATTTGGATGAAAATATCCGGACATTCTTTGACATCAATTGCTTGATATGAAAAATTATACACTTTGACCATTGTGATACCTAAGGATGTGAGAATGTGAGTGGAGTGGAAGGAATTTTTATGTATGGACTAGGAATTGGTAGGATTTGCGGCTGCAGCCGACTATGAAAGGAACTATGCCGATATTCATCTGGAGTTCGTGAAAGAAACTGCAGAAAACCTTCTCAAGCACAGCCGGTTACTTCGTTCTTGTCCAATTAACAGCCCCTTTTTTAATAATTGATAAGCTGCCGCTTTCGGAATTCGAGCCCATAACCTCTCAGTTTCCAAGTAGGCATACTGCGCACACATAACGCCTCAAACCGCTCGGCCACTTTGACTGGTATATTTTTGTTAATGAACTACCTTAATATTTTTGTCGGGTTGATTTCATAATAGTTAAAACATTTTCAATCGATATATTCGTTTAACGGCGTTTTTATTTCTGTTAATTCTAGCATACAATAATATTTTTACATATTCTGTACAGTCGATATGACCATGGACATAATACAGACACACACAAAAAAACACATTCAGTCTACGTAGTGGTGTGATTTTCATGTATATATATATATATATATATATATATATATATATATATATATATATATATGTATATGTATATACAGGGTGCTGAAATTCATTAAAGAAAACTGTTAAAAGTTTAATAAAGTTTTTCGATTTGACGCTTATTTTTTAAGATATAATCAACTAAACATTGACAAATTCAACCAATCACAGAGCGCAGAGTGTAAGAAGACGAGGCCTCTTACCGTCTGCGAGCCTTTAAAAGGTAAAGCTTTACTGCTGAGGCCGCGCCTCCTTATACAATGCGCTTTGTGATTAGTTGAATTTATTAATGTTTAATTTATTATATCTCAAAAACTAAGCGTCAAATCGAAAAACTTTATTTGACTTTTTTGCAGTTATACATCGTGGTATAGTTTGCCTGACTGAATTATAGAACACTCTGTATATGTATAAAATTTATAAAATGCAATTTTACCCGAATATGGTTGTAATGCAGCAATAGGTCATATACTATGAAGTTTGAATTCGTTATGCATTTTATTTTATTCATATATAGAGTAAGATATAAACTATGTATGGGCTATGGGTAGCAAACAAGTATAAATCAAATTTGCATTCATAGAGAATAATACTGTTGTTCGTGGGGCTCTCCATGTGTGATTGTGTGTGTTTAAATAAAAATTGTGTCTAACTTGTAAGAATAAATCCAATAAAATCTGGATGCGCTTTCATGTATATAAATTTTTTTATTTAACGAAATTATTTTATTTTTTATCAATATGTGTGATTTGATTATTTTTTCTATACGGGGCTAAAAAACGACTGGACATGTTTAAATATATATTCCAAATTACATACACGTATGTGGACGTAGCGTTAACAAAACAAATCAATTGAGACAACAAAATTACCAGACTTTTACTCGCAGGACCATCTAACGGAAATTGATGAAAAGAGATTTTGGTTTATTTTTATTTCCTACCACAGTTTAACCATTTTCAATATCATTATGCACAGCACTAATCATAAATTGTTGAATTAAAAAAAATGTAAAAAATACGGTGGAATTATGAATAAATATTACAATTATTTTATCTTGTCCGATCTAAGAAGATAAAGTCGTATTGTTTTAAGAAAGTTAAATACTAACTCCATAGACAGTCAGCGTTCTTAATTCAAGACAAGCACTTTATGTTATGAGTATATTCAAAATTTGGCTCGTATTCTCCTGTGACTTCCTAGACATCCATGAAATGGAAATGGAATTGATTCCTTCATTTCGCCGTTTTAAAACCTGCCAAGTAATTGAATGATCTACTGTTACCTTCAATTTACTCAATTATTTTTACTGTGTAATGAAGGCTCCCATTCAAATCATCATAGCTTAATAGAGAATTTAATCCTCTTTCAAATGATGTATCACAAGGTAGGGGGTGTCATTTGATATTTCAAGGTGGGAGTGGCTGGAAGCAAAAGGATGAAACCTAAAATTCTCTAGGTACCATTTTTGAACTTACCCTCGATATCTAATTCGACGTGTTTTCACTCAAAACAATAATCACATCAAATCAAGAGTTATTAAGGGTGGCTACTTTTAAAATGAATACACTGTATATATATATATACATTTTGTATATATATATTTATATATATACATTTTGTATATATATATATATATATATATACATTTTGTATATATATATATATATACATTTTGTATATATATATATATATACATTTTGTATATATATATATATATATATATATATATATTGTTTAAGGATATATATATATATTAAAAGTTACAATTCCAGTCGTGATTCGAGTGTTAAAAAAAACAATCTTTATTTTTCTTCAAAATTCACAGTTTTAATTCAAAGTTGCAAAAACAAGTTTTATTACAATAATTACATATCTTCAAAATAAGTCGATTATTACACCTGCCAATTAGTTAACGATTCAGGATTGCACGTTCACTTTTATACTATTTTGTAGGATGCGTTGGCCTTGATAATATTTGTTCAAAAGTGACGTTGTTATATGTATAAATCAGCTTACCAAGCAAAATGGTGGTTGTTGATATTGACCTCAATTGGATGTATATATAAAATAGTATGTATGCAAACGCTATTGTGTAAAATAAATAATGACGTCACTCTAATGTTCATCTATTTATGGCACCGTACCAGACCACATGATTTTTATATATAATTTAGGTTTTTACTTACGTTTCAGTAGTAGTAATGGAGAGGAGGTCGAATCCTGGCAAGTAGGCTTTTCTAGGTGTTTTCTACCGTCCCTTAAAGGTCAAGGAATTTGTATGTAGACTAGAAATTGGTAGACAGCAACCGACTTTGGTAGGAACTATGTCAATACTGATCTGGAGCTTGTAAAGGAAACCTGGTTACTTTAGTTTCCAGGTTTAGTTTGCTACTAACAAACTGGTTTCTTTAGTTTGTGTCCATATTTCGATAGCTTATTCCATTACCAATTTTTTTTAAATTAATTGAATTGACAAACTGCCAGTGTTAGAAATTGAATCATCAACTTCTCAGTTCCGAACAGAGCACCTTTAACAACTGAACCATAAAAATTGGTCTTACCTCTTACTTCAATCTCTTCATTCGCATTAAACTTTTACATTCAGTGATGTTGACTCGTTACTTGGGTTTAATAAAGAGTACAAAGTGAAATCAATATAATCAAAGAAAACGTGAATAAACACAGACGAATTAACTTTGTCTTCAGATTATATATATATATATATATATATATATATATATATATATATATATATATATATATATATATATATATATATATATATATATATAACTTTGAAGCTGTTAATTCGTGCAGTAAAGAAACACACTATATATCTCTTTTTCAATTTTATTGTGTGTAATAATGATAAATAAAATATTAAGGAAGAAATATCACAATATTTATTTCTTACCTATTCCTTTTCAAGTCGCATTTTGTTATAATCATTTTAATTTTAAGGATACCGTAGTCAATCCAAGATTTCTTATTGCTACACCGAATTTTTGACTTTATGTATCAGTCATTATTTACTTATCACATTTTACTTATCACTATTGGTGCGGCAAAGTTTGGAATCATTATACATATATTTTACTGCCTACAAATTCAAGAAATAATGTCCATTAAAAAAACATGTACAGCCAACTTATCCTACAGCAGAGGGTGAATTTTTTTTGTACATCCATACCCTGTAGTGTATCATTGAATAGATTTTTTAAAAGTATTAAGGGTATGCCATGGAGACTTTTTCGATAGAACAATTTGTTTACAAAATATTATACTTTATATTCACTATCAGAGTTACGTTTCGTTAGGGTTACATTCCAGTCGCGCGAGAAGACAACATTACACTTAAGTTGAAAGTTTAATAACTCTCGCTATTTTCTTCTTGATATGTCCACAGGCACTAATTATCCATCTGGGCACACATTCATATAAACACACAGACCCAAGAATAGTCTCATAATTGTTGTTTTTTGACGTAAATACGTTTATAAATTTGATATATAGGGGGGTAATTCAAAAAATCTGTTGATAACAAAATCGGGGGATACAATTCGGTATTGCTGCTACAAAATTACACTGCAAGATAGCCAACGACGCATCAGACGACGTGGAAGGGGATGCGCCGCAATTTGAACTCAGAGAAGCTAGCACGTTTTAGTTTCAATCGACAGCTCTTGTGAAGATCTATCGATATATTTATATAAAACGTTAGTGAAAAACAGTTATACCGAGTATATATGGTCTATAATGATATCGTATAAAGTTGGAAAGGGCTTCTCAAGGAATCTAGCGATACCGGTAAAACACCATATGAAAGAGTGAATCGGTACCGGTGACGCCATTTTGATGTAGTTTTTTGCTGCGTCACATAATTTCCGTTTAGTATAACTTTTGACTCAGTAAAGCTAGAACGTTCAATTTAGTTTTAATCGACAGCTCTCGTCAATATCTATCGATTGCATATTAACGTTACATTAGCGTACTAAAACATATTAAAACATTGCATATTAAAACATTTTATACATTAGCATGTATAAAATATTAGTGTAAAATAGTTATAACGAATAAAATATGGTGTTAAAGTAAAAACTTATCATAAATAATGCAATATCGAAATATCTGCAAGAGTATATGTCTCTTAATATTGGAAAAACCGAAAAACACATTGGAAGTATACTTTTAGAAAATTAGTTTTACTATAATTAAGTTCCTTATCATTTTTTGTTCAAAGGAAAAAATAAAAAAGTAACTTTTTAGTCTAACTAAATACCTAAATAATTCGGCGCCAAAAAATCTCCATAGAAATGGGCAAAGGGTAAATCTGATTTTCGGTTAAAAGTAAATATTACAAAATATTACATTTTGTTTGTTTGGGGCCGAATCAAATTTATTTAGATATTTACATTAGTGTAGGACTTAGTTAGACTAAAAAGTTACTTTTTTATTTTTTCCTTTCTTTTTTCGAAGGTTTAATTTTTTGTTACAAAGTTATTATTTTTTGCTTTTCAGTTACTTTCTTCTTTCGTCGGTTTTATTTTTAGTTAAAAAATGTTATTTTTGTGTAGCTTATAGTGTCATTAGAACTACATATGTGTGTCAAGTTTCAACAGAATCGGTTCACAGATGAAAATTCAGTGGTGAACAATCAACCAATTTTCAACCCTTAGAGGCGAAATTTTTTTTTCAAATTTATATGGTACCAATTTCGAAGTATACCCTATCCAATAAAAAAAAATTATCGTAATCGGACTACTCTGTAAAAATTTATGCGTGGTCATACATAAAAAATATACGGGTTGACTTGAGAACCTCCTTCGTTTTTTTCGTCAGGTAAAAAAAGATTCAAACTGCGCAAAGATATTGAGTGCTTTCAAATAGTGTTTACACACAGGACATATATTATGATGTTTATGGTATTTTTCTTTAGTGAAAGCATTTACATTTTATTTTTTTTCGTGGCTAAAATCAAATTTTTTTTCAAATTTATATGGGACCAACTTTGAAGTATACCCTATCCAACAAAAAAATAATTATCAAATTTGGACTACTCTGTAAGAAATTATGCGTTCTTCTTTCGTTGGTAATAAGGTTTCATTTGCACATCACTGATTAATACGGGTTTGCTGTCCAAACGAAACACATTCAACCATAATTGTTATTGCATTTTTGTCTACTGATGTTTCTACTTATATATTGGATATTTCGAATTAATTCAACATTTGCATAAACGATTTTTCATGACTGGGCTTCATTTGGATTCTGGCCTTGTTAGGTTCTAGCCAAACGACTGTACTTTATTAATTATACGCACATTAATTTTTCATTATAACAAAATAGATGTTATGAATATTATAATGACGTTCTTCTCTTGATAATCGAGTATGAAGAATAGTTACAATTACCAGTAATTCCTTTCAGAAACATACTATTTTACTTTAGAAGACTCACTATATAAATAGATTTGTATAAGGCATACTTAATGAAATTTCTGAGAATACTAAATACTATTAGTATAATTAATATAATTATAATTAGTATAATCTGGACGGTTGTATATATTTTTTTTATAGAAAAAGTATTATGGTTTCGTAGAATTAATATTTAGAATTTAATATATTTCAAATTTATTAAATTAATTTAATATTTTAATATTTTGTTTGTATAAATGTTTTCTTTTCACTCGTGAGTAATTGAAATCTTTATGTGAAATAGAAATCGTCATTTGGTAGAGTAATTTTTCATTTATAAATTCCGTTTGATATTAAACTTTCCATACTAATAAACACGTTATTACATAATTTCCAAATAAAACCTTTCTAAAACTGAAGTTGAAAAAATGATTTTTTTCGTTAAATTTCGAGGAATTGTTTTGATATTTCCATACAAACACGTTATGACGTTATTTCTATGTAAAAAATTTCTAAAAATATGGTAGAAAAACTTCTCTTTTTTTTTATTAATTTTCGAGGAATCGTATTGATGTTTTAGTGATACACTTGGCGACCAAAAAAGCGTTCAATATTCAAAATTTTATAATTACTTTGTGCCTTCAAAATCAAAAACAAAAACAAACAAAAAATGCTACGGATAAAAGTTGTTCAGTCTATATATACGAACAACTTTTATTCGAAACTTTTTCCCACAAGTCGAATGAACAACGAACAAATCAACTAAAAATATTTGATAAATAAACTCTACTTTTGTGGCCCATAATACAATAGTAGCGTTCTGTTTGTATACATTTTTTCTTTACTCATGCAGGAAAAGTACTATCTTAGTGCCCGCTTTTTCGTGCGGTAAATGTTTGCCTATTCAATTAGTGCGACAGGTTTACTTGTCGAGTTAACTTGTCGCACGCCGTCCGACAATAAAGAAATATTTGCAATACATCTAAGTCGTGTGGTAATAATTGAATAGCCAAACAGCCATTTAACGCCCGAAAAAAACGGAAGCTAAAATAGTACTTAAAAAAAATGGTATCTGCAACTCGTGTGGTGCTGTCGATTGCCCACTTGAGCGAATGAGTGGACAATATCGTTCTCATGGGCAATAGACAACTTACGGCACTTGTTGCCCAATATATTATTGCAATTTATTTGTGTCATATTCCTTCGGTTTTCGAAAAAATGCTTTGGATAAAAGTTTGTTCAATATTAATACGAATAAAATTATAAATACGAATTATAAATACGTTGTTCATTATTCGAAACATTTACCCAAAACCCAAATGAATTAACTATAAAATTAAAAAAAAAAATAACGCTAATTGTGTGATTCCTAGTACCAAATAGGTATTATTCAGCTATACTATTCAGAAATGGTGTAGAAAAACACTTATTGGGAATTGTTACCTAAACAGTAATGGAAACATTGGTGAAAATCTACTACTAATTTCAATTTTAACCACCGTAAGCTAAACATTCGGAGTATATACATATGTGAAACTGAGTGATTTGCAATCTGGGAGAAAAATTATACACCTAAAACTTCTGGAATTGTGATCGGGAATAGCACCATGTTGTATAACAAATACTGATACCCGGTTTTATGATGGGTAAAACGAGCTAAAATAAAAAAGTAAAACAGTAAAAAGTATTGTAAAAGCTTAAATCATAATTTTACAATTTGTCTGTATATATTCCTCGCTTTGCTTCTGTGTATATGTGTAAAGTGTTTTTTCACACTAGATGTCTCATAAAAAAAATTAACAATAAAAACAAAGTCTATAATTATAAGTATTATGCATATAAGCATATATAGATGGTTGGGCTTGCTAACTGTATAAAATTGAGAACATACTATTTAAATAATTCCGTGAGGCATTTATTCGCTATATAAAAATGGTTTTTTTATTTTTATTTCTTACGTTAGATTTAAAGTTTCAATGAGTATCATTATTATGATTATTATATGAGAATAAGTAAAGTTTCATGCATAATTGTTGCAATATGAAATACTAGTAGTTTTTAGTAGTATCTTTGTACATTATATATACATGGATTAATATCTACAGGTTACCAATCAAGAGTTTATTTATTTTTTCATGTTTACGTCATAATAATATTTTGACTCAACTGCACAGGATAGATACAAAGTATCTATTTACCCAAATATTTGAATTCTTTAAAAAAGATATCTAAAGTGAAAAGTGAAAGATCCTATCAAACCTACTTTATCTTGCAATTATAGACGTCCATACTCTGTAGTCCAGAGCTTTTGATTTTTTTTTGTTGACTTCAAGAATAAACTGTGTCCATTGATAGGCTGGAATCTGCATGCTTTTTTTTAAATTTTATTGTTCATTGTATTTTTTATTTTTTCCACACTCTATAAATTGTGTTTCAATTTTTGTTTTTTGTTAAACGTTTTCGTCCGTTTACTGAATTTTACATTTAATTTTCTTGCACTAGATCATGAACAACATCTAGTTGCTTTTGGTGCAATACAAATGTCACCCGGTTACACTTTGTTACCACCAATAAACTAAACAAAAATAATGATTAGTTTAAATCCATAAATGGGCTGTTTATTTAGCATTTACTAGCCGAATAGTTGCAGATTGAATATACCAGGACCTCTTGGTATATTCCTACAAGTTCATACTATACTATTCCGAGGGCTCAACGGATTTTTTTGAATAAGCAAGGTAGGATCTAATGAGCTAAATTCAGAAGGTCAAAATCTACCCTCCTAATCGAGTCAAACATTGATTATAACGAGTTAAAATTATTAAACATGTGCTCAAGTGATATTTTCCAAAAAAAACCATCATTAATTGATTTTTTGTTTTGTTTTTCACTTTTTTAACTAAAATGTATTTCGGCAAATATTAAAACATTATTATTATGCTGAATAATATTTATAAACTCCTAATAAAAAGCAGATATGTTCTGTTATTCAAAGATAAGATAATAATTACTGTTATTTTAAACATTGAGAATTACGTCTAAAGAAAATTACATCAATATCACAAAACATTATATATTTTCTATATCATTATATATATATATATATATATATATATATATATATATATATATATAGCGTACCATACAGAAAATATTGTTATGTGATATTGAAGTAATTTTCTTATATATATAAGAAATTTATTTATATATATATATATATATATATATATATATATATATATATACATATACATATATATATATATATGTGTATATATATATATATATATATATATATATATATATATATATATATATATATATATATATATATATATATATAATCATAATGTTGGGCAGCTCAACTCGAACCGATAACTTTGATACGTAACCGATAGTTATACCTACTTGATAGTAACCTAGAGATCCTGGAGAAGGTTCTATAAATGATTACGTAATAATGCAATAAATAGTAATGAACTTGAATAATGAAATATAAAAATAGAACTATCAAATGCAGTTTATATTATACACAATCGTCATCAGGTAGAGTTAGAGAACGTAAAGTAGATGATACAGATATACCAATAGAATACGTAGATATATATAATAATATGGTAGATATAGATAGTAAAATGCAATATTATGATTCTGTTTTACTGATGTTGAAAATGAAGCTTGAACATATATAGTGAGAGTTGAATTCGAACGTCATTAAAAATAATGTGCTGAAAGATAACGAAACTTGTTACCAACATTTATATGTACATCATATTATATACAGAAATAATAATTACAATTTGTATTTGAATTATATATATATATATATATATATATATATATATATATATATATATACAGAATGAGTCAAAAATCAAGTTTTTTGAAAGGGTGGATAGGGAATGAAATTCTAAGATGAAGAGTCCATTTTTTCACCTTTTTCAAGAGATTTTCAAGAGGACATTTTTGCACCTGGCCTACCGTTAATTAGATATTAATTAAATAAAGCAACCAATTAGAGGAGCGCGTTAACGGAATAAGAAATGGTGCGCAATGAACGCAGAGGCAGCAGAGATACATGAGGAGAGCGAGCTCTCCCCACCACTACCGTAGAGTGAGTCAATCTTATGTGTTTCAAATCCTGTATAGTTTTTATAGCAGAGTTTTCAAAAGTTTTAAAAAAACCGCGCTCTACAGTAGTGATGGGAAGAGCGCGCTCCCAAGTATCTCTGCTGCCGCTGGATACTTTCACCACCATTTCTGATTCCGTTAACGCGATTCTCTAATTGGTTACTTTATTTAATTAATATCTAATTAATGGTGGGTACGGTGCAAAAATGTCATAGGACTGTTCATTTCCTATCCACCAGTTCAAAAACCTCCATGAATTTTGACTCAATATATATATATATATATATATATATATATATATATATATATATATATATATATATATATATATATATATATATATATATATATATATACTTCTGGTCTGTCACTTAAAAAAAAACTTACGGTTCCAACCAACCTGCCTGAAAAATGCTAATTTGACTCTAGTAAAGCATAGATACTAGTTCTCGAAAACATATTTTATAATGGGAATCACAATTGTCAAAATTGATGGTCTTTAAAGTTATACGATGCTAGGATTTGAAATCTAGTTATCTGGCTTTGACATATAATCCGTCTTTTAAGTTTTGTAAATAATTTTAGACATATTTTTCTTTAAAAATACACATTTATTTTAGAGATTTATCAAAAAATAATCATCATCCGATCTGTTGTCTCAAAAAACCTTCAACTTCAACAAAATTTCTCGATAATAAATTTAAATAGTCTGTCATATTGGATAGTAAAACTAAAAAAGTGGCTGAAAGTATTGTATTTTGTTCATCATCATAGAACATCATTTCTTAAATCAAATGGGTTCGGCACAGATTTATTACAAATCAGTTGACTACAACAAGAACCGTTTTTATTATATTTTGTTCGATTTAACTAAACATAACTGTACCTAATATGATTTTAAAATAACATACACACAAATGTTAGCGTAATATTTTAAAGTACTAGGGACCACAAAATTTGATGTTATTTTTTTAATTTTATAATTTAATTTGTGCTTTATTGATTCGGTTTTCGAAAAAATGCTTAGGATAAAAGTTGTTCATTAGAAATTAACTATGTATAAGATTTTAAAAAACTTTTTCACAACAAATAGAACCGACGAAGGAAGGAAGTAACTGAAAAGCAAAAAATTAAAACTTTTAAACAAAAAATTAAACCTTCGAAAAAAAGGAACTGAAAAGCAAGAATTCATTTTCTTCTTTCGTAGGTTCTATTTTTTGTTAAAAACTATTTATTTTTCATTTTTCAGTGCCTATCTTTTTCTTAATGTTATAGTGAAGTTAGAACTACATAAGAGTGTCAAGTTTCAACAGAATCGGTTCACAGAAGATAACTCACAGGGTGAACAATCCATTTTTCCCTATTTTTCTACCCTAGGGACTAAATTTTTTTCTTCAATTTTACTGGCACTAAGTCATACATAATATATATATAATTTATTTATATATAACGATATTGAGTGCTTTCAAAGTGTTTACATACAGACAATATACAGCGATTATGATATTTGTTCTTTAGTGGAAGCGCTGGGAAGTCTTATTTTTTTTGTGGCTAAAATTTGAAGTATTTTTTCAAATTTGTATGAGCTAATCTTTGAAGAATACCCTATCCAACAAAAAAATAATTATCAAATTTGGACTACTCTGTAATATATACAGGTTGAATTGAGTACCTCCTTCTTTTCGTCGGTAAAAAACTGGCATCAACTTTTGTGGCCATGTGTACGTACACACTATATTGAGTTTCTATATTTCTAAATACGATCTGTATAAGTACAAAATACATTTTTAATGGATAAAACATACCAATTCCCTAGAAAATACCAGTTTAACTCTATTATCACAGACTCACATAAACATATATGCTTACAACATGTATGCGTTTGTAGGAATATGTGTATTTTATAAAGTAGATTATATGTTTTTTAATACTGAAGTGATTTTATTTAAAACTATGAAATGCGTGTTTCTATTAAAACTTTTATTTTATTTATTAAATAGTTTTTGTACATTACTTTCCATTAAGTTTAATGTTCCATTCATATAGAATTACTCTGCACAAATATTAAATCAGTATGAGAATGAAGGTGCTTTTTTTTTCTTGTTAGTTAAAGTGAAAAGGAATGCACTAATTATTAAAGCCCTTACTAAAGCCCTTTTACTAATTTATTAAAGATACCAAACACTTACATAATGTTTTCTTTTGCAATAATTTCAATAATAAATTTAATTACTTTAAAAACATTAAAAAATTTAAAAGGACTCTTCAAGCTGATTTTGACTGAGCAACACTTCGTTGGCTTGTTGTTCGACGGAAGCACATAGTTTATTTATTTTTTAAAATCGGGTAACCAACGAAGTATAAACATTTTGCAATAATAAAAATATATAATCTATATAATATATATATATACATATATATATATATATATATATATATATATATATATATATATATATATATATATATATATATATATATATATATATATATATATATATGTATATTATTGTAATTTTATTTGTGTCATTTTGGTACAAACCATTCACAATCTAAATTTGCTCAAAATAATTATCAATTTTCAAATTCACAATATTATCAATGTTATATTTTCTTATATTTCAATCAAAATATCCTTACCTAAGTTTTTTTTTACTAACATTGTAGTTTCTTTTGTAATCTTATTTTTACTTTGCTTATTAAACTAAATTTCATTGATTTTCTACTAAACTAATTTCATTTTTTTCAATTAACCATTAAAATTAAATAAATTATTACTAGGTAGGATCGATGGACATTTGAAGAAATTTTTGCGAAATTTTGACTTCGGTACGGGACCAATAGCTCTATTTCCTTTCAGGAAATTCGCTAAAAATTATACTTGAATATTGCTGTTATTTATACTAATGTCTCAAATGGAGACGAGACATATATAACATTAAAATTTTTAATAAAAAATCTTATTATCATTATGGTGGATTACCTACTGCAAAGTAAAATAAAGAAATAATAAATATATTACGTATATATTTCAAACATTAAAATGCAATTCCACAAAGTAAAGCTCGACACAATCAATATATTTTAATGATTACCAAATCGAATAAAATTCCTTTGTTCGTTCTTAATATATGAATCGATAGAAAAACATGACTTGAAAAAGAGACTGGAATGCTATGAATATAAATTATAGTCTATATATAATATACAGACGGTATTTTCATAAAATAAATTTTTAAATATCACATTGTTAGTATAACAAATATTAAGAATTCTCTTCGTACACATATTATATGTTATATAATTTTCAAGAAAACATATTATTCAAATAAGACTATACTTTAGCTTCATAATATATGCTAAACTGTATCTCGTAAATTTTAAATGCATGCGTTAAATGTACACATTATTATGTTGTTGATAATAATATTTCTATATAATTATCTGTACGAGGGATAATAATAATTTTATATAATATACAAGGTGTACTAGCACTTCGAGTATAATTTCCATTAGCATCCATTCATAATTGAAAACAGAGACTGATGATGTAGTGTTCGAATAAAAATTGTTTGCAAGATAGGTTACGTATGTTATTACTTACAACGGTTAAACCGTCTCTCTAACGACTAACATTCACTCATTTTTATTTCATACACCTAAGATTTCTGAGTTTACTTGATCTTATTAGCATCCTTCTATACACAAGGGTATCATGCACTTTTGATGAAGCCTCTTCTACCATTTAAAATCTTAAAAGAACATATTTTAATAAGTAGATTAGTTCAAACTGTTTCAAACTTTTTTTGAATGTGGAGCTATTAAGTTACTGGAAAGATCAACTAACATCTACTTACTCGATTCACGGCGTGTAAGTTGATATTTACGTAAGAACATTTTATCGTTTTGATATGTACTTTAACTGAACTTTGTATATGTCTGCGTATGACGTTTCTTAAAAGTACAAGACAAAAAACCCGTTGAAAAATCTGCCGACTTCATGATAGAGATGTTACTAGTTTCGCGTTGTAGATTTTTCTTCGTATGTTGCGTGCACATGCAAAACTTTCACTCTTAATGTAAATATAAAATGTGCTCAAGAAAGTATAACCTTACAAATCATTTGAATTGTATGGGTCTCAAAGTGTACAAGTTTTCTTTAAAATAAATATAATGAATATTTTTGACTACCTAAACAGTAACAGAAAAAATGATAAGAAACAAAACTACAGTAAAACTTAGTACCTACAACTTTACATCTTATAAATTTTTCGATTTTTCAAATATTAAGGGAGATATGACAAATTTTGTGTTTCCCCCTTCCTCTAAACCCCCCTTTTCCCTTGTCCGATTTTATCCATTAACGAACTTGACCTTTTGAATATCAAAAGCACCCAAATACCAAATCTCATTCCGATAAAATGAAAACTGTGACCGCTAGAGTGATTACAGACACACATATATATATATATATATATATATATATATATATATATATATATATATGTCCAAAGATATATATATATATATATATACTAGCTGACCCGGCAAACGTTGTTTTGCCATATAAATAATTTCCTAGTAATTTCTAGTGTAGACAAAAAATAGCTTACTTATTGTAAGTATGTATGTATGTTAGAATGTGTATATTGTATGTATGTAAGAATGTGGTATATGCGTGAAATAAGCATGGAGCGCTGTGAACGATGAGGGAATATAAAAATAACAAAAGGCAAACATTATTTTTAAGTTATTATAATTTATTCCTTAAAATTATATATCATTAATTAAACAATTACGACAGTAACACTATTAAACAATATCAATCTCTTAATGCTATAGCGTGAACAATATTTTTTGTTAGTCCATTTTTAGCTAACACAAACAAACTGGATGGTTTACCCACTCGAGAGCATGCCACGTATAATTGTCGTTGTTCTAATCTTCTGACTTCATTGCGTTCAGCTCGTGTATCTTCTGGCTCTTCTTGATGCAATTGCGCCATTCTGACACGTGCATCAGTATTTTGTTGCTGGATTTGTTCTTCTGTTCTTTCGGATCTGCTATTTCGCAAGTTTCGAGCTTTACTTGTACTGCGGCTCAAATCAGCCCCTTTGCGTTTTCTTGGCATTGCTCACTGTACAAAACATACATAAATAGAATTAATGAAATTATTTAATGATGAAAAATGTTAAAAGTATAATTAGGGCCAGGATTTTTGCCGCAGTTTTGAAATGATTTATAACAAAAATATAAGTTTTATGGAAAAATTTTTCAAACAAAAGTAAAAAATTAAATTTTATGAAAACATTGTCTCTTATAATTTTTTCATACAACCAATATTTCCATTGACATTTCAAAATAAAGATTCATAATGATTAATTTGTTGGAAACTATGAAAATCTTAATTGTTCAATTACATTGTTTTAATAAAATTAAATTAAAATTACATTTTTATAAGATCAACAACATTTTCGATATAAATAAAAAAAAGTATACTTACAACACAAAATCCGTTGTTATTGGAAGCTCGTGTCACGTGTTGAGTACTTTTGAGGTTATAAAATCACTTGATTAACTAATCGTGCAAAATACACTCAAAATTGATAATTTAATTATTATTGATAAAATAGGAATGATTAAAAGTTAATATGAGAGTTACACTGAGATAGCAAAATAATAATTGTCAACGTTACTACTACACTTGATGCATAAACAATAATGATGGCCGACAACTGTGTAGGGAGTGAGAAAGAAAGGAGACCGGCTTCGTTCTCATCCCTACTCCGTGCTGTTTACTGGGTCAGAAGTGACACCTGTAGACATCTGGCGGGGATAACTAATGAAATGACGATTGATCAGTTTTCGACCGGAGAGGAAAAATGATTAAATTACTAAAATGGCTATTAAAAAATAAGGGTTGATCGTAGAAGGGTGAAAATTGAGGATTGTATGTATTTTTGTATGTTGTATCATAAAAAAATAGAAATTAAAAATTTTGTCTAAAAAATATAAAAAAAAATTTAGGGGTGGACTACCCCTAACATTTAGGGGGATGAAAAATAGATGTTGGCCGATTCTCATAGATACCGGATAAGCACAAAAATTTTCATCAAAATCGGTCAAGCCGTTTCGGAGGAGTATGGCAACGAAAACTGTGACACGAGAATTTTATATATTAGATATATATAAATTTTACAGATGGTGATTTTTGACATCTACTAGGTAGGATCAATGGACATTTGAAGAAATTTTTGCGAAATTTTGACTTCGGTACGGGACCAATAGCTCTATTTCCTTTCAGGAAATTCGCTAAAAACTGTTCGCTTTATAATTAGATTTTTACACATTATTTAAACGTTTGTCCAATTTAAGGTTGTTTATTCCGTAAATAACGTGACAGAAACGAAAAATTCTAGTTAGTAAATTATTCATTATAACTTAATTCTCTACAATTTTGTGCTAGACTTGTTTCTCCGAAATGAATGGAATCTATGTTCATTATATACTGTGCAGTTTTTATAGTGTTAATTGTATGGAACATACATAACACTAGACATCGAATATTCCAGATATACAACACATGATTATTCATTACTTTGTAACTAATTTATTTACAATATAACATCATTTTCATGTAATGTTTATGGTTAACAGCTCATGTATGCTATGAGCACATTAAGTTCTTATATTAATCTATATTATAAGTAAAATTTGTCTTAAATAATTAAACAATACGTTAGATATTTTTGTAGAGTAAAAATTGCTTTAGGGAACAAACACACTGTTCAAAAGAACTCGAATTTGCTTAGCGTACGCCCTAAGATCTTCTAGCTAGTCGTGAAGCTGCCTGAAAAGCAAAACTCAATATTGTTGCACGATAAGGGGAACGTATGATGATAAATACTCGTATATTATCAAAGATAATAAAATAAAATTTCAAGAATGTTCCCTAAGACCTTGATCCATTATTTGTATAATATATATATTCTTGCTATAAGAATTGCTCTGTGTTATATTATAGTTACAAGATTTTAAATTCAGGATATGGTTTCCATGGTCCATAATTGGGTTTTGTACAAATTATTATTAGTTTAAAGTAATATATGTATTTGTATGGAAAATCACTCAAAAACCAAACAGTCGAAGCAAGCGGGCTTAATATGATTTAAGTAACGTTTTACAGAAGGTACAGAGACCCCTTCTTTTATTTGGTTCATTGAGAACAATTTCAATATTAGGTAGCTATATTAACTGCTGACTGCCAGAGTATTATTAACTGAATTAGGTTTTAACACCGTTAGGGAGAGCCAAGATTCAAAAATAATTAAAGAATCATTCGAGCAAATAATCAATAAATATAAACAACATTTAAAAATGATCGATATGGAAACGATTTTGAACTCTTATTTCAGTTCTATATATCAACACATGAAACACGAAATTGGTACACAGCCTTACCTGCAACTACCTATCAATTTCAATAAAATAAAACTTATAAACCAAATAAGAACAATGGGTTCTCTAACCATTAAACTTAGTATAAATACCATGACCTACAAATGGGATCATTCACAATAATGTGATATATGTAATAAACGTGAGCAGGAAATTGTAATGCATTTTCTACTAATCTGCCTAATATTTGATACAATTCGAAAGCAATATGAATTTATAAAACAACGTTAATTTATAAAACAACGCAATCCCGAGCAAACTATAATAGAATTGCTAACTAAGCAGCCTTTCAGTGGGAAAAATCTACTACATATATTATATAAGTAAGTGAAGCAATGAAAACTAGAAGCTTTATTTTGGATGATCAAAACCTATTCGTAATAAATTTTCATGAAAATTTATACTGCACATATATGTGGGAATGTATTGTTGTTTTGCCGTATTTTGGCTCCTCAATATTATTGTGAATTGTCGATTAAGTCTGTTTATAGATCGTTAAATGTTAATTTATTATTACTCGCTTTCCACATTATTGTTTATGTATGTCTATTTAGTATGATTATTTTTCTGTATTCATTTTTGTTATTTTGTCATATATTAAGCGTAAATACTGTAAGCGTAAATGCAAATACATAATAATAATAATATTATTATTAACTGCTGTCTGGCGAATTTCTTTTCGAAAGGATCTACAAACTGTGCTTATTGCAGAAGAATGCATAAACAATTATCGTACTAACTCTTTTATGAATATTCAAATATACTCAGGACAAACTGCTCCTATGCAATGTGTTAATTACTAACAAGATAATGACAATGTGTTTGTAAGTTTATAGAAATAGTTCTTGTGCATCGAGACATAAAAATAATACGTTTTTCCTTATATATAATTATAATCTACAAAAATCTTTCTTAGACCCAACCAGTGCGCTACAGGTTAATAATACAGCTTATTCTTATTTCAAATGTAGTAGATATTTAGTAGATGTATCGAAAATCGCCATCTGTAAAATTTATAAATATATATATATATATATATATATATATATATAAATCCATATGTGTCTGTAGCCACTCCAGTGGACACATTTTTACACCGATCGGCATGAAATATGCTATTTGAGGTGAATAGTTCGTTAATTGGTAAATCGGATAAGGGAAAAGAGGGGGTTAGGGCGATGGGAAAACATAAAATTTTGTATATCTCTCTTAATATTTGAAAAATTGAAAATTACATAAAAATATATAAAATGTAAAGCTAATGGGCATAACCGGAGAAGGAAGGTTTAACGGAAGCGGGAATCATATTATTTGGTATATCTCTCATAATAATGAAAAAAATCGAAAAATGTATCAACAGTAAAGTTTTAGATAATTAATTTTACTATAAGTTTGTATCTAATCGTTTTTACTCTTAATCTAATATTCACAGAAATATTTACGATCGAAGATTGAAAATTATAAAATTCCTACATATTTCTGTACATTTTAGAGTTTTAGAAAAAAACAGTTAGGTAATGAATTGTATCAAAATTCCTATAACTTTACATTTTTTGATTGTTCTAATATCAAGAAAAATATTCTGTTTTGTGTTTTTTTCTTTCTCGATGCCCCTCTTTTCCCTTGACCTATGCCATTTGTTAATAAAATTGACCTTGCAAATACCAAAATCATATCAGTTACGACATTTCATTTTGATCAGACTAAAATTATGATCGCAAGACATTGTAGAGAGATATTGAAAAAAGTCGTCAAAAACATTAATTAATAAGATAAAAGTTAATTAAGATTCTATTTCTGAGAAGTGATTTATTTATTGTAATGAAATTCGCAAAGTTGACGCAGCATCTGCGTACCGAATTTTTATTTGCTATTCGTGATAATAATGTTTACTATACACTTCTATCCATATAATTGAATCAACATTATAAGGTAAAATACTTCATGTGTTATAGAATTGGAGACCAACCGTGTCTCCCGGCATAATATAATTAAATTACTTAATATTTGTGTACTCGGTGCTATATGGCCCCTCATTAAATGAATGTTGTTTGTATAATTATTTTGTAAATATGAAGATGTTGAGTCAAAAAGGAATGTGAATAATTTTAAATACACCCATCAATTTTTATAATTACGTATGTAGATAGATACATACGTATCTATACAAGCACAATACACCACGTATGCTTCAGAAAATTTCTTTGTTTAGTTCTGGATTAAATTATTATTTAAATAAATACACAAATGTTTATTATAATAATATCAAAGTGATTTTTGGTGAAACATCAAATTTTCATTATTTAAACATTTATATTATACAGAACACAAAGATGATGGATGATTTAAGAATATATTTAATGAAAATCTTTTGATATTGTAATCCAATCAAATTAAAGTTTGATATAAAGAGTTTTTAAGTACGACAGAACCAAAAGTTGGTATTTTATATTTTTCTCCAATAAATTAATGAAATAAAATACCATCTATTTGAAGAATATGCATCTATTTTGTTTTGTACCGATGATAGAATTTCGATCCCACATTGTAGAAAATTAGTTTTACTATAATTCTGTTTCTTCTCATTTTTTCTGTTACACTAATATTTATAGAAAAATTTGCAATTTAAGATGGAAAGTTAAAATCCTAAATACCTCTGATATTATGTATTTTGTAAATAATATAAATAAAAATTATAGTAAAACTAATTTTCTACAACTTAACATCTTATTTGTTTTTCAATTTTTCCAATATTCAGAGAGATTTACCAAATTTTGTGTTTCCCCCTCCCTCTAAATCCCGCTTTCCCATTGTCTATTTCATCCGAACTACATAAAAATATAAACTTTCATTTCGATATGACAATTAGAAGTAGGTTAAAAGATTTTATTACATTGTTTGTTAGTTAGTTAATTAGTTAGTTAGTTAGATAGTTACACGTGAAGCTAATAAAAGCGTGTTAAAAATTATATTGCTTTTTAACGCGACCAAATTTAATATGATTTGAAAGGTTTTAGTATGTAACTCTATAAATTTTGGGTCATATTTTCCAAGTATCATTTTCAAATCACTATCTCGAACAGAATTCAAGATCGTGGTGCCCTGATCTCCGCTCTAGATTTTGTGATATACTCTATGTTTTCATAAAATATTTTCGAGTAATAATAAATTAAATATGCATAGGTTTTTTTGTCTATATTCCGATGAAATATTATATTGAAAATATTCAGGTGGTGTTGTAATTTATTATGCGAATATATATTAGCAAATAAATTTAAAATTGATATATTGATTCTAACATAATATATTTCAACATTAAATAAATAAAAAAACTCTATACAAAAAAATTTACATTTTTGTTTTAAGTTAACGTACAGAAGATCTATGAAATATTAAAGGTTGATTTTAAGGTTAATATCTCGAAATATGCATAGCAAAAAAAGCGAACATAATTCATATTTATAATAGTAATTGTAAAAGTTTTAGTATACAAAAACAATTTAAAATATATAAATGGTCGAAAACAATAACATAGTGGGAAACGCACTGTCCAGGAAGGTCAGAGATCGTAGGTTCGTTTCTCATCCAAAATGCGTATAATTTTTGATCAAACTAGAAATAAGACGAAATGTTCCGAATGATTAGTTTTATGTACCAAAATTAATAAAAGAAAACATTTTAAAAATCACCTTGGCGTTTATCTGTTTGTCGACCAGATCTCTTTCACAGCGATAATTTTACGTGTAGGGTATGAAATAAAAGGTCATACAGTGAATTCAGCAACTCATACGATGTATTTTATTTATGCATTTTATAAATTTTTTAAAAACCAAGTTAAAAAACTAAGGTTGCCCACCCTTATTGTGTGGGGTGTAAATTAAAAGCTATTTGAAGCACCAAAATATATTAAGTATGATTTATTTTTGTGTGTTTAATTTTCTTTAACTTTTTTCTGAAAAATGCCTGGAAATTTCTATCCTCCAGGCTACCTCCAAATACTTCGTGTTTGTCACGAAGATAATAAGGTATAGAATGAAGGAAAATTAACAGAATTGAAAAATTCCAGCGAGAAAAGTAATTATAACTTAAAAAGTATCAAAAATCATGCTATACTGAACATTAATATTTACTATCCACGTGGCTGCTTATAGCATTCACGTCATCAAATTTCTTAGTAACGTGAGGACATGTCACCAGCGTGCATAGTTATAATTATAATGGTGGCCGCAAAAGTAGTTTTCTCTATTCAGATGTCTGTTTTCAAAATTTAATAATTGAGCTGTGCCTTGTTCATATGGTTTTCGAAAAAATTGTTTCGAATAAAAGTTGTTGGCGCCTCTGATTGGTTACTTATTTAAATTAACAACTAATTACTTGGACGTCTGATTAAAAAATGGTAAAGGACTTTTCGTCTAAGAATTTTCAAAGTCAAAGTTATTCCTATTAAAAAACTATTAAAACACTAACTATAACTTTTGTTGTAAACATACTTTTGTAGAAAATATTTCAACAAATATTGGATGTAAAATTTCACCATTTTGGATCATCATATTATGAATTTTTTCCAGTACATATACTTGTAAATATTCAAACAAATTGACCTCTCAGAACAGTACAAACTCTCTTTACAAGATTACCAATTGAAAACATCGACTGACCAATGGAAAATATTTTTTTACAAGTTTTATAAATCAAATTAAGCATAAATAAATGCACCTGTGTATAATATTAGTGTATGACGTTAGCTGTAGGCAATTTTGAAATATATACATATTTATTTATACATATATGGCAACTAGCCCCAACTGTAATCAAAACATAGTCTATGAATTAGTTTAGCAATATCATAAAAAATTGACCTCTCAGAACAGTACAAACTCTCTTTACAAGATTACCAATTGAAAACATCGACTGACCAATGGAAAATATTTTTTTACAAGTTTTATAAATCAAATTAAGCATAAATAAATGCACCTGTGTATAATATTAGTGTATGACGTTAGCTGTAGGCAATTTTGAAATATATACATATTTATTTATACATATATGGCAACTAGCCCCAACTGTAATCAAAACATAGTCTATGAATTAGTTTAGCAATATCATAAAAAATTGTATACTACACACCTGCTAGTAATTATCGTCTATGATTATGTATCAACAAAAACAAGAATACCCGTTGAAAAACAAACAGTTTACATGGTTTCATGTAATTAAGCCGCGACAGTAAAAACTAAAAGTATAATAATCCTACAACTCTACCAATGGAACATATCTAGAATAGGATAGTATAGTATAGTGTTTTAATATTTATGATAAAATATACTATGTTTGACGGTGCAAGACTTGTGTTGATAGTGATAATTCATTTATACCGCAATTGCAAATTATCAATTTTAAATATTATTTCGCTTAACTTCCATTAATGGTGCTCATCAAACCCCTGACAATATTGATATATAGTGGAAATTTCAACATTTGTCAATATTGTTCTAAAAATTTCGATGTTCGTGAGAGGGCCCATGTATTGGTCCCTATTGATATCCCAGCAAAAACAAAAATGTTAGCCTTCAAAAGTAGGTAAATCTATGTTAGGGACCAAGTTTTATAACAAAAATGAGATTATGATTGGTATATGTTTATAGGTTTCTCAGATGCTGGGTTTCCATATTTTACTTGGCAAGTTGGTAGATTATTTCTTTGTATATTAAGTTTTGTAAAATCTGAGCTTCATAGCTTTTTCAGTTCCTGAAATACAGACGCATAAAAACCGTTTCTAATCCTTCCTGTAAACATAGTTAGTGCCTAAACTAGTCTGACGCACTGCCGTGCTACATGATAAATATTGCTTACAAGATTTTACCTTTATTTTGACATCAAATTTGTACTGGTTTAGAAATTTGTTAAGTCGATTCCATGGCAACAAAAGATTTAAAAAAATTTTGTATATACAGTAAATGGTTTGAATTAGTTTTCTTTATTGAAAATTTCAAAAACAAAAGTAAAAGAATGACTTTTTTAATCTACAATCCTTGCAAATCCTTATATTTTATTTTGTTTATTTTTAAATTTTTTATAATTAATATTACTGAACGTTGTTTTTTTTTTTTAATTTACCAAATGACATTTTATTAAAGTAATATCTTTATAATTTTTATACAAGTAGAATAATTTTATATTTAATGAAATTGTATAATATAATATGAAAAATAAACACCTGTATAATTATCCTGATATTATTTTATGTTGATGTTCGTTTAATGTAAGATAATCTCCTTTATCCGTCGTACATGAAATAAAAAAAAACTTTCTTTAAAGAGAAGAAAACCGGTGTTTATTAAAAAATTATATTTATTCTCTATGTATACTTTACTTCTCTTTTTACATAAAATTAATTAAGGACAATAATAAATTTTAACCGCACCTTTTACCATAATTATTTTTAAATGAATTTTATATAGTTTATAATATATTAAACATTAATTTTATATTTCTTGGCTGACACAAATTGACGCGTTATGCTCAATATAAGGATATTATAAGTTTCAAGTTTGTAACGGTTAGAAATATTGATGGGAGGAAAAAAAGTATGGTAAAGATATTCGAAAAAATTATTCTTTATTTTAAAAATACATTAATTTAATGCTAAGAAATTTAAAAATTAAATAATTTCTTAAAAATTGAGACGGCTCAATTCTTTCATTCAGTTATTTAAACTATTATTTTTATTAGTAACTATTTTGTATAGAAAATATGCATTGCCACCTATAAATGAGTTGTGAATCTGTATATGTACCGCCATCTATGAGCATCTTTTTAAAACGGATTTGTTTTATGTAATATCAACTATGAAGAACTTGATCGCGTGGCGAGACAATCTAGCCGGGTTGTTATCAGGTAACAAACGGTTACAAACGTTCTAAGCCGCCGCAATAAATGTTGCCCATCAAAATGGCTGGAGACAAAAGAATATTTTTAGTAGAATCATCGCATAGTTCACATGTCGAATATTTGGATTGAAAAAATCATTGCGTAGTTCTACATAAAAGTAAAACTTAAAGAAACTTGTTTTGATAAAAGTTCACATCAAATTGAATTTAAAAGAAAATGTTGTAGATAATGTTTTGACATAGACGACGTTGTGAATACAGCACATCTTGACACTCTTAAAAACCCTTTTCATAATTTGATAGGTGTATAAAGTGTTTGGCGCATGTATACACCTTAAACAGGCACAAACATCTTCCCTGCCTTTGTTATTGTTAATGTTTACGAAATAAATATATTATTTTGAATTCATAATATTAAAGAAGTATATATTCAATAAATTATGTATGAGAATAAATATTACAATAATGAATATGCTATTCATAGGACAACGAATGTAAATTTATGTAGAAAATATGTTTTAGGGTGGATTACAGTTATTCATTTGTTCTTTTACTTTTTATTCATTTTACCTCTATGCACAATCAGTGATAAAAAAATGTGAAGAAAATGTCGGATTATGATCTAGCCTATTTCAAATAATGAAATTCAAATAATATAAATAATATAATTTATTATTTTATATATTGCTTAAAAACGATAAAGTACTAAGGTAATTGGTCTCGGATGCCAGAAGTCTTAGATCCAATCCCCAGCCAAGATTTGTAAGATGAAACAACCTTGACATATCAAAACATTGATATGTCAAGGTTGGTAAAAGCTAGTCATCATCTCCGTTAGTATAACATAGCCAATAAGCAACCATAGCAACAATGGATAGACGCCAACAGTTTACAAAAACAGACGTGAAAATCGGAAAACTTTTCCAACGCAACCTACTCGAAAATAGAAAAAACCCTTCAACATTACCTGTTTTACTTCTATTTATACTAGAAGGGTGCGTTACTTCTATTTATGCGGTTTTGCATAATGTCAAGGACGCAAAGCAAAGGCTCAAGCAGAGCAACAAATGTACATAGAATGATAGTGATAATCCAGCGCAACAGCTTTCACAGCCAATTTGTGCCAAATAAATTAAGTTTTCGCAAAAAAAAGATATTTCATTAAAAAAATCAATAAGCATTCATATGATAACCAATGAGATTCGGAACAAGTCACCATAAAATTTAAAAAATTTGGACGTATAAACGAATAAATGCAAGTTTACAAAAAAAAAAAAATTTTTAAATAGATAACTGATTGCTTCTATTCCGTTCCCCTAATTTTCACAATTTTCGTCAACATTGCACCGAAATATAGAGGTCAGGTAATTTTTTGTCACCACATTTTTAATGACAAAAACTTTAAACAGTATTATTTACATGTCAAAAACTATCGCACAAATTTGTATTAACAAAAATATAATTTTGTTTTGTCACAAAAAATGTTGATGTTCTACCTAAAACAAATTATACAAAATATTTTGCATAAGTTTATAATTAAACCAACAATTGGCGCATGCATTTACTATATCCACAGGGAATAAATGCACTGATTTAAAAAATAAAACCTATTTTGACAAAATGGAAACCCGACTCCAAAAATCAAATATTCTATAATAAAAAATGCACTAAAAAGTAAAAAAATAATTGCATATTCTTGTGCCAATTTTAGTCCACCTAAGCAAAAATTTTTAAATATAAATGTACAATTATTGTTATTTTTGGAGTCGGTGTCAGCATAGAGAAATTCACGTAAAATTTGGACTATGCAATTATTTTTTTACTTTTTCGTGCATTTTTTGTTATAGAATATTTGATTTTTGAAGTCGGGTTTCCATTTTGTCAAAATAGGTTTTATTTCTTGCATTTGAGTGACTTATAAATAGGTTTTGAGATATCCCGAGTCGAATGCAAAAATTCGCATCTTATAAAATATCAGAAAATGGCATAAACTTAAACACAAAAATTTATTTTTGGTTTTCCCTATGTTCCGTTAGGGATGTTACCTATGTTCCTATATTCTTATTTTAAGTTTCAGAAATTTCGCGTCCATTGCAAAAAACCGCATACTAGCATTTCTGGAAGTGGAGCAACAATGTATTAAAAAATCGTGCACAAATCTCCAAGTGTGTGCTAACAATTTAGTATAAATATAGAAATATGGACCAATCATAGAGCATCAATATTTCCTACGTTAATTTTATCAAAACAAAAATGCAAAAGTTTTCCCATTTCCCGATATAAATTTCGTGATTTCATAATTTCCCCCTTGGGTACTAGACCTAACTATATGCCAAATATCATCTTTAAAGGATATATGGTGAAGCTCCTACGTTTTTAACCTGTCTAATAAAAATTATGGACATACCCGCTATTTAGGGTTTTTGAACCGAAAGAACTTTTTAACCGTTTATTTCTTAACGAAAAGCAAAAACTTCTCTTAATATTCCCTAAATAGCTTATATTCAAAAAATCAGCACTGTAGCTCTTTTCGTTCAGAAGATATTTTGGGGTCAAATGAGCTCTGATTTTTCGATAAATGCAAGTACGAAGGCCAAATCCCCTTAAACTCGGCCTTGCGCACTTTCGTGCTCTAGATATCCTAATTTTCATGTTTCTAACTTCAAAAGAAATATGGGATCCCAATACAAAAATTTACCCTCAATTTCACCCCTTTAGTAGTTAATTTTCGAAAAATTCTTTTAGCGCACCTCCTCACTCTGTTAAGAACATATATTCCAAATTTAATGTTCTAACTGCAACAGTTTTGGCTGGGCGATGATGAATCAGACAGTGAAGACATTGTTAATACATTACATACCGAAAACTAGGACATATATACTGTTTGGCTAAATGTAGCACATAAAACAATTGCGGTTTCAAACAACCTGGCTGAAAAATGCTAATTTGACTCTAGAGAGAAATACATTTAAGCCGAAACGCATTTTTGTTCCATCCAGTAAGCATTTTACGCTGTAAAAGACATTTCACCGCACAAATTACCAGAGGATCTTTCACAGTCGAGAATATATAATTAGATGTAGCTTTTCTAGAAAGATATTTGTCTAACGTTGACTAACGATGACATATTGTCATAATATTTAAAATAATAATAATATCGAACATATTATATTATTTTAATTCCTAGAAGAGACAGATCATTTCCTTTCTAAATATGACTTACTCCGACTGAAGAAGCATAGCACATAGTATCTCACATATTATTAATGTGAGCTACTTAAATTCATTTTGTATATGAAAGCACAAAAAGCACAATAGACAAAGCACAATCGTGTACGTTTATGATGACTGTTATACATTAAAAAATAGAGTTATACACAGTATAATCGTAGAGTATCTTAGCCCTTTCTTTTACGACACGTATCCAAAATCATTTATATTTTAGTAAAACATAGAAATCAAAGAAAAGTGAGGCATTTGTAATTATTGAAGAAAAAGGTGTGTAACATTTGAAAATATTGACCGCAGAAAAATTTTTGTTATAGGTGTTCATAAAATGACCTAATTAGTTCATTTTCGGCATATCTGCCCGTCCGTCCGTATGAGATAGAAAAAAAGGTTAAAAAAAGCCGTGTTTTTAAATAAACAACGCTTATGCAAAAAAATTTCTTAAATAGCTTTACAAACAACAAAACAGAATAGTTTTGCTACAATTTCAGCTCAAACCTCTGTAATTACTGCTGATGTGTACATTACAAATGTACATGATATTTGAATAATTAATTAACTCAGTTAACTGTTGCAGTTTATTTGTGTGTAACTATGTTTGAGATGTTTGTAAATCTGAAGGAATTTTTTATACCGATCAATAACATAAATGAGAAAAGGGCCGACTTTTCGGGAATAACCTTAATATAATAGTTTGTCCTTAACAGATGATGATATGAGATAGAGGATTGAGTTATTTACCAAGTGTGAGTGAAATGAATATAAATGTATTATGTAATTTTTTCCTTAGAAAATTAACGAGGGGATAATTGATAAATGTGAAAACAAATTTGATTGTAATTTATTTCGCAAGTTTTCCCTTAGTATATTTTTAAATTTTATATTTTTAAAATATTTGAAACAAAAGAAAGAATAACTTGCCAAGATATACAATTTTAAAAAAATATTAAGGGAAAACTTGCGAAGTAACTTGATAAATAACTCGGTCCTTTATTCCACATTATCACCATATGCATTTATAATGTTAAATTTATCAAAACAAAATATACAAAAATTTTCAATTTCGGGATTGAAATTTCGGTTTGGGTTTCATACTTTTCCTTTCGGTTTGGGGACTAGAACTAACTGTATGCCAAATATCAACTTTAAAAGATTTATGGTGTAGGCCATGGAGTTTTGATTATGTCTATGGAAAATATAGAGCGTGGTCATGATTTTTGGGTTTTTGAAGTTAAATATATTTTTAACTATTAGTTTCTTAACGATTTGCGAAAGAGGTTTTGATCTTAGAATTCCGTAATCTTCCTATATTCGAAAACTCACCACTGTAGATCTTTTCGTACAAGAGGTCGATTTTCGCTCTAATATTTCGTGTAATATAAAGTCACTCTCAGTATGCAAGGCCACATACCGTTAAACTTACGCCGCGTACTGCCGTGCTATTGATGATTTTTTAATGAGCAATCAAAATATTCTAATTCCGTGGACAATCTTCCATTGAAATAGCTATGGAATAATAATACAGAAAATGAGACTCGAGCATCATTATAGATATTTACAAGAGATGTCTAGTCTTCATTAATAGTCTAGTCAGCAAGTTAAATAATTCTTACTACTGCAAATTAAAATACGTGCGATAGCTCGTTAAACTCGTTATGACGTCTAAAAAAATGTGCAAAAATTTCAAGCTTGCATATATACAATTGCAAAAGTTATAAACAATTTATTTAAAAAAGGTTTTGTTTTTTGCAAATATCTCAGAAACTATTGTAGGTATTGGAAATCGAAAAAACTATTTTTAAAAAGCAGGAAACCTCTGGGAAAAAAGTCCCAACTCCCGGAACTGTACCACTAATATTTATAATTATAATTGAGAGATGAAAATTGTGTGATTCAGCTCGGCATGATTCCCACACTTTTAACCCATTAAACATGAATATTAAGAAAAGAAAAAATGCTGGTACTTACTGGATACTTAAACAATAATCCGTCGACCAAAAATGTTTACCCCAATTTTTCCATTAACTATACTTTTGTTTGTTAAAAAATTTTTCCAATCTTGATAAAAAAAACTCGATATTTTTTAAAATAAAATCTTGAATTTTTTTTATTTCTCGGAGCTATTCTTTGAAGGATTTAAAAAGATTTGCGTTGGAAAATTGAATAAATTTTGATTTTCCATTTTTTTTATTTACAAAGATACGGAAAAATTCAAAACATAAATAGTCCAAGAAAGAAGTACTACCTGAAACAAGAATGATTCCACTGCACTAAAAAACCAATAATTTTTCAAGGTGACATTAAAGGTCTTTTTTTTCAAGGTGAAAGGTCTTTTTGGTGACATTAATAAAAATTATGTGTATAGGATGCTTTTCTTTTTAGAAATAATTAAGATTCATCAGTATATCTAGTTTGCTTTCGATATATTTTGTAAATTAATTAAAATAAAATTAACATTCATGGCAATTTTCATGAATTTTGTAATTATTTTAACCGTGTATGAAATTAATGATCGTAGAAGGGGGCTAAATGTATAGAAAATTATTATAGACTATACTAAAGACTATACTATATATAATAATTTAAAATATAATTTATATTATCTATGTTTGAGAATACAACATAACAGTCAAAAGACATTAGACAAAGTAAACTATTTCATTATATTTCTATGTATAATAATAATATAACATATTGTATATTAGGTATTTTATAAAATTATTTTTTGTTATATAAAATAATATGTACGCGTATAAATGAAATACTTCATGTAACTTTTTTTTTTGTTTATCAAATATTTTACATTTTATCAAAAAAAATATGGATTACATTTAAATTACAATATATATATATATATATATATATATATATATATATATATATATATATATATATATTAATATATATATATATATATATATATACCGGATGTCCCAAATTAGATGTTTCGCACTTTATTCATAAGTTCGGGAAAATGAAATACAAAAAAAACGGAAAAATTAAAAAACTTAAAAAAAATTTTGACAAAACTGTATACAAACACAAAATAACTAGAACAGGGTGGCATTAAAAATGATTTTAAGTTATAATAAATTCAACGATCAATTAAAAGTTCAAATATGTTTAAAAATGAACATGTATTCTAATAAGTGAAATAGGTTGTAATAATAGGTGAAATTTTTATTCTTGTTTCCGTAAGATTGATGAATTCATAAAAAGACATGACGAACTTCATAAAAAGATATGACGAAGTTTTATTCGGTAGTAATTATTCATTGTAAAGGTTACTATGCCCTTAATATTTTACCATTAAATTTCAGTTATTTATAAACTATTAAACAACAAATTATTCCATATCGATTTTGACCATAACTTAAAAGGAAAAAACATGTTTCTGTATCTTGTAATATTATAAGGTTTATAAAAAGAGTAAATGGCTGAAAATAATACAAGACTAAAAATAATTAAATATGTGTTTTTTATTTTTCCGTTTAAGAAATAAGTGGGAGGAGCATATAACTTGAACCATCCTGTATTTGTATATAGTTTTTTTTATATTTTGTAAATTAAATTTTTGAAATTTTAGATATATAATAATAAATAAAAATTTTATGTTTTCCCCATAATCGTTTTTTTATAGAAAAATAAATCTAATTTCTATTCAGTGAGTTGAGTCGTATATATGGTCCAGATAATGGTAATTTTTTAATTACAAGTATAGCCTTCGAATAAAGTACTTTGAATTAGTGATGCCGCGATACGAGACGAGAATAAGTCAGTGAGAGAGAGAGAGACGAAAACTAGAATCCTGATTCAATCTCATATTAAAAATCAGTAATGATCTCGAAACAGCAAATTATTTTGTATGATAATGATTTTTCTACAGTCTTTATTGTTTCAATTCAAATATTTAAAAAAAAAATACAGACGAATTGAGAACTATCCTGCTTTTTGAAGTCGGGTTGAAAAGTGAAAGAAATTAGAAAAATATCCATGAAAATATGAATATTTTACCAAAAAAAGTACAAAATTTTTAAGTACAAAAAAATTTTTTTTTAAATTTATTTATTTCCAAAAAAGTATTTACCTGTAAAAACGAGACGAGACGAGATACATGTCCAATACATGTTACTATCATGTTGTGGCATTACTACTTCAAGTGTAGAAAGTACGAGTATAGTAGTTTCCATCGACAAGTATGAGAACAGCAGTTTTATTTGATGGACGGACGATGTGACAGCCATTGAAACGATTTCAAAATTTGACGGCACACAAAAAAAAAAAGTTTTTATGATAATAATTTTGAATGTAATATAAAATAATATGTACTACAAAAACAACAGTACGTTTATTAAGGGATTAATTACAAATTAATAATAAGCATACTTATTATGAGAAATTTGAGCTTGATGTTTTTTGAAAATTTCGTTTATATTTGATCGTAAAAATGACAATACTACTCTCATATCGTCTTCTACTTTTTCTATGTTGGTTAATACTTTACTACATACATTTCTAAAGTTTGGCGGCACACTTTAAGTATTTGGCGGCACACAAAAGTTCCGCGGCTCAGTGGTTCAGGATCACTGGTCTAACCTTTCAATTTTTAAAACAAAACTAGGAGGTTGGTCATGTGGACCTTATGTGTTGCATTTAGAAATTCAATACTACACCCTACGAATTGCTTCTAACTTTTGTCAACCGTACTGAATCAATTCTGTACAATGGCTAAAAATTATAAAACAAATTATAATTTGTCAATATCATTCAAACTTTAATTGAACTATTAAATGGAATAGCTTGTCATTTTTTAATCTATTACAAATTTCATGAATGACAAGAATTTATTATTAAAAATTAAATAGTTTTTTTTTAACTTTAACATTCATAAATGTGATTGAAATTTGAACAGCTTTTATTTTATTTTATTGGTAAAATTATGAATCGATATTTTTCAATAATATTTTTAAACTGCTAACCTGGACAATATTTTAAAACTACTTGTATCATATCTTTACGTTGAATTAGTCCAACGGCATAGTTATGATTGGATAGACAAAATTTGCGTATTAAACAGTTTTAATATTTCAAAATTTTAAACCAGCTATATCTCTAAGACGACACGATAGGAGAGATGCATGTCTCTTGTATTGTATTGACTTGTAAAAGTTTATCTATCGTCTCATCTAGATTTTCTTGAAAAAAATTTTTTTTTTTAAATCGTTACTTTAGATATTTAAATATATCTAAAAGTTTTTGTTTTCGACTAATATAAAGTGCATCTTTTAGAATTAATTTAATTTTTATATATTTTAATTGAAACAATAAAGACTACAGAAGAAATTAAATCATTACCATCCAAAAAGATTTGCTGTTTTGTGATTAGTACATTTATACATATTAAAATTTATTGAGATTGAAAGAGAGTTCTATCGTTTGTCTCTCGAATATTTATAGAAAATCGGGATTCTAATTCTCGTTTCGACTCTCGCAGTGTTATTCTCGTCTCGTTTATCTTTTTTGCGATAGTGATGCCGTTTAGTGTTGTTTAAAACAAGGTATTTCTAGAAAATTTTTTTAAACGACTAGATATAATTTTTTAGGCAAATTGGTTCAGCAATATTGGATATACTATGAAGAATAAGAAAATCGATTTAGTGAATCGATTATCGATATAAAACCAATAGCTATACTTTCTTCGAAAATTCGCTAAAAAATGTACCAAATACAAAATATGTTTGATGAAATATGAAATATGAAAATCGATCACCATAATCGCAATACATAATCGAGTAATAATAAGATAAAACTTGGTGGGAAAAAGCTTTTCCCAAAATAGTAGTTATGTATTTATTCTGAAAAAATTCGCAAAGTTGACGCACCTCCTTCGTAACAAATTTTTTGGAGTTTACGCCTTAAGAATCGATTTCAATTGAAACCGGTACGACAATTTGATGGATAGTGAAATCAAGTGTTAAAAAAAAGCGTTTTGTTTTTTTTACAAGCTTTATACGCTATGATATTCTTTAAAAATATATTTTCAGATTGATTTTACATTAAATTTTGCATTAAACTTTTTCGCAGGTTAATTTATTTTAAGAAAAAATATGTATTCAAATAAATTTATTATAAAAATTTAAATAATATTTTGAATTGTATGTTAAATTAACTTCTAAAAATAACTATAAAATTCGCTCGATGAATTAATGTCAGCGCTATGTAAGCAGAATATTTGAATATTAAATATGTTTTCGTAACATATACGTACCAGACAATAGATGACAGAGTAAACTTCAAGAGTAAACTTCACTGCGCGTCGGAGCAGACACGCACAATTTTTTGTTTATATATGATTGTTTACCAATGAATTTATTGAGATGATTAAGCAAAATATCATACATTGACCGATTGGTTTATTAACTCAAGGGCTCTTAAAATACATTTATTTTCCCCCTTAGCTACAATTATTGGCTGCAAATTCTTTTGTTCTGAAAGTAATTACCGCATTTAACAAACTAACCACTTCAAGGATCGTTATTACACTTTAAGAATATTTCAAAACACTCGAAACTTATAACTGAATACCCATTGAATTGATTGAAACAAATATGCAAGTCATGTGAGGTTGTGATTTTATAAATTATTGTTGTTTTGTTGGGATGTAACAACAAACAATACAACAATCCAAACAACATATATATCAAACATTATATATTACCTCATACAAAAACAACACATATGCATTTAGGGTAGTACGATCACTGAAACTGATGGGGATGAGAATGAGACTCCAAATAGTCATATTCATTTATCCCATTCACATACCAGACCTAGTGGTCCGGTTATTTAAGGCACTCTACTCGGAACTGGGGCTTTTCTGGTTCGATTCCCAACGGCGTCGTGTATCAGTTGTCATTCAATTAATAAAAATAAATTAATGGTTTAATTGACTAACCTATGGGCGTATGGACAAGAACGAAAGCAACCGGCTATGCTTGTGAACGTTTTCTGCAGTTACCTTCCACAAACTCCAAATGACTATCGGCATAGTTCCTATCAAAGTAGGCTGCAGTCGCACAACCTATCAATTCCTAGTCTACATACAAATTCCTTGTCTTTTATGGATCGGCAAAACGATCTAGAAAAGCCTACAGCCCTGAACTGCTACTACCTACTATCTCATTCAAATACCAGTAACAATTGTTTCTTTTTTTTTACCGACTGTATATATATATATATATATATATATATATATATATATATATATATATATATATATATATATTTTTGAATGTATGTAATGTATGATCACGCATAACTTTTTACAGAGTAGTCCGACTTTGATAATTTTTTTTGTTGGACAGGGAATGATTCAATATGCATAAATTTTAAGGTAGTGTGTTCACTCAAAAGCAGATACGAAAAAGCATATACCTTAGCAAAGAAAGAGTCGGAATACCCTTCATAGGCCCAGGGTCTATTTTAGGAATTCCAAAGACTTTATGTAAACAAGTGATCAACGAGTGGATAGACTTAAACACCGCAACGTAATCACTGTGAAAATATACCACAGTAAAAACTCGGAAAAATACTGTTTCGGAATGCATCCAAGAAACTATCCCCAGATGTACTCAATCTGAATAATATACAATTCGGTTCTCCCATTTTTTGGCAATAGCCAGGAGGTTGCTTATCAGATTCATATATTCACCGATGATGTGGAGGAGGAAAATTCTCTACATAATAGATCCGTTATGGAGTCCTATTGTTTGCAGATAGTTTTGTAGTTGATAATGTATGGTTGGTCATGAATCCTTTAACATTTCGAAATTGTATCTTATTCAGATTGAGTACATCTGGTGATAGTTTCTTGGATGCATTCCGAAACAGTATTTTTCCAAGTTTTTACTGTGGTATATTTTCACAGTGATTACGTTGCGGTGTTTAAAGTCTATACACTCGTTGATCACTTCTTTACATAAAGTCTTTAGAATTCCTAAAATAGACTCTGGGTCTATGAAGGGTATTCCGACTCCATTCTTTACTAAGGTATCTGCTCTTTCGTATCTGCTTTTGAGTGAGCACACTACCTTAATATTTATGCATATTGAAAAAAATGTATGTATTGACTATTCGTTGTTATATATGCTGCTGTTTTTGTTGTTGTTTTGTATTTTTGAAACTGTCAAGTACAAATATTGCTCGTATATTTACTGACACACTTTTTAGGTATAACAGCAGTATTTTTACTACACTATCTAATGTATCTGCATATGACACATGTCTACACATTATTATTATATGCTTATAGCTAGCTCTTGCTTGCCAGCAAACTGCCTGCCTGCCTATCCACCATGCTTATTCAGTATGTACTTATGTGTAACAAAAAAATAAAGTATTGGAAATTTATATTTTTTCGAAACAAATTGGACATGATGTTTTGGACCTCTATATACATACCTAAATTAAACATGGCACGTGCGACAATAATGACGCAACTCCAAAACCACTTTTTCAGTAAAAATAAAGGGTTTTATCATTCCACACAAAAAAAATGATGTAAAGCACTCATTCTTCCTCTATATATAGAGTTTGGAAAATGTCTTTAATAAGTATATCAATGAAATATGCACATAGTTGGTATTTATTTACTGGCAAAAATAAATATGGAAGAAAATTGAGATTAAGTTTGTTCGTTTACTTTCGAATAATTTATATATATGCAAATTTTTGGGAAAATTTCCAAAAAACAAAAAAAAAAACAAGAGGAAAGTATCAGTTCTGGTTACCAGCCAAGTAGCCGAGCGATCTAAGGCGTCATGTCTGCGCAGTATGCAGTACTTGGAAACTGGGAGGTTATGGGTTCGAATCCCGACATCGGCAGTTTGTCAATTATAAAAAAAAGGGGCGGTTGATTGACTAAATTGTCGGCGTATGGACAAGAAAGAAGAAACCGGCTATGCTTGAGAAGGTTTTCTGCAGTTTCCTTCACGAACTCCAGATGAATATCGACATAGTTTCTATCATAGTCGGCTGCAGCCGCATATCCTACCAATTCCTAGTCTACTCACAAATTCCTTCCACTCCACTCACATCCTCACATCCTAAGGCATCACAATGGACCTTATGGTCGAAGTTTAGCCCGTCCAGGGCAGCCTTTACAATCTACCTCTATCTATCAGTTCTGGTTTATGAACTTTGAATGCACTAATGCATCATATCTAGAAAATTCTTTGACTCTTCTGTTTGTTTTTAACTTTGCTAACGAGAAAACCACTGTTTTTAACAAAATTAGAGAAATGGCAAGTATGTGAAAATCTAGGTCTTAAGTGTTATCATGGTACCAAGTTTTAAAAAAATCATCGAAATCGTTTTCATGAAATTCTCGAAATTTGATTATATTTCCGCAAAACATTGTTGTCGCATGAAACGATAATATGTCGATGATTAAAGTTTTATACCCCTCGCTATCTTCGTTCTTGAGATATTTTACACAAATTCATGCATACACACATACATAAATACATACTATCATTCCCACACACAATTTCTTATTTAAACAAGCTACAAAGTTTCAAGCAATTTTTTTTCAAGTCTTGTATTTACACTACAATGTGTGCAGTTGAGTATCTTTTTGTGATGTCATCTATAGCAGGGGTGCCTAAGAATTCGATCATGAAGGCAATTTTGGTCGGTCGCTCGCAATGTCTCGACAAATGTAATTAAAGAATTTCAGGCAATATTTCAAGATTTTGAAAAAATTAAGAAACTATGGAAATAATATATTTAATTTAAAATTTTTTTTAAACGATTTAAGTGTGAAACGCATTTGCCAAAAAATTGCAAATATCTTTCATATGAAGCAAAAGGCATTACAAAATGAAATTGAAGGTATTACATACCTGAGTGAATCTACATTTTCATATGTATTGTTAAAGAAGACTAAACTACGTCCTGTCCTGACCGATTCTCATACAAAACACTCATTATTATTATATTTGTCAGGATATTCCCTTACTTATGATTCGTTGGTTAGAGACATGCTCAGTCTTTCCATAAATGTTAAGGTTCCCATAAATGTAAATAATTTGAATTAACTCTGATCAGTTAAACAATTATGTTGTTTTTTAAGTAGGTGTATATACAGGATGTTTCTGTATCAGATGCACCTCCGCGAACTATTGGTAGATTAGCAAAAAACAACGACTTGTACTGTTTGTTCGAAGGTACACGAAAAAGTTGCGAGAAAAATGCACAGTATGGCTGATTATTTGATTTTAACATTTCACTTCGTTATTTTTTTTGGGTCAGAAAAATTTATCATGGAAGAATGATATAAGATTTTTAGACTTGTTTTTTGCTAATCTACCAATAGTTCACGGAGGTGCATCTGATACAGAAACATCCTGTATCAGGTATATCCCGCGATCGACATCGCGACACCTTTTTAAGATAAAAAGTAGATCTTAAATACACAAAAGGTGGCCACCCCTGATCTATACTATATCACTTGGCCTCAATACTCAATATTCAATACTCAATACTCTCACCGTTTACCTCAATACTCAAAATCTATCCAGCTGTTTGTATGCTACGACAGAATAAAGAATCCTATCAAAATTGCTTTCACAATATAAGGAAAGTGGATCTGTGTGACTGGTCTACCCATACTGCCAACTACCCATTGTGTGCCCTCGAAAAAAAGAAAGCTGTCTTGCTTCTGAAAGTTTTAATGTAACTTTTTTAAAAAACGCTAATTCAAACTTTTTGAAAACCGGTGCAATTGATACTGAGTGAAATTGTTCCGGAGTCGATATCATTATTAGTTTAGAAATATGGGAGAGAAAAAATTCACGATCGTAAGTACACACGCACATCCTGATAGCTCAAACGATGGATTCGGTCTATAGGGACCTCAAAATGTGGAGATATGTCTAAATTTTCAATTCCGACTCATCACAACAACTTCCCAAATGGGGGATTTATAATTCGACGTTTCATAAATTTTTCTTAAACAAGTGAAAATAACAACTATCTGAGTGAATTGCTTAAATACCCGGTATATACTGAATTTATGTACAAAAATTTATCACAAAAGTGTTTATTTTTAAAAAAGGAACATTTTTTATGTTTACGTATTTCTTCTACCTGCATTGCACTTTTATCCATTTTTTCCAAACATGGCCCGATTTTTTCCACTGACGAACTTGACCTTACTTTTTAGCTCTAGAACACACACACAAAATTTCAGCTCGTTATCTCTTTTCATTTTTGAGTTATTGGGTTCACAGACGTCCGAACTGCCTTCCGGAAATTTGATCATTTTGTGAACACTTAAATCAAACTTTTATATATGCGATCAATATTTTCAAGCGTTACAAAATCGGAACTTTATATATCCTTGTAGAGTTACATATATCGTGTAAAAAATACGAAATCCAAACCACAAATAATTATAGATTTTTTGGGTAAGTATAGCACTAAATTTATTAAAACAAGTACAAATTATGGAAAGTGTTGAAAAATAATTTGAATAAAATGTAACCCAAAAGCATGTATTTTTCGTACGTACAAAAACAGTAATAGAAGAGAAGACACATCTTTTGAATTTTTATAGCTATATTATATAATTTCAATTTTATACAAAGAAAAATATTGTATATTTTAAAGCTACCATTTATAAACACGAATATCCTTAAATGATATGGTTTGTTGAATGAAATAATATAAAATTATTATTCTATGAATATTGTTATGAATCTAGAATCTCTTTTTTTCTACACTGGCATAAAATGAAAGAGACCATATCAGTTTTTGTATGAGCGTCAGTGTGTCTAACAGTAACATCGACGAGTTATTTGCTCTAGAATAAATGAATCGATTTAAATGCAGTTTGTTTTCTAACCTGTTTGCGAGATGATTTTAAGCAATATTTAAATGGATAATCGGTATTCTTAATACCACTGCAGAAATTTATTATGAAAAACGTTGAAGAGAAATAAAAACTATATACGATAATTCATTATAAATCATTCATTACTTTCTTGTAATCTTGAACTGTGAATTTTGTTCACTATTTCGACCCTCAATTTTTATTACGAAAACAAATTATAGTTTCAAACGAAAGTTACCAATGCTTCCACCAAATTTGTTGTTTTTATTTTTGGCATGTTTTCGAATTGCAACATGATTTCCTCTAAAACGGTCGCATATAATTGTATTATTGGAGGCCGGGCATACATTTACAAACATTGAAATCGATACGACAACTTAAGGTGAAGACTCCAATGGAAATGTGTGGATTCCAACTGTGTATTTAAAAAAAAAAATATTTAAAAGTGTTTAGTTTAAAAAAAAACTAAACACTTTATTGAAAATAATGAGTGTGTGTGTATGTAAAAATATACCACACTTTATAGAAAATAATTGAATTAACAATTATTTTCATAAATATTGGAATTTTGTTAATTTAGTAATTTTAATTAAAAGAGGTATTATGATGTATTTTTAAAAAAAAAATAATGAAACCTAAATATACGGTACTTTAGAAAAAAAAATCCAAAGCAGAGTATTGTATGTGGAATTATGAAAATTGGAAAACGATCGGTTCTAACGCGATACACGTAAATATAAAAAAAATAACACGTTGAACCGAAAGTCTTTCAATAAAAGCTGGGCCCATTAAAAAAGATAATATTGAGGTAGTAAGATCTTTACTATCCAGTAAGTGTCTAAGTTATCGACTAGTGATTCGAATCAGAAATACTGAAAATAAAAAAAAGTACACTACAGTAAAAAAAAATGTTCAAATATGTCTGATTTGCAAAAATATAAATATACACTACAAATTTAATTCAGATACATAGTTGTATATAAAGGGGACTTTACGCTTCTGTAAAGAAAAACTACAAGGCCAAAAATACCAAGCGTATACAAAACAATATTGTTATAAATTGAAAAAGTCCTTGCATATTCACATAAAATACATAAATTGTACAGCCAAAACGTGTATAGAATGTGTATTGAAATGTGACAAGTTTGAAAAACCACAAGTTTCGGAATGGTGAATTAAATAAATTATACAAAAAAAATATACTTAGATATAATCAGATATAATCAGATAGAAACCATTAATTCGCCTATTCGATACTTCAGCACAATCCATAATAAATATTCAATTTGTAAATTGAAAAAATAAAAATTCAAAATACCATCTGATTAATTCATGTGAGACAACTACTTTTAGTAATTGTACTGAGCCAACTAATTTTAGTAACTGTCTTGAGACAAGTACTTTTTGTAACTGCTTTGAAATATGTGCGGAAATATCGAAGTAAGCTTGGATATACGCAAGTCATATCCGATCTAAGTAAATGTTTGTTGAAATTATGTAAATTCTCAACTCGCATAAACCAATAATTATATAAATTATTATTTTTTGAATAATAAAAATATGAAAACAAAATAATAATAAATTTTAAACAGTGGAGTACTAAAAAAAATTATTCTCCACAACGTTATACCTTGTTGTGTTGAAAATTATTTAGAATAATTTTTTTTGAACCTCACACATATATCTGAGTAGAAAGAAAATTATTTAAGATGAAATATTTTTCTCCTTAAGAAAGGAGTTTTTTTTTAATAATTGGAACTAGAAATTACATATTGATTTTGAAGTTTTTTTTTTTTAAATCAAATGAATGAGAATAATTATAAAATCAAATCTAATTTATTTTGAAAAAATATACATAATAATTCAAACATGTTAAATTTTCTAAATAACTTGTGTAGAAATAAACTAGCTAATAAACAAATATTATGTTATACATAGATATGTATATCAACATTGAACTGATGGGTGTATTGCCTATGGGCGCGTGGTTTAATTGAGTATTCTAACAGAGAGATATCACGATGCAGAGAGGTATCAAGATACTGGTTCGTATCTCGACGAACCAACATAATTTTCAATAAGTTTTATCAAGTATTTGCCCTTCTGAATGCGTCCATGGTTGTTGAGAAACTAATTTGTTCTAGAAGAATCTATTTAAAAAATATGTTTTCAACAACAATATTTTCTCGTGTAAGTGTCAAGAAGAATGTCATGCTTCTAGAAAGATCAACGGTCGGTATAAAAGCAGCACCATTCGCTGAATCAGTTCAAAATCAGTTTTAATAAGCTTTTGTTGGATTAAAATCCAAGTTTAAAATATAAGTTAAAAATTATCATTGTTCGAGTAACATCAGTTTAAAAGTAAAAGTTGTTCAGTAAATTAACAGTTATACATTGATGTATTTAAAAGAGGTAGAGACTCAATTAATTGTGGAAATAAAAAAATTACATTAAAATTCAAAAATAAAATTTTTTTTTCGAATCTAATTAATTCAGGTTTGAATATCATACAGTTTCTGTTTTATTTACTTTTTTTTTAAATTGCGTCTTTTCGTGTGTATCGAGTATAGGAATCTGTTGTAGGTTCTACAGCGCTCCTTTGAAGGCTAACGAGAGCCAAGGTACCGCGACAACCTGGTGTATAAGGTTCGATGCACCAACAATTAAAGTAATAAAAGCTGATTTATTCTTCTTTTTACCCAACCACCAAAAGAGGATTATGGCTTTAGCAGTCTATGTATGTTAATATATTTATCTGTTCCCGCGTAGCTCCTAAACAACTTCATAATTTACCATATTTTGATAAATTAGGTGTCGTTAGCTTCGTCTTACCATGTGGTCGAGTTGTTAATGGCACTCTGCTCGTTTGGAGTTGGGAGGTTCTGGGTTCGGCACTGGCAGTTTGCCATTTAAATTAATTAAAAAATAAAAACTTAATGAGTACGCCTGGAAAGACCTACTTGGCAGGCTTTGACCTCCCCACCGCTACAACTACTACTACTACTAATAGCATATATATATTATATATGTATATATTATATATATATGTATATTTATATATTATATATGTATATATTATATATATATATATATATATATATATATATATATATATATATATATATATATATAGTTTATTTACATGTTTGTTCAGTACGTAGAAAAATTAATTCAGTTTTATTAATAAATGTTTATAATTATAGAAATTATATTTCAGTACTCGCCCACCCCCATTTATCATAGATAATTAGTTAGCGTTAACTAATAAATAAAAATACTGGAAATAGGTTATACGGATTAATTTATTTAATTACAGTAATTATATTAAACAAATATTTATATATAGTTTTAGTATTATTCATTAAATATAGCCTAGTTAATACAATATATACAATGTTTTAAAAATAATCGATTTCTTTGGACATTATGCATGTTTATCAAAGCTTTGTAAGATTATAACGAAACTCATAGGTAATTTTAGCAACTTTAATTTTCCATTCGAATAATTTACCTTATAAGAGGGAAATTTCAGAAATCCTTTTGAGTAGATTATTCCTGAATTATTACTGAATAATCGTCAATTAAAGACAGCCAAGCGGGAATAAGTTATCGAACAATATTTCTACAACACGAAAATTGCAAAGTGGAATATCGAGTTCAGTGGCAAATACATACATTTATAGTTGTGTAGGTTGGCCACTATAAAAGTCACTACTTTCGGTCAAAAGTTTCTAGATGTAACTTTTATTTTAGAAACATTATTGAGATATTTCTTTAAATTTGTTATTATTAGTGCTTTAGCTGCTACGAATATTTATAATTTAAGAATAACTTTGGTATATAAAATAAATGCAAAAATTTTGAGTTTAAAAAAACCAAAAAAAACATGCTTTTATTGCAATATAAACTAAAACAATGCAAAATCATTTAAAATAGAATAAAATAAAGAGATTGACAACAAAATTAAGTTTAATGTTTAAACAAGAGCATGGTGCGCTCTCGACTTACTCTTGTAAAAATAGAACCGTTAAAGTTAATTTGGTTGTCAATCTGTTTATTCTTTTCTATTTTAAATTGTTTTGTTTTTTATACCCAGTATTATGTAAAAATATAGGGTATATTATGTTTAGTTCCGACTTTGTAACGCTTTAAAATATTGATCGCAGAAAAAATTTTTGTTATTGGTGTTCATAAAATTACTTAATTAGTCCATTACCACAAGTCCGTCTGTCCGTCTGTGAACCCGATAACTCAAGAACGAAAAGAGACAAAGAGCTAAAATTTTGTGTGTGTGTTCTAGAGCAAAAAATTAAACCCTAAGAGATAGAAAAAAAATTTGGTGCAAAAAATCTTTTTCTTTAAAAAAAAAAAGACTTTTGTTTGAAAAATGTTTTCACAAACTCAATATTTTTCTCATAATTTATTATTAAATGCTCCTCGGAATTCGAATACACAGAATTGTTAACAATTAAATCATTGACATACAACATACAACTCAGTATATACTGGGTATTTATACAGTTAACTCAGTTAGTTGTGATATTACTTGTTTTTTGCAACTAAAGCATGTTTTATTTAGTTTTTTTAAAGTCTAAATTTTAATTTTAGTTTTTTATCCTTAAAACTTAATTATTTTTTGTGTTATAGTTTCAATATTCCCACGAGTGATGTAACGAATCCAATTCATACAAAACAGCGTATATATCAAAAATAGCAGAAAATTTATGTCAAATTGTTTGTTTCTAAATTTTGTTGGAAATGTCATTGTTTTATTAAAATTTTGTTGATGAAATTTCTATAAAAACTATAAACTATACTTTAAAGTGTTATATTATATAAGTTAGTGTTATGCAAATTTGTATTTTGGATGTTAATATATTTCATTTTTTATTGTTTTTTAAACTTATTGTTTTATCTTTTATTTTTTATTATTCAGATATATCAGTCAGATTATTCTGACGTCCGAAAGTGGGTGAAAACTCAATTAAAAAATTCTATTACATTCATACATACATACATAGATAGATAGACACATACAAGTCAAGCTAATAAAGCATGTTCATAAAGTAAATAATGAAGTAACACGTTCAATATAGTTTATATGGATTAATTTTTTTAATCAAATACCGTTCCGATCTAACAATATTCGAGCTCCAAGACCCCGGGCTTCCGGATCCGTAAGCTACCTACGGAGCTAAGTAGATGATATTTATCAGTCGGAGGGCACTGAAAGGAAAACCAGAGGTCTTGGATTGAAATCCTATCAAAGATGAATTTTTTTCATATCAAACATTAATGTCAAAATAATGTAAATTTGTTTATGTTATAAGTGGGTTAATGTTTAGATTATATTGGTTAAAAATTTTATTTTTTTTATAATTCAACAAGATCCTTTGGCTTTAAAATTTTTATTTCCAAAAATTTATTAAGGCTTATGTATACTCTCACGATTTTTTTAACAATCTTGAATTATCACTATTTTATCTGTTTGATTTTCCGAGGACACTCCTGTATGCAATATAAAACAGTTATTTTCTTACGAGTTTTACCCTTTTTATTTTTGTTATTTTCTGTTATTCACAATACTTTCCGGTTCGCTTAATGTTTTTATGTGTCTGCCACAAACAAAATATGACTACGTGTTATATACGAATTATATTTACAATATTTTTGTATAAAACTTTATATATATATATATATAAATATATATATATATATATATATATATATATATATATATATATATATATATATATATATATATATAAATATATATATATATATATACGAAATAAACAAATAGTTAGTATGTTTATAAACACACATTTCTACAAACGTGTTCTACAAAATAATAATAATTTTTTGTGTAACTGTGATACCATCTTCGGAGTTAAACAAACAATATGTAGCGAGAGAATGTAATCATGAAGAATAATAATTCACAGATATTATATGTTAAAAATATTAGTTGTTTTTTTTTTGTCAGTCCTTTTTGTGATAATAGTTTCTTGATATTGTTTACAAAAAAAAAAAAAACGAAAAACTGTCGTCGAAAATATATGTCCAATGAATAATTTTGGAAATATTCCAGTTATAGTCAAAAGACTAGACATTTATATATGAAATTTCGAAAACAATGATAATTGGTTCTACTTTTCTGCTATTTAAACACATCAAATGTCAAGGTTGTCTCGGTAATAGCATCATACTAAATGTTATATTTGACCAGCCAAGTAGCCGCGTCTATTAAGGCGTTCTGTGTACTTGGAACTTGGAACTTGGAGGTTATGGGTTCACATCTCGACATCGGCAGTTTGTATTATAAAAAAAAAGGGGGCGGTTAATTGACTAAACTGTCCGCATAAGAACATAGTAACCGGCTATGCTTGACAAGTGTCGGCATAGTTCCTATCAAGGTCGGCTGCAGCCGCACATCCTACCAATTCCAACACTACACACAAACTTCCTTATCCTCCACTTACATCCTCAAATCCTTAGGCATCACAATGGACCTTATGGTCGAAGTGAGTCCCGTCCAGGACAGCCTCTACAATCAATCAATCAATATAATGTTATATTTCCGAAAATCCCTATAATAGTTATATTTTCCCTATAATAGGTATATTATTTTTTCCTTTATCGTTAATATACGTTACAGAGTAGAATGCTAATCTTAGCACTTTAATCACGAGAGTGTTCAAAATGTTTCCCTCAAATGGTACGTACTCACAAAGTGTAATATTGGTGTCAATTAAAGTTATTAATGAGTTGGTTTGTTTTCATGAAAAGGAATTATAGAAAAATGTATACGAGATGAGATCGGGATATAATTTATGTTTTCCAGAGCCGGGTTTTCAAAAGTGAAGAAGATCTAAAACTATTTTGAAAGTTCTAAATTATGGTTAGAATGATTTTATTAGCTTGACCTGTATGCAAGCCAATCTTGCAAATAGAAATTTCAGATGATTTAGATGATACCATATGCTATGAAATAGAAATTAGAGTTTTGGTGGAAGCGATGGTAAAGTACTAGTTTTTGGTAACAGTTGAAATATTAGTTATGTATTATATTAGTCTATAAAATTGAAAATTTTTCGGTAAATATTAGAGTTACCTCCGAAAATTTAATTATTGCTAAAAACAAAATAAAAACAAGAATCAAACCAAAGCTTTCTGTTCTTAAAAATTGGCAAAATATATGCATAGAAGAATACGTTTGAAATAAGAATCAACAATTTATACGAAAATATTACCACATTTTGAGTACATGAGGTTCACATGATGATACAAACCATTGGCATAGAGCATGGATAAATAGTTTTTATGTTCATATCCGGAATGATTCAATAAAATAGATTCACCATGAACTACTTACGAACATATCAAAACCTATTTAATATCGAAAAATACGCTCACACACATTACGTAAGAAACAACATTTGTGTGAAACCCACACACATAACAATAATAATAAGAAAATGTACCTTTCTAGAAAATATTCTAGTCGAAAATATTTTTGTATGCATGTATATTACCTATATAAAAATAAATATATTTCTGAAAGATATAAATGAAGTGAAGTGTAAAATATACTCAAGTGACAAAATATAGATGACCTAGAATCTTCGACTCGACACACACAGCTCGGCATGTCTGTGCTGCGATATACACAATATATGTATGGTATATGGTACGAAGTTTATTTCCTGTCGTAGGATTCTTTCTGCCAATATTTTACCTCTATATATACAAATTTACTATATCGTATTATATTACATAGGGATTCTAGGAATATACCAAGGTATTCTGGTTAATTCAACTTTAAATGTGAGCTAATAAATGTTAATTCAAAAGACAATTTATTGGACTTTAAACCAACTCTTATTTTTGTATATTTAATAATGAATACAAAGTTTGTTGATGGTTCGAAAGTGTAACCTGATGACATATTTGTTGAACTAAAGCGACAAGGTAAGTCCCCAAAAACTGTAGTTCAATTTTTTTTCTTTTGTAAGAATAAACTATCTTCATTAGTCACCGAGCAGACTCTCTAATTGCTTGGAACTGGGAGGTTACAGGTTTAAATCCCGGTGGTGGCAGTTTGTCAATTAAAATTAGTGGGGCAGTTAATTGGCTAAACTAACCGGCTTATGGACAAGAAAAAACTAAAAGGGCTATGCTTGTGACGGTTTTCGGCAGTTTCCTTTTACGAACTCCAGATGAATTTCGTGATTGTCGGCTCCTATCAAAGTCGGCTGCAGTTGCACATCGTATCTAGTACTAATCTGAACACGAATTCCTTGTCCTCCACTCACATCATAAAAATGTATCGTTAAAAATTGATAAAGGTTGAAAAATGATGATATGGGTTGCTTCTGTTATAGACCGTGGAATCTCAGAAACGGAATATTATTATAGGGAAAAATAAAATAGGACAATTAAGAAAATATGCAAGTTTTATCAATGGATATAAAGATTGGTTTACTGCTAATGACAAGAATACTTTAGATAATAGATATGATATTTACGTGAATAAATTTTTTGGAAAAATTTACTATGGAAAAAACTAATACACATTTTTGTCCTAAACTGTTGAAGTGAAACAAATTTTCTGTTAATCAATGTTTTTCAATTTTTGTGTATAATATAACATTTATTGATATCAGTCCTCAGTGAAAAGAAATTATATGGAAGTCGGAAAGATCATATCATATCAAATCTCAACATAGATAGATTATATCCTCCTTTACCGAGGAGCATTTAAAAGTAACATTTTGTGCCAGGTATTCCTTTTTTTTAATTAATAGCAACATAAGGACAATTTTGTAGTCTGTATATAGAAGTCGTTTGGAGTGCACAGCATTTATTTATTTATCTTCTCGAAATTTTATCTCTAAATTTGATATTTATATCAGTCAGTGTACATTATTTATGATAATATACGAACAATTTTCTATATAGTTTTTAAGAATCATATCATTGTTGTTGTTGAATATTGAAATGAATGATATTTATGAAAGCAAAAAAAATTTATAAATGGATAAAATACATAATTTGAATTTATAAATAAAAGTTAAAGATTATTTTTATTTATAAGAGTTTTATTTGTAGTTAAAAAGAAAAGCGTTCGTTTGAAAGAGTAGAGAAACAGTTATTTTAACAAACGCAATATTTGTTTAATATTATTTTCAAAACAATGATATAGCAATATTTGTAGAAAATAGAAGTAAGAAATATAATTGATTTATCGATTTTTTAGGGCTGTTGAGTGAGATGGGCTAAGCAAAGAGTAAAAGCCGGAAATTTCAATTTGTTAGTTTACAAAAGTTGTATTTTTAATAAAAACGGACATTTTAAGTGAATTGTACTTAATAAAATTTCTAAAAAGTTGAAATGAGGTAGTTTCACTAATGTGATAAAAATTATTCTGATGTATAATTTTGACATGAACAATATAAAGAGATATTTCTCATAAACAACGTAGAAATAAATATATGTCTCTCTGTTCCTAAGTGTACTTATAAAATAGTGTATTATTCATAATATGTAGAGTCAATGGAATTAGAAATGATGCTATCCCCCTACATGCAGAATTTTAAATTTAGAAGGCGTAAAAATAAATCATTATAAAATAGGGGAAATGCAAAAATTTACAAGAAAGAAAACATATTTTATCAATTATAAACAAGGATTATTTAAACAGTCATTAAATAAACCAATTGTTTTCAAAACAAAAGAGATATATACAAATATCTAACTAAATTATTAAGCTCAAGATTAGTAATGCAATCAAAACTCAAAATTCAAAACTCTTTATCAAAATAAAGGTAGTGTGTTTCAATAGTATTAGATATTGCAAATAACGGATGCAACAAAATGAGTCGAAATTATACTTTTAGGAAAAGTTTTCTAACATCATATTCTTTATTTTACTAAATAAGAATAATTTGTTTAAAGAAAGTAATTTTACCAAATTTAATTTTCAATAAATTTAACAATAACTGACAACTAACAAAATAATTTAGATTAGGTTCAATCCATCGACTCTATATATTATTTTAACTCTTTCTCTCCCTCTTTCCCTAACTGTCTCAACAAGCTTTACACGCAAGTGAATGTGGATAAAGGTGAGAATCTTTTTTCCTAAAGATATCAAATAGCATTTTTGGAATTATCAACACAATTTCTATGGTTTTAGTTTTTGCGTTTTAAACTTTCTTTATTTGATATCCTTATTGTGTCTATTTAAATATTTTACAAAAATTTATGATTGAAATAAAAACAAAAACATAAATTTCAGAGAGCTCAGGTAAAATCTGTTACACACTTGAAAACTTTATTACAAATTTAGTATTTGAAGAATTTTTCGTATTTGTAAGACATAATCTATTCAGTGCAGAAACAATATAATTATGACTGACTTATATCGTTCATTTCTTAATTAAAGCTGAAAATCAATAAAAGTAGATTCTTTTTTAAATTGTATCATGAAAACTTTTCTTAAAAATTATTTCTCCAACTTTATACATTTACGAACGTTCTCAATCATGTTATTCATACATTGGATTTATATTCTCTAGTAATATTTACATTGACAAGAAAATTTCCCTCTAATTATATAAAGTGGCTCAAAAGAGACGCTTAGTGCATTTGTTATTTTCGATAATATTGTACACATATTTTCCAATTTAATTTAATTTGACATTTAAATAATATTTTTAAACAATTCAATATTATTTGACAATCAATGTTTTGATATTGAAAATGTCGCACATCTTACTAGCATTTCAGGCCAGTGCTATGCCAACTGAGCTACCTAGATACTATGGTCGAATCTGTATAATTTTCCACTATCAGAGTGGATCAATTTCGATGGTTTCGGTAACTATAAGAGATCGAAAAAAATGAATGGCACATTCTCGATCTCTTTTTTTGAGACTAATTCATTGGTGTCAACAAAAATTTGCTAGCACTTTTGTTTGCGAGTTATGAGCAAAAGTTCGATGTTTCGACTTTTAAACAATTGTGAAAGTCTTGGTTTTTTGTAAAGCTAGATGAAAATAATTTTTATATTCTTAAGGCACTATTTTTGGTATAATCCAGTGGCGTCGTGAAAGTTTGAGAAAAAAGGTTGGTTTTCGAGATATGACCTAAAGTTGTGTTTTTTTAAATAGGAAGTATAGTTGGCTATGGCTTAGTTCGAACGGAATTTTTTTCCTTTTTTTTAACCATGTATCATTTATCGGGTCGCTTTTCATCCATAAGTCTGAAATAGCAAAAATAGTAATTTTCTAGTTTAATTTTTGCGTTTTTCATATTTATTATTCTCAAACTTGCACCACGCCATTGGATTATACCAAAAAAAGTGGCTTGAGAATGTAAAAATTATTTTCATCTAGCTTTACAAACAACCAAGATATTCACAATTGTTTAAAAGTCGAAAAATCGAACTTTTGCTTATAACTCGCAAACAAAAGATGCTAGCAAATTTTTGTTGACACCAATGAATTAGTCTCAAAAAAAGAGATCGAGTATATGCCATTCATTTTTTCAATCTCTTATAGTTACCGAGTTACCCCAAAAAACTATCGAAATTGACCAACTCTGTACATGTATTACTTGTTATTTGACTATTCAAACAAAAAATCTGATAGCTATTTCGGGCCACCCAATAGTATATACAAATTGAATTGATTGTATGGACAACTGGCGTCAGTGTCTTCTATAAATATGCCATTCAAAACGAATGTAGGTTACCAATATAATTTTTAGTAATATTTTGTATAAATTCAATTTATTCCAATGTAATTCTATCATCAATAACGGATTGAATTTCCGAATTTACAAATAAATTGTATATTCATTTTGAAAAGTTTTATTATTAATTGTAGTTCATTTGATATTCAATTTACTGAGAATTACATATCGAAAAGTTGTTCATATTCTCTGGTAAATAAGTATCTTTTTAAAATTAGTAGATTTTTGGAGATAAAACAAAGAAACTTCTTTGGAATTATTCAGAGAATAGAAATGCAACGATATCTTGAGAAACAACACCGGAAATAGTTTGAACAACAAAAAGCTTCTGAAAAATAAACATAAGTTTATCGGGTTTTTTAAATGTTACCACCTTAAATACACACAAACAAAAATATATTAAAATGACCTATAAATCTGATTTTATTGGCCTACTTTGATTTACCTTCAAAATTTATAACGAAAAAATTTTCAAATACCATCAGTCATTCTAATCTGGTAAAAAAAAAAACAGAATTATACAAGACTATTATAGGTTAAAAACATGAGCTTTATTACTAGTCATTGTATAATTTTAATCCAGGAAAACGGCTATTACCATTATAATAATTTTATTGATTTATACAATGTGTCTTACAAAAACGTTTTAATATTTTTAATTTTTAACTGACTATTTAAAAATATCTGTGTCACGTAAAAAAAAAGCTTTGGAGTTATCGATCTGGAATTTTTTAACCGCATGGTATATCGAACTTTAGATACAACTATTTCGAAAGTAGTCAGGGGCCTTAGTCATGGTTTAAATAACTTCAACGCTGGTTTAAATAAAAGTTGGTTTTTAAAAGAAATGTTTATGTACAGTTAAGTGAATTTATAATTTGAAACTCATAATACAAAGTAGGTTTCTTGAAGTTGTTTCAATTGTTTACGCGATGACAAAAATATTAGCACTGTTAAGCACATCTTTCATGACCTTCGTAAAGTTTCTTGAGATATTCCCAAAATCTGTCGTCTAATATTCGTTCTAAGTTGTTGCAAGTATTATGATTTATTTCCTTAAACCCCATTTTCTTTCAGATAACCCCAAACAAAAGACTCAAAATAAGAAGAAGTCTCAGTGAATTATGGATAACTATATGTACAAAACGTCTCAAAATAAGAGTGCACTATAATTTTTTATAAATTTTTGTACAGTAAAGACTTTAGTAGAAACGCTATAATCCAAAAAAATAAAATATTATTTAAATTGCAAATTCTTCATAATACATTGAAATGTAATAAACAACAGGTCACTCAAATTGGTTCACCTGTCAGGTGACAGAATTTATTATTTTTTAAGGCTTTCGCATGATTTGAACTTCCTTAAACCTTAACAAACTAAACAGCCATACAAATAAATAAGGCGAAATAAAAGGAATTTTCCGCATTTTTCCTTGACTGTAGTTCAAAAATTTTTGTTCACTCTTATTTTGAGACATTTTGTATATACAGTTATACATAATTCACATACATGTTAAAAGTATATAGCATACAATATATTTTCTATATTATATACATAAATGTGATAAAGTTTTTTTTTTAAACGAATAAAATATACCTTTTGATATATTTTTACAATAAAAACTTTGTAAAGAAATTATAGTTTGAGGTCAAAAATTTATATATGTATATAAAAATAATATAGTACATATACATTATGTGATTATTGTTGTTATATAAAGTAATATGTAAAACTTCAACAATATATTATCATATAATATATAAATTTGTGCTGGATGTTTACTGTCCTCTGTCCATTATCCAGATGTATCTCAAAACTATGAAATATAACAGCATGTAGGTTGCCATCAAAAGAATACACAATGTATTCTTTTATATATTTCTGGAGTGGCCAACAACTCAATCATAATCGACGGGTCAAAAACAATTTTGACCGATCTCTTGCGATGTCTTGATAAACAGTTATTAAAGAACTTGAAGTACCAGTTCAAGATTTTGAAAAATTCATTTCTTTTCTAAAAAAACATGTTTCATATGAAGCAAGAGGCATTAAATAATGAAATTTTAATTTTTCAAAGTGATTTTAATCTTACCAGCCAGTAAATTTTTGATTTTTGAGAATTTTTTATAGAAGATTTTTGGAAATCTTCAACCGAGAAAATATCCAAATATCTCCAAATGTAGCGAATATATTTATTCTTGTTTCGGATCTACATACCTATGTGAATCGGCATTTTCATACATAAAATTAACGAAGATTAAACAACGTTCTGTCCTAACTGATTCTCATACTGGAAACTCATTATTATTATCTTTATCAGGATTTTCACCTAATTATTATCCCTTGATTAGAGACATGCAAACTCAGCCTTCTCATTAATGTTAAGGCATTAAAATAAATTCTAAATATGTCTATATCTGTAGTTTATTTCAGTTAATTTTGACCTGTTAAATAATTATGTTTTTTTTTACAAAGGTGGATATACAGGATGTTTCAGTGAGAATCGCACTCCTGCGAGCTATTGATAGATAAAATAAGTCTAAAAATCATATATCATTATTCTGTTCAAGACGTGGAGAAAATTCACAGAGTGAGCCCGTCAGCCATTTTATGAAGTTTAGCTCCTTCAATAGTTTGTCAATAACCGCGTTATATCGGAGATACAAGGGCAAAAGTGGTGTATAAAAAACATTATATTACCGAATATCTTGAATCCTATTGAAAATGTATTACATATTATGAGCAAATAACAAGGATTATTGTAGCCTTGAAATATTAGCCAGAGTGATACTAAAAATTGTTGATAATTAAATTTAATGAAAAAAGTATTCATTTATTTTTATCCTTATATATCCTTATTATTGTCCCGCTGTTGGGTCTCGCAGAGTTGCCTAGGCAAGTGCTTGAAGTCACCATTTGTAGATACTATTTTTTCTGAAAGTTTCATACCCTAATTAAAAAGACATCGTTTTTTTCGGTTACCGATCCTACTATAAGAGAACATTCTTTCGACAACGAAAGTGTCAAAAATTCAGCTGAAAAAAAATTTTTTTTCAACTAGTTTCAACTGCTATAATAAAAATATATATAATTATATTTTATTTGCTCACATTTATTTTTATGAAAACAACGGTTCTAACGATTTTATCAGGATTTTTGGGGTTTTTTATCATTATTTAACCGTGTGAGAAATTTTTATTATTTTTAATGCATAAAAAATATAGCAAGCAAGTAACATCTAACTGTCTAAATACCCTATGCTTACCGAGTTCTATATCAGTGCGATATTTAGTGTAATTACATAATAAAATTATTAAAATCTGATAAAGTTGGGAATTTCTGTTGCAAAAATGTTTTTATAGATTTCGACGACTTCCGCACCTATAATAAAATCCACTTTTTGAATATGTTATACAAATTTTATCCTATTTTAATCCAATTTTACCTAAACCCAATAATTGAAATGATTGTACGACAAATTATTTTTCGTAGAGCCATATTATAGAAGTATTGTTACTCAAAGAACAAGAATAAAACTTCGTTTGTTTAGAAAACAAGAATTTTGATGACAATTCGATCGTATTTAGAGATTAGTGACGTAGTAAGTCATATTTATTCAATTGTTTATTTTCGATAACAAAGTTTATCGTAATAATAAACATTACTTACTCGTTATATAGATAAATATAGAAATAAATATATTATGTGGAACAAACAAGAAATATGGAATAAAATACAATCCTTTTAGTTTAAATTTAAATTGTTTACTTTCTTATTTATATTATAGCTTTAAGGCATTGTGAATATACACAAGTTTTATATGTAAACAAATAAATAAATTATATAAACTGCATTTTTTTACGATGCCAAAAATGCCATAGTTAAATGTATATAATAAATTTATGTAAATTTTGTAAAAAAAATATACGAAGAACACGTAATTATACAAATCATATATGTGGTATAAATTTTGTTCGTGTATACACATAAAATTTTATTTCACTTTCTTTATGCTCTAAATATATTACTGTCTGTGAATTTACAGATGTCCTTTGAACATTTCCATGTTCTTATAGGAAGACATGTTATGTAAATTTTCTCAGTTTTGTTGTTATAATGATTAATGAAGATATTTTCATAATCAAAATTCTATGTTATCTCATCATGCGAATATGTAATTTAAAGAAGACATTTTGTATTCCATCAGCTGTAGCCGACATGGCTTGTAATGACTCTTTTTCTTCCTAAGGTGGTACATATAAAAATTCGTTACGCAGGAGTTGCGTCAAGTTAGCGAATTTTCTCAGAATAAATACATCACTTTTTTTGGAATTAGATCTTAATTAACTTTTATTTTATTAATGTTCATGGCGATCCGTAATCGCTTGGTGGCTACAGACACATATATAAATAAATATTTTTTCGTGTCTGATATGCTTTTGGTATTTCGAAGACAAAGTGCGTTTATGAACAGAATCAATGAAGGATAAGGGGCATTTAGAGAAAGAAGAAAACCCAAAATATAGAATATCTCTCTTATCATTACTAAAATTCATTTAAGTACATTAAAAAATCAAGTAACCATGGTGATGCATTTGTAATATTCATTATTGTGTGTATTGTTTTTGTATTGCAAATATTCCTGTAATTATTAGAGTTACAGAAAAGATGGTCATATAACGAATTGTAGTAAAACTGATTTACTACAACTTTACTATTAATAACTTTTTGCATTTTACTAATATCAACAGAGAAATTCAAATTTTTATGAAGTAAATACTTCCCGATTTTGTTTCGAATTTTGAATTGGTATTAAAGACGGGTCGAGGCGAGAAAGACAATTCTTGAATCGTAACAATACTAGCCTTAAATCATTAGCCTTGCGGCCACAAAATTCGCCAGCTGTATTCTTTATTTTAAGTGATCCCATGATAAATATTGCGTGAATACCACTTGACAACTATACATCGATTAGAATCCAAAAGTTGAAAATATAAGAAAATCATATTTATCCTCGTCTAATTCTCGTCAGAATTGAAACTTTAAAAATGAAAATATACTATCGACGAGCTGCTGTCATGATTTTTCATTATCTGTATGTTACATTTAGACCATTTTTCTGCAACAACCAGATGCTTGCATTAAATGACGACTTCTAAAATCATATAGACAAAAGAGAAGAAAAAAGATCATTTTCTAATCTCAAAATTAAATTTTTAGAAAATGAATTCTTATTCACAATGTTTTGAAAACTAAATATTAATATTTTAAGGGCGTCAAAAAGATTCTTTCTCAGCAAGAAAACTTTTGTGACATACAATACAAAAGTCATTCAGTTGGGATAATCTTGATCGGAATAAAGTTCTGAGGGATATAAAAATATTTTGTTATAATCAATACGTAATAAAAAAGTCATACTTGCATTTTTTTTCATATATTTATTACAGGAATACATACGAGATATAAAATTAATATATTCAATAAGTCAATATAAACATTCTACTGAACCGAGAACTACGATAAAAGAACTTTCTATGTAATCATTGATGATGATTCAATATAAATATTGCTAGAAGCTCATACAGAAAAACTAACTTTTCCTTCGAATATCTATTTATTCATATTTTAATATTTGTATCGATTTCGGAAGATTAATTATTCATGTTATCGTATTTTTTGCACATAGTAATGGCGCAGATAAAAAAATATTCTGTATTTTTGTGAATAAACCACTGCAAAAAAAATTGGGGAGGGGCTGAGTCTTGGACTCGGCCGTATGTTTTTCGTGAATGCGTGTACGTATCAGGTTATATTTTCTTTCAGCGTATTATATGTACACTGAGAGAGAAAAATACTTATATCAAGTAAATTTTCTTTACATATATGTATATTAATCTCGCGACAAGCTTTTATATCATATAAATTGTATAATATAATATATTGATGGGTTTGATTTAGAGTTTATTTTCTTGTTTGAAAAGCTTGTTTTTAAAATTATTTTTTTTACTATTAATTTGTTTTTTATTTTCCGCTGGACATGTTTCGAAGTCTGTTCATTTCATAATTAATTTTATAATTTTCATTTCATAATTTTGGATTTGGAAGGGAAAGTAGTGCTTGGAGAAAGAAGATACACAAAATATAAAATATCTCACTTAATATTAGAAAAATTGAAAAATGTGTAGAGATAAGTTGTAAAAAATCATGAATGGTTTGCTACCGTTCATTACCTCATCATTTTTTCTACAACTCGAATGTGTAATATGTACAGAGATATGTAGGATTTAAATTTTGTATCTTAAACCGTGAATATCTCTGTAAATATTATAGCATCAGAAAAAATGATAAGAAATTAAATTGTGGTGAAACTAATTTTCTACAACTTTACTTTTTATGTGTTGTGCAATTTTTCCAATATTGAGAGAGGTATACCATTGCAGAAATTGCGAGATTGCATTATTTATATAAACTTTTTACTTGGACACCATATTTTATTCGCTACAACAATTTTACACTAATTTTTTGTATACGCAATCGATAGATCTTGGCTGGCAAGAGCTATCGTTTGAAGCTAAAACAAATGCTCTAGCTTCACCGATTGAAACGTTATACTAAACGAGAATTATGTGACACAACAAAACGACATCAAAATAGCGGCACCGACATCGATTCACTCATTCATTTGCTGCTTTACGGATATCGCCGGATTCCTCTTGAGAATCCCTTTGCAACCATATACGATCCTCATTACTTTGACTTGGGTTTTTGAAGAGTTTAGGCAGACATTACTTAACACATTATATTTTTTCGGTATAACTATTTCACATTAATGTTTTATAAATATGTATCGATAGGTCTTGACGAGAGCTGTCGGTAGTTAAAGTAAATTAAAAAACTTCCTTTTTTTCAAATGTCTCAAAAACGAACTTAGCTGATTTCGATTACATTTGGCACGTTTAAAGTAATGAGTGAGTGATTCAATTTGATGTAATTCGATTTAATTTACACTTGATCTAAATAACCCTAAAACCAGTGCCAGACTAATTAGGCACTGGGTCATATGGGCCCGGGCCCATAAGCCTCCACATACAAAGGCCTCCACAAAATTCAAGTCTTCCCAAAATTTCTAAACTTCTGAGGAAATCAACAATAATTCAAAGTAAAAAATTTGTTTTATAATAAAATTCAACAATTACATAATTTTTTTGTGGTATATATTTTTGTGGTGATCGTTTACGAAATAAAATTGTTGCTCATTCTCATTACTTTTAGACTAAGATTTCATAGAAATGTATTACCCATAGTAATAACCATACGGTGGAGGTGTATATCATATTTTGCACAGAAAATGTACGTTTTTAGCGAATTTCCTGAAAGGAAATAGAGCTATTGGTCCCGTACCGAAGTCAAAATTTCGCAAAAATTTCTTCAAATGTCCATCGATCCTACCTAGTAGATGTCAAAAATCACCATCTGTAAAATTTATATATATATATCTATGGACATATATATATATATATATATATATATATATATATATATATACATATATATATATATATATATATGTGTCTGTAATCACTCTAGCGGTCACAGTTTTCATTTTATCGGAATGAAATTTGGTATTTGAGGCGCTTTTGGTCTTCAAAAGGTCAAGTTCGTTAATGGGTAAAATCGAACGAGGGGAAAGGGGGGTTTAGAGGGAGGAGGAAATACAAAATTTGACATATCTCCCTTAATATTCGAAAAATCGAAAAATTTATAAGAAGTAAAGTTTTAGGTATTAAATTTTACTGTAGTTTTGTTTCTTATCATTTTTTTTGTTACACTAATATTTACAGAAATATTGACGGTTTAAGATTGAAAACTAAATTCCTCACTATCTCTGTACACATTAGAGTTTGAGCAAAAATGATAAGGTGATGAATTGTAGCAAACATGATTTTCTACAACTTTATTTCTTACGCTTTTTTTGATTGTTCTAATATTAAAAGAGATATTTTGTATTTTGTGTTTTCTTCTTTCATTATGCAACCATTTCCCCTTCACATATGACATTTATTAATAAAATTGGCCTTGCAAATACTAAAATCATATACATTTCATTTTGATCAGACTAAAATTGTGACCGCTAGAAATTGATTTATGTATTTTAAGGAAATTCGCTAAGTTGAAGCAGCTCCTGCGTAACGAATTTTTTTTTCTTCTTTTCGTTGTTTGAGATAAGATTGCCAGAAAAATTATTGCTGAGCCAGATTTTGTTTTTGTTTTTTTTTACATGTGATCAACCTTTGTTCCGTTATTAAGATTACAGACTAAGGACATGCCTCTTCTGAAAATCTATGTGTAGCGAAGTTTTTAAAAGTTTTCTGTGCATATGTAGGTCCCCACAAAATTTTTGCCCACAGGCCTCCATATCGATAAATCCGGCGCTGACTAAAATAATATTTTGTTCTAAATTGATTGAACTATATAAACTATAAAATTACATATTTAAGGCATAATAATACCTTTAATATCTGTGAATAAAAAATTTGTTCTTATATGCGATAGTTTATGTATAACGAACGTCTAACTATAAAAAAAGTTATAATTATATATTATTTTTTTATAAAACGATATTTTATATAAAATAATAACATATTATTAAATTTTCAATTCAACACAAGTTTGTTGAGAAATTGAACTTTCAAATACACTCTCAATTGATTTTAATTAAAATTTGTTCAAGCCGTCAACGTATTGTTTATTACTATACAGCCGTATTCGGAATTTGTTGGTTTACTCAAGTTTATTAAATATAAAGCTTTTTATTCAAACAGAACATTTCAAAAAGACTTCAATTTTAAAATTTAATGTCGGTTTTACCTCAATATCTGAAACACACACAGTCTAAAATAGACGCCAAAATTACATGAATGATATAGAGGGTGGACGAGGAACTATATGCGGACAAGGAATTGGTAGGTTGTGCGACTAAAGCTGACTTTACTATAACCAGTCCAAGTAGCCAAGTAGTCTACGGTGTTATGTCTGCGCAGTATGCCTACTTGGAAAATGGAACATTATGATTCAAATCCCGACATTGGCAATTTGTCAATTATTAAGAAAAAAAAAGGGACGGTTAATTGACTAAACTGTCGGCGTATGTACAAGAACGAAGTAACCGGCTATGCTTGGGAAGGTTTTCTGTAGTTTCCTTCACGAACTCCACATGAATATTGGCATAGTTCCTATCATAGTTGGCTGCAGCCACATATCCTATCAATTCCTAGTCTATACACAAAAATTCCATCCACTCCACTCACATCCTCACATCCTTAGGCATCACAAGGGAGATTATGGTGGAAGTGTGGTCCGTCCAGTGCAGTCTCTACAATCTATCTCTATAGCCGACTTTGATAGGAACTATGCCGATATGCACCTGACAAGCATAGCCAGTTACTTCATTATTGTTCATACGCCCATAGTTCATAGATTATCCACTTATCAGCATTTAGTAGTAGTAGTAGTAGTAGTCGAACCCTGGCAAGTAGCGCTATCTAGGCCTTTTTTATCGACCCCTATAGGACAAAGAATTTGTATGTACACTTGGAATTGGTCGGTTGCGCGACTGCAGCCGACTTTTATACAAACTATGCCGATATTTATCTGGAGTTTGTGGAAGGAAACTGCAGAAAACCTTCATAAGCATAGCCGGTTACTTTTTTCGTGTTCATACACCGATATTCTAGTCAACTAACCGCCCCATTAATATCTTCTTTTTAAACTAATTTAATTGAAAAATGGCGACCGTTTGAAATCGAAGCCACATCCTTCCGGATCCAAACAGCGCCCGTTTAACCGCACGGCCACTTGACTAGTCTGATAAACTTAATAAAACTGTGTGGAAAGGTTTTTTTGTTGAGATTGCTTGAGAAAGCTTTTGGATTAAAGATCATTTTCATTCAGAATAATATGGCACTTTTATCAACCTAGGTGCAAATAATGATCACTATGTGATAATTTTTGATATTTTCAGTATTTTCAGACAAAACACTGTACTATATTAAATTATTGATCAATTACACCGCCAGAAAATGTACAACACTAATTAATTAATTCATATTAGTGTCAGAGCTTGTAACGAATATTTTACGAACACAAAATAGATTATATTATTCCTCGTAATAGTAATTATGTAAGCATGTAACTAGTTACACATAGCTCATTATTAATATAAATTTATATAAGATTATGTATAACGATACAAGAAACACGTAGAGTTTTACATTTTGCCCCAATTTCTAGGTCATTTATTTGTATTTTATAAATACGTATTTCGACTATAATGCAGTCATCATCAGTATGAATTAGCTAATCATAACTATCACTGTTAGTCAAAGTCGTCGCCAAATCAAAACTCAAATCAAAGAACATCTGGCTCATATTCCATTCTTGAAGAACCGAAAAATCGTGTATAGCTGCGCACGTTATTGAGAACAACCACAAAATTAAGAAAACGAATTTAAAACTACTGAAATCGGTACAAAACCTCATAATTAGATGCATACGAAAGTCTACATACACAAATAGAGAAAACAGATAATGAATTTAGACAATGACCAAATTCCAAATTCTGATTTAATAAAATTAAACCATTTTCAAAATTTAATTCCTGAATATTAAGATAGTAACACCCTCATCTTCGTGTTATTTTGAATACCAAAAGTGTCTTTTGAACACCAAATTTCATGTTGACCGCTAGAGAGTCCACAGACATAAACGTGTATATTACTAGATTTTTAACATCTAGTAGGTAGGATCGATGGAAATTTGAAGAAATTCCATCATCGGTACAATAGGTGCATTTCCTTTGGAGGAAATTCGCAAATATAAAAATGGTGAGATGTTAGAGACAGAGACGACTTCTGGATACATTTCTTTGATACATATGTAATATTTTAATTTCTAAACAAACACACTTACAGTAATTTTGTTTGCCTTTTGAATGCCTTATTTAATAAATTTGATACAATAAATAATTATTAGTTTATCGGATCAATTTGATTGTAATTGAAGATTAAATTGAATTTTGATCACATAATTTGCATACCAAAATATATTTAGTTAATATATCCTTGCAAAAACGAGGTTGATTGGCCATCCCCTTCTATATGTTGTTCCTCTTCCCTTATTTTATAGTACATTGCTCTACTATATTATTTATTCAGTATAATAAATCACTTGTATTTTTGCATGTTTTATACAAACATCACGTTCAAAACGTTTTATTAAACCAGGAAATGATGATTTTTGTGTGTACAATTTCTATGTACAGGACGAATGAACGTATGACATAATTTAATTGAATCAATGAAAAAAAGTTGTATATAACTTCTTCTGTACATAATTACGTAATATTACGTGATGTTATTTTATAAATGACTTTTTAAGAATTATAAGAGATATAAGGAGAAAACACGAAATAAATTAACTATATATAAATAATCATTCAAACTAACTATGCATTTAAAATAATTTTTTCAACAAAAGCTTAATAGACTTCTACGCTGTTGTTAATAATAAAATAGAAATAATTTAATTGTAAGAAGCTTACACACTACGAAATAGATAAAAATAAAAATACATAAAGCGGATAATTTGAAACTAATTGATAGAGAGTTTTGATCTAAATTAGTCCAGCGATAAAGAGGTTTACTTAAAGATAGTCAAATTTTGTGTTTCCCTGTCTCTTTAAACCCCCCTTTTCTTTTGTCCGATTATATCCATTAACGAACTTGACCTTTTGAATACCAAAAGCGCCTCTAATACCAAATCTCATTCCAATAAACGAAAACTGTGACCGCTACAGTGATTACAGACACACATATATTTATATATATATATATATATATATATATATATATATATATATATATATATATATATATATATAAATATATATATACATATATATATATATATATACATATATATATATATATATATATATATATATATATATATATATATAAATTTTACAGATGGTGATTTTTGACATCGGTACGGGACCAATACCTCTATTTCCTTTCAGGAAATTCGTTAATAAGTCATAAATTAGCCATTGCAAATATAATCAAATTATGTAATACTATAGATATTATGTTGCACACTTTCTTTCTTTTTTCTATTTATTAAAAAAACAAATTATATACCGATGTGGTTCAAAACTTTTTGTAAGAAATTATAAAGCGAACACATAATCCAATAATTTTACCTAATAAAATGACTAAAAATGAAGAATAAAAACATAAATAATTACACAAAATTAGGTCATAAATAACTATACCAAAATACTAGGAACTTATGCGTATATACAAGTATCTTTCATCTAAATTTTCATTTGATTTTAACAGATCTATACACATAGTTACATCGCAGCACACAAAATATAGCTAAAACCACATATCTAGAATATATATATCTATATCTATATAATTATTAACAGCTATCTAACCTAAAGCGATAAATTTACAACATGTATAGAAATTGAAATATATATTGTTGAAAATGAAACATGACAAGTACGAAATTATAGGCATAATATTATGTTATTCTTAGTAGATATATTTACAAACCTAAGGCTATATATCTATAATATTCATCAGTTATGACTTTTTAAAAAAATATAACACATGAAAACATGTTGCATTGTATCTATAATGATACATATATTTAAGCCTTTACAAATATATGCTCATCTATCTATTAATCAAATGATCGAAGCTAATTACAAAAGGTTGTCCTGACACAAGGGCTAAATGAAGAAAAATATACAAAAAATTTAATAATATAAATTCTCAATGAGGTTTTTCACCACGATATGAAACAAAAAAGAAAATATAATCGCTCACAATCGAAATAATATATAAGCTCATTTTCTAAATTTTTAAAACGAACAAATTAGAGGTACTTGTTTATTAAAATAAAGATATAAAGGTATAATATTTCATGTTTATGCTAATTTATCAAAATACCAAAAAAAAAGTGTAATTTTCGTGTTCACGATAATTACTTCATCAACTTTGTTGATTGTATAAACCAAAATTTATTATGATTATAAGCATAATAAAAAATAAACGATTAAGTGTGTAATTAACTATTACCCTATGAGTACAGTGCACTACTTATATAAATTGTTCTCGGGGGATGTATACATATAATTTTTTGAATATTTCGTCTGTATCCTATTCTCAAACAGTACGAATAATTTAGACACAAACATACGAAGATTTCTCCATTTATGGAGAAAATAAATAGTGAATATTTTAATAAGATCATTTGGTGATATTTTTTGTCTCTATGGTAAACTCAAACTATAGAATACATCCATATAAATAAACGAAACGCGTGATCAGAACACATGGTGCAAGATGATTGATTCATTTGATACCTTGAGTTTTTAAATCTGAATTATAACAAGCCTCAGTTCGTGCACTTATTTGTTTCATTTTTGTAAATATTTATTTTTGGTTTTTATTGATGAATTTTTTCTTTGCTATTGTTTTCGTTCGTTATATTAATAATTATAACCAAACAATATTAATAAATAAACGAAAACAATAGAACGAGGCCGCTCTATTTTGACATATGTTTACGTATTCTGTGAATGTTTTTGCTATTGTTAACGAGTAATAAAATGCTAAACTGGAAAAATCACTGGAAAATCACTCACTGGAAAAATTACTGCGACGGGAGCTCGGGAAGGTACTGCTTAAGAGTGCAACAAAGAGGCTATCTCTCGATACAGGATATTCGGTGCATCTCACCCCGAATATATGAACCTTCGAGAGGACCTGATAAACAAGCTCCAGGTTATTGGCAACCTATGCGAGAGGCGAATCTTGTTGGGCTGAGGTAGAAGGGGTTGCAGAATGGATATATTTATCTATCTATCTATTTTTGATAGGCTGTGAAGCTTGAGTTTACTATAGTGTTTCAACTTTCTCTGGAATTAAAACCGGAGTATTTTTTGGTTTGTTGGAACAACTCAAAAACAATTCACATTGAAACTTAATGCACAGAGTGATCGAAAAAAATAGTTTGAAATTTTAGCTAGTGAAAGTTTTGGTCTTCAGGAAATTATTACTCCGAGAAAAGAGGTGAAAAAATTATTTTTAATGAGTAAAAATGTCCATCTTGGACATTAACACATTTGCTTTTATTAATGATGGAGGATTTTTCTAATCATGAATAAAAGCTAATCTGGAGCTTAATACATTTGCAATAAACGATAGCCATTCAAATAATTAAACTTATACTAAAACACTCGAAACAAAAAAGTTTTCTAGTTTTATTGTTTGAATACCTATGCCTTATCTCGAAGTCAAGAAAAATTCATTTTATTGTGATATACGAAGTATTGAAGAAATACTTTATCTTGAATAGTCCGATATCTTACAAAGTTTTCCGTATTCAATAATCACGAATATTTCTTTGTAATATTTTAATACCGGAATTATTATCAATCATTTACATTGTATTCGTGAATAATCTTGGAAAAAAAGTTTCTGCAAATCGGTATTATTAATATACGAAACTTTAAAGTTTATCATTCATAACAGATTAAATATTAAAATAATGTTTATAAAGATAAATATTAAAATATGAAAAAGCTATGAAAATTAGTGTATTACGTGATAAAATATACAATCTGATGATGTTATGCGTTTGTGTGGATCTCTTCTCTAACCATACTCTGATACCGTTAAGAGTCGAAAGAGTATATCATATCTTTCGTGTTAAACAGCCGCAAATATTTTGTAATACCGTACCTTATGTACATTCAATACAACCCCCTCCCCCCACCACATTTACACATAAATATGCAAATAATATTCAGCAGAATGATAAGTATGTTTATTCCAATATTCTATATAATCGTGAATAATCTTGGAAAAAAAGTTTCTGCAAATCGGTATTCATCTAAACTTTTTCGTGATGAGAATAAGAATGTGATTTATCAAATTTTATGCTTTTGTTCTTGTGCATAAATATTTGTATAGCCATTTTAACCTATTTTGCCGAAGGTCTATTAAATCTAAACCTCATCTAAATGAAAAATAATAATAAATTTAGACTCCGCAAAATCACAATCCATCACAGTTCATTTACACGATAAAGCTTTAAAGAATTTGCTTGGACAATGTTCTATGTCGATAAAACCAAGGTAATAATTAAATCGAGCAGTTTACAGTTTACAGACAGCCAATGGCGACAAGTAAAAACTTTGTGCTGAGAAGATTTCAAGAAAAAGTAATAATTAATTTCAAAACTTGTTTACATACTATCTGACTTTTACAAGCTCTACTGCATAATGATAAATCTCATTTTTATATCGATGCGGACTGATTTATCGTTCTTTTAAAATAGAGCTGAATCCCGAACCAGTGAGCTATGACTTAGTTCAATATAAGGTAATGCTAAGTGAATTATGGACAGTTCATTTGTTCTTTTACTGGACCCTAAAACAAACCACTGTATGCTATTTATTATAAATATATGAAACTTTAAAGTTTATCATTCATAACAGATTAAATATTACAATAATGTTTATAAAGATAAATATTAAAATATGAAAAAGCTATGAAAATTATTGTATTACTTGATAAAATATACAATCTGATGATGTTATGCGTTTGTGTGGATCTCTTCTCTAACCATACTCTGATACCGTTAAGAGTCGAAAGAGTATATCATATCTTTTGTGTTAAACAGCCGTAAATATTTTGTAATACCGTACCTTATGTACATTCAATAAACCCCCCCCCCCCACCACATTTACACATAAATATGCAAATAATATTCAGCAGAATGATAAGTATGTTTGTTCCAATATTCTAAATATATATATATATATATATATATATATATATATATATATATATATTTATATATATATATATATATATATAATATATATATATATATATATATATATATACAGGCATCTACAAAAATGTGTTGGTCGCTAACTCAGCGGTGAAATATTGTCGTAGGATCAGACATATGCCTGGAGAGTTCGATAGGGTGAGGCAGTCCATGGCCACCGACTTTCACAGGTTATTATGCAATGTGCAGTGCATTGGTGGCCTTCGAACATTTGCTTTAATAAATTTCAATTTCAGCTGATTATAATAAACAATTGAATACTTCAATTGAAACCACTTCAAGCAATTTTTAAAGATTATTGCAGGAGTAAAATTATTAAATAACTGTAATTTTGTAATTTCATCGTCACAATTTTTGTTAAACTTTACGCATTTCACCAACCATTTTGAAATGAGCACACGAGTTTGGAAAAATATGGTTGGATATTCATGAGGTCTATATGCGTGAGATATTTTCCCAGTTTCAAAAGAATATCTTGAATGGTTTTTGAAATATTTATATAAAAAACTCACACACACACACACACACACACACAATTGGTGGATAAACCGGGACGACTTTGAAATTACAAAATATTTTTTGATTATTTTGTTGTGTAGAATATGCTTCTGTATAGCCAGTCACAAAATTTTTGCAACACCCTGTGTACATAATTTTTATTTTATTTTTTTAAATAAAATTTATTGTATAGGTATGTATATATTTTATAGAAGAAAATGTTGAATATTTCCAACAGGAAATGTTTATTTACGGTTACGTAAAATAAATATTTGTTATAAATATAATAATATGAATGTGAAATTTGTTTTCAACAATGTTGTTGTGTGTTTGTTGTTTTTATTATTATTATTTTTATATATTCCTGGTGTAATTGCCTTTTATTGTATCCAAGTTTTAGTACATTGAGATTCCGTAAATTAGTTTTTTTTTTAATAAAATTTATATTTAATGAAAAGTACAAATATATATTGTAGTAATATATATAGCACATAATAGCAAAAATAGTAGTTTTTGTATATTGCAAACTTATAAGTAAAATAATGTACTGTCAAATTATTAAATGTTCTAATTAACGAACTGATTTTGTCATCATTTAACAATTAATTATAAAAATAAAATAAATAAATTAAAATTTTCTAAAAATGAGTACGTATGTAAAAAAAGTTACAGTAAGAATATTTTAATTTACTATATTCACAATCAAATATTATTAACTGCCTTTTAAAAGATTTGGATTAATTGCTAACTCATACGTATAAAATAATTTTTTGAAAACAATCTGACTAAAGGTTTTTAGACATAATTAATCATAAAAAATTGGAATTTTAACGTGATGTGATAATGTTGCCCCACCTTCTATAGATTAAATAGTAAAAAACTTCTACTTTTATAAATTAAATCTCGTACATTACGTTAAAATTTAAACAAAAATTCTGCCGAAAAGTTTTGTAAATATCTTAATTAAAAAGATAAAATATTCAGTAAAATTTTCGTAAAATCCTCAAAAGACGATCATTTATTAATTTTAGTAATTAAATAATTACATAAATCCGATGCTAGTGATGCTAAATTTAAATAATTAATTTACAGATTAAAATTTTTAGTTTCTGTTAAAAAGTATGTTTCTGTTTATTATGATTTATAATGACGGTCTAACATATTGGTCTAAGATCCGACAGTGAAAACCTTCCCTCATCTGTTAATTGATTGAAATATTATTGAAAACACTTATTGCAATATAAACAATTTGGCAATGTAATGTCTGCCAGGGTAGTTCTGCTGCAATTAACATTAATTAATTAATTAAAAATTGATTTTTTTATGATTAAATCCCTCACGTGTTAATTGAATTTTGCTTGCTAAATAACATAGTATACGATACGACAAATCTTGTAATAGCAGGCAGCGCTGCTTATTACTGCTACGGTTACCTGCAGCCAGGTGTTCAAACTTAAAGTAAACTTAGGTTACTTCCCTCATATGTTAATTGAAAATTTTTTAGCTAATTTAAAAGTTCAGAATAATTAGAATACATACACATTCTTGTTTGTTTCGTGGAATAATGCAATAGTCTCTCTCTCTCTACAAGGTATTTTTTTATAATTTCTATTTTTATAATTTTTCTTATATAGGCTGCACTTGATTGTAATGGATTTTAAGACGGCTGCCAGTTATGGATGTATTCTAATTATTCTGAACTTTTAAATTAGCTAAAAAAATTTCAATTAACATATGAGGGAAGTAACCTAAGTTTACTTTAAGTTTGAACACCTGGCTGCAGGTAACCGTATTAGTAATAAGCAGCGCTGCCTGCTATTACACGATTTGTCGTATCGTATACTATGTTATTTAGCAAGCAAAATTCAATTAACACGTGAGGGATTTAATCATAAAAAAATCAATTTTTAATTAATTAATTAATGTTAATTGCAGCAAAACTACCCTGGCAGACATTACATTGCCAAATTGTTTATATTGCAATAAGCGTTTTCAATAATATTTCAATCAATTAACAGATGAGGGAAGGTTTTCACTAATGCCGGATCTTAGACCATATGTTAGTCTTATTAAATATGTTGACTATAAAAATATGTTCATCGAACGGAAGACTTTTTCGGTTAAACACCGAATGTGTACCGAAAACCCAATAAAAGTATGTACGGAGTCTTCGACGAATTGTGACTTCACACTTGATTATATGTGCAATTTTAGCGAATTTCCTGAAAGGAAATAGATCTATTGGTCCCGTACCGAAGTCAAAATTTCGCAAAAATTTATTCAAATATCCATCGATTCTACCTAGTAGATGTCAAAAATCACCATCTGTAAAATTTATATATATATATATATATATATATATATATATATATATATATATATATATATATATATATATATATATACATATATATATGTCAGTAATCACTCTAGCGGAATGAAATCGGAATGAAATTTGGTATTTGAGGCGCTTTTGGTATTCAAAGGGTAAAGTTCGTTAACGGGTAAAATCGGACAAGGGGAAAGGGGGGTTTAAAGGAAGGAGGAAAGACAAAATTTGACATATCTCCTTTAATATTTGAAAAATCGAATAATTTGTAAGAAATAAAGTTGTAGGTACTTGGTTTTACTGTAATTTTGTTTCTTATCATTTTTTCTGTTACCCTTATATTTACAGAAATATGGACGATTTAAGTTTGAAAATTAAATTCCTTAATATCTTTGTACACATTAGAGTTTGAGCTAAAATGATAAGGTGGTGAATTGTAGCAAATTTGATTTTCTACAACTTTATACCTAACACATTTTTCGATTATTCTAATATTAAGAGGGATATTTCATATTTTGTGTTTTATTCTTTCTTTTACCCCCCCTCCCCTAATTCCCCTCGACGTATGTCATTTATTAATAAAATGGGACTTACAAATATCATATACAACATTTCATTTTGATCAGACTAAAATTGTGACCGCTGGAGAGTGATTTATGTATTCTAAGGAAACTCCTGCGTAACGAATTTTTTTATTGATATTTCATATAAAATCAAACATTTCGATTTTATTCGAACAAAAATATTAACATTGTATTTAGATACGAATTATTTTCTGTACTCTCTTTATAAAATACATTTTACTGACTCACACAATATAATAAAATTCAATTCTACACTTTGCTACCATGTAAAATGTGTTATAATTAAAATACTAATTAATTAAGCTAATTTGTTTGTTACATAAGAAGTTATTACTGTGTTTTAATATTTTATTAAAACTATGTTTCCTTCTTAACTGGTAAATATGCTGCTGCTCTGTATAATCGTGTACATCAGGTATTACAGACATAAATGAATGAGCTTATGTTGTTGGCTTAATAATACATACAAACGTTTACAATTTGACTTGTGAAAATATAAAATTAACAACAGTGATAAATAAGAAAAAGTAGATAAGAAATTTCTTTACAAATGATTTATTTCAACACTGAGCATATTTTAATCGATTATTTATTTCAAACAAAGAAAATTGTTGCAACAGTTTTTATTGGAATGAATTAAGTGTGTTTAAAATATACTTCCATCTATTCGAAATTGTGTTTTTCCAATTAATCTTCGATGAAAATCGAAATTAAAGATTAGTTTACTAATTGATTCTATTATTCCCGTTTCTTCACAATCAACCATTTATCATTTAATATTGTCCAGAGCCCATTTTAGAAATTCCAAGGACTGCATGTAAACAGGTGATCAACGAGTAGTCAAATGCTAAACACCGTGATCACTGGGGAAATGTACCGCGGCAAGAGCTCGGGAAGGGCTCTACTGAAGAGCTCTACTGCTTCAGAGTGCAACAAAGAGGCTATCTCTCGATGTACTGAAGCTGAACGAGATGTAACTGTGGAGGGTTACCGGATTCATTACCGGACATTATCCCCTGCGGAAGCATCTACACATAATGGGACTCCATAACAGGTCCATTGTGTGCAGATTGTGTGGCGAGGAGGAAGAATCATCCAGCCACATTATCTCTGACTGCGAACCTCTAGGTTACAGCAGATACAGAATATTCGGTGCATCTTACTCCGAATATATGAACCTTCAGGAAGAAAGCAAACTCCTATCTAACATATGGGAGAAGTGAATCTCATCGGACTGAAGTGGAAGGGGGAGCACATTGGACCATAAGGTCAAAGTTCTATAGTATTAGACCCCAATATAAAATCAATTAATCAATCAACATTTGATATTAACCAATATAACTTATCAATCCTTTAAAACATCCTAAATTATTTATCCCGAGAAAAGTTTTATTTTAAATAATAGTTTATGATTATTTAATTGTTATACCCGGTATATAATATATACCAGGGTATACTTACTAACTTTAATACCGAATTAACGGTTGAAAATATTGATTACAGAAAATTTTTGATATAGGTGTATAAAGTGACCGAATCAGTCCATTTCCGCAAAGTTATCCGGCCGTCCGCCCGCAAACCCGATAATCAAAAACGAAAAGCGATATTGAGTTGAAATTTTGTATGTGTGTTCTAGAGCTTAAAAGTAATGAGCAAAATCGGTAAAACTGCCCACATTTCAAACCGTAAGAGTAGAACAAATATGTTAAGACAAAAATTTTTCTTTTTTAAAAATAAACCACTTTCATTAAAAATTTGTGTACAGTACATAAAATAGTAGATAAATTTTTTACAGTATATACCGGGTATTTAAGAAATTAAGCATTTTCAAGTTCATAGCTGCGTATTTAGTATTTCGCCATACAAAATATTCTACTTCCACACTCCATGTTAAGCACTTGAGGGTGGAATATAAAATAATCACAAAACATGTGCTTATATATTAAAATTACTACTCAATTTCCAAAAATCCTAAAACACTATGTATAATTATTTAGTTTGACGAGTAGATTCATCAAGTTTTAGATCGATAAGAGAATGTTCATATATATATATTTAAATATTTATGTAAATAATTGTGTAATCCATACATATAAAATGTCCTGACCAGCCAAAACTTTGGGAGTAAGAAACATGAAATTTGGTGGATATAGAGAGTGTGGAGATGGAATGAGAACAGATTTTTCGAAAACCAGATTCTAAGGGAATGAAATTAGGGTTGAAAGTTTATATCGAGAAGATTTTTAGCAAATCAACCTTTAAGGGGGTATAATAGGCAGTTAGAGTTCCCATTGTTTTGAGACATGAAAATTGTAATTTAATTTATACACCATAAAATACGTGTTTCCGAGGTTTTTGTAAAATTGACCCACAAAGGAGTAGACACGTGATGAGAATTTATATGGATGAATTTTGAAAAATGACAATTTTACTCATAAGGAAAGTTTCTTCCTTCCTAATATTAGCACAGCGCACCAATACAGACTAGTGGAGCCTTCATTGTTAATAGTTTCAATTCTATTCAAAATAATGAAATGAAATCAATAAATCAACCTGTATAAATACTTAAAATATATATAATCAATATTTCAGAAGTATATTTACAATTTTTGAATAAACTCAAATATTAATTAAATAAAACAATATTCCATTACAAATTTGAAATTAAAACCACAAATTAATTTAGTTTTTCAGTTCTTTTAACAAAATACCAACTAACAAAACTAAACTAAATGTATTATATTAGTGTTGTATGTACCGGAAAATCCGTAAAGTAAATTATACCGGAAGTTTTAAACGAAAGAGAGTATAAATTTTATTAGCATATTATTTCAATTTCATGTTCAATGAGCGAATATTGGCATTAAATGGTAAAATCACAGCGCCGGATTGGAAACATTTAAAACAGGTTTGACGACGTTACAGTTTATACAGTATTGAGCGTGCAAAACAAAGATCAAAAAGCCATAACAGGAAACCTTTAACTTCATCTAACCACGATACTAGCCTGGTATTTTTACAGTTTTTATTACTGAAATGCAATAAAAGGCCGTACCAACTAAGCAACTTGGTAGCTTAGTTGGTACGGCCGTGGGTTCTGTTCCCAATGAGTTTAATAGGCAATTCTTACAGTTTTAGTCGTCGAGATTTTTGTGTGAATTAAAAAATATTTTTGTAATGACTTAAAAGAAAATATATGCTAAAAATTTAAGAAGTAAAACTTTTCGCAGATTAATCAGATTCAATTGAATTTGATATTTAATTTTAATGGTTAACTTTTTTTTTTAATTTTCCCTCTTATTTCGTTGCACGATTAGCTTGTACAAATTTGAATACAAATTTTTTATAAACATGACATCTTTTTACAAACTGCATGAATGTGACAAATAGACTGTATTTTATGCCATAACCCTAATTATACGACCTTGGATGTTAATCTTACTTTGCACATTTTCGTTAAACACTCTGTACTTTAACATTATATATTCAGAACATTCGTCTATATTAAACTTTAATTGATTGATTTACAGAGAAGATAAAGTTTCATTATTACTTTCGTCACTGATTTTAATGGATTTTGTTTATTTACTCAAAACATACAGAATATATACCTAGAGTGTAGCAGATCGTATAGATATCTCGACATCTTATCGTTTCCTTTATTTGTATTTAATATCGTTGGTTGTAACTATACGTCTATGTATATACTATCACTATCATTGTGGCGTTCTCAATATTATTATTGTTTTGAAAAACATACACTTCTTAAACTATATATTATTTTAATTGAATATTTGATTAGTAATTATTAAAATATTATGAAATGTAATTAACACAGAAATTAATAATACTCGTATATATATATATATATATATATATCTTGAGTAGTTAATAATTATAATTTAATTTAATTTTATAATAATACTTAATAGAACTAGACATTCTTCTTATAGTTTATTTAACAATTAACATCAAATTTTGATAAAATAAATTTTAAGAAGTTAATTATATTAATTGTAAAACCCTTAGCGTTTGTTTGTTTAATCTTAAGACTTTGAATAAATAAAAATGTGCTAATGCTTTACAATTATCAATGTAGTGTGCAACAAGACAAACGAGACGAGAATTATAATCCTGAATTTCGATAAATATTCGACAGACAGACGATAGTACCTTTAATATCGACAGACAGACAGACGACAGTATCTTTAAAGCTCTTTAGATTATTAATCTGTAAAAATGTTCTAATTAAGAAACAGCAAATCCTGTTGGGTGGTAATGATTTTTTCTATAGTTTTTATTGTCTCAATTAAAAAAGAAGTAATTATATAAATTAGAAAAATTAAAAATATAATAGTTATACTTAAAAAAAAAGAAAGCAAATTAAATATTGAAATTTGAGACGTTATGTTTTTTATCTATTCAAATATAATAAAGAGTTTTTGTTTGTTTGAAAGCGCTAATCTCTGGATCTGCTAGTCAGATTTGAAAAATTATTTTGTATATGATAGTCATTCATGGGGAAGGCTATAGGCTATTACACTACAATTACGCATTACGCTTCAATTCGTAGTTAGCCTTAAATATTGATATTTGTAAAGTAAGTCGGAAGAATAAACGTGAGTATTATTATTATTATTATTTTCAAAGCATATATATCTAGCTTTCATATAAATGCAGCAGACGACGTCGCGGGAAACAGCTAGTTCAATAAAGCACACCTCGACTGAGGATGTATATGCATTGACTGAAAATTCCGTCAGCCCTAAGGTGAAAAAAATGATTTGACTGAATTCAAATATTAAGTATAATTCAAATTTTAAAGAAAAATTCGTTACGCAGGAGCTGCATCAACTTGCGAATTTGTTCATAATAAATACACCATTTCTCTTTTGGAAATAGGATATTTTAATTAACTTTTTGACTAAAATGTAATATATTTTATGCAAAACAATTCTATACAATTTTGATAAAGAATTAAACAATTTTAAACTAATTAACGTCACTCTTTCTAGAAATGTCATTTGATATTATAAAAACATCAGGTAACAATGGTGATACATTATTGTATTTTTCATTATTGTGGGTATTGTATTTAAATTGCAAATATTTCTGCAAATATTAGAGTTATTGAAAATATTGTCAGGTAATGAATTGTAGTAAAATTTATCTACTACAAATTTACTTATTATAAATTTTTCCATTTTTCTAATATTAAGAGAGAAATTCAAGACTTTATGTTTCCCCCTCCTTCTGAGCCCCCCCCCCTACACTATTTCCGATTTTGCCCTTTAAACAACTTGACCTTTCAAATTCAAAAAGCACGCGATGTACCAAATTTCATTCCGATCAACCTAAAATCGGACAAGGTGAAAGGGGGACTTAGAAAGAGGGGGAAATAAAAAATCATGAACTTAACAACAGAAAAATGGAAAAATTTGTAATAAGAAAATTTGTAGTAAACCAATTTTACAACAATTGGTTCAGGTTTACAACAACCTGACCATATTTTCTTATGATGGTGATTTTCGTTATCTACTAGGTAGGTTCGATGAATATTTGAAGAAATTTTTACGAAATTCCTTCATCGGTACAAAACCAATAGCTAGCTACATTTTTTTCGAAAACTCGCTAATTACTAATTATCAATTATTGATTCCAGGAAAATTTTGAAAGGGTTCCATTCTTTTACTTCGAATTCTTATTTAACATATCAGTCGAACAGTAAAAATAATAATTTTTACTCAAGGACAAAAAATGATTTTGAATTGTATTTTTTCTAGAAAATCTTAAACTCTAAAAACTAGATGAGATGAGACGATAAAAACTTTTATAAGTCGATACAATACCAGAGACTACTCTCGTCTCGTCTTTGTCTCGCGGCATCACCATATCGAAATGATTTTTTAATATTTTTGCCATCATAAGTTAAAAAAAAAAATTCAAAAAATCTGTAGAATAATGATATTATTTTTTGTTGTTGAAGATGCAGAGCTTCATATACATTTGTACCACTTTTTATAACACACGTCTATAAATCTTCTGATACATATACACATATGTTAATAACATAAATTCATTCTGTAACGTATGTCTAGATTTGGTAGAAGTTTAACAGCACACATTTGTTAGGTAAAACTTAAAATTTTGGGTTATAAATTATATGTTATTAAGAATGCATCTATCTTCAAAAGGTTATAAAAAATTACCTATTTATATAGAAAATATGTGAATAAGTTTTGTTATCACATCTAATACTTAATCAAATAAATCTGGAGAGTTTGTATGTTTTAACGCGCTGATCTCAGGAACTACTGATTTGCAAAATTGTTTTTGTGTTAGTTAGCTCGTTTATTGAGAAAGGGTGTACGCTAAAAACCTAACTTTTAAACGGTGCAAGATGGAGAAAATCCTTAAAAATAAAAAATCGAGCGTGTCAGCTCCGACACGTGAGTGGAGTTTACTCTTATAACTTATTTACTATATAACCAATATATATTACTATGTTACAAAAAGTTATTTAGAAATATTCTGCTAAGATTAATTCATTTTTTGAAGATTTATATTTAAATTGCTATTATAATTTATAGTTTCTATGGAAATGACAATCAAAATTTACATTTGAAAATTGAAACAAACTTTTAATAAAATAAGTGTAATTTCTGTGGAAATGACAATCAACAAAATTTTAAAATAATCATATATATATTTTTTAGAAGCTTACATTAAATTTACAGGACAAAATATTATTTAAATTTTTATAAAAAATGTATATTATTATTACTTTTCTAAAATAAATTAATGACCTACGAAAAAGGAAAATTTATAATGTAAAATTAATCTGAAAATATATATAAAAAATTATAAATTAAAATTGAATATGATAGCGTATTAAGTGTTAGCTTGTAAAAAACATATAAAGCTTTTTTTAACACTTGATTTCACTACCCATCAAATTGCCGTACCGAGTTCTTTAAATTGAAATCGATTCAAAAGGAGTAAACTCCAAAAATTTTAATCTAATTAAAACAACCTACTTTGGTATACAACATTTTCCCTACATCTAATAGTTTAGACACAATGTCAGTACAAAGCCTGTGCGGGTCAGCGATAATAAATACACGTTTCAGCGTTTTTAAAAATCAACCCTTGAGGTGTTAAAATAGGGAGTCAGAGTTTCGGTTTTTTGGAAGTTAGAGAAATGAAGATTTCTATTTCAATAATATATCATAAAATACGTGTTTCCGAGTTTTTGAAAAATAGACGCTCCAGAGGGTGAACATGGGGTGAGCGTTAGTATGAAAGTTCAATATTTTAAAATTATAGACATGATTAAGAAATAAATACGTGCAACATACGTGAATCTTAAGGTACTGTCGCATAACAAGACCCGCCCAATAAAACCAAGTCATGAAAAATCGTTATTGTAATTGTTGAATTGATATCCAATATATAAAAACATCAATAGACAAAAATTCAACAACGGTTTTAGTCGAATGCGTTTTCATTTGGACAGCATATCAGTATTATTTATCAGTGATGTATTAATGAGACCCTCTTTTTTACCATTGAACAATCACTTCTTTGAAATTTTTTGAGACCTTCTTTTTATACTATTGAACAATTACTTCTTTGAAATTTTTAGTGAATAAAGTAGTGATTTTGTTTTTGTTTTTCCTATTGGGATCTTAATACCAAAGCTTTCCATCCTTGGGAATCTTATTCAATTATTTTTTAATTTGTTTTTTATCGGTTTTGTTGTCTTGCAGTTTTGTTGTCAAATAGTACTGCCCTTAATTACACCAACTTGAAAATAGACCCGGGCTATTAAGAGTATTAAATTAAACCTTTTTCATTTATTGATTTAAATTAATTTTAGCTTTTATAGCATATGTTATACATAAACGGTCAGATCAATTAAAGTAAGCTCTTAATATTCCACGCAAAATAAAACACAGTTTCTTAATAGTTCATTTAGTACCTTCTATTGCCAAAGTTCAAGAATTGTTCCTAAGACTCCAAATAAGGCCCAGGGTGGTTTGTGATTAAAAATAAAATAATGATTTCGATATTTAAAAAAAAATATATAATGATAATTTTTTGTTTTAATGCAGTTTGTATTTTTAATAGACCTAACAAGGGCCAGCCTATTTTCAGCTTAATTGTTGTACTAAGTATACTCCTATTCATAAAAATTGAACCACCAGTAGGTCAAATTCTAAGCGTATATATTACTAAATAGATGTATATTACTGTATATTACATACAGTAACACTTAGAATGTTTCAACTGGTTCAATTTTTATGAATGGGAGTGTACATGAATATTAAGAAGAAAATATTTATTTTAATGATTAAGTATTTAGTGAATTAGTGAATTAAATTTTTTTAATGGATCTTATTGAGAGACCCGGTTTCATATAAGGCTTTTAAACCACAATAAAGGTTTTTAAAATTGTCATTTTTTTCATGCAAACAAAATTAATTGTAATGATTTTTCTCAAACATTGGATGCATAAATAATCAATGTTACTAAATTTCTATTTATTTTTGTTTATTACGCAAATTCACGTTTGTATAGTTATTTTTAAAAAGTCGGCCGTATTAGGCACCATTACCTTACATACATATTATGTATTTTGACTACATGGTTTAATTTATGTGTCAGAATAAATACCATTTTTATTACATAGTCAATTATACACCGACATTTTATAACTCAATATAACGACAAGTACTTACATTTGTGTAATTTACTTCAAAAAATAGTTGTTATAAAATAGTATTGATGAAGCCATTACAGTCATTACTTAGTAATTTTATTATATGTAAATATAATCAACTCAAATTACCACCATGAATAATATTATATAAATATACTATATAGTTATTTATTCATACCAGCATTATTATTATTAACCCTCCATTTTTTTTTTACTCAAATGGCTTCCATTACCTTAATTGTAATTTCAACAATAACAACTGTTCAATGACTCAAATGATTACATTTAAAACGGAGTATAGGACATAAATTTGAACAAAATTTATTATAAAATTTAAAATATGTTATTATACCCGGTATATAATAATATACCAGGTTCTGTAATGTTTAGTTCCATTTTTGTTATATCCGGTATATAATATATACCAGGGTATATTATTTTAAGTTCTGTTTTTGTAACGGTTGAAAATATTGATCGCGGAAAAACAAAATTTTGGTATAGGTGTTCGTAAAATGAGCTAATTAGTCTATTTCCGCAAATTTATCTGTCCGTCCGTCAACACGATAACTCAAAAACGAAAAGAAATAGCGAGCTGAAATTTTGTACGTGTGTTCGAAGAAATTAAAAGTAACGTTCATGAATGGGTTCATAAATCAAAATCGGACCATGTTTGCGAAAAATCAGCAAAACTGCTTATCTATATAACCGTAAGAGATCGAACAAAAATTTAATGACAAAAAATGACGTTTTGAAAAATGAATGTTTTGAAAAATCTAAACCACCCTGTATACAACAAACTTTGTAGAAAATTTTCATATAAATACAATTAGTTCATTAATACTTTATAGATTCATGATTTTTTGTGTGTATTGACAACCTTTATAATCAGCAATTTAATCTCCTGCCATCTATCCATATATGTGAACAAATTTGAAGCTTATAGATGTTTACATTTTAAGGTACTTGTCGTGCTAATGGACATGTTATAGAATGTTCAAAATTGTTACCCACATGTGAAGGTTCGATTTTATTCTACACTCACACTTAAAATTTGAAATCGATTTACTAACTCAAACTGGAGAAAAACTGAATTGAAGTTCGAATAATTAACATGGGGGAGCATTGAAAACTACCCATTTTAAGCAGTAGTTCTACAAGTTTTTTATTTTTAATGTAAAAACGATACTTAAGAATCTTTCAAAAAAATAACCATAAATTATTGGATGTGTTGCGTCCTTTAAAAAAAACGAGAATTATTGACCGTCTCATTGTTTAGTTATAACAACGTAAAGTGAAGCATTTTATAAATAAATATTCGTGTAGACATGCTGATCAGATATAACTTGTCAACAATGTATGTCACCATACGTTGTACTATTCGAGTACATGTATGTAAACAAACAATATATCAACTGGTGGAATATAAACGACGTTGCTGGATTGCAACTTATAAAAATGTTAGGTAGTATTTTTATATACGTTTAGACAAGTATCGTCTGTGCAACGTGTTTACCGGTACAGTCTTGGACTAAAATTATGGCTTATTATGCTATACGTTACTTTACTCTTACTAAACGCATATGCTCCACAAATTTTTAACAATATTATATCACAATAACTACCTTAAATCGTCGTATAGTTTTCATTTAAAATATACTACCTACATATAATAATATATGAAAAGATGAGTAGCGCTAGGTAGCAGCTTTATATGTGAAGATTGAAAAGTATACGCCGTAATAAACAACACTGATAGCGTATTTTAGTATACATAATAAGTATACATAAAATAAGTACTCTTAGTACTGTGAATAGTACCTATCTACTCAATGTAGGTACCACGACATCAACTGAGCTAAAAACATAAGCGGATATTATTCTCATGATTAAATGAAAGTCTACACTCACAGCTAGTGAATAAGCTAGCATTATTTTATTTATAACCATCATATACAGAGTGTCGCAAAAGTAATGTCATGTAGAGCAAACTTTATGCACAAATACAAATGCACACGAGGACAGTAGTGGCGGTTATTACTGGCAGCTAGAGGTGGCAGTTAGTGAAATAGCCTGACACACAAGGACAGTAATGGCTTTCATTACTTGGCAGCCAGTAGCCATTTTTTTGTGGACGTGGTGAATGCAACTTGGTCATAGGTTGTGTGAGATCATGGCTAATACTACTACTGGCTTAAGTATGTCTAATAATGGCTGCCACTAGGTCACATGTCCTGTTAGTGGCTCTTTGGCGTCAACTAAACTCAAACCGGCTTGAGTTTGGTAGTCGCCAGTGGCCAACCGGATGCTGAAGCGGTAGTATCCTTGCAGGCGAGAACAATAAATGGATAATTAATAGGAGCCAATACTGACAAGTATTACTGGCTGCCACTAATATCCCCGTGTGCAAGGGGCTTAATGAAATTGTAAATAATATATTGAAGATGGCGGATAATTTGTTTGGAAATTTTTGAATTGTCCGTTTTTTGTTCATAAAATTTTAAACTAGTTAGGCCTTAGTACAACTAAAATACTAGGCCTAGAATGACCTACGGAAAAATTTTTAAATACTATACTAAACTAATATAAACGATTATACTAAAACGGTTCGTTAATGCTGTACTAAGTAATTCATACTGCTATTCAGCACATTCATAATTAGCAATTAGGTTGGTCAATTCACAACATTCATCCGTTGTACGGCCACCATTTTCTGACCAATTTTTTCCTTTATCGAACTTGGATACCGAAAGTGAGGATGTAGAGTTGAGGAGGAGGCCTTTTTGTTCTCGTGTCACATTAAATATTGAGCTTCTCTCTAATTATTAATAAATTGAAGTAAATTTATCATAGACAGATAGATTGTAGCGGCAGCCCTGGACGGGCTACACTTCGACCATAAGGTCCATTGTGATGTCTAAGGATGTGTGTGTAGACTAAAATATGTGTAGACTAGGAATTTCTAGGATGGGCGGCTGCAGCCGGCTCTAATGGGAACTATGCCGATATTCATCTGGAGTTCGTGAAGGAAACTGCAGAAAACCTTCACAAGCATAGCCGGTTACATCGTTCTTGTCCATGCGCCGAATATTTAGTCAATTAACCGCCCATTTTTTTTGCTTCTTAATGATTGACAAACTGCCGATGTCAGGATTCGAACCCACAACCTCACAGTTGCATGTAAATATAACGCCTTAGACCACTCGGCCACTTGTACGGTAAATTTGTCATAAGTAAAGTTGTAGAAAATAGATTTGTAATCTGACGATATTTTCTGTAATTCGAATATTCAGTTTTAATGTTCTAATAATTAACTCACACCATATAATTATTTCTTGCAGCTCCTACGTGGAAAATTTTTTACTAACGCTTTTAACTAAAATTATTTGAAAATATTCCTTTTATAGGAGCTGCGTCAACTTAGCGAATTTCCTTAGAATATATAAATCAATTTCTATCGGTCACAATTTTAGTCTGATTCAAATGTCGTAAAAATATCTGAATGTCGTGAAAAAATAAAATCTCTCTCTCTTAGTATTAGAACAATTGAAAAATGTATAAGGAGTAACGTTTGTAGAAAACCATGAAAATTCATTACCTGCTCATTTTTTACGAAAACTCTTTCAATCTTAAATTGTAAATATTTCAGTAAATATTAGTGTAACAAAAAAAATGATAAAAGACAAAATTATAGTAAAACTAATTTACTACAACTTTACTTTTTTGAGCTTTTCCATTTTTCCAATATTAAAGGATAAATACCGCATTTTAGGTTTTCCCGTATCTCTAAACTCCCCTTTTCCCTTGTCCGACTTTGCCCTTAACATGAAAGCAAAGAAGATAATGGAGTATTTTTGCTCTAGGAATAAAAAACATTTAAAAGAAACAAAACTGTGTAAACATAAACACACCATAACATCTCAGGTAGCTGAGCGGTAGAGTATTGGTCTAGAATACCAGAGGCTAGAATGGGTTCGATTCCCATTCTATATGTGTATGATTTTTTATATCACGTATTTGATGTCAAAGAATATTATCATTGTTCCGACATATTATTTAAATGTCAAATGAAGTAAACGCGTAAAATTAGTCACTTCCGTTGGCATAATATAACCGAACAACCATACTAACAATGGATGAAAAAACGATTAATAAATATATAAACAATTTAAAAATAAAACATTTAGAAGGTATAATAAAAAGAAAAAAATACGAAAAAATAATACAAAAAGTTGTTTTGTCGAGAAAATAATGATTGCAATCTCTTCACGATTTGAACGCTCTTAATTTAATAAACAAAATGGATTTGTTTTACAGTCGAGTATTAAAAAAAAATATAATAAGTCTTCGTTATTTAAAGGATTAATTTTTAAGTACTTTGTATTTGAAACTGAAAAACCTGGATGTAAACATTGAATGTAAATTAGATGCCTGTAAACACATATTTCCATATCTATATAGGAATACTTGTTTTTTTCTATTGAAGTATTGAAAAATTAATAATTTTCGGTAGAGGTATGTAAAAAAATTTTTTAATAACAAGCAATAAATAATTTGTTTAGGTGAATATTACTTTTTTTTTTTTTACGTAGGTATATCGTTTATTTATTTTATTTTTATTTTTAATATTCTTTTTCATTTCTAATATTTACTAGTTTGTTTTTTTTTTTTTCAAAAGTATTTTCAATGTGGTTTATTCAAATATTTTGTTGAAAATTTATTATTTCTATAAACTTTTTTTTCATATTAAAGGATCGTGTTTTTGGTATTATCAAAGTGAGTGAGAAATTCGTACCATAATTGTGATGGTGTCAATTAGTTCATCCGTAAACGAGTAATAACTGCCATACATGCCACAGATGTCCCATTTTTGACATCCGGGGTAAAAGAACAGACCGTTACGTTATTTTTCGGATACGCAAATTTCATGTTTCCATTTTCAAAAAAATGCGACTTTTATGTCTTTCAACAGAACATAACTAATAACATTTTTTGACATGATAATGCATGCGGCGGTTAATTGACTAAACAGTCGGCGTATTGACAAGCACGAAAGTAGCCGGCTTTGTTCGTGAATATTTTCTGCAGTTTCCATTCATAAACTCCAAATAATATCGAAATAATGCCTATTAAAGTAGGCTGCAGTCACACAACCTACCAATTCCTAGTCCACTTATAAATATCATATCCTTCAGGGTCGGTAAAAAAGCCCTAAAAAAGGCCTACTTGCCAGGCCTACTGTATACGAATCTTACCCACAACCTCCGGCTCTACGGGCTAGTGTTATTCCAACTAAGCTACCGAAATGCTTTGGTCAGGTGCACATAATTTTTCACTATCTTAATGTACAGTCAACGCCAAAAGTGGAGATAAAATTTAAAAATTTTATAATTGATTTATGCTTAATTTATTCGGTTTTCGAAAAAATTCATCGGATAAAAGTTGTTCCTTATAACTATACTGATCACTTTTATTCGAAACATTTTTCAAAATAAGAATAAAGGCAAAAATCAATTTTTTTTAATTTTAGCTCGACTTTTGGCTTTGTATGTCATTTGTTTGATTACATATTATTGTTTTTGGGTTTTTAAATATTTTTTATTGCTTATGTAAACTTTGCGTCGATCCATTCATCGACGCACTTGTTACTTTCATGATTATTTATACATTAAATGTATAAACAATAGCTAAATAAAATATAAGTTTATAGCTAAAAACAATTTATAAAAGTAAATAAGTAATTTATTTTTAAACAATTTAAATTCATTTTTACAAAATTTCTCTCTAATCAATGTTATGAATATTGTTCGAAATCTCTTCTAATTTGTGGTCATCATTTGATGCAAATTTATCCTAGAAAATATAAATGAAATAAGATCGTTACACAAGAAGCAGTTCTTAACTAAATATTATTACTTTTGTATTTGTCTTCTTTTCATTTACGGCGACATCAACTTTTCTAAATGTAAAATATTTCCGAATTACCGGCGATAATAACAAAGGATCAATATCTTTTGGATCATTCCAATCGGATGTTACGTAGCTGTAAACAGCCGCAATAAATATTGACATTGCACAGCCAATTAATGTATACCAAAGATATGAAATTCGATACAGGACAAAAATTTCCCTGAAAAAATTTAATGTGTAGAAGTTTAATTATAAAAGTCCAAGAAATGCGTCATAAGTTTATACTCACTCTGACTTGTCTGACATTCTTGTAATATTAAAAATATCCTCTGATTGTTCAAAACTATACTGACATCCATCTGTTGTAAGAGGCTTTCCTTCGAAATTTATAGCCCCGGTGAGAATCGCCGCCTGCGCATTTAAACCAATCCATGCCATGATTATTAATCCTGATACACCGCCGATAAAAGCAGCCTAATTTTTCAAACAAAATTCTGTATACATTTTGAATGTTTTATTGCAAGTAATACTTACCTTTGCACGAATCCATGGTAGTAAAATACCCATTGTGAAAATCCCAAGGTTAGGGCCATTTGTAATTGCTTCCAGACTAATCGCTAACTAAAGAAAAAAAAACACGTTCAATTATAAATAATATTCAAGAAAAGTTAAGGAAGAACTCAAGGGGGTATAGAAATGTCATCCGGTGCCCCCTTGCATTTTTTTGATGTCATTAGCTCTAATCCTTAACCGGTTAGAGCTAATGAATACTTCTTTGAAGTATAAAGTAACCTATTTATTTGGACCTATAACCTTACCTGTAAAACGGTACCCATTTTTTCCACCACAAATGCTAAACCAACACAAGTGACTCCAATGACCACAACTACAGTTTTCATAATAACTTCAGTTCTTAATGGTGACGGCTTACCAAAGTATGGTTTATAAAAATCTTCCAAAACAATAGCTGACATTGAATTTAATCCAGTTGATAATGAACTTAATGCTGCACTAAAAACACCAGCTAAAAATATACCTGGTAAACCTGGTATACCACCTAATGTATCCATGACTAGGAGAAGCATTAATTGATCTTTGGCTTTAACTAACTGTAAAACGAAATTACTTGATCAATATAAGATTCACCAGAATTATTTTAGTTGATCACTTACTTTCGTTGATAAAGGATCACAATCATGGAATTTTGCATAGATTAACATTCCTCCATAGCCGCACGAACATAACAAACATAATATTCCCACAACGAAATTAAATACAGCCCTGAAAAAAAAAATTGTATTCAATATCTTAATCATAACGGATAAATAAAATATTTAATTGTTAAGCAAATATTTGAGAATTCCATAAAAAATGTTTTTTTCCTGAAGAAGGAACTGTGTTTCCGAAACTATAGTCAAAAATAATAATATTTCAATGAAAATCGTCAAGTAACGACCCATTCAATACAAAGTTTGATTTTCGATTATAAATTTATATTCGGTATCTCTACCGTAAATCAACAAAACTTACCATCGAACTTTTCTTAAATTTTGGAGTGATAAATATCGTTGTAACAATAATTGTGAAGTAGCATTTGCTTGTAACCAGTAAGCAAATCCACCAATGGCCAAACCCCAAATAGTATGGCGTGTTAATGGACTTGGATCAGTTCTTCAAAAAGAAAATAATAACTTAAATAAAATCGATAAATCATGTATTCAACAATATAGGAACACTTATTACACTGGTAATTCAAGTCGTCCGCTATCATAGTTACGCTTCAATACAACATCAAAACCACCAACATCAATTGTTCCTTTTATTATGACCAATAGAATGGACCCATACATAACAAATGATTGTATAACATCGGTCCAGACCACAGCACGAATACCACCCTTATAAAATAAATTACTTGTGGTTTTAATACATTTTTTACACGTGGATACTGAAATGGTTTTTACTAAAAATCTGTTACTTTTAAAGGATTTTCTTCATAGATTTTGTAATTAAAACAACTTTTATATAAAGCTTTTTGTTTATAGAAATATATCAACCTTTAAATATTTAGATTAATTTTCAAGTAAACAACTTACCACGCATGTGTAGAATATACAAACGAGGCATACAATTGGTGTAATTATGTGAACATTTATTCCAGTTACTGAAAAAATTTAATAAAATTTTCTTAAAATACCTGGTGGATCATATGTTCATCGAACATGCTGTTGTGCAAGGTGGCATGCGATCTTAAACATATAGATATGTCGGGGAAATTTCTGATTCAAGTAAAGTCAGATACTATTTTCGGTCCGAAACTAAATTGTTGCTCTTAATTTTATGTGAATTTATAAAAAATTGAAAGGAATGAATTGTAGGAACTTGGAATCTAGGAGTTTTACTTAACAGAACAGTTTTATCTTTTCTCGAAATTTTCATATCTCATAAATTGTCAGGGAATAATCAGGAAGAGTTAGAAAATCCCATAATGCCATTTCGATCGGAACGCCATTGTGTTATTTAATTTTAAATTATTATATTCCGAAGTTATTACAAGATAGTGAAAAGGGCTTTTACCTTGATTAAACGCTAACGCTGGAACAAATATTACGATTGGAAGCCAATTTATCTGAAAGAATATAACTTAAAGTTAAGGTTAGTGCCAAGGAATTGTTTAAACCAAAGAACCCCGAATTAATTAAATGGAAAAATTTAAGTTTGCTGATTTTTTGGTATATTTTAGTTCTGGTTGTTCCGCCATTAGTCTCACAATTTATTTATTTTTAGCGATTTTCCTCCTAAGGAAATGTAGCTTCTGTTTTTGTACCGATGATAAAATTTCGTAAAAATTTCATTTATCCTACCTATTTGGTGTTAAAAATGAGCATCGTAAACATTTTTTTATTTGTATATATAATATATATATATATATATATATATATATATATATATATATATATATATATATATATATATATATATATATATATACGTTTATGTATCTGTGAACTCTTATCGGTCGCACTTTTTATCCTCTTGGAATGAAATATGCTATTTGACGCGCTTTTGGTATTTCAAATGTCAAATTCGTGAATGAGTAAAGTCAGGCACGGGTTAAGCGTTGGGGGGGGGGGGAGAGGAAAACACAAAATTTGGTAAAACTCCCTTAATTTTGGAAAAATCGGAAAATACATTTGTAATAAAGTTATAGAAAATTAGTTATAAATAATTTTGTTTCTTATCATTTTGTCTCTTATACTAATATTTACATTTTCAGATTGAAAGTTCACACGAACACGTTAAAATTGGAGAAAAAATGATTGGGAAATGAATTTTAGCAAATTATGACTATACTTCTTATATATTTTTCGATTGTTCAAATATTAAGGGATATATTTTATAGTTTGTGATCTTTTTTCTCTACGCTCCCCTCTTCCCTTGATGACGTACAAATGGCGCAGATTTGTTAATAAAATTGGCCATAATTTAATAAATACTAAAATTATATCAAATACTACATTTCCTTTTGATCAGACTAAAATTGTGATCGATAGAGAGTGTTATTTATATAATCTATAGAAGTTCGCTAAGTTAACGCAGTTCCTGCGGAACGAATTTTTTTTTAATATTCTGCCTACGGTGACTAAAATTATCAAAATATTCAAAAATCACTTGCAATTAAACTTTTGAGCTTATTAGGTTTGCGCGCGGGGCTCTTCGATTTGGAAATAATTAGATAAATTATTATTTCTGAAATTGTTAATATTATATAATCAATTTTTCTTATAACCCGAAGCTTTTGCAACTTTTTGAACTTTACAACGGCATTATAGCTTCCGACTATTATTATGACTATACCCACTTTATTTCGAATTTATTTGGAAACTATATTCAAATAGACATGCAACCTAATAGTTGTTGTTAAGTTGATTGTTTTTAAATTAATCTGAAGGCCTCCAAAAAGGTTTTTTTACTTACTGTTGTAAAAGTAAAAAGTATTGCTGCTAATAAACGCATTCGTTTATCAAATCTTAATTGTAAATATTCGTAGGATGATGTCAATTGTAATTGATGTAAGACTGGTACATAAACTATGCTCATTACCAGACCCATGGATACAATACCAAAGGCAATATATACATATTGAATACCATATAAGTAAACTTCGGTTGGAATTCCTAATAATGATATGCCAGATATAAAGCTAGAACAAACAACAAAATAACAAAATTTATTGTATCCAGTTTATTATCTAGCCTAATTTCGGTTATTTATTGGAAATATTATACAAATAAAGCAATGACATAATAATTCCAGATTTCAGGACCTCAGATAATTTTAATTCATCATTAATTAAGGTAGTATGTAAACCCACTTTTTTGCAAAATGTAATAAAATTTTGAATAGATGTTAAGAATAACCGCCTCCTTGAGAATTGCTAAATTTGAAATTTTTGTCCATCTAATAAAAGAGATTATTCACTATCAAAGTTGGAACTTTTTGCATGGGTTAAATGTACCAGTTGACTGAAAGTAACATATTTTACATCATAAATTATAAACTTTTCTGTAGATATTTTTCAAAAACAATTCTTATTGCTACTTTAATTTATGACGAATGTCGTGAAACCAAGAAAACAGTTTTTGCCCTATTTGTTAAAAAGATAAACATTAATAAAATATGGAATTTTCATCTATTCTCGGCAAGTGGCATATGTATACATGCAATGTCTCAGAATTAAGTCCAGTATCTACGAAAGTTATGGATCACATCATTACTGATGTCAGAGACATTTTACGTATACATGAGAATATTTTTTGATACTGCTCTGTTACGGACATACTAAGTCAATAGTCGTGATTATTCGTAGTTCCAAACTTAAATCAGCCAATAACAGAGATTAATAAGTAGTTTCAGCTTCTTTCATCGAAATAAATAATTTTGCCTGAAAAATGTATTAGGGTTGCAGAAAGTAGATAACTATATGCTTTTGTTTACTAGGGTTCGATGTGTATAGTCACTTGAACAATTCTAGAGACACTAATGTCCACATTAATCTTGGACAGTACATAATTAGAAAAATCTAACAATCTTACCTAGCAACCAATGATAACGATACAGGAACAACACTCATGTTTCGCCCACCCACCAAATAATCTTGATCATTTTCCGATACATTAATAAATCCAAAATATATGCCAACCAACAAACACACACATAATAATAGAATAAATATTGTAAAATCAATCCACGTCAAATTTGGTACGGAACGTGTTCCGAGTAAAATTTCCGAAACATTCATTTTAACACAAAATTTTCGATAAAAAAATAATTATTATTATTTTTAATATTTAATTTTAAATATAATTTGTACAAAATAATTTATTATTAAATTTTTAGCTACATTACAAAGAAATTAATGCGTATTTTTAAAGTAATAGTAAAAATAGTTTTACGCAATACGCACATATTCTTATTAGACGCTATTATCGTCGTCTTATTTTAAACAGGGCACAGATGATAATAATATGAACTAATTTAGAATCAACCTTAAATATATTATGATTATAGTTTATGGATCCACCAATCTTGTGTGATAAAGAATATATATAGGCTGGTTCACATAAAGCGTTAAGTAATACTAGATCTGCTATTTCTTGTTGAAGAGTATTTATTATCGTTTTGAGCAACACACATGATAGATTTAGCGAAATTTATAATAACTGAACCGTGCCGGAGATAGGAAAGCATATTAATTTTTGCAATGTTTTTTTTCTATTCGAAAACTAGTTTAAAAACAAATCAGTTTTTTTCTTGAAACATTTTTTGATATAGAACCTGAATTTAGATAGTAAGAATTTTAACTGGTACACGAATAATAACAAGGGAAGAAGTGCTAAAATATTTAAGACTTTAAAGTAGGAACATCAGTTTTAGTTAAATAATAAAACTTATACTAAAATATTCGAAACAAATTTGTATGTTAAAAAATTCGTTACGCAGGAGCTGCGTCAACTTCACGAATTTCCTTAGAACACATTAATCACTCTCTGCAGTCACAATTATAATCTGATCAAAATGAAATGCCGTATCTAATATGATTTTGATATTTGCAAGAACAATTTTTTTAATAAAAGGCATAGGTCAAAGAGGGGCAAAAGACAGAAGAAGAAAAACTATACATTTTTTCTCTAAATATTAGAACAATCGAAAAAAGTAGAAGAAGTAAAGTTGTAGAAACTCATGTTTGCTACAACTCATTACCATATAATTTTTTTTAAACTCGAATATGTACAAAAATATTTAGGATTTTTATTTTCTTAGACCATCAATATTTCTGTAAATATTAGAGTAACAGAAAAAATGATTGTAAAAAACCGCACGATTAAAACTAATTTACTACAACTTTACTTTCGATAATTTTCCAATATTAAAGGAGATATGCTGTTTCTCCCTTCCTCTAAACACCTCTCTCATACCCTTTTTCTTTCCGATCAATTAAAAACTTTGACCGCAAGAGCGATTAGAGACACACACACGCATACATATATATATATATATATATATATATATATATATATATATATATATATATGTATATATATTGTATCACACGCATACGCAAACAATATATATATATATATATATATATATATATATATTTATATATATATATATATATTTAAAAATAAACAACTTTTTTCATAAATTTAGTATATACCGGATATTTATGGATTTATGGAGTAACTTGCTTGATTATATTTTTAGCAAACTTCCTGAATTCTTTCAAACTATTTGAAGCTTATCTTCCATTTCTTCGAAATAATTTTCGTGGAAAAATTGAAGAATAAGCTACCCAATAAATAAACTAGCTGACCTCGATACCACATATTACTTAATGCAGTAATTGTAACGATTAAACGGTTAAAAAGAGCAGGGTGAAGTGGAAAATTAATTAATTTTATAAAGATTATTATAATAATCAAAGAAAATTCTAGGTTTTTTGAAATTACATTTCAAACAGTCGTCGCCAAATCGGAACTCAAATCAAAGAACATCTGGCTCATGTGAAATTTGGTAGAACCGAAAAATCGTGTATAGCCTGCGCACGTTATTGAGAACAACCACAAAATTGACAAATCGAAATTAAAACTACTGAAATCGGTGCAAAACCCCACAGAATTTGATGCATACGAAAGTATCTACATACACAAATTGAGAAAACAGATAATGAATTTAGACAATGGCCCAATTCCAAATTCTGATTTAATAAAATTAAACCATTTTCAAAATTTAATACCTGAATATCACGGTTAGCAACACCTTATTGACAATAACAACGCCGCATGGTCACAAAGGGATACCGCCAATTTTCAGGTCAGATCATATCCTCTGGCAGATCATATAAAAGATAAAACTTTTTTAATATCATTGTGAGACACGCACGAAATTAGCAACGAGCAGCATATCTCTAACTCCATATCCCAGAGATAGTTACGATTAGCTAATCCATACTGATGATGACTACATTGTAGTCGAAATACGTATTTATAAAATACAAATAAATTTTCAAGGAATTGGGGCAAAATTTGAAGTGTAATTAATTTTAGTTTTGAACTAAAATATGACTGGGCTAATATCGAAAACACTTATTACAGGAATTGTAATTTAGGAAACCATAGTTTTTGCTTTGATTAATTGTAAAACTCTAAGGGCCTCCATAATAAATGGTTTTCTTCACTGTCAATTACAAACAATAACGATGGTGACCTTAGTGTCTATATTTATTTAGAGACAAGTTGAAACCCGTTGAAGAATTAACGATCCAACTACCATTCTTTTTTTTAATCTAAGCTTTTTTTTTATTCTCGTAATGAAAAATACATCAACTAAATATACAAAAATAAAAAATCAACAAACGATAATGATTATAAATTGAACATATTTTTTAAATGTATCAATTGAAATAATAATAATTTCTAATCTAAATCAAAGTCAACATGTAGCTATGTTAAGGTTAATTTCTCTTTTTTAGTCATGCAGTTTTTAAGGCACTTTTGTACAGACAACAAAAACAATTGGACATCGAACATTCAATTATACATAACTAACACTACGTATACTCATGGAATGTGCGCTAAGTGGAGATATAAATAATTTGGTGTATAAATAATTTGGTTATTGAAATTTGTTAACTGTAATTTAAAGTGATTGCATAAATAATTATGTACATACATACATTAAACATTTGGTATCTTTAATTCATTGAAATGTTTAAAAACCGGATACCATACGTCCCTGTATAAATAATAATTGAATAATCGCTTTAAATTGAAAACAATGGCGAATGCAGAGTGTATTTTATTATTACTTTTATTCTGTTATAAATTAATTGATGGACTCAACCATTTATTGAATATTTTATTATTAAATATTAGACCTACATACATGATGATAAGTTGATGTTGAATGTTCAGTTATCGAATCGACATAGCAAGCAAGCTCTTTAAAAAGTCGTTCCAAGCTCTAGAAATTGATTTCTCTCGAATGTAGTATGGTTTCAGTCTTGCTTAAAAAAACTAACAAAGTTAGAAATATTATTATTATGGTGCGACTGGTCACGTAATTTTTTTAAGCTCAACATTGATTTTTGAACTGTTGCTCTCTCTGCTAGATTTGTCTTAAGGTATTCGAGCAGGTTTTTCCTCCATAGAGCAGTAGAGCATTTAACACATAGAGCATTTAATTGTTAATTATTGCATTTAATAAGCATTTAATAATCTAATTCACATTACACTCACTGCATAATTATTTATTGCATTATGAATCATTTTTGTTAGGTTAACCTTCAGCTAGCAGAATATGTGATGAACAAATTTAAAAAAAGCATTTAATTTTTAATTAGTTCATTTAATTATCGTATCAATTTTACATGAAATATACTATAAATCATTTATTTTTGAGCCGTTGCTTTGCTAGGTTATTCTTAAGGTAGCAGAACATGTGTTTCTCCCCTAACATATAGAGCATTTAATTTTTAATAAGTGAATTTCATTAGCGTTGAATTATCTTTATAATTATTATTTTACATTAATTGTATTATAGTGGGTTAATTTTTGAACCGTAGTTCTGCTAGGTTAATCTTAATCTAGGTTAATCTTTAGCAATACATGTATTTTTTCTCCTAAAGCATAGAGCATTTAATTGTTAATTAAATGCTCATTGTTCTGCTTGGTTAACCTGAATCGAGCAGAACCATAGAGATAATATATATAGAGTAGGCAAGTCATAGGCACGCGTGTAAGTGGAAACGTCCCGTCAATAGAAAGAGAATGGTGTAAGTAGAGCTATGTCATTTGAATGACTGCAATATAACATAGAGATAATATATTCTCTATGATATATAATGACTATATATCATAGAGTATATATTATCTCTATGCTATATATTAGTTATTAAAAAGAGATAGATCAACCTAGGCCATTCTCTTTCTATCTGAGAGACAACTTTAGACTCGGCTTGCATTATCTCTATGATCAGAACATGTAGTTATCAAGAAAAAAAAAAAGTATTTAATTTTTAATTACTACATTTAATTATCGTCTAATTATGAGATAAATATAATTCTGTTCTTCTGAGATTGAACAGCCAGCTTAATGGACATAACAAAAAAAACCCAAGAATCAAAACGTCATAAAATCGTTAACACTTTATAAATTTTCTACACACTTCCATGAAAAATCATGTACACTATTCGTGTTGTTTTTCACAACCACATCAAAATTGAATGAAAATCGTGAAAATCTATGGTTTTATACCATACCAAAAGCATTGAATATTGTACACGTGGGCAGAAAAGTAGCGGGCATTTTTCAAAATTTCATAATGGATTTGTGCTTTGGGTAAATGTTGTTCATTATAAATAAATATATTTGTTCATAAATAAATACTTCAAACTGTTATTCAAATCATTTTCCCAAAAAACCGAATGAATATTATACAAATCAACTAAAAAATGTTGAAATGACAGCGCTACTTTTGTGGCCCATGGTACCTGTGTTGTGGTTATATTTATGTATAGTCCACACATATTGGTGAGATATATATGCATAGGTGAAGGTATCTCTGTATCTACTTCATACCTTTACCATAGAACGTATAACTAACCAACAATAGATGGTAAGGTCGATGTTATGTACAGAACAGCACAGAGTCCAATGTTGTACACAGTAACAGTGGTCTAAAATAACCTTTTCATTAGTGAGTTAAATGTTTTGCCAGATATAATGTTAAACACATATATATGGTATATAATGTTATATCGAGACATTGTTTATATGTATTATTTGAACATATTTAGGTACACGTTCGAACAAAAAACTTGAACATATGGAAAACAATGTTCTTTTCTTAATATGAAAAAACAATACGTACAAATGAACAGAAAATTTTATTGACAGTACGAGTAACACTACTCTTGACAAAGTTAACCGTTTTATATACGAAAAAAATTAAGCTGTCGTGGCAGATGGGAAACTATTTTGTATAAAAAATATGCGTGAAAAGATGGTTTATTTAAGGAAAAAAATATGGAATAATCAAAACCAAAAGATTTTTTCTTTAAAGAAAAAATTTTTTTTAAATATACATATTAATTTAATACAAAAAAATTAAAAATTAAATAATTTCTTAAAAATTGAGACGGCTCAATTCTTTCAATCGATTTCTTAAACTATTATGTTATTATTATTATTAACTATATTTTATAGAAAATATGTAAAAAAAAGATGCTGATAGATGGCAGTACATATACAGGTTCAAAAACTCACCTGCGTATGTACTGTCATCTATCAGCATCTTTTCTTAAACTTATCTGGAATATTATGAACAACCCATGGACTCGTAGTGAGAAAACGTTGCCAGGCCATTGCCAGGTAACAAACGGTCTAACCCAAAATAAATATTTCACATCAAAATGTCTACAGACGACTTGCTTATTCTATAGTGGTTGAACTCACGTTTTATGGGCCACAGAAGTAGTTTGCTTTCTTTCAAATTGTATGCTTTATTCTTTCGGTTTTTGGGAAAATGTTTCGAATAAAACTTGTTAATATGTTTAAAATGAACAACATTTTTAGAAAAAGTTTTCCTAAAAATCGAATGAATAAGGCACAAAGTGACTATATAATTTTGAAAAAAGGACATTACTTCAGTGGCCTATAGTATCGACCACCGGATTCAATGTGGAAAAAAATTAGTAAGCAAATTAATAGTCTGGATGATTCATATTTCTTGGAGATTTATTTGAATTATTTTAGCTAGTGGCGAATAGAAGTGAGAAGTATGTTTGTTATACTTTTGATCAGTACGGGATTGTTATATTTCCAGTCCTGCATGAAATGGCCGCTTATGGTTCTATTTTTTGGGTGATCTTTATTATCAAAAGCTCAATGACTTGATAGAAGGGTGTGAACAATTGTCAAATAATAATAATACTTTTATAGCTTCTTAAAGGTAATAAAAATCATAAAATATATTATTAATTTTATTTGAATTTCAAATATTTGACAAATATCTATACCTTAATATTCATTTATTGGGTTTTGGAATTAAAGAAATTAAACCAAGTTCGTTTTATGCAAAGCTATTGATATCGGATAGTGAAAATCATAGAGTTTCGTTATACTTACTTGAGTAAATCTATAAGATTTTTTATGATTAATGTTGTATTTATGATTAATGTTGTATTTTATTTAAACTTCAAGTTAATGTCATTTATTTAATCTACATATTTGCCAATTTTCACCTATATCCATCACTTCCAATAAGTGATTATGCGAGACGAGACGAGACGAGAGTAGTATGTCTCTTCTATTGTATTGACTTATAAAAGTCAATTTTTCTTGAAAATATACAATTAAACAAATTTTTTTTATTAAATTAAAAATAATAATATTTAATGGTCGGTTGATATGTTTCAAAGAATTTAATAATTTTTATACTATAATTAAAACAATAAAGAATATAGAAAAAAATTAAACCATTACCACTCAATATGATTTGTATTTAGTACATTTTTACAAATTAAAGTACTATCTTCTGTCTCTCGAATATTTATCGAAAATCAGGAATCAAATTTTCGTCTCGTCTCTCGTGAATTTAAATATTAACAACTTTTATTCTGTTTTGTCGAAAAATGATGTACTCTGCACAAATCTAGCACAAAATTAAAAAAAAAAAAGAATATCACTTAAGTGGTTATGTGTAAGTACAAGATAAGCAACATAGATTTTTACTATCACAGTGTAGTAGACTGCTTCCTTGCTCTCACACCAGTTCTATTTAAGGTAGTTATCTCGTTACTGTCAAAGCAAAAAGTAGCAAATACAATATGAATAAATATTTGCTTTACTATATGCAAGAATTATTTTGACAGTGATTATTCAAATGTTTTGGGCTTGCAATTGCAAATTATTACTATTAAATATCAATAGATTTTTTTTGAAAATCCGCAGTATATGTTTTTGTTTTGTTAAATTAGTTTGTCAAGTTATTTGTTTTTGAAAGAAATATTGTTAGATTCAAATTCAAATGTAGTGAACATAAGGGGAACATATTTCAAAGTAGGCAAGGGCAAGTCATTGTAACTATATTTAAAAAATGACCATTACTTGGAGGAGAAATTTTATATGACATCAATTTACCCTGGTCATTAAATATTAAAAAACCAAACATTTATTATAAAAAATAAATTTATTTCGGCATTTTTCTCTGTATTTAAAGGACAAATAGTTTCTTTATCATGTAAAAAATCCTTTCTTATTTTCCATTTGAAATTTGTATAATATTGCTACTATAATAAAAATAAGTAACGAAGAAGAACACTTTAATTTTAAGATCAATAGAAAAAGATAGATATATTAACAGTAAATTGAGATCAGTGGCACTAGCTAGACAACTATTTGTAAATTCTAGTTGTCGTACTATATATAATACCACGATACACTTCACACCTCTAAATAAAATTACAAGTGGACCAAAAATAGGAGAAACATTAATATGTCTCCTTCCCTTTATTTTGAAAATAGACTGATCCACTCAAACTGTGACAATATTCCAGGGCTCAATACAAATGAACACAATTCTATAAATAAATGGAGTATGCGCGAACCGTTTACATATACCATACATGTTAAAAATTTCAACTTTGATTGCATATATCTCGCTTCAAAATCGGTTTAAAAATAATTTTTTCTTAAAAGTATTTTCTATTAAAAGTACGTACTTGCTGCCTCGATTACGAGGCCGAAAGTCTAACATTTATGCTTCGGTCGTAGTATACACTAGCCGAGGGCAATATGGCGCGCAGTGCAGGAATCTCAAACTTTCTGCCCGTGTAGTGTATACTACTACCAAAGCATAAATGTTAGACTTTCGGCCTCGCAATCGAGGCAGCAAGTACGTACTTTCGGCCGCAAATACCGCAAATAAAGAAAAATAGTATACACTACACGGGCAGAAAGTTTGAGAGCCCTGCTCTGCGCGCCATATTGCCCGAGGCGAAGCCGAGCAGGAATCTCGCACGCAGTGCAGGAATCTCAAACTTTCTGCCCTTGTAGTGTAATATACTATTTTTAATCAATGCGTAATATTTACATTCATACTGTATTTGAATTTCATCAAATTTTTAAGAAAAGTGGGTTTACCAGTTTAGTTACAACTAAATTTTTTTTTTTTTTATAGTTTGTTTACTATTTGCAATCTGTAGAAACAATAAGCAAAAAATATGGCTAATAAACGAAAAAAAAAATGGCATGTTATTTGTTATCCCTTGATAACAAATTTAAAAGTTTACTTAATAATATGTACTAGAATGTTTTAAAACTATGAACTTCGTAAAAATACTGTTTTTGCTGATGCATGTTTTTAACTAAAGTAATTGACTTATAATATGTAATTATATGTAGCTTATAATATGTAATTTAAATACACACTGGATGTCTCTCACACAGGGTGTAACACTAAAATCTAAATGGTAACTGGAGTGGCTGAAATCTTTTTAGTCTATGAGTTTGTTCACTATTGTCTAACAGATTTACTGCCAATGTATTTGTATGTGATTCTAATCTTTCTAAATACTTTGCACTTGATTTCACTATCTCACTTTTCACTGTGTTCACTTTAAGGTCCTCACGAATTTCACTATTCGGAATAAAATAGGGAGCATCTGTTATAGCACGAAGTATTTTGGATTGAAATCTTTCAAGAATCTCAATGTTGGAATTTGAAGATGTACCCCAAAGTTGGATTCCATAAGTCCATATTGGCTTGAAAGCTGCATTGTACACTAATAATTTATTTCTGAGTGACAGTTTTGATTTTCTGCCAAGAAGCCAATAATACTTACTAAGCTTGAGTCCTAACTGTTTCCGTTTTTTCCAAATGTGAGTGCGCCAAGTTAAAGTTTTATCTAGATGCATTCCAAGATTTACACAATCAACTCGTGGTATTACTTTACTGTTTATGTGTACATTCGGAGAGACACCTCTACATTTACTAAATACGATGTGAGCTGACTTTGTTTCGTTGATAGATACACGCCATTTCCTAGTCCATTCATGAATTTGATTAAGGTGTAGTTGTAGCTGATTTGCTGCTATACTAGGATTAGAATGTTGCGACAGTATAGCTTTATCATCTGCAAATGTGGCGAGTGTCGTGTTCTTATTGATTGGTAAGTCGGCAGTGTATAATAAATATAAAGTTGGCCCTAGGACGCTTCCTTGAGGGACACACAACTAAATGTAGTGGTTTTAGATTGGCTCGGCTATTTTATATACCCGAGTGTACGTACGTATGTGTATCTATTTCTACCCACTTCAAGCAGGTACTTGTAATGATAGTCGTGTATGTATGTTTCAGAGAAAATGTAACAACAATTACACAAACCATTAACCTATTTAAAATTAGCTTTTTATATTCGTGTGTTTCATTACTTTATGTAATGTAAGGTTATATAAATATTCACATTTATTACACTACATGTTTTAGAAAAAGAATATCTTTATTATGTTCAGTGAAAATTATTACTATAATATATTATAGTGCATAAAAAATGTCAAAAGTCACATGTGGCTCAAGTTATATTACGGTCCCACAAAAACATGGGTGTCAAAAATATTGAAATGGACAACCTGGGGTCGACTTGATCGATGTTCATACAAGGATATTATAAATTTAGTTCCGACTTTGTAACGGTTGAAAATATTGATCGCAGAAAAATAAGTTTCAGTATATGTGTTAATAAAATGACCTAATTAGCACGGCAATTAAAAACGAAAAGAGATAGTGAGCTGAAATTATTGAGCTGAGTTCTAAAAAGTAAGGTCAAGTTCGTGTAAAGAAACTAACCAATGGGCAAAATGGATCATCTTTGGGTAGAATGGGCAAATTTTCGACAGATTTTGCTCATTTTTTTACAGGTTAAAAATAACGTTTTCTAATGAATCCCGAATTTTCAGAATTTTTGACCGTTTAGAACCCGAAATAATCAATATCAAAATTATCATTCTGTCTCACTTTCTCACATTAGAAGCATGTAAAACTGCATGCCCACCCAACTATTATCTGTTGTATTAGAAAAAATACTCGTCAGAATTTAAAAAAAAACTAGGAGAGTATTTCCTAATATTTCTTGTATTAATTTTAAAAAAAGTCGTGTGTTACCGTTTTGTTTTCGAAATATAATAATTTAAAATATTATTTTTGTCCAATTATAACACATTCCGTTTATGGTAAATAGTGGTCTGATAACATTGTTCGCCAATCTCTCTCAAGTTGCATCAAGTAAAGAGTGGGAATTGTTACTGTTGACATAAGCAATAATAATATACAAGTATATGCACAGAGCAACGTTTCCAGATCACCGTACCGGAAATATTTGATAGAAAGTGTGAGTAACTGTGTGCTAATAATATGTGCAAGTATGTGTACACAGTGCCGGAACATCCTTCAAATATTTAGTGTACCGATTTTTTTTTTAAATAACAATAAACTATAACGCAATAACCTCCTCATAATCATGGAATCCAATTCATTCATTTGTGTACGTATACTCAATAAAACTACGTATGAATATAACAATAAATAATAATACTAAATTATATTAAAATATTCATTTACGAACACAAAAAAAAAATAAAATAAAAAACTTGTGATGAATAATAACACTAACACATTTGTCTTACCTACTTTTTCTAACTCATTAACCATCATATTCTGTTTTTTTACATATTTTTGTGCTTATAATACGCTCTCCTCATACGCTATAAAACTTTTATAGACATAAATTTACGATAATGTACTTATTTCTTTTTGGTGTTGTATAATAGAGAAAAATAAAGAAGAAACGAATTTTTGTGTACTGAAAAACTTTGATTTATTGTGTGGTATTCAATCGACATATGAATTTACTGAATTCAAACATCGTATTGAAATTGGATGAGAGAGAGAGATATTTAATCAATAAATGCAGAATCAGCAACAGTAGATTGAATTTTGCTACATACAAAACATTATTACATTCAATTATATATTATTTACATGAAGGTAAAGTTTATACCAATTGTAAATACACTATGGGGATTAAAAAAAAACCTATTGTAGGGGTTACATCTCTTACAAAAAAAGTGATACGTACTCATAAGTTGTGATGTGTTGATTGAGACCAATTTGATGACATTGGACTTTCGAAGACAATTTTATTTACAACAAACACACTTTATTCTTACAAAAAATACTTATAATAAGTCGAATAAAAACAATTTATTGAAGTGGGAATAGTGAACATATTACACATTAAAACCATGCAATACATATGTGGATGTATTCGTTTTGGGCTTATAAGCGCAATTTATTACTACTCATAAAAATGCCGTTTATTTTGAAATTGTAACTACGTGTTAAGCGTCAATAGACATCTATCAATATGGCCGATAAAAACAGTTCAACTGTTTTTTAACCAATCGAATGTTTGTTTCAGTGACGAAAAAAAGTCTAAAGTCTCAAGAGTTAAACCAAAACACCCTAAATTGTTTTTTTTAAATATGAGTAATGTGGTTTTTTTTTGTTTATTCAGAAAAAAAATGACTTAAATATTCAAAAAATTACATAAAACCTCTAAACATTTTTCCCTCGTATAAAAACTCTTGAGTTGACAATTACAGATTGAAAGTTAAAATTCTAAATATCTCTGTTCACATTAGAGTGTGAGAAAAATGATCAAGTAATGAATTGTAGCAAACTTGATTTTCTACAACTTTAGTCCTTATACATTTTTCGATTAAGAGAGATATTTAATATTTTGTGTTTGTTTGATACGAATACATGAAATATATTTTATTGTAAAAAATTTTGATTGTCGTTTCCATAGTAACTACAAACTATAATCGTTATACAACATCGTTCTATTTTGGCTATGAATAAATTGAATTTTTGCAAATACTAAAGTCATATCAGATATTAAATTTCATTTTGATCACACTAAAATTATGACCGTTAGAGAGTGATTTATATATTCTAAGGAAATTCGCTAAGTTGACGCTGCTCCTGCGGAACGAATTCTTTTAAATACGATATAAATCTGTGAAAAAAATAAAGAAACAAACAATTAAACCGTTCGATATAATATCCGTCAGAAACGATGTTGAATGCATGCATGTTGAAATAAACAAAATTTATACTGCCACACTACATAAATCTCTTTTCATGAAGAAGATGCTTGGCGATGGCACTTACATCGTAGTACTCTTCTCCTTTCATCAAAGTGTATACGGTTGATGTTAACCGTGAACCGTTACCCTATACATATCTACATGTTCATATTCTATGGCAATAGAATTACTTTAATAACAACAAATTTCTATGTACTGCTTGTAACTAAAGACGACAGTTGTGTTTAAAATATGGGCATTAAACTACCCATAATGTTAATACTGATAGGTGTACATCGTTTTTTAGCGCATTTTCTCTACGAAGAAAAAAGCTATTTATGTTATATCGATGGCAAAATTTCGCAAAAATTTCTTCTAATGTCCATCGATGTGTCTGTAACCATCGCTAGTCACAGTTTTAGTATGATCAGATTGAAATTGAGTGGTGCTTTTGGTATTTGAAAGATTCTTTATTTTTCATTCTTTACATCTTAGCTGATGATCCTGATCAAAACCAGAAACTATTTGCCTACCTCATCAAAACAAAACTAATCAACCAATTATAAACTGTATATGATTAATTATAAGCTATTATAAACTATATATAATATATGTCGACTGTGTATATGACCTATGTAGTTAAACAAAGTAAAATTTTTAATACAAAAAAAGATTATTTCATCGTCAAAATCAGTCAAGGTAAAAGCAGGGGTTTAGAGGTGGGGAACAATTTGGTCTCTCAAAAAATATTAATTAGAAAAAAGTTAATTAAGATCTATTACCAAAAGTGATGTATTTATGATGTTGTCGCAGATCCTGCGTGACGAATTTTTTTAAGGGTTCATCCTTAGATTTAACTATTTAACTGGAACCCTAATATTATTTTTCAATGTCTAGTAAAACTGACTTATGAAACTTGATCTAATTTGCCTATGCACTATAGTTTTTGAAATATTATTTGCCGGATAGAAAACAGAGGATATTCAAGAAAATTATATATTTATATGAGGCAGTTACTTCTTCTGCGTCAAGGAACTATGAATAGTGCCCATATTTTTAAAGTATATTGTATGATAAATATGAAGAATATTTGGTTTCTTTTGTAATACTTTACGTTTAATATATTTAATTAGAATATTTCATAATATTTTGTGTTTAGTTTATGTATACTTCAACTCAAAAAAAGTTGAACTAACTTTCAATGATTTATCATTTCCTTTCAAACATATTTCTTCTTAACGAAAACAGTTTCATCAGTAGTTTTTTCACGAACATGAAATATAGATTACATCAATGAAATAATAAACCATATTTTGACAAAATGGAAACCCGACTTCAAAAATCAAATATTCTATAACAAAAAATGAACTAAAAAGTAAACAAATAATTGCATATTCTTATGCCAATTTTAGTTCACCTAAGCAAAAATTTTTAAATATATATGTACAATTATTGTTATTTTTGGAGTCGATGTCAGCATAAAGAAATTCACATAAATTTTGGACACCGCCTCCAAAAATAACAATAATTGTACATATACATTTAAAAATTTTTGCTTAGATGAACTAAAATTTACACAAGAATATGCAATTATTTGTTTACTTTTTAGTGCATTTTTGTTGTAGAATATTTGATTTTTGAAGTCGGTCTTCCATTTTGTCAAAATATTGTTTATTTCTCGCTTTTTAGTGACTTTGAAGTTCTATAACTGATTTTATTTGTCTAAATATGGAGGGTAGACCTACTAAACGACCAACTAATTTGTAGTGAATTTTTTTATAACACTTTTTTTTTACCCATTTTGTTTTTTTTTTGTAAAATTTTTTTTTTTTTTGGGTCGGTTTTTTTTTTGTAAAAAATTTTATTTTCCCATTATGAATGAGTATACCCTTTCAAAAAAAAAAAAATTTCGCAGAAATCGGTTATCACATATAAAATGAGGATATTCCTCGATTTCCCGGAGATTCCCTCATCAGAATGCGATTTCGTGCCAATGGGACCAATGGGAAACCAAACCTTTTAGAACAAACAAAAAAAATTCAAAATCGGTTCATAAATGACGGAGTTCTGAAGTGACACACATAAAAAAAATAAAAAATACAGACGAATTGAGAACCATCCTCCTTTTTGAAGTCGGGTTAAAAAGAGGCTCGGTGTGACTGTTCTTCTCACACTGCTAACTTCCCATTTGGTAACCTTGAAAACTAGAAACTAATCTACTTAAGATACTTCCACAATTCGGATGCAGATATACTCATATTCATACTGTTTTGAAATATCATGATTTCAACTATTCATTAACTAATTGAAGTTTTTAACATACTCTGTAATTGTTGAAGTGAGTGAATTATTACTCCTATATATGGCATAATACATAGGCTTAATAATATATTAAGTAGATTCTCTCAATTCGCACGTGTTGAGCTCGAATGAACGTACTTGCTCCTGTACCTATTAGCGTAAATTGGTCAACGGGTTCAAATTTTTGCAAACCTTATTAGTTGTTTATTATGCAATTATATGTTGAGTATGATTGGTCCGAAATCGATATCATTTGTTGTTCTTGCAAGACTAAAAATAGTTCGCGAAAGTACGTTTATACGCTCACACAAACATCTCTATAAAAACGATGAAATCGGACTCTAGGGACCTTAAAACTTGGAGATTTGTCGAATTTCTAAACTCCAAAAACCGAATCCATAACAATAACTTTCCAAATGGAGATTATTATTATGGATTATTGTTATTGTTATGGAAATGATTAATAATCAATAAAATCGCTTCAGTTTTTTTTTACAGAACCGTTAACACATCTGCGTACATTCTTCTATATCTTAAGTCGTAATAAATGATATATTTTTCAAAACATACATGAAACGAGTTAAGGTATTAACAAACTCACAATAACCCACGTCGCAAAAAGAGCTTGGGTATGTTTGATGATAACGTAGACACCACTTCATTGTGTTTTGATAAAGTGGTTTTGATCCAGTTAGTACAAGTGGTTTGGATCGATAGTGTACATAAAACAGCCATAAACAGATATTACATATCTGAAAATTATGATATTACATATCATAGATGAAAATTAAATTAAAGTTTTAATGTTGAAAATCTTTAATTAAAAAACACTTGAGATCATATTAAAAATATATACACAATTTAGTCCAACTTAAATGTAATTTTTTCGATGTTAATATCTTCCAAAGTATTATAATTTTGATGAATTTTTAGAGTTTCTGTTTATGAAAAAGTGATTACCATATATAGTACCATGGGTCACAAAAGTAGCGGTCATTTTATAAACATTTTTACTTCATTCGCACCTTTATCATTCGGTTTTTGGAAAAATTTTTCAAATCAAAGTTGTAAGTTTATATTTTAATGACCAACTTTTATCTGGAGAATTTTTTCGTAAACCGAATAATTAAAACACAAAGCTTAAAACATTGAAAAATGATTTTTTTGGCAATGTGTAAAGTATTGGTATGTATTTGCGACCCATTTTCCTGTTGTGTAGGTAACTTATGTTATTTTTCGTTTATGTTATATCCAAGAAAATTACTGTGATACATGATTATGTCAGTGCTCCGAGACTATAGTGAACCTATTAAAAGTATGTTAAAGAAAAATCACGTCGATTTTCCTTTGTTAAAACTCATTTGAAATTAAATGAAGCTTATTGCTGTTTAAAAGTCATAATTTTTTAAATGTACGTTTAAATATTTATTTTTTGGAAAAAATTTGTTTCTTTTAATTAAAATATTTTATGGTTACAAACAAAAAAGTTATAAATTGAAAAAAAAAAATGTAATTACATTTTTTTTTTTTGATTAGAATAATATTAAATGTTAATCTCTTTGAACTGGATGTTTTAAAAATCAGTACAGTTAAAACAAACTCACAAATTCAACAGAACAATATTTGTTAGAATTCCGTTTCAAATAATTGATAATGTATGTATATAATATAAAGTTTATTGTAGTATCTTCGAATTACAATAATATAACAATCGATTTCTTACAAACTATAGTACCAAATTTATATAATAAGGTAAAATGGAGAATATATTATCTAGAAATACCACCTAGACTAATTTATTTTATTAAAAAATTCAGCTCTGTAGCTTTTTTAGCCTACCAAATATAGCCTACCGAAAGTGCGCATGACCACGCCCCTTAAACTTCCGTCACTGTCGTGGACTATAATATAAAAGACAATTTCTAATAGCCATATGTATTCGTTAGATCTTGTTGGCGTTGATGTATGGCATTAAATTTTCGACCACAACTTTTTATGATGATTTTGATCGTTATAGTACAATGAAGGGGTCATTTAAACATCAAGCAAATTTATTCTTTGGATAATATCATAATGTGTATGAATTGAAACTTATTTTAACCAACGGCAAGAGTTTAACGGCAAAAAAAAAGATAGAATTTTTCACCTACTTCTTATTGTCATATTGATTAAAAACTTCTTGCATAGTAGAAATTATGTAACATAGTGGAATAATATCAGAAATTAAATAAATTTTTAGAAGCTTTTATTTAACGTCACTTTCTGTTTGTTTGTATGAGAAAAATGTTACAAACAAAATTTCAACTAGTTCTAATTTATTCAGAGCTTTTAACTTTAGCAAACATGCATAAGTCACGTGACAATGCCTTATTGTATATCAAATATTGCTATATATAGATGTAATTCGAAGTGTCCCACACGTTTACAATGTTTTTGTTTTTTAGTTCTTTACCAATTAAAAAAAACGTGAATTTTAGTTTGTTTGAAAATATAAATTATTATGTTAAAACGTTCAGAATCTTGAATACTTCACAGAATGTATTCACACTAATATGAAAATTATAAATAAATTATAACCGCAATAACAATCTTCATTAAAATTCTATCATGATCGACCTATTTTTCTCAGTATATACCCACAATTTTCTAATAGAAAACAAATTTAATTGAAAACTTATAATCAATTTATTTTGTAAAATTAAAAAATTTATGTAATATTTGTAACAATTTTTGTTTTATTGATTTGTTTCAGTGCCACCACGAATTCATCATGTGTCGCACACAGGACGTCTAGAATTGTCACAGGGGGCTACTGTCAAATTAGAGTGTCGCGCCTCAGGGAATCCAGTACCAACAATTATCTGGTCACGTAAGGTTAGCCACTATACAATATGTTATTGTTCTGTATATTTTGTTTATTAATAATTGTGCCAACCAACTATATTTAGTAACAAATATTACATATTATTCATATGTTCATTATAATGTTAGTTAAAATGTCAGTAATATTAGATTATCTACACTAGACAGTATGACCTCAAATTTGCTTATATGTTTTTGGTCTCATGTTGGGTATAATAATGTCAGAATTATCAAAATAGACGAATAGCTATTGGCATAAAATAACTGTTACCGCATGAAATTCTATAACAACTATTTCTAGTTAATTAATTAAGTAGAGAAAAACATGTGTCTTGAAGAATCTATGTACGTCCTCATATTCACAGATTTTGATACCCGGTATATATAATATATACAAGGGTGTATTCGATTTAGTCCTGACTTTGTAACATATGAAAATATTGCAGGCAGAAAAAAATTTGTTGGTATTGGTGTTCATAAAATGACTTAATTGGTACATTTCCACGTATCCGTCCGTCAATACGGTAATTAAAAATGCACAGAAATAACGATCTGAAATGTTGTGTGTAGTGTTGTATAACTAAGGACGATTTCGTTAATAGGCAAAATAGTACCGCGCATCCCAATTGAAAATTTCCATCTTTAAACCATTAGAGATAAAAGAAAAATTTATGGTCGAAAAAATTTGTTTTTTAGTAAACAAGTTTTGTTTGAGACTTTTTTTTCATAAACTGAATAGTTTTGCCGCAAGTTGAGCTCAAAATGTAAATTATGATGCATTGCTAATGAATTTAAGCATTTATATGGGGTATTTAAGCAATTAACTTTAATACTCGCTTTAATACCCGATAAATACCTGATATTTTTACTTGTTGCTCATAGATTTTTCAACGAATAAATTTTTGTCGTTAGAAACTATGTATTATAAATTTAAATCTGAAACAATAAAATAACAAAAACGAAAAGAGATAACGAGCTGAAAATTTTTTTGTGTGTTTTTGAACAAAAAAGTAAGGCCAAGTTCGTTGATGGGCAAAATCGGAACATGTTTCCCTCCGCTAGGAGGGGGGGTGGTAATATACGTCTTTGAAACCGTAAGAGATAGAAAAAAATGTATGAACAAAAAATCTTCTTCTCTGTAAAATAAACAACTTTTGTTTGAAAATTTTTTTCATAAACTTAATAGTTTTCTCATAATTTATGGATTAAATCTTCCTCAAAAAGAGAATTGTTAACAATTTGAATACGCAGAATTGTTAACAATTAAATCACTGATATACAACTCAGTATATACTGGGTATTCAAACAATTAACTCAGTTAATTGTTACATAACTTGTTTTAATAAATTTTTGATGTCGTTGAGCGATTTTGTACTTTAGTCAATTGAAAATGATTGTACAAAGTTCCAATGCATTTTTATTCGATGTAAATCTATTTTCAGAGGTCGAAAATTTATTACAATTTTCGGTAATTAAAAATTCTTCAATTAACAATCAATTATCTGTTTGATTTTCTAACCTAAGAGTTTCTTTTGATAAGCTAAGTTTAATTTGACACTTTTCTATTTTCTGATTAAACGTTGCATTATACATAAATAAATAGATACTAAGGAAATAAATAAATGCTAAGGAAATAGCTTTTACCTTAAAAATATTTGACGAATATATATCTTTTTTGACAGCATTTGGATTTATAAAATATTTATAATTACAGAAAATATATTAGATATTTAGAAAAATAAATCGTTAGATTTCTGTTAAAATGCAGAAAAAAGTAAAACAAAACGTAAAACATATTTAAAATAAACAACCGAATCTAACCTAACTATTTGAATCTATTCAAGTAGATTCATAAAGTAACTTATTGCCATCTGGGATGAAATTCATAATTTGGCGTACGAAAAAGTATAATTGTCAATATTACAAAAATGTGACCTTTGAACTGAAACATCCAGTATTTATCGTTAATAAACAAACATTATTAAATATTTATAAAACAAACACATAGTCATTAGTTAATTCAACCTTAAATAGAATTAGTTCGTATATTTTGCGTCTTTTCTTAAACGTAATACGTAAATCTAACTATATAGCCTTCATAAATATACTATAAAAGCAGGCCTGTAACGAAGCTTATGCAGGTACCTAGACCCCCAGTGCCCAAGACCAAAAAGTTAAAGTTAAAAGGGCAGATAATTTACTAAGATAAATAGATAGATTGTAGAGGCTGCCCTGGACGGGCTACACTCCGACCATAAGGTCCATTGTGATGCCTAAGAATGTGAGGATGTGAGTGGAGTGGAAGGAATTTTTGTGTATAGATTAGGAATTGGTAGGATATGCGGCTGCAGCCGACTATGATAGGAACAATGCCGATATTCATCTGGAGTTCGTGAAGGAAGCTGTAGAAAACCTTCTCAAGCATAGCCGATGCTTGTGGCGTTTTTCTGCAGTTTTCTGTCACAAACTCCAAATGAATATCGGCATTGTTCCTATCAAAGTCGGCTACAGTCATACACTCTACCCAATCCTATTCTACATTCAAATTCCCTGTTTTTTAGGTGCCGGTAAAAAATACCTTGAAAGGCCTACTTGCCAGGCTTTGACCTCTCCTCTGGTATTACTACTATAATAGGTATAATTAAAACTAGATATTTAAAGACACCACTTACAAATATTCGACTGTAACTTAATAAAATAAGTACATATATACATAATAATACATAATGCGTAATAATTTGCGTGAGTAGAAACTCTTTTTTGGTAGCAATAAATTGCGTAAGTGTTGTTTAGATCCCTGTAGTAAATTTGAGCATTTTTGGATAATTTTCAACAAGAAGAATCCTACAAGAGTTTTTATACCGAGGCCTCAAAGACCGCCGGTACGGACCTGTAAAAAAGGTTACAGTTAGGTACTAATAATATATATAATATATATAAATCAAAGATGCCATTAGTCCCCATACGAATTTAACAACCAAAAACGCTTCCTTAAAGAAATATTCAGGTGCATGGGCATGTAAAAAATACATATCCTTCTTCTAGGGTCATAGAAACACTTAAAGAAACTTTTTTGAAATTGTTTCTCCGATACAACAATGCGAATAGAAAGAAAATTTGCTTAAATTATTAACTAGACACTTTATTTTCATTGCTTTGGTGAACTTAAATTTTATTTATTAAAAATGAAATAATTATTTTCCCAAAAAACAAAAATTAAAACCAAAAATAAATGTTTAATTGCAAAAAAATAATACACATAGAAAATTGGAATTGGTGAACAAATAAAGTACTATATCCAAGTGTTGTCAAATGTATGTATTTATATATTTTTTTCTATTTATTTTTACAGAACAATATGCTACCAAGTGGTGAACGATCAGTAACAGGATTAACACTTCTATTACAACATGTCGATCGGCATTCAGCTGGTCAATATCAGTGTAGTGCTGATAATAGTGTTGCTCAACCTGACACTCGATACATCAATCTTATTGTAAAATGTACGTATGAAATGTTTTCCACTATTTTTTAAATTAAATTTATATATTTTTATTTTTGGATTTATTCTATTTATCAGAGAGAATTTTCTTTTAAAATCAATAACAAAATATTTGATTTAATTTACGGTATTGCCATTTTTATCCTTCCTTGTGTTGTCGAAATAGGAAATATGCAAGTGATTTAAATTTACTTGACATTACACCTAAACCATTATTTTCTCATTTAGTTTGTATTTAATTCCATAAAACTTTAATAAAAAGTGCGAAATAAGCTAGCGAAATTCAAATTTTCGAAACGCATCACCATTGGTCGAATCGAAGCATGACGTCACATGGCATATTATGAGATTTATCGGCGTCGATATTCATACTGTGCTACTCGTGTTTGAAACCAAATTTGTTTTTATTTATATTTCTGCAATTTTCGTATATAGTGACATTAGAAATTATCAAGAAAAATGACTGAAAGTGGTTTTGTCAAAGCACAATCGGACAATCTACCAAATTAGATGCTTTTATGATGACAGCATATTTTTTATCGAATCCAGATTTGCGTCCACTGAGGTCAAAGGAATGGAAGCTGCAAGATAATTATTGTAATACATGATATTTTGTAATTTACTAAATAGGTTTTCATGCGTGCATGCACTCAGCAGTATTTGTCTAAACATAACCTCAAATGTTATGATAAAAATAATAATAATATAATAATTTAATACAATATACTTTCATTAAAGTGATCTTCACAACAATGTAACGCGATATTGGAGAAATTTCATCTCTTCTCATAACCATACACCATTGTTTACGTATTTTCGCATCTCTTGAAACAGAAAAATCAGTTTATCTGGAGAACTTATAATAGTGTTTTGCTATTCCGGTAGTAGACAATATCTATAAAATGGTTTTTTAGCTTTTTCTATTCTCGAAATACGATTAAATCTGAAAATCGTTAACTAATAACTGTCAATGCATATAGTTAACAACACTGAACGTGTCCTATGACGTCATCCAAAGTGGTCAAATTTAATCGATATTTTATATATTATTTTAAAAATTAATTTAAACACTTTCAACAGTATTTAATTTTTTACTATGTTATAACGAAGTAAAAAGTGAATTAAACAAATAAAAAAAGTTGATGCATATTCCTTATTGGCAAAACGCAATGCCTATGGAATCACTTCGATGTCTGTTAGTCCATCTGCTCTTGTCCATACGCCAACAGCTTAGTGAATTAATCGCTCCTTTTTTTTTTCTTAATAATTGACAAACTTCCGATGTCGGGATTCGAACCCATAACCTCCCAGTTTCCAAGTAGGGATACTGCGCAGACATAACGCCTTAGACCGCCCGGTCACGTGGACTGATCTTCGACTGAGACAATATTCGCCGGAATATAAGTGAAAATTGGTATTAAATTGTAAATTACAATTACCAAAAATTGGAGATGTCATCTCATATGACTCGTAAATGCATACCAAAGGAAAGCTGGCGTCGAGTGACTAACAAATGAAGAAAAATATATTCTTGAGTTCTGACCTCAATAGTTACATCCTACACGGTGCCCTGGTAAATTTTGTTTCGCCTATTCTAATTTACTGTCAAAAATCAGCCTCGAATCAAAATTTTAACTTTGTTACTTTAACTTCTATAATATTGGGTCATAATACTCGATCTCTGTGCTAAATTTTAAATTACTAAGTCGCATAGTTTAACAGAAAATCGCCTTAGATAGGCGTGCAGACATTTTGACACAGTTTTGTCAAATTGGATAGGGAACACTAAAAATAAGAATGTTTTAATGCACGTTCCTCAACTAAATGACTGTAAATTGCATACTGTATCTATATATCACAATAAAGTGTGGTAAACACCTATTGAGAATGTTTTGTATTGAATAAATTAATTGAACAACCGTACATTAAAACATTTCTAAAACAATGTGTTAACCTAATAGCTGTCCATATGAAAGCCTTGAATATAGTATAATATTGAATACTCGCATTCTGCAGCATACAATAATATGGAAACTTAATTAATAAACCACCACTAACAGCAATAATATATTAATATTAAATTCATATCTATTCAAATATGAATGCTGAGATAGAACTATGTTTACTATATACATGATTTCGGGATATTGGTACGTCTTTAGAGATACTAATTACTAACTGATAACCGCTCATTCTATTCTGGCTAAATTTGCGTTTTCATGTATCGATGATTCTTGATATGGGTGCTTTCTGTGATTTTTCACAGGGTTAACATCCTGGATGGGTAAAGTTCGGTTTAATAATTGTTTTTTATTTTTATTTTAATTTTTTAATTTTCGAATTAAAAAAATTACAGTCAAGCATATATTGATATTACACTAATTTTATCCTATACAAAAATGGTACAACAACGGTCTATTTTTAGGTCATAACAAGTGTATTATTGATCATCTACTAGTTTGTCACTAAGCCAACAAATCATTAAATCGAATTTAGTGACGTCAATTCTCACCGTTTGTACTTTTATTTAAGACTTTCCACATTATTGACCAGTCCTAGTGGCCGAGCGGTCTAAGGCGTTATGTCTGCGCAGTATTCCTACTTGGAAACTGGGAGGTTATGGGTTCGAATCCGACATTGGCAGTATGTCAATTATTAAGAAAAAGCAAAGGGGCGGTTTATTGACTAAACTGTCGGCGTATAGACAAGAACGAAGTAACCGGCTATGCTTGAGAAGGTTTTCTGCAGTTTCCTTCACGAACTCCAGATGAATATCGGCATAGTTCCTATCATAGTCGGCTGCAGCCACATATCGTACCAATTTCTAGTCTATACACAAAAATTCATTCTACTCCACTCCCATCCTCACATCCTTAGGCATCACAATGGACCTTATGGTCGAAGTGTAGCCCGTCCAGGGCAGCCTCTAGAATCGATCTCTATCTTCTACATTATTTCGTTTGTTGCACCGTTATTACATAAGTAGGACTTACTGATGGCATACTTAAGATTAAACATATGTAAAGAAACTATAATTCTAATGACTTTCTAGTAATTTTTATTTTTTTATTTTTGCTCAGGTTTAAAATATTAAAATCTTTAAATGTAGATTATTCTTTGTTTAAATGTAAGCAAACTGATCTTTGATTTTAGTTGTAAGTTTTTTTGTTAATAAAATTGAAGTAATATTGAATGAAGAAAAATTGAAACCATAAATTGCACTAGTTGTAGTTTCACTTGAAATTATTATCTTATTACCAATATTTTCTCATTTAATATACAGAGTGCGGCGCGGGAACTTACTTATTTTAAACAATGATACAACAAAAAATATTGGATATTTCATTTTATTTTATTTTTACAAAGTGTTACATTTAAAGTTTGTTTTCATTGCTTTTTGAAAATGATATCTTGAAGGTGGCCACCGTTCTGCTCAATACATTGGGAGAGTCAAAATTTAAAGTTTTGGTACACATTGTCCAGCATTTCTGCGTCGATCTTTGCGATAGCAGCACGAATATTGTTCTTCAGCTCATCCAGGGTTTTCGGACGATTAGTATACACAAAAGATTTAAAATATTCCCATTAAAAAAATCACTGGGTGATAAACCTGGCGAGCGTGCTGGCCGATCTAAATTGCCCATTAAAGGGATAAAATGTTCGGGGAAGTGTTCGCGCAATAGAGACATGGAAATTCGTGCCGTGTGAGCTACATCCATTTCTTCAAGTTCAGGAAGAAAAATTTCTTTCAGCATCTTAAAATAACGCTCAGAAGTGACTGTAACTGCCTTATTGTTCTCTTCAAAAAACTATAGACTAATAATGCCGATTCTGGGTAACGCGCACCAAACAGTCACACGTTCTGCATGTAGGAGTCGTTCATGAAGTTTGCTAGGGTTTGTGCCACTCCAATATCGCATGTTTTGTTTATTCACGCATCCTGTCAGATGAAAATTAGCTTCGTCGCAAATTTTCAATAAAATTTTCACACGCACGTTTTCGTCTAAGAAAATCACCTGGAAGTTTTTGCACCACCGCCAACTTGTATGGATGAAATTTCAGGTCTTCATGAAGAATTCATCTCACTGTACGATCAGAAAGTCGAAGAGCAGCTGCATGTTTACGCTCAGATTGCTTAGGGGATTTCAAAACCACTTTCCGCACTCTCTCGGCGTTTTCTGGAGTCTTGGTTGTTTTTGAAGGTCCTGGATTTTTTTACACACACTACCGGTATCCATCAAACTAAAAAATCAATCAATCAACAAAAATTTTAAAATTTTTTTCTAAACGCTCGTAAGTTGCAATAATTGAAATTGAAATTGAATTGAGGTTTGAAAAATACGTTGCCACGGCAAACGCGCAGTCCTCTTTCGTCCTCTTTCGTGCATAAATGCATATGTAAAAAAACGTTAGGCTGGGCCCTTTCAAATGCACCTCTCCCCACTCTTGGGGAACTAACAGCTGCTGTGTGGTGCGCAATTTAAATAAGGAAGTTCCCGCGCCGCAATTAAAATCATTATTGACGAAAGCATTCTTGAATGGAATTTGACAAGTAGTATATTGTGACGGTAAAGTTTGTACACAATTAAGTCTTACTTAAATTAGTCGCTACAAATGAGCATGAATATCTTCAAAAATTTAAAATTACCGATTTATTATAATATCTTCAAGGCATTTATAATGTTCGATATTACTAATCAGACATTAGAGTACGGTATAAGTAAATTTAACGAACCAATTTCTGGTACAATAATACAAGAGATAAGATTAATCAATATATCATATATATCTCACATATAATAGATAGTTACGTAAATAATTCAATTATTTTCAATATCTGTTGTTGTTGTTTATGCCATATAATCAGAGAAGAGGGGAAGATATATGGTTAATGTATGAAAATACAAAATCAATGCATAAATTATATATAATATAATTCAAAATCTATATGATAATAATAAATTGTGTTACAGACGCTCCCGAAGTGGATACTGAACTATCTTCTGTACATACTGGTATCGGTATGGAAGCACAACTTGTATGCATTGTACATTCTGAACCATCGCCTCAGGTAAATATTGTAATCATTATTCTAAAATGTCATAAGTGTATATGTTACCACACAGGGTAATTCGACTAATACTTACTTTAAATTTTTGAAAAATTTTCAAAGTAGATAAATATGTATTCGCGTAGTAAAGAATGAAAATTTCTACGTGCATTTTTTTAATTTTTAAACCAAAAACTATTAAATCATGTCACCACTTGTGAGAAGACCATTAATTATTATTTTTTAAATAAAAAACATAACAAAGAAAAACTGGTGAGAGCATAGTATATTAAATTTTTTAAATAAAGAAACTTTGGGAACAGATACCACGCAGCACTCATGCATGTATGTATGGTTTCATATCCCTTTAAAGAATGTTGGACACTATTTTAATCCATATTTTTCGCTTTTCCTCCTTCGCTTGTTGCTTTCCCAACTTCTTATTATTTCGAAAATATTTGCCATGTACTATAAGCCATACGAGTGGCGCTTCTTTTTCAAAATTTTGTATTTGATTTGTGCCTTATTTATTCGGGTTTGGGAAAAATGTTTCGAATAAGAGATATTAGAATATTTATAACGAACAACATTTGTCTGAAGCATTTTTGCGAAAACCGAATGAATAAGGCACAAATCAATTATAAAATTTTGAAAAATGAGCGCTACTTGTGTTGCCCGTAGTACCTAATTGACCCTGAATGCCATTTTATTAAAACTAGAGATTAAACTTTTGATTTTAGATTTAAATTAAACTCTAATATTAAATGTATAGGAATAGTCGTAAATATAGGAATAGTCATTCTAACATATCCTGTAAAACGAAACTATCCGCTTAGCCCGTTTTTACACGTAAAAGTTTTGATGAAATTTTTCAATCACAATAAATGTATGTGATATAACTAGACTTACATCTATATGTACATGCAGAAATATATCAATCGCATGTTTTGTTAATAGCTATAACTCTTGCTAAATATTCCTCTCTTTGTCAACCACTTCAGTTCCATGATTATAGTCAAACCAATCACAAGGAAGTAAACCAATCACCCTATTCTTACATCTGAAGTTACATATATGATTGCATCGAAATAGACGCCAGGTCTATTGTGTTATAAGAGCATTGTTTCGTCAAAAAATACTACTGCGCTTGCTCACCTAAATATGCTTTATGAATAGTTGCTTGAAAAGTTACATGTGTAAAAAAGCCCTTAAGATCATTATTATTATTAACATATTATTGGACATCCGATTAGTAGTTTAATTATAAATATTTTTGTAATAAGTATTATATTAATCTACAAATATGTAAACGTAGACTTTTACCACATTGATCCTAAACTACCATTTAACGTTGACAAATCCAAGTAGTTTTGGTACAAATAATATGGTAATATAAAGATTATTAAAATAATCAAAGAGAACTCTAGGTTTTTTTTTAAATTACAATTCAAATTTTGCCCCTTAGGGCAAATGGTAGGTATGATATGCTTTTCAAATAAAGTAATCGCATTAAGATTTTAAACGTTGATTAAAAGACAATGAAAATTTTCCTGGCAGGGTGTATGAGAAGAACATAAATTAAACAAATTAATCCCACTGAAAGAATATTAGACTCTAGAACAGAGGTCAGCCAATCAAAAAAAAATCATTAAAACTTTTTTTTTCAGGTGATTTGGTACAAAGATTCAACACAAATTGGAACAACCGAAAAACATACATCGCAATATCGTGGCAATAAACACACGCTGTTCATAAGAAATGTATCAGCTGGGGATTTTGGAAATTACACGTAAGTAATGACTGGCATAAATGTAAGATTCTGATATTTACTGTCCCCTGACATGTGCTCAAAAATATTTCATAATAAAGCGTAGGAAGTTGATATATTATCTCATAGACCTTATATATATATAGAATGGCGCATAAGTACCATTATGATTTATTTAATGAATAACTTTTTTCTTTCTGATTTTATTTAACGTTGGCATTTATTAAAATTTAGATTACAGTTTGGAAATATGGTCACATTATGTTCTGAAGATAATATCTTACAAATGTTGCCCATTGTTTGCTTCGACCTGACGTACTTTTCCAGAGCCCTCACTTCTTCTCGGATATTGGCCTTAAGCTCTTGGATGGTTCTTGGCTTACTGGAATACACCTTTCCATTAGGTAGCCCCAAAGAAAAAAACCGGGAGCCGTTAATTCGGACGAACGCCAGTTAAAATCAGTAAAACGCGACATTATTCGATCGAAAAAAATTCCGCGCAAAGGGGCCATAGTTTGGCTTTAACTCGTGAACCAATTGAATCTTATATGGAAAAAGGCGTAATGTATGTAAAATTCTTTGCAAAGACCGTCTAGACATCACCAACTACTAAGAACGTCGCCTGGTGAAATGTTCGAAATCTTCACACCATTTCGAACTGCACGAGGTCTTCCAGCACGCGGAAGATCACATACAGCCCCATGTTGTCAAAAATGATGAACCAATCGGTAAATTGTTGGAGCGCTAGGTTAATTTTGATATGATATGATCTTTGTGTTTAGAAATCAAATGCTAACTTTTAAAATAAAATCTAATAACTTTGGTTCTTTGTTCTGTGCTTCTGAGTCTTTCTATCATAAATTTCCAAAGTTTTTCGAATTTAATTCTAAAAAAAAAAAAAAATACGTAAACAAAAAATGTATTTACTAATTAAATAATAACTTATGTGCCATCTATATATATATATATATATATATATATATATATATATATATATATATATATAGTATGGATATATATATATATATATTTACGTATAAATATATAAGATGTATATATATATACATATATATATATATATATATATATATATATCTATACGTATATGAAACAGGCTTAGCATATCAAATACGAAATTTCATTTTGATCATAAAATTGTGACCGCTAGAGAGTGTACGACCCTTGGATACCGATCTAAATATTATTCAAAAAATATTAAATATAATATAATATTATTTAATTGAGATATATTTCCAAAAGAGAAATGATGTATTTATTTTGAGGAAATTTGCTAAGTTAACGCAACTCCTGCGTAACGATTTTTTCCCATACAATATATCATAATATAGTAATTAACTTTTCAATAGAATTTCTATGGTTACATATAAAAAATGTTTATTAATTTATAATAGCCAGCCAGATACTCTAAAGTGAAAAAAATTTGTGAAAAAAAGGCTTAAGGGATTTTTCAACGAGTTTCATTCACATACCGACAGTTCTTCAAATTTATTCCTCGTATTGTCTCTAATACAATAAAATTTTAAAAGCTTGGCTGACGCTAACATAAAATGAAATGAGTTAAGATAGTTTGTTAAAGGTGACTGCGATAATAAATTTAAATAAAATTTATTATTTTTATATCTGTAGGTGTCAGGCAAGCAATAGCCAAGGAAAAGCACGCGGACATATTACATTAACGGGTACAGCAGCAATGGCCGTATTTGAAGTATCAGCACTTGGTGATTCAACAAATTCATTTAATCTTTCTTGGAGTGTCGCCAGCCATTCACCAATTACTGAATTTCGGTTATTCTTTCGGCCACAACCACCATTGAATAATTTACATCATAAACCAATATATCAACCCGACATTCAAATGAACACCATACCAAAAATAGTAAGTCTATGTTTTTTTTTTTTTAAACATGTAATTATTTATAACATTTTTATGAGAGCACCATTTGTGTATGAATTGTATATAGAGTGCCCTAAAAAATTATGCTATACTTGGATAATAAATTATTTATGTACTATCATGAGAGTAGCATGTCTCTTGTATTGTATTGACTTGTAAATGTTTTCTATCATCATGTCTCGACTCATTCTAACAGTTGAATATTTTCTCGAAAATATACTAATGTGTCTGGAGGTTTCCTAAACACACCTGGATCAAGTATTCCTTTTGAACGACTGTTCTCCACAGCCGGGTTGATTATCAGAAAACATCCAAATCGATTAATCCATGATCAAATACAAAAAATCCTCTTTGTATGAATTATTCTATTGTTTCTTTTATTTCAATAAAAATCGGAAAACTTTAATTTTCCCAACGCAAACCAAAAAGGTGATGATTTAATTTCATCAAGATGGTGCTATTTATAAAACAATTTTTTTTTAATGGAGAATTGAATCTGCAATAAACATTTGGATTTCCCATTTAAAAATTGAAAATTGGCTCTCGCCCTACCTCAGGGTGTTGAAGTGGGGAACCGACTTAGGTATAATTCCAAAGCGTTTTTCATTCCAGAGTGTTTTTATCGAGTTATAAGACCGATTCCAAATTTTTGGAAACCTTGTACACTCCCGTTCAATAAAATTGAACAGATCTGAACCGAATAAGTCAAAATTTAGATTATTCTTGTAGTAAATGTTTTTACTATACTTCCATTTCTTTTTTCACACTAAAATTTTATAATACTTATCTTTGTTTATAAATAAATTATTATCCAGAGAGTTGCAAAAGTGAGGAGTTTTATGAAATGTAAGAAAATTAACATTTCAGGTCTGTTCAATTTAATTGAACGGGAGTGTACATTAGTCAAGCTAATTAAAGCGCAATAAAAAGGAATTTGTTTATTTCTATTACAACAGCCGTATATACTTGTAACAGTGAAATGCCCAGTATGTTTTGGGATATAGCTGCGTTTAAAAAATTTATTTATTAAAATTATCTAACTATGCGTCAGAATCACTTCAATAATTTTGCTTTTTATGTATAAAATGTTGAAGAACGACATAAATCCAAAAATTATGAATTAATCTTTACCACACTTTACCACATTTTACGAAAAATTGTGTCAAGAAATGATTTAAATTTGTCCGATTTTATTAAAATTTCCAGAATATGTTTGTAGAACCGAAAAATGAATATTTCTATTTTGTTTAGCAATAATTTGTTATTAACCCGACTTCAAAAAGGAAGATGGTTCTCAATTCGTCTGTATTTTTTTATTTTTTTTTTATTTTTATTTTTTTTTTATGTGTGTCACCGCAAAACTCCGTCATTTATTAACCGATTTTGATTTTCGTTTTTGGTTTAAAGGGTTTGGTTTCCCATTGGTCCCATTGGCACTAAATCGTATTCTGATGAAGGGATCCTCGGGAAATCGAAGAAAATCCTCATTTTATATGTGATAACCGATTTCTGCGAAATTTTTTTCTGCCAAAAAAAAAATTTTTACAAAAAAATAAATAAAATCCATGTAAAAAAAAACTGAAAATCTGTTATGAAAAAATGCACTAAAAAGTAAAAAAATGATTGCTTATTCTTGTGTCAATTTTAGTTCACCTAAGCAAAAATTTTTAAATATATATGTACAATTATTGTTATTTTTGGAGGCGGTGTCCAGAATGTGAATTTCTCTATGCTGACACCGACTCCAAAAATAACAATAATTGTACATATATATTTAAAAATTTTTGCTTAGGTGAACTATAATTGGCTCAAGAATATGCAATTATTTTTTTACTTTTTAGTGCATTTTTTGTGATAGAATATTTGATTTTTGAAGTCGGGTTTCCATTTTGTCAAAATAGGTTTTATTACTTTACAAACCTACATTCTCACAATGTATATAGCACACTTTTTGTGAGACATTCTGTATATTTTATGTTTATTGCACTAAATATGTGTTTTTTGAACTAAATATGTTTATTTTTATTACATTTGAGTTGCGATAATAACTATTATAGGCGAGACATTTGTAAAAACATATTTTTTTCACAATAATTTTCATACAAATTATTACCAGACATTTTATGTTATCAAAAAACATATTTAAAATAGTGGTTTTAATTTTTTTGGTACAAATATGCAAAGTAAGAATATTTTATTTAGCACGTCACATTGCTTTAAACTATAAAACTATTGCCTCCTACTACAAGCTGGTTCATCCAATTTATATTCTTGTAAAAACTATAACTTTGTGTTATGAGGTCATAGTTAGGTCATGATCAACACACATTTTGTTGTAATATTCCTTGTATGGAAAGGTGGAGAGTGACCTGGAAACAGCTTGGTTTGGGAAAATCATTAAAATACACTCAAATCCTAATATTTCTATACAAATTAATATTTTTAATTGAATGTAACTTATTTCAGACGATATCTCGTAAACCTTTCACCAAGCGAACGTTTTCTTCTTTTTGTGATCACAAAAACTTGGGTAACCAATACCGTCCAAGTGATCAAGCGGTCTATGGCGTTATGCCTGAGACACTTGGAACTGGAAGATTATGGGTTCGAATCCCGACATCGTCAGTTTGTCAATTATTAAGAAAAAAAAAGGCGTATTGGCAAAGTTCCTATCAGAGTCGACTGCAGCCGTACATCCTACCAATTACTAGTCTACACATAATAATTCCTTCCCCTCCACTCACAGCCTCACATCCTTGGGCATCACATTGGTCCTTATGGTCGAAATGTAACCCATCCAGGGTAGCCGCTAAAATCTATCTATCTGGGTAACCAATCCTTGCATAATCGAATAACTTGCTTTTGAAGAATGGTGTACAGACTGGAGAACCAACTTTGAAAACCTTGAAAACATGGAAATTTCAACGATTTCTAGTAAACGATATCAATACGATATCTAGTAAACGCTTCCCCAATCGTCAAATGAAGACAATTTTCGTACACACCCTAAAAAAATATCACAAAAAGTTGTTAGCCTTCAATTTGAATGAAAATTTGTTTCTAAAGCAAATTGGACCCGAAAAACGCAAAATTGATTAAACGAATAGTTTCCGAGAGTTGTACAATTTTGATGTAGTTTTTTATTTCGTTTTATCCAAGGCCAGTTTTAGGAGTAGTTTTGTTTTTGCCATAAGATTAGAAAAAAATATTAGAAAAACTCAAATATTTTGATTTTACTTTTTTCGATATCCAGCCAATCGTGTTAGGTGATCAGAAGATCACGATGGTTCAGAAAAATTGATAGCATCAAAAGAACTAAAATACATAAGGATTTTTATTTTCTAAATTTTCGTAAGAATTCTAATAATGTAGCTCAATTTCAAGAGAAAATATTTGTGTAGATTTAACCCAGATGGCAACGTTCAAAACATATTTCGATATCGTTTTCATCTATCAACCTCCTAGACGTTCAAACTCTAGCATTAATACAGTGTCACACTGTATACATTTGCATATGCCATAGAGGGAAAGATAAAACTAAATATGTTTACAACAGCACCTCCAAACAAGAATAAGTCACAGCTACAATGGATGCTCTCCATCTCTCATTTCACAATCCATGTATCAATCTACATAGAAACACAGATAGAGGTCGGTATCCTATTACATTATTATTATGTAGGTAGTAGTTTTGTATAAGTTGTATCAAAATATGCGAAGGGTAAATTAATAATTATAATTATTCAATCAAAAAAATATTTGAGATATCTTCGTAAAAATAATCTTATTTTGACTAATTTCGGAACACTGTTCCCTCATCAGAAAATATATGATAATGACAAAAATATACAAATGTAAACAAACAGGTAAACATATTTAGATACATAAATAACTGCATAGTAAAAGTATTGGTAAAACCTAAAAAGTATTAAAAAATTCATGATGGGAAAAATTAAATACAATTGTAAAAACCAGTGTAATTAATAAAAAATAAATAAATAAACAGGTAATAAATAAAAGTAAAATACAAAATAATTTTACGTCAAAACAATATTCGAAAAGTTTTAAAAAGAGGTCACTAATAAAAAATAAAATAATTTTTCATCCAAACTATGTACAAAAGAAAAATTAAGCCGTCGCCGGGACGTCTAGCAGATGTGAAACACCGAAACTATTTTGTATAGAGAATAGGCATGAAAGGATGGTTTATATAAAGGAAATAAATATGGCATAATAAAAAACAAAATATTCAGACTTTTTGTAAAGAAAAAAAGCATTCTTTATTTAAAAAAACATATATTAATTTAATACCAAAAAATTTAGAAAAAATTTAAAATTTGAGACGGCTTAATTCTATCATTAAGTTACTTAAACTATTATTGTTATTACTAACTATTTTGTATAGAAAATATGCATTGCCACCTATGAATGAGTTTTTGAACCTGTATATGTACTACCATCTATCAGTCTCTTCTTTAAAACTGATTTACTATCTGTGATATCACCTATGAACAAATTGTTGATCCGTGACGAGAAAACATCGCCGGGCCGTTGTTAGGTAACAAACGGTAATAAATTGTTCACATCAAATAATTTTTTTTTAATATTCTGTGTAGGAGCGTAATCTGTTGTGCATACATAATTATTACAAATTGCACTTTGCCAAAAGTGTATCTCTTTAATATCCTTGTGTAGATAATTAATTGATTTGTATTATTCGCTGACAATTTTTAACACGATTACTGTAAGACAACTTACCTTAACTAGCATATTATTGAAAAAATATTGTGAAGTGAACTTACATTATATAGAAGTGAACATACATTATTACTATTGTGTAATTATTGCTGTTACGATAGAGTTGGTAGTCTACCAATTCAGGGTAGTGTTTTCAATATATTAGATGGATCTATCATATTTATTATATAGATAAAAGTGAAATTATAAACATTACTTGCGTTCTGAGTAGGTTGTTGTAATGAAAATTAGTGAAATAATTTTTAAGGCCTCAGCACACAATCTAATTACAAAAATCAAAGACAATGCGAAAAAAATATTAAAGATGAGATTGAAAAAAAAATATTTTGAAACAAAAAAATATATATAAGTTATTGGATACATTCAATTTTGTTAAATAATTTTTACATAAACATTTGAAATAAGTAAATAATTTTTATTTACACAAAGTTACAAACAGAACATCATGTTGTTCTATCAATTGTATATACAGATAGAGGAATGGTAAGCTGTAATAATTATTTGTATGTTTTGAACAAAACAATGTTTTTTGTTATTCGTTTGAACACGTTTAGATTTTGGCTGTATATAAAGCCCAATCCAAGAGTCAGTTCTTAAATTCAGTCCGAAAGGAACGGGAATACGGTTTAAAGTTACCATTGTTGAATTAATCATTGTTAAAAATTAGTATTGTTCGAATATAAATAAAGAAATTGTTGATGAAAGTTAAACATTTTGTTTATTTTTTTGTTTTGAGTATTAGAATCTGTATAGATTCGACAGTGCTTTCGACATGAGTCCCGATACCGTGAAATGGACACTCGATTTTAAGCACGACTAAGTTTTGTTGTTTATTTTTTGCGTTGAGCTGTTTGTATCCTGACAAACAGCTCAACGAGAACAAACTGCTATCACCATTTTGACACTTTTGATGAAAATTTTTTTGATAAAATATGTTCATCAAACATTTTTTGTAAGAAATTTTATGATGAGGAAAAAAAAGAGCAGAAACAACTTTTCTCTCACTTGTATAGTGTACCCGCTATCGTCAAATATTTAATATAATTTAAAAATCTACAATTTTAAAATAAAATAAGGGGCACCTTATCCGTGTACTTGTGGGGTAAGATGTCTTATATGACTTTTAGCTACATTTGTTATGCGTTGATTTGTATTATTATAACTCCGGTGCCCGTCATTGTAGCGAGATAAAATACATATCAGTTTATAAGGCTATAAATAAGCTTTTAAACAAAAGTTTCATCAAAATCGGTCCAGTTGTTTACAACAGAAATTTACAATTTAATAATAATATAGTGATAAATAATTGATGTTAAACAAAATTACTCAATTAGAATCTACATCTATGACAACTATTTTTAAACATTCTGTACAAATGCATACATTAAAATCGTTCACAATCAGTGTTTAATATGTACTACTCTATGTATGTTGTACATTATGTAGTATTTGTATATAATCGTACACAATACTCAATATAATATTAAATAATGCACATTGAACTTATTATAATTTATACTACATGAAATTTTACTAATGTCATTACATGTATTTCCACTTTTCATATGTCGTACGTATCGTGTATTCATGAAACTATTATAACATCGTTTGTTACAGTGAACATGTTATAGAATTTGTTGTTTAAATAAAAATAAAAATACAGTCGAACTGTATAATTTATTTCTACACACGTATAGATGTATAGAAAGAAGCTTGACTATTCGTTTCCGAAAATAGACCTGACCAGTCCAAAAATCTGTAATTTTTTTATTTAATAAATATATATATATATATATATATATATATATATATATATATATATATATATATATATATATATATATATATATATATTTATATATATATATATATATATATATTTATATATATATATATATATATTAAATTTAAAAAAATTTAAATTGCAAATCAAAAAAATTCGTTACGCTAGAGCTGCGTCAACTTAGCGAATTTCCTTAGAATACATAAATCACTCTCTAGCGGTCATAATTTTAGTGTGATCAAAATGAAATATAATATCTGATATGACTTTAGTATTTGCAACAATAGCTGCATTTTCTTTGGAGGAAATTCGTTAAAAATTAAATTAATTAATAGACAAAATAAATCGATGTATAACGATTATAGTTTATAGTTACTATGGAAACGACAATCAAAATTTTTTACAATAAAATATATTTCATGTATTCGTATCAAACAAACACAAAATATTAAATATCTCTCTTAATATTAGAATAATCGAAAAATGTATAAGGAATAAAGTTGTACAAAATCAAGTTTTCTACAATTCATTACTTGATCATTTTTCTCAAACTCTAATGTGAACAGAGATATTTAGAATTTTAACTTTCAATCTTTAATTGTAAATATTTCTGTAAATATTAGTGTAATAGAAAAATGATAAGAAACAAAATTTAGTACCTGCAACTTAACTCCTGATAAATTTTTCGATTTTTAAATATTAAGGGAGATAGTCAAATTTTGTTTTTTCCCCTCTCTCTAAACCCCATTTCCCCTCGTCCGATTTAATCCATTAACGAACTTGACCTTTAGAATACCAAAAGCGACCCAAATTCCCAATTTCATTCCAATCGGATTAAAACTGTGACCGCTAGAGAGTCCACAGACATTTAAAAAAAGTACATATGTTGTAAATATACATATATAAAAATTTTAGCGATAGTGATTTTTAGGTAGGATCGATGGATATTTGAAGAAATTTTTACGAAATTCCAACATTGGTGCAAAAACAATAGCTGCATTTCCTTTGGAGGAAATTCGCTTATAGAAACAAAAAAAAAAATTATAATTAAAATATCGATGCTTTATTTGAAAAACCACTTTACTGTCAAAAACTTTTACAGTAGAGAGTGACGAAGCGTTTTATCTAATGCACCTTCACAATATTCACAAAAAACTTCTTAATGTTACTTGAAAGAATTACGATAGTTTTGAAATGCTTGTTCACAATAATTGACTTGTTCTTTTCGACATTAACATATTTAATGTATCGTAAAAAATCGATGTTTATAAAAGTACAAAGAATACCATTTGAAAAAAAACTGTTTAACATTTTATTTCTAACATAGATAGTCATTGAAATCGTATAGAGTTTAGTCATGATAGAGCAAGATTTATTTTTTGAAATCAGATTCGTTACGTACGAATTATGTAGACGAAGCAAATTTTCTCAGCTCATTTTCTCAGGCAAAGAAGTTGTAGTGGACTCCATACTAAATCTCAATATACTTTCATATTTAGTTACCTTTGCGGAATCACTTCGTATGCCCCTTGTTATTTAGGTAACAACATGTTGTTACCTCAGTAACTATCATCCAACTGTACTTGTCATTATTTATTAGGAAAAATAAAGTTTGATTTGAATCCCAAAATGCTGTCTGTCTATTAGCGAATTTCCTGAATGGAATCAAGCTATTGGTCCCGTACCGAAGTCAAAATTTCGCAAAAATTTCTTCAAATGTCCATCGATCCTACCTAGTAGATGTCAAAAATCCCCATCTGTAAAATTTATATATATATATATATATATATATATATATATATATATATATATATATATATATATATATGGACATTATATATATATATATATATTATATATATGTGTCTGTAATCAGTCTAGCGGTCACAGTTTTCATTTTATCGGAATGAAATTTGGTATTTGAAGCGCTTTTGGTAATCAAAAGATCAAGTTCGTTAATGGGTAAAATCGAGAAAGGGAAAAGGGGGGTTTAGAGAGAAGGGGAAACTCAAAATTTAACATATCTTCCTTAATATTCGAAAAATCGAAAAATTTATAAGAAGTAAAGTTGTAGGTACTAAATTTTACTGTAATTTTGTTTATTATCATTATTTCTGATACCCTAATATTAACAGAAATATTAACGGTTTAAGACTTCAAATTAAATTCCTCAATATCTCTGTACACATTAGAGTTTGAGCAAAAATGATAAGGTGATGAATTGTAGCAAACATGATTTTCTACAAGTTTATTCCTTACGCATTTTTCGATTGTTCTAATATTAAGAGAGATATTTTATATTTTGTGTTTTCTTCTTTCTTTATGCCCCCATTTCCCCTTGACGTATGTCATTAGCGAATTTCCTGAAAGGAAATAGAGCTATTGGTCCAGTACCGAAGTCAAAATTTCGCAAAAATTTCTTCAAATGGCGGTTTAATATTGAAAAATTAATTCCTCAATATCTCTGTACGCATTCGAGTTTGAGCAAAAATGATAAGGTGATGAATTGTAGCAAACATGATTTTCTACAACTTTGTTTCTTACGCATTTTTCGATTGTTCTAATATTAAGAGAGATATTTTATATTTTGTGTTTTCTTCTATCTTTATGCCCCCCTTTCCCCTTGACGTATGTTATTTATTAATAAAATTGGCCATGCAAAATCAGATACGACATTTCATTTTGATCAGACTAACATTGTGACCGCTAGAGAGTAATTTATTTATTCCAAGGAAATTCGCTAAGTTGAAGCAGCTCCTGCGTAACGAATTTTTTATTAATAAAATTAGCCATGCAAATACTAAAATCATTTCAGAACGACATTTTATTTTGATTAAACTAAAATTGTGATTGCTAGAGAGTGATTTATGTATTCTAAGGAAATTCGCTAAGTTGAAGTAGCTCCTGCGTAACGAATTTTTATTTTATAGAAATAGATTTTCAATAATTGGATTCACCTTTTTTTCAACTCCAACAAAGTCATAATAAATATGAAATCAAGATATTATTTAATATTATTAGAAAGTTATAAAAAAAAACTGATAGAAGAAAGAGATAATTTTATAAAAATTTATTTACTTTAACTATACCAATTACAAATTTATCTATTTTACTAAAATTAAAAGAAATATTCCAAATTTTGTGTTTTTTTTCTATTTCTAAGGTCTCGTGTACTTTCGACAGATTTAGGACATTAACGAACTTGCCCATTTATAAGTCAGAAGTATGTCGCATACAGAATTCTATCTCATCAAAATACATTTTTGTGCGGGACTCAAGGACCGATTTGTCCTATTAACAACTTCGAAGTCACTTTTTAGCTTTAAAATATGCTCGAGAAATTTCAGCCCGATTTTTTTCGAGTTCTGGAACAGGAATAAATCTTATATTTTATAAACACTTGTATACGTGGCCACAAAAGTAATGCTCATTTTCCAAATGGCAGAATTGATCTGTGTCTTACACATTCGGCTTACGAAAAAATGCTTCGCATAAAAATTGTTCATTATAAACGTACCAATAACTTTTATTCGAAACATTTTCCCAAAAAATCGAAGTAATAATGTACAAAGTACCAAGTACCTCATAAAGTATCAAGATCAGTGCTTCCAATCATTATAAATTTGAAACAAATTTGAAACTGATAAAGGCCTTATAAGTATTATGAAAATGGAGTAGCGAATGGGAGGTCGTAGCCAGGCAAGTGGGCCTTTCTAGACCTTTAAACCGATCCCTTAAAGACAAGGAATTTAATAGCCGATTTTAATGCCGATATTTATCTGGAGCTTGTGCGGAAACTGCAAAAAATCTATCCAAACATAGACGGTTACTTCGTTCTTTCCATACGCCGACAATTTAGACAATTAACCACCCTATTATTCTAAAACCATTTAGGTGAAGCTAAGTTTAGGTGAAGCTGCCAGTTTCAACCAGAAGCTTTGACAGCCACATGGTCTGGTATTAAATTATACAAAGTATCGTAAATATCGACCGAAAAAAAAAGGGGCGGTTAATAAAATGTCGGCGTATGGGCAAGAACAAAGTAACTGGCTAGTTCCTATGGAATAGTTCCTATCAGAGTCGGCCGTGGCCGCACATCCTACCAATTCCTAGTCTACACACAAAAATTCGTTCCACTCCACTCACATCCTCACATCCATAGGCATCACAATGGTCCTTATGATCGAAGTGAAGCCCGTCCAAATCTATCTATCTAAAATAAATATAAAGTAAGATATATTTGGAACACTCCACATGCCCATTCAAAAAATAATTTTAAATTTGCTATACGATGAAATAATTTCCTATGCATTGCATTTACTAAAAATATTGATTTCCTATCTAAAAATAAGTTATATATAATATATATATATATATATATATATATATATATATATATATATATATATATATATATATATATATATATATAGAAATATTTTCGTATTCTCTGTTACATACAGAAATTATTCATCGTGGTATAATTTTTATAGCAGTGTATCAAATGATAAGACCCTTGGGTGATACAAATTTTATCATTTTTTTATTCATTTATTCATTGGAAAATATTTTAGTAGTATCAGAAATGGAGATTATATTCAAGACACGCATGTTATCTCCTATTAACATGTTTAACCGTTTAAATCTGTTTCATGTTAACATTCAATTGATTTTGTTTTAATAGTCAAATAGGCTTTTGGGGATTATTCGAATTTTAAAATTAACATGTTTGCAAAATTTTATTATGTTTACAGGAAAATGGTACTTCAATTTATCATGGCAGTTACATGGGAAGCAGTATCAGTTCCATTATGCGAAAACAAGATTGGAGTAGTGTAGTTTTACCAGGCCCATCTGTATACACTGCTTCAGTGGCTTATTCTTCTGCGACAAAGCAACATATGTCATATACGATACGGGGTCTACAGCCAGCTACACATTATGAAGCGCGTGTACAAGCAAAAAATGCACATGGTTGGAATAAAATTTCAAGTATTTTTCATTTTACAACTAGATCAGAAGGTAAGTGGTCATTTCTTTACTTTTATCCGAATAAAATTGCCCTTGAATAGGCTTGCAATGAATAGAACAGGGGGTCCCAAGCCTATGGCTACGGGTACCGTGACGTCCAGCAACAATAGTACAAGTGCCCGCCGCTGCACGACCACGATAATTCAAATTTATAATTTTCACTTATTAATGTTAAAAATATTTTTGAAAGTATAAATGATGGGAACATCTGCATAGGAGATATGAGACGTTTTAAAAATGATATAAAAAAGGTGCTTTGGATTAATTTTAGTAGAGTTGAAGAGAAACTTCATCGGCTACGCTTCAAATATGGCTATGATAAGCCAAAACTATTTTTGAGGATCTGGACGACGGCACCAAGTTACAAAAATTTGCTTTTTTAATCCAAATTTTAAAGGAAGGTTTTTGAAACCTATTAGTTTTTGTACAAAGATTTCATTGTTATCGGGATATATGAGAGATAAACGTTTTTTGTTTAAAAAATAGATAAATTGAATTATCTTGGCGTAAATAGCCTGACTGATTTTCTCAAATCAGCTCTTAGGCACAAAAAGGTTGGGAACTCTTGGAATAGTATAATTAAGACCATTATTATTTTACAGCCCATTCAAGGGCCAAAAGTTATTCGTGGAGCCTCCATGTAGCCCAATACATATGCCTTTGTTTTTTATAAGAAAGAATCTTAGTATTAACAAAAACCACATCCCCAAAGCCTCATAATAATTTGTATTGATGTAACACCATTGTTAACAACATTACCTACGTGAAACATATTTTTAACTTCCTATTTGGGAAGCTATTGTAATGGGCCAGTATTTTGGATTGAAAACTTCTCTACATATCTCCACTTTCCGAGGTCCCTAGAGTCCGAATCCATCGTTTTAGATGGACAAAGATGTCTGTGTGTGCTAGTGTACGCACGTTCGAACGTTCCCGAACTTTTTTCGTCTTGTATGTTACAAAAACAATTAATGATATCGACTTCGGACCAATTTCTTCAGACGCTTAATTGCATACTGAACACCTGATAGAGTTTCTTATAACGAAAAATTTACCGAATAAATAATATGTTGCTGAATATATAACTGTATCCGAATTGACCAGGAATCTTAGAATTGTAGATTTCAACGAACCTCCGGCGATCCATAGGAAACCCATGAACATAGTATTCATTTTTCTGTGTAGTTGTAAACATGTCTACGCGATGCGAAATCTCGCGATTCTGGTGATGAGTGGTGCGCATTATTGTCAAAATAATCAATCACAAAAACCCGTTATTTAAGCCTGAAAATAATCTAAAGATATTAATTAAAATGTAACATTTAAGTTCAACTTGAAAAATTTTCAAGTTGAACTAAAATACTACATTTCAATTTATATCTAAAAAAACAATAATCACATGCCCGCTAAAAACAACAAAACTTTCACGTTTCCGTCCAAATATGAACTGCGAATATTCAAAGTTTCGGTTGAAAAAACCGACTTGAGAGGGAACGTTGTACGCCGCGGGCGCGAACCGTCAAAATATGACGAATTCGATGCGCACGAGTGGCGTGCATACCGCGAAGCTAGTAAACTAGCCTTTTTATTTGTACAAAAAAAAATTTTGTAACGAAACTGCTTAGAACAAAAACCAATCCCAAATTTGATTTCTTTTCAGATATTGAACCCGTGGTGGAACAGTCAGTACAAACTGTATACGGTATGGCATCACCAAATATAAATTCAGATTTAAAAGCCTCCAATACAGCCACCAAAAATCATCAATTAGTGTTCTTATTTAACCATTGTAGTGTTTTACTAATATTTATTATTAATAATAATTGGTGTTTTACTTAATTAAAAAACAGTTTTTAATTATTTTTTTTTATTCAAAGAATAATTTTTAAAAAAATTATTATGATCACAGAACTATAAAAATTAAAAAATTTCATTACTAAACAAACGAAGAAAAAAAACCATAAAATATGATGATGACCAGTGAAGCTTAGAATTTATTTTGAAATTAGTAATTATTTATTCAGAGTTGTTGTTGTTTTGCTAAACAAAACAAAAATAAACTTCATAATATCTAAGTATATCGAGAAAACAAAATTTTTTATAATTACATAAAACAAAATGAACAAAAAAAATTAATTAATTAATTAATTATTGATCAGAGGTAATTAAAATTTATATAGTATTTTAGATCGAGTAAACGCTATTATTTAATATATAATAAAATTCGAAGGATATTGATGCATTCAAAGTATATAAAATTGTTTTTTAATCAAATTTGTTTTCCTTAATATAGGATGTTTCTTATGAATAGGGAATTATTTAACAGGCGGTTTATAAAGATTAACCACTCCAAAGTTGGACCCAAAACTAGATTTAAAATGGGAAATTTTGTATTCACACTCGAAACGATGGATGTTTTGGAGTAAATTCAAAGTGAAAATAACAACTGAGTTAACTGAGTTAACTGACTGAAATACTGTTAATATTCTAAGACCATTATTGATGAACGGTTTATTTTAGTGTTTGAGCTGAAATTGTGGCAATTTATTAAAAGAGTTCCAGGCAAATATTGTTTATTTTTTTATAACATTTTTTGTCTTTAAACTTTTCCTCCCTCTCTTGTGATTTCAAAGATGGATATTTTTGAAAGTGGATGCACGGTCAGGTGATAAATTTAATGACAATTTTTTTCCTTTCATCACATTTTTGCAAAGACAAAATTGAATATTTATCTTTGTACTTTTCAAACTACACGGAGAAAAATGCACGATAAATATTACTATCGCAAAGAGAAAAGTATAAGATATACTATTGCCCATAGTAATAAGACCTCGAAAAAAGGAATTCTGGAGATTTTACTATGCTGTATGGTGATGTTCTTTATTTATAGGAAGGAGTCCTGTGTTGACCATAGATTATCACCGTACAGCAAAGTAATTATTCCAAAGCTTTATTTTTGTGAACTGAGTTCTATTTGGTTTAATAATTATTATACATTTCTCTTTGTGATATTGATATTTAGATAAATAGATAGATACATCTTGGTGTCTAAAAAGTAATACACTTCGAACTTATGGTCCATTGCGCTCCCCCTTCTACTTCGCTTCTTCTATATGCTGGCAATAGCCAGAAGGTTGCTTACCACTTCCTGAAGGTTCATATATTCGGGGTGAGATGCACCGAATATCCTGTATCTGTCAAAGATAATGTGGCTGGATGTTTCTTCCTCCTCGCTACATATTCTGCACGCAAGAATTCCCGGTAATGAATCCGACAACCGCAGCTGCATCGTGCTCAGCCTCAGTGCATCGAGAGATAGCCTCTTTGTTGCACTCTGAAGCAGTATTTTCCCGAGCTCCTGTCGCGTTACTTTTTCCCAGTGATCACTGTGTTTAGCATTTGGCCAGTCGTTGATCAACTGTTTACATGCAGTCCTTGGAATTTCTAAAATAGGCTCTGGGCATATAAAGGGCATTTCGACGATATTGATATTTACTGACCAATTCTTTCCGATGTACTACAGCCCACTACGCCATTATTATATATTGTTCGAGATGTAGAAATAATTTCCTAGACCCAGTATCTATTAACTTTACAAATTACATCAATTATATAAAAATGAAAAATCAATCCGAATAATACGACTTTGTTATTTTCAACTGGTTTTTCCGTATACTTAAAAGCCACACGGTACATTTTACATCGATATAAAATGTCATTGTTTATAATGAAAAAATAATAAACAAAACGTATAATTTGAGTAATTTAAAGACTTAAATATACACAAAAAATTATATACTAGCCTTTGTACATTATAATTTTAAAAATTAAAAAAATAATGTGATGATTTTTATCTGGAAATTATATTATTTTTAAGTACTGGTTCATTTTAATGAAACAAATTTACCTATATTATTAATATTTTTAAATAATTTTATGGAAAAAACAACACTGGGTACACGCTTCAAGGTTTTTTTTTTCATGACAATTTTTCGAAACCACGCTACCGTCCTTTGGGAACATTCTTTTATTTTAAATTTTATTCATTTTGAAAATCGTTTTACGACAAGACCTTGATATGAAGATAGGTCGCGACCAAATAAAAACGATATGTTTCCTTATACTAAATAATGGAAGTTAGTAAATAATTGATTTATCAAATTTTCGGGACAAATGAACGCATGAAATGTACACATATCTGTTTTAAGCAATATTTTTACCATATTTTGAATGCGTCCATTTCTAAAGAATGAATATTTATTATTTAGAAAAACTATTTTAAAAAAAAACTAAAATTAAACGGAAATATTTTTTCATTCCGAGTAAAAAATTTAATATATATAATAATAAAATTCAAATATATATCGAATGTCCTTAATTTATGTAATAAGTAATATTTAGTTCGTGGCTTGAACTAATTGCTTATTAACTAAATTTGTTGAACATCCCATATAAATATATATATATATACATATATATATATATATATATATATATATATATATATATATATATATATATATATATATGTATATATATATATATATATATGTATATAAATAGATATATCAATAATATCAATATATATATATATATATATATATATATATATATATATATATATATCAATATATATATATATATATATATATCAATATATATATATATCAATGTATATATATATATATATATATATATACATATATATATATATATATATATATATATATATATATTTATATATAATATGTAAAAAAGTTATCATATTTTTTTCACATGAACCCTTAAAAAAGAAAAATTAAAACTTGGTGATGAAAATTTTCTAAAAAATGAAAATACAGGTTGTTTTTATATAAACAAAAAATTTAACAAATTTTTAAACACAAATTTATTATAATTGATGTGTTGTGACCTATTTATTAAAAAAACAAAACGGGTCTAAGAAATTTATTGCCCAAAATGCATCACCGCGTTATAGAATAATGTATAGCCTTCAAATAAATGCTAGTAAATCTTATCTCCAAACAATTTATTTAGTTTAAATGATATGTATTGTTTATTTAAAATTTGAAAAAGAGGTTCTTAATATAAAACATCGTAGTAAAAACGTTTTTATAGCACGTCTAGTGATGCCATTTGACCATCGTTGTGTCTTGTCGGCTCTTTTAGGCTTGGCGCTTCCGTCTCAATATAGTACTCAACCAATATAGCAATACTGAATAGTAAAACAACCAATACAAAATTATGTATACACTATTCAGCCAATACATCTGACACAGCAACTTAACAGTATTGTAAACGTAAATATATATTTTTAACAGATTTTTCTTTTAAATATATTTTTTTTGTAAATGACTTCATAAAAATCTTAACTATCTGAATATTTGTTATATTTTTAATATGCATAAAATTACATCTGCCAAGGCGCGCACTTTTTTCTATGGATTAATAAGAAGTAAGGGCAGCGAAAGGTTATATATTGAAAGTAATTGTGCTGAAATGTCACTGAGTTGAGTAACGGAAACTAAACTATACTTTTCACTTCGTAATTGTAATGTTTACCAAAAATTACTCTCCGTATATGTTGTATGTTTTTTCGGGCTTTTAATCACATTATACTACGAATTTTAAAGTTTAAATAAATTATATATTTTATCAGCTATTATCTGTCGGCTATAAACTGTTTAAGCGATAAACTGATGCGGTGTTTACCAACTACAGTTTAATTTCTAGCTAATTAATAAAGTGCTAAATTTCCTAGACACGAAATCATGTTCGATACTTATTTATATAAAATTTAAAAAAAATCCAATATATATTATTAAAAACAAAAAAAATGCTAATTGTAATGTTAAATTGTAAAATTGAATTGAGCATTAATTAATGTTTACCTAATATTAATTATTATTATTAATTATATATAATGTGTGTATAAAATAATTTAAAACCAAAAAAAAAAACATAAATAAATAAACAAAAATGCTGAACACTTTCGTGTGGAATTGTTGTAGATAGCAAAAGACTGATTAATAACATATTTCATATTTTATTAATATTTATTTTTTAAGATTGATTCTGTATTTATTTTGTAGTATATTTGTAAAAACTTGTTGCTTTATAGACACCGTGTAGATTTACAGCAACGGAAGAAAGTAAAATTCAAAGTTTTCATCCTTTTATAAATTACATTTACATATTTTTTGCAAAGGTGGTACCATTGTTCGATTTACAAATGTAGTGTAGATTTCTTTTTTCAAACCATATTCATTTCAAACTCTGCTATATTTTTATGTGAAAAAATCTATAGTGAGGCTATACAAGTATGATTTATATTAGGACGGAAATGTAATTTCAGATTTATCGGCTTTCAGAACTATCGGTTAAGTGACAGTCGGCAATCATCGACGTTCGTGTTTTAAATCTAATTCAATCTTCATTTTTTTAAATCTAATGCAAAGCCACATAACTTCTATACATTTGTCCGTGTATGTTTCTATGCATATTGTGTGGTAAGTTTACTTCTTGAATGGCGTATGATATTTTTGAACCAAATTTCTCAAGAACGGAAAGATCTATTTCAATCAAATATGATATTTATTTGAAATTACCCATTTTCCGTAAAACTTTTTAAAAAAAAAACACAAAAGATCACTTAAGTTTGATTTCCAGAATAGAAATTTGGGATAAAAGCTGTTTTTTGCAAATTTTAGGGATACAAAACTGAAATATGAATTTTGATTAATTTTTAATTAATCCATGTACATGGGTTCCATACCCAGAAACAGATGACCAAAACAATTATTTTTGGAGTTAGATGATTCCGAAACAAAAATAATCCATTGAAATAATCCAACATATAAGCTGTCAGTTTTCAGAAACTGTCATTAACGTGCAAAAAACAAAGATGAATACCATATTTATAATACTCCTATATGAACGGGCAGTCCCTATAATTGGAAGCTATTACGTCAATGTGAGACAGATAATGTCTCGTGTTCTTTTTCTTCCGGGTGACCTACTTTGTTCTGCCAAGCATGCTGAATTGGCAAGCATGCGCATCACGGAATATTTGTCTCGGAGAAAAGAGAGACTAAATATAGTCGGCACCGTAATGTTGAAACGTTCTTTCCTATCCGCACTGGTGTATTACATATACGATAAATACGTACAAATTAATAGTCTAAAATTTTAAGAGACAACATTTATTTCGCGACGCCACTACCAAATTCTATTTATATTTTTAAGTTTGTTGAAGTCAGTAACTCTCTAAGTTCAAACTCTTTGCGGTAAATAAAATACGGTGTGTTTATGGCTCTCAATATTTCACTTTATTATTATGTTTAGTAATACACACATTCTAATAATTTTTAGCAAATGTTTTTAACAAATTTAGGATGTCTAAGAAGAACTTTTGTCTAGATGAGCTCCAAGTGTTATTGGCAATAAACAGTAACATGACAGATGTTGAAAAAATTGCAAAAAAGGGAACAAAGGGGACTATTACTGTGATATTTACAGCTTAATCTAGCGAACACATGTATTCTCTGCACAACCTTTTCAACACGTGCCATTTTACTGATAACTGCCGTCGGAATTTCCAGCGCTAGTTTAGTCTTCACTCTATGTGAATCCTAACCACGCAGCTATTTACAGACGAAATTTAAAAAAAAAATAATCTTCATTAAACCTACTTCAAGTTCAAGCAAGTAGAACACTTTGATGTAGCCGCAACAGAAGTATTAGGAAAAAAAGTACCTACTTTTACATGCCAGCTTGTTTAGTTTATTCAAAAAGTTTCCAAAATTTTGTCTTGTCAATTGTTGGAATGAGGACCAAAATATTATTCATTCAAAATCAATAATACAGACCAGTATTCGTTTCCTCATTATTTTTACTGAAATATTTTCTAAATTTATTGGAATTTGTGTATAAATTTCTACATTTTACGAATGCGTAGTGTCACTTTAATTTTAACAAATTTATAAATTATTCACTCAAATAAAATCTATGATACTGGATTTGAAATAAAATATAAACAAATATATATTCTTTCTATTTGTCCGAATCACTTTGAATGGTTGACAAAAATATAATCACATTTATGGATTTAAATGAGAATTTTGAAAACGTTGAAACATTCAACGTTGTAACAAGTCCAAAGAATTTCTTCGTTCTTGAATTCATTGCGATAAAATTTTGTTTCCATATTTACAAAATCAGTCATTTACAGTGATCTTAAAAATAACGATTCAACTATTAGATTAAATGACACGAAAACAGGAAAAATAAATTTAACACAAATAATTTAAAAAGAATGAAATTAATCATTTTTTTCTAATTGTACGTTTTTATTTATTTTTTTATTTTTAAATTTTTAAATTAATAGTTATTATTAAAAAAAAAAGTATTGTAAATATTACAAATATTTTATGTATGGCTTTTTCTTATTTTAGAATATTTGTCTATATGTGCAATTAAAATAACTAATTTACAACAAAATTAAATAATTTTTAGTGTTTTTTTTCGCATTAACCTTCCTTCTCGTATTAAGCTTCCTATTATTCCATAATATTATTTCATTTCTAAATTTGAAGATTAAATTCAGCGAAAACGTGAGCATCTATATAAGGTAAGTCAGTAAATAATTCATCCTTCTAGAAAATATGATTTCGTTTCTAAATTTGTCGATTAAATTCACCGAAAACGTTAGCATCTATATAAGGTAAGTCGAAATATAACTTAGCTTTATCAAAAATATATAAGAAGTGCAGTTTAAAAGTCCATAATTATAAATAAGGCTTTTCGGACATTTGGTTAGCTTTGAATGGCCTGGTACATTTCTTCAGAACTTACTTGAGAAAATTCACATAAACCATTAAATATAATTGAAATTCGTAGAAAATTTTAATCTATACATTTTTTTCAAAATTTTGATACATTTCCAGTGATTTAAGAAAAACTTTTCAGTTTTGGGTTGGTTGTTTATGTTATCCAACATTTTTTTATACTGTTCTAAGATACTATTGTATATTGTTGTATTAGGCATTATTCTGGCCAATTTTTCAAGTTTTTATGTAACTTGAGCTTGAGCTATGAAACGTAGCACACGTGTATCAGCCATGTGAAGGGAAATCGAAAATATTCCCTGAAATAAAAATTTGGTGGAAGTGTTGAGGAATAAATATTGTGGAAGTGATAGAAAATTAAATTGAGTATTTTAGTCTGAAAAAATAAAAATAACAAAAATATGTTTAATATAATAGACTTAAAAGTAGAAAATAATGGTTTTTATTTTATCAACTTTCTCCGAATCGCCAATGATGTATAACTGATATAAAAGCTTGGGGAAAATATTTAAAATATGCACTAAAAGTTATAAATTGGTTTAATTTGGCGAGAAAAATTGTATTTTCTACTTTTTAGATCATAAAATAATAGCTTGTTAAAAAAAAAATTGTTCGTGTCTATTTTTGACCCTTGACTCCTGCTGGGAAGAAAAGATCCTTGGAATATAACTCTCGTTCATATGACCGACGTGCGAAGTAGTTTTTTAATTTAATGAGTATACCCTTTCAAACAAAAAATTTTAAAAATCGGAAAAATCGGAAAAATCGGTGATCATATACATCAACGCCACCAAAAATAATGATAATTGTACATATATATTTAAAAAATTTTGCTTAGGTGAACTAAAATTGACACAAGAATACGCAATTATTTTTTAGTGCATGTTTGGTTTTAGAATATTTGATTTTTTAAGTCGGGTTTCCATTTTATCAAAATATTTTGTATTTTTTTAAATGCATTTTTCGTAGAAGATTTTCAGTTTTTTTTCATTGCATTTTGTTTTTTTTTTGTAAAAAATTTTTTTTCGGGGTCGGTTTTTTTTGTAACAACTCTTTTATTTGAAGTCGGTTTTTAAAAAAAGTTTCTTATTTTTCCATTATGAATGAGTATACCATTTCAAACAAAAACAAAATTTTCGCAGAAATCGGTGATCACGGTGAAATAAAATGAAGTTTTTCCTCGATTACCAGGGGATCCCCTCATCAGAATTCGATTTGATGACAATGGGACCAATCGGAATAAAATTCAAAATCGGTTCATAAATGACGGAGTTCTGAGGTAACAAACATTTTTTTTTAAATAAAAAAGCATTAAAAAAATACAGGTAACAAAAAAATAAAAAATAAAAAACACGTTTTGATAACCTTCTCCGTTTTTGAAGTCGGGTTACAAATAGAGTAATTTTTTTTTTCACAAAAATACATTTATTGATGTCATAAATTTTCGTTTGAAAAAAGATAATTAAACTGCAATTTAATACAGAAAAACAATAATTTAGTATATTTTACCGCAATACATATTTTAAATGTATAACTGCAATTATCCATTACATTAATTAAAAATGTAAAATTATTGAGTCATATTTCTTGTTCTAATAAATTTTATTTGAATCATATGTATGCAAACATTAAAATATAATCCATCTTGAAATAATAGAATCAATTAAATTAATATAATTTATATTTCTTTCATGTTTCATTACCTACCTAATTATCTAAATGACTTGATATTAAAATTTTTTTATGTTGTATAGATCGTTACCTGACGAAAATCAAATAAAAATTATAATTACTAAATTAAAGAAATATTTGATAATTTCGTAAAAATATATTTATTACCACGTTTTTAATAATTCGCTTTCTTGACTGTTTGTCTCTTCGCTACAAATTTTTTCAATAGATTTTAAACTAACGTCCCGATAAGTTAGGGACTTAAAATATTCAGCATTCACGGAACTGGATGATTATGCCAGGATCTGGTAAATAAATGTTAAAATTCCAAACCCGTCTAAAATGATAGCCCTTTTCTGACGATTATAACGATTCATGACGGCTAGGTCTCTAATAGTTTCTATAGAAATAAAATACATGTATTAACGAAATTTTTTAAATAACTTGTGTGTCAATAAATGTAAAATATAAAACAAAATTCGTTACGCAGGAGCTGCGTCATCCTAGCCATTTTCCTTAGAATACATAAATTACTCTCTAGTGGTCAGAATTTTAGTCTGTTCCAAATGAAATGTTGTTTCTGATATGATTTTGGTATTTGCTAGGCCAATTTTATTAATAATTAACATAGGTCAAGGGGAATGAGAGGTATAGAGTCAGAAAAAAACACAAACATCTCTCTTAATATTAGAGCAATCGAAAAAAGTATAAAAAATAAACTTGTAGTAAATCATGTGTGTTGCAATTCATTACCTCATCATTTTTCTCAAACTCTAATGTGTACAAAGATATTTTTTATTTTAACTTTCAATCTCAAATTGTAAATATTTGTTTAACAGAAAAAACGATAAGATGCAATATTATAGTTAAATTAATTTTCTATAACTTGTCGCGGTATCTCTCTTTAATTCTTCAAAAGGAGCGCTGAAAACACAAAATATTTGTAAAAGTTTACTAAATATGTGTCAATTGGACAACATGCACTATTTAAAAAATTAAATAAAACAAAAACTTTATGATATTCAAACCTGACCTTTATTTGATTTAAAAAAAAAAAAAGAATTTAAATTAAATTTTATTTTTAACTGAATAAACTTGAACAATAGAAATTTTTAAACTGAACAATGCAAAATTTAAACTTAATAGGGTGGACATCGCAGCCTCTCTAGCCCACGAGAATGGGCGTGATGTGGACATAATAACTGCTGAAGACCTCATACTTCATATTAAAAATAAACTTCAACAAAAGAGAAATGAAAGTTGGTTAAATATAGTCACAAACAACAATAAATTAAAAGATCAAAAACTTTCGGAGAAGATCGCTATATCACGATTTCAAAAGTTCCTATCTAGGTTTAACTGGGTGCATGTTTTAATAGCCAATATTTCGGCCTGAAATATATTAACAAAGGATAGTCCAGCAACAGGGTTGTGTTTGGGTACGGAACCCTAAAATAATATAACTTATATACATTTGTATACATTTTATACTTATTATACATATTATTATATAATAATTAGAAAAAAATTCTACAGCATTAAATTAATTTGAAAAACATGCAAAACAGAAAAAAAAAAAAAAAAAAAAAACAGCGAAAAAAGAATCTTTTATTTTCGACTGCTGTTTTTTCTTATATAGACCACTGTTTTTTTAAATATAAATCTCTTTGAATTAAATTTTAATTTCTATGAATAATTGTAAAAAATATTTTTTTCAAATAAAAAACAAAAGAGAAAAATCTCAGACTAAAGTGGTACTTGCACTACCGCAAAGTAAAGTAGATAAAAATCTAAAATATGTAAATAGTCAAAAACAAACTAAGTATTACTTGTAATATTAATGTCAACACTAATATAATGCAACGAATAACACACAGGGCATGAAATCCAGGGTGTGATACCAGGCGGATAAGTTAATTTTGTCACATTAATATTAATAAAAATTCAATGACATATTAGTCTATATTAATATACGCTTGTTTTTTCATATTTATGTCTTCTTAGTCTTAATGGGAAAAGAGATTAGTATAGTATTGTGACGTTTTAATGTATACACAAATAATAATAAATTGCGTCAAAAGTCGAGCTATTATTTCAAAATTTCAAAAAAATTTCGAATAAAAGTTGTTAGTATACTTATAATGAACAAGTTTTATCCGAAGCATTTTTTTTAAAACCGAATAAATAAGGCACAAATCAATTGTAAAATTTTGAAATGACAGCTCCACTTTTGAAGCTATTTGTTCAAAATATTGAGAAAAAATATAGGTACACATTCCACATAGTAGCATCTTTGTGGCTTAGTTGACTGACATTGGTCCAGAAAGGAAGAGGTCGTGGGCTCGATCTCCATTCAATATGTGTATCTCATATAAAAATATTTTTGGAGCGAAGTTCCTTATCGCGGCTTACGGGTGTTGTGACTAGGTATAAATCACCACGTGGTATTCTGGGTGTGTATTTGTGTGTTTAATAATGTGTCTAGTAGTATCCTGTGTATAATAAAAATCATTTCCACAGAAACTATACTTCTAAAAAATATTTATAGAATTATTATTTTTAAATTTTGTTTCAATTTTGATTGTCATTTCCATAGAAACCAGTCAAAGCGAAACTTCTTAGGTGGCGTTTCGATGATCAATAAGTGGACAAGGATTGAGAGTGAAATTTTAAGAACGCGTCAGGTTTAAGCAGATTTCGTTACACGAGAGAGATGAAAGATATGGAATAGAGAGAAAGAGAAAGAGGGCTATATATTTTGTTTTATTACAATTTTATTGATTGTCATTTCCACAGAAACTATACTTCAAAAATAACTATAAAATTATTTTATTAAAATTTTGTTTCTTTTTGTTTTATTACAATTTTGTTGATTGTCATTTCCACAGATACTATACTTCTAAAAAATAACTATAAAATTATTTTATTAAAATTTTGTTTCAATTTTGAAATGTCAATTTTGATTGTCATTTCCATTAATGAGTTTAGTTGATTAGACGTGAATAATAAAAGTTTAAAGAATATATAACATTCGTAGTTGAAGAAAAGGCGCAATGAACTTCGTTCCTGACGGAGGTCCCCCGACCGCACCCGCTTGTTTTTATATGAAATTCTTAACATGGCATTAGTAAATTTCAACTATTGAACAAATGTTATTCCATTTTTTTTAATTTCTCCGAGTATCTAAAGTTTTATTGTAAATTTGACATTTAAATTACACAATCAGGTTGGTAGAACTGACCGAGCTGAGGTAAAGGGCAGCCGAGATAGCTGCGAAGCGATTCGGGTAAAAATTCGGGTTAGTGCAATTTGAAATTTGACTGGGCACAGCGATCAAATTCAATATAATAAATAGAATATTTTTTAGCGAAATCAGCTATTGACTTTGAACCAAGGAATTCCGGAAATTTCTCTAAAATCGTTTCTACCTAGTAGATATCGAAAACCATCATCTCTAACATTTATCGATGTATATGTGTTCCTACGCTCTTTTGTAGCCGCATTTTTAGTCTAACTGGAATGAAATTTGGATTGTTATGTTCTTTTATTATTTGAAATAACGAGGTCGTTAATGGGAAAATTGGTGAAAGTGGTGCTTAGAGTGAGGAAAATAACATATTGAATTTTTCTCGTAATATTAGTAAAATTGAAAAATGGGACTTAAAAAAGTTATAGTAAGTTATAGTAAGTTATAGTAAAGTTATAGTAAGTAAATTTTACCTTAGTTTTTTACTTTACCATGTTTTTTGTTTATATTTTGTCTTATATTTACAGAGATATTGCAATTTAAATATATTGCTTACTGATTTTCGTGATTTGGTTTACCTACGTGGAAAGATTTTTGTCTTCTCTGAGAATTAAGCATATTTCGAAAACTGCTTATCACTCTAATAGCAACGGTATAATCGAGCGGTTTAACCCGTCTCTCATAATTTCCTTGACTGGTGTCAAAAAAATGTTAGCTGGTATTAATTGCATGGTTTTTTGATTTGAGATTCGTTATGAATCCTTGCTATAAGAGAACTCGCCTAGTCTACATAATTCCTACGTGACGAACTTTTTTTCAATTATTCTTCGAAAACAAATTATTAAACAATAAATACTGCTTATTATAAACAGAAAAGATTGCAACAATATTTTCTATGTCACCATATGTTAACAACAGACCTACAGCTTGCACCAAAACACATTGTAAACTAAAAAGCTGGTAAAACACCTACACGACCTCGATATACAGAATAACCTTTCATATATATCATTTCATTTCATATATTTCATTTCATATAACATTGGAATATAATATATACATACATAATAGTATTTATTGAATATCAAAATTTAATTTGAAAGAAAATATGTCAATTATTGAGCTTATGTTGAGCTTAATTTTGTTCGTTAGATGAAGATATTTTTGTCAGAAATAATTTTGTAATAATAATTTAAACTCTATGTCGTACTGTTTTTTGAGAACATTTCCATTAACCAGAAAAATATCCAGGGTAATGTGTCACTTCCGGTTTAGCGTGGCATTAATCTATGATTCTCTGGAACCTGAAACGGCACGGATATTTATTATATAGTAGCTGAATTCCCCGAAGTTGCCCGTGGATATCCAAGACTTGCTTCGGCACTTTTGGTGTCGATAGCGTACTTCTGAATTATTCAACTTTATTAATTTTTACCGGCACTTCCTCTATCAGAATTACAATGTTATTTGGCTTCCCTCAACCTCCACCTTTTTACACCTCGGATAACATTATTGGAGTTTCCCTAATTTTTTTGAAAATAGAATATAGCCTATGTCACCCGGGGAAACTGTAGCTTCCCAACGGTGAAAGAATTTTTTAATCGGTCTAGTAGTTTCTGAGCCTATTCAATGCAAACAAACAGTCAAATCTATCCTCGTTATAATATTAGTATAGATAATGCAATAAATTTTAAATTTTCATACTAAAAATGTAATTATAATGATTATCAAAAAATTATTACAATCGGTTTCTTTTTTATTCTCAAAACATTAAGAGTAAAAAGTCATTCCCGGTTGGTTAAGCTATTTGCACTCTATCAATGGCCAAAAATGTTGTTTTTTTTATCAGGAGACATCAAAATTTGGGTAACATATCAATATTGATTTTTAGAATCGAACACAATACCTCCAATATTGTACGTATGTAGAGGTAAAAATAAAAACAAACATCTCATATATAAATATACACATATATATGTATATATATGTATATATATGTATATATATGTATATATATATATATATATATATATATATATATATATAGTAGAACAAAAATGGAAATAAACGTGATCTAGGTATTAAATCGGTTTCATTATCGCTATAAAAATGAAAATTGTTACACGTTTTTCACTTATTTCAAATAATAATGCTAGTAAATATGCCACATACAAAACCTGAAAAGCATGTTATTGTTGTCATATTCATAAAACTTATTACAAAATAGCAGCCAGCACAGCACACAGTGTTGAAAAGAATATTGTGTTGTAAGGTAAAGGATAAAATATCCCATTGTTCTCCTCTAGTAATACCATGTCTGTTGTTTTATTTTGTTTCTAAACAGTACCCAAAAATGTCACAACATTTTTTATATTTGCTTTTGTTTATTTTTTTTAAACAATAACTTTTCAAAATAAAAATAAAACTAAGCCAGTAATTTTTCTTGCCTGTGAAGAGTGTAGGTGTGTTTTGCATGTTAAAATATTTTGTTATATTGAAATGGGTAGGCGCTATACCAACTTTTCATTTGTAATTAAATTTTGAAATTAACATTTCCACTTATTATTATTTTAGTTTCAATGGAAAATGTATGTTTATGTTCATACTCATTTTTTTTGTATTTTTTTAATTTAATAATTCAATGGAAAAAAGTCATATTCTCTGTCTTAAACTTGTAACGAGGAAAATGTTGAAAATGAGAGAAAAAAATTATAATCTTGTTAAAACCACTGAAATTATATTATTTAAATGCAGTGAAGTATGAGGTTCCTATATATATATATAGGAATATATATATGTATATATATATATATATATATATATATATATATATATATATATATATAGGAATATATATATACATATACATATACATATATATATATATATATATATATATATATATATATATATATATATATATATACGAGGTCTGCCCGAAAAGCATCCGACCTGTTTTTATATCTTCACGCCAGAGTGTTCGAGCGATCTCTGTGAGGTATGAACGTCAACAGTAAAATCTCATGAACATATCGCCAACACCTACAAGACGTATAGTTCATGCGCAGCGTGTATTTGTTTACAAAGCCTTTTTTACGTTCGTCGGATTTTGTTATTGCTAAAAGTCATTGAAAGATCAGATCAATGAATTTTCATCAAATTTTGCTTCAAAATCGGAAAACTTGTTCGGGGCAATGAGTGTTTGGGCAAAACACAAATAAAAGAGTGGTAATTGTTTTAAAAGTGGCCGCACATCGGTTGATAGTGATCATCGATCTGGCCGACCTTCGACAACAACACCGGATAATATCAAGCGTGTGTGACTTGCGATTGAAGAAGATCAACGTTTGACTGGGTGCGAATTATAAGATGATCTTGTAATACCAAAAACTACAATTTGGGAAATTTTAACTTCAAATTTAGAAAGTGGAAGCCGTGGGAGCGGTGGGAAATATCAATATCGAACTGCTTCACAAACCTCCGTACATTCCTGACATAGCCCCCTGTGACTATGGTTGCTCCCGAATTTGTAAAAACCGCTCAAAGGACACCGGTTCGACGACAAAAGACGGTTAAAGATAATGCCACGAGGATACTCAAGGCTATTCCAAAAATTTTCTTCCAGGACTGCTTCGGAAAGTGGAAACACTGCTAGGAGCGTGTTATTCAATCAAATGGAGACTACTTTGAAGGATGCCACTCGCCCGATGACGAAAAATAACGCAAGCGTGGAGATATGAAGGTAGGTCGGATACAATTCGGACAGACCTCGTATATATATATATATATATATATATATCTATATATATATATATATATATATATATATATATATATATATATATATATATATATATATATATACAGGGAGACTCAAGTTGTATGCTCCACCCTATCTAGAATATTTACGGACAAAAGTGGCATTACGTGCTAATATGGGCGAAGTGTGACTCGAATTCCACTGGTTAGTATGCCCTTATCATCTTAACCATTAAATTGCAATATTGCAACTAATTAACAAGAAAAAATTTTATACCGATTTTCATTATAACTTTTGAAAACCATAACCGATAAAAAAAATTGTTGTTTTTTTTTCAGAAGCTCTAGTACAATGAAAATATGTAATAAAAATTCGTTACGCAGGAGCTGCTTCAACTTAGCGAATTTCCTTGGAATACATAAATTACTCTCTAGCGGTCACAATGTCATTCTGATCAAAATGAAATGTCGTATCTGATTTTAGTATTTACATGGCCAATTTTATTAATAAATGACATACGTCAAGGGGAAAGGCGGCATAAAGATAGAAGAAAACACAAAATATAAAATATCTCTCTTAATATTAGAACAATCGAAAAATACGTAAGAAACAAAGTTGTAGAAAATCATGTTTGCTACAATTAATTATCTTATCATTTTTGCTCAAACTCGAATGCTTACAGAGATATTGAGGACTTTAATTTTCAATCGTAAACCGTCAATATTTTTGTAAATATTAGTGTTACAGAAAAAATGATAAGAAACAAAATTACAGTAAAACTTAATACCTACAACTTTACTTGTTATAAAATTTTCGATTTTTCGAATATTAAGGGAGTTACGTCAAATTTTGTGTTTCCGTCTCGCTTTAAACCCCCCTTTCCCCTTGATCGATTTTACCCATTAACGAACTTGACCTTTTGAATAAAAGCACCTTAAATATCAAATTTCATTCCGATAAAATGAAAACTGTGACCGCTAGAGTGATTATAGACACACACACACACATATATATATATATATATATATATATATATATATATATATATATATATATATATATATATATATATATATATATATATATATATATATATATGTATATATATATATATATATATATATATTAAAGATGGTGATTTTTGACATCTACCAGGTAGGATCGATGAACATTTGAAGAAATTTTGACTTCGGTACGGGACCAATATCTCTATTTCCTTTCAGGAAATTCGCTAAAAACAAATATAATGTTCCAACATTTAGCATCCAACATTTGAGACACAAATGTTGAATGCTAAATGTTAAATACTTGTTTTTTATTTTTCAAAAATTTTCCGTCGTTTAAGAAAATAGTTGGCGAAGCAGATAACTTGGATCATCCTGTATATAAGTAGAGTATATATATATCGCAGATGGATTGTCGAATCCACTATTTTAAAAAACCGCTAGTTGTGTTACATAACAACTCCGTTATGTAAAACAACTGGACGACGTTTAGCGGTTTTACATAATTACTGAACTTTAACACGTAATATTGCTTAAACGTTTTGCATTTATCAATGCAGCGGATTAACGATTAGACATTATGTAAAACAGCGTGAAATGAAACATCAGATTGTAGATTATAAGTTTCAACGGGTTAATAGAATTCCCATTGCTAAAGGTCCTTCTTCCTAACAATTTCTATATGTTTTAGATAGTGTCAAATGTTATTGAAATTAAATAAGAAAACTATTACAACCGAGTAATTCAATCTTTCACTTCATCGGTCATACCCCGAGTTGGTCGGGTTTGCGTGTTTTTAGGCCCCACACTAAAAGGCGTTCTATATATTTCAGATATAGTATCAAAAATATAACATATCATTATTATATTAATTTGTAAGTCAAGAGTAAATAATTCTCATTCATTTATTTTCATTGTAATTTTGTAACGATGATTAATAGTTCAATATATTTGTTTATAACAGTAATTATTTAAGTTATCATGGTCGCTCTACACCTAAACGCTCTTTGTAACTACAGATAATCTATTCTGTAAAACGGAGCGCAATGAAAAACCAGCTGAACGTCGTTCAGTTGGACAATTCCGTTATGTAAAACAACGATTTACGTGGTTTTGTAAAAGAGCGGATTCGACAATCATTCGGCAACATATACACTTCTTTCTATGTTGTTCTATAGGTAAATATAATATTATACGGGTATTTTCCACCAGCATCCGCATCGTTGTTATTTGATGGTATGCCACCAACTAGTTAAACTATGATTTCGATATTATACAGGTTGTTCAGAATTTTACGAACGATGAAATATGTCAAAAAATATTCTTATATCTTGTGTTGTGCTTAAATATATGATCGGGTTGTTTTTAAAAAATAAAAATAAAAACTTTTAACAAAAAATAGAATCGACGAAAGAAGAAACTAACTAAAAAGCAAAATATAAACAATAACCTTTTTAGTCTAACTAAGTCTTACACTTATTACACTTATTTAGGTATTTACCTAAATAATTTTGAGTCGGCGCCAAGCAAACAAAATATTTACTTTTAACCGAAAATCAGATTCACCCTTTGCCCATTTCGATGGAGATTTTTTGGCGCCGACTCAAAATTATTTAGGTATTTACATTAGAGTAATACTTAGACTAAAAAGGTTGTTGTTTATTTTTTGCTTTTCAGTTAGTTTCTTCTTTCGACGGTTCTATTTTTTATTAAAAAGTTTTTATTTTTCACTTTTCAGTGTCTTTCTTTTTTCGTACATGTTATAGTGTCATTAGAACTACATAAGTGTGCCAAGTTTCAACAGAATCGGTTCACAGATGACAATTCAGTGGGTGAACAATCCATTTTTCCTTATTTTTCTACCATTAGGGGCGAAATTCTTTTTTCAAATTTTATGGTACCTACTTTGTAAGTATACCCTATCCAATAATAAATGAATTATTGAAATCGGATTACTTTGTAAATTTATGCGTGGTCATACATAATATATATATATATATATATATATATATATATATATATATATATATATATATATATATATATATATACATATATATATATATACATATATTTAAACATATATATATATATAACGATATTGATATTCATACAGACATACAGTCAATATACAGCGATTATGATATTTGTTGTCTAGTGGAAGCGCTGGGAAGCTTTTTTATTATTTTTTTTTGTGGCTAAAATTTTAAATTTTTTTTTCAAATTTATATGGGACCAAATTTGAATAATTCCCTATCCAACAAAAAAAGAATTATCAAAATCGAACTATAGTTTCGGACTCCATAGTTTCAATATTTATTTTATCAACGAAACCGATTTGACGATTTCGACCGATTTTTATTAATTTTTAATTTTTATAACTGGTGCTTTGGAACTTGTACACAAACAACTTTGGTAGCTGAAAATGCCATTAGTAATAACGTAAAAATGAACAATAAAAATCCATTTTTCCATTGCTTTTATTTTTAGACCATATCTTTAAACAAATAAGTTAAAAAAAAAAGGATACGTTCAAAATTTCCGGATTACTTCGTTGCACCAATTTTATTTTCAGTACTAATGATAAGTAGCTTATTTTTACGAAAAGCTTACAATATGTAGATAGATTGTTTACATTGACATAAAGTATTATTATACTTTATAAAAGATTTTTGAAATAGTATGTTTACAGTCGATTTGAAAACATGGTACCAAGTTGGCATTAACTTGGTGGCATTTTTGGAAAAATGTTTATTACTTTTGAAATAAAGTTCAACAAATCATTAAAATGCTGCAACAATGTCCAACAAGGCTCAACGAACATCATCGGATGCTTTTTAAGTCGATTTTAAAACATGTCGACGTTGGCATGGAAACGACGTTGGCGCTTTTGGAAAAATGCTTATATCTTTTGATAGAAACTTCAATTAATTTTAAAAATGATTCAATAATGCCCAATAAAACTCAACGAAAATTTTAGGAAGCATTTTAGATCGATTTTAAAGCATGGTAACACCAAGTACGTATTAACTTGGTGGCAAAAATGTTTATAACTTTTAAAATATAGCTCAACAAAAATGGTCCAACAATGGCCAACAAACGACTAACAAATTTGGGGGGGGGGTCGCTAAAAGTGCGCCGTTAAGTTCCTGACGCTCATCAGTAATGTAATTTTATATCGTTTATTATAGATGCCAGAAGCATATATGTATTCTGACTTCAACCACATAATAGAGACATATCTATTTATTTTTTGTATAACTGTGAGCTAAGATTTAGCTATCTTGATAAACTTTATAGCTTTATATATTTAATAGTACTAGCTTGTTTCGTTAAAGCCGTATTATTTAAGGTGAATTGTATTAAAACCTTCCACAAAACTAAATATTCTCTTGTTCAAAATAAGCTCACCAAGAAAAGTTTAACAACATTCTTTATTATTGATACATAGAGTTTAGAAAATATTGAAATATTAAGAACCTACAAGCTCTCATTACTTCTTTCATTATTCTCTAAACATGTTTGTTCATTAATGATGAATTGAAAGAATGTAAGCTTCAATTCATTCAATGAGTTCTTTCTCTCCCCTTCTCAATGGCTACTATGAGCTTCCGATAACTAATTTCCTATAGGCTAAATCCAAAAATATTATAACAGTTATAGTGAATTATTTTACAGTTAAAACATACAATAAGGCCAAAACAAGTATTAAATCTCGCAAATACAGCCAGGATTAAAGAAAAAATCAGGACCATCTTACCTTTCTTTCTACGTTGTCGAAAGTAGAAAATAGGATCTTAAACAAATTTATTGCAGAAAACAAATTTAGTTCCTATACAGCGTAGGACGGGTTTTTTCTCTCCAATGAAAGCGCATTAAAATATATATGGGACGGGGAAATTTGGAGCTCATATATTAAGCCTTATGTATATTTTCTTATCTAAGATCTAGCGATAAGAAGTGAAAAAATTTTTGAAACATAAAAAAAAAATAATAAAAACTTAAGAGTATCAGTGAAATAATATCAGTATTGATAAATACGCCTCGATATTCCAGGCGAAGTGTATGCCATTAATTGATGTTCAATCGAGAACCTTCAACGAAACTACAGTTATCCGATACAGTTACTTGAAAAAAACTGCAAAATTGTCCTAGAGTATCTCGAAATCTAGGTTAATAACACAGTCGCCAATTGCTGGGTGCCTGGACATATAGCATTCGATGGAAACGAGAAGGCTGATGAGTTAGCTGGAATGGGTGCTAGTGCTTCACTAAACGACCCAGAGCCGTTTCTTGGGGTGCCGAAAAGCACAATAAAATATTTAAATAAAAGAATGGGCCATACTAAAGTCCAACCGTTCTTGGGTATATACTCATGGTCAAGATCTGAGCCAATCTTAGGAGTTTCAAGGACTGCATGTAAACAGGTGATCAACGAGTGGTCAAATGCTAAACACCGTGATCACTGGGAAAAAGTACCGCGGCAAGAGCTCGGGAATGTACTGCTTCAGAGTGCAACAAAGAAACTATCTCTCGATGCACTGAAGCTGAACAAGATGCAGCTGCGGAGGGTTACCGGATTCATTACCGGGCATTATCTCCTGTGGCAACATCTGCACATAATGGGGCTCTATCACGGGTCCATTATTTGCAGATTGTGTGGCGAGGAGGAAGAAACATCCAGCCACATAATCTTTGACTGAGAACCTTTAGATTACAGCAGATAGAACATATTCAGTGCATCTCAACCCGAATATATGAACCTTCGGGAGGACCTGATAAGCAAGCTCCAGGCGATTGCCAACATATGGGAGAAGCAAATTTCGTCGGACTGAGGTAGAAGGGGGAGCACAATGGACCATAAGGTCGAAGTGCAATAGTTTTTACCCAGATATTAATCAATCAATTGTCAAGATCATGCAAAGGCTATTATAAAAAACTTATCATGGAAAAAGGACTCTTAGCGTTTACAACTAGGAAAAATCAAACTAAGGATACGTACTGACCATGTTACTGGCCACTGAAAACTCAATTAATATATGCACAAAATCAATCTCACAATGAATGATCTCTGCAGATTTTATGTAAAAGAAGAGGATACCGGAACTCACAAAAGACAGTAGTATTTAGGATAGACAGATCTCAAGCCAGATGAAATCAATTACTTGTTGTTGAGGAATAATCTAACGTTTATCAAGCCATAGGACTCCAGGAAGACCTTTGAAGAAAAGGTGGTACAATAGATCAAATTTGTTGCGGTACAATAGCTCTTAATTAGACATGCTCCTAACTCGGATCTAATATTATCTAATCAGTGAAATAGATGACAGTACCACTCTCAATATTTTACAACATACCCGTATAATCAACAATAATAATAGTTCCACACTTATATCCATATTATCCTGTTAGCAAAGGCTTTCTCACGTTACAAAAAGGAATACACACCTGTAATATATTTCTTTTTTTATTACAAAAAAAATGGATTCAGTCAGTATAAGAAGTTTGTTCGTTCATTGAATAAACACACGTTTAAATACAGAAAATTCTTTCAAATGGAAATAACACAATTCTAGTTTACTTACTTGTATACCTATACCTATATATAACAATATAAACATACAGCACAGTTACTTTTCTTTCTATAACTCCTTCTAGAAAATATTGTGGAAATTTAGGTATATTTTACTGTTTATTTACTGCTTTTGTTAGATGAAGAAAGAAAAGAATACATTTAACATATAGAATGCGAAATTTTCGTAAAATGTATGTCCTTGACAGTAGACAATTTTAGTTTTAACAAAACATTTAAAAAAAAAGATATTATATAGTTCATTTTGGGTTTTGCACTTTAAAAAAAATGAAAAATTTGATTTTTTCGTTTCATTCTCAGATTGTACAAATTTGGATATTCTGTGTCAAAATTGCCAATACAGAACACTTATGGAATCCTTAAGTAGGATTCGATACCTGGTGGGTGAGTTCATATATTTTCATATCAATATTTATCAAAAACACAATTATACGTGTCTATATAGCATACGCTAGTTCTTTCATACTACGTCTTCGTTTCTTTATGGAAATTTGACATTAGTATTGTATTGTAACGCTTAAGTACAGATAGATAGATAGATTATAGAGGCTGTCCTGTACGGGCTACACTTTGTCCATTGTGATGATGTGAAGGATGTGAGGAAGTGAGTGGAGTGGAAGGAATTTTTGTGTATAGACTAGGCATTGGTAGGATATGAGGCTGCAGCCAACTATGATAGGAACTATGCAGATATTCATCTAGAGTTCGTGAAGGAAACTGCAGAAAACCTTCTCAATTCTTCTATTTTTGCTTCAAAAATTTGAGTTTTTTATAAAAATGTCTTATAATCAATTCACAAGAAAAAAATAATTTTTTGCCGAGTTATGACGTTGATTAACGTTGCTGTCAACGAGAAAATCAAAACATGTGTACCCCCCACTAGTGCTGCCTCGTGGTGGATTTTTTAAAAGTCTTCAGAGGAAAAAGGCTAATTGATTCACAATTATTTCCATTAACGAACACAACACATTGTGGTTATGAATTCAGTTCATCAAATTATTTAATTCACACATAAATATACTAAGATCAATTATTCTTCGATTTGAAGATTTTTCTTCCCACATACGACACTTCCTAGTTTTCACTACAAAGTCCCACTTTTCCACAACTTGTTTTCACACTGACATTCAATGATCCTGCTCTTCTTTTTACTCTCTGTTTCACTCTCTGCGCAGCACCATTTTTTGCCATAACCTTTATCAAAGTAGGTTTGTTCTAAGTAAACTAAACCACACTTACAAATGCTGAAACATTGTTTATAGAGAGAAAAATGTTGGCAAAAAATATTTCTCATAATGTTAAGAAAAACTTTTATCCTTACAGGTTTATAAATGTTTTCTTTACAGAACATTTATTCTGCAAGTATAGTTTGCACTTGACTGATTTTGTATCAAACTTTCCACACCTTGTATTACTTTGTAGCCCTTTCAATCAAATCGGGGCCCATAAATGATACCTCTTCTGAAAAATTAATAATTTTTACGGTTGTTGATAAAGATAATACTAAATACCGAGCTAAGTAAAAGAAGATGAAACAAACATAGCTATATACTATACTAGCTGCCTTTTTGTACAAATAATTTCGTACAAAAGTTGTTTTTATTAGATAAACATTTTTATATTTAAAAATTTGTTCGATCTCCTCCCGTTTAAAAATATACTCTATCTTGCACCGCGTGAGACAAATCCATGAAATGTAAACTTTCTATAGCCTTTAACTTTCCTCGATAAAAGGGCTTAATCTAGTGCAAAAAGAATTTTTTAAAGCGAACAGGTATTTCCTGATATTAGCACATTTTCAAACATACAAACTCTCCAGATTTAAAATATTACTGTAAATATGTAGAGATAGATATAGACACTGTCCAAGTGGCCGTGCAGTCTAAAGCGTTATGTCTGCGCAGTATGCCCACTTGAAAACTGGGAGGTTATGGGTTCTAATCCCGACATCGGCAGTTTGCTAATTATTAAGAAAAATTGGGGCGGTTAATTGACTAAACTGTCGGAGTACGGACAAGAACGGTAACCGGTTTCCTTCACTAATATTTAGTTTTTTCCCCATGTATATTGTGAACAGGAGATTTTTGAAATGCGACTTACGTTTCCGAATTTTTTGGCACAAATTTTACGAGGTAAAAAATTGTACGCAAATGTCACATATATATGGATATTATTTAGAGTTATGTAAAGTCGATAGAGAACAAATTTTTTACACAATTTGTCTAAGAACATTTCTTCATAGGCTTTGGACAAACGGGAAAAATTTCAGGAAATCATATTTTAGCTTACACTTCTTAAAACATTTATTTCTACAATATTTTCTACAATTTTCACTATTAAAAAACTGCGTATAACAATTACTTGTTTCTGTTTATTTTTAGGTGAGTTGAGTGAGTTGATAAATTGGCAAATCAATAATACATAATCCTTACTATATTCCAGTCGTCATTTAAAACTGTTTTATTACTCGGCCAAATTTCAGCGAATAACCTGTAAAATAAATATGACATATTATTATCAATTAGGAATGTTGCGGATATTCGCAAACGCAGCCGTATCCGCAATAATCAATGCTATTTGCGGATATTCTGCGAACACGGCTGTTGTTTGCTTGTATTTCTGACTGTGCATAAATCACAACGTGTTTAGACATGTTATTATATGGATGTTTCTTTATTTATTTCAACAATTATTGCCAAACATTATTGTTTGAGTATTTCGTCTTTAATAATGTATTTAGTAAGTGAATCAACAATGCCACGATGGATGCAAAGTGTGATTTAGTCTTATTTTATACCAGATGAGCATGTCTAAGTGGAATTTCATTGTAAAATATGCAATAAAACATATTCTCGAATGGACCGTACAACCACATCGTTGAGGAATCATCTCGATCGATGCAACCGGAGCAGTGTAACCTATTTAACGCGGGATTAATATATTAACCTCTGCGAAACCCGATGGACCCTGAAAAGGCAACGTCATTGCTCTTGAAACATATGAAATATATGGACCAAATTTTCAATTTCCATACCATAAATTTGATTATAATATAAAGACTATTAAAGATTATTACCATCTTTTTCCTTTATTCATGTACCTAAATTAAGTATCTCTTTAAAAAATTTTGGTATAATCAACCACATCCGCGCATGTAAGCCATAAAAAAGCCGCATTTGCGGATGACAAAAATTTCATATACGTAACAACCCTGTTATCTATATATTTTAACAATTGTTACTATATATCCCCCAAAAATTTAATAATTTGTCAAAAATTTAATAATTACAGAATATGGTGCAGGTGGCTCAGGTGTTTCTTCTTGGGGTGCAGCAATTGCCAAATTCTATAAAAAAATGTATTGTTTTGAATAAAGATGTTATAAACAATGAACATTAAGCTATAATAGATTTCATAATTGATTATGCGAATATTTAGAATGTTGAGGGATATGACCCCAAAATCTTTGAAGCAAATCGATTTTTTGTTTCAAAGATTCTATAAATTATTTAATAAATATATCAAAAACTTTTACTTTTATTTGAGTTCAATTCAGAATAACCAACACTTGCTTCTACTTGATCTTAACATTTGCACTTTTGTTATGGAAACAACCGAAGAAATTTACAAAACAGTAAATGTACAAAAAAAAGCAAACTATTATTAGTCTAATTCGTATCTTTGAAAATTCATAACGCAAATATACAATACAAGTCAAAATAACAAATAACTGCTCAAATAACCGATATATACTGAGCTTACTATCAATGCGTGTACTCTTTATTTTAGTTTTGAACTGAAACTGTGGCAAATCTATCCAGTTTCTGGAAAAAAATTTATGATGATTACTATTATATTCTAAAGTCGAGCTGATCTATCTTGATTAAGGAATTTATTACCAGTCCAAGTGGCCGAGCGGTCCATCTGCGCGTTATGTCTGCGCAGTATGCCTACTTGGAAACTGGGAGATTATGGATTCGAATACCGACATCGGCAGTTTGTCGATTATAAAGAAAAAAAGTGCGGTTATTTGACTAAACTGTCGACGTATGGACATGAACGAAGTAACCGGCTATGCTTGAAAAGGTTTTCTGCAGTTTCCTTCACGAACTCCAGATGAAAATCGGCATAGTTCCTATCAGAGTCGACTGCAGCCGCACATCCTACAAATCCCTAGTCTAAACACAAAAATTCCTTCCACTAAACTCACATCCTCACATTCTTAGGCATTACAATAAACTTTATGGTCGAAGTGTAGCCCGACCAGGGCAGCCTCTACAATCTATCTATCTATTTAAGGAATTTATTCATTTGTTTTAGTTCATCTAAATGAGCAATTAGATTGATTCCTTTGAATCCTTTTTATACTCGGTATATATAATTTATACAAGAATATTAAAATTTTAGTCCCGACATTGAAAATATTGATCGCAGAAAAAAATGTTTGGTAGAGGTGTTTATAAATGGCCAAGTCAGTTCATTTCTTTTATGGCCGCCTGTCTGTCCGATGGCACGATAACTCAAAAAGGAGAAGAAGAAAAAGTTACAGTTGTACATATCTTAAATACCAGGTATAAAAATTGCATAAGTGCAAAAGAAAGAATATCACAAATGCTCTGAATTTAACTTTAAACTGTATCAAAGTAGCTTCGAATATTTGGAGTATAATATAGGTTCGTTTCTGTACTATCGATACAAAAACCATAGAACCATATAGTAAAGAACTAAAATAGTATTACATTTCGATTTTTGCCCCAATTTCCTAGATCAAAATTTTGTTTGTATTTTATAAATGCGTATTTCGACTACAAAGTAGTCATCATCAGTATGAATTAGCTAATTGTAATTATTCTCCGAGGAGATATTACTTGTTGCTAATTTGGTGATGGTCTGCACGTGCTAATTCATACTGATGATGACTACTTTGTTGTCGAAATACGTATTTATAAAATACAAAAAAATTTCATCTAGGAAATTGGGGAAAAAATCGAAATTTATTTCGAAAAATCCTAGAGTTCTCTTTAATATTATTTATATAAAATAGTATATCAAAATATGGATTTTACTTACGGTGCATTGCATAACAGCCAAAACAACCAATGCAAATAAGAGCCACACACGCATTTTGGATTTATTTATTTTTTAATATTCTGTTCACAATGTTATTTAATCACCAGATGGAATTAGTTTGATTTTCATTTGCAATTAATCAGGTATTTATAGGACTTAAATCGAATGGATTTCATATATTGACATCGAAAACATCTAAGTTAATTGAATACCCAGTATATATTGAGTTGCATATCAATGTGTGAATTGTTAACAATTCTGCCTATACAATGTTCATTTAATATGCATTATTGGTAAATATTATTTTGTGTTAATATTGAAACAGTAAAATTGTTCTTGCGTTTAAAAAAATGGATATTAATGTATACAAAACCTGGTGAACAACACTGAAATTAAAATAAAACCAAACAGTTTTTGATATGTTATGTATGTATTGAGAGGTACGTAATTTGCTCTCTTATGTTTGAGCAGCGAAATACATTAAGTTTATGAAAAACTGATTAAAACAATAGTTGTTTATTTGGTAAAAACAAAGATTTTTTGTTCTTCAATTTTTGTTCAATCCCTTACGGTTTCAAAGATTGACAAATTTTTCGCTTTCCAGGATACGTTTAAGCATAAATTATGAGAAAACTATTGAGTTTATAAAAATATTTGTCACAAATATTCCAAACATTCATGGCTACGTTCACTATTTTCAAGCATTACAAAGTCGGAACTAAACTTAATACACCTTGTATATTTACATATACTGGGTATGAAAAGAACGTGACTTTTGATAAATGTATATCTGAACAATACAATTTAGCATGTTCCAGTAACACAGTTTTTTTATTTCATTAACATGAAATATAATTTGTGATGAAAAATATTTGTCAAGGTAATAAAATTAAAACGATATATCGACATGAAAATGTGTCCAAAAAAATGGAATATTTTTATTAAAATCAAATACATCCGGTCTATTGAATTCTAAACACGACAGCAATTTAAAACAAAATAAATATAATGCCATGATGTTAAAAACCAATAATGTTTTTTTTAAACGAGTATTTCGAAAAAACCATTTAAATCAATCAATCTCCAAAACTATTGTCAATCGATTTTGCTGAATGTTATGTAAAAATCAATAATGTTTTTTGAAACTAGTGTTTGGAACAAACCAATTAAATCATCCTCTATCCTAACCCAAGATATAGATATATCTTGGGGTATATAAAAGTTATGCACCTTATGGCTCATTGTAGATCCCCTATTACTTAAGTCTGAAGAGATTCGCTTCTCCCATATATTTGCAATATGCAGGAGCTTGCTTATCATGTTTTCCTGAAGTTTATATATTAGGGTGAGATGCAGCGAATATCGTGTATCTGCTGTAACCGAGAGATTCGCAGTAAAAGATGATGTGACTGGATGTTTCTTCGTCCTCGCCGCACAATCTGAACATAAGGCATCCGTTTTGGAGTCCTATTGTGATAATTCGTGGGTGATAATGCCTGGTGAGGAATCCGGTAACCTTTCGAAATTGTATTCTGTTCAGTTTGAGTACATGAGGAAAAAACCTGTTGGATGTATTCCAAAACAGTATTTTCCCGAGTTTTTGCTGCGGTATATTTTCCCAGTGATCACGGTGTTGAACATTCATCCACTCGTTGATCACCTGTTTACATGCTGTTTTTGGAATTCCTGAAATAGAGACTTTGGGCCTATGAAGGGTATTCCGACTCCCTTCTTTGCTAATGTATCTGCTTTTTCGTTTCCTTTGAAACACTGTGGCCTGATCATCAACAAACATCTTTTATCATATTTTATGTTTGTTCCACATTTTTCGGTCTTCGGCTAATCGAAGAATTTCCACAATACTTAAACTAACATTTAAACTTTAGATACGAGGTTCGTCTCCTTCCTCTAGCTTTTGAACCTAACAATTTACCCGTCAAAACAAAATGTTCAAGTCCTTTTTTCCTAACACAATGTTCCAAGAAACTGCACATCCTAAACCTTAGTGTTTTTATTAATTGTTTATTTACACCAGCATATTTAATACACGCTCAATTGATATGTGCTGGATCCAAGATATTCGCTGGCATCGACGTAGAAACCATTTGTCTGTTGCTTCTAGCATCTTTTCGATGGGTTTGGTTATTGTCCATGTTTCACTTGCATTTCACTTGCGTGACCTGGCATCCACATCAATTTAACATTGTTCCGTTTAGCTAGCTACGGTAGTTCCTCTAGATAATTTTTGAGGTCATTTCAATTGCCGACAAAGCTTTTCGAGCATCTTGACTATACGAGAGAGTAATTGCAACCTCCTAAACTATTTGCAATCGATTTTTCTAAATATTAAGTGATAAATTAAATTTAATGGGTTTCAAAATTAAATTAACGTATATCAGTTTTACGAGTTTATCATAAATGTAAAATTCTCAATTCGAATTTTTGACACTAGCCAATACTTTAACCAAAAATGAAATGAAATTTTGATTTTGAGGCAATAGAATCAGTCAACTTAACATAATTTTCAACATTCTATTGATTTTCTTTTATACGGAAAATGAAGAAATATGTTATGGTTTGAATTCTTTAATGTACAGTAAGAAAAAAAAAACCATTTCGGACATTTCCCAAAGTCGTTAAAATATATGAAAACGATGATCATTTTAAATATAAATATTATCAGAGAATATTTTACAGAATGTAACAGGAAAGTGTATTTATTTCTTTTCCGAAGCGACACATTAAAGAATGAACTAATAGAATGGTACAAACAACAAGTTGAATTGAACCAGCATGTTTAAGTGTTATTACAAACTTACCCCAGACAAACCCAGGGGTAATAATTATCAATAGAAGTTAATAATAATCAAAGTACTATGGACCACAAAAGTACCGTTCATTTTGCAAAATTCTTCTATTTGAATTGTATCTTATTCATTCGATTTTTGGGAAAGTGTTTCGAACAAAAGTTGTTAGGATATTTACAAAGTTTATCCGAAGCAATCAATTACAAAGTTTTGAAAAATGAACGGACGCTCCTTTTGCGGCCATGTACAGTCGCACTGTCATTTCAAATTTATTTAATTGATTTGTGCCTTATCGGTTTTCGGAAAAACATTTCGAATAAAAGTTGTCAGTATATTTATAATGAATAACATTTATCCGAAGAATTTTCTCGAAAACCGAATAAATAAGGCACAAATCAATTATAAAAATTTAAATGATAGGGTTTTTGTCGTAGAGAAGCGGAATTAAAACGACCATGTTTAACTTACCCCAGACAAATAATACTTTTAAGGGGAGTTATTTTAATCATGGTTATATTGGGTTATATTGAGTGAATATTTAACAGTTTTTTTTGCACAATTAAACACATTTTACATAAACCAGTTTTAAACCAGTTTTCAAAAAATCGCATTGAAATCGAGTCATCAGTTTGGGAGCTACGATACGAAAAACAGATACTCAGGCAGACAAGATCGAAAGTATCCGGCTATACTTATGGGTTTTTTGCAGTTTCCTTCCACAAACCACAGATGAATATTGGCATAGCTCCTATCAAAGTTGGCATCAGCCGCACAACCAATGGTTTGAATGGCTTCAAACTTTACATAAGGCAAAACATTTTTTTGAAAATGAAGAGGTTTTCACACAAATCGACTGCAAAAGTTTGAATAAAATAATCTTTCTAAGCCTTTTTTACCGATCCCCCTAAAGGAAAGGTATTTATATGTAGACTAGGACTTGGTTGGTTGTGCGACTGATGCCGACTATGATAGGAACTATCATAGTCGGCATCAAATTTAATTCTTAAACTGTCAGCATTGGGAATCGAAACAGAAACCTCACAGTTTCGAGTAAAGTATCTTAAACAACTGGACCACTAAAAAGCCGGTAGTAATAGAAGAAAGCATAAGGAGAAACGTCTTTTCTGTTGCATCCTGTAAATTAGGTTTATTGATCTGAAAAAAGGGAATGTTTGTTTATATCTGGGACAAGAGAACGATAATGATAACAAGAAAAAACGATAATGATAATAATATTGATAAAGACAAAAATAAATGATATTAATAAAAAAAAATGAACAACTACTTCGACGATTGTAAATTTGTGTGATCATTTCCTGTGACTACCAAACTGTATTGTGAAGTCCGTTTCCAGAACCATTCTGTTTATATAGAAGAAATTTATATTATTTAAATCCATCAAATATGAAATATTTATAGAACCTGAAGTAAATAAAATATATGTCTTTTTTGTTTGGGAGAGTGAATGTGTATCAGATATTGTGATAAAAGATATATTTTATCATTCGTAACAGATGACATTCCTACCTGAATGTCTCTCTCGTACGATAACTTCGGAACATTATACAAATGTGCTTTAATAATTTATTTATTTTTTCTTGGTAACACTTATCGGGATACAGTACATGTGGTCTCATGAAAAATGACTCCTACACGGTAAATTTTTACTTAGAATCTGAGCTCAAAATAAAAATATCTACTTTGATAAAGATAATTATTTAAAAAAAAACAAATGTTAGGCATTTTCGTACCGATAATTTCATTTTGACTAGTTTCGAAACAATGTTCTATCTATATATATCCATATCTATATATGATATCTGATGAAGAAACAGTGTTCCGAAACTAGCCAAATGAAATTATTGTTACGAAACTCTCAAAAATTTTAAATTATTAATAGGAAATATGGATGAAAATTTTTTTTCACATTTATTTTCAGAATATGAAAATACTGTTAATACTGTAATAATATTTAAAAACGAAATTAAAATCCGACAAATATCAAGGAAGCTATAAGCTTTTAAAGATTATTATCTGTCTCTTTCTTGCAAAAATACTAAAAACGGAGTTTTACGTGTATTTTAAATGGCAAAAGTGTAATATGACGTCACATAACATATCAAGAGGGCTATCACACTTTTTGTCTAATCGGGAATTTCAATCATTCATATCTCGCTAATTTTTCAAGTTATTTAAAGAGTAATTTTACCTTGATATTTGTCAAGTAAACATGCTTCAATTCAAGTAAAAAAAAATTTTCATGTATATTCCCTATTATAATGGATTTTCGTCAAGCAACGACCCATTTAATATAAAATACTTCTATAAGATTCATCCATTTCTAAGGGTCATATCGATTTTAAAATGTGCGAACTGATCACATGAAATAATGGAATTCTAAAATATGCCACGAAATAGAAATTTATTTATCAAGTCCAGGGAGCAGCCGTTTTGGGCTTAAAAAATATTATCACTTTATCAATTGGAATCAGTCCTTATGTAATGGCCATATCTAAACTTTTTCAAATTTCCTAGTTTAGTTCAAAAATACTCACATTCCCTGTGAGTATTTTGAATAAGGCTAGTATTTGGGGTAAGGCTATATCTGGCTTACTTTCTGATGGACTAAGTAAATGGTTGTGCTTGACCGTTCCTTTGGCAAAGTACGAGGAATGGTAAAATAGAACCCCCAACCTGACCCCTAAAAAATTTACTTTTATACAGATATGACCGTGTCAAAATGACTGTTTCAATTAGCTTATTGTTAAAGCGTAAACAGACGCTTTATATCAAAATTAAACTATTATGAAATTCGATTTAATAACTAGCTATTTAATTTTGCTTATAATTGAAAAACCCTTTGAAAAATGAACCTGTACCACTTTTTCGTAAATCCAATAGTTTTGGACACAATTAAATCGCTATGAACATTAAAGAGAAATAAAAGTTAATTGAGATCTGTTTATGCAACTGCGCAGGGTTACTGGGTTCATTACCGGGCATTATCGCATGCGGAAGCATCTGCACACAATGGGACTCCACAACGGCTCCATTATGTGCAGATTGTGTGGCGAGGAAGAAGAAACATCATGCCACATTATCTTTGACTGCGAACCTCTGGGTTACAGCAGATACAGGATATTCGGTGCATCTCACCCCGAATATATGAATCTTCGGGAGGACCGGATAAGCAAGCACCAGGCTATTGCCAACATATGGGAGAAGCGAGTCTCGTCAGACTGAGGTAAAAGGGGGAGCACAATGGACAATAGGGTCGAAGTGCAATAGTTTTTTACCCCGATATTAATCAATCAATGAATCAAGATCTGTTTCCAAACGAGAAGTAATATATTTATTTTGGGGTAGCAGTTGACGCAGCTCCTGCGTAATAAAATTTTGTTTAAAATATTATTTTCCATCTTGAATTTTGATGTCAGAATAAAATGATTTTTTATATAAAACCTATATGTCAGAAAAACTTGAAAAAATTAATTCAATTCGATAAGATACCCCTTCTTAACGTTAGAATAAATTTTCATAAATATACTTTGGAATTTCTCTTTTGAGGTAATTCCCTTAATTGTTCCAAGCAAAATTTAAATAAGGGACAATTTATAGAAACACACTGTAAAGAATAAAAAATAAAGTATCGTGATCTTTTCTCAACCATTTTTTATTGCATTTTCTTCATGAGTTTTATTTTAAGTGGTGTTAGAAAAACTTAATCAATTTCAATAAGTTCTTAGAAACACAATGTGGATTGAATATAACCAGACCTAAGCTCGATATATGTGTGCAACCCGGAGTTTTCGTTGTAAGTATATATGACGTACTGTGTATAAATGTAGTGTATAGTATAGAAAACACCTAATTGAAAATGAAATGGTATCATATTGTTGTTGTTGTAGTGGAAGAAAATGAACATTACCGATTAATACAAAAACGAGTATTTATATAGTTAATTCAATTGAATTGGGTGTTTAATTTCAATGAAACGAAACGTGTATAACAAAACATTCACTTTATTTTAACGATAATGATTTTGTTGAAAGAAAAGTTAATGTAAAACAAACATTAGAAAAAGTGTTAGTTTTCTTCTTTCACTTTTCTAGTTGTTTTTTTTTCCTATTCATTTTTATACTTGAAATGTTATTTATCGAATTCAATACACTATGACCGAAAGAGTTTTATATCGATCGTTAAATATTTTAAGATGTTTAACGTATAAAAACGTTTTTAGACGTTCACGTATAAAAACAATTTGTTACACAGGAGCTGCGTCAACTTAGCGAATTTCCTTAGAGTCTGATCAGAATGAAATGTCGTATCTGATATGATTTTGGTATTTGCAAGGCCAATTTTATGAATAAATGGCATAGATTAAGGGGTAAGGAGGGCATAGAGAACGAAGAAAATACGAAATAAAAAATATCTTTCTTAATATTAGAACAATCGAAATATGTATGAGGAGTAAGGTTATACAAAATCATGTTTGCTACAATTCATCACCTTATCGTTTTTCTGAAACTCTTATATGAACGTCCAGAGATAATTAGAATTTTAACTTTCTATCTTATATTGTAAATATTGCGTTAAATATTATTGTAATAGAAAAAATTATAAGAAATAAAATAAAAGTTAAACTAATTTTCTAAAACTTATATCATCAGTATTTCTCCATTTTTTCAATATTAAGGGAGATATCTCTTTAAACCCCCCTTTTCCCATGTCCGTGCTTTCCCATTAATGAGCTTGGTCTTTCAAATACTAAAAGCATCTCACAAACCAAATTTCATTCCGATCAAACTAAAACTGTGACCGCTAGAGTAGGCACAGACAGATATATATATATATATATATATATATATATATATATATATATATATATATATATATATATATATATATATATATATATATATATATATATATGTATATATATATATATATATATATATTGTAACGGTTGAAATGAGTTCAACCTTCGATGAGAATCTTTTATTTATTTATTTTTTTTGATTCGATGTGGATTCGACGCGACTGGTCGCCGGTGCCAGCTGAAGGACACCGGGGCCAGAAAACGAAGAGAACGGCTTCGAAATCCAATGTCAATGTTGACATTGATAATTATAATTATTTTGTATTTATTTATTTTATTTTATTTTTTAAGTTCGCACGCATTAAATAATTACCGATCTCGCTCAATCATCGATCATCGACATGGAGGTTGGAATGGTGTACGAGGAGCCGACTATTTGTATGGAGGTCTGTAACATCCACTACTGCTCGTCAACAGTTGCTGTATTTGTAAATAAAATTAAACAGGCCTGTATTATGAACTTATTAAACTGGTGATCGTTAAGTTCGAGTGTATAATTGTTTGGGACTCGTTTCGTTTATCATGAACGTGGATGGTGTAAACTTCGTTTACAACGTAAAGAAGAACATTACACGATAATTGATGTTTCGTTATGTTGAGTTGTTGGTTGGATTTTGGAAGTGTGTGTGAATTCGATATTATTCAAGCTTGAAAAGCATATTTTATATTGGATGAATTAATGATGGGTGGTGAAAAACAAATAGCATCAGCAACATCACACCAAATGAAATAGTGAATAAAGTGAATATTGGAAAAAAAATGCATAATTCAAAGTCCAACCCTGGTGTTGAAATTATCATTTTGTGACAAATAAGTTTTTAAAAAAAATATTAAGGAATGTGACCAACAGTATTGTTTTGTGTTTTTTTTGTTTTCGTGCAACGGACTTTTTGTTGGAGAAGGGATTCTGATTTCGAAAGCCGAACGATTCGTATCGTAGCGATTATTAATAAGTTGTTGAATTGAATTTTGTTGAACTGTTGAAAATAATTTTTTTTTAATTTTGATTTTTTAGATTTGTTTTTGTTCACCGAAACGTTGATTCGAACGAGGTTTGGTGTTAAATTTTTTGCGTGTGAGCGTGTTTATGTGAAATATTTTGTTTTAAATCGTATTGCGAAGTCAATTTCTTTTTTTTTCGAATTGTGTTTTTTTTATTGTTTAATTTCATTATTTTTTGTCATTTTCGATAGTTTTTTTTTATTGTTAAATTCAAGTTTTAATTTATTTTGTTGTTAAATATTTGATTTTTTTTTTGTTATCGTTAATAAACTTTTGTTTGTTTCGTAATTTATTTTTTTCATTATTCGTGACAATCAGACGAGTGTCCACCTTTTTGACCTGCCACCCAGAGCAAGGGTTGACGAGCTGCCGTGTCGAATTCGTGAGTGGTACTCTATAAAAACCTGGCGCCCAACATAATTTTTGTTTTTCGAATTGGTGCTACAATTTGTCGGCTAGTCATCACCTTGTTGATTCCAAGGTGGTGAAACTACCGTCACAATATATATATATATATATATATATATATATATATATATATATATATATATATATATATATATATATATATATATATTGCTTATGGTGATGTTCAACATCTACTAGGTAAGCATGGACATTTGGAGAAATTTTGCCATCGTAAAAAGTAGTAGATATGTAGAAAACAATTCTTTAAACTTATCGTCTATCTATCTTTTGATGAAAATTTTTAAACAAGTAACCATCTGTTTTACTAATAAATTCTTATCGTTATATGAATCTTCTTTGAGGACATTACAACTAAATATTATCGAAATTTCGCAATTGCACTTATCATTATTTATTGATTATAATTTTATTTATTGTGTTTATAGGTTTTTAATATTATGGTGACAAAAACTATTAAAATTGTTATGAACTGTGCAAATCAAGTGATAATAATAATTTTAAACTCGATTTTTGAGTTTTATTTTATTTTTTAGTGATTGTTCAATGAAAAATAATAAAATTGCTGCACCAATACCATACGCCAAAATAACAAATGCCCAATAAGATTCTGTAATTCCAACTTGAACAAAATTAGCTACAGACGCCGCACATTTTGGTTGTTGTTTATAAATTCTTATAAACCATCTTTGTTGTAAACCAGTCTCTTCTAATCGCAGTAATCTTCAAAAATTTTCAATTGAAACTTTCAATATTTGATATAAGAGTTTTAATATTTGACTTAACATATTTGCACTTACCCGTTTCTAAATACTTCAATGTATGGGGATTTATGCGGCGTTGCATGAAATAAGGATAAAAACTGAAATTAAAATTTTCAATTTTGAGTTTCTACTTGGGATTGAACTTAGATAGAAGACTTACATGGCGAAAAAACATCTGGACCAAAAGAAAACAACTAAACTTAAATCTCTTAAAATATAATTGGCGTATAAGACAACAATCAAAGCTATTATTAGACAATAAAGTGTTAGTGTATAAAGCTATATTAAAATCTTTGTGGGCCTATGGGATTCAACTATAGGGAACTGCGAGCAACAGTAACATCAAAATACTTTAACGTTTTCAATCGAAAGTGTTACGAACAATTAGTGATTCTCCGTGGTATGTGCGTAATGATGACATTCATCGTAGACTCGAAGTGCCCACGGTGCGTGAAGAAATTTCGCGATTCAGTGACAGATACATGATTCGCCTTGAACAGCATCCAAATACTGAAGGGATAAATCTTTTAGACAATTTTGTTGTAATGAAAATTATTGAGTACAATTTTTTTGATCCAACACACATTTTGATTATGAAATAGAAAAATATTAAGTAAAATATTACGGAAAATATTTTAGATAACAATATTTTTCTCCTTGCAAAAAGAAGGAGTTTTTTAGTATAAAAAGTACAAAAAGAAAATAATGTAGCTCGATTTATTTTTTTTCTTAAACTAAGTTTTTTTTTTTAAGTCGAAAAATGATAATAAGATTAATTGTTGCTTTTGATTTAAAGTTTTTTCTATTTTAAAAAAAAATCAAAAATTTAAATAAAATTATTACATTTAATTTTAATCAAAAGTCATACAAATTGAATGTTTTTCAAAATAACAGATCACAAATAAATAATTTTGTAAAAACAAGATAATTTTTGTAAAACAAATAAACAGAAGTAAGCTAGCTTACAGTTATGAATGTATCATAAAATTTGTATATAGATTTTGAGTTGACACTGGCCGTGTCCATTATGTCTCTGCTTAAATATCAACCAAGCGGGGTATGACTATGGGTCAAACCCAAGTAGAGGTATAATTTTTAATTAATTTTATAAATAGTCTGAACACTCCGACTACCTCCATGGGTGTTGATATACTAAAATATTCTAGAAGCCTCCATGCGAAAATATATTTTTTTTGTTTTTGTCGAGTATCGGAATCATTGCAGGTTCGGGCAGCGCTCCTTTGAGAATAAAAAGAGCCAGGATACCGCGACAAGTGGCGACCGTGACAGGACCAGGAGACGCACGGAAGAAGAAAAGAATTACAATGGCAAGCCGCAGCATCCCCATGCCACGATTGCGTGAGATGATGGAGGCTGAAGGGCTGGACAGCACTGGTACTAGAGAAGTCTTACAGGCAAGATGGGAGGAGCACCAATCTAGGCAACAAGGAACACCGACTTCAAGGATTCAAGGAACAGCCAACCCCACATCAGAACTACGTAGAAGTGTGGTTTCCGATCCGGAGGAGCCAGCTGTAGCAAGCATGGAGAAGATGCTCGCAGCACTGATGACAAAACTTAATAACCTGGACAAGACAATGGGTGATCGATTCCAAGAATCTAATGAAAGATTGGTTAACCAACTTCAAGAATCAGAAGAGAGAGTGGACGAACGAATGGGAAATCGACTCCAAGAGATGACAGCAGTTCAACACGAGATGGGAGAACAAATGATAAATCTGAGGGATGTGTGCATAGAACGGATCGAACAAATAACCACTGATGTTGAAGCCGTGAAAACCGACATCACAAACATTAAAGCCGATGTCGCTGAAACCCGCACACAAATCGAAGGCATAGAGAACAACATAACCACACGACTTGATGGCATGGAAACGAAGATGAACGAACAATACAATAAAGTCGTGGATGACATTAAACGGATCAAAGAGCGTCAGACACAACAACTGCGTGACATGCGTATAGCCCCTGAAGAGGTGACTACAGTCATTCGATCCGCCGCATTAGACACAACGACGCTTCTGTCCATCATGCCGGCATTACTACGACAAACGCATCTGCCCGTAGATTGTTGGATTGAGATGGTCACAAAAAAATTAACAGGACCAGCCAGAGATTGGGCATTGATGAATCGTGGGTTGGGCTACACCTTCGATGAGTGGAAATGGCAACTGGAGAGTTTCTTCAACAGTATAGGAAGGAAAGCCAAAGCTGAACTGGAATTGATGACCGTTTCCCAACCCACAGGATTGAAGACAGAAGCGTTCGTCAACATGAAGGTGCAGCTATTCAGAAGAGTGCACGCCGATAGGAACATAGATGACGTGGTGCCCATAATATTGAATTTACTACGCGACAATGTACGACCGCTGGTGAAGATTTCGAATCCAAAGTCATTAGATGAACTACGTATAACCGTTAGAACACTGGATGAAGAGCCAGCAAGGAATCGGCAAGAACCACCAGCAAGAGCACCACCACCACCACGTCCAATTAGTCCAGGTACGTGCTTCGCATGCCACCAAGCGGGGCACATAAGTCGAAACTGTCCCAGAAGGGGACAACAAAATAGACCTGGGCCGTCGGGAAACTAATTCCAGGATCAATGAGGGAGGAAATTGGTTCTGGGGTACACATTAACCTCCACAAAAACGCACAACATCGGCGTGAACACCAACAATTACCGATTCATTTGACAACAATGGAGACCAAGAACTCACACCAGAATGGGCCAATTGTGGAAGTTGATGTGCGTGGAAGATCAATATTGGCACTGATCGATAGTCAAGCATCACACAATTTCATAAGTGAAAAATTGGCAAGAAGTATTGGTATATGGCACCCTGTCAGAGATAGTACAGGGAGTGGAGCCACATGTAATAATACTTTCAAGATTCTTGGGAAAATGTGCATGGATGTGATGATATCAAGAATGAAGTTCAATGTTGAAGTAATGGTTGTACCTGGCCTACGGAATCACTTAATACTTGGTCATGAATTTTTAACAAAAAATGGTGTGAGCATCGATTACCGGAGTGGTATAATTTACTTGGGGTGTGATAAGAGAGTACGCATTGCATGGAGAAAACTAGATGGAGCCCATAGAGAAATGGCAGCAATTAACGATGCATTGGGCGAGTTACAAATTAAACTCCTTGAGAACCAAGAGCAGTTAAAAGATGTCATTCGGCGACATCCCAGCGTTTTCGGCAAAGTTGGAAGGACAAAAACGATCACACACAAGATTGAGATTACGAATAATTCCCCCATTAAATTACGACCATACCCGTACAACAATGAGAACGGGTATTAGAAGAGATGATTGAAGAGATGGAAGGCAATGGCATTATAGAACCATCCACATCGCCTTGGGCCGCACCCGTCGTATTGCCGAAGAAGAAAGATGGTACTTTTCGATTGTGTGTCGATTACAGAAAATTGAACGATATCACAAAGAGCAATGCGTTTCCGATTCCAGATCTGCAAGAGATGTTGAGAAAAGTCAATGGAGCAAAAATATTTTCTACATTGGATCTTCAGACTGGTTATTGGCAAATTGAGATGGAGCCACAATCGAAAGAGTACACAGCATTTACCACCCCAAGAGGTCTCTATCAATTTCGCGTCATGCCGTTTGGATTGAAGAATGCGCCAGCTACGTTCCAGAGTTTAATGAACGAAGTACTATCTGGATACATCGAAGATTTCTGTCAAGTTTACCTGGATGACATATTAATCTACAGTCGATCAGTCAAGGAACATTTACACCACCTGGATCTTGTACTTGAAAGACTAGAACAACATGGATTAACGTGTAAACCAAGCAAATGTGTCATTGGCAGCAACAAAGTCAAATACCTGGGACATATTTTGAGCGAAGACGGCATTGACAGAGAGGAAGAGAAGAATGAAGCTATCAGTAATCACCCTGTACCAAGAACACGAAGACAATTACGACAATTTTAGGGATTATGTGGTTGGTACAGGAGCTTCGTGAAAAACTACGAAGATATAGCTGCACCTCTAAGCGAAATGCTCAAGAAGAACATAAAGTGGCGCTGGCTAACATTGCATCAGAAGGCGTTCGAAAATCTGAAATCATCGATTGTGAATGCACCGAAACTGGCACATCCAGATTTTAAGAAGACGTTTTGTTTAAATACGGATGCTAGTGACGTCGGGCTGGGTGCAATATTATTCCAAATGGAAGATGATGGCAAGACAAGGAGAATAATAAATTACGCCAGCAAGAAACTTAGACCCACGGAAAGAAAATACGCCACAACAGAAAAGGAATGTCTCTCGATAATATGGGCATTGAGGAAGTTTCGAGGATATCTTGAAGGAAGACATTTTAAATTATACACAGATCATGCAGCGCTCCAATGGTTGAACAAAACTAAAGATAGTCGAGCAAAATTGACGAGATGGGCATTAGCATTGGGAGCCTATGATTATGAAATAATTCACGTCCCCGGAAAAGATAATCAAGCCGCTGACTCCTTGTCCAGACAACCACAGGGCAAGGCTGAAGATGAAGAAGTGGAGGACATTCCAGAGTGGGTGATTGAAAAGAGGGCAAAAACACCAATAACCCTCAACGTAATTGAAGTGGAAACACCCACACTCGACGATATTCGACGATGGCAGGATGAAGATCGTGATGTGACTGCCATCAGAAGATACATCGTAGATAGTAATAGTCCACTGAGAAGCAATCAACGTCGACGAGTGGACAGAACAAGAGCTAATTACACCGTAGCTGACGGGATCCTCTGGTACCATAGTCAACAGATGGTACAAGAAGTGCCAGTGGTTCCCGAAGAACGCCGACTTGGTTTTCTAAGAAGATATCACGATAGTGATGAACAGCACACCATGGATGGAGAGAAACGTATCGTCAAATCCGTAACCGCGTCTACTGGTATGGGATGCAAGATGACATACGCAGATATGTAAAAGGGTGTGATACGTGTGCTAGAGTGAAGCCACTAAATCAGAAACCAAGTACAGCAATGAGAAGTCGAAGACCTACTTCACCATGGGAGGTAGTCAGCATCGACTTGATGGGTCCATACCCACGCATATCACGTGGAAAAACGAATATATTGGTTGTGACTGATCTTTTCACTAGATGGATCGAAGCATTTCCATTGGGGGCCACGTCAACCTCGAAGATAGCACAAGTACTCAAAGACGAAGTATTCAGTCGATATGGTTATCCGAGAGCAGTACTTAGTGATAATGGTCCCCAGTTCAGATCAAAAGAATGGAAAGCAGTGAACAGAGATTGGAACACAGAAATATGGACAACGCCAATATACCATCCACGAGCCAACCCCACGGAAAGACAGAACCAGGAATTGAAGAAGTTGTTGCGTCTGCATTTACTGGATGAAGAACATAAAAACTGGGATCAACAACTGCACAAATCATTATTTGCAATACGCAATAGAGCAAACCGAACAACTGGTTTTTCGCCTGCCCAATTGTTACTGGGGGCAGAAATGAAGAAGCCTGGGGATTGGCAGATTCAAGTCGAAGAAGAGCCTCAAAATATTGAAGATTGGGCCAATGAGAGAGGCCAAGAACGTCAACAGAATGTTGAGATAGCTCGGCAAACAATATTGGCCAATGCCGAAGTAAACGACCAAGTGGAGACGGGACTCAGTTATCAACCAGGAGAGTCCGCCTGGATGCGCAACCAAGTGCTCAGCAGTAAGGTGGAGGGTGTCCATAGTGGATTGGCACCGAAGTGGAAAGGGCCTTACAGAGTGCTGAGGAGTTTACCAGCTGGGATATATGTTGTGGATACAGTGCCTCCCACGAAGATACATGGAGGTCTCTTGAAGCCGGCCAGTGCAAGGACCGCCGCCAATGGGAATCTGGGAAGATTGAGTGTGGGGAACGAGGTGTTCGGCCAACTACTTCCAGATCGATTGGGGGGTCAAAGGCATGGAGGTGATGGAAGACGACGGGATGTACCAAGTGTGGACGAGCCAGAGGCCAGAGCATTAGAGCCAGGGTACAACTTGCGGCCCAGACGACCGGCAATCAACAACAGGCGCCGTTGAAGAGTGAAGAACTAATGTGTACGTACAGTTTTAAGTTATGCTAGCTAGCTAAATGTACTAGTACAGTTCAAATAGTTCTTAAGTTAGAAATTGGTCGACCAAATATAATAAGCAAATTAGAAAATGTGTATTGGAATCTAGAGGGGGAGATTTTGTTGTAATGAAAATTATTGAGTACAATTTTTTTGATCCAACACACATTTTGATTATGAAATAGAAAAATATTAAGTAAAATATTACGGAAAATATTTTAGATAACAATATTTTTCTCCTTGCAAAAAGAAGGAGTTTTTTAGTATAAAAAGTACAAAAAGAAAATAATGTAGCTCGATTTATTTTTTTTCTTAAACTAAGTTTTTTTTTTTAAGTCGAAAAATGATAATAAGATTAATTGTTGCTTTTGATTTAAAGTTTTTTCTATTTTAAAAAAAAATCAAAAATTTAAATAAATTTATTACATTTAATTTTAATCAAAAGTCATACAAATTGAATGTTTTTCAAAATAACAGATCACAAATAAATAATTTTGTAAAAACAAGATAATTTTTGTAAAACAAATAAACAGAAGTAAGCTAGCTTACAGTTATGAATGTATCATAAAATTTGTATATAGATTTTGAGTTGACACTGGCCGTGTCCATTATGTCTCTGCTTAAATATCAACCAAGCGGGGTATGACTATGGGTCAAACCCAAGTAGAGGTATAATTTTTAATTAATTTTATAAATAGTCTGAACACTCCGACTACCTCCATGGGTGTTGATATACTAAAATATTCTAGAAGCCTCCATGCGAAAATATATTGTCAAAAACAAAATATTTATTCAAAAACACAATCATATTCTAGAACGACCCATAGCGGGTATATAAACCGTGACCAGTGTCGATTCAAATGAGTTTTAAATCGTGTCTGATGAGTTTTAAATCGACCATTGTGCGATTAGTATAAAAGTTGAAATCAAGTATTGTCTAATTAGTTTAAAGTAAATAATTGTTGTTCAATCCAGATCAAAGTATAAGTTGGAATTTGTACAAGTAATTTGATCAAGTAATTCAAAGTTTAACATTGTGTGAAAAAAAATTAAAATAATTGTTGAAAAAAAAAATTGGATAATCGTTTTTTTTAAGCAATAAAATCAGGTTTTTTTTTTTGTTTCGTAAAAACTTGTGTTTAATTTAATTTTTTTTTTTTTTTCTTTAAACAAAAACGTGCGTGTTGTTTCAATTACAAAATATTTAGTAATATCGCTTACTAATATATTTTTTTTTGTTTTTGTCGAGTATCGGAATCATTGCAGGTTCGGGCAGCGCTTCTTTGAGGATAAAGAGAGCCAGGATACCGCGACAATTTTAACAGACTGGATAGACAAAATATGTTAGACCTAAGATTTAGATTTACGTAAAATAGTATATAGCTTACTAGTTTTTTTTTAAGTGAATACCAGTGGGTAGCCATTAGACCTATTTATAGTTCTTATTAGAAAATAATAGAAAAATAGGAAACAAACAAACAAAAAATTCGTTACACAGGAGCTGCATCAACCTAGCGAATTTCCCCAGAAAAAAATACATCAATTATCTTTTCAAAATAGATCTTAATTAACTTTTATCGTATTAATGTTCATGGCGATCCGTGACATTAAAGTGGCTACAGACATAAATATAAATATAAATGTGTTCGTATCTGATATCCTTTTGATATTTCAAAGACCAAGTTCATTATTGAACAGAATCGATTACGAGTAAGGAGGGTATATAGAAAAAAGAAAACACAAAATATGGAATATTTCTCTTAATATTAGAAATATTCAATTAAATACATTAAAAATATCAAGTAACCTTGGAGATGCATTTGTAATATTCATTTTTATTCATTTTTATGTTTCCTGTAAATATTAGAGTTACAGAAAATATGATCAGACAATGCAATATAGTAAAACTGATTTACTACAACTTTACTAATAATAATCTTTTTGATTGATAATATTAAGAGAGAAATTCATATTTTTATTTTCCCTTCTTCTTCTAAGCCCTCCTTTCATTTTGTCAGATCTTGTCCGTTAACGAACTAAGCATTTTGAAATTAAAAAGCACGACATATGCCAAATTCCATTGCGATCAACCTAAATTTGTGGCCTCCAACGCCAAACGGTGTAGGTAGGTTTGATGGAATTTAGGCATCGGTACATAACCATTCTTTGAAAATTCGCTCAAAAATTGTCAAAATGAATTTACGAACCTCACCAGGAGTACCAATTTCTTGTAAATCACATTTTTCATTCTCTTCAAATGTCTTACTTATATAATGAAACATAATACCTGGTTCTCCATAAAATGCAAATAAACCTTTTCTGATTTTTTCAACACCCTTTGCATATGAATAATAACCTTTTGGACCGACTTTTTCCTCAAAAATTTGTTTTCGTATTGGATTTGTTGAGTTCTAAAATAAAACTACTGATATAGATCCGTATTTACGTCAGTAATATAATCGTACTTCAAACATTAGTCTAGAAAATTCAAAGTCCATAAGACCTGCTGTTATTGGACTTTCCATAAATTGGTCAAGAGTTGTAATACTAGCAGATGCTTGCAAAAGAGCAACAATATTCGCTGAATATGATGTATAAATAAATAACATGGCCAAGTATACAAAATATGTTCCCACACGCCCAGCAACATACTTTGGTTCTTTCTCGGCACCTATTAAGTATATTTTTAATTTGGATATTTACGTTCAATGTATTAAGCTTGGAATAATGAAATTACCTTGTTGACATAAAGTACCCACAAGAAAAACAGAAATGGATGCCCAACCTTTTTGTAGAGATAAAGATTCAACGTTATAAGTTTTATCTTTCTGAAAAAATGAGTAAAACCGCCTTTAATTAAAATAATTTTTGAAACTAAAAGTTTGGCTTTTAGGTTATACTTACAGTTCTCTTTTGCTTAACTTCGTATGTAAACAAGTATTTCATTATCGATAACGTTAGCAATAACAAAATGCCCAAACCAACCCATAATTTGGTTTGAAAAGACAAACGTAATATGTTACTAACATACGATAAGGCAGGCATTCTAAATACAAAACCAGCTCGACATTTTGATGTCCTTGCAATATAACGAAGTGAGTGTAAACGGTTAACCAAAATTGCTATTCCTGAACCTAAAAAAAGTACAAACGATGCTGAACGAGAAGCTTTTTTCTATGTCAATCAGAAAAAATATGTAATCCTATTATGTAATAAATAATGAGTATTCATAGAAATAGTTTACCTATTTTTATGACAAACAAGTGAAAATAACAACTAACTGAGTAAGTTGCTTAAACACCCGGTATACTGAATTTATATAAAAGTTGTTTATTTTTAAAATACGAACATATTTTGAGCTTTTGTTCTATCTCTTACGGTTTCAAGATAGAAAGTTTTGCCAATTTTGCCCAAACATGGTCCGATTTTGCCCATTAACGAACATGATCGGGCTTTGTTGCTCAAGAACACATACGAAATTTACCGATAACTTAGCGAAAATGGACAAATTAGCTCGTTTTATGAACACCTATGCCAAAATCTTTTTCTGCGATCAATATTTTCAACCGTAACAGTCGAAACTCGTTAAGTCGAAAGTAAATTTAATATAACCGTTTATATATTATACTAGCTGTTTCCCGCGACTTCGTCCGCATTTACATGAAAACTAAATATATATGTATTCAGTTACTTTCTTCTTTCGTCGGTTCTATTTTTTGTTAAAAAGTTTTATTTTTTTGTGGCATATAGTATCATTAGAACTACATATATGTGTCAAGTTTCAACATAATCGATTCACAGATGAAAATTCAGTGGTGAACAATCAACCTTTCCCTATTTTACACATGGTATCAATTTCGAAGTATACCCTATCAAATAAAAAAAGAATTATCGAAATCGGACTACTCTGAAAAAAGTTATGCGTGGTCATACATAAAAAAATATAGGAGTTGAAGAACATATATTATGATATTTTTGATATTTTTCTGTAGTGGAAGCGCTGAAAATTCTTATTTTTTATTTTTTTGTGGCTAAAATTTCAGACTTTTTTATGGGACTACCAAATTTATATAGGACTAACTTTGAAATGTATCCTATCCAACAAAAAATGGATTATCATAATCGGACTACTCTGTAAAAAGTTATGCGTGATCATACATTAAAAAAATATATATAAATATATAAAGGTTGAACTGAGTACCCCCTTCTTTCATCGGAAAAAAATAGGCCTTCTTTATTGGTTGGTATTCTACCAACAACGGGGTGAAGTTAAAATTTATTCTTTATTAGATAATAAATCTTTATTAGATAAAAAACCTTTCACAAGTTTAATTTACCTGTAACATCATCTTCTCCAGTTAGAACTTTCTGGACCACACCAGTCCATGACCCATTTGGTAACCATCGACCCCAACTATTCGTGAGTCCGTACTTTTGGGTAGCATTCAAATAATAACATAATAATTTATTCATATTAAATGAATGTTTACCATTTGAATCGAAGTGTGTGTCACTTAAATATTAAAAAGAATAAAACAAGTGGAAAGAACAACTAATTGAGTTTACTGCTTAAATACCCGATATACTGATTTACTTTTACGATTTCAAAGATAGATATTTTCTCCCATGGCAGGGGGAAACACTGTCCGATTTTGTGCATTCATAAACTTGACCTAACTCTTTCGCTCTAGAACGCACACACAGCTCGTTTTCTTTTTTGGTTTTTGAGCTATCGTTTTTACAAGCATACAGATAGACAGACAGATGGACGGATATGCGAAAAAGATGTGTGTCTTTTATGAACAAAATGTGGTCATTTTATGAACACCTATAACAAACGTTTGTTTATGCGATCGATATTTTCAATCATCGGAATGAAACTTAATATACCCTTGTATAAATTATATACACCGGGTAAAATTACACTTAATTCTTTTAAACAATTCACGTTCACAAAACTTACATAAAATCCTCTAGATGATTAACAGTATCTTTCGAAAAAAAATAATACGATTGCTTCATTTCATATCCATTCAGATTTCTTCGTCGGTGTGTTATGATTTTCCTGGTTCTTTGATCAAATATTCCAGTATTTTTAGCCCAAAAACCAAATGTTTCATAAACTATAAATGTAATATGTAATAGTTTCATAATTAAAGAAGTAGAATTCAGGTTCAAAAGATTAATTTAGAAATCATTTTCAAAAAACTGAAATAGTTTTCATCACTCAAGTATCTAAAACCAGCTTAAAGAAATGCGCACGTCAAGGTGGATTTCGTTGAGCGAAAAGAAGGTTTAAGATTATCGCAAAAACTACTATTATTTCTCACCCACAAGTGTTAAACATACTATGCGCTTATTACCTCATACACATGGCCAAAAACGTGACTTTTTTTTTTAAATTTCATAATTTATTTGTGCCGAATCCATTAGAGTTTTTGAACAAATTTTTTATACAAAAGTTTAATTTTTTAATAAGGAACAACTTTTATTCGAAGCTGTTTTTTGAAAACCAAATGGATTGAAGACAAATCAACTATGAAATTCTGAAGTTCTGAAAAGAGAACCCCAGATTTGTGTCTGTGTGTACTGAAAGTCACATTCTCTGTTACCTTCTTTGCTCCAATTTATGCATAAACGAAACCCCTTGCCCATGATTTAACATCTTTACCGCAATTTAGGGACAAAGTTGAATCTGATAGGTACTTTCTAACGAAGAGACACAATAACAAAGTTTTCAGCTTTCTGGGGTTTTATTCAAAATAGAACTTTCTAGCATGAATACAAATATTACCCAAATATGTTTCAAAACGGTTATATTTATAAGGTTGCTTCAGATGTATTAACTCATCATTAAATATTTTCGCTGTAATAACATTACTATCAACATCCAATAATAAAGATTCATTCACTGCACTTGTATTTTTCCCAAGTAAAAGTATCCATCGATTTGGTAAAGTAAAATGTTTTGTTAAATTTGCCTAAAAAACAACAGTTTTCTTAGGATAACCCAATAATTAAGGGAAATATTTTGGAAGTATATTATTTACCTTCAAAAGAATATCATATGCCAATGGACAATCCATATCTAGAACTCTAATCATTTGATGATCCAAATCATCGTTTATAAAACTAGTTGGATTTTTTATAATATTGTACTGATTACGAAGACCTAGTTGCTTTCTGGTCTTTAAATCTACGGAGAAAAAAAAAAGTAAAATGCTATATTAAAGCGTAAAATAAATCAAATATCTATTTAATTTGCTTAAAAGTTTGATTCTGAGCCAAGCACTTTTAAACACATATTAGTTTACACCTCCAAAGCAGTTTATCAGATCTTCCGTACCTTAAAAACTTTTCAATAGCTTTTTTATCATTAGAGCTTTTTTATCATTACAAACAAATTAGATTAAGTCAGATTATTATCATTTTTTTACCTAATAAATTATTAGATAAAAATATTGATTATAATGAAACACTAGAGAAAAGAACGAAACGTAGCTATCCAATAATTAGGTGTTTCATTAACATCAGTCTTTTTTCCCGATAAAGTAAGTTGAAAAACTAAATTAGAGATCGTTTTACATGTCAAAGATATACTCAAATGCAATGTACACGAAAGAGTAAACGGTAAGTCACATTCTAAGTCAATAGCAGTTATATACATGCAATAATACTTATAGTACTACTTAGAATGCTTCAACTTTGTTGCATAACACTGTAAATATTCCAAAACTATAAATATCTCACATAAATTGAAGTGTTTTGTTTTTCCAATAGTATCGAAAGAAAATATGTTTTTCAGTTCGTCATTTCTTAAGACATATAATATTAATCTGTTTATAGCTGTTACAAATCAAAACATCCGTAATCTAAACAACTATATAAATACTCTCAGACACCACGAATCGGCTGAATTCTATCAAATTAATAATAAATTATCTTACCAATTGGAAAGCAGACATGGAGAAGAAATCGTGTGTTTTGTTCAAATTTGAAATAATCTTTTAAAAAATCAATTTTCATTTGATTTTCATTTGCTTGAATTAATGAAAATAAACCAAAATATATAAAAATATGAAATAACCAATCTAGAGTAATCTTCATCTTTACTTATTCAGACTTGATGGTAATGAAAATAATGAACTTCATTTGTATGGGCAAACAAATCGATGTAGGTATTTGAAAACTTCCTCTTATTATTTCTATTTTATCGATTAGTTATTATTTTATTAAAACATATAATTTACAGCAAAATCAACTGCATTCGCGTTTTTAAATTATTGTTTATAAAATGATTTTAAAAAAATATTTAACAATATATTATTGAATAATTTTCTTATTATAATACTTTTGAAAAATTAACAGTGACATGATATAATGTTTAACTACGTCCTTCATCGCATTCATCCGTTTAGCGGCACAACGCAAAATAGTTTAAAATATCAAAACATTTATATTAAAAGGAGTAGCTGAGCTAAAATATGGAAAAGCCTGGAAATGTCAGAAATAATAAAATGTTTCTATTTAAATTAAAGATTCAGAATAATATTGTGTTTCCCCCTTCTATATGACTTCAGATGATTTCTCGTAAACCACTCACTGTTTCGATAAATAAACACGATTTTCGTATTTTATGGATACAAGTGAACTTCATCCAAATCGAAAAATTATTTTTGAATTTTATGCAAGTTTTTTTAGGGTATGGTTTTTAAGGTAAGGTAAAAAATTAAGAATATAAAATTAAGAATATATTCAGAAAAAATTATAAATATCACAAAAAATTCAAAAAAAAGTCATCATATATTGAACGAAAAAACAAATCCAGTTATTATAACGATTTGATGAATAGTTTCTGAGATATAAACAACTAAACTCTATACTTCTTAATAAAATTTCAAATTCGCCCCCATAACTAGCTCAGTTTTTGTATTATAAATACGTATTTCGACTACATAGTAGTCATCATCAGTATAAATTAGCTAGACGTAATTTACTCTTTGACAAAGATAGAAAATCGAAATCAATAGACAAAATAAAAATTTTTTTTTAAATTTACAAAATAAATTAAAATATAATAAATTTTATTGAAATTACTCTTGTTAAAATTGCTTTCATTCAAATTTACTATTGTTAACATCACTCTTATTAAAATTACTCTTATATTGTCAGGATATGTTATTCGTTGCTAATTTGGTGACAGGTTCAGGACGTAAAATGTTTATTAATACTTACATTAAAATACATTAATTTATTTAATATTTTAAATATATATTTTAATAATACTCAATTCAAATATATATTTTAATAATAAAATTATGTAGGTAAAATATTGCGTATAATAATTATTAAAATATATAATTAAATACAAACATCTGCATAATAATTCGTAATTTAACTATTATGCAGATCTTTAAGTCGTTTAATTGCGATACAATGCATTCTAAAGTTATTCCCAACAGGCAAATTTTTTAAAATTGACCGATATATATATATATATATATATATATATATATATATATATATATATATATATATATATATATATATATACATATATATATTATAAGTTGTTAAAATAAAAACCTTTTACTCTTGATAAATTTTTCTAAAGACTTTATTTTTCTCAAAAAATGCAATCCTATCTAAGAAAGTTCATTATTTTAAACCAGTTTTCATGTTCATTTTCACTGGATTCCCGGTTTGAATGACAAGTTGATCTTCAAAAAAACCTTGAGGGCCATAGTCAATGTAAAATGAAGATCGCCATAAGATGTCCCTCTCCCAACAAAACAACTTTTATGGTTTAAAATAAGCCAACCTGCCTGTACATATTCTTACGGAATGTGGTATATAAAATATCCACAACATGAAAAGCTCGATTGTGAGACTATAGTCGATATTTTAAATTTTTTTTTTCATACATAATTATTTGTGTATACTTAAGCTAAGTTGGCTTTTACGTCAGAGTCGTCTTTGTTGTAGCGGTAGGATTCTGGACTAGATTTCCAAAGGCCTGAGGTTCGATTACTGGTTGACGAGTTAATTTTTTCATATCAGTATTTAATTTATTTATTTGTCTAAAATCATTAGTGTTTATATTAACTTTAATGTTCATCAAACATATATACTAGGGTAAATGTAATGCCGACTGACTTTCATCCCAACGGTTGAAAATATTGATTGCGGAAAATAGGTGTTCATAAAATGACCTAATTAATTTATTTCCGCATGTTCGTCCATCTGTTCGCAAACAAGATAAGTCAAAAATAAAAAGAGACAACGAATAGAAATTTTGTGTGTGTGTGTGTGTTTTAATTGAACGTGTGCGCAAATTGGTCATGCTTCTCGCAGTCGGTGGTGGGGGGGGGGGTTTAGAATATCAATTCGTTTCTTTTTTTTTAATAATCAACTTTTTTTTTTAATTTTCTTGATAAATTCAATATATACCGCGTATTTTACCAATTAAGCAGCTGATATTAAAATTTGACTCTACTTTTGAATACTGCCGCAATAGATTCTACGTAATTAACATTAAGTAGAATTATAATAAAATTAAGTAGAATTAACACGGGCATTCACTATACAAGATTCATCTTCGAGATCTTTTAGAAATCTTGAAAATCTTTAATATCATTCAAAATTTTCTATTAGTGCCATTCACAGTAAAATGAATACTTTTAAAACTTTGTAAAACCTAACACACACAAAATATTAAGCCACGCATATAGGACATAGGTTATATGGATTTTTTTAATTCAAAAATAAAAATCATCTGTATGAAGTGTATTTATTGTGTGTTTATTCATCTGAAATTTGACCTAATTAAGACAAAAAAATTTTTATTACTACATTGGCAAGTGAACAAAAGCTTATATAGGTGATTGACAATTTTAAATTCTACTTTTAAGTTTTATTTTATTTTTGAGTGATTGTTCAATAAAAAATATCAAAAGTGCTGCACCAACGCCACACAACAAAATATTAAATGCCCAATAGGTTTCTCGTATTCCAACTTGAACAAAGTTTGCTACAGACGCTCCACATTTGACTTGAGTTTTATAATACCTTAGAAACCATCGTTGTTGTAAACCTGTCTCTTCTATGCGTAGTAATCTAGAAAATTGTTTAAACACACCGACTTTATCTTTCAAATATTATATTTTTCTAATTGAAATCTTTTACTTACCCATTTCTAAATACTTCAATGTATGGTGATTTATGCGGTACTCCATGAAATAACGATGAAATCTGTAAGATAAATTTGTATTCGTACAAATTTATAGCCCTTTAATCGTGAGTAAGATGGCGGCCAGAATTTTTATTACTAAAATGGATTGGTATAAAATCCAATTTAAGTAACAGTAATCGAATGAGAATTTTTCCTTGCCACTGATCCACAAACCAGTGTGGTGAGAATTACAATAATCAATAAAATACCTTACTGGTTTATGGCTCTGTTTCCATTAAATTTTCATTTGTTTAGCATTTTAAATTTATCTCTTTTATGATCATGATAATAAAATTGTTGCCATCATCTTACTCACAACTACAGGGCTATGATTGTACCTCTATATATATTTAGAATATAGAGATATTGTTTTTGGAGCTGAAACTCGATATTGAGATTTTTTCAAATATTTTCGTTTTGAGGCTTCATGATATCAAGAGGCCCAATTTTAGCCTTTGTCGTTCTGTGTATATATGTATGTATATTGTATTCATGTATATGTATGCACAGCCGCATCCGCAATAATTGATGCTTTTTACGGAGCTCTGGCGAATGCGGGTGTTACTTGTTTTGTTTAGAATTTCTGATAATAAATAATTCACAAAGTGTTTAGACGGGTTATTACATGGATGTTTTTTTATATATTTCCACAATTTACATTATTGTTTGAGTTCGCCTTGAATAATCTATTTGACAAGAGAATTAACAATACCACCACCGACGCAAAGTGTAATTTGGTCTTATTTTAAACTAGAAGAGCATGTCTGAGAAAAATCTCAGTGTAAAATATGCAATAATTCATACTCTTGCAAGGGTCGTGCAACCACGAAGTTGAGGACTCATATAAATCAACGCATTCGGAGCAGTTTAGCCTGTTTAGCGCAGGATTATTCTATGAACCTCTGTGAAACAGGATGGAACCTGAAAAGGCATTGCTCATTTTTATGCAAAAAAGTTGATTATAATATAAAAATTATTTTTATAAAGTAACGATCGCAAGATTGGTAATTTTGTATAATAATAATTAATTAAGCCAATTAATTAATCCCAATCCTTATTTTATTAATAAATTAATTCACAACGTTTCAGCTAATAATTGAAAAATGTTATTAAAAGATTGACATTTTTAGACCTCATCAACTGATGAGGTCTAAAATTATTACCTGAAACGTTGTGAATTAATTTATTTATAAAATAATGTCAAATTAAGGATTTGGATGGCTTAATTAATTACTTAATTATTATAATAAAAATTATTAATAATTATTACCATCATTTTTCTTCATTTATGTACCTAGATAGATAGATAGATAGATTGTAGAGGCTGCCCTGGACGGGCTACACTTCACCCATAAGGTGCATTGTGATGCCTAAGGATGTGAGGATTTGAGTGAAGTGAAAGAAATTTTTATGTAAATAAGTATAAGATTTAATTTATAAAGTTTTATTTTGTCTTCCTACGCGACTAAAATGTCTTGGCCGAAATAGTTAAACCAAATATGGCATTTTATTCTTAATGTTTGGAAATTTTTTTAGAACTTTTCGTAAACACGATTTTGTACTATGATTACACTTCTTAACAGCTAGATTTTTACATACCTATCAATGCTCTAATAGGGAATATGCATGAAAATTTTTTTTCAAATTTATTTTCAGAATATGAAAATACTGTTAATACTGTAATAATATTTAAAAACGAAATTAAAATCCGACTAATATCAAGGAAGCTATAAGCTTTTAAAGATTATTATCTGTCTCTTTCTTGCAAAAATACTAAAAACGGAGTTTTACGTGTATTTTAAATGGTGAAAGTGTAATATGACGTTCAATCATTCATATCTCGCTTATTTTTAAAGTTATTTAAAAAGTAATTTTACCTTGATATTTGTCAAGTAAACATGCTTCAATTCAAGTGAAAAAAATTTTTCATGCATATTCCCTATTGCGTAAAAAAGAGTAGTTTACTGGTGAGTGAAATTTAAAAAAATTTGGTGCTTGGGCATACAATTTTAAGCTTAGATATTATAGCTTTAAAGGATACAATATCCAGATTTTGATTAAAATCGACAAACCAGAAGTAACACGTGACTTATTTTTGGTTTTCGGAAATTTTCTCAAAAACAGTAAGACATAGAGCAAAAGTTACAAAATCATTCCTGACATTAAATATAAACAACTTTTGTGTAACGCATTTTTCCGTAAAAGAAATAAATTAAGCTGAATTGAAGCTCAAAAGCTTATATATTTTGTATATTATACTCCAATGTTGAATTCTGTGATATATATTTAAGTCGTTTGTTAAGCTCTGTATGTAGGGGTCAGGTCATGTTAGTGTTTCCTAGCAGATTTTTCGAAACACATTTATCAAAAAAATTTTTACTAACCTCACCAGGAGTTAAAATTTCTTGTAAATCACATTTTTCATTCTCCTCATATGTCTTACTTATATAATGAAATATAATTCCTGGCTCTGCCCAGAATGCAAATAAACCTTTTCTTATTTTTTCAACTCCCTTGACATATGAATAATATCCTTTTGGGCCAACTTTCTCGTTAAAAATTCGTTTCAGTACTGGATTTGTTGAATTCTATAATAAATTGTGGACAAAGATTCATATATTGTGAGTAAATCACACAATAATCATTATATATTTACTTCGAACAATATTCTAGATAATTCAAAATCCAAAATACCAGCTGTTAATGGGCTCTGAGTAAATTGGTCAATGGTTGTAATACTAGCAGATGCTTGCAATAAAGCAACAATATTCGCTGAATATGATGTATAAACAAATAACATGGCCAAGTATACAAAAAATGTTCCCACACGTCCAGCAACACCTTCTGGTTCTTTCTCAACACCTATTAAACAAACAATGTTTTTGTTATTGACGTTCAATTTATCAAGTTTTGATTAATGAAATTTACCTTGTTGGCATAAAGAACCCACAAGAAAAACAGACATGGATGCCCAACCTTTTTGTAAAGATAAAGATTCAATGTTGTAAGCCCTATCTTCCTAAAAGGTATGATTAAAGATTACTACTAAAGATTAAAAACTTCGTTGTTGTTTAGGTAGTACTTACAGCTCTTTTTCTTTTAGCTTCCACTGTAAACAAATATTTTATAATGGATAACATCAACAACAACAGAACACCCAAACCAACCCATAATTTTGTTTGAAACGACATTCGTAATATATTACTAACTTACGATAAGGCAGGCATTCGAAAAATAAAACTGGCATTACATTTTGATGTCCTGGCCAAATAGCGAAGTGCATCCAAACGATTTGAAAAAATAACCAATCCTGCACCTAAAAACCATTTTTCATGCATTTTCTAAATATTTAATAGTAATGATAGTAATAATAATACTAGTCCAAGTAGCCGAGCGGTCTAAAGCGTTATGTCTGCGGAGTATACATACTTGCAAGCTGGGAGGTTATGGGTTCAAATCCCGACCTCGGCAGTTTGTCAATTATTAAGAAAAAAAAAGGGACGGTTAATTGACTAAACTGTCGGCGTATGGACAAGAACGAAGTAACCGGCTATGCTTGAGAAGGTTTTCTGCATTTTCCTTCACGAACTCCAGATGAAAATCGGCATAGTTCCAATCATAGTCGGCTGCAGCCGCATATCCTACCAATTCCTAGTCTTTAATTAAAAATTCCTTCCACTCCACTCACATCCTCACATCCTAAGGCATCACAATGGACCTTATGGTCGAAGGGTAGCCCGTCCAGGGCAGCCTCTACAATCTATATATAGTAATAATAATAATAATGGGGTTTTACCTCCATTTCTGAGACTCGACGGTCTAAACAGAGGCCACCCACATTATTACTATTCAACCTTTATGAATTTTTACTGATATATTTTTATCATGTGATTGGAGGACAAGGAATTTGTATGTAGGCTAGGAATTGGTAGGTTGTGAGGCTGCAGCCTACTTTGATAAGAACCATCTGCTATTCATCGGAAGCTCGTGAAAGTAAACTGCTGACAACTTCACAAGCATAGCCGGTTTCTTCGTTCTTGTTCATACGCCGGTAGTTTTAATCAATTAATTTCCCCATTAATTTTAATTGATAAACCTCCGCCACCAGGATTCGAACCCATAACTTCCCAGTTCCAAGCTGGCAGAGCTTTAGATCGCTCGATTACTTGGGCTAATCTAAAATATTTAATATTCACAAACTATCCGTACCATTTACATCATCTTCTCGTGTACGTAATCTTTCTACCAGGCCATCTTTAGTGAATGATCCATCTGGATGTCGAAAACCCCAACTCTTCGTGAGTCTGTATTTTTGGGTGGCATTCACATAATAACATAATAATGTATTTACATTGAAGCAAGCTTTACCAACTGAATCGACATGTGTATCACTTAAATATAACACACACACAAAAAATAACATTACTTTTTCCAAACAATTTCACATTTATAACAACAAAATTTCTTACATATAATCATCAAGATGATTGACTGTATCGTTTGAATAGAAAATATACGATTGTTGCATTTTATATCCATTTACATTTCGTCGTCTATGTGTTAATATTTGTCTAGTTCTTTGATCGAATATTCCAGTATTTTTATCCCAAAATCCAAATGGTTCATAAACTATAAATGTAATACGGAATCATTCTCGTATTTAAACAATTTCATTAATCATTTCAAATTAAAAAATGTATAATGGCTATTCGTCGGTCAAAAATTACGTCGGTTAAATTTAGAAATAGCCTTTAGATAGCTAAAAATACTTTTGATACTTTTTGAAATGATTAAGTAAGTGTGAGTAAATGTAGTTTATTTAATCTCTCGACAGATAAATACTGCGTATTTGAATTATGCTATTCATCAACTATATTTATATATCACTAACCATAAAGTACTTAAAATTAAAAGAAAAAATTTCATTTAGGGTATTAATCATAATTTTTTTTCATATAAAATTTGAAATGCGACTTGAATTAATCACTGATCTCTATACTATATCTGTCTACATTGTTCAGTTTCAGTATTAACTCACTGACTACATGGTGTTCGCTTGCACTCACTATATAAACTTCGATCCTGATTACCTGCTATGATTATTTGATAACTGTATATAATATGGAACATGGCACTGCCGGGAAGGTGAAACATGGCACTGACGATAAGGTTTGGTTATATTTTATGTGTTCCAGCATATTGAAAATTGTTCCAGCATATCAAAAAGCTGTCATTCGACAGTTTGGCAAAGACGGAAACAGTAATAAACTATAATCGTATGATCGATTTTGTGTCCCAGTTGCAGGTGTCAAAAGACAATTTTACACTTCTCTTTGCTATGGCTTAACTCACATCCTCTTCTTTGCAATCACAATGACTGAGTTCTTTACAATATACGATTCACACATATCATCCTCCATGGGAGATCTATGTTTTCCGTCACTTTTCCAGGATCAAAATTTTAATATATTCCTAATTTTAGTGATATTCTGAAAATACTTTTCAACGTAATTCTCGATAGAAAAATGTATTTCAAAATTTTCAACAATGTAGTATTTATTTGAAAGTAAATGAACTAATAAGAACTAATGACCGACTAGTATCAATGTAAATATTACCAAAAGACGTTTCGTGACGGTTGTATTTATATGGTTGCTTTAGATTTATTAACTCATCATTGAATATTTTCGTTATAATAACATCACTGTCAATGTCCAATAGTAAAGACTCACTTATTGCACTTGTATTTTTACCAAGTAAAAGTACCCATCGATTGGGTAAAGTGAAATGTTCGGTTAAATTTGCCTAAAAAAACGTAAACTATTATTGCAATACACAATAACGAAAGTGAAATATTTCGGAAGTATATTATTTACCTTTAAAAGAATATCATCTGCCATTGGACAATCCATATCTAGAACTCTAATCATTTGATGATCCAAATTATCGTTTATAAAATTATTATGGTTTTTTATAATATTGTACTGATTACGAAGACCCAATTGCTTTCTGGTCTTTAAATCTATGGAAAAAAGTGAAAGTATTGTATAAAAAAGCGAAAGACAATTAAAATATCTGTTGGATTTGCCTAAAAGTTTGGTTCCGAGCCAAGCACTTTTAAAAACATAATAGTTCCAAAGCAGTTTATCACATGTTCCTTACCTTAATAACTAAACCTGCGCAACTCATTTGACTTAAGCAATTGATTTTTTTCATCCACAGATTAAGCCCACGGGTAGGATTATTCTTATCAGATTGCAAAAAAATGAATAATATAGCTCAGTTAGTAGAACATTGGTCTACAATGCCTGAGGTCGTGAGTTCGATCCCATTCCCTAGATGTGTATGATTTTTCATATCAAGCATTTGAAGTCAAAGAATGTTATCAATGTTCAGACATTGAATGTCAAATTAAGTAAAAGCTAGTCGCTTCCATTGGTGTAATATAACCGAAAGGCAACCATACTAACAAAGTATATAAATAGACTCTAGTTCACAAAAATAGTTTTGAAAAATTATAATCACTTTTCTTACCAATTGGAAAGCAGACATGAAGAAGAAATCGTGTTTTCTGTTCGAATTTGAAATAATCTTTTAAAAAATCAATTTTCATTTGATTTTCACTTGCATGATTTAATGACACTAAACCAAAATATATAAAAATTAAACAAATCCAACCATGAAATATCTCCATCTTTACTTATTCTCAGAAGCTGCTGAGAGTAAGTAAACTGCACTAATTTGAGTGGGTGAAAAATTTTCTATATAATATTACCATTTTTTATTGATATGTTATTAGTTTCATTGTTTTATTTTTTTAATATATAATTTAACGGAAAAAACTGCATTAGTAGTTTTAAATTAGTATTTATAAAATAATGTAAAAAATTATATTATAATATATTATTAAATAATTTTCATGGCATGATATAATATTTTCTATCCAAAGCCGTAATCCATACTAATATATAAATGTGAAAGTAACTATGTTTGTTTGCTACCTCTTCACGACTAAACGGCTGAACGGATTGTAAAAAAATTTGGTAAGGAGATAGATTATATCTTGGGAAAGAACATAGGCTATCTATGGTCTCAAAAAATAATCATGAAGTGGGTGAACATAAAAAAAAATACAGATAGTCGAACAGAGAATGTCCCCCTTTTTGTGGAGTCGGTTAAAATTTTTGTTGATTTTGTCATTTCCACAGAAACTATACTTAAAAATAACTATAAAATTATTATTTTACAAAAATTTTCTTTCAATTTAGAAATGTCAACTTTGATTGTCGTTTCCATAATAACTATAAACTATAACAGCACACTATAAATCGTTATATATTGTATGCATATATCATTTAGCGTGATTATTATTATTATTTTCTATACATATATATTTAGCTTTCATATAAATGCGGACAAAGTCGCGGAAAACAGCTAGTAAACTATAAATATAAGTAATTTTTTGAATAGTTGTTGGGCTAAGTTGTGGTCTTAAGTTGATGCAGATGAAACCTTATCGTTTACCTACCGATGAAAATACCTTACAATTTATGTAAAATTTACACCAAAACGATTCATAAGTCTATGATCCAAAAGACAAAATATCGAATAGAGAAAACTCGAAAAATGCTTCCTTTAACCTCACTTTTATTTGAGACATTTATATCTTATATTTTATTGCAAAAATGTTTAATTATAAAGTTTTATTTAATTGCTGATTTGACTACACTCAAAGTTCAGCGAGACTATTATACAAAATATGATTCAAAATCATCATTACAGTCATTTAAACTTTTGAAATAGATGTGTAAAATATATTTTTACAACCACAAATACCACTAGTGTAAATTAAAATCGATTTTGTTCAATAATATTTCTATTTTATTTAACTTGGCGAATTTCTTTAGAATACATAAATCACTCTCTAGTCACAAATTAAGTCTGATCAAGGCCAATTTTATTAATAAATGGCATACTTCAAGGGGAAAGGGGGGCATAAAGATAGAAGAAAACACAAAATATAAATTATCTCTCTTAATATATTGTCTTGAGTAAAATCACCTTATCATTTTTATCAAACTCTAATGTGAACAGAGATATTTTGAATTTTAACTTTCAATCTTTAATTGTAAATATTTCTGTAAATATTAGTGTAACAGAAAAATAATAAGAAACAAAATTACAGTAAAACTAAGTACCTACAACTTAACTCCTGATAAATCGATTTTTCAGATATTAAGGGAGATATGTCAAATTTTGTGTTTCCCCCTCCCTCTAAACCCCCTCTTTCCCTGCGTCCAATTTTGCCCATTAACAAACTTGACCATTTGAAAACCAAAAGCGCCAAAAGTACCAAATTTCATTCCAATCGGAATAAAATTGTGACCACTAGAGAGTCCACAAACACATAAACTTATATGTACATATGTTGTTATATGTATAATTATATACATATATAAAAATTTTAACGATAGTGATTTTTGACATCTAGTAGGTAGGATCGATGGACATTTGAAGAAATTTTTACGAAATTCCAACATTAGTACAAAAACAATAGCTGATTTCCTTTGGAGAAAATTCGTTAAAAAATAATTGAAATACGCTTATCAATTTTCATGTGAATAACTTGATTCGTTTCATGACATTGACATGAAAAATTAACTCACCCACCAGGTATCGAACCCTGGACCTCTGGATTTTTAGCTCAGTATGCAACCATAGATGATACTGTTGATAGAGTGCATATATCAATTATATGCAAAAATTCCCTCATTCATCAGTATCATCTGTGGTGTAACGGTAGTACACTGTTAAAATTGAAATTGACGTTTGTATTGTATCGTGATGCCAAAGTATACACAAATAATATTTATTATGTTTTATAAATAATTGAGATAAAAACGATGTAGCTTCTTTCCGTAAGTTTTCCTTAAAATATGTAGAAATTATCAGATTGGAAAGTTATGAATATAAAATATAAACTATAAAGATAGCAATTGTATATAGAACAAGAAAATTTTCTTATTCAAAAAATATCTCAAAAATATAATAAAACATTAAGTTTGTCGAACTATAAAATCTTATATGTTTTTCTACATATAAAATTTATTTATATCTATTATGAAAAACATGGTGTCTATATAGATAGAAAACAATTTCGAAAATTGTCACAGCAATGGTTAACGTTTTCGAAATATAATTTTTTTTTTTGTATAAAAAAAGAAAATAAAAGAGAAAAAAAAGCAACAACAAGACACAACCATCCTCTTTTCAATGTTTGAATTTAAAAATGTCTCTTTTTATTTACATTCCTGCCAGTACAGTTTTCTTCTACTGTTGATTTTCAGATGACCTGTTTTCCAGAGACTGTCCGTTTTCCTATCTTATAATTTTTTTCAAAGAAAACTTATATATTGCAAATATTTATATAAAATACACTATGTTTGCGAAAAAATCTATCATATTTTATATGAGAATGAACTAAAAAGTTTGGGGTGGGGAGGTTTATGCACTGTCACTTAAAAGATCGATCTTGCTACCCAGAGGCGGATTAAATGTCCACAGCGCCCTAGGCTAGCACCTCTAATTCGCACCTCTAATTCACCTCTAGCACCTCTAATTCCTCTAATTCTCATCTTACTAATATTATAAACGCGAAAGTTTGTGACGATGAATGGATGAATGTTTGTTACTCTTTCACGCAAAAACTACTTAACGGATTTTGAAGAAATTTGTATGAAGGTAGCTTATACCCTGAATTAACACATAGGATACTTTTATCCCGGAAAAGTCACATGTCACGTGGGTGAAACCACTGGTAAAGTCTAGTATATTATAAATTTTAACTATGTGATGAGAGGGAAGAAGGCATGAAGGATAGAACTTGGAAATTCGTGGTCCGATTGTTGAGAGAGTAAGTCCAATTGTTTTTTATCATTAAGTACAAACTTAAGATTTAATATTTTACATATAAAAACAATAAGACTAGGAATAAAATTGTTTATTATTTAAAGTTGTTAGGTTGTTACAAAAGAATTATTTATCAATCACATAGGTTTCAAATTTCTTCGTCTACATTTTTGTCTTGCGTTGTCAATAACATCATCATAGTTAAAAGATAGCAGTAAGTTTGATCAATGTTAAGTATCGCTAGCGAATTTAATCTTTTATGGGTCATGGTTGCGCGGAGATAATTTTTTATTCTCTTTAGACAAGAAAAACTCCGCTCACCACTGCAATTGCTGACTGCCGTCGATACGCATATGGCTATGTCAATGTTTGTGTAAATTGTTACGAATTTCCGACGGATCCCAACGGCGACTTACTCTCTGGTAGGACTTTAGGTATTATTTTTTTCTTCGTATAAAAACCTCCACGCGCGCCCCTTGGCACGTGCCTAGTTTGCCTTATGCATAATTCCACCATTGGTGCTACCTGAAACTTTGGTAAGTACGAAGCTTTACACTATTCAGTTTTTTACTAATACATTTTCGCTTAGGAGAAAAAGACGAAGATTGCCGTCAAGATCGGTTAGATAGATAAATAGATAGATAAATCTTAGGGTATGAAAATTATTGCACTTCGACTTTATGGCCTATTGTGCTCCGTCTTCTACTATAGTCTAATGATGTCCGCTTCTGTCATATATTGGGAATAGCCAGAAGCTTTTCGGGTATCAAGGATGTTTCTTCCTCCTCGTCGCACAGCCTGTGGAGTTCTATCATGTGTAGATGCTGTCCTAGGGTATAAAGTTCGATGCCGGTGACCTTTCGAAGTTGAATGCATCGAGATACAGCCTCCTGATCACGGTGTTTAACATTTATCTACTCGTTGAACGCTTGTTTACATGCTATTTTTAGGATTCCTAAAATATGTTCTGGGTGTATAAAAAGTAATCTGTCTTCCTTCTTTGTTAACGTATCTGCTTTTTCATTTCCTTCGAATCCACTATAACCTGGTATCCAGATAAATTTGTTGCTCCATTTTGCCAGGTCCAGTAGTTTCTCTAGCCAATCCATGACTACCCCTGACATGATTTCAGTGGCAGGCAGGGCTTTTAGCCAACGTCAATTACTTTACTGTTGACTGTAGAAATATAATTGAATACCTTGTAAATATCAATGTCCGATTTTGAAAATGAATACGTAGAAAGATTTCAAATATTATTTCATAGTACATTCTGTATAAAGGAAATGGATTATGTCGTATTTGTATCTGGAAAATGAGAAGACAAACAAAGAACACAACAGTACGCATAAAAAAATCCTATAAAATTCATTGCATTTTATAAAATAGTTGATTCATACTTCCGTCGTGAGATATCTTCACATTTTATCATCTATTGTATGAAAAAAAAAATATCTCTCACAAGTTTATACATCGTAATACAATGCGGTAGAACGATATGTTATTGTTATCTTTTAAAACAAAAAACAGAGATTTTAATCGTTAATATCACGTTATACTCTAATCATTTAGAGGCCTTCATTCATCAGCCTACGAGTTGGGCCTGAGAGACCAAGCAACCTTAATTATGGCTATCAACAAGTTATGTTCGTGTGATATTTAAGATAGTTTCTAATTGTTATAAAGTTTGTTTTGATTTATTTATTTCAAAATGGCGTTAACCCCATTCACTTCATTTGAAGAAAATATTGAAGAACCTTGTGAAAATTTTGAAGAATTTGAAAGTTTTTTTAAACCATAATTTAACTTGTAAAATATGTTTTTATAATAACATAGAAGTTACATTGAAGGTTGGTTATTCCATACTTTGGTAAAATTTTATCTTTTTATAAAGTCTTTAACAATCAGATCAGATATTTACCTCGTACGTAAAATTTTATTAAAAGGTGGAAAAATCGTCCTTAAATTTTCTTTGCCATTACTAAAAATTGAGCATTAATTCTTAAGTGATGATTAAAATATTCTGTAAACGTAGAAATGTTCTTCAGGTGGTTTGACATTTGAAAGAGTTTTAATTACTTGTTCAGAAGCATTAACCTTCTAATCAATGAAACAGTTTTTTTAACTGTCATATGTTGGAATTTCCACTAGATATAATTTTTTTTCAAAACAAAACAAGAAATATTTAAATAAATTTAGTATTTAAATATGTAATACTGTAATTCCTCTGTGATAATGTTGGTAGCCACTGTTTTTACAGGAAATAATAAATATTTATTGCATTAATTCTATCTTCCTTTTAATTGCGTTATTAAACATCTCGCATAGTGTATAAACCAATGCTCTATTTAAAGGAATGTATTTGATGTCCTCTTTTATAAGTTTCTTCTATGTTACGTATTCTAACAAGTTTTAAAAATTTTTATCTTTTACAGTTACAGTTCAATTTCATGATAAATGTGCGATTAAACAGGTATTCCCAATCTATTTACTATGAATTACACAAAATAAATTTTTAGTGTTTAGTGTTTTGTATCGTATGACAACCCGTGTGTCATTCGATACTTAGTATGAATATTATCAGGATCATACACCAATATTTTGTGCACTTTTTTGGACATTTTGAGCTATCGCGATTCCAAAAGTCGCCAAAGTCGTATGCTGCGCAATACGCACACATTCCCGTACAATCAATGAGGTGTACTTGACGCATTTTTTTTCACGTTTCCCCAGTACCAGTAAGCATACTCCACGATCTATTGTGATAATCGTAGTTTGATCAGACAGTATTTTATTGATTGAAAAATGATACTATTGGTAAAGATCAAAGTGGACAGGAACAAAAAAAGTATCTGCACAATTTTTGTAGACAATTGCATAATCTATAACTTTTGACCTTGAATAAAATTTTTAACAGAAGTAGGATAGGATTTATTTTGACTGGAATATTATAATGAGACATAAAGAAAAACATATATCTGTCTACGTTGCCGCACACAGACGATTGCAATAAGCTAGCTCATTGCAAAAAACTTGCATAATGCAATTTGTCATATGCAGATTTGAGTAAAAACTCTACATCGTTCATAAAACAGTTACCACGATAATTGGTTATGGATTACGATAATTGGAAAATAAGAACTGTTTGCAGTACCTTTCGTAAAGAAATCTGCCACCCAGCAGCGAATATATAGCTGGTATTGAGATTATACTCATTGGGAGGTACTATTCGGGGGTAAAATTGAGATAATTTTTTTAATCTGATTATTTACTTTCTTTTCTTGTTTGCGATTTTTATGTGACGTAAGAACCTTCAATTACTGACCTTTCTCAAAAAAGTTTTTTTTGAGCTGTGGTTTTGCATTCTTGGATCAAATATTATTGATATATTTAGAATATATATGTATACAAAAACAATGGAAGTAAGTTTTCAACAATGGTGTTATAAAATTTATTATTTATAAAATTCAATCTCTCTCTCTACTTCAAAGACAAACAAAACCACGGATTTTTGTGTGTTCGACTACATTTTTGATGGTTTTGACGATACGTAATGTGTAGTAAATTATTAAACCGACGTTGAAAAGTGACATGGATACTCATAAGATATTCTAGAAGGGAGATTATAATTTATTTTTAATGGATTCGAATTTAGTTGGTTTTTTTTTTGTAAAAATAATTTTATTAATTTTCACTTTCAACAAAATGATGCAAACAAAATGCAATTACGTTGGGTATAATTCAATAAATTTTGATTTTAGTAAGAAACAAATACAAAGCCATACAAATTTGTGTCACCAAATGTATTTGTTAATATCGCTACTGTAGCCGAGAGCGCAACAGGCAGATGTTGAACGAGTTTTTTTTGCCGCAAGTTGTTGAATTGGGTCTCGAGCATTGTTAGTTCCAACAGGACGGAGCAACTGCTTACACAGCTCGGGCAACAATGGAGATTTTGAAACGCCATTTTTCAGGCCGAGTGATCTTCCGTTTTGGCGATTTGAATTGGCCGGCTAGATCGCCAGATATGACAGCGCCAGATTTCTTTCCTTGGGGCTTTTTGAAATCTCGTGTTTTTGAAACCACAACAAACCACAAACCTTGCAAGTCTTGAAATTCAACATTCAAGGAGAAATCACCAATTTGGAGCCATATGTTTTGCAATCAACAATTCAAAACGCCATAAAACGAGCTCAAATTTGCATTAACTCAGGAGGTGGTCATTTGTCCGATATCATTTTTTCAACTGAATGTCATCAATTTTACACCTTCTATAAAACTTTTCTTGAAAACTGATCAAATTTTTTTTGTTTATAACAAAATGGCAACCTATTCACATTATGACATTACTTTTGACCCACTTTGTAGATAATATGTACTATAAATTATGTACTATCTGCTGAAAACCGCATCCAAATCAGCTCGGTCCTTGAGTCAGACACAAACATACACGCTAATGATGCCGCGGGAGACGAGAGAGACAAAACAAGACGATAATAAGTCAGCGAGAGACAAAACGAAGGGTTGAATTCTGATTTTCGATAAATATTCGAAAGACAGACGATAGTACTGCCTTTCAATCTCCATAAATTTTTAATCCGTAAAAATGTACTAATAACTAAACAGCAAATCATTTTGTGTGGTAATGCAGATCTAATTTTTTTCTATAGTCTAATAAATCAATATTTGTGTATCGTGTACTTAAAATTTAAAGATTTAATATTTGCACGAGTAAAGTTGTAAGTACTTAGTTTTACTGTAATTTTGTGTCTTATAATTTTTCTGTTACACTAATATTTACAGAAATATTTACAGAAATATTACAATTAAAGATTGAAAGTTAAAATTGTATATTTAAAGTTTGGAAAAAATGATTAGGTAATGATTTGTAGCAAACTTGATTTTCTACAATTATACTCCTTATACATTTTTCGATTGTTCCAATATTAAGAGAGATATTTTATATTTTGCGTTTTCTTCTACCTTCATGCCCCCCTTTCCCCTTGACGTATGCCATTTATTAATAAAATTGGCCTTGAAAATTGATATCACTAAATTGATATCAGATACGACATTTCATTTTATTCAGACTTAAATTGTAACTAGAAAGTGATTTATGTATTCTAAGGAAATCCACTAAGTTAACGCAGCTCCTGCGTAACGGTTTTTAAAAAAATATAAACACTGCGAAACATCTTGTAAATGTGTGCTCTCATTGAATATGTAATCACTTTATATGAGTACAACATTTGAGACATCATGAATAATAAAAAAATTCAAAGTGTTCTAATGTAACCTTCTTATACTATTCCTATGGATCTTAGTACAGTCAATAGAGAATATTGCGTTGCATTATATTACCGGAGTTATTATTTTTTTAATTAAGTTCAGTATCACGTAATGAATGTAAGTGAACAAAATCCGTTCAAATTTCGACTTCGGAAGTGCTGCCATTTTGAGAAAAACTGTATCGGCCTTCAGCCCCATTACTGTGCACTTTAGGCCAAAAATGGTAATAACCTTTCTTGTAGATAATTAAATTTTCTATTTTTTTAGTTGATTTATTTCCTTTTTTGTTATCACTTACCATTTACGACTTATACGACTATTACCATTTATTTATTGACTTTTTGACCAATCGCTTTTTTTTTGTAAGTGATACAAAAAAAATTAGTCAAAAAATAATAATAGAAAATCCAATTATCTACAAAAAGTTTATTACCATTTTTGGTCTAAAGTGCACGGAAATGGAGATATTGGCCTATATCTACAGTTTTATACAGTTTTTCTCAATATGGCGGCACTTCCGGGGTCGAAATTTGCAAGGATTTTTTTCATTTACATTCAGTACGTGATAATAAACCTTTTTTTTTTAAATAACTCCCGTAATATAATACGATGCGAAAAAGAGTAACGAGATTCTCTATTCACAGTACTATCTATTACAGAAAGCAAATCGTAAAATCATGAACCTAAACACCCACATAGAAAAATCAAATGCTATAAATTGTATGTGTAAATATTTAATAGATAATTCTTATGATATGACTCGCTATATTGTGTATGGCTAAATAGCTCGTATATTTTATTCCATATACAGCTACCTACCATGCCACCAACCAAAAACCCACCCTAATTCACAAGTCATAGACAGACTTTACACAGCACAGAAATACTAAAAACGCACTATATTTATTATATTCTTCATAATTTATCTAATGAAAGTAAATATAACTTAACATTTGAACAAGAGAGGCTGGCAACTGGTATAGCACAAACCTCAGTTGTATAGAAGAAAAAAAATATATATATATAATGTTGTCTGACGAAAGAAAAAAAAACATTTTTGTAAGTGATTTTAGATTTACCCCTAAATATTTCACTATAAACTTTTTTCTGGGAGGTCAATTGAAATGTATCAGACAGTATTCCATACATTCTTGTTCACAAAAATTGAATCCATCTTTATCAAAATGAAGAAGAACTCAACGCACACTGTATGACGGACTTTTGCTCACTGTATCTATAAAGAACTAAAGCTAGAGATTTCAGCTATATAAACAGATGAAATCGCGTGATCAGCTATATGAACAGATGAATAGCATATGGTGCAATTTAATTGGTTCTTTTGATAACTTGAACTTGAAGTCTTAGTTCATTCGAATTAGTGATACCCACGACGAGAGTAACATGTCTCTTGTAGTGTATTGACTTGTAAAAGTCATTCTTTCTATGGTCTCGGCTTATCTCGTTGTTGCAGTTTAAGACTTTCGTGAAAAAATACAATTAAAAAATCTAAAATCATTGTTTGTACTTAAGTAAAAATTTATATGTATTTGTACTAAATCCAAGCCCACTTTTTTCTCATTAAAATTTAATAGAATTCAGAATAATACATTCCCTATTCCTTCACGTAATGTTTATTAAAGGAGCCTACTGCACTTGATATATGAACCGCATACAATAAAGGGTCTCAGACAATTCTATTGATTTAGGAAACTCTGTTTTGCAAACCATTAAGGTTTTACTTTTCAGACGATGAACACTCTTTATGTATGTTTTACGATGGGTCATTTTTGGCAAATGAAAATTGAAAAATCATATGTTTCACCCTCATTCTTTAAAGCGACTTATAATATTGCCACAGAACATTTCTTTTCAAAAAATATCTTACTTTTTAATTTTTTTTATCACATATCAGTGATTTAAGAAGGTTTTAGTTTTTAAACCATTTTTACAAATATATAGAAATTAAAAGTAACACTAAAAATTCACCGATATAATGAATAGTGAATCGTATTAGGTACACATAGCATACAAAAAAAGGTTTTATTTTGATATCACATTTCATAAAATATAACTAGTGTTTTGTCTTATTTACTCTTGGCAACATTAGTCATAACGAAATCTCTTTTCTGGTTATAAAGGCGTCATAACATTTACATTCTGCGTCTTTGTTTTATTCTACTATCTTATTTGAGAAGTGTTATCAGAATAGATGGGAACAAGTTATACTTGCAGATTTCTATTGCTTTCAAAGGGATCTTGCAAGAACCGACTACAAAAGAAAAGCCAATCGATAAAAAACTTTTTTAATGAAATATTTTAGTTACTAATTTAGTGCATTTTTTAACAAACGCTCTTCATTATAAAACCTGCTGTGATGTGCCTATTTTATTTATAATCCTTTATTGATCTGGCGGTAAGATGTCATTATTACATATTGTGAACCCAGTATGTATGTGAAAAAAAATGTAATATATTATATAGACAAGTATTCATAGTCAGTCTTGAGCAAGTGCTTATGCTTACCTTCATGAAGACCATTTTATTGGTTTTAAAATATGATGAACTCATAGATAAAAATTAAGGTCATCTTCGGTAAGACGATGGTTTCAAGCATGATCTAATTTGCTTTAAGATTAGCATTAGCCAGACGAATCTTGAGATCATCTTAATTTGTGTTCGTCAATTTCCGTAATAATTCTCATATACCCGATGATTTGATTTGCTGAGAAATGTATCATATTATTGTCAGTAATACTGAATATTATTCTACAAATGTAAACAGCGTACCTCATTAGACTTTACATTTAAATAGCGAGCTAAAAAAATTGTTTTTTAAATAATAAATAAGAAAAATAAGGCGGGCGAAGTTAGAAGTAAAAATTATACTTCGGTAGAAAAACAGTATTTTCTTAAAATATTGAATCCATACTCTCTATATGATAATAATTTATAATTATCCAAAAGCTAACAGTTGCATAAAATCGCAAACACATAAATAATTGAAACACTGGTGGAACCCGCAGGAAATCCACGACGATTGACTTTAACTAAATTATGTTCTATTAGTGGTAATATTCCAAATTTAATACTGATTTTGTTGAATCTATATATTTTTTAAATTCGATGTCTGAATAAAAATCAAAACGATCTTGGATATCTCGAATGTAGCGTTTAGGAATACGTATAACTATGTCTTCATCGTCAGAATCAAAATCGATATCAATATTATCATCAATATTGATATTATGTAAACCCAAAAAATGCATTGTCTTCACTACTTTTTCACTGCAAAGTTATAAGGTTGCCTTAAGTCTACTAAAATGCTGACTGAAAGAAAATCCCCTTTTTTAATAAAAAGTAAGGATAAGGTCTATAATAAGATCTTATTATAGACTTTAAGATCTTATTTGTCTGTGAATACATCAACAGTTTTCAATTCTTAATATTGTTTCAAGCTATGACCATGAATATTGAACCAACCACACATGTCATAGCTAAGATCAAACTTTCAAGCTTGCTTCAAGATTGCGTCTATGAATCTAGACGCTGCCTTAAGATCACGCTTAAGGTGAACTTACGCTTAAGACCGTACTATGAATATGGGCCACAGTGTTATCAACAAAAACTATTGAAATTGTATTATTATTTTTAACCCGACTGCAAAAAGGAGGATGGTTCTCAATTCGTATGTTGCTTTTTTATTAATAAAGAATCAATCAGAGGCTCATATATTAAACTCGATTATACTATACAATGATTATATTTAGTATTTCTGAATAAAAATCGTTTTCAATTGACTGATTTTTTTTAAGCTCAAGTGTACCAACATATAATGCTACCAGTACTTTAGCCCATTATATTTGTTTACCATATATTTGTTTATATTTGTATTTAGGGTTGTTGGTTGGTTGTTGTATATAGTGAGTGAGTGAACTTTACTGACTGAGAGTATATTTGTTGCTATTTGTTGTTACTATTTATATTATAGAAGCGAACGACGTACAGTGTAATATGTAAGGACATATTTAATTTATTATAATGTTTTATGAATATCCCTGCTATTATTTCATATTAAACAATAAAAGTCGTATTTTATATACGTAATAAAATATTAAAAATATGACCAATGTAGTATACAGATATACTACATTCTAGTGACATGTATGTTGTTTTGTGTTTATTTCCGTAATACAATTTAATGACATTGTCATTATGTCAAAATATAATAATATGTAATATGCATATTTTGTGTTTATGCAATAGTAATAAATTTCTATTCAACTATAAAACATTATATTATCATAAATTTGATATGAAAACAAAATCAAGTGGAAACATTGAAGAAATTTGCAGTTCAGATCGGTGTCGTAGATTTTTCGTCAAAACGTCGTACACACGATGTTTGGACTTTCGCTTGCCGCTGTATACCCGATGGGACAGCTACGTAATCGGTTTGCGCCGTTTTTTCATTTCCTTTTTTGACGCTGCCGTAGCTCTCGTATTCGTTCGGCACTAGATATTTTAAGCTAGTTGGGTTCTGCGAGCTTTGATTTGATATACCATATAATTCCAAGCATATTTAAGAGTCTATAATTCCAAGTATATTTACGGAGCCATATGTTATGAAATCATTATTTTTTTGTAATTTTCAATTTAAAATTGATTTTCACTTTTATCCCGGCGTAAATTTTTATTGTCTCAGTTTGTTCTACCTAAACGCATATCCACGCTAACCCAATTCATATCATTACACAAAGCTAATTCGTAACCATTCATGCACATGCCCCTAAACTGGTACGATGATGTCTCACCCAAAATAAGAATGTTCGACTGACCACCAGCGTAACAAGCACAAAGATCGTTTTCACGTCAATATAAATATAAAATTTATTCGTTATCCAATCACACATGATCTATATAGTCAGTGATTTTATTATATTCAATGGTTTTACGCGTCGAATGTTCAAAGGTTTTGATCAAAACTAATTAGTTTTGGTCATGAAAACAACAAATGTAAACACAAGTTTTTATTTATTTAAAACATGTAGAAAATTGAAAACAACATATTTTACTAGACTCAAAAATTTAAAGCTACAAACAAATTACACGTAGGATTTACAGCTATTTGCTCTAAGGTCAAGATTATTGACACCTAATAATTTAAATCCAAATATGGCAAAAATTAATCTTTTTAATTTTACAAGGCAAAATCTATCATTACAATTATTCATTCTGAAATAAATTGATTCTTCGGTCCTGCGACTTGTTGCTCCAGGATAAAATAACCTATACTGAAATAACCACGTAAGAACATAACCTCGACTATAATAAGCGTGTAACAAAATACCCTCGACTAAAATAACCTCGCAAAAAAATAACCTCGACTACAATAATATCGTAACAAAATAACCTGAACAAAAATAACACCGTTATTAAAAAACCTAAAAAAGTAATAACCTTGCAATTTTACAAGAAATATTTTTTTCAAATATATACTTTTTTTGATGAGTTTTTTATTCCAAGGACAAAATATCCGCAGTAAAATATCAATAGAAAAACATGTGAGAATAAAATATCCGCTGACAAAAATATTCGTAGACAAAAATATCTGCTGACAAAATATCCGCCGCAAAATATCCGCAGATTTCAACCGAGCGCTACAATCTTTCACTTCATCAGTTACATCCCGAGTTGGTCGGGTTTACGTGTTTTTGGGGCCCCCGCACTAAAAGGCGTTCTATATATTTTAGATATAGTGTCAAAAATTAATGAAATTCAATAAGATAACTATTACAACCGAGTACTAAAATCATTCACTTCATCGGTCATACCCCGAGTTGGTCGGGTTTGCGTGTGTTTGGGCCCCGTACTAGAAGGCGTTCTATATATTTGAGATATAGTATCAAAAATTATTGAAATTAAAAAGGTAGCTATTACAACCGCGTACTACAATCTTCCGATTGTAGTACTTTTACGATTTCACGATTCCATGGTTCCAGTTGAATTGTTCAGGTTATTTTGATACGAGATTATTTTAGTCGAGATTATTTAGTTACGATGTTATTATAGATGAGATTATTTTAGCCGAGGTTATTTTGTAACATGGTTATTATAGTCGAGGTAATTTTGTCTGGTTTTATTTCGGGGCTGTCTGTGAGCAGCCCCGAGACTGTTGCCCCAGGCTGTCTGTGGGCAATATGTTACGGAACCGATTTTTTATTGTAATCGGTAGCAATAGGTTTTATTTTTACCTTTGGTATATATCGATTCCCTAACGATTTCGTTTTTTAACTATTTAATATTGCTACAGCTGTTCTAAAGCAGCTATTGAATGTTTAGGGCCAATAGCTATCTTTACTCATATGTTTATATGTACTCTTGAACCCATCTTCAAATGGATTTTCTGCTACTTCTTTTGATTTTGTTCTAGAACATCAACTGATTACGAAGAAAACTCAATATGACATATATTTATGCAAATATGAAATTTATGTGATATTATTAAGAATTGAATGTCACTGACATCTACTAAAAATATTACATATGTAAAAAAATAAGCTATTTTATATGGATTTTTTGACAGCATAAATTAGCTATTTGTAACAGAAAGTTGTTGAAAAAAAAAAAAAAAAAAAAAAAAAATATATATATATATATATATATATATATATATATATATATATATATATATATATATATATATATATATATATATACATATTTAAATGCAGAGTAGAAAGTGGTATTATACATACAATATTTTTATCATATTTGATATTATATATTACATGTATACTATACTTATATGATATATATATATATATATATATATATATAAATATATATATATATACATAGATATATATATATATATATATATATATATATATATATATAAAAGTGTTTATATTTATTTATGTTTCTTATTATAAACATTTATTTCAATATGCAATGGTGCACAACTTAAAAAATGAATATATGTATACAAATTTCTATTTGTATAGAATATATAAACTTACATTATTTGTAGACCGGAGATATCGAATCATGGATAATGTTTAAGTTACGATACAAATCCAAGTATATTTATTTAAATAACGAATTTAGATTTATCAAAATTTTTTATATCATTTTTAATTCACAAGTTTATTTTGTTGAAATAATATATTATTAGATAATAAAGTATATTAATTTTCTTTTGTGTCAACGTATTATATAAGATTTTTCATGAAAAAAAAAACAAAGGTATTAAAACCAAACCAAAAAAAACGTGTCTCTATTTACGTATGCTCGTAAGAAGATATACTTCTTTTTAAATACTTTATTAAAATAATGTTAAACAATAATTATTTTACTTATACATGAAAATGAACTAATATGTGTATACGATCCTATTCCATTCATCCGATTACGATGAAACTTTTAGAAGTAATTGCTCGGGAATGTTTCTGCCAAAAAATCCTACATTCTCTCCCCCTGATAATATTGCCGGGTTAAGCTTGTATAAAAAATACTTACCTACATACAGATTATCTCAAATCATAGACTTATTAGTAAATCAATACACAATTTTTACAACTCACAAATAAAAGTAACATAAAATTTAAAAAATCAACTATGTAAATCCGCGTTTACATCGGAGTTTTTGTTGGAAACACAGGTTAATAACAAAAGTTATTAACAAAATGTTATTTATATTTGGTTTTTACTTTAAGTTTTGTAATCAATATTTCGTCATATCAGTTTCCGAGAATATCAAGAGTGGAGGACGTGGTTCTTGCTGCAGCTGCCTGTGTCATTTTGGCAAACCAGAGGACACTTAGAAGCCGTCTCTGAAGGCAAGAGCTAGATATAGTGGAAGTGGCATGCTAAAAGACTTTCAAGATGATGACGTCGATCCATTTGTCGGGTGGATTAAGGTGTGATGGGAAAAATTTTCTACGAATGACCAGTTTTGACTTTGAATACTTGATTCAAATGTTAGGTTTCCAAATTGCCAAACAGAACACAAATTATCAGAAAGCCATACCAGTACAGAAAAAGTTAGCGGTGACGTAGCGTTTTTTAGCGACAGGAGACTCTTACACAAGTTTAAGCTACTTGTTCAAAAGTTTGTGTTTGTAAATTTTCCATTGTGATTTGTTAGCACAGTACAGTAAACACAAATAACTAGATCAAATACTGTTTGGATTCAAAATATAAAATTCGTTACGCAGGAGCTGCTTCAACTTAGCGAATTTCCTTAGAATACATAAATGACTCTCTAGCGGTCACAATTTTAGTCTGATCAAAATGAAATGTCATATATTATTTTAGTATTTTCAGGCCCAATTTTATTAATAAATGACATACGTCGAAGGGTGGGGGGGTATAAAGAAAGAAGAAAACAAAATATAAAATATCTCTCTTAATATTAGAACAATCGAAAAAAGCGTAAGGAATAAAGTTGTAAAAAATTATATTTTCTACAATTCATCACCTTATCATTTTTACTGAAACTCTAATGTGTACAGAGATGTTAAGGAATTTAATTTTCAATCTTAAAAAATTTTTCGACATATGATGTGGATGACATCTTTTTTTTTCTAGCAAAATTGCATTTTTTAACTAAAACTAAGTAGATTTGAAAAAAAAAAATCAAATCGATGTTATTCGATGGACGAAAGATGGATCAAAGATGCCTGAGATGGACAAAAAAACATTTTTGGGATTTTGATGATGTCACTAAATTTAATAAAAAAAAAACACTTTTTGACTATCACCGCTAATTTTTATCCGATTATTCATTTATCTAATAAACTAAAAAGCAGAAAATAATATTTTCCGCGAATCACTAATATGTGACAATAAATACCATGAGGCTCTGATTACATTTAAAACCTGAATACCCCAAACCTTTGTTCCCCAAAGTCACATATTTTCGGGGAAAAAATGTATTTTATCCTTTTTAATTAATTAAAACAAAATTCATTTTTATCACACACAAAATAAAACAGGGAAATAATCCAACTTGGTCGATCAATCTTTGGCAAATTGTTTTTAAATCCAAGCCATTGTGAACTCTTTTAACATAATAATGAAATCATTCAATTATTGTAAAAAGATATCTCTACACGAAAAACAAAATCTTTTTACCTCTATGGCAAATAATGTAATAAATTGAAAGAAAATTGTATGAGAAAAATGTATACATTTTCATTATATTTTCCACAAAAAAAGAAAAAACAGTAAGATGTTTTACACAAATACACAAATGAATAAAAATTTTTTTTCATTCAAATTTTGTAATATTCATTAAGTTTGTTTCATTTGAAAAATATTTAATTTCAATAGCTGAAAATAATGTGATGATGGTATTAAGATTCGGTATTAAGATTAAAATTTATTTTGTAGAAATGATTTGTTATTAATAAAGTATATTAATGTTCATTTATTCTTCACGTATTTTACACATCCATTCAATTATAGATTAACAATTTCTTTAATTTTGCCCTGTTTGGTTTTATATTTCAATCAGTCTCTATACATTTTGTGTTCGTAAATAAAGAAGATTATTTCATGGGATATTTTTAAAATATTACACTTTTTAAATGAATCTTTTTATCATGTTAGAAAATTGAAATTTTTAGCTCTATGTAATGTTTAGCTAGAGTTTCAATAAATATAAAAATTGATAACTCTGTTTTTACTCAAGAAAATTACACTCTTCGTCGTTGTAATGAACGATTTCTTTCAATACGTATCGCACGTTATTTTCTTCTGCAAAAAAGTGATAATAGTTGCTAAAAACTAATTTCGTTATATTGACTTACCATTTACTTTGACAAACAAAAAGATGTATTCGAAATTTCATTCAACTCAATTTTCTTACAATAATACTGTAGATGTACACTCCCGTTCAATAAAATTGGACCAACCTGAAAATTTAATTTTCTTATATTTGATAAAACTCCTCACTTTTGTAACTCTCTGTATATTATTTATTTATAAATAAAAGATAAGTAGTATATTTTTTAAATGTGATAAAAGAAATGGAAGTTTTATATTTTTTATTTATGTAAACAAGTCAGTGATAAAGTAAGAATATGTATTGTAAATACATGTTAAGTGTTATATCTCCCTTTTGCGTATAAACATAAAATAAAATGTATCTGTCAAAAACATTTACTCTAAGAATAATCCAAATTGCGAGAGACTGATTCGGTCAGGTCGGTTCAATTTTATTGAACGGGAGTGTAAGTGCAATTTGATGTATGTTTCCAATTTTTAACCCGACTTCAAAAAGGAGGATGGTTTTCAATTCGTCTGAAATTTTTTTCCCTATTTTCCAACACTTTTATTCAATGTTATACAGAGGATAATTGCAAAATAAGTTTTTTTAAGAACAAGCAATTTGTTCATGATCGAAAGCTATTTTTAGTTATTAATAAAACAAATATTTTAGATTTTTGTAAAGTTATTTCCATTTTTAACGTTTCGAAAACGCAGTTCCTTCTTTTGAAAATATATAATATATTATCGTTATTATATATTTTCTGAAGTAGGACCTGTGTTACCGAAAGGGAAAATAAAAATAGTGTTGCGAAAATCACAATATTTTTTTAAATTTCATAATTATAATGGATTTTTGTGAAGTGAGGACCCAATACAAAAGCTATTTTTAATATAATGCCATTTAAATTGGACAAAAAACAAATGAAAATAACAACTAACTGAGTTGATTAAATTCTCGGTATATACTGAATTTATGAAATTATGAAATTTTGTTTGAAAAATTTCAAACAAAAGTTGTTTAGTTTTAAAAAGAAACATTTTTTGTCTTTAAATGTTTGTTCTATCGCTGACGGTTTCAAATATAGGCAGTTTTGCCCATTTATCCAAACCTTGTCCGATTAGACATTAATTTTTAGCTCCAGAACATACATACAAAATTTCAGCTTGCTGTCTTTTTTCGTTTTTGAGTTATCGTGATTACGGACGGACGGACAGAAGGGCGGGCGGACATTTTTGCGGAAATGGACTAATTAGGTCATTTTATGAACACCTAGAAAAATCCTGTGTAGCTGCACATATTATAGAGAATGGCCATAAAATCGAGAATCAAATTAAAAACTTGTTAAGTACAAAAGTTTTCGGCAACATGGGACTGTCTGCTATCATCCGCGTGCTGGAAGACCTCGTGCAGTTCGAAATGATGTAAGCATTGCTCGGGTGCCAGCAAGTGTTGAGGAAAACCCTGAAACATCCACAAAGCGACGTTCTTAGCAATTGGTGGTGTCTAGGCGGTTTTTTCAATAAATTTTACATATATTACAAATTTTTCCATATAAGATTCAATTGGTTAAAGAGTTAAAACCAAATGATGCACAAATACGCATTCATTAAATAAATCATAACGTTACTTATGCGCCACCCTATATAATTTTTTTTTTGCCTAGCTGTTCTAGACATGGCTACAAATGTAGAGCTCTTTTTCAAAATTTCATTATTGATTTTTGCTCAATTCACTTGGTTTTCGAAAAGATGTCTTGAATAAAATGTTTTCCGCCATAATAATATTAAAAACTTCTCTGCAAAAAATAATTTTCGAAAACAAAATGAATAAGGTAAAAAATCGGAGAAACTTTCCCGGCCCATTCTAAAGAATATTGCACAAGCTTCGGACGCTCTACTTTCTTTCTCACGCTTCTTTCTTTGCTCCGATTTTCTAACTTCAAAGCCAGGCATTACTATTTCATGGCCGGTTTATTGCAGACAATACTATACGATCGAGTTTATCATTAAATTATCTATCTTCTGATATATATTTCGATTGGTTAACAGATCAGTGTAGTTACCTAAATTTACTTACCTGTTCATACCTGCTTTCCAGGTAGTCATGACCGGAAATGAGTAGGCACTACTACCCAGGCATATTCTCTATATTATAAACTATCATTTAAAAACAATTCGCTTAGATAACAAGTGGGTGAAGGACAGAAAAAAACATTAATTAAAATTAATTTCATTAAAAATAACCAACATTTTGATAGGAACTGCATTTTAGGCGTATTCGCCTATTAATGAAACTTCATAAAAAATATATTTCATCCGGTTAACAGATGGGTGAAGGTTGATCTCTGTTCGGCTCTTGTACTATAAGAAACATAAGATGAAGACATGATGAAGCACATGACAAAATAAATAATAGAATAAGAAATGTATAAAAAAATATTTATTTTTAACCCATCAAATAATAATTAATTGAATGAATATAAATTTGTTTCATTTACAGAATAAATATTATGAAATAATTAAAGTAAAATATAACAAAAGCTTAAATATAACAGAAAAATTCAGCTTTTTTTTTCTTTGTTGTATTTCATTGAATCAACCCACCCAATTCAACCTTGAATTGTTTTTTTTGTAACTATATAAATTCATATTTCTTCAAATTTCAACCAACGTCAAATCTATGAAGAAGTTTATACACGAAGCTTGTAGGCAATATTTATTTGACTTGAATGTACTACAGGCAACAAAAGTATCGGTCATGTTTCGAAAATTTTTAGTTAATTGGTGCATATTATTATCGTACAGGTTTGGGAGGAAAGTTTCGAAGGAAACTATATTTATGATGAACAGCCTTTATACGAAAACCGAATGAATAGAGGAAAAATCGATTATATAATTTCGAAAAATTACCGTTTTTTTGTGGACATGTATTCCAGATACAAAATAAAATTTCTATATGAATTATTTTCCACTCACTCATATTCCTACTAACTTATATATACAGTCATGGCCATCTTCTTATTGTTATTTACATTAAAAGACATTTGATCAAAATCCACCCCCTCCCATCCCCCAAGAATATATTTGTATAATTATGTTGCTATTTTTAATTGTTTAGCAAAACAATACGCTCAAAAAAAATCGTTACGCAGGAGTAAATATATTAAATATCTATCTCTGGTCACAATTTTAGTTTGATAAAAATGAAATGTTGTATCTGATATGGTTTTGGTATTTGTAAAGCAAATTTTATTAATAAATGGCACAGGTCAAGGGGAAAGGGGGGCTTAGAGAAAGAAGAAAACACAAAATATTAAATATCTCTCTTAATATTAGAACAATCGAAAAATGTATAAGGAGTAAAGTTGTAGAAAATCATGTTGGCTTTAACTCTTGCCTTATCATTTTTCTCAAACTCTAATGTGTACAGAGATATTTAGGATTTTAACTTTTAGTGTACGAGAAAAAAATTCTAAAATTAAGGGAGATATGCCAAATTTTTTTCCCGCCCCCTTACACCATCCTTTCCCTTTGTCGGATTTACCCATTAACGATTTGACCTTGCAAACTCTAAATTTGCCTCAAATACAAAATTTCAATCCAATCGGATTAAAACTGTGAATTTTTAACATCTATGCGATGAACTTTTGAAGAAATTTTTACAAAATTCGATCATCGGTACAAAACCAATTGTTAAATTTCCTTCGGAGGAAAGACATTTTTTTTAAGTAATTCTAAATATATAATTCTATCAGTTTTTCAGCAAGAAAATAATTTTTCCCATGTTTTCCACGCTTTTTTCATGTTACCAAATTTGTATATTGTATGTACTCGTATAATTCAATTTATTGGCTAACTGAAACACGTTTTCATATTTTTAAATCGCAAGCAAACCTCAATATGAACAAAATATTTTAATAAATTGTGTATTCAACAGCGTAGTTATAGAGCCCAATATTACAGCTATTAATGAATCGATCCTTGAAACCAGACAATTTGAATATATAACAAGTATTCAAATTATAAAATTTTTATTAGTAGGAAAAAATTTTTATAATGGAAAAAGCCGGATGTAACGTTATAACTACAATTATAACAAATTAAGTGAATATTTGTACATACTCTTAAAATGAGGTTCTGTTATGACCCCTGGGTATAGTTCTGTGACCCCTGGCTATACAGACCGCTATAGCTCAAGTGAGCTCAATGCCATGTATAACAACTTATTGTACTGAATCGATTAGCTCCATATTCCTAATTGCATATTTGCTAAAGATACGTAATTTACTCTTTGACAATTAAAAATAGATGGAAAACAGAGATCAATACACAAAAATAAAATAAATAAAAATTAAACAAAATAAATTAAAATATAATAAATTTTATTAAAATTACGGTCGTGAAAGTGTCTCCAATTTAGCAACGAATAACATACCCTGAGACAATATAAGAGTAATTTTAATAAGAGAGATGTTAACAAGAATAAATTGAATGAAAGCAATTTTAACAAGAGTAATTTCAATAAAATTTTTTTTTATTTTAATTTATTTTGTTTAATTATTATTTTATTTTATTTTTGTGTATTGATATCTATTTTCTATCTATTTCTAATTGTCAAAGAGTAAATTACGACTAGCTAATTTATACTAATGATGACTACTTTGTAGTCGAAATACGAATTTATTATTCAAAAATTGATCTAGGTATTAGAGTAAATTTGAAAAACCTATAGTTCTTATTAATTATTATTTGATAATCTAATATTTATAGATACTTTCACAATTATTAAAAAAACAAGAATACCTTCAATATTCCTAGCCGGAAATAGAAATATTTACACGATTACCGGAATGAAAATAGCTATTTATCAATTTGTATTAATTTTACACCTAATTATATAGACATTAATATCGAATAATAAATAACTTATTGATTCCTTTACATAAATATTTTACGTTTGAATTCATTTGGGTAATGTTTGTTGGATAAATATATTCCTCAGAGACATTCTTCTCCGGTATAATAATAACCATATTTCTCCGGTTTATATACGTAAATAGGATGGCCCCCACCAAAAATCAAATCATTATAAAAAGGAATTCATATTGTTTGTAACGAGCGGGGAAATAAAATTTGCTAATACTTCAAAAAGGTTCAATTGAAAAATCTCCCTCTTAGATCTATTTACTCTAGATATTATTGAATATTAAAAACAAATTAAATTATTTTTATTATTGATAAAATATTGTACGATCACGTAAAAGAAATATCCAACCTGAAGTATTAAACCTTGGAAATTGTACTCTATTTGACGCGAAGAGATGTATAACACCTGTGCTATGGCAGAGAGGAAAAATATATTTTCCTTGTATTCGCTTCAATCGATTATGCAGATAAGAAATGCCTTAAAATTTCTATAACTATAAATCGATAACTCAAGCTAAAACAGTGAACAAATGAATTATCATTTTTTATTTCTAACGTTTCACAATTCCCATCATTAAGACGGTATATTAAACCAGAAATAAATTTTTAGAAATATGTATTTAAACAGGTAAAAAAAATTGCTTTTTAATTATCGGTAAGGACGCCGTGTATATAAACCCTATGTAAATGAAATAACAATATTGAGATAATTGTGTGAATTCATATCTGTATCCGTATCCGTGCGTATGAAGTGTAAATGGTTTATGTTCCAATAAGTTGATTGTATCGCAAAAACATGATAGTGTAAGAGAAAAAACTTTTTAACAAAAAACTAAACCTTCGAAAAAAGAAAGGAACTGTCAAGCAAAAAATAAAAATAAACCTCCTAAGCAGCAGGCTGTCATCTTAGGCACCCTTCCTACATTGAGATCGCATTAGAGAGCCTTCAAATAACACCCCTTGAAGTTATTTTATTTTGCAGATACCACATTGATGCGGTTCAGGGACGTATGTATGACAAGGACACCCCATAATAGACGAACGTATCCTCTGACTCCAGAAGACCGACGGACCCTTCGCGTTGACTAACGGACGTACTGACACCCATAGGGTAGTGAACCATCTTTAAAGGACGTAGCTACCATGTACAGATTTAAATTTGTCGAAGAGGTTGGTGGTCTCTGGGGTGTTACTCCAATATCCACTCTTCCCAACAAAAACCATAAATACGTTAAATTTTAATCAAACTAATAATAACAGAGCCTTTCTCAGAAATTCACGTTTGAAGCCACGGTTATGGCATTTTAATAAATTTATATACTTCCCAAATAAATAGTTTAGAGCATTCGTACTGTTATCATACAGCTACTGTCTCCAGATAAAAAAGTAGGTCATAATGTCAGGAAGCACCCTAATGTATGCAGTAGGTAATAGCAGTTATGTATATTTCATGAAAATTATTATTTATTTCATTATAATATTTTTTAATAATTGGTCATTACTTTATGTTTTTTTTTTTTTGTATTAACAAAGATTGTTATCATTGGTAAATTATAGTACATATATGTAGTATATTTGAGACATGCTTATAAAAATACCTATAATTAAATAAATAATACCTTAATTTATTTTATTATTCAAATAAAATAAACATATATATATATTCAATATATATATATATATATTCATAGTCTTATATATATATAGTCATATATATATAGTCTTATATATATTCAATAAATAAAATTGTTTATAGTTTTTAATAATTTGATGAACAATTTTTTTTGGTGGCGTCGTCAAGATTTAAGGTTATACGCGTGTTAAAGCAAAAAAACAATAACGAGCTGAATTTTCAATATATTTTTAATCAATAGTAAATACACATAATTGATTTTTTTGAGAGAGATATGTTGTCCAATTTCTTAAAAATTAGTTTTCAAAAAATTGGAATTTAACACGTAGTAAATACGTAATATCTGGTTAATCGAACATTTATCATCAAATTGAACTTTAAATGCCAAAGACAAAAATTTAAAAAACTTGAAATTAAATGGTTAAAATATTGCAGATTATGTAAAAAAATATAAAGTCTTCTAACGTGTAGTTTTTCCACCAAAGTTTCTTCTGGAAATAACATGCGAAAAACTTGTTTTGTTCTTTAAAATTTTATAAGTTGGTGACGAATATATCTACAATAATGAGAATAGATATTTTTGTAGGGAATTTATCGCTCTACAAAAATCTCTTATGATTTTTCGCTTAGTCTACCTGTTCAAAAGTTATTCGAGTCTCTATCTTTCTCCATCTGCGCGTTCATTCTTAAATTAAATACATGTATGGTATTAACTCATGTAAACTCTAAACTATATTATACAGAATGGTTAGCGACATCGATAACCTTGAAAATATAGAAATTTCAAGGCCACTTTGAGCATAGCTTAATAGAGACTTGGAAGAGAGATATAAAGGCCCAGGGTTCAAGTTGTGTTGAATAAATTATGTCAATATTGTCGAAAATACAACACTTTTGAACTTAGTTTGTTAAGTAAAAATGGTGTTTCTGAAAATGTTGTTTATTTTTTCTTTTAATAATTTTGCTATTTGTTAGCCAATTTCCTCCAAAGGAAATGCAGCTATTGTTTTTGCACCAATGTTGGAATTTCGTAAAAATTTCTTCAAATGTCCATCGATCCTATCTATTAGATGTTAAAAATCACTATCGCTAAAATTTGTATATATATATATATACAGGTTGTCCCAGAACAACCTGGAACCCTTCGGTGAAGTTGTTCCTTAGGTCAAGACGAACTCATTTTACCATATAACATAGGTCCGGAAATGATTTGTTTATCCGCTAGCCGCCATTTTGTGTTTTTTGCTTTATAATTTATATCTACACAACGCGTTGTCCGATTGAATTGAAAATTGGGACGATTTTTGCTTTAGCATAAACCAATAATAAAAAAAAATTTGAATTTTCAAAAATGTATTTTCACAAAATGGCGGCTTTTAGAAAAATTCAAAAAATTCATAAATCTGCTTGTTTTTGACTTACGTAAGTTTGAATTTTTCTGTTTGCTTTTAGAAAAATTCAAAAAATTCATAAATCTGCTTGTTTTTGACTTACGTAAGTTTGAATTTTTCTAAAAGCCGCCATTTTGTAAAAATACATTTTTGAAAATTCAAATTTCAAATTCAAATACATTTTTGAAAATTCAAATTTTCTATTATCGGTCTATGCTAAAGCAAGAATCGTCCCAATTTTCAATTCAATCGAACAACGCGTTGTGTAGATATAAATTATAAAGCAAAAAACACAAAATGGCGGCTAGCGGATAAACATATCATTTCCGGACCTATGTTATATGGTAAAATGAGGTCGTCTTGACCAAGGAACAACTTCACCGAAGGGTTCCAGGTTGTTCTGGGACAACCTGTATATATATATATATTATATAATTTATATATATATATATATATATATATATACAACATATGTACTTTTTTTAAATGTCTGTGGACTCTCTAGCGGTCACATTTTTATTCGATTGGAATGAAATTAGGTATTGGAGTCGTTTTTGGTATTATAAAGTTCAAGTCCGTTAATGGTTAAAATCAGAAGAGGGGAAAGGGGGTTTAGAGGAAGGGGAAAACACAAAATTTGACTATCTCCCTTAATATTTGAAAAATCGAAAAATTTATCAGGAGTTAAGGTGTAGGTACTAAGTTTTATTGCAATTTTGTTTCTTATCATTTTTCTGTTACACTAATATTTACAGAAATATTTACAATTAAAGATTGAAAGTTAAAATTCTTGATGAATTGTAGCAAACTTGATTTTCTACAACTTTACTCCGTATACATTTTTCCATTATTCTAATATTAAGAGAGATATTTAATATTTTGTGTTTGTTTGACACGAATACATAAAATACATTTTATTGTAAAAAATTTTGATTGTCGTTTCCATAGTAACTATAAACTATAATCGTTATACATCGATTTATTTTGGCTATTAATAAATTTAATTTTTGCAAATACTAAAGTCATATCAGATATTATATTTCATTTTGATCACACTAAAGAGTGAGTTATGACTGCTAGAGAGTGATTTATGTATTCTAAGTAAGTTATGTATTCTGTATAAAATTTGCTAAGTTGACGCAGCTCCTGCGTAACGAATTTTTTTTGAGAATATATTTGAACACGTTTAACTAATAGAAATCATTAATAATCTTTTTATATATTTATTTATTTAATTTTTTTTTTGCTACTAAAATAACACACAGAATAAGCTTCAAAGAGAAATTTATTATAGGTATAAACGAGATAACATTTATAATTTTTTTTTTAACAGTAAAGTTAATAAAGGAAATAATGATAATAAAATATGAAATAAAAATTATGTTTAATGTTTTTTTAAGAACTTTTCCAATGAATAAATTTTTTTTCAAGAATCATGTATTTACAGTATGTTTTTATTAAAAAAATTACGTAAGTTTGATTATACGTCACATTGAAAAATATCTAACTGATTGCAATCAAAAAAACGTTTTCTTTATAATTTATTCAAATTTGGATAATTTGTCTTGAAAAATGGTTATAAAAAAAGACCGTACTCAAATGAACTTTTTACCATATTGGTAAGAGATATAATTATTTCAAATTATATAAAAGCAACAAGAATATTTTTTATGAATTATTTTATTCAATAACGCCTGAGAGGATGATGATTTATAAACAATCGGTATAATATCCGCCATAATGTATTGAATATCACATCACATTGGATATGAAACGTGAAAATCTAGGGCAAACCTAACGACACCCCATTTGTCAAAATTTTATAAGTGGCTTAATAGCTACGCGGGAACAGATGAGCATACTATCATACATACATACATAGACTGCTAAAATTATAGCCTTCCGTATTCGGGTAATTAATAATACATTGTCGGAATCTGTAAATTAAAACCATTCATTAAACTCAAGACATTTGTGAATTTTTTTTTATTGGTTAGCGTAATAAACAATTCATATCCGCCATGCTGGATTTAATGTGACGTCACTTAGCCTATGACACGCGGAACTGAAAGACGATCACCTCATTTGACAAAATATGATGACTATCTTAGGAACTACACGAGAACAGATGCCATGCTAGGAAAATCTGTGTGATGAATTTTAAAAATAATTAGAAAAATAATAGAAAAGAAAAAAAAAATTAAATTAATTTAATTTAATTTAATATATACATATACGCTTAGAAAAGGAATAAGTGTGTCCCATATATATTAAGCTTAAGCAACTTCACTAACTATTTCTTGATTGATTGATTGATTAATATAAGGGTAAAACTATTGCACTTCGACCTTATGGCCCATTGTCCTCCCCCTTCTATCACGAGACTCGCTTCTCTCATATGTTGGCAATAGCCTGGAGCTAAAAGAATTTTTTCTTGACCAACGTGCTGTCACAAATCCAGCACTTCAAGTTATTTGGTAAAGTATTAACATATTTCCTAGCAATACAAACATGACTTTTACTACCAATGCTTTTGTTGATCTTCATTAAAGGGATGCTTCTGTGTGTAGATCTACCGTTTTGTTGATTATAAAACTTGAAAATTAATATAATACCACTATTACAACCACTATTACTGAGGCGTGGTTTTTTCTTAATTTGAGGGCATATCCCCAAAGTGTGTAATTTGGGGCCCATAAAAATAGTCAAACCTCGATGGAAGCGATTGGAGATATACTCGCTCAGTTTTGGTATCTATACCGTAGTCCACCTATAAGACGCTTAATGTACTGCTCCCCGTCCATATCTAGAGCACGGTAGTGCGCAAGGCCGAGATTTAAGGGAGACTTTCGGACTTTTCACTACAGTGCTATATCTTATCGTTAATTTAGGCTCATTTTTTGGGTGCTGTATCTTTTGAACGGAAAGAGCTACAGGGTTGATATTTCGAATATAGATACTTTACGGAATTATAAGAACCAATGTTTTCAATCAATGTTAACGAATTAACCGCTAAAAAGTTATTTCACTTCAAAAACGCAAAATTCGTGGGAACGCCCACAATTCTTGGTAACTAATAGATCAAAATGATTAGCTACTTCCAGATATGCTGTAAAGTTGATATTGGGCATGTAGATAGCTGTAGTACCCAAACCGACGGGAAAATTGCGAAAACTGGAAATTTGTATCGGAAAAGTGGAAAATTTAACATTTTTTGTTTTAAGACTAGTTTAACGCAAACTACCATGTAGAGAACGATATATCATATATACTTATTAATTTTTATACCATATAGAAATAGACATTCGAGATCTGATGTTGTTTCAAGCAACATCGCCATTCGGATATTATCACAAATTATACCTGTGATTTATTATTTTATTTTCATACCAACAATATTTTCATTCATTGTTGTGAACTGTCCTTTGATATTTTATTGTTTTGTGAAATAATCTCTGATAATAGGATTATTTTTAATCTTATTGGACTTTATTTTACAAAGGAATTAAATTCAAAATTTGACTGTAAACTTAAATATATTTTTTGGGTGTACCTAGTGCAATCATCAAATACTTTTATTTTACTCAGGCATTTCAAAAAATTTTTATTTTTAACTAATGATTTTTTCTTCTGTTTTTTAGATTGGCGGAAAATCATACCATGGCGTTCACCGCCGGCAAGGCGGTGGAAGATATGCAGAAAAGAACACCAACACCAATGGACGAGGACTTCGAGGTGCAACGTGGGAAGAAGCGGCCTAGACGTGTGGGGAATCAGCAAGTGATTTCCAAAAAAGTTCAAATTGAACTTAAAAATTCCTTCTCCGTCCTTAAGGACGTGAACGAGTCTGCGTCAGCAACTCCACCCAAACCGAAGAAGCCAAAACCCATTGTTGTTCACATGGGTTTAACCAACTTCGAAAAAGTGGAGGCAGCCATAAAAGCGGCAGCTCGTAGCACTGTCCGTTTCACCTTTGGGCCAAAGACTATCAGTGTCCATTGCGAAACGGACAGCGATTACACTAAAACAAAAGAGAAACTGGAAGAAATCCAGTTTCCATTCCATTCATATGGAACAAAAGAGGACCACGAGCCAAAGTACGTGGTCCATGGAACGATGCGCCACCATAATGATGACATGGTGGCCGAAGATTTAAAACGGCAGGGCCTTAAGCCAAATAAGGTCCAGCTATTGTCAAAGGTGGGAGACGAGAGTATACGAGTCTCTCGTCTAATAAAATTCGAAAAGGGGACGCAAGCTAAAAGCGTCCTCAACATACGGTGGTTATGTGGCGTGCCTGTAACCACCCAACGTTTCGAAAACAAAAGAGGGGCCATCCAATGTTACAGATGTCAGTCCTACGGGCACGGATCACGGTTCTGTCGTGGGGTTCAACGCTGCGTGAAGTGTGGCGAAAACCATGCTTCACAGGCTTGTGGGCTCCAGAGGTCGGAGCCGGCGAAGTGTTGTAATTGCAGCGCTTCCCATCCAGCCAGTGCCATGAACTGTCCCGAAAGGCTGGCATATGTGACAAAAATGGCTCCGAGAAGACCCAGCGGCAGCAGAGGAGCGAAGCGCAATGCTGCTCCGGGCGAGCCCCTTCGGCGCCCACCCCCCACGTCTTCGGCTAGGGAATACCCAGCCCTCCCTCGTAGAAAAGAGGTCAACGAGCCAAGCAGAGGTCCAGCAGCGGGGAGCAGTACATCATCGGCAGCAGCAACATCATCGAAGAAGTTTGTCCCGGCCCCAACTCCAACCGCAAATCCGTGGACAATGAAGAGAGCATCGGAAAAGGAGGTAATAGATATTCTGAGTACCACCCCCATTTCACCCCATAACCCCTTCTTAATTGAAGCCCTCGAAAGACCTCCATCGTCTCCAACTCCATTGGAGTCTGATGCAGGAACTAAATCGACTTTCGACTTCATGACCCTCCTGAAACTCAGGATCGAAGTGGAGAATGCATGGAAATCGTGCAAATCAGATTCAGAAAAACTTCTTGTGTTTTTCAGGATGACATCTCATCTCTTTGAAAATGGCGTCCCATCCCTTTTCTAGATCCAACATCCGATTTCTACAATGGAACTCTCAAAGTATCCATCGCAAACTTCCCGAGCTTCACTCATTCCTTCAACAGCATCAGATCCAAGTGGCTGCCATCAGCGAAACTTGGTTAAAGCCGGACAAGAGAGCCCAAATTCCTGGGTACTACACCTATCGCCGTGACCGTGCCACCAGAAATGGGGGCGGGGTTGCCCTATACGTTCGACACGATGTCCAACACTCTCTCTTGCCTCCCGAAGACGGTGATATCGAAGCCGTCTCCATTCTAATTTCGGCAAATTGTGGTAATTATAAAGTCACATCTCTATATAATCCCCCCGATAGACTTTTACAGGGAAAAGATATTGACCGCATTTTAAGGACACATGATCGCGCTGTGATCATGGGTGATTTTAATGCTCGCCATATGTCTTGGAACTGTATGTCTAACAATGCTAGCGGGCACGCACTCTATGCGCATTCCCTCAAACGAAACTTCATTGTTGCGTACCCAGAGGACCCCACTTACTATCCTGATGCTGCCCACCGCCCTCCTCAGACCATCGACTTAACGATACTCAAGAATTGTAACCTCCTGTCGGACCAAGAAGTTCACTTGGATTTGCAAAGCGATCATCGCCCAATCACCTTCACCCTAGGTGAAATGAGGGGCGCTGCTACCTTGCGGACCCAGTTGAGCTTTGAGAAAGCGGATTGGAAACTTTTCAAACAGTATCTTAACGCCGAAACTTTGATCACTCCGCAGATCAAAACAACCGATCAAATAGATTTGGAGGTTAGTAAACTGACGAGGAATCTCGTAGCTGCTACCGAAAAATCTATACCTAGGAAAACTCGATCCATCGGCTTTCAACTTAAATTAGATGATGACACACTACGACTCATACGGACTCGGAACAAATTGCGTAAATACTGGCAAAGAGTTAGGCTGCCTGAGCTTCATGACGCCATGAAGCGAATGTCAGCTGATATTCGAGAAAAAGTCACGCGCACCAGAGATGAAATGTGGGATGAGAGGATTTCGGCTCTGACCACTCGTGACAATAGTGTTTGGACAATTGCTAGAAGTTTGCGTAAACGTTCCAATAGACTGCCCCCTTTACTGTCGGAAAATGGGTATCTCTACCCAGATTCAGACAAAGCTCAACTTCTCGCTGATACCTTCTCTAAGGCGCACAGCTTAACCGATGGCGACGAATATCACGACGAAGAAACGGCCCGTATGGTATCCGAATCTTTGGAAAATATTCGCTCTTCCGTCATTAACCCAATCGATGTCGAATGCGTGTCACCTCAGGAGGTTTCAAACATTTTAAGGAAACTTAAGTGTAGGAAGGCTCCCGGTGATGATGGAATAACTAATGTTGTTCTCCGTTATCTTCCTCGGAAGACGGTTGTTCAGCTCAGTTATATCTATACTGCGTGCTTGAGACTTGGTTATTTTCCTGACATTTGGAAGGCTGCCAAAGTGCTAGCCCTTCCGAAACCGGGAAAACAACTCAAGTTGCCTTCAAGTTACCGACCCATCAGCTTGCTGCCATCTCTCAGCAAGGTCATGGAGAAAGTAGTTTTGAACCGGCTGCAGTCGCATGAAAATATCCACGGACAACTAATTCCCCAACAGTTTGGTTTCAGATCGAACCACTCAACAGTGAGTCAGCTTCACCGGCTCACTGACCATATTTCTACTGGATTTAACTGGAATAAATCCACAGGCATGGTCCTTTTGGACATCGAAAAGGCTTTCGATACGGTTTGGCACGATGGACTCATCCACAAACTTTCCAAATTCAACATACCTACCTACATCCTGAAATTCCTGATTTCCTACTTATCGAACCGAAAATCCCGAATTCATCTCCAACAAAGCACATCGAACCAATATTGTGTCAAGGCTGGTGTACCTCAAGGCTCCGTGCTTGGACCCCGCCTCTTCTTATATTTTATAAACGACATCCCGAAGGATCGAGCAACCGAAACGGCCCTCTTTGCTGACGACACAGCACTCTACTGTACTTCCTGGCAGCCGAAACTTATCTCGAGCTGCCTCCAATCCCGCCTATCCACGCTTGAAAGCTATTTCAAGAAGTGGAAAATCAAAATTAATCCTACGAAGACTCAGTCCGTTTTGTTCACAAAGAAGAATAAATTTTCTTCTTACCCACTTGAATTGAAGATGTTTAACACTGAAATCCAACAGACTCAAAGTGTTGAATACCTGGGAGTAACCCTTCAAAGGCAGTTGAATTGGACGCAGAACGTTAAAAAACGTCTTGCTCTTGGAAACGCATCCTTTGCTGGGTTGTACCCACTACTCAACGCTAGGAGTAGGCTGGACGAACGTCTGAAACATCGACTTTTCAAGTCATGTATCCGGCCCGTACTCACGTACGCTGCACCAATCTGGTCGAACGCTGCACCTTCGCAGCTTGCGAAAATGCAAAAATTTCAAAATCGTTGTCTTCGGACGATTTTGAAAGTCCCTCTTCGATACCCGACTGAAGCACTCCACAGAGAAACTGGGCACCCCACAATCCAAACCTTCATCCAAACAATTTCGAAATCCTATTTCCAATCATCCCGCAAAAATCCTTTCCCGGAAATCAATGAACTGGGCCAATTTGACCCGCGTACGTTGCTTTTCAGGAAACGATACCGCATGCCACATGATGTCGATTACAACTGATTCGGTGTAATCTAAATTGTACATACTTATTTATTAACTTATTTATTTATTTATTTAAGGTTTAGTTCTTAGGGGTGGCTTATCCACCCAAATTAGGTTAAGTTATGATTTCAATGGTTTTTATATAAGTTTTTTCCATTAAATTTAAACGATGTATATTAAATTCTACAATAACTCGATGTATTTTATTCATAAGATGATTGTATAGGTGAAGTCTAGGCTAGGTACTATAACTTTAAGATGTTTTGTAATAATTAACGGAAAACGGAAGATTTAATAAATTCATTTTGAACTTTGAACTTTGAAATAGACATTGCAATTTGAATACAGCAGTATGCGTTGATTTTAAAAGTTAAGCAACGGAAGCCTCGGAAAATTGGAAAAACATCCTCCAAAATTATGTTTTTCTGTTCTATAAATGCTATAAAGTTTGAATTTTCACTAATCGACCCGAAATAACGTCAAAATTAACAGAATATTTTGAAAAATTTCATTACCTACATCGCAACCACACCGAAAATGGGAAAAACATCCCTAAAACTTACCTCTTTACTTCTATTCATGATAGAAAGATCAGTTTTTTTCCATCACAACCCTTCGAACTTGGTAAAAACACCCCCAAAACCAACCTTTTTGTTCTATACATACAACAAGATGCAGTTTTTTGCAATCGACGCTTAATAGCTACAAATTAGGAAGTTATTTCGAAAAACTTAATATATTTTTTTGCAAACTCCCGAAAAATTGAAAAAACACCCCCCAAAATTACGTTTTTCAGTTCTATATATGATGAAATGATGGAATTTTGACCAATCGACCCGAAATAAAGTCAAGTTAACAGAACACTTTGAAAAATTTTTTTACCTATAACGCAAACCTCCGAAAATGGGAAAAACACCCCTTAAACTGCCTTAAGGCATTTTGATCAGACTAAAAATATGACCGCTAGAGAGTGATTTATGTATTCTAAGGAAATTCGCTAAGTTGACGCAGCTCCTGCGTAACGAATTTTTTTTTGTGAAGTGGAGCCAACGGGTCAAGTCATTTCTTCAAAGACTATAACGTTGATAATCAATTATCTGTAATAAACGATTAGTTTAGAAGTCATAATCGAAACAAATCAAATAACATCTTATATATACTAAATTTTATATAGTTAATTTAATAAAAAATATATCACTCTTATTTCACATTAATTTGTGGCGTTTTAATAAAAGGCCTATGATATATGATCGATGAATATTATTATCAATAATCCAATGTATAAAATTTATGCTTTCTTTTCAGTTTTCTTTGGCAATAACACTGCTTGAATATTTGGTAATATACCGCCTTGAGCAATTGTTACAAAATATTACAATTTATTTAATTCTTCATCATTACGAATTGCTAATTGAAAATAAACTGGTTTATTTTTAAACAACTTGTTTACTTAAAAAAAGTTACATTGTAACAATACAATAAAACAATCAATGTTCTCTATTTGGAGTATTAAAACATACTGAGATATTAATTTAGCTATTTTTTATTTAAATACTAAATGTCTATCTAACCAAAAAGGAGGCGGTAACCTTGTCAACAAATCAGATCGATATATGCTTCATATGTTATTTTAATTACAATTAAAGTTGTTAAATTTTCCGTTTGTAAGAAAGGTAAGTTTTCGAGAAAATCTTAATAAAATAGTTGCTTCTTAATAAGTGATGATATGGGATAAAGGACCGAGCTATTTACAAAGTAAATAGATCCAGACTTCATATAATAGTTGCTCCTTAAAAAGTGATGATATCCCATAAAGTTTCGAGCTATTTACAAGCTAAACAGCTCGGTAAACTATTTATTAAAAAAATAAATGAGGGGTAAATTAATTAAGTATAAGAAAAAATTTGGTTGAAATTTATGTCGTAAGTTTTCCCTTAGTATGTTTTTAGCGAATTTCCTGAAAGGAAATAAAGCTATTGGTCCCGTACCGAAGTCAAAATTTCGCAAAAATTTTTTCAAATGTCCATCGATCCTACCAAGTAGATGTCAAAAATCACCATCTGTAAAATTTATATATATATATCTATGGACATATATATATATATATATATATATATATATATATATATATATATATGTGTCTGTCATCACTCTAGCGGTCACAGTTTTCATTTTATCGGAATGAGATTTGGTATTTGAAACGCTTTTAGTATTCAAAAGGTCAAGTTCGTTAATGGGTAAAATCGGACCAGGGGAAAGGGGGGTTTAGAGGGAGGGGGAAACACAAAATTTTACATATCTCCCTTAATATTAAAAAAATCGAAAATTTTATAAGAAGTAAAGTTGTAGGCATTAAGTTTTACTGTAATTTTGTTTCTTATCATTTTTTCTGTAACCCTAATATTTACAAAAATATTGACGGTTTAAGATTGAAAATTAAATTCCTCAATATCTCTGTACGCATTAGAGTTTGAGTAAAAATGACAAGGTGATGAACTGTAGCAAACATGATTTTCTACAACTTTGTTTTTTACGCATTTTTCGATTGTTCTAATATTAAGAGAGATATTTTATATTTTGTGTTTTCTTCTATCATTATGCCCCCCTTTCCCCTTGACGTATGTTATTTATTAATAAAATTGGCCATGCAAATACTAAAATCAGATACGACCTTTCATTTTGATCAGACTAAAATTGTGATTGCTAGAAAGTGATTTATGTATTTTAAGGAAATTCGCTAAGTTGAAGCAGCTCCTGCGTAACGAATTTTAAAATTTTATAACGCGGCAAGTTTTAAAATATTTGAAATCATCAGAAAAATTAACTTGCCGCGTCATAATCTCATATATGTTAGGTATACAAGTGTTACACATTTAATTGTTTTATTAATAAAAACACAAAAATTGCAGGACAATTTTTAATGCGTGTTACCTCAGCACTCCGTCATTTATGAATCGATTTTGAATTTTTGTTTTAAAGGGTTTGATTTCCCATTGTCCCCAATATTATACTAAAACCATACTATATTGATGTCTTAGCCCTTCAGAAAGCGAGCAGAGCCAGTTGACGTAATATAACGCGAAGCGGTCTCCTTTGTAAATGTGAATCTAAAATGAGTAAAGTATCGCGAAGCGAAAGAAACGCGTAGCATATGCGAAGAGAAACAAAACGCTACGCATTTTGTGCGATGCCTTCGGCTTCGTATATTTAAGCCTTTCAAAAATGATTGATATCCGACCAAAAACATAAATGTAAGAAAGGGCCGAGTTTTCGGGAAAATCCTTAATGTAATAGTTCCTTCTTAAAAAGTGATGATATGAGAGTAAGGACCGAGCTATTTACAAAGTAAATAGCTACAGACTTCATATAATAGTTGCTTCTTAAAAAGTGATGATATGGAAGAAAGGACCGAGCTATTTACAAAGTAAATAGCTCTAGACTTCATATAATAGTTGCTTGTTAAAAAGTGATGATATGGAAGAAAGGACCGAGCTATTTACGAAGTAAATAGCTCTAGACTTCAGATAATAGTTGCTCTTTGAAAAGTGATGATATCCCATTAAAGAGCCGAGCTATTTACAAAGTAAATAGCTTGGTAAACTATTAACTAAAAAAAAATAATGAGGGGTAAATTGATTAAATGTAAGAAAAAATTTGGTTGAAATTTATTTCATAAGTTTTCCCTTAGTATGTTTTTAAAATTTTATAACGCGGCAAGTTTAAAAATATTTGAAATCATCAGAAAAAATAACTTGCCGCGTTATATAAAATTTTAAAAACATACTAAGGGAAAACTTATGAAATAAATTTCAACCAAATTTTTTCTTACATTTAATCAATTTACCCCTCATTATTTTTTTTTAGTTAATAGTTTACCGAGCTATTTACTTTGTAAATAGCTCGGCTCTTTAATGGGATATCATCACTTTTCAAAGAGCAACTATTATCTGAAGTCTAGAGCTATTTACTTCGTAAATAGCTCGGTCCTTTCTTCCATATCATCACTTTTTAACAAGCAACTATTATATGAAGTCTAGAGCTATTTACTTTGTAAATAGCTCGGTCCTTTCTTCCATATCATCACTTTTTAAGAAGCAACTATTATATGAAGTCTGTAGCTATTTACTTTGTAAATAGCTCGGTCCTTACTCTCATATCATCACTTTTTAAGAAGGAACTATTACATTAAGGATTTTCCCGAAAACTCGGCCCTTTCTTACATTTATGTTTTTGGTCGGATATGATATTATAGCAATGATATCCATTAATTTATAGACAAACAATTTAATGTCAAAAAAATAGTCTGTCGAATTGAAATGAAATAAAAATCATTGAATATATTCTTGTTGTGATGATTTTTCTGTGGTGAATTTGTTAATTGTGATGGGCAGGGCTGAAAATTATGGATAATCGTGGAAGATGAAGTTGATGAAATAATTACAGATGTATGTGACTGATTTATTATGTGTATTTTATTTTATTGTTCATTGAAACTATAGTAAGTATCTAACCAAAGATTTTCACCAGATATAGTTAGAAAATATTTATTTAGAAGGTAATACATGGTCCAAAAATAAAACATTATTGCGACCTTTAACATCACGTTACATTTATTCATGATTGCCACAACTTACTATACAACATAAAATAATCGGTTGTCATATTTAAATACATTACAAGTGTACCCCCTTTTCAAATCATTTTACTCATGTTCTAGATTGTCAATAACCGGATAAATCCAATATACAATATAAAAATGATTTGCAAAGAGGAAAAAAGGAAACAAACAGAGAAGGTCCTTGGTATGCTCCAAATTCCAACCGAACATTCTTTTAGTGATACTTCGCGAACAATTATACTGTTCCCGGGACAGAACTGGACGCGTACCCCAAGAATGGTTGGTTGTCGAACATAGCAAGTCCTTATAGTGAAAAGAAACTAATAATAAAATAAAAAGAGTATTCTTATGACTATATACATGAAAGGTTTGTGTATCTTGCTAGCCAACGAACCTATGGTTCGATTAATTTTAACACGCCAGTCATTTAAATATCACTTACATGTTCCTTTCTGTTGAACTTCACCCGAGAATGGACTAATAATCCCCGTGGTACAGAACACCGGCGATGAGAAGAAAATTTAGCTGCGATCCATCTTAATGCGTTGCAACAGGAAAAAAGCCCGTGTTAGTTGATGCCGACCATTAAGGAAAAATATTGGCGGAAGAGGGGGAAAGTAAAGGGGTGTGTCTGCGCACTTCATTTCACCAACAGATGAGCAGGTAAATATTAAAATGTTCAGGAACGTATTATGTTTTTTTTATTGAACAATAATTTTAATAAATTAACTTCACATGAACACTTTTTTTTATTTATCTTCTATTTTATTTGTTATTTATCTTCTTATTTATATCCTTAAATGAAGTGAAGATGAAATTTTTTTTTTAAATCCGGTCTAATTCATATATTAGGTATGTTTTTACTAAAAAACAATTGTAAAACTAATAAAACTAATTCAAATAATTAAATATGATTGTCTAAATTAAAAGAATATAATTTTATTTAACAAAATAATGGTATTTGAACAATACGTTGAACACATAACTTTGTACATTGAAATTAATAAACAAAAAATGTTTCTTCAATAATCTTTATCCGCTAAGGCTGAAAATACAAGTGAACTCATTTACCGAGATGATGGCGGGTAGAAGCATAGCTAGAACATGCTACGAGACAGAGTATAATTACTAATTTTACAACTAAAGCCCATTACACAATGAAAAAAATAAGGTATAAGATATAAGATATAAGATATAAGAAATAAGATATAAGGAATAGTGGAATCCAGCAGATGGCAGAAGCGTTGATCAATTCACAATTCAAAAATAAGGAATAAGATATAGCAACAGAATTTCCGTCGCGTTGGATATCTATTCCTTATTTCTTATTCCCAGCCAATCACAATGTAATGCGCAGTCGACTCTCCGACTTATGTTTTTGACATTTGTGCACTCACCAGCATCTGGCATTTATCCGCTGTGATTGGTTGAATATTGTATCTTATCGCCCATTGTGTTTTGGTCGCTGTGCTATTTCTTAAATCTTATATATTATTCTTATATCATATATCTTATTCCTTATTTTTTTCATTGTGTAATGGCTTTAATACACGCAGCCACTTTTCAATAATATACCACCTACGATACTTAAGTCAGCCAGCTACGTCAAACAAAGTTCATCAGTGTAACACTGAACTTGAACTTAAAACACCTGTGAACTTAAAACACCTATTATTAATGACTTGTTGTTGACCTGTTGTTGATTTTATTACTACAGTATCGCTATTACCGTTACTACGTTGACCTTTTAATTAATATATGTCGCATATACTACAGCATCCCCCTTTATTTCGCTTGTGTTTCTAAAATAAACAAACAAAAAAATAACAAAATTAATAAAGTTTTAACTAAATGACTTTTTAATAAATAATAAATAATTTGAAAAAAAATGCGAAAAAAATTTTTGCTTTTATAATTGACAGTCTGTCCAACAACAGCTCCGTAAATTATAACGAGGACCCTCGATGATGGGCTCATCGTTACTTGAAGTCGAAGGCCTGTGCATGATCTTAGCTGTGGTGTACTGATGGTGTAAGTTACATAAATCGTGTTCTTGTTCTCGGGTTCCATCACTTTCACAAGTTGATTTGCATGACGCTTTCATGGTTTAATTAAGCCCGGGATATTAACAAGATATGTTTGGCGTCCTAATTTTTTTGCGATTTGCCCCTTGGTCCATGAACTTTTCCTGGACATCTGTAGTCCTTGGCTAAAACGACGTCATTGTTAACAAATGTTTTCTCCATTTGTATTTTATGACCATTCTTCTGTTTTTTTTGCCTTTTTACAACCGTTTCACGCACAGTTTCCATAAACTTGATGAGCATGTCCGAGATACACCTCAGTGTCATAATTTACCATAAAACATACTCTCACAAGAGCCGTACAACCACGTCTTTGAGGAATCATCTAAAATCGATGCACCCGGAGCAGTTTAGCGCGAGATTTATATATATATATATATATATATATATATATATATATATATATATATATATATATATATATATATATAACAGTTTCGCCTCTATGATTGTTCTTATTCGTCTATTTCGTCAAACGATGACTCTTGTCAAAATATATAGACATAGACCAAAACTACGTATCCAAATTAGCCAATTGCACTGAAATTACTTTTACATTTGGCTTGAACGAGTTCCATTCAGAAATATTAATTTATCTGTTGGTACAAGAAAAAAAAGATAAGAAGGAAAAACTTCACAACAAATATCCAAACATTATAATCATGATTTCATTTTAGTTTGGTTTTGGTATATGCAATTCAATTTCAAATAGGAAAACAGAAAAAAGAATGAAATTACTTCAATCAAATAGAAAAGTGTTAGTGAATGTTATACGGTTGAGATATCTAGTTTATACATACAAGTTGTAGTATATATATATATATATATATATATATATATATATACCGTAACAATATCGTAGACATATATATATATATATATATATATATATATGTCTACGATATTGTTACGGTACTAGCATATACGTACAGAATGGTTTAAAGTATGTACAATCCAATCGTTCAGTTGTTGACAAGCAAGGATGTTGCCGGTATTCGCAACCGCATTGCAATCGCGGAATCTGACTAATTTTAGCATCCGCAATTACCAATGCTTTCTTTTTACGGAGCAATTGCCGATGTGGATGTTGCTGTAAATGTAATGTGTTTAGACGTTTTATCATATGGATGTTTTTTTATTTATTTTTTATTTACATTATTCTTTGATTGGTTCGCCTTGAATAATGCCACCACCGAACGCAAAGTGTGATTTAGTCTTAAGTGATTTAGTCTTCATTTATTCTAAAATGTCAAAATAAAATATAAAAAAATTATTTGACATAAATTACCGATAATAATTATTTGCAACCCAGACAAAGCTGACTTTTTCAGCTAATAGGATATGTTTTCACATCATGTCATGAGTTCCAGGATCAAAACTTTTGGTTTCTTATTTCTATTTATTTCATGAGTTAGTAATATTCTTACCTGACAATAGATGGCAGCACATGTATTATTCTGTTAGCGCCAGCTAAGCAGAATATTTCAAAATTAAATAACTTATAAGAATCACTCCATAGTGCGTCTGAGCTGACCCGCACATTTTTTTTTCTAAATATTTTATATTAAGACTAAAACTCTTAATGAAATTTCGCACCGCTTCCATTACTTCAAATATTTATCGCCACCCCCATCAAATTTCTATTTCAGCATATATTTTCGAATTCGATCTATATATAGATCTATATATAGATCTATATTAGATATGCTATATTACATTGTCACGTAACATATACACGACGTATGAAACGTGTGAAAAAATAGCTTGTAAAATATTTATGCTTGATCATATTTTTAGCGAATTTCCTCCAAAGGAAATGCAGCTATTGTTTTTGCACCAATGTTGGAATATCGTAAAAATTTCTTCAATGTACGTACTTTGTATGTAATGTATGTACTTTTTTTAAATGTCTGTGGATTCTCTAGCGGTCACAGTTTTATTCTGATTGGAATGAAATTAGGTATTTGAGTCGCTTTTGGTATTCTAAAGGTCAAGTTTGTTAATGGGTAAAATCAGACGAGGAGAAAAGGGGTTTAGAGGGAGGGAAAACACAAAATTTGACTATCTTCCTTAATATTTGAAAAATCGAAAAATTTATCAGGAATTAAGTTATAGGTACTAAGTTTTACTGTAATTTTGTTTCTTATCATTTTTCTGTTACACTAATATTTACAGAAATATTTACAATTAAAGATTGAAAGTTAAAATTCTAAATATCTCTGTTCACATTAGAGTTTAAGAAAAATTATTTAGTAATGAATTGTAGCAAACTTGATTTTCTACAACTTTACTCCTTATAAATTTTCCGATTATTCTAATATTAAAAGAGATATTTAATATTTTGTGTTTGTTTGACACGAATACAAAAAATATATTTTATTGTAAAAAATTTTGATTGTCGTTTCCATAGTAACTATATACTATAATCGTTATACCGTTTTTTTGGGCTATTAATAAATTTAATTTTTGCAAATACTAAAGTCATATCAAATATTGTCTTTCAATTTGATCACACTAAACTTATGACCGCTAGAGAGTAATTTATGTATTCTAAGAAAATTCGCTAAGTTGACGCAGCTCCTGCGTAACAAATTTTTTATAAATATTTTATAATAAATATTTATTTTATAATAAATATTTTTTTTAAATAAATATTCTAACCTTAAATTGATTGACTTGAATTGATTTTCCCGATATTTATAAGTCGAGAGTCGGAATCATAGTTTGCAACCACCAAACCGACAACAAATTTTAATGAGACTCATTTGGAAGTGCTTAAATATTATAACATTCTGTACATGTGTGTACGTACACATACATACAAGCCAAATTGATATAAAATGTTGAATTTTTCTTCTCAATACATATCCATGTAGTATGTAATCTTAAAGTTTTGTAATCAAATTGATTGATTCATCATCATCCACCATCGCTAAAGATGACGTTATATTACGGCACAATAACAGAAAAAAATGCTGTTTCTTTCGATACCTATCGATTATTTTACCTTTTTTTTTATTATTATCCAATGAAGACAAAATATTATTTACTTTTAGTTTAAGTAGAGGGGATTATTTTGTATTTTTAACCTAATTTCCCTACTATAGGAACTTACCTATAGTAGAAAAATGTGTTTATCTCATTAAAATTTGTTTGGTGGTTGCAAACAATGATTTCGACTCTCGACTTATAAATAACCGGATTTTCGAATCGTCAATTAATTCAATCAATTTAAGGTTCGAATATTAGTAAATAATATGATCATGTATAAAAATTTTACAAGCTTTTATTTCACCCGTCAATTTAGAAATGTTTCATACGTGTATATGTCACGTGACAAGGTAATATAGCATATCTAATATCGTTCTATATAGATCGAATTCGAAAATATTTGCTGAAATAGAAATTTGATGGGGTGGCGATAAATATTTGAAGTAATAGAAGTGGTGGGAAATTACATTAAGAGTTTTAGTCTTAACGCTAGTCTTAATCACGCTGGAGTGATTCTTATAAGTTTTTTAATTTTGAAATATTCCTATTAGGAAGGACGTTATTAACTCGAGCAGACTTTTTTTTCTTTTTTATGTACTCTCCTGTCTGTAGGTCTCTAAAGGTATCGCTGAGAAAAATATGAAATAATAAATAAAGACAATGAAGTATAGATTGAAGGAAAATTTGGACTTTGTTAGTTAAGTTGGTAGTGTTTTGGAGGTTAAAACGGGAAGAAATTTAAAAAAAAAAACTCAAAATTAAGAAATGCCTATTAAAAGCTTTAACGGTGTAAATTGTAATACAAAAATTGTATTCTGTAAATCGACAAAATCGGTCAAGAAGGGGCGAGGGGGGGGGGGGCTTAAAAGAAACACAAAAGAGAAATTTTTAGTTACTCTCTTAATATTAATAAATTGAAAAAATTGAAAGAAGTTTTATTAAATAAATTTTACTACCACTTATAACCGAACCATATTTTTCTGTTTAGTAAAATATTTACAGAAATATTGACGATGTAACATCGAAAATTAAAATCCTAATTTGTATATTAGGGTTTTAAAGTTCATTTTATACAACTTTACTTCTTATACATTTTTCTATTTTTCTAATATTAAGAGAGATATATTCTAAGATTAAATTTCTACAACTTTACTTCTTATATATTTTTCTAGTTTTCTAACATTAAAAGAGATATTCTATATTTATACCCAGTATATGTAAATATTCAAGGTATATTAAGTTTGATCACGACTTTATAACGTTTAAAAATATTGATCATAGGCATGAATGTTTGGCATATGTGTTCATAATGCCATAATTCGTCCATTTCCGCATGTCCGCCAGTCTGTCTATGAACAGGATAACTCTAGAACGAAAGAAGATATCGAGCTGAAATTTTTTTAAGTGTTCTAGAGCAGGTTAAATTAAGATCAAGTTCGTGAATGGGTAAAATCTGACCATGTTTGGGCAAAATGGCAAAACTGTCTATCTTTGAAACCGTAAGAGATATAACAAAAAATTAAAAACAAAAAATATTCTTCTTTTTAAAATAAACAACTTTTGTTTGAAATGTTTTTCCATAAACTCAATAGTTTTCTCATAGTTTTTGTTCATAGTAAAATTGATTTTCTACAACTTTACTGCTTATATATGTTTCTATTTGTCAAATATTAAGGGAGATATTCTATATTTTATGTTTTCTTCATTATCTAACATATGTCTGTATATATACGAGTATAAATGGTTATCTATATGGATGTGTCTATGTCTAGTAGTCACAGGCCACCATGTACAAAAGATCAAAGATAATTAGTTATTTCCAAAAAAGAAATGATGTATTTTTATTCTGAGGAAATTCATTAAATTGGTACAGCTAAATTGTCTGATTACGTATGGAATATTTTTTAGAACATTCAGTATAAATTAACATACTTAATGCAACCGCATTCTAATATTATATATCATTATATATCATTTCAATTATCTTGAAAGTGTAGCACAACTTCTCATATATGATATTCATTTTATTCATGGCATTATATTTATATCTGTTATCTATTATATCTGTTAACATGAGACAGAAAAACCCGTTGACAAACGATTCTCTTCTTTGATTTGTTGCGGTCCTAAAATCAATTATGCTTTCTTTTAGAAACCATTGCACCTCAACTATATCCTCTCCAAGTTGTAATTGTTATTTTAAATACCTTGGTAATTATCAACAAACAAAATTGACATTAATTCAACATTTTTAATAAAGATAATTTATATCTTTCAACTTGCCTTTTAATTTATTAAATGTATTATAATTATTAATGATTCAAATATAATCATTTATCATCTTAGAGATTCAAACTATATATTCGTTCTTTCTTCCTCTTTTTACGAAAAATAATAATTATTGATACCATTTAAAAAAATAACTTGGTTTCAGTTTCTATGAATATGAATGCTTCTTTCATTTTATAAAAATTGTGAACCATATAGGGCTTATTCTTACCAGTATATTTTTGAAACGGTATTTAGATTAATTATTTGTATTATATAAATAGATATTTCGAGTACAAAATATCCATCATCATTATGAATGCGACAGTCGTAATTACTATCTGAGGAGATAAGTAACTTGTTGCACCTAACACGAGAATAGTTTAAAATACGAGAATATTCTTAGTGTGTTATTTAAGTTCACTCCCTTATACTTCAAATTCGTTTAAAATTTTGCTACGAACTTTTCAGTTGCTTCTATTCAACCGATTCTGATGAAGTGTTTACTGCACACGTATTTAATGCTCATGACAGACTCAATAATATGGCACCATTGAGAACATCTAACTTATGGCATTAAGCAGACTTTTGGAAATTTTGGTAAAAGTCTTACTCAAAAACTAAGTAAAAAAATATTTATTAAGTTATACGGTTTTATTTTATCAATCTATGATACTAAAAGCTAGATAATAATATAATGCATCAATATAAGACTTTGATCTGACGCAAAGATAACCGTTTTATATATAACAAATGATTTAATCATCAATAGTAAGGGCGAAAAAGACAGTTAATAAGCTTTCCAATTAAATCAAAGTTTTATAATATTTGCGCCCTACGGTTTAATTTGTTAAAATACATATTTCGCACGTTTTTCTCCTAACCAACGTTGTCTACATTTCAAATTTTGCCCCAATTCCGAGAACATTTATTTGTATTTTATAAATATGTATTTCGACTACAATGTAGTCATCATCAGTATGAATTAGCTAATCGTAACTGTCTCTGGGATATGGATTCAGAGATATGTTGCTTGTTGCTAATTTGGTGAGTGTCTCTCAATGATATTAAAAAAGTTTTGTCTTTTATATGATTTGACTGAGAGTATGATCTGACCTGAAGGATTATTTGAATTGCCTGACTAAAGGATTAGGTGTATGAAGAGCCCCACCTATTTATTGACGGTATCCTTTTTTGACTATGTGGCGCTGTTTTTGTCACTAAAGTGAGGGTATCGAAGCTAACCTTGATATTCAGGTATACAATTTTTGAAAATGGTTTAATTTTATTAAATCAGAATTTGGAATTGGGCCATTGTCTAAATGCATTATCTGTTTTCTCAATTTGTATATGAAGATACTTTCGTATGCATCTAATTCTGTAGGGTTTTGTACCGATTTCAGTAGTTTTAAATTCGATTTGTCAATTTTGTGGTTGTTCTCAATAACGTGCGCAGCTATACACGATTTTTCGGTTCTCCCAAATTTCACATGATCCAGATGTTCTTTGATTCGAGTTCCGATTTGGCGACGACTTTGACCAACATAAATTTTTGAACAGTTTTGACAACTGACACAATATATGTCCGATTGTTTTTCATTACTAATTTTATCCTTAGGGTTGCCCAGTAATTGTTGATTTTATTTTTACTAACAAGCGCTGTTGTTAGGTTATGGTCCCTTAATTCTCTAGTGATTTATTTGTGCATGAACGGAATCATCTGGTGTTAGTTGTCTACACTCTACACTATTATTTGAGTGTAGGTCGGAAACAATGTAATATCCAAATTAATAAATTATTTGTGACTACTATTTTTCTGTTTTTCTTAACTAAGATTTCCTTCAAAGTAAATACCTATACTCCTGTATGATATTTCGGGCAAGATACAAGAAGCCAAACTAATGATATAACGCCGCGAGGTCAACGTGGCTTATTGATAAAAACCAGAAAGAGGTGAACCTTCTGGTTGGAGTGTTAACTGGTTACTGCAGGGTCAAAAGACATCTATCAATTATCAGATTGGAGCATAGTGCGATCCGTACTAACTGTAAAGGGACGGATGATACGCCCTTCCAACTTTTTGCAAAATGAGCTTACAGACCTAGAATAAGGCATCTAGTATTCGGCTCAACCAAAATGGGAGAATTTAAGGTGAAACAGCTCAATTGTTGCTCTTTTTTTGTGAATAAAAATTAAATAAACGTTCAAGACCAATAGACAAAAAAATCCTAATTTTATTCTCAGAATTTTTTCGTAAACAGAATGGTTTTGGCTTTAATCGACTGCGAATTTTTTATAAAAGAATGCCACTTAAGTCATATGTACTATGAGTCACAAGAGTAGCGGTAATTTTTCGAAGTTTAATAATTGATTGATGCCTTATTGATCGGGCATTTTGAAAATATGCTTCGGATTAGAGAAGATTAAGAATCGATAGTACCAATTAAAGGTACTATGGGCCACAAAAGCTTTTAGTTCAGTTTTCAAAATTTTAATGTGGATTTTTATCTTATTTATTCGGTTTTTGGAAAAATGTTTGGAATAAAAGTTGTTAGTATATTAATAATGAACAACTTCTACCACTAAAAAATTTTGAAAATGAGTGCTACTTTTGTACCTTTTTAGGGCCCATAGTACCTTTTTAGGGAAAATCAATTCTTAATTATTAATGTACGACCTCTATTTTGAAGAAAGACATTTTTTATTTCCACATTTCTGAGTATTATCTGAAAATGGAAGTATTTTCACTTGTATATACACGTATATATATATAGTTTTATTTTAACCAAATCTACCACCTATTAAATTTTTTTGAGCACCTTATACACTCTAGCAAATATGGAAAGATATAGGTTAATGTAAAATGTATGTTTCGAACCAATTAAAACCTATAAAATAATATAGATACCAATTTAAATAGAGTGACAACACACATCCGAATTATTAAAATTATTAGTCATAGTAAAATATAAACCTTATTAAATTTATTATTAGTTTTATGACATCCAGCCTGTTGTAAAATTATATATTGGAGTTATTTTTTCGATTGATTCCATTGAACTTGGACACAAAAATATAACATTATACAACTAAAATTATCTTGATTTTTTTTTTAAATATAATTATACTGCACTTTTAACATCTAGGTCATTTGTGCAGTGTGTAGTAAAGATATAGACATAGTATAGTCCATAGGTGGGCAGACCTTGACTGCACTCAGCTCTGAGTGAGAGGTAGGAAGAGGTTAATTTAAAACATTTTCTGAAAAAAATATAATAATACCACTATTTTTTATGGTCACTATTATTCAAAGTATACAATTCATACAATACATTGAATACATACTCTGGAATTTGGGGCTGGTAATTTGGGGCATAAAATGTACCTTTTGTAAATTATAAAATATAAATCTTTTGATCTTTTACATTTACTGCTTGTAAATTTTTTGATGATTTAGCTTTAGTTTAGATTTTAGGAAATTCCAAATAATTTGTCTAAACTATTCATATCGGAAAACTAATAAACAATTATTTTCTTGATTTAATTATTTTTTCTTAGTAGGGGGTAAAGTGTCATTTGATGACACTGGATACAAAAAAGATGCCAGTGATAAAGCTGGGTGGAAGGGAGTTTTTGTAATTTGCTACTAATTTCTAAATGGTTAAATTTTACATAAAGTGGGAATACATATAGTTGTTGTTGTTGTTGTTGTAATTATTTTTATTGTTATCATCATTATTGTTGTTATTATTGTTATTATTATTATGTTTTTTGGTGTATCTCTCCATATTGTAAAAGATATATTTTAAACAATAAATATTTTATAAAACTAATTCTAAATTGATTGAATAAATTATTGGGCAATAATCGGTAGGACAACCTGTACTGAAACATCGTTCCGTTTTTTTGATAAAGAGACTTTAGCTTTCATACAGAATATGTATTCCGGCCTTCTCCTCTTCATGACAAAATCTGCAGAGATCATTCCCTGTGAGCTTTTTGAATATGTTTATTAAGTTTTCAGTGGCCACTAAGTATCTTCATTTGGTTTTTCCTAGATGATTTGGCCATGAGTATGAACCCAAGTTGATCATAACGGTTGGACTCTTGTACCACCCATCTCTTATTTTATATTTTATTGTGCTTCTCGGCACTCCAAGAAACAGCTCTGGGCCGTTTAGTGGAGCACTGGCACCCATTCCAGGTACCCGGCCAATAGTGACTTTGTTATGTTTATCAAGATTTTTCAGTGAGTCGATACACTGCAGGACAATTTTGAAGTTTTATTTCAGGTGAGCCTCACGCTTTAAGCGCGGCATAACTATCGGATAAAATATATATTATTCTACATTTGTAGTTTCGTTGAAGGTTCTCGATTTCACATCTATTAATGGCATACACTTCAGCATGGAATATCGTGGCGTATTTACCAAGACTGATATAGACATCCATACTTGGTCGCTCACAGTATAATCCTGAGAAATTTTGATCGACTTTCCTGTGTAACTCCCGAATGAGAGCATAACCTGCCATCGCTGGAACGTATGACGTGCGTTTAATGGATGATACACTTTGGGTAAAAGAACCTTATCCAAGATTAAATAATAATAATAATAATTATAAGTGAACTTTATTCAATAAACAATTATACATTGTACCCAGTAGAGTGGATCCTCGTCAACGTGGTATCCTTCAGTTAAAGTATCTTCTTATCAGACAACATTTTTAATGTTAATTTATTTTGTCTTCATAAATTAAAACCTGTTAAACTTTTTTTCTTTGCCTATAAACTATATTTTCCTTTACCTTCCTTCCATTCTTTCAAATAATGTATTTTTTGAATCTTCGGAGATCAATATAACCCTTCATCTTTGTGTAATTTGGGACGAAAGAATAATACCCTGAAAAGAGGTATGCCCTGCGGTATATTCCTGTATCGTTACCATATATGAACGGACCATAAAAACCATCGTAAAAACTTAGAAAAAATATCGATTAAAGTTTGTTTCTTTGTTATTTAAATACATACTCATTTCCGTTTTTTTTTTCACATCATCCGTAAAGTGAAAATGGTATTAAATTAAGCTGTTGTAGTAAAAAATATTTAATATCATTCTTTTAGCGCACTATATTTATAATACATATCGGTGTATCGAAAATTCAAATCACGAAAACAGTTTTATACAGATTGTATACATATATAAATACATAAATACATACATGTACAAAAAACGTCAAAAGTCGAGCTATCATTTCCAAAATTTTATCATTGTTTTGTGCTTTATTTAGTCGGATTTCGGAAAAATGTTTCGAATAAAGGCTGTTAGTATAGTTATAATGAACAACTTTTATCTAAAGCATTTTTTCGAAAACCAAATTAATAAGGCACAAATCATTAAATACTGTTATGAAAAAATTAACTCAACCAGGAATCGAACGACGGCCTCTGGATATCTAGTCCTGCGTGCTTACCACTACATCAAAGACGACGTAACAGTCAACTTCTTCATTTTTCTGTCGAAATTATTATTCATATTAATTTATTTGAGTATACTTAAGCGTCAACAATAAAATGTTTGTTAAATTCCTTTATAAATCCAATCAAGGCACAAATCAATTATAAAATTTTGAAATGAGCTCGACTTTTGACGTCGTTTGTACATATTTGTTCATTCTTTTGATCCATTCAATCATCCATCTAGCTAACGTATTATATAATCTACATAAATTGAAAATCATTTTGGGATGTTGTTGTCCTTTTCTGTCCAACAACAGGAACATACTGTTCACAAGAAGAATAGGACATTATTATTCATTTTATCCTCTACTAAATCAAAATTCAAAGATGAAATTTGTAAAACTTTAGATACCTTTTTTTTAGTTCTGGAAAGTTTAAAATGAGAAAATATATATTCTTATTCATTTTTCCTTTGATCCTTCCTACAAAATATAAAAATGGGTTCGATTTTTGAATATCAGAAAAAAGTTTTGAATCGCATTAAAAACAGTTGATATAACAAAATTACATAGCTGTTCACACGATGAAATTACCATGAATGTTATCAGTCGTATGTTTTTTTAAATTGCGTAAATCCACGATATATACTGAGTTTAAGACAAAAGTTATTTATTTTTTAAAAGAAATATTTTTTATTTTTAAATTTGTTATTATCCCTTACAGTTTCAAAGATGGATATTTCCTCACCTGGCGGGGGGAAGCACTGCCCGATTTTGCCCATTTACACACACAAAATTTCAGATCGTTATCTTTTTTCGTTTTTTAGTTATCGAGTTAATAAGCAGATAGGCAGGCGGACGAACGGATGGACATGCGGAAATGAACTAATTGGTCATTTTGTCAATACCCATACTGCAACAGTTTTTCTACGATCAATATTTTCAATCGTTACAAACTAGATACTAAACTTTATATACCTTTTCATATATGTTATACACCGGGTATAAAAATAATACTTCGCATGCTCAATAAAACAATCGATTGAGGACTTTCATCCAAAAATACAAGTGTAAAAAAAGGCCATTGATTTTATATCAAAGGTTCATATTTGTCAAAGGTTCATAAGACGATCGAATTATTACATTTCCACATATTTGTCTATCCATCCGACATTGATAAACTGTAAATTGATTGTAAACTAAGCTTTAAACAATTAATAAATACCGGGAAATTATATATAATTTAAAAATATTATAATTGTTTTCTAAAGGTCAAAATCAGAGGTAGGATAAAATCGTGTTAGTCGATAGTAGAATATTGATAGTATGAATATTATTTTATAAAATATGTATTCTTAAATTATAAGAGTAATTAGTAAGTACTCAACTATTAAGCATTTCCACTGGTAGTTACCATAATTATATCGAACATTGTTAATGACTCCAAACTCAAATATACATTATATTACAATACAGATATATGACCAAGGACTGTATCAAAATTAGGCATCTTTTTGCTAAAACATCAGTTGAGATAAAGTCTGACTGCCAAACCAGTATTAGAGATGGAGATATAGGCGTCTGAAAATTGACTTTTTCCAAAATTTCAAAAATGTAGCGCAATATTTGGGGATTCTTCAGTTTTAACGTACTTTTGGCAAAAGGAATCTACTCATATGTGTATAAATCTAGCTGATCAAAATAAAATAATTCTAGCTGAATGTTTCACATCTGTCCGGAGCAGAGCTCGGTCGTCCAGGTACTATTGGTTAAGTTAAGTTGTACCATATATTATACAGCTTGTTTTTTAAATACACCCAATCTGGAATACTGTATAGTGTTTTTTTTTTAAATTGTTTTTTTGTAAACTAGCTATTTATTTCCATTGTTGTTACTATGGTTGCCTTTCGGTTATATTATACCAAGGAAAGCGACTAGCGTTTACTTACTTTGACATTTAAGTAATATGTCTGAACATTGATACCTTTTTTTTGACATCAAATACTTGATATGAAAAATCATACACATCATTTATAGTGTATCTATCGCTGTCTATATGTAATGTACTATAATATGGTTTACTTTGTCATACTTCAAACAATCAGTATTGTATTATAATATAAATAACCATTATATTATACTTATCACTCTCTAACTACAATCATTTATATATAGTTGCATCTTACTCGTTCATGTATACATCGTCGTTATTTTCCGTCGTCCGTCGTGTGAGTGTAACACCATATCATGGAATACTTGGCATAGGCAGTGATGCACTACACAATGTTGATATTGTGTAGTGCATCGATCACTGTCTATGCTGACTAAGTATTCCATGATATGGTGTTACACTCACACGACTTAGAACAATCAAAAATGTTACGCGTTATAACAGATACGCCATATTTCATATCTAATAGTGACATTCGAAATGACCTAAAAGTGAACACAGTGAAAAATTAAATAGTGAACTACAGTGAAAAATACTTAGCTAGACTGGAAATGCACATCAATGCATTGACAGTAAATCTACTAGACAATAGTACAGAAATATATAGAGTTAAAAGATTCAAACCACTTACCAGTTACCAGTTGTCACTGGATAACAATAGCATGTCATATTTTTAACATTACCTCATTTTTGCTTATTGTATTAACAGATTGCAAGTAGTAAAGAAATATAATAAAAAATTGAATTTACGTAGTGTATATCCTATGTAAACTCTTATATAATTACAATTTCAATATTGAACCCTACATAAAAATGACAAATTTAATTAATTAAAACAAGTTTGATACTTGATATTTTAATACTATGGAGTATGGATGATGATGCTTTATACTACATTGAGAGTAAAACAAAATTTTAAAATAACGTTAAGTTGTTAATGATTTTTGAATGTAAATTGTATTATAAATTATTTAACATGATTATCCCATTAAATATGAACTCAACCCTTTGATATCAGGAAAATAATAATGACACATTAATGGATTTGCTTAATTGATTTGTCTCTTACATATTCTATGCTAAGAGTGTAATAAAAAGCATGTGTGAGAAAAAGATTAAAGGTTAACTTGTGTAAACACATTTTGTTAAATGATATGGAGGGACTATTGACTATTGACATCGATGCTATGCTAATTTCTGAAACTATTTGAGTTGTTATTAATTAGTCTAGAGCAAGGGTTCTCAATCCTATGTCCGAGGATCTTCCGATGTCCGTTTTACGTGTACTCGCCACTGTACGATTTCGATAAGAGTTTTGAAATTTTATCTATACATTTCTTTTTAGTATTTAATTGACTAACCGATCGATATTCTAGAATGTGCTAGATACAAAAAGGTTGGTGGTCAAGGGGGTTTTGACTTATGAGCTCTATTTGGCACAAATTTTTTAGCATTATTCTCTGGAAGATGTAGTACTGATTATAAATAACCATGTTAAAAATATGAATTTTTAGTTAAGTTAATAAAATCACGATTTTCATAGCTTTGGAGCCATTAAAATTAGGTTAAAACGTAATATACGGAAATTAACGATGTCACTTTTTCTACATTTTAAGAGATGGATTATTGACTAATTTCTTATTGTCTACTTCAGCGTAATGAGAAATCTTTTGTATAAATTTTTTGTTGGAATGTACCACTCATCAGGGGCGGTTGATTGACTAAACTGTCGGCGTATGGACAAGAACGAAGTAGCCGGCTATGCTTGAGAAGGTTTTCTGCAGTTTCCTTCACGAACTCCAGATGAATATCGGCATAGTTCCTATCATAGTCAGCTGCAGCCGCATATCCTACCAATTCCTAGTCTACTCACAAATTAAGGCATCATAATGGACCTTATGGTCGAAGTGAGCCCGTCCAGGGCAGCCTTTACAATCTACCTCTATCTACCTCTACCACTCTGAAGACATTAAGCCTCAAGAAACCTGATAAGCAAGCTCCTGGCTATTGCAAAAATATTGGATAAACGAACCTCGTTAGAATGAAGTAGAAGGGGGAGCACAATGGGCGGTATGGTCGAAATGCAACACTTTTTGCCCCCCAAGATCCTATCCATATATATCTAAATAAATAAAAATTAAATTTATGGATTTTTAACCTATGTTTATTTTTGCCTGAATCTGCAATTGAAATTTTACCATGTTTTTAAGTGATTAAATAACGTTTGAACATTTTATCACGCACTGTATATGTGTGTAATAAATGTAATAATTTTCACATTACCCCTTAATAATAAATTCCTTTAAAGATTAATAATAATTACATACATTTATTATTCACGAAAACCTTTCAATATAATATTAGTAGTTTTTTTTTTTTTGTATTTCCATAATGCATTGTTTTTAATGGAATGTGTTTGTTATCTTATCGAGAATATATTATTCATGTCATGTTTTCTTAGCCTCGCTAAATGCAACATTTCATTCAAAATATCGTATGAGATGTTGTACAGAATTGCTAACCATTTTATAAAATGTCATATAAATTTCAAATATTAATTGAGACAAACAAAAACAAACAGGGTTTTTTATTTTTTATTTTTTGGTAGATCATATTTTTGTACATTTCACAAACTGCAGCATTTTTATACTCGGTAGGGGAACCCGGGACACAACGTGGTACCGGAGCGGATTGATTTTGGAAGATTTTCGGTGTCAAGGGGATGCTACAAGCGAGTGGCAGTACGTAGAGCTAGACCAACCCGTGGTTGTTAAACTACGACATGCATGTGGTCTTTTTTTGGTCGTTCGTGCGTGATGTTTTAGTTTTGTGATTTTTTTCTCCTGTGTTGTAACTTATGATAATCTTGGTACCTAGAAAAGGTATACATATTTGGAAACATATAATTACAGTCAGTACATGCTTGAAGTACGTTTAATTGTTTTTAATTTGGTGTAGTTAAATACTTGTTTACGTATCTTTTTCGAGTGAACTTTCTCCCCCAACCCCTATCTCAAAAACTTTACAACCTTGGTATAGTTTTCCTGGATGAATTTCAGAATTTTGTCTCAAGTTTCATTGTAATATAAGTTTTTTTTATTCGAACTATTTTATTTTCTACTTTTTAGTATTTAGTTCACTCGTTCCACTGTTCTTTAGAATTTTCATTTAACATGCATGGTATACATAAACGGTTGACCATTTTTTTTTAAACTGAGAAAATTTTCTACACATTTCTTTCAAAAACAAATAACTTATAAAGTTGAAAAAATTAATTAAAAAAGAAAACATACATTGCAGATTTTTTGAAATCTATTGATATTCAATGTTTGCAACTGCGTCCTCAAAATATTGAATAATCAAAGCTCAAAACAATTCTTGCATAAGACACCGTATAGTAAAAAAACACTAGATATGTTATACCAGATATGTTCAATTTGCATAGTTGTAATAAGTGAATTAATCATATTGCATTCTATACTTTTTGCTTTGACTGTAACGAGTGAACAACCTTAAATAAAGGCTTGTTTTTGATACACAATAACTTCATTTTTAACCTGACTACAAAAAGGAGAATGGTTCTCAATTCGTCTGTAGTTTTTTTTTTTTTTTTTGTGTCACCTCAGAACTCCGTCATTTATGAACCGATTGTGAATTTTTTTTTGTTTTAAAGGGTTTGGTTTCCCATTGGTCCCACTGGCACCAAATCGCATTCTGATGAGGGGATCCCCGGGAAATCGAGGAAAATCCTCATTTTTATGTGATAACCGATTTCTGCGATTTTTTTTTTTTGAAAGAGTATACTCATTCATAATAGGAAAATAATAAAAATTTTTTTAAAAAAAACCGAGCCCAAAAAAATATTTTTACAAAAAAAAAACCAAAATGCAAGTAAAAAAAACTGAAAATCTGTTATGAAAAAATGCACTAAAAAAAAAAATGGATAAAAAAAAAGTATTATAAAGAAATGCACTAAATGTTACTAAAAAGCGAGAAATAAAACCTATTTTGACAAAATGGAAACCCGACTTCAAAAATCAAATATTCTACAACAAAAAATGCACTAAAAAGTAAAAAAATAATTGCATATTCTTGTGCCAATTTTAGTTCGCCTAAGCAAAAATTACAATTATTGTTATTTTTGGAGGCGGTGTCCAAAAGTTATGTGAATTTCTCTATGGTGACACCGCCTCCAAAAATAACAATAATTGTACATATATATTTAAAAATTTTTGAAGAAATTTAAAAAAAATTATTCTTTATAAAAATCTCTGCTTAAATCTTCTTACCAAAAATATTAACATTCAGCTATTCCCTTTTGACATCGAATGCACTGGGTGCCACAAATTGAAAAAGTTCGATAGGAATGTTTTGACCACTTCAATTTTAAATTAAATTTTGCAAATCATACTTATAAAACACATTATCTGTTATCCTAATTAACCAGTCATCGTACTTCAAATGTTTATTTGCTGATTTGAAACATTTAATGAATGTAACAAAATAATTAATACGAACATTTATTTTTCATACATTACATTACAAATACAATTATTATTGTTGACGTAAGTAACTACAATTATCTTCAGTTCCTTTTTGCTTCAAGGTATCCACCTTCGCGTTCCATACATGTAATTGTTCTTTTACAAAATTTTTTTAATACACTCCTACATATCTCGGTATTTCTGGAACCGTTTTCCTTATTATCTTAGGTGAACTAAAATTGGCACAAGAATATGCAATTATTTTTTTACTTTTTAGTACATTTTTTGTTATAGAATATTTGATTTTTGAAGTCGGGTTTCCATTTTGTCAAAATAGGTTTTAAATTGGAAAATAACAGTTTTTCACCGAGTCATCAATACACGTAACTATTAAGAAAAACTTGGCGTGAACATTTAAAACCAGAAATCATCTTGTAGATATTGAATGAAGTTTTTGAAACAGTTTCATTTTCATAAAGTATCTTAGTTACTTTATAAAATTCCTAAATTGCATACCGCTCTAGTAATATATTATTATATAATGATGTATATGAGTGTACGTATTCGGAAAAGTATTATCTTATTTATAGAAAGTATTAGAAAATTTTCAAAGAACATTCCATCCTTTGAAAAACTTTTAACGTTCATTCTTCTGTACATAACTTATAACATAGATTCCATATATATACATAGAAGTACTTATAATTTGAATAAAATATTGAAGATAAAAATAATGATCACAATTCTTATATGTTCTATAAAACATCAGTCAGTTATTATTAAAAGTGAATTGATTTTATATCTTTTATATTATACATTCTAAGAGTACAATGTTCAAAGAGTTTAAATTTCATATTTTTTAGAGTGTATATCGATTAAGTAACTATTGTTTATTACTAACAAAATCAACCCTTTGGTGTATTAATTGATTCTTGCGGATTTTTGATTAAATACTTATCATCAATTTTCAATTTTATTTTCATAAAAACCTTCCTTAACTCTGTTTATAGGTCTGTAAAAATAATAGGAAAAAAAGAGCGCTTTTATAGCAAAAGCTGGCCTCCAAGCTTTCATTTGAGTCTGATCAAAGTCTCAGATTGATCCATAATAATTTTTTCTAGTTTTAAGTACATCAGCGATTGCACTATAAAACTTTTAACTTTAAAATTTTAATTTTTTTTACTACGACTTTTCTTACAGGGACAGATCCTTTCTATGCACTGGATTATTACTTCTGTCAAGAGGAGATCATTAGAAAGAAGGAAAATTAAAAGAGGAAGACGAAGAAACTTTCCGGGGCTCAGTAAAGAAAGAAAAGAAAGCCAAGAATTTCTAGGAAATTTTAATCGTAAATGATACAAAACTTGCCGGAGCAAAAATAGATACTATATAGCAAAAATAGATACTATCTATTTTTGCTAGGCAGAAAATATGGGCAAATGTAGATTTTGTGGAAAATGGGAGGAAACTTCGGATCACCTCTCATACACAAGAATGTCTGGGAATCTACAAGATAGGTCTTTTTAGGCCTTTTTTACTGACCCTTAGAGGACAAGGTATTTGTATATAGACTAGGAATTGGTAGGTTGTGCGACTGTAGCCGACTTTGATAGGAACTATGCCGATATTCATCTGGAATGTCTGGACGGAAACTGCAAAAAATCTTTACAAGCATATCCGGGTAACTTTCGTTATTGCTCATACGCCGACAGTTTAGTCAATTAACTGCCCAATTAATTTTTTTTTTAATAACTTTATTGACAAACTGTCAGTTTTGGGAATCAAACCAACAACCTTCCAGTTCCGAGTAGAGTGCCTTAAACAACTGGACCACTCGGGCTGGTAAATCCTTTAATTCAACACCAGATAGGGGAGAACAATAGATGTTCTAGGACGCAGTGCATCACTGTATATTTTTCAACAAGTATTTTTCGTCTCGTAGGAGATGATTGATTTACAGATAACAATGCAGTAAATGAACTCCATATATTCAATCAATATTTTTCATATTTTCCACTCATTAAATAACAATTGTTTCATATTTATATGCGGCTACTCACAAAATAAAATTAATGAAAATTATATGCTTTGTTTTTTAAATATATTATTAAGTAATCACTTACGATGCGATATTATTGAAATCCTTTTTGAAACAAGATATAAGAATAAGTTTTATTAAATTAAGTACTACATATATAATGAAAATGTATGATATTTGAAGATAACACAAAGAAAAAAGAGGAATATATATATATATATATATATATATATATATATATATATATATATATATATATATATATATATATATATATATATATATGTATACCTAGCTCTAAACTGTATAAGTGTATACACTGTATCAACTAACCACACTACCAAATAAAATAAACCCTATTTTGACAAAATGGAAACCCGACTTCAAAAATCAAATATTCTATAACAAAAAATGCACTAAAAAGTAAAAAATAATTGCATATTCTTGTGCCAATTTTAGTTCACCTAAGCAAAAAATTTTAAATATATATGTACAATTATTGTTATTTTTGGAGTCGGTGTCAGCATAGAGAAATTCACATAACTTATGGACACCGCCTCCAAAAATAACAATAATGTACATATATATTTAAAATATGTACATATATATTTAAAAAATTTTGCTTAGGTGAATTAAAATTGGCATAAGAATATGCAATTATTTTTTACTTTTTAGTGCATTTTTTGTTATAGAATATTTGATTTTTGAAGTCGGGTTTCCATTTTGTCAAAATAGGGTTTCTTTTATTTGGTAGTGTGGTTAGTTGATACAGTGTATACACTTATATATTTTTGAAGTCGGGTTAACAATAAAGTTAACAAATGTTTTACAATTTATTTGTCTTATAATTCGATGCATATACTACAGAGAGTTTGTTAAATTGTCAATGTAAAAATAACGTTTCATTTTAAAAATTGTCAAAACATAGAGTGATTCAATATACTAGCCCATTTTCATACCCTGTATACAAGTCCAAGTGGCCAAGCGGTCTAAGACGTTATGTCTGCGCAGTATGCTTACTTGGAAACTTGGATGTTATGGGTTCGAATGCCGATATCGGAAGTTTGTCAATTATTAAGTAAAAAAGGGGTGATTAATTGCCTAAACTGTCAGAGTATTGACAAGAACGAAGAAACCGGCTATGCTTGAGGTAAAGTTCCTTGTGAACCGGCTATGTTTGGTTTTCTACAGTTTCCTTCACGAACACGAACAGATGAATATCGGCATAGTTCCTATCATAGTTGGCTGCAGACGCATATCCTACCAATTCTTAGTCTATAAACAAAAACTTCCTTCCACTCCATTCACATCATCACATCCTTAGGCATCACAATGGACCTTATAGTGGAAATGTAGCCCGCCCATAGCAGCCTCTACAATCTATCTTTGTATCTTCATACCTTGTATAGTGAATATACGGGTATATATATATATACAATTCCAGTCGTTTCGAGTTTAAAAAAAAACAATCTTTATTTTTCTTCCAAATTCACAGTTTTAATACGAAGTTACAAAAACAAGTTTTATTACAATAATTACATATCTTCAAAATAAGTCTATTATTACACCTAACAAGGTGGAATGAGTAATTTAGCGAACACAGGTCAAAACTAATTAGTTAACGATTTAAGATAGCGCGTTTGCTTGTATACTATTCGCCTTGATACTATTAATATAAAAGTGACCGCTGTTGTACGTATAATTCTGCTTACCAAGCACAATGATGTTTGTCGATATTGGCCTCAATTCAATGTAAATAAAATAGTATTTATAAAAACACAATTGTGTAAAATAAATAATGACGTCACTCTAATGATCATTTATTTATGGTGCCGTTATCAGAATATATGACTTATGGCTCCATATGGAAAACTTTTTGATTATAACCTTTACGAAAAAAATTATTCTTTACAAAAATCTCTGCTTAAATCTTCTTATCAAAAATATTAACATTCAGCTATTCCCTTTTGACATCGAATGCACTGGGTGCCACAAATTGAAAAAGTTCGATAGGAATGTTTTGACCACTTCAATTTTAAATTAAATTTTGCAAATCATACTTATAAAACACATTATCTGTTATCCTAATTAACCAGTCATCGTACTTCAAATGTTTATTTGCTGATTTGAAACATTTAATGAATGTAACAAAATAATTAATACAGAACATTTATTTTTCATACATTACATTACAAATACAATTATTATTGTTGACGTAAGTAACTACAATTATCTTCAGTTCCTTTTTGCTTCAAGGTATCCACCTTCGCGTTCCATACATGTAATTGTTCTTTTACAAAATTTTTTTAATACACTCCTACATATCTCGGTATTTCTGGAACCGTTTTCCTTATTATCTGTTCTAAATGATCTACATTTACAACAAAAATATACAAAATTTAGTTTAAAATTGAAGTGGTCAAACATTCCTATCGAACTTTTTCAATTTGTGAACACCCTGTACATTCGATATCAAAAGTGAATAGCTGAATGTTAATATTTTCAAAAGCACAGATTTTTATGAAAAATAACCTTTTTTCGTAAGCCTTATAATAAAAAAGTTTTCCATATGGAGTTTTCCATATATATATATATATATATATATATATATATACATATATATATATATATATATATATATATATATATATATATATATATATATATAAGGTACACATCAATTATAAAATTTTCCAAACTGATATATACTTTTTTGGTCCATACTCCATAGTACATGTAATTTTATATTGTTATTGGTTTTTGCCTCCTTACATATTTAATTGGTTATGTTTACTAACATTTGGTTCATCAAGTTTTAAAATTATATAAAATAATATTTGAAACGAGTACATTTTCAACTTTTAAACCCAAAAACAAGCAGCATTTAAAAAAGAAGATAGAATGGTCAAGAAAACATGTTCATGCTCCGTGATTTCCATAAATCTCTTCTAAATTTGTTAATTGGCCGTTTATCTCTTATTCACATATCTAGGGGTTTAGCTTGCAAAACCTTAGTCGTAGTTTGGGTTACAATATTTTTAATGTCTGCGTGCAAGAATCCAGAAGCTACAACTATTTTCCATCTTGACCCCTTTACTAGACAAGGCAAATTTGGTAATTTTACATACATGTCCTACAATTACCAGCCTAACACAATTAATTTAATTATGTTTGGCAAGTTTGCAAAACCTTTCTTTCTGCTAAACAATATTTTAGATTCAAAGGCATGTTCGATACAATAAATATGAACTTTGTGTTGGATATTCTGCGAGTTTAGTTTAGTTTGGTATATTTACATGCCAAAAAAATCTGCGAATTTATTAAAAAATAAGTTCAATCAATTTTGATTTATTGATTTTATTCATATTGAAGTGCTGTTATAAGACTACCCATGACAAGGTTCTATTCTAAAGATGGTGGATTAAACCAATTTGTGTATTGTTTTGCAGATAATGACACCTTAAATTGTACAGCAATTATTAAAAATGATACTAAAGCGTCGAGTGCCTATAAAATAAAAGAATATCGATTAAATATTTATGATATACTGGGAAGGATAAATGCGCAAATATACTCACGCCTAGTAAAACGTAGCTATTTATTGGGATTCCTGAAAATGATATTTCTGGGTTTAGGTCGTACATTTGATTCAAAAACATTTCGATCTAAAAAACATAATAGAAAACATATATTCGGTTAATAATAATAATAAGAAAGAGGGGTACCGCATACGGGTCCCTAGCACCTAGACCAAGGGCTCCTCTGTGCCCGCCTTGAGAACAACCTGTCACCCGAAGGCGAGACGCCTCTGGATAAGAGGTGCTATTTTAAGCAGATGAAGCTATAGGATTCTGTCAAGGCCAGACGCCACGCAAAAGGCCCACAACTTCTCCGCCGGGATTGTTCCCAGGATTGATGGATCCAAAGTTTCGGACCTAAACATTCTATATCTGACACCTTGCAGGCTTCTGCATGTGCATATAACATGTATGGAGGTTTCATCGTCCTCCATACAGGCCCTGCAAGTGGGATCATCAGAGATCCCCAAGTTATGAAGGTGGTAATTCAATCGACAGTGTCCTGTCAAAAGTCCCACCACCCTTCTCAACTGCATTCTATTGAGTTTCAACCGAGCACAGTCGAATGGCCTAGCTGTGTTTATGCACAACTTGGCCTGTCGCATGCCCTGCGCAAAGTCCCAGTAGTCGAGGTGAGCTTGTTTAAGCCACCCCTTGATTCGGTAAATTACGGAGCATCTTGCTATGGGAATGATAGGCTCAGGTGAAAGGGGCGCTTGAGATGACCCCTCTCGTGCCAACGAGTCCGCTACTTCATTCCCCTTAACGCCAGAGTGACCCGGTACCCAGATCAGCCTGACTGTGTTACTCAGTGCCAGGTGGTTCAGCCCCTCGAAGCATTCATAGACTATCCTCGATTGGAATCTTGACGCCTCAAGAGCCCGAAGTGCTGCCTGGCTATCTGAGAAGATGCTGATATGTGCCCCATTGTAACCTTTCGTGTTACAAATCTGGGCACCTCTCAGCATAGCGAAGATTTCCGATTGAAAAACTGTCGCATATTGACCCAGAGGAATCGATTCCCTTATCCTAGGTCCATAAACCCCCGCACCAGATAAATCTCCGGCCCTTGACCCATCCGTATAAAGATATGGTCCGGGAGGGGATAAAAAGTTAGGTACATCTCGATCCCATTCCTCACGGGAGGGAACGATTACCCGAAATTTGCGGTCAAAACGATGAGTCGGAACAGTGGAATCCTGTGCCATTTCCACAAGTGGAGTCACAGTCTCCAACCTGTTCATTATACTCGCGTGACCTGTGTTTGTCCTACAGTGCCACTGTCTGCAACTCCTAAGTCGATAGGCCGCTGTCATGGCCTCCGCCTCAATCATTAAATGAATCGGCGGAATACCAAGAAGCGCGCCCAGCGCAGCAGTAGGGGTCGTTCGCATGGCTCCAGTGACACTAAGGCATACGACTCTGAGCAGGTGATCCAGTTTTTTCCTGGCTACAGCCAGAGAGGTTCTTGTCCACCATACTGCCAAATGTGAGCATTGGCTTTACAATCATTGTAAATAACCAGTGCACCATGTGAGGTTGGAGTCCCCAAGACTGTCCAAATGCTCTCCTGCACATCCAGAAGACACTATTTGCCTTGGTTAGTCTCCAATCCAAATGATCACTCCAGTTCAGTTTTGCATCCAGGATGACTCCCAGATGCTTAACCGTTCCGGTTTGTGTAATTTGAATGCCAGATATGCTGATCATCCGTTGAGCAACTCTTCGTCTCCTAGTAAACAGTACACAGCCCGTTTTTTCCGGTTTGACAGAGAGTTCTTTATCAATGCACCAGTGCTCCACGTACGAGAGCGCTTGTTGCATCAGATCATAGATAGTGCCCTCGTCTCAGCCTTTGACAAGTATGGATATGTCATCAGAGTAGCCTTGAGCAAATATCCCTAATTCCTTGAGACCGGTTAGTAAGCTATCCACGACGAGGCACCACAGTAATGGCGAAAGAACTCCACCCTGCGGACACCCTCTACCTACAAAGCCTCTAACCGATTGTCCCCCTAAAGTTGTGGTAATACACCTCACTTCGAGCAGGTTGCAGATCCATCTTACCAAGATGTCTTCCACCCCGCGCTCAATTAGTGAAGTGCGAATCGCTCCAACCGTTGTATTGCTGAAGGCTCCCTCGATATCAAGGAAAACCCCTAAGGCCATAGCCTTTTCTGAGAGCGCACCTTCTATCGACCCTACTAGTCGGTGGAGTGCAGCATCCACAGAAAGGCCGGCTTGGTAAGCAAACTGGCACTCTGATAGCGGTCTCTCTACAAGACTCGTATCACGAATATGCCTGTCTATTCGCCGCTCAAGAGTTTTGAGCAAAAATGACATCAGGCTTATCGGCCTGAAGTCTTTTGCGTCGCCATAGCTTGGGCGTCCAGGTTTAGGAATGAATACCGCGCGGGATTCTTCCCATTTCCTGGGTATGTAGCCTAAAGCTATGCATGTTTTAAAGATCTCCTTGAGCCTTCCAACAATTATATCCAAGCCCTGTTGTAGCAGTGCCGGGAAGATGCCGTCGGTACCCGGAGACTTGTAAGGAGCAAATCTAGCCACAGCCCATCTCACTTTTGTAATGCTTACGATGAGTTTTGCTGTCGCCCAATCCTCCCTGTTTGCCCTTCCACCATCACGCCTCTGATCGTCCGGTTCTCCCATGGTAAAGCCAGGGAAATGCGTGGACAGTAAATGCGTCATGGTCTCAGACACTGTAAGTGATTGACCTGCTAGTTCGAGGCAACCCAACTTTGCAGTATTATCCTTGGATATTACCTTTTGCACTCTAAAGAGAGCGGGCATCATGTTAATGTTGCCACAAAGCTCTCTCCAGGAGTCTTTTTTCGAATTTTTCACTGACCTTCTATACTCTCGCTGCTTCTCCCTAAACATTAGCCAGTCCGAGTCCAGACCGGTCATTTTCGCTTTGTTGAAGGATGTTCTAGTGTCATGGCGTAGTCTATCAAGATTTCTATTCCACCACGGAACATCCCTAGAGCCGGTAGTAACACTTGCACGACAGTTGTTTTCATACGATGAAATCATGGCATCCTGAAGTACACTAACCGCAGATTCTACATCTTCCTTCGTGTGCAACCTATTCGCACCGCCGGCAAGTAGCCCAGAGAGCTCCCGCCTGTAAGCCTCCCAGTCAGTGCATCTGGGATTGCGATACGAGGTTACGGTACACGGTTTGGTGAGCATATTAAACACAATGTGTCTATGATCAGATAGGAAAGGTTCATTTGAAACTTTCCACCGCGACAGAAACTGTAGCAGTCTCGGGGAGCAGAGAGTAATGTCAATGACCTCTGACCTAATTCTGTTTATAAAGGTTGGAGACATGCCTCTATTGACAATCTCCAGACCGTTGGCCGAAATGAATTCCAGGAGAGCCCGACCCCTAGCATTTATGTCGGAACTGCCCCATTGCGTGTGGTGCGAGTTTGCGTCACAGCCAAGGATCAATAGCAAACCCCGAGATTCACAATATTCGACCACAGTTTCCACCTCTATTGGAAGAGGAGGTGATTCTGAGTCGTACGGAAAATACGCTGAGCACAGAATCACCTCCCTCTCTTGTCCCCAGAGATTAACCTGCACCGAGGCCACTGCAATATCTCTACCACACAGGTGCGGAATAGGTACTGCGTCAAGACCCCTGTACACCAGGCAAGCTCTGGGATTATTAGTCGCGGAAATAACTTTAATCCCCGACCCATTTAGACCTCTGATGCCGTTCGCATATATATATATGGTTCTTGCACCAGAGCAATGTTGATATTGTCGGAAGGTAGCCTTTTGCTCAAAATTGCTGCGGCTGCTCCGCTGTGGTGTAAATTAATTTGGATGAAACTCACCATAATTAGTTTACCTTTAATGTTAAGTTGATGGTGGTTTGGGCCTGCTTTTCTTCTTTCTCCTTTTCTTCGCGGACCTCCATCCATCTTTACGTGCGGACTCTGATGGCAGTAAGTCCGCCACTACGGAAAGTGTGGCAGAAGGATTAGTAGCAGATGCTTCAGATTCCTGAGCACCAGCCACCGCCTCACCAGCCACAGCTTTCTTCTCCTTGAGATCTGAGAAGGTGACTCTGGCAACCGCCCCAAGTGTTGCGGCCGCTATCGGTCTCACCCCCTCTAGAACCTGTGTTGCAACGGCACCTTTGGCATTGCCAAAAGTCTTTGGCTTTGCCGGGCGCCGTGCTTCCGGTTTAGGTGCCTCCTCACTCTTGCTGGGCGCCTTCCCTGTTTGAGACAGGGAGGCACGAAACAGACCAAAGTGGAGAAACCCCCTTCCGGCTAGTCCCACATGCGATTGGGCTTGCACCCCGAGTACCAGTCTGGTGCCCTTTGGGTGTTCAGTCCGATCGTACACTTTCCAATCCCGGGTGTCAATACCCTGGTTTTGGCGGGTTATCCTCTTCAGGATAATTCCGTCCTCCACCCTGGATGTCGGCACCCCTGGGATCCAGAGGAACATCTTCTTAAGGACGATGCGAGGAGGAGGGATGGATGCACTCAACCTCGCACCCTCCCAAGTGACTATTTCGGGTACTGTCTTTATAAGCCAGTCCCTGGAAACAGCGTCCGTGGCTATCACTTCGAGCCCATTTGGACCTGAGGTGAAGCTTTCAAAGCGGGGAACGATGGTCATGTCCCTGTCTAGAGACTCGTCTATCGCCCGCTCAAGGACACCGCGGAGCATTCCGACCTGTTCTGTCGTCCACTCGGTCGTCCAGGCCTCGCCCCGAATGACGGCACGAGGTAGGTTCCTCGCAATCGAAGCGAAGGCATGATCAGCCGTCCTGCTCCGTTTCTGTGCCTGTGTAACAGATGGTGGTGTGTCCCCTACTATCCTACCACGTTTCTGCGGACGGACAGGCGTCGACTCCACTATAGTCTTGCCAGCTGCAGTTTGGGGTGAGCTTTGAACTTCATCCCTTCCTGCAGCTGCATGTTGAGCCGTGGCTCTCTGCTGGGCTACCCGCTTTCGCTTTGCACCTCCAGGACGTTTAGCTTTCAGCTGTAGCGCTTGCAGATTCACCGATATCTCGGTGTCTGTTTGGGAACCTGGGTCCACTAATGTGAACCCTAGGTTCCTCGGTGAAACTTCACCTCCCCCTCCAAGTCGGCCTTGCGGCGTCCCTGCGGGTCGACTTACCGTTTCAGTAGTTTTTAGATTTACCGAGATCTCGGTGTCTGTTTGGGAGCCTGGGTCCACTAATGTGAACCCTAGGTTCCTCGGTGAAACTTCACCTTCTCCACCAAGTCGGCCTTGCGGCGTCCCTGCGGGTCGAGTTACCGTTTCAGATTCAGTTGATGGAGGTGTACTGTTTCCAGTTCCTTCCAACTTGGGATTATTTATTTCGTTTATCATTTTGAACCCACGAGTAAATAAATAATATATGAAAATGGCCTTATACACACCCTGAGGCGGCCCGGTGTCAGGGCGGGGATCGCTTACTACTAACTTCCCTTAGTCATGCATCCCGTCGGCACAATACCAGACCTTAGGATTGGGAAGGTTTTTTATAGAGGTCCCCATCCTCGCGTGCCTGGCAGTTAAGCCAAACACCCCGATTCTCTTGAACACCCGCAAAAACATGACTGCTACAATGCCAAGAGGTTGCGGTGTGATAAAGGTTTTCCGCCAGTTCGGACTCCATAGCCTCGATTAGTTTTGAACAGGGGCACCACGAGAAGGTTCGAGGCCAGACTGTGTGCCATGCAGAGGTTTATTTACTTCACATGCATGACCATTCCGCCCCCTATATTCGGTTAAACTGACTTCCAAAAAGTCTGCCAATAATCCTTATAAACTAAGAAATAAATTGACTATAAAACAAGTGAAAATAACAACTAACTAAACTAGTTATGAAAAAAAGTTTCGAATCAAAGTTGTTTATTTTTAAAAAAGGACCATTTATTGTCATTTAATTTTTGTTCTATCTCTTACAGTTTCAAAGATAAGCAGTTTTGCCCATTTTGCCCAAACGTGGTCCGATTTTGCCCATTCATGAATGTTACCTTAATTTTTAGCTCTAGAACACACATACAAAATTTAAGCTCGGTATCTCTTTTCGGGTTTGAGTTATTGTGTTGACGGGCGGATGGGCGTACGAACAGACATATTTGAACACACAATTGGACTAATTAGGTCATTTTAAGAACACCTATACAAAAATTTTCTGCGATCAATATTTTCACCCATTACAAAAATGGGACTAAACTTAATATACTCTGGTATACATTATATACCGGGTATAAAAAATTCTGAACATTTGCGATATTAATATTTTTTGTAATAATGATAAAGAGTCTCTAAAATTGATATATTTATAATTTTTTTTTTGTCGATACAAAGCAATTTGCCTCCATTTCTTCAATAAGAAAAAAGTCTGACATTGACACAAACCGCATAGGAAAAAAATGATGAATACCGTTTATGAAAAACCTATATATCAGCCATATTTTTACTTCTTTGAATTGATATCACAGAACATATAAAAAACTTTTTTTTTCATCCTAATCTTATTCAGTATGCTGCTTCTATTCATAGCAATAATAGTATTGCCCAAGTATTCTGAGTTTATATATTGAAAAGAATATTGAATGGTAAGCAAATCATACTGATAATAATTCACAATTGATAACAAGAAACAGTTATATAATACCTATCTATTCCTATATACAGTATTCATAAAAATATTATTCGCGCATTCGAATTTAATTACTACATAGTATTAAGTAATTACTATATATTATTAAGTTAAGGTGCTTCGGTTGTTAAAATGCACTAATCTTCAAAAGTATTGAACTAATTGTATGCAATTTTTTTTTGTATACTAGCGTCTATTTATTTCCATTGTTAGTATGGTTGCCTTTCGGTTATATTATACCAACGGACCAACGGAAGCGACTAGCGTTTACTTTATTTGACAATTAAGTAGTATGTCTGAACATTGAAGTTTGAACAAGTTACCTACATATATTGTAACGCCATTTGGTTAGTAAGTGCTAACCATCCACAAAATTTATGGGGATTATTTCCTAAATTTAATGGATTTAATAAAGGAAGTATAAATAATGTGTTTAAGTAAAATTTAAGGCAAAACCCTATTTGGCACCCTATTTGGCAACACTACTGACCAGTTAAAAAGTGTGTTCATGGTCAGAAGTAAATAATTATTTTTTTATTAAAATGACTGACTTATTAAGTTTAGTAAGTCCTTAATTGTTCTGAAGACGGTCAATGTGTATAATAATATTTTTAGTATACAGGTAAACTCTTATGTAAATCGTACATATCATATATAGCTACATACAGGTATACATAGTGTATTTAAATCAATACTTGTTTCAATAAAATAAAACTTATTTTGTTTTAAAAAATTCAAATTACATTTTTATATGAAAAAGATATAAAACTTTCAATTTGATTTATTTATTTTTCTTGAAAAATGTTGTAATATTGTTACATTATATCACAAATATCTTTAATAATTTGTAGAATTTTTTCTATTCTTTCGTATAGAAGTTTCATTCATTTCTTCTATACAATATTTGAATATGAAATATAAAATATAGTTAGTTGAAAAGAGGCCAGGCTTTTCAAAACATATTTATGTACCTACTTTCAAATTTTTAAGTTTAATCAAATCAAAAATCTCGAGATATAGATTAAAAATCACGAATTTTATATTTAATAGCTATTTGATGGTATTTAAATTTAGATTTCTCAACAACTAAAAGACTTCAGTAAGCGTTTTTTATTTATTTTCCGACCTAAATTTTATTTCTTGAAAGAGTAGAGGTAGATTGTAAAGGCTACCCTGGACGGGCTACACTTCGACCATAAGGTCCATTGTGATGCCTTTGGATGTGAGGATGTGAGTGGAGTGGAAGGAATTTGTGAGTAGACTAGAAATTGGTTGGATATGCGGCTGCAGCTGACTATGATAGGAACTATGCCGATATTCATCTGGAGTTCGTGAAGGAAACTGCAGAAAACCTTCTCAAGCAGAGCCGGTTACTTCGTTCTTGTCCATACGCCGAGAGTTTAGTCAATCAACCGCCCCTTTTTTTTTATAATGGACAAACTGCCGATGTTGGGATTCGAACCCATAACCTCCCAGTTTCCAAGTACTGCATACTGCGCAGACATGACGCCTTAGACCGCTCGGCTACTTGGCTGGTCTTGAAAGAGTACATCGTGTATCCACAAATTTGGGACACACAATTCATTCAAAATTATCCCAAAAAATTTTTTTAAATGGTTGAGGACTATTAAAAATATTTCAGATTAACAATTTTTTTTTTAAATTCGTTACGCAGGAGCTGCGCTTAGTGAATTTCCTTAGAATACATAAATCACTCTCTAGCGGTCACTATTTAAGTGTGATCAAAATTAAATATCAAATATGATATGGTTTTTGTATTTGCAAGGCCAATTTTATTACTAAATGACATAGGTCAAGGGGAAAGTGGGCATAGAGGAAGAAGATCACACAAAATATAAAATATATCTCTTAGTATTAGAAAAATTGAAAACTGTATAAGAAGTAAAGTTGTAGAAAATTGTGCTTGCTACACTTCACTTCCCAATGACTTTTCTCAAACTCTAATATAAACAGACATATAAAGAATTTTAACTTTCAATCTACCATTTACAATTTAAATTGTAAATATTTCTGTAAATATTAGTGTAACAGAAAAATGATAAGTAACCAAATTACAGTTAAACTTAGTACCTACAACTTTATTTCTTATAAATTTTTCGATTTTTCGAGGTGTGACAAATTTTGTGTTTCCCCCTGCCTCTAAAGCCCCCCTTTCCCCTTACCCGATTTTACCCATTAACGAACTTGACCTTTTGATTACCAAAAGCGGCTCAAACACCAAATTTCATTCCAATCGCAATAAAACTGTAATTTGAATAATTCTTCACGCCAAAAGTGGGATCAATAGAAACGTACCAATTTTAAGTTCTATATTAACTTTTCCGTAAACAAGTTGCCGTGCTTGTTAAGGCGTTGTGTCTACTTGGAACTGGGAGGTTATGGGTTCGAATCCCGACACCGACAGTTTGTTAATGAAAAATTAATGGGGCGGTTAAGTATGGACAAGAACGAAGTAACCGGCTATGCTTGAGAAAGTTTTCGGCAGTATCCCTTCACGAACTCCAGATGAATATCGGGATAGTTTCTATCAAAGTCGGATGCAGCCGTACACCTACCAATTCCTAGTCTGCATACGAATTCCTGATCCTTCAGTCAAATCATTAAATTTTAAAGTAAAAATTAATAATGGTTGAAAAATAATGATGTGGGTGGTCTCTATTATAGACCGTTGTGTCTCAAAAACAGAGGTTAAACCCCATTATTTTATTATTTTATTTATTTTTATTAATTTTTCCGAAATTAAATGACTACTTTAACTGGATAAAAGCAAAACGTTTACTTCCAAAACATTTGTTTATAATTTTTTTCCTATTAACAAATATTATTTCAAAGATTGGCAGAGAACCATTTTGAATATTGTATGAATTTGGCTAAAATTAACATAAAAATTAAAACGGAATAATTTTCCAAAAAAATTACCTCATACGCATCTGCCATATCCACGTTTGTAAATTTAAATCCATAAATGATATCTTCAAATTTTTTTGACTACAAAAAAAACATCAATAAATTATTTTTTTTTTTAATATTGAATTATCACTAAAAATAGTATTCGATAATTTTATACCTCATTTGAAATTTTCTCACAAACATAAAATAAAAAAGAAGAAATAACAATTAAGGCTAGAGTTCCATTTCCATAAGTCCAAAAATACGTAGTCTCTAATCCACCCGTAATGACCGCAAAGAAAATATAAAATGTTATTCCAATGACCAATGCTAAATGTATGATTGCGACAGTCATACCCGGATCATATATTTGATAATGTACATCAAGAGTCGATTTAAAAGCCAAGAATAACCGTCGTAAATTTTTAATACGATCACGTAACAATATTTTCGTATCGAATTTTTGTTGTTTTAATATTTTTTTAAATGTAGTTTTTTGCATTTCCAAGACATCAACATAATTTAACGATGTATTTTGCTTGTTATTTGTGATTAATAAATATTTTAATTCTTCATAAATTGATTCAAATGCAAAATGATAAACCTAGGCGAGAATTTGAAAAACATAAATGTAAGAAAGGGCCGAGTTTTCGGGGAAATCCTTAATGTAATATTTGCTCCTTAAAAGTGATGATATGGGAAAAACGACCGAGCAATTTACAAAGTAAGTAGCTGTAGACTTAATATAATAGTTGCTCCTTAAAAGTGATGATATAGAAGAAAGGACCGAGCTATTTACAAAGTAAATTAGCTCTAGACTTCATATAATATTTGCTCCTTAAAAAGTGATGATATCTCATTAAAGAGCCGAGCTATTTATAAAGTAAATAGCTCGGTAAACTATTTACCAAAAAAATTAATGAGGGGTAAATTGATTAAATGTAAGAAAAATTTGGTTGAAATGTATTTCGTAAGTTTTCCCTTAGTATGTTTTAAAATTTTTATATAACGCGGCAAGTTATTTTTTCTGATGATTTCAAACATTTTAAAACTTGCCGCGGTATAAAATTTTAAAAACATACTAAGGGAAAACTTACGAAATTAATTTCAACCAAATTTGTTCTTACATTTAATCGATTTACCCCTCACTAATTTTTTTGGTAAATAGTTTACCGGGCTATTTACTTTGTAAATAGCCTGTTTAAGGAGCAAATCATCACTGTTTAAGGAGCAAATATTATATGAAGTCTAGAGCTATTTACATTGTAAATAGCAAGAGCAACTATTACATTAAGGATTTCCCCGAAAACTCGGCCCTTTTTTACATTTATGTTTTTGATCGGATATCACATCTTTTTGAAAGGCTTAAATATACGAAGCCGAAGGCTTAGCACAAAACGCTACGCGTTTTGTTATGCTAAAAATTCCACATTTATTAGGATTGAAATATTATATATTTGACTATGTTTCTTATTGATTTTTATTAAGAAAATTAAATATAATTAAAGTATATAAAATAAAGTATATAAAAAAATTTTATTTACTTTTATATAATAAAATTTTATATAATAGACATAAAAATTTAAAATAATAGATATTTTTAAAAACATACTTTTATTTAATGAAAACTTTTCTACTTTTTAGTAGAAAAAAAAACTAATTTTTCCTCGAGTCACTAATATGTGAGTTTAAATAAAATCTTAAGGATCTCAGGTAGTGAATGATAGCCCAAGATTTTATGAGAGCTCCAAACTTCTATTTTTAATCACATATGAGTGGCTTGGGGGAAATATTTTATTTTCTGCTTTTTAGTTCATTAAATTAAGACTTGTTTAAAAAAAAGTATATATATTATTTTTTTCTAAACCAATTGTCAAAGTTAAAGTTTTTCATAAATGTTCATAAATTTTTTTTTTAAATATTGATTCAATGAGCTATAGAGTAGATAATAAATTTCCTACAAAAAACTTTAGGGGCATTTTTCGATTCTTCGTTTTCGGACATTTTTTTCGGACGCAATTTTGACACACTCTAATTGATGATTCAAAAAGTATTGCAAGAGTTTATTGTTTCAAATTTTATGTTCTACAATTTTAAATCAAAATTTGATTATATTTTCACCGATTTTTTTAGCGTAGTTTAGGATCCTAGGGGACCCATCGCTCGAGATTTGGAATATCAATTCCATGTGAGGCCAGTCTAACAGAAGCACTCAGATCATTGTGAATCTTACTGAAATATCATAAATCTGCCGTGCAAAATTGCCACAAAAGTAACCATAAAATTGGCCCCAAACGTTGATTTGAGATTAATTAATTTGCTTCTCAAAAAAATGCTCCGGATAAAAATTAAATCGGAAATTTCGGAATATAAATAAAGCACAAATCGACTTTTAAATTTTGAAAAAAATTAATTTCCTTAGAATACATAAATTATTCTCTAGTGGCCACAATTATAGTTTAATCAAAATGAAATGTCGTATTTGATATGATTTAAGTATAATCACGGCCAATTTTATTACTAAATGGATAGGTCAAGGGGAAACGGGGGCATAAAGAAAGAAGAAAACAAATAATATAAAATATCTTTCTTAATATTAGAACAATCAAAAAATGCGTTAGGAATAAAATTGTAGAAAATCGTATTTGCTGCAATTCATCACCTTATCATTTTTGCCCAAACTCTAATGTGTACAGACATATTAAGGAATTTAATTTTCAATTTTAAACCGTCAATATTTTTGTAAATATTAGTGTAAGAGAAAAAATGATTTGAAACAAAATTATAGCAAAACTAAGTACCTAAGTACCTAACATTACTCCTTATAAATTTTTCGATTTTTCAAATATCAAGGGAGATATGCCAAATTTTCTGTTTCCCCTTCCCTCTAAGAGGAAATAGAAAATTACATTACCCCCCTTTCCCGATTTTACCCATTAACGAACTTGACCTTTGGAATACCAAAAGCACCTCAAATACCAAATTTTATTCCAATCGGAATATAACTGTAGCGATAGTGATTTTTAACATTTAGTAGGTAGAATCGATGGACATTTGAAAAAATATTTACGAAATTCCAACATGGTACAAAAATAATAGCTGCATTTCCTTTGGAGGAAATTCGCTAAAAGAACGCGCCTTTTGTGACCCATTATTTTTGGAAACATTAAAAATAAATTCTTACCATAAATATTACAATACAGACAAATAATGATGTTATCACAACAATTAAACCAAAATCATGAAAGATTTTTATAAGTAATTCTGAAATCTGAAAGCTATTATTTTTTAATAATATCTGTTTATAATCACTGATTACAGTTAATAAATACATAAATATAGTTAAAAATAATATAAATGTATAATGTTTTAATTTAATTTCATGATGTTTTTTAATTAAATATTTTATATTATATTGTTTACAATTATTCAATAATAATTCAAATTTATAAAAATTATTAAAATAAAATACTGTAGTACGTAAACTAAATATAAATACCATTGGTATTGATATAATTATTAATAATGTATTCATATTTGTTGCAAATTTTACATCTGTATTAATATTATTTGTATATATTAAATTATATATTAAATAGAAAATAGTTATGCATGATAGAAGTATTATGAATATATTTTGTATTAATGATAATTGTATTATTTCACATTTTGATTTCGTTAACTTTCTATTTGAATGTTTACAAGAAACTTTTAATGGATACAGTCCAATTACACGACAGAATAATATTAGCGATTTAAATGCACAAATGTAACATCCACTTGAGTCGATCATAGTCATGGTTTTCAATTTATAATGGAAACTTTTTTTTGGAATCATTTTTTAATATTATTAAAGCTTTCAAAATTAGAGCCATATAATTATATTGAGTGAATTTTAAGAGTGCCATACCTAAAGTGTGTAAAAACGAAAACCTCTTGTTTTAGTTTTTTCAATAATTTATTCAATAATAAATTAAATAAAGAGGATTGGTGCGATAGGACTATCTATACTACCCATTCGGTGCCCTTGAAATCTAGAGACCAGTACTACTTAAGATGCCTCGACAATTCGGATGCAGTTATACATTCATAATCTATTGAAATATCATGATTTTTACTATTCAATAACTAATTGCAGCTTTTAACGTACTATGATTTTTAAATTTTTTTAAGATTTTATGTTCTAAAAAAACCCGTCAATTTAAATTTGCAAATCTCATCAGGTGTTTACAACTTGCGTCAAATGAAATTGGTTCGGAATAAATTTTGTTATTTTTTCTCGAAATATCCGATACGAAAAGCATTTTACAACAATTTAGCCAAAAGAAAAGCATTTTCCCAGCCAATTCAAATTTCTTGCTAACCATATCACGTGTTATGCATTTATGCGTCGAATAAAATCTGTCCGGGGACGATATCATGATTTGTTCTTGAGATGAGCAAGACGAAAAAAGTACACGGGCATACACGCGCACACACCCAGAAAGATATCTCTCTAAAAACGATGGATTCAGACTCATAGGACCTGGAAACGTGGAGAAATGCCGAAATTTTCAAGTTGAAAAATAGGGCTCATTTAACTTTCCAAATGCGAAGTTAAATGGATCTCAGTGGGTTATATTTACAGTTTTACAAATCAATTAATTTTCTTATTTTTCGAAACAAGAATATTGTTGGAAGAACTTTTTTCGAAATACACAATTAACTTATTTCTAGTCAACCAAGTTATTTAACTTGTATATATAATAATAGGGTCTAACCTCCATTTTTGAGACACGACAGTCTTAACTTGTATATATGTATCAACGTCAGTTTAGTGTTCTTCAGTTTAGTGTTTGCCAAAATTGACAAAACGGGCCACTAATGAAATCAATTAGGTGTCCGTCCTTCATTCCGCCTGTCACAAAAAAATAGCGTGAGCAATTATAGGAGTAAAGTATATAAAATTAAACAGATGGTCACAGAAGTAGCGCTCTATTTTCAAAATATTATAATTGATTTCTGGGCGTTTTTCTTTCGGTGTTCGAAAAAATGATTCAGATAAAAGTTGTTCATTACAAACGTTCTAACAAACTTTATTCGAATCATTTTCCCAAAAACCGGATTAATAAGGCAAAACTGCTTTAAAAAATTTTGAATAAAGAGATACTTTTGTGACTCATACAAAGAATAAAAATTTCTTTTCAAAGACATGGTAAAGGTTTTCCAATGAAAACAAAAACGCTTATTGAAACACGAATTCAACAATGTTTTGTTTTTAATATTTTTTTGGGAAAAGCGCTTTAAAATTTCTGTCTCTCGCCAAATGAATCGTTCAGAAAAATCTGATAAAAACAATAACATTGGAAAGAATCTGTGTAGATTGAATGAATCTGTATTTGAAAATAGAAGAAGCATTTGAGAATGGAAGTATTTGATTCTCTTTTCAAAGAATTCATCGGACATCGACGTTCGAGGATTCAAATAATACTATCGATAAAGTTTTCAATTTCAAAAGTTTGTTGTTATTGATATGTGTAAGGAAAATAATACGCAACAGAGCTTTGTCCGTATATAGAGCTTCTGTAGCGTTCACATAAGATTTTTAAGTTCACAGTACCATGTATTATATTTACGCTACGGAGTCCTCGATGCGGTAGTTAAACTCATATTTGCCTAGTTTCTAGATTAATATATTAATGTTTTTAAAATTACTTTCATTGATTTTAGAATTAAAATAATGTTTACCTAAATAAAACTTTAATCGATGTTGACATATGTCATTGAATAATTGATAAATGAAAATTATTTTCATTGATTTTTATAAACATGCGAGACGGAACGCTCATGTAAAATCATTTTGTGGACAATGACCCAATTAGTCCATTTCCACATATCCGCAAACCTGTCCCTCAACATGATATCTCAAAAACGAAGAGGTGAAATTAAATGCGTGTGATCTTAAAAGTTAGCTCAAGTTCGGAAAAATTGGACCGTGCTTCTCCCTGCTAGGGGAGAAAATATTCATATTCTACACCGAAAGAGATAATAAAAATAATTTAAATACAAAAAATGCTTATATTTTTTAAATAAACAAGTTTTGCTTGAATCTTTTTTCATATTTTTTCCAGTATATTACGGATATTTAAGCAATTCTAATTTAAGCAACTCTCGGCAATAACCGTTTTCTATTCCAAATTGGCGCAATAAATTTATTTTCATTATATATTAATTATGATTTATTTGTAATCCAGTTAAAACAACACGTGCTCTGAAATACTTGAAACAGCTGAAATACCTGAAATACTTGATACTAATCCTTAAATTACTTGAAATACCTGAAACAGCTTGCATTTATAGAAGATAATTTGTATTAAATATTATCTTATTAGGTATTAAATACGCCTTTGCCCCAAAACTTAATTCTCCTGGAATGATATAAATTAGCGCCGTATTCCTGTAGAACATATCGTTCTAAAATATATCATACAACCATGTCAGAGAAAGATCTTTCGATCCAAGGTTCCTTTGGCCTTTTTCTATATATTTACGTACAGCTGTCTTCTTTTATACTAAGTCAATTGCAAAACAATCGATATTATCTAGTTTTATGATATTGTCTATCACATATTAAACAAACTATTTTGTTGACATATTTCCTATTATTTCAAAAATATGTATTACCAAATTGTATGAGATTATTATGTCTGAAATAGTGATGTACATCTATGAAACGACATATTGGCGCCGGTTAAATAATTTTTTTAATATAATTTTAGTATCTTTCTCTAAATAAAAAAAAAAAAACATTATATCTACAATATTTTTTTGTAATAAATTCTATTGTTTTTATATTTATAATTTGACACATTATAGACATTTCTGAACTAAATTCGTTTATTATTCATAATTCAGTTTCTTTGTTCGAATTTCCTTCAGTCACACGGTTACTTTTTAATGTTACGGAGCTAATTGGTTATCAGAAACGTAAAAATATTATCTCTAAAACTATCCATTGGATCAACTTGAAATATTAACAGAATTTATCAAATTATCAAACTTTATGAAAATGCCAAAAAACTAAGGATGTTCCAGCATACCACTTTTTGACAGATTTTGCTCATTTTTTTTTCACAGGCTAAAAATAACGTTTTCTAATCAATCCCGAAGTTTCAGAATTTTTGACCGTTTAGAGCGCGAGATAAATACTAGCAAAATTATCACTTTCTCTCAGTCTCTCTCATTAAAAGCATATAAAACTTCATGTCCGCCCAACTATTATCTGTTGTATTAAAAAAATACGCGACAGAATTTAAAAAAAAAACTTGGAGAGTAAGGATAAATATTTATTTTATAAATTTTTTTTAAATAAATCGTGTGTTACCGTTTTGTTTTCGAAATATAAAAGTTTAAAAAAATTTTTTTTCTTCAAAATTACATTATTTTGTATATGTGAACAGTGTATTTGTTTACGAGTTGTATATGTGTGTTTATGTATTTGTTCTATAATAAAATAAAACCGGTTTTTTATCCAGATTTTATAACACAGTGCTGGAACGTCCTTAATATTAATATTAATTTTAAATTTATTTTTTGTATCAGAATACTGAAAAGTTATTCATTTAATAAAACTTATACCACAATACTCGAAATTGTATATACAAAAATTTATTTAAAAAATGGAAATAAACAAGTGAAAATAACAACTAACTGTGTTTAATAGCTTAAATATCCGGTATATTCTGAAAATATATAAAAAGTTTATACCAAAAGTTGTTTATTTTCTAAAAAAGGAATATTTTCGTTCTATCTCTTACGGTTTCAAGGATGCGCAGTTTTGCCCATTTTGCCTAAACATTCTCCGATTTTTCCCGAACTCGACCGTACTTTTTAGATCAAGAACACTAACACAATGCAGAACACAGACGGGAGGACTTGCGGAAATGGCCGAATTAGGCCATTTTATGAACACCTATTCCATATATTTATATCTACGATCAATATTTCCCAGCGTTACTATCGCGTTACTATAAAGTCAAAGTACTATAAAGCGTTACTATAAAGTCGGGACTATACTTAATACACCTTGTATATTTACATATACCGGGTATAAAAATAATCATAATACTTTGTATACATGTGTATCGATATTTCGATTGCAAGACAATCATCATCAGTGGGAAAATTCCGTGTAACACATTATAGTAATAAATTTAAGCTTAAACCCACTAAATTAAGTCATGTAATTGGATGTTTAAAAATTTTGAATTTATTTTATTTATTAGAATACTGAATGTTTTTCCAATTTTAATTTGGAATAGTGTTTTGGAAATAAACTGGAAGGATTAATATCTGTAAACTCGCTGTCTTAAAGCTTTTATTATTATTATTTTAATTATCTATTTTATAATAAATATTTTAACATTGAAATAATTCCATAAAAATTGGATGTGGTTCCTTGTGTTTTTAACACAGAAATAATGGGATCATCGTTCGAAACAACAATTGAAACATACTAGTTTCCACTTATTCAAAAATTTATAAGATGCCATACAATGAGACATTTCACAGTTCTTCTGACATTCAATTCTTTATATAAAGGCCGTGTGACGTTTACGTCCAATTTTCTTCTATGTAAATTAATTTTTTCGATATAAATCTATCATCCAATATTCATCCAACAGCTCATAAGAAGAAACCTTTGAAAAAAAAACTCTTAGGGTTCGGTGATACCATATACAAACACGGTATGGTTGAATTAGAGAAATCTATGCGTTACTCGTGTGACTATTTATACACACACACACACATATATATATATATATATATATATATATATATATATATATATATATATATCTGTTAGAATAACATATCATTGTGAATAACTTAAGCATGTTATTAGCACGAGGCGAATGGACGGAAAAATATGAAAAAAATGATATTACTTATTTTATAACAATCGATTTACAGACTGTTGAAAAATTATATTTCATAACTTTCGAAAACGACATATAACTATAATTAACATCAGAGAATGTTCATGCCAAAGTATGTCCGCAAATACATAAAAATTTTCAAAATACAAATCATATAAGGCCGAAAAACACATTTTTCATTTATAAAACTGCACTAATAATTGATGGATCGAAATGAATTTTACATATGCATAACTTCGATCGAAATGGTTTTATGAAATAAAAAGTACTTAATAGTATATTCTTTAAAGAAAAAGGAGCTCCTCCAAACCATTTCAGCTACTTTCAATAAATCCAGAGCTATATCTAAATTATAAAACTAATTTTAATTCAAATTATCTAATAATAAAAAATTTTTTGCGATTTTTGCGAATTTTTTGTTCAAAAAATTGTAGAAAATCGAAAATTACTTTGTTCCCCATTTGGATTAGTTTTACTAAATTAGGTAAGTTGGACCCAAAAACTGCTCAATTTGGTGATTAATTTTTTAGTGCATATATATTATACGAGTATTATGTTTAAAAATGTATTATAAGTTTAATCTCAACGGTTGAAACTGTTGAAAATATATTCGGGGGAAAGTTTTGTTGGTATAGGCGTTCATAAAATGACTAATTCGTCCATTTCCCGGTATCCAACTATCTGTCCGCTGGCCCACCGACCCGTCCGACTGAGAAGAGATAAAGAAGCTGATATATTAAGTATGTGTGTGTTCGAGAGTAAAAACTGGCATCAAGTTCGTGAATGGACAAAATCGGTCATTATATTCTTTTGCTAGAAAGAAAAATTTTACCTTGAAAACGGTAAGAGAAAGATGAAAAGTTTAAACATGAGAAATATTTATTAAAAAAAAAAAAACGTTTCATAAACTGAATAGATTACAAAATATTTGTAAATAGTACATTTGAATACCTACAAGTCATATTTATATACATCTGTGCATGTCTAGAAATAAAATAAACAGTTCATGCATAGATAATGGGTATGCACAGATAATGGGTTATTATTTAATTATTTCCCTTTAACCAGTTAGTTGTTATTTTCACATATTTTAAAATAACTATTCCGTCTCTTTTGTAATACATGAACTTTTTATACCCATTATATGTAAAAATGCATAGTGTATTAAGTTTATTCCCGACTTTGTAATGCTTAAAAATATTTATCCTTGACATAAACGCGTGGATTGGGTGTTCATAAACTGGCCTTGAACACAATAACACAAAAATGAAAAGAGATAACGAGCTGAAATTATATGTGTGTTCTATAGCAAAAAAGTGAGGTCAAGTGCGTTAATGAGCAAAATTGGAACGTGTTTCCCCTTACCAGAAGAGATTATTTACATCTTTTAAACCGTAAGAGATAGAAAACAAATTTTCTTCTTTTTAAGATAAAGAACTTTTGGTTGGAAAATTTTTTCATAAACTCAATAGTTTTCTCATAATTTGTAATTAAATGTTCCTCGGAAAGCGATTTGTTAACAATTCGAATACGCAGAATTTTTAGCAATTCAATCATTGATAATTCAATATATACTGAGTATTCAAATAATTAACTCAGTTAGTTGTTACATTACTTGTTTACTATCAGTTTACTATCAGAGTACTATCTCATGATACTGTCACGAAACATAATTTTGCATCACTCTGTAAATTGAAGATGACAGTCAAACATAAATAGAATTTATGTTTTCTACTTAAATGTATATGTTTAACTGACATTCGATGAAGACAAAATCTTGATAAATTTGTTCAACAAAATTTTCTTATTTCTTTTTTTTTTTTGTTGTTGGAAATATCTATTTATTTGTAATGAATGATTTGATAATGACATTTTTTATAATTAAAACATCAGATATGACCTTCTTATAATAGATTTTTTATTATAGAAATTTCTAAATGTCATGTGATAAAATTCATAAAATTGTTCAATGTCCAAATATTGAACTTTTTCTGGAAAATCGAGAAAAAACGAGACAGAAAATGGCATCTTTTGTTTTTCAGGCCGTAAAAAAGTTCCTTGATGAGTTTGATTGTTTTTTTTTAATATGTGTTTCGTATTTTTTTTACGGGTGGTAAGTTACATTAGTCTAGACAAATTACGATTTGACCAAATTATATTCATGAATATTAAGCGATATATTGAACTTGCACGAAAGACCAGTCAGCGCAGGTTTAGTTTTGCTTGAAAAACAGAATTTGAACTCGAATTTGAACAAAGAAAGTAAACTTATATCTTGAAAATCAAGCATTATAATATAAAGCTTTTGTTATAAAGAATGAGGTTTTTTTTACTATTTATCATCATCGTGAAAGGTTGGTGATTTGTATTTGATTTTTAGGTTTCCCATAGTTGGATTTTGTCAAATTTTGAATATATTAAAATGCGAGAATTCTTGAGGTGGCGACCACTTCAATTGCTCCTGATGAAATTTTGATTAAACTACATGTTATTATTTTCAATAGAAAATCAGTAATTTAGTAACAACTATGCTGCGCCTAAAGGTTGTGATCAAAAGAGGGTTAATTTTTGCGAAGCTGAGTTTCATTTTTAGAATTTCTATGTACGAAAATATAATGACAAATTGTGAAAAACCATATGACTAAGATGTTAATCACACCCGAATTATATTGTAAATATAATATTTAAATTAGTAAGCAAATTATAGCACCAATTATGGGTATTATTTTAGTTAACAATTCAGTCACGCAGTTGAAAATTATCATTCCATATACAGAATGAACAAAACAAAGACATTGAATATTTTATTACCAAACTGAAAAATCGTCACATAGATGCTAGGTATAGACATTAAGTTCATATTCTTAGACAGAAGAATTTAAATGAATATCAATTGTCCAAGCTGACGGTTGTAATATTAAGTATTCGAATATTAAAATTACATATATTTCAGTAAATATAAGAATTGCAAAGAATTGGTCAGATAATGAGTTGTAGTAAAATTTATTTTCTAAGTTTACTAATGATTGTTTTGAGAAATATTTCAGAATATATGTTCCTCCTCACTCTAAGCCCCCTTCCTTTTGACCAATTTTATACCCGGTTCATGGGCATACCGGATATTTAAGCAATTAATTATATATAATAATAACTTAGTTAGTTGTTATTTACACTTGTTTTTATTACTTGTATGTATTAAATATTTAATCTTGGCAAGTTTAAATTTTTTTGAAACAAAAATAAATAATCTTGCCAAGATAAAATATTAAATACATGCTAAATTTATAATCATTTTCTATACTAAATAACTTGGTCCTCTCTTCCATATCACTACTTTTTAAGGAGAAACTATTTTATTAAGGATATCCCCGATAACATTTCCTTTTTTTTACGGTTTTGATCGGGTTTTTTATTTTATCAATTTCAAAAATTTTATTTGAATGTAACAGATATAATATATATATATATATATATATATATATATATATATATATATATATATATATATATATATATATATATACAAATATATATATATATACATATATATATATATATATATATATATATATACATATATATATATATATATATATATATATATATATATATATATACATATATAGATATATATATATATATACATATATAGATATATATATATATATACATATATATATATATATATATATATTCTAGGTGTGATGCACCCGGATATATTGTATATGCTGTAATCGTAAAGTATAAAGATAATCGCATGAAACGCCCATCAATATGATCTTTAACAGCGAAAGATAGAGTCTGCTCTCTATAAGGTTCGACTATAAGGTCCATTGTGATGCCTAAGGATGTGAGGATGTGAGTGGAGTGGAAGGAATTATTGTGTTTAGACTAGGAATTGGTGGGATATGCAGCCGACTATGATAGGAACTATGCCGATATTGATCTACAGTTTGCAAGAAAGGTGTTCTGCAGTAAGGAAACTGCAGAAAACCTTCTCAAGCATAGCCGGTTACTTCGATCTTGTTCATACGCCAACATTTTAGTCAATTAACCGTCCTTTATTCTTATTTTCTTAATAATTGACAAACTGCCAATGTCGGGATTCAAACCCATAACCTCCCAGTTTCCTGACAAACGAAAATTGACAAAACGACACCTTTATTATCACCTTACAAGAGACCCTATCTAAAAAATCCTGGAAAAAAATATCCAAGGAACCAAACAAGAAAGAGACAAAAAAAAGGTTCACCAGAAATAAGATTATCGTAATAATTCATAGATCTGCGAATCGAGTTGTTGGAGGTTGGCAAATTATTGTGGAGATTCTAAGGTTTTTAGTTTGTTTTTTTCGGAGAATTATATTGCTTGGGTATTACGATCGGGAAGGCTTAATTCAATAAAAATAATATAATATATTTTTCAACAGGTTTTCGGTCTCGTAATACTAATAACAGTATTATTTTCAGTGACTTGTATATCTTGGTACAAAATGTGATTTACTACTAATTTGATACAAAAATTTGCTTGGTAATTAATTTGATAAATATAGTAAATTATGTTTTATGAATTAATACAGAAAACAACATGATTTTCCACTTTATTTTTTTATTAAAAATTCTGTTAAATAAAAAAGCTTGTGGTGTTTTGTAGCGACAAATAGCTTCACCTGTTCTGAATACTGATACTGAATACTCTGAGAAAATTATTGGATTAATTTTCATTTAAGTTATAAGTAATAAATACTTGAAATAATAATAATAATAATATGAGCCAGTCATCTCATAGGCTAGGCAAAGGCCTCCTCCAGAAATAATATAAGAGAAAAATAATTTTCCCCTCTTTTTAGCGAATTTCCTCCAAAGAAAATGCAGCATTGTTTTTGCAATCGAATTTCGTAAAAGTTTCTTCAAATATCCATCAATCCTACCTACTAGATGTTAAAAATGACATCGTTAAAATTTTTATACATACAGACTGTGTTGGACAGTTTTCCTATAGTAAATCAATGTTAAATATTATTTATCACTAGCTGTCCGTCTGGTACTGTATGAAGTCAATCAGTACACATGTGATGAAAGTACACTTTAGTATGTGCATTGTGCATCACAAAATCCCCACTCTTTAATGACAAACAAACAACCATACGCATACAGTATAGCTGTGAGATAACTGACTGACTTTTTTATGTGTACTGACTGACTTCATACAGTACCAGACGGACAGCTAGTAATAAATAATATTTAACATTGATTTACTATAGGAAAAGCTCTCCAACACAGTCTGTATACATATATATTCGTTTATGTGTCTCAGCTTTTTAGCTTCTCAGACAGACTCTCAGCGGTCACAGCTTTATTTTGATTGGAATGAAATTTGGTATTTACAGCGCTTTTGGCCTTCAAAAGGTCAAGTTTGTTAATGGGTAAAATCGGACAAGAGGAAAGGGGGTTTAGAGGAATAGGGAAACACAAAATTTGGCATCTCTCCCTTAATAATCGAAAAATCGAAAAATTTATTAGAAGTAAAGTTGTAGAAAATTAGTTTTACTATAATTTTGTAAAATTTCATTTTTTTTGTTCTAATATTTAGAGAAATATTTACACATTACGATTGAAAGTTAAAATAAGCTTGAGAAAAATGATGAGGCAATAAATTGTAGCAAACATGATTTTCTACAACTGTATTCCTTATACTTTTTTCAATTTCTCTAATATTCAGAGAGATATTTCATATATTGTGTTTTCATCTTTCTCTAAGCCTCTCTTTCCCCTTGACCTATGCCATTAAGGAATAAAATCGATCTTGCAAATACCAAAATCATATCACTACAGAGTAGTTTATGTATTCTAAGGAAATTTGTTAAGTTGATGCAGCTCCTGCGTAACGAGTTTTTTTATATCATGAAATACGAGCATCATATCGTCCGAGTGATCGAGCTGTTCAAAGCATCTTTGCTCGGAAATTGAAGGTTGCTGGTTTGATCCCAATGTCAATAAATAAATTTGAAAAAAAAATTAATGGGGTTGTTAATTGACTATACTGTTGGCGTATGGGCAAGAACGAAAGTAACCGGCTATGCTTGTGTAGGTTTTCTACAGTTTCTATTAAATATTAGATTATTAAATGATAATTAATGAGAACTTTTTTTGAAATAAAACCTAGTATTTCGACTACAAAGTAGTCATCATCAGTATAAATTTGCTAGTCGTAATTTACTCTTTGACAATTAGAAATAGATAGAAAATCGAGATCAATAGACAAAAATAAATAAAAATTTAAACAAAATAAATTATAATTAAAATTTAATAAATTTTATTGAAATTTCTCTTGTTAAAATTTCTTTCATTCAAGTTTATTCTTGTTAACCTTACTCTTATTAAAATTACTCTTATATTGTCTCACAATATGTTACTCGTTGCTAATTTGGTGACTGTTTCATCTCACAAAACCTAACAGTTTCTATTCACAAATTCCAGATAAATATCATCATAGTTCCCATCAAAGTCGGCTGCAGTAGCACACCTACCAATCTCTAGTGCACATACTAATTCCTTGTTTTTTAGGGGCTGGTAAAAAAGGCCTAGGAACTGCAACTACTACTACATCATAGTCAATTTACAAAGTTTCCAAATTACCTAATCGGCGATATTAATTATTCTATTAAGAATTACAATTACAAAACAAATATGGTCAAGTGGTAAATTTAGCAAAATTTGTTTTCTTCCAGTTTATTTTTGACTAAACAACTTGGTATTCCAAATAATAAAAACTATCTATCTCAATTATTATAAAATATGTTCAAGTATCACGCAAAAACTACTGGACCAATTTTGATGAAACTTATTTTGTTTAAAAGCTTTTAGGTAAACTTACTGGTATGTATTTTATGTGGCTACGAGAGATAGAATTCAAAAATATTGGCTAAAATAAAAATTTGGTGTCGATAAATATTTGAAGCAGTGGAAGGGGTAGGAAATAACATTGAGGCTTTGAAGGATCGATGGGTATTTGAAAATATTTTTCCGAAATCACTTCATCTGTATATCACCAATAGCTGAAATTTTGATTAAACTAGATTTTTTAGATACGAGAAGTTCACCGCATTATTTAGCTTTACATTATCCATGGCATTGATTAATGGAAAAAATATATCGTATATATCAGAAAAAAGTAATTCATGCAAATGAACTGTTATACCTCAGGTGCTCACTATTTATTGTAACCTTGAAAATTTTAACACGTACAAACACACTGAACTACTTAACAATTAACGACCTATAGAGTATAGGACACTATATAGACCGTTTTCAAAAGCATTTCTAATAGAAAATCAATGTTAAATAAATAAATAAAATATTTACTGAAACTGAATGTCTGGACTGGAATATTGGGTGACCATATTATAGAACCATTATTCATTGACGGATCTTTAGATTCTGAAAAATATTTGAGTTTGTTACAAAATAATATTTTGCCAACTGTTTGAGCTCTTCCTAATTTAAACCTGGATCAAATCTATCTCCTACGACTTTTTTTTGTGGGGTTTTCTCAAAACACAGATCTATTCGCGGAATAGGTCTGAAAATTTGCAACAATTAAGGCAAACTATTGTTGACAATTGTGCGAATATTTCTCCTCAAGTGCTAGAAAATACCTGGGTAGATTTCTACAGTCGACTCGGTTATTGTTTAGCAAATAATGGAGGAATATCCAAACCGTTGGTTTAACTTTTTTTTTTGTCGGAATTCTATTTTTTTTCTTTTTGGGGTTTTATTTTCTTTTAATTTGTGTGGATTGTTGTTTTATGTTATACCGTTAAAAAAATACTATCATTTATTTTCAAACATCCCACATACAAATAATAAGGGATATTCAAAAAAGAATTTTCAATTGTTAGAAGTAATGCTAAGCTTAAGAAGACAACAATGAACATATTTAACCAACTCTCATTACTTGTTACAAAATGCAGTACAAAACAGTCCAGCAAGCATATACAACAGACACACTAAAGAGTACCCCTACTATTTCTATTTCTTTACTAAGCATATTGTGTATAGGTATTATAGTAAATAATATTTAACATTGATTCTCTTCAGCAATGCTTTCCAACACGTACGGTATAATTTCTAAAAGGTGGTCATAATTCTTTAGTAGAGATTCCTTGTATGCCTGGTGCTAAATTCGATGTACTGAACACAAATTGTCATTCAATTATAAGATTGAATGATAGATACATGGGTTCAATTGTGTATTTATATACCTGAAGTTAAGTAAACAGTGACAAATTGTACATTAGTTAATAATTATTGTAATAACAGCTCATTCTTACGTACACAACATATTATATATATGTATATATATATATATATATATATATATATATATATATATATATATATATATATATATATATATATATATATATATATATATATGTATATATATATATATACACTATGTTTAGTTTACATCTTCGTATAGTAGATCTCCTACGAGTATGAGAGAGTACAGATGCATACATTAAGCCATGTGTATGAGAAGGAGGTCTTATAGGTTTGATAAACAAGCATATTTTTCATAACTATTCGAGTGGTCACCAACCACTCAAACCTATAAGACCTCCTTCTCATACACATTGCTTAATGTATACATATGTACTCTCTCATACTCGTTATGAATATTATTCACTATTTTGAAAAATATGCTTGTATATCAAACCTATAAGACCTCCTTCTCATACACATTGCTTAATGTGTACATATGTACTTTCTCATACTCGTAATGAATATTATTTACTATTTTGAAAAATATGCTTGTTTATCAAACCTATAAGACCTCCTTCTCATACACATTGCCTAATGTATACATATGTACTCTCTCATACTCGTGGGAGATCTATTATACAAAGATGTAAACTAAACAGACGGTATATATATATATATATATATATATATATATATATATATATATATATATATATATATATATATATATATATATTTATATATTTATATATGTCTTGTTTGCATACTCTATATACTCATTACACCAATAGTAAGTTACCATTGGTAAGGCGGCTGCATGTCTATAAACAATGGTTAACTTACCATTAAATAAATAAGGAATAATGACTGTCATGTATATGTATTACCATACGTATACACACACCATGTCTCATGACTTACATTTAAATACGAATCTATTAAATATCTTATTAGTATAATTTATTTTGATTTCAATATCTAAAACGTCATTGTTTTTCTTTTGTAGACCAGAATCCCACAAAGTAGTAGAGAACTGTCCGTATTCTCGGAGCAATTTGGCATCGATATTTGATATGAAAAACTATATAGTGTTTGACTAGAGATCAAACTTAAAACCTCTGACTATCCAATATGTGATCGATCGAGGACTTCGACAATGTCATGAAATCCAGTATGTGATGTCAGTACTACTAACTACAACTTTGATATACACTTTGTTGAAACCCTTGCAATTGGAGTATACTTGTATTAAATCTTGGACTTAGAATATCGAGTTACGTTAGAGCAATAAATATGTCCCCAGGTTACAGGTCGTAACCATCAACAAAGTTGTATATTCATTATTAAATATTCTTGCAAAATAATAAAGTTGAATGTACACAAATTATTTTTTATTTATGTTTTATTAACATGGTTTTAGAATTAATATACCAGAATATCTTTATATATTCCAACAAATTGGTTCAATAGTGCTCGAAGGGTACTCTTCGAAGGGTAACCTACCCTGTATATTCTCCATTCAGGCCATCCTATATGACCAGATATATAAATTAAAATTTGAACATTTAAAATCTAATTTTTATGGGGATATCGACATATAATGTCAGACTTTCGAGGGAAAGGAATAGAGTGAGCAAAATGTGACCAATAGTGGCATTGGAAGTCAAGGGATTTCTCTAACTGTACCATCAAAATTCGAAAGTTTAAAAGATATATATATATATATATATTCAATTTAATTCTGCACAAACATAAATGTTTAAAAAAACATTTATATACCAAGTTACTGTATATACACGCTAGTGTATTCATATCTAGTGTACTTTTATCTGTTTTTATGTATAAATAATTAATATATTATAACTAATTACTGATTACAGAAAAGTTACGGAAAAATTTATTTATACAAAGAAAAGAAAATGCAGATCAAATATTTCTAAACGTTCACCAACAATCTAGGAGCTGCACATATAAGACCTTTTAATTTAATTTATTACGTATAAACAGGGTTGTATTTTTTTCAATGCGGGAACCCTGAAGTACTATAATCAGCATTTGTTTTCCATATAATTTAAAACATTAACATATTTATCAAATATAATAATTACGAACTATACCTTCACAATAATTACTAAAAACACAAATGCTAATTTTATAGACAATATTTTTCCCTCGAAACATGATAAAATCATCATGTTTGTGTATGCCGTAAGCTTTTTAATAAAATTTACATATAAATTTATTTAACCGTTAGTAAACAAACCACTTTCCAAACATTCATAAATTTTATAGAATGGGGTACCTACACGGAGTAATTTTTCTCGTGCTCACTAATTACTATGGAAAGATGTTCATGGCTGACAAATGCCAATTAGCGATCATTTTTCAAAATTTTATAATTGATTTGTTTCTTATTCATTCAATTTTCGATAAAATGATTCTGATAAAAATTAGTATAAATATATACTAACAATTTTTATTAGAAACATTTCCCCATTAGTGTAGTCTCATTAGTGTATTTTTCTGCGTATATGTAGTTAGGAGTTATAATACCAGTCCCAGTGGCCGAGGTTATGGGTTGGAAACTGGGAGGTTATGGGTTCGAATCCCGACATCGGCAGTGTGTCAATTATTAAGAAAAAAAAAGAAAAGATACACACTCTACAATTTAATCTAGGAGTTATAATTATGGTTTGTGCCACCAACATGCATTTATATATTTTTTCCATTCCTACGATTAAATTTTTAAGATATACGTTTAATTAATTTGGTGTGAACATCCACACAACCTGTATACACAAACAATAGCTCTTTACACTAGTGTTGAAAGTAAAGTCTAAACCTTCCACCGAATATTGATGATAGACTGATAGTCCTACTCTTTTAATTGTGAGTAAGATAACAAAATGAGGTGCAAGCCTGCGATAACAATGTATGTTGTTTATACCTGATTTTTTTATATTTTGATCAGAATTATGTTAAAGAACTATTCATAAGCCAGAAATGTTTATGGTCATTTTTAATAACATTATTCCTTCTCAAAAAAGCAAGAGGATTGGCATTGGAAGGTACTCCAATCCATCTAAAACACTGAATTTTATCAACTTTATACATATCTCAAATAAATAATTGTTTCGAGCTTTACTTTGTGGTCCATTTCGAGTTTCATGCTTCGAGTTTCAGGCTTTGAAGTCCAATATCCATCTATTGTAAGATGTGAAAAATCGCTGTATGAAAATGCAAACAGCGATTTATCTTTAAAACTCTACTATAAAAACTGTACCGTATTTGAAACGCATAAGAATTACTTGCTCTACGTTAGTGGTGGGGATACCCCGCCCCCACACGTATCTCTGCTGCCGCTGCGTTCGTTCTCCACCATTTCTTATACCGTTAACACGCTTCTCAAATTGGTTACTTTATTTAATTAATATCTAATTAACAGTGGGTCAGGTACAAAAATGTCCAAGGATTTTTTCATCTTAGAATAACATTCCATATCGACCCTTTCAAAAAACTCCATGACTTTTGACTCGACCTGTATATTATTTTAAAATAAAAAGTTATAATTTACGATATATGTATTCTGTGATCGATTATAATAAAAATAAGTATTTTTTTGCATGTTGAGTGAAAAAATTCTCCCTGTGTATGCGCGAACATTATTGTTAACTTGTCCGCCGCCAAAACGAGTAAATAAATAAACAATAGGTAATAATTATAAAAAAACTGTATGAGAGAAAACATTCTGCTGAAACTATTTAATATAATAATCATGTTTGAAACTCATAAATAACATTCCGTAGTCTTCTAATTAATATGAAATATTTAAATGATTTGTTTATAAAGATGAATAACTACTGATATCATGTACTCGTAAAACTTTAGTCAAACATATTTTACAGAATGTCTAAAAACGCAATTATGAGTACACAAAAATATTTAATATAGCTGAATTGGTCAGAGTACCGATCCCGAATACACGAAGATAGGTTTATGATTCGAATTCTACTGCAGTTTCAGTAATAATTTGTAATTTTAAAGGAAACAAATTATTAGCCCATCTCTGACCATAATGGTGAGACTGCCACCGTGAGACCCACAAAATTGCCCTGGTTGTATAATTCCCCTCCTAACTGGAGGCGTGGCTGGTATCAGGAGAATCTCATCCTATTGGTTAGATTATTTTTTTTTTAATTTACAGAATCTTAAGAGACAGGTTTTATAGATATGAGAGACAATATCAACGTTTACGCCACGGTTAAAACTGGATAACCGTATTACAAATACTAAGGAGACTAAAGGATCTATCGATCTTTACGATCTTACAGATTAAAGTATTCTGCTTTAAAACATTTGCAAAACGTATGTTGAAAATTATCACACACCGAAACCGAAAATGGAAGGACTTCACATAGAGAATAGACTAAAACTCGATATCTGGGGATGCTAAGACCCCATACGCGCTTAAACAATCAAACTGTTTCAAAATTATTTTCAATTATTTAAAATCATTGTTAGCAAATTTCCCCAAAAAAATCATCTATTGTGTTTGTACCAATGATGGAATTTCGTAAAAATTTCTTCAAATGTCCATCGATCCTACCTAATAGATGTCAAAAATCACTATCGTTGAAATTTATATATATATACATATATATATATATATATATATATATAATATAATATATATATATATATATATATATATATATATATATATATATAATATATATATATATATATATATATATATATATATATATATATATATATATATATTATATATATATGTGTTTATGTGTTTGTGGACAGTTTTTTTCCGAATTTTGGTATTCTCGGACAAGGGGTAAAGGGGGGTTTAGAGGCAGGGGGAAACATAAAATTTCTCCCTTAATATTTGAAAAATAGAAAAATTTATCAGAAGTTAAGTTTTACTGTAGTTTTGTTTCTTATTATTTTCCTGTTACACTAATATTTACAGAAATATTGACGGTTTTTAGAATGAAAATTAAATTCCTTAATATCTCTGTACACATTAGAGTTTGAGCAAAAATGATAAGGTGATGAATTGCAGCAAACTTGATTTTCTACAACTTTATCTCTTACGCATTTTTCGATTGTTCTAATATTAAGAGAGATATTTTAAATTTTGTGTTTTCTTCTTTCTCTATGCCCTCCTTTCCCCTTGATCTAACCATTTAGTAATAAAATTGGTTTTGAAAGTACTTAAATCATATCAGGTACGACATATCATTTTGATTAAACTATAATTGTGACCACGAGAGAGTAATTTTTGTATTCTAAGGAAATTCGCTATGTTAACGCAGCTCCTACGTAACGTCTTTTTTTTAAATATCTACCTGTGAATTATAATAAATACTCAAAAGCATTTATATTCATATTCATGTTATATTTCGAAATATTATTGTTTTAGATTGATTCCTAGAAATGATTATCTATATTTTGATTTGATTTGATTTTTATTTGACTTATTGAATATAAATGATTTTATACAAGGTAAACCTGTAAAATATTTTATTGTTTTTCATATATTTGTTGTACCGATGAAACAATATTACAAAAATTCCTTCAATTTCTCATATTTCTTCAAATGCCTATCTACTAATATATGTATTGGCACGCGCTTTGAAATTTAGTCCAATCAGAATGAAGTTTGGTATTTCACGTACTGATACATCCTATATGTATGTATTTGTATACCATGTTTATTTAAATAGTATTTATAATGTGTATTGTAAATACATAACATTTCAAGTCTTATCATGCATACATCTATCAAGTTAGCTCGACATTAATGTATTTTTAAACGTTTCTATCAATTGTCTATAATATATTATAATATCATAAGATAATCAAATTTTGTGTTTAAGGTAATACACTCTCCTAAAATTGTTTTCCTTCAGTTTGGAAACTTTGAGAGATTAATCTGCTTCTAGGAATCTTTAATAAAATAGGTAAATTAAATAATGCATCTATATAATTTCAAATTCGCCCCAATACCTAGATCAGTTTTTGTATTATAAATACGTATTTCGACTACAAAGTAGTCATCAGTATAAATTAGCTAGTCGAAATTTACTCTTTGACAATTCGAAATAGATAGAAAATAGAGATCAATAGACAAAAATCAAATAAACAAAAAAATATAATAAATAAAAAATAAACAAAATAAATTAAAATATAATAAATTTTATTGAAATGACTCTTGTTAAAATTGCTTTCATTCTGTTTACTCTTGTCAACATCTTATTAAAATAACTCTTATATTGTCTCAGGATATGTTATTCGTTGTTAATTTGGTGACACTGTTTCTTGGTTGTGCCTTGCTTATATATGTTTGACCGACGTTTAATTCTATTCTAAGGTCGCTCTTGATTGTTTCTTGAAGTTATGCGTTGCACAGTAAACATGTTTTTATATTTTGGCATCTTTCGAAAGAGAGGGACGAACATATTGACGATTAATTTTTCCGTAAAATTTTGATTAGATCTGAATTTGGATCCGGTCCATTGTCTAAATTCATAATATTTCTTTTGAATTTCTGAATGGAAATGCTTTTGTATGCATCCAGCTCTGAAGGATTTTGTACTACCTTTACAAGTTTTTAATTGGATTTATCGATTCTATGGTCATTCTCTGTAATATGAGCTGCTACACAGGATTTTTCGAACCTGCCGTATTTCATATGAGCCATATGTTCTTTGAATCGGGTTAAAATTTGTCTACGGCTTTGGCCAATGTATGTTTGTAAACACGATGGGCACTCTATGCTATAAATTCCCGATTTTTGTTCGTTTTCTATTTTGTCCTTTGGTAAAAGACCGATGTAAAACTGTGAATAAACGTGCGAATAAATATGATTACGCAGTAAATACATTTCTTGTCTGTATATGAGGTACATTCAAATCAATAGATAGTCTTCAATCTAAATCTATTAATATATTTGACGATAGCTTCTTAAATTAAATAAAAATTTTACTATGGGACAATATCTAAAATGGAGAATAACTCGAAAATCGTTAGGCTTGGTACAATAGTGTTTTGGGCTCAAACGATAGGATATGTATGTTATGCTTTATTCGTTTTTTTTTCTATACATTTTTTGTACATAACTTCGTCGCTGACTTCAAATAGAAATGATATTATATTTTTAATAGCTATAAAGTAAACGCATGAACCTTACAACTACCATCTCGGAACAACTACCTTGATTGATTTTTTAATGTGAATCAATTATCTAAAATAACTTTTAAAATTCAGCCACATGAAATAATAGAAAAAAAATTTGTGGTATATATAATTAAAATTCAATTAATATAATTTACTTTTTTTTAATATTATGCTTTTTTTTTAACTCATGAAGAACCTAAATTAATTTTTTTTTTAGAATTCTTTATTCCTAAAATCCTAAAGCGTATGTATAAGTGGTGATTTGGAAGTTCACCAAAAAATTTCACCAGATGACGGTTGAGGTAACAGTCTGGTTAGGAAGCTTGCCCGTCCCTGCAGACTGAAAAAGCATCTATCCATCATGAGGTTCTCATACTAAAATGGCATCTATCCCTCATTGAGATCCGTGCAGTTGGTCCGGATTCTAACGGGGCAGAAAACACGCCAATTTCCTCTTCTAGAATAATGCCCTTCAGAACCAGAATGAGGTACCTAAATTTCAGCTAGACTGAAATCGAAGAGCCTGAGGTAAAGCAATTAAAGTGAAGCTCTTTTCTGCCAATAACAATGAGGCCAGATAAATTCTATAACGACCACGTAGAGGATAGAGTTATGTATTTTATGTATTCTTTAGGAGTCGGTAAAAAAGTTACTTGCCACTTCACTAAGACGACTACTAGTCATACATGATATCCTGCTATTATTCCACAAGGTCTGAAATTCGCGATAGAAATTATAGCAAGTATCTCATTGCAGATAAAAACTTTGTACAAGAATCTTTTCTGATGAAAGAATAAAGTAGTCCCCATATTTATGTATACAATCGAACAAATAACATGCGAGAATGATGCATTATTAGGAAATACTATTCATTCACTGACATGAGTGCCTTAATAAAAAAATTATTCTGAATACTGTTTGAGATAGATCTATTATTGTTATTTTTATAAAACGCTGTACATGACAATTCATTTCATTTCATTTCAAAAAAAAAAAAAAAAACTGATACATTATATAAGTGTTCATATTATACACATACACATACCATCTCGTATATACATATAAGCGAAATATTCAAATTTTCATATTTTTCATATATCGTAGTAGAAAAGTCTTTGAAACTTCTATGTAGGAAAAATTTCCTAGGTAATATGTGCACATGAATATAAAAATATGTGTCAAACAATATTTATTTACCTTTTATATAAGCGTTTTTTTTTACATTTTATTAACCCGACTTCAAAAAGGAGGAGGGTTCTCAGTTCGTCTGTATTTTTTTTTTTAATGTTTGTTACCTCAGAACTCCGTCATTTATTAACCGATTTGGAATTTTTTTTTGTTTTAAAGAGTTTGATTTCCGATTGGTCCCATTGTCACCAAATCGCATTCTGATTAAGGGATCCACTTGAAATCGAGGAAAACCCTCATTTTATAATATGTGATAACAATTTTCTGCGAAATTTTCTTTTTTTTTTGAAAAGGTATACTCATTCATAATGGGAAAATATGATAATTTTTTTTAAAACCGACTTCAAAAAAAATTTATTACAAAAAAAACCAACCCCAAAAAAAAAATTATTACAAAAAAAATCAAAATGCATGTAAAAAAAATGAAAATCTGCGTGTAAAAAAAAACGGATAAAAAAAAATGTGTTATAAAAAAATGCACTAAAAGTTAGTAGGTCGTTTATTTGGTCTACCCATATTTAGACGCATAAAATCAGTTATAGAACTTCAGTCACTAAAAAGCGAGAAATAAAAAAAATTTTGATAAAATGGAAACCCGACTTCAAAAATCAAATATTCTAAAACAAAAAATGCACTAAAAAGTAAAAAAATAATTGCATATTCTTGTGTCAATTTTAGTTCGCCTAAGCAAAAATTTTTAAATATATATGTACAATTATTGTTATTTTTGGAAGCGATGTCCAAATTTTATGTGAATTTCTCTATGCTGACACCGACTCCAAAAATAACAATAATTGTACATATATATTTAAAATTTTTTGCTTATGTGAACTAAAATTGGCACAAGAATATGCAATTATGTTTTTACTTTTTAGTGCATTTTTTGTTTTAGAATATTTGATTTTTGAAGTCGGGTTTCCATTTTGTCAAAAAATTTTTTATATTTTCATCTGACAACTACTCCTCTCTATGTGTCTGATGTCTTGTATATATTTTTATTTAAATATTGTGATCGATTTATATTAACCCAGATATTCACTATCATATAAATCAATATTATATGCACGCTTCAAGTCGACAATCTATGACCTGTACCTGATAAATAAATATATGACATTTTGTCATATTTGAACTCACCAAATTATTATTCGAATATCATATTTCATTCTTCAAATTTATATTTGTTTTAGGCCCAAAATGTCGTTTTCAATTGACATGCAATCGAATAAACCGTCAGTCAGTCGCTATTTCTTTATTTATTTCTAACAAATTACATAACAAAGAGATGAGAACAGAAGATATTTTATTTGCGTCACTTAGGAGCTGCTACGTAGACGAGCAATTTTCAAAGAATCTGGGTTGGGAATAAATATCAAATCAAGATACTATCACGATATTAGTACTAGTAATTAGTTAAAGTATTAGAATATTATAACTGCCAATATTTCGGTTAATATTAAACAATTAATCTAACAACTAAGTTAATTATTTAAATACTCAGTATATACTGAGTTGTATATAATGATTGGATAGTTAAAAATTATACGTATTTGAATTGTTAATAATTCGCTTACTATCGGAGGAACATTTCATCGCAAATTATGAGAAAACTATTCAGTTTATAACCATTATATTATCGAATGATAATTAGTGAGAACTCTAGGTTTTTGAAATAAAATTTCAAATTCTTGGTGAAACTGTCACCAAATTATTAACAAGTAACATATCCTGCAACAATAGAAGAGTAATTTTAATAAGAGTAAAATTAACAGGAATAAATGTGAATGAAGGAAATTTTATCAAGAGTAATTTCAATTATTTCAATATATTTTAAATCTAGTATATTTTAATCTAGATAATTTTCTATTTATTTTTATTTTTGTCTATTGATCTCGACTTTCTATCTGTTTCTAATTGTCAAAGAGTAAAGTTCGACTAGCTAATTTATACTGATGATGACTACATTGTAGTCGAAATACGTATTTATAATACAAAAAACTGATCTAGATAAAGGGGGCGAATTTAAAATTTTATTGAGTTTATGAAAAATATTTTCAAACAAAAGTTGTTTATTTGAAAAATAAGAAAATTTTTGTTATACTTCTTACAATTTCAAAGATAGTCTTTATAACATTTTAAAGATAGATTCAGTTTTGCCCATTTTGCCCAAACATGATCCGATCCGATTATGCCCATTAACAAACTTGACCTTACTTTTTTGCTCTAAAACACATAAAAATATTTCAGTTCGTTATCTCTTTTCGTTCTTGGGTTATCGTGACCACGGACAGACAGACAGACAGACTACTAGGACTTGAACGTTGGCCTCCGTCTTACTGGGACGATGTGCTTACCAATGCACCATAGTTAGTTAATGTCTACGTTACATTTTTTTACTCACATATACACCTTGTATTACAACCAATCTGCAAACAATGTATAGTGTCTATCGCTGTCTATATGTAGTGTACTATGATATGGTGTCTTTGTTACACTTAAACTGCATTAAAATCAGTATTGTATAACATATAACTCTTATACTTATCACTCTCTAACTAGAAGCATTAATATAAAGTTGCATCTTACTCGTGCATGCATACATCGTCATTACTGTCAATAGACAGCGATAGATACACTATCGCTGATAGATACATAAAAATACTGCTAAAACCGGAGTAGAACTGCCAAAGCACAAAAATACTTATCAAAATATATATTTCAATCGTTAATGTTTCAATTTTTTGAGTATTTGTTTGTCAAGTTCACCATCAAATTTCATAATTATCTACGATAAAATATATAATTAAATAATTAAAAGTTTACATATAAATTTTAACTCAATAGTCAAACTTGATTTCCCATAATTGTCAATAAAATCGTTCATAATTGTCAATAAAATTTTACGGTAATCAAAGTATTGATTACCATAAAATCGATTAATATTAAACGGAAAATGATTCCGTAGCCGGATCACCTTAAGTCACTGAAGTTGCGAGCTCAATATAAAAATTAATAGTTGTAAAGTACTTTCGTCAAAGCTCTCTGAATTAACTAATAATTCAAATCTTAAAGTATAATTTTCTAGTTTATTTAAAAGATGCACATTTTATTTTTATCTCGAATGATATGATAACAACATTTGAATCAGTTCGAAATGTGTAAAGAAGAGCATAAAATTATTTCAAAGATCTTCATTAATATGTAGACTTGTAGAAAATAATATTTTTGCAAGTTAAATGTTAAATATTTCTGTTTTTGTAAATATTTATGATTAGTTGAGTATGATGACAAGTAATTATGTTAATTAGTTAATTAATAAACTTGATGAATATTTTCCAACTAATTAATTAATAAATTTATTTAATTATATTTTGTAATACATTAATATATATATATATATATATATATATATATATATATATATATATATATATATATATATTAATGTAATATATATATATATATATATATATATTTAGAGAGACTTATCAAAGTTTTTATTTCTGAAGAAGGAACTGTGTTCCGAAACTAGTCAAAGAAAAAAAATTTTAATATTCCTTTTATTTAATAATTATCAATGTACATTGACAACACAATATAGTATGCCTAAACATAGACCCTGTTAAAATATCAGCCCTTAATATTAAGCATGTTCCAGCATGAAACCACTTTTCGATAGATTTTGCACATTTTTTTTCACAGGCTAAAAAGATCGTTTTATAATAAATCCCAGATTTTCAGAATTTTTTACCGTTTAGAATGCGAGATTAATTAATAGAAAAGTAATTTTCTCTCACTCTCTCTCATAAGAAGTATGTAAAATTGCATGCCCGCCCAACTATTATCTGTTGTATTAAAAAAAATAATCGATAGAATTTAAAAAAAAAACTAGGAGACTAAAGAGAGTATATTAAATAAATATAAAAAAATCCAGTTTTACCGTGTTGTTTTTGAAATATAAAAGTTTAAAGTTATTCTTTATTTCAAAATTGCATTAATTTATATGTATGAATAGTGAATGTATCTATGTGTTGTGTTTGTGTGTGTATGTATTTGTTCTATAATAAAAGCAAACTGGTTTTTTGTCCTGATTATATAAGACAGTGCTGGGACTACCTTAATATTAATGGTAGTCCCAGGCTCATCGAAATATTCTAGTAGTCTCATCGAAATATTCTGTTTCTCATATAAATAACATGGGGAAAATTTGTTTTTTTCTTTGGAATTGCATAACTTGCCAACGGATCAGTGTGATGAAGACATAATTTGTGGGGAATTGACACTCTAAAAAATGGTCTGATTAAAGATTTACGCAATTCGTTTGAATATCGTCTAAAATAAAAATAACAAGTGAAAATAACAAGTAACTGAGTTAATTGTTTCAAGCAAAGGTTGTTATAAATATTTTTCCCCTGGCTTGGGGGAAATCCGTCTAATTTCACATTCTTGAGCTTACCTTTTAGCCGTAGAGCACACATGCAATTTCAGCTCGTTATCTCCTTTCGTATTTGAGTTATCACGTCCACGGACAGGGATACAGACGAACTGACGAGCATGCGGAAATGAACTAATTAGGTTATTTTCTGCGATCAATAATTCCAACCGTTACAAAGTTGGAACTGAACTTATAATACCTTGGTACATATTATACATATCCGGTATTAAATTGTCAATTTTCATTTTTGATGTTTCTAACTTCTCGGACTGATCGTGTGACCATAACATAGAGTAATAAACATATTACATTATAGGTGATAAAGAACCTTTACTCACGACATTGTAATTATCACATGCTAATTCATAGACATTAGATTCTGATAATACATAGCATTATCTTCTAGTATAAAGTCTACAATGCAAATATATAACCACAAACAATAATTACTCACTTACTTTACTACAATTTATTATGTATGTACAGAATGCTTCACACCCAAACACCCTAAATGAAAATATTCTATTAATTGCAAGAACATGGTTGGCTCTAAATGAAAATTTATTGTCTTTGTATCTTATGTCATATTATCTTTTTTGTACAATTTCTGTCTAACGATAGGAGACAAATTCTTAAAGGAAAAAAATTATATTTTCTATTGATTGTTTTGAAAAAAAAATTTTCTTAAAATTATTTTCTACTTTTAGTTTATTATAAATATATATATTTTTTTTTATTATTATTTTTTTTTTATTTGAGAAAAGAGAAAAAAACTTCAATTTAAATTTCCACCGCTTTCATATCTTTCCATTATTTATCAATACTTCCATTAAATTTATATTTCATTTTCACTAGTCGAAATTGCAAGATTTTTCCTTCACCTACAAAATAAGAAACAAACAAAAAGGGTATGCAGTTAATTAAACGCTTGTTATATGATTGCTATCGTTTTTTGAGTTATTGAGTTATCGTAATGATAGACTTTTTTCATCAAATTAATATTTTCAACCGATATGAAACTACTACATATCCTAAACACATATAGGATGGCGCACACCAGTCCAAGTGGCCGTGCGGTCTAAGGCGTTATGTCTGCGCAGGATGCCTACTTGGAAACTGGAAGGTTATGGGTTCGAATCCCGACATTGGCAGTTTGTCAATTATTAAGAAAAAAAAAGGGACGGTTAATTAACTAAACTGTCGGCGTATGGACAAGCATGAAGTAACCGGCTATGCTTGAGAAAGTTTTCTACAGATTCCTTCACGAACTTCAGATGAATATCGGCATAGTTCCTATCATAGTCGGCTGCAGCCGCACATCCTACCAATTCCAAGTCTATACACAAAAATTCCTTCTACTCCAATCACATCCTCACATCCTTAGGCATCACAATGGACCTTATGGTCGAATTGTAGCTAGTCAGGGGCTGCCTCTACAATCTACCTCTACCTAGGGTACGAAACGTTATGATTTAATTAGTCAATAAATTTTTGATATATAAATGATATATATTTTGATATTAAATATTTATATATATTATATATATATATATATATATATATATATATATATATATATATATATATATATATATATACATATATATATTGATATTTTGATATTAAATGATATATATTTATTTTGAAAGTCAGCATTCGATTACTTTTTACTTTTATACCCTTTTAGGGTATAAAAGAGTATAAAAATCAGTTTTAACAAAATATCGAAATGCTAAAAAATATACAAAGGAATAAATTCAAGGGTCTTGTTATGTAATAATTCCTGACTACATTGACCTACTTCCATGTGTCGACAAGTATTCTCTAATGCCAAGAGTATTTATTATTTCAGGTTTACTATACAAGACATTTAAAGTTCTCCAAAGCTTGAAATTGGTGAGACTATTCGACAAAATTTGATTATTATAAATAGGTTTTGCTGTTATTTTGAAACCTTGTAAAACAAACGAAAAATGGTTAATATAAGAAGTATATTGTGTTATATAACAAAATTAGTGTTTAAACAGATCAGTTTCTAACATATTTATCGTTATAACAACAAGTGTTGTGTTGTGATAATGGTCTTATGATATGGTGTGTGATTTGGTTTTTATGGTGATAGATTAAGAGGATAAGATGATGAAAATGTTTTCAATGATATCAGTATTTTTATAGCGTATATAGCCTCAGTAGCTAAAACGCTGAAATAATGAAAAAAAAAAATGTGCAAAGTGAAAAAATTACTTGATGCGGAGATTTTTTAATTATAACGGCTCCTAATCAAATTCTACCTTAACAAATTATGATATACTTCCATCGCAAAGGTCATGAAAAAGGTGACTTTTGAGAACTAAGCCAATATCTGACCATCCAATCTGTCTTGGTGGGGTGCTCTATCATGGATTTCGTTTACGATGATATATTTAAAACATCCTGTATATGTTGCTGTACGTAATATTTTATGGGGATATAATTTGATATACCCGGTCTATATACTATACGAGTATACCAGGGGTAGCCAACAAGTCGATCGCGAAGCCAATTCGGGTCGATCGCTCGCAATGTTTTCAAAGCTTTTGAAAATATTGATAACAGAAAAATATTTTTTGAATAGGTATTCTATAAAATGATCTGATTAATTCATTTTTCAATGTAGCATCGAAATGGAACTTTGTATGCATATGTAGTTTGGATGACAATGCATTTTTATGTGAGCATAACCGGAATCCGCTAGGGGAGAGGGAGATTTAGAGGGAGGGGGAAACACAAAATTTGGTATATCTCTCTTAATATTGAAAAAATCAAAAAACACATAAGAAGTTGTAGAAAATAAGTTTTACTATTATTCAGTTCCTTATAATTTTTCTGTTTCTCTGATATTTACAGATCTATTGATATATATATATATATATATATATATATATATATATATATATAGATAAGTTTGTACACATTCGAGTAGTAAAGTAAGGCTAAAAAGTAAAAATAAACAATAGTTTAAAAAAACTAAAAAACTCGCTTTTATAGCTTGACAAACTAAAATGTAGAAAATAATTTTTAAATATGGATATAATTAGATTTAATTGTAAAAAAGCGTGGGGTACTTAACATCAAATGTTACAAACAGTTGTGAAAAGCACCCCACGGTTTTTTACAATCAAATTAATCATATCCATATTTAAAAATTATTTTCTACTTTTTAGTTCGGTTAGCTATAAAAGCGTGTTATTGAGTTTTTTTAAACTATTATTTATTTCAAATAAATAACTTCTGTTTGAAACTTATTTTCATAAACTTAGTATATACCGGTTATTTAAGCCATTATCTCTTAGTTAGTTGTTATTTTCACTTGAAATATTTTTTGAAATTTTCATTTTAGTTCAGTAATGACGTATAAGGTATAATGTTTAATGTTTTACAAATTGCACTTTAACATATGGTATATAATTCTCCATGAAAACCATTCGTGCAATAATTTATTGCAATTGTACTATGAACCACAAAAGTTGGTGTCATTTTTATAAATTTTATAATTGATTTGTGCCTTTTTGTTTCGGTTTTCGAAATATGCTTTGTGTAAAAGTTGTTGATTATAAAAATAGTAACAACTATTATTCTAAAACCAAATGAATAAGGCACAAATCATCTATAAAATTTTAATAAAAAATTACATCGACTTTTGTGACCAAGTGTACAGTTACAATGTAAATTTCATTTTAGAAACATTTATACAACAAAAAACAAAATTTATTGACTAAATTGTATAATTCAAATGGACCAGATATTGCTCTGAAATAAACCTTAGTCTGTCATATAAAAGTAGTGAAATAATTTAAAAGTATAGATATAATGTTTTTGACGTGAAACCGTAAATTCGTTTGTTTAACTGGTGGTCGATCGAACATTATTCTATGTCCACATAGTGTTAGAATTTAATCGCTATTAACTTCGAATCTACTTATGCGCTTTTAGCCAATTTCCTGAATGGTAATAGAGCTATTGTACTCGTACCGATGTCAAAATTTTTTCAAATGTTCATCAATCTTACCTAGTAGATGCCGAAAATCACAATCTCTAAAATGTATACATAAATATATATATATATATATATATATATATATATATATATATATATATATATATATATATATATATATATATATATATATATATATATATATATATATATGTATATATATATATATGTATATATATATATATATATTTATATGTCTGTTATCGCTCTAGCGGTCACACTTTTCATTTGTTCGGAATGAAATTTGGTATGTGCATTTGGTATTTGAAAGGCCAATTTCTTAATGAGCAAATCGGGTAAGAGGAAAGGGTGGTTTAGAAGGAAGGGTAAGGATTTGTTGTCTCAGGATATGTTATTCGTTGCTAATTTAGTGGCAGTTTCACGACGTGAAAATAGAGTTAAACGTCGGTCAAACATATAAAAGCTAGACAAAACCAAGAAACGTCGTGAAACTGTCACCAAATTAGCAACGAATAACATATCCTGAGACATTATAAGAGTAATTTTAATAAGAGTGATGTTAACAAGAGTAAATTTCAATGAAAGCAATTTTAACAAGTGTAATTTCAATTAAATTTATTATATTTTAATTTATTTTGTTTAATTTTTTATGTATTTTTATTTTTGTCTATTGATTTCGATTTTCTATCTATTTCTAATTGTCAAAGAGTAAATTACGACTAGCTAATTTATACTAATGATGACTACTTTGTAGTCGAAATACGTATTTATAATACAAAAACTGATCTAGGTACTGGAGCGAATTTGAAATTGTATTTCAAAAACCAATAATTAAATTTTGTATAAACTCGGAAGCATTTGAAACCATTTGAGTAAAAATATTCAGTACGGGTTGGAAAAAAAATTAGTTTCGTGGGGCCAAATCTTTACCCTTATTCAGAGCCATGTCCCAAACGTGAATATGCACAAAAAAAACGAATTAGAAAATTTTCTACTTATGCGAAGTTTTCACCTTGTCGAAATGAATGTGTAACTTGTTATTTCTAGTTAGTGTCAATATTTATATACACATAAAAAATAAAATAACTTTATAATAAAACATTAACCAAACCATAATTTTGACTATTAATGGTAGCAAGAATTGACTTTCTTACGATACCTTATTTATTCATAGCCAAACTTTAAATTTATGATATTTAATTTTTGACTTTTCCTTCAGTAATTGCTAGTAGTTTATGAACATGTGTGAATAATTTAAAACGTTATGTACATAATTAATTAATTAATAATATTTCATTTAGTTAAACTTAACGGAAGAACATAGTTGAATAATCAAATATACATGGTGGTACAAAAGTGACGAATTAAACTAAAATCAAGCTACAGCGGCCTATTACTATGATTGTTTATTTTCTTCTTGTTATATCCCGTATATATTATATAGAAATAAAATTTTGACATAGATGTTCATAAAATTATCAACATGCCCGCCTGTCCGTTCATGAACACGATAACTCAAAAACGAAAAGAGATAACGTAGAACGAAGAAATGAGAAGGTGGCGTGCAGAGGATATGTCTATCTTTGAAACCGTGAGAGATAGAAAGAAAATTTAAAGACAAAAACCATTTTTTTTATAAACTGGAGAGTTTTGCACAATTTTAGAGTATACATAGATATGAATGTACATACATATAATTTTTTCTCTGCCACAGAGATTTTGAATGTGTCGAGACCTGAACTAGTTAAGCCATTTTCACAATACTTGAAATACATAATAGATCAAAGGGATCGATACATATAAGAAGAAAAAAAACAAAACAATATAAACAGTGTGTGTCTCAACTACCCATAATTAGAATTAATTCTACTATATTCTCCTTTCTTTAATTTGTTTCTATAAAATTAAATTGTAAAAAAGTTATTTTTTTGATTTATGTTGTAGCGGTGTCGCTTAATCATTAAGCGACATCATCATCAATCATTAAGTGATTTTTATTATAATTTTGTTCATCATTTTTATCTGTTGCATAACAACTATAACTTCCCTCTATTATCACGGTTGCTTTGAATGTTAACAACCATGGTAATTTACATATTAAAAAAATAGCATTTCATAAATCAAATCAATAAAGATCAATTATATCTTTTACATATATTTATTATTTATTTAAATAATAATTATTTAATATAACAATCATTTACCTTTACAATGTCAAATAAAGTTAAATTCTAAATTCTACATAGATTTTGAGAATAGTTGATCACATTCTAAAGGTTAATATTACCAAATATATTTTATACTAGCAACCTGCCCCTGGCTTAGATGATGCGTCGGGTACAGTGCTTTGATACAGCGCGCGTCAGTTAAGCTCCCTGCCGGCATGATTTTTGCCGACTTCTTGAACTTTCAACGTCATATTTTAGCCAATTTACACCAAACTTCAATAAATTATACTCATAAACCTTCTTCATGAATCACTCCGTCCATTGATGAAATCCGTTCGGTAGTCTTTGAGTATACCGCGTACAGGCAGACAGACGCGGCTGGGGTAGTTTATTTTATAATATGTAAGGATAAGGATAAATATTACACACAGTAACATATGCACTATGGACCACAGAAGTCATGATCATTTTTTCAAATTTTATAATAGGGAATATGCATGAAAATTTTTTTTCACATTTATTTTCAGAATATAAAAATACTGTTAATACTGTAATGATATTTAAAAACGAAATTAAAATCCGACAAATATCAAGGAAGCTATAAGCTTTTAAAGATTATTATCTGCCTCTTTCTTGCAAAAATACTAAAAATGGAGTTTTACGTGTATTTTAAATGGTGAAAGTGTAATATGACGTCACATAACATATCAAGAGGGCTATCACCCTCTTTGTCTAATCGGGAATTTCAATCATTCATATCTCGCTTATTTTTAAAGTTATTTAAAAAGTAATTTTACCTTGATATTTGTCAAGTAAACATGCTTCAATTCAAGTGAAAAAAAATTTTCATGAATATTCCCTATTGATTTGTGCCTTATTCATTCGGTTTTCGCAAAAAATGTTTCCAATAAAAGTTGTTACTATATTTATAGTGAACAACTTTTATTCCAAATATTTTTTCGAAAAACGAATGTATAAAGCACAAATTAATTTATAACATTTTGAAAAATAGAAACGATTTCTGTGGCCCACTTTTGCATATTTACTAGTTTATATTTTTACAGAACTGTACAAAAAGTTAAATAAATAGTTCACACATTCAAAGTATGTTTCTGTATGAGCACTCTACGGGCAATTTTTGTATGATCGCAATGAAATTTTATAGGGTGCATGCTTTTGATATATGAAAGGTAACGTTGGTTAATGGTCAAAATCAGTCAAAGAGAAAGAGGCGTCTAAAGAGAGAGTAAAACACAAAATGCAAAACATCTCTTCTAATATTAGTTATAAATAGAAACATTCATAAGAAGATGTAGAAAATACTTATTACAAGAATTTATCATCTGATCCTATTTTTAACTTACTTTTATTAGCTTGACTTTTATGTATCTATCTATCTATCTATATGTATGCATGAATGTAATGGAATTTTTAAGTGAGTTTTCCATAGAGAAAATATATATAAAGTAGGCCATTTATGGGCCCGCAAGTAGGTGGAAACGTCTCCTCAATAGAAAGAGAGAGAACATCGCGGAGGTATACTTGTCTTTTTCTAAATGACTAATATATAACATAGAGATAATATTGTTGTATTGAAAATTATTGAGAATAATTTTTCTGGATCCAACACATGTTCTGATTTTATTACAGAAAATTTAAGAAAAATATTACGAAAAATATTACAGAGAAAATATTTTTCTCCTTAGAAAAAGAAAGAGTTTTTAAGTACAAAAAGAAAATCTAGATGGATTTACACTAAAATTTTTTTTCTTCACACTTTAAGTTTTTTTTTTAAGTCAAAAATTTTAAAGAAAATAACTGCTTTTGATTTAAAGTTTTTCTTTTTAAAATCAAAAAAATTGGAAAAAATTATCAGATATAATTTAAATTAAAAAAATCAAGTATGATATTGTTCAAATAATTTTTGTCTAAACAAGTACGATTGAGTAAACAGAACTAGCTTGTTATGAATAATCTATGTATCACAAAATTTGTGTATAAATTTTAATTAGCAGTGGCCGTGGACAGTTAAATATCAAACAGGTTGGGTGTCGCGCTGGTTCGATCTCTAGTACAGTATTACAATTTTTAATTAATTTTATAAATAATCTGAATCACCGACTACGCCCATACTTCTTGATAAACATAATTATTCGAGAATCCTCTATGCAAAAATATATTTTCAAAAAAATATTTCTTCAAAACAATAACCATGTTCTAGAAAGATCCATGGCAGGTATAAAAATGCGCGACCAGTGCTGATCAAAATCAGTTTAAAATTGACTGTTGTTTAATTCGGTTCAAAGTATATAATTAACTGTTGTTAGATTCAGATCAAGTAAAAGATTAAGTTAAAGTTGGCACATGTACGATTTATTCAAAGTTTGACATTGTGTTGAAAAATTTAAAAAAAAAATTGTTGAAAAAGCAATAAAATCAGGTTTTTTATTTCGTAAAAATTTTGTTTAATTTAATTTTTTTTTCATTAAAAAAACGTGCGTGTCATTCCAATTGGAAAATATTTAGAAAAACTTTTTACTAATATATTTTTTTTGTTTTTGTCGATATCGGGATCTGTTGCAGGTTCAGGCAACGCTCCTTTGAAGAATAAAGACAGCCAAGATACCGCGACAATATATTCTCTATGATATATAATATTCTCTATGAGATAGATCTACCTACGTGATTCTCTTTCTATCTGAGGGAAAACTTTTGACTCGGCTTGCCTACTCAATATATATTATTTCTATGGAGTTTGCACCCACTTCCGAACCGGTGGCAATACAATAATATTTTTTTTATAAAATTAAAATTTATTAATAGTCAAAATTCAAATTTGCATCAAATTCAAACTTAATTTAAGCTAAATTCAAACTTAAATGCAACGATTTATAGTGTGATGGTGTAGTTTATAGTTTCCATATAAATACCATCAACCAAATTTTAATAAAAAACTGGCATTACCAATACTGTTCAAATTTAGAAAAACATAATTATTGGACCTAAATTTCTTATGCCATATTCGAATCTTGGCCTGTCACACTGGCGTGCTCTATAGATTTTTTATTTTTTTTGGTAAGAGTTGCGAATTTGGTAAGAATTTTTTTTGGTAACGAATTCCATCACTCGTGGGAATAATAATGAAGAATGAAACTACAAAACAGAAAATAATTATGTTTTAGGACTAAAAACCAAAAATAAAATTTAGAGTTGAAAAAAAGTTAAAAAACATGCTTTTATTGGAATGCAAAATAATTTAAAATAGAATAGAATAAAGAGATAGACAACAAAATTAACTTGAATGCAGATAAAAGCATGGGGTGCTCTCTCATGGGCTGCATGGGTTGTCAAGCTTCTTATTATATTCTATTTTAAATTATTTTGCATTTTTTTACTTCATATTCCAATAAAAGCATGTTTTTTTTTAACTATAAATTTTATATGTAACTCATATTAACAGAAATATGTTCAACTTGAAAGTTTTAAAGTACTTATCCTTAAATATGAGAAGAAAAATCAGCCGCGGTAGGTTACTTTTGGCCCAATCCCGTATATCATCTAACACAATTTATATATTTTATTATTATTATTATTATATAATGTTTATTTTTGTGTGATGTGAAAATATCTGAATAATATTTTGATTTGCTTCAAGCTATTATAATGGAAAATATTTAATAATTCATATTCAATTAAATATTCATTTATTTTATTTTACATGTGTATTTATTAAAAGGGTTTTGTTTTCTCTTCTGAATATTATTGTTTGAATAATGGCATTAATAATAAAATAATTTGCGAAAAATTTCACCCAAAAAAAAAACACAAATTTAGGTTAGCTATATAACAAATTATTAAATAAAATAAATATTTGTAATTTTCGTAAAATCACTTTATTTGGCCAGTTATGGAACACAGTTCCTTCTTCAGGAATAAAAATGAAATGAGATCTTTCATTTTCTCTCAGAATCTCATTTCATTTTTAATTCAATGATTTTACGAAAATTTCAAATATTAGTTTTTTTTAATAATTTTAATGGATTTTCGTCAAGTAACGACCCATTCAATACAAAAACAATTCGTTACGCAGCAGCTGCGTCAACTTAGCAAATTTCCTCAGAATACATAAATCACTCTCTAGCGGTCATAATTTTAGTGTGATCAAAATCAAATATAATATCTGATATGAATTTAGTATTTACAAAAATTAACATTAAAGTTCAAATGGCATTTATCTCAAAAAACCAAACTATTTCTTTTAAGAAATTTTAATGATTAAAGTTGTACATTTTGAAAATCGTATCGAAATTCATTAATGCAAACTACATTAAGAAATAACTTCAAAAGTACAGAATATCAACTACCATGGAATTCTAGGAAAATTGAACAAAAAATTCCAAACTTTCTAGTGAATTCAATAAAATAATTCTTACAAATCTTACTTAACAAACTTTTTCCTTTCATAACAATAATAATAATTTAAACAAATTATTTTATTGTTTAATGATGTACAAATCCGTTTTCTGCTATAACAAATACGATACGAATATTATATATATATATATATATATATATATATATTTTATATTTTAAATATATATTTATTTTATATTTATATATTATTATTTATATATATTATTTTATATATATTTATTTTATATTTTATATACATATTTGTATATATCACGCTGTATCAAAAAAATCGAAATTTTCAAAAAGCACTATGAAATTATTGTCCGAAAAAATGACCCTGTTAAAACGGCATCTCTTAATTTTAATATTAGGGGGTGCCTCATCGCGATTTTCCATTTCCCATTTGATTAACATGGAAAAAAATTTTTTTTTATCCTTAAGAATATTGTAGCTTCTGAACGGCTCATTCGACCTATAAGGCAGAGCATATTCTTGTAGGAAATTAAACGCTCTACAAAAAATGTCTCACTCAAGGAGTTATTCAAGGTTAAACTTGAACTTACCAGAAATTTTGATGTTTTCTTTTTTTACATTTATTATACCAGAGGCGGGCGCAGACAGCTCGTCTGAGCCTTACGGGCTCTCCATAAGCTGGGTGAGAGTAAGTAATGAAGGTATGTTTTGAAGCAAGACGGAACGATGTTTCAATACAGGTTATTGCCCAATAATTTATTCAATCAATTTAGAAATAGTTTTATCTAGAGCACGGTAGTGCGCAAGGCCGAGATTTAAGGGAGACTTTCGGACTTTTCACTACAGTGCTATATCTTATCGTTAATTTAGGCTCATTTTTTGGGTGCTGTATCTTTTGAACGGAAAGAGCTACAGGATTGATATTTCGAATATAGATACTTTACGGAATTATAAGAACCAATGTTTTCAATCAATGTTAACGAATTAACCGCTAAAAAGTTATTTCACTTCAAAAACGCAAAATTCGTGGGAACGCCCACAATTCTTGGTAACTAATAGATCAAAATGATTAGCTACTTCCAGATATGCTGTAAAGTTGATATTGGGCATGTAGATAGCTGTAGTACCCAAACCGACGGGAAAATTGCGAAAACTGGAAATTTGTATCGGAAAAGTGGAAAATTTAACATTTTTTGTTTTAAGACTAGTTTAACGCAAACTACCATGTAGAGAACGATATATCATATATACTTATTAATTTTTATACCATATAGAAATAGACATTGCAATTTGAATACAGCAGTATGCGTTGATTTTAAAAGTTAAGCAACGGAAGCCTCGGAAAATTGGAAAAACATCCTCCAAAATTATGTTTTTCTGTTCTATAAATGCTATAAAGTTTGAATTTTCACTAATCGACCCGAAATAACGTCAAAATTAACAGAATATTTTGAAAAATTTCATTACCTACATCGCAACCACACCGAAAATGGGAAAAACATCCCTAAAACTTACCTCTTTACTTCTATTCATGATAGAAAGATCAGTTTTTTTCCATCACAACCCTTCGAACTTGGTAAAAACACCCCCAAAACCAACCTTTTTGTTCTATACATACAACAAGATGCAGTTTATTGCAATCGACGCTTAATAGCTACAAATTAGGAAGTTATTTCGAAAAACTTAATATATTTTTTTGCAAACTCCCGAAAAATTGAAAAAACACCCCCCAAAATTACGTTTTTCAGTTCTATATATGATGAAATGATGGAATTTTGACCAATCGACCCGAAATAAAGTCAAGTTAACAGAACACTTTGAAAAATTTTTTTACCTATAACGCAAACCTCCGAAAATGGGAAAAACACCCCTTAAACTGCCTTAAGGCATTTTGATCAGACTAAAAATATGACCGCTAGAGAGTGATTTATGTATTCTAAGGAAATTCGCTAAGTTGACGCAGCTCCTGCGTAACGAATTTTTTTTTGTGAAGTGGAGCCAACGGGTCAAGTCATTTCTTCAAAGACTATAACGTTGATAATCAATTATCTGTAATAAACGATTAGTTTAGAAGTCATAATCGAAACAAATCAAATAACATCTTATATATACTAAATTTTATATAGTTAATTTAATAAAAAATATATCACTCTTATTTCACATTAATTTGTGGCGTTTTAATAAAAGGCCTATGATATATGATCGATGAATATTATTATCAATAATCCAATGTATAAAATTTATGCTTTCTTTTCAGTTTTCTTTGGCAATAACACTGCTTGAATATTTGGTAATATACCGCCTTGAGCAATTGTTACAAAATATTACAATTTATTTAATTCTTCATCATTACGAATTGCTAATTGAAAATAAACTGGTTTATTTTTAAACAACTTGTTTACTTAAAAAAAGTTACATTGTAACAATACAATAAAACAATCAATGTTCTCTATTTGGAGTATTAAAACATACTGAGATATTAATATAGAATAGAATAGAATAAGTATATTTTTGCATCAATATTTTACATAACTTGTAGTACAAAACATCTTAAAGTATAGTTCCTAGCCTATGCTTTACCTATAATATATCATCTTATTAAATTATATACATCGAGATTTTAGAGTCGTTTTAACATCGTTTAGAAATGGGAAAAATTTAATACAAAAACCATTGACATGAAACTTAACCTAGGTTGGATGGATAAGCCATCCCTAAAACTAAACTTAAATAGAAATACGGAAAGAAAAGAAAATATGTACAATTTAGATAACAACAGAATTAGTTGTAATCGAGATCATGTGGCATGCGGAATCTTTTCCCGAAGAGCAGCGTATTCGGGTCAAATTGACCCAGTACGTTGATTTCCGGGAAAGGATTTTCGCGGGAAGATTGGAAAAAGGATTTGGAGGTAGTTTGGATAAATTTACGGATAGTAGGATGTCCAGTTTCAACGTGGAGAGCTTCAGACGGATATCTCAGGGGTTTTTTCGAAATCGTCCGAAGACAACGATTTTGAAATTTTTGCATTTTCGCAAGGTGCGAAGGAGCAACGTTTGACCATATTGGGGCTGCGTACGTGAGTACGGGCCGGATACATGACTTGTAAAGTCGATGTTTTAAACGTTCGTCCAGCTTGCTCTTGGTGTTGAGTAACGGGTATAGTCCTGCAAAGGATGCGTTTCCAAGGGCAAGACGCTTTTTGGCGGCTTGTGCCCAATTCAACTGCCTTTGAAGAGTTATTCCTAGATACTCGACACTTTGAGATTGCCGGATTTCAGTGTTAAACATCTTCAATTCAAGTGGGTAGGAGGAAAATTTATTCCTTCTAGTAAACAAAACGGACTGAGTCTTCGTGGGATTTATCTTGATTTTCCATAGCTTGAAATAGTTTTCAAGCCTGGATAGATGGGTTTGGAGGCAACTCGAAATAGCTTTCGGTTGCCAAGAAGAGCAATAGATTGCCGTATCGTCGGCGAAGAGGGCTGCTTCAGTAGCAGGATCCTTCGGGATATCGTTGATATAATATAAAAAGAGCCGGGGTCCAAGCAGGGAGCCTTGAGGGACACCAGCTTTGACACGGTATTGGTTCGATTTGCTTTGTTGGATATGAATTTGGGATTTTCTGTTTGATAAATATGAAATCAGGAATTTCAGGATATAGGTTGGTATATCGAGTTTGGATAGTTTATGGATAAGTCCATCGTGCCAAACCGTATCGAAGGCTTTTTCGATGTCCAAGAGGACCATGCCTGTGGATTTATTCCAGTTAAATCCGGTGGCAATGTGGTCAGTGAGTCGGTGAAGCTGACTCACTGTTGAATGGTTTGACCTGAAACCAAACTGTTGGGGGATAAGCTGTCTGTGGATATCTTCATGCGACTGCAGCCGGTTCAAAACTACTTTCTCCATGACCTTGCTGAGAGATGGCAGCAAGCTGATAGGTCGGTAGCTTGAAGGTGACTTAAGTTGCTTCCCCGGCTTCGGAAGCGCTAAAACTTTAGCAGATTTCCAGAGGTCAGGGAAATAACCAAGTCTCAGGCACGCAGTATAGATATAACTGAGCTGCACTACCGTCTTTCGAGGAAGATAGCGGAGCACAACATTAGTTACACCATCATCACCAGGGGCCTTCCTACACTTAAGTTTTCTTAAGATATTTGAAACCTCACGGGGTGACACGCATTCGACATCGATGGGGTTAATGACGGAAGAACGAACATTTTCCAAGGATTCGGACACCAGGCGGGCCGTTTCTTCGTCGTGATATTCGTCGCCATCAGTTAAGCTGTGCGCCTTAGAGAAGGTGTCAGCAAGAAGTTGGGCTTTGTCAGAATCTGAGTAAAGGTACCCATTTTCTGACGAGAGAGGGGGCAGTCTGTTGGAACGTTTACGCAAACATTTTGCAATTTTCCATACATTATTGTCACGAGTGGTCAGAGCCGAAATCCTCTCGTCCCACATTTCATCTCTGGTGCGCGTGACTTTTTCTCGAATATCAGCTGACATTCGCTTCATGGCGTCATGAAGCTCCGGCAGCCTAACTCTTTGCCAAAATTTGCGTAGTTTGTTCCGAGTCCGTATTAGTCGTAGTGTGTCATCATCTAAGTAAAGTCAATAGCCGAAGGTTCTGGCTTTCCTAGGAATAGATTTTTCGGTAGCAACTACGATGTTTCTCGTGAGTTTACTAACCTCCAAGTCTATTTGGTTAACGGATTTGATCTGTGGAGTGATCAAGGTTTCGACGTTGAGATACTCTTTGAAAAGTTTCCAGTCTGCCTTCTCAAAGCTCAACTGGGTTTGCAAAGTTGCAGCGCCCCTCATTTCACCCAAAGTGAAACTGATGGGGCGGTGGTCGCTTTGCAGATCCAAGTGAACATCTAGATCCGACATGAGGTCGCAATTCTTTAATAGTGCTAAGTCGATGGTTTGCGGCGGGCGCCGAGCAGCGTCTGGGTAGTAGGTGGGTTCCTCCGGATACGCAACAATGAAGTTACGTTTGAGAGAATGCGCAAAGAGGGCGCTTCCGTTGGAATTGTTAGACATACAGTTCCAAGATATGTGACGCGCATTAAAATCACCCATGATCATGACGCGATCATGAGTTCTCATAATACGATCAATATCCACTCCCTGTAAGAGTCTATTAGGAGGGTTATATAAAGACGTAACTTTATAATTACCACAATTGGCCGAGATAAGAATAGAGATGGCTTCAAGGCTGCCGTCTTCGGGAGGCAATAAAGAATGTTTGACGTCGTGTCGAACAAAAAGGGCGACTCCACCGCCATTTCTGGTGGCTCGATCGCGGCGGTAGGTATAGAATCCAGGGATTCTAAATTTCTTATCCGGCTTTAACCATGTTTCGCTGATGGCTGCAACATGGATCTGCTGCTGTTGGAGGAATGAGTGAAGCTCGGGATGTTTGTGCAGGAGATTTTGGGAGTTCCATTGCAAAAATCGGATTTGGGACCTAGAATTTGAAGGATGGAATGCCATTTTCGAATAAATGAGCAGTCATCTGGAAAAACTTGAGAAGTTTTTCGGAATTCGATGTGCAAGATTTCCATGCAACTTCCACGTCGATCCTGAGTTTTAGGAGTTCCATGAAGTCGAGTTCTGGTTTCGGACTTTCGCCCTTCTCCAATGGAGACGGACAGAGTGGAGAGTCTAAGATTGACTCAAAAAATGGGTTGGTTGGAGAAAGTGGGGCAGTGGACAGGATCTCAATTACCTCGTTTTCTGATGGCTTCCTGGTTGTCCACGGGTTCACTTTTGGAGGTGGTGCTGGAACAAACTTCATTCTTGGTGCTGGTGCTGGAGTCATCCGCTGCGCTGGGGGGCCTCTGCTAGGGGCGTTGCCGTCTTTTGCATGACGGAGGGCCGGGAAATCCCTGACCTGGAATGATGGTGGTGGACGGCGTTGCGCCTCGCCCTGAGCGGCCTTGCGCCTCGCTCCTGCTACTCGTGATGCCGTTGTTGCCACGTAATTCTTGAGTGCTGGACACTCCATGGAACTGGCCGGATGCGCAGCGCCACAATTGCAGCACTTCGCCGGCTCCGATCGCGGGACTGCGCATTCCCGTGAAGTGTGATTTCCACCGCACTTCACGCAACGCACGATTCCGCGACAGTTCCGTGAACCGTGGCCGTAGAGCTGGCATCGGTAGCACTGAACTGCACCTCGTTTATTTACGTACCTTTCGACGTTCACAGGTACCCCACCGATCCATTTAATCTTGAGGACGCTTTGCGCTTGCGTCCCCTTGGTGAATTGAACCAGACGCGAAACGCGAATGGTTTCCTCACCTGTTCGGCTGAACTTTACGACCTTATTGGGCTCAAGGCCGAAGTTCTTCAAAGCATCAGCCACCATATCGTCTGAATGGTGGCGCATGGTGTACGCATGGTACCGCAATGGTGTACCATGGATTACGAATTTTGGTTCGTAATCACCCTTGGAACCATAAAAATGGTGAGGCATCTGCAAGGATTCCAATCGTTCCTTGCACTTCGTGTAATCTTGGTCCGTTTCGCAGTGGACACTAATAGTTTTAGGTCCAAACGTGAACCGGACGCTACTTTTAGCTGCCGCTTTTATTGCTTCCTCAACTTTTATGAAGCTGGTGAGGCCCATATGTACAACTATGGGCGATGGTTTTTTAGGCTTCACTTGAGTTGCTGACGCAGCTTGATCGCAAATGTCGATCAAGGTATCAAACCTGTTCGATACGTATATCGCTGGTTTTTTCGAAGAGGTGCTATCCACCCTCCCTCGTCGTCGTTTCCTGTCATTCTTCACCACCTGAAAGTCTGCATCCATTGGTTCTGTTGCTGTTGGTGCTGGCATCGATGTTGTTGATGTGGCTGGCGTCGATGGTGATGATGATGATGATGTTGTTGGGGCTGGAGCTGCTTGGCGCATCTTCGGCCTAGGGACCACCGCCTGCTTGGCGGTGGTAGGCATAGCTAAACTTTTCTCCAATCTATAAAACAGAAGAAAAACACATTAGTTGATTAAATATAAAATATATGATATGCCTGGGTTATAAAATAAAAGTATTCAATGACTGTTTGGTTGTACAATCAGGAAATATATTTTATTTTAAATAAAAGAAAAATTTGTTTTAAATACTCCTACAAAATCCCCAGCAATAAAATCTATTATAAACAGATTCTATTGTCAAAGGTTATTCTATAGAGAACAAAGGACAAAAATTTCTTCCTCCCTACGTTATTTATGAATTCTTAGAACTCAGCATGCATCCAAGATAATAAAGTATTGTCAATAGATACAATGAAGTGTAAAAACCCAGAAAAAACGAAAATTTTTAGTTTCCGACAATAGATAAAAATATTGTAAGAATAAAGCAGGTATGTAATCTCAGTTAAAATTTGAGAAAAATTGTTTCGATAGAGCGATGTTCACAGTGTCAACATCTAACATCGAATGTTGCACACAAACTGAGATATTAATTTAGCTATTTTTTATTTAAATACTAAATGTCTATCTAACCAAAAAGGAGGCGGTAACCTTGTCAACAAATCAGATCGATATATGCTTCATATGTTATTTTAATTACAATTAAAGTTGTTAAATTTTCCGTTTGTAAGAAAGGTAAGTTTTCGAGAAAATCTTAATAAAATAGTTGCTTCTTAATAAGTGATGATATGGGATAAAGGACCGAGCTATTTACAAAGTAAATAGATCCAGACTTCATATAATAGTTGCTCCTTAAAAAGTGATGATATCCCATAAAGTTTCGAGCTATTTACAAGCTAAACAGCTCGGTAAACTATTTATTAAAAAAATAAATGAGGGGTAAATTAATTAAGTATAAGAAAAAATTTGGTTGAAATTTATGTCGTAAGTTTTCCCTTAGTATGTTTTTAGCGAATTTCCTGAAAGGAAATAGAGCTATTGGTCCCGTACCGAAGTCAAAATTTCGCAAAAATTTTTTCAAATGTCCATCGATCCTACCAAGTAGATGTCAAAAATCACCATCTGTAAAATTTATATATATATATCTATGGACATATATATATATATATATATATATATATATATATATATATATATATATATACATATATATATATATGTGTCTGTCATCACTCTAGCGGTCACAGTTTTCATTTTATCGGAATGAGATTTGGTATTTGAAACGCTTTTAGTATTCAAAAGGTCAAGTTCGTTAATGGGTAAAATCGGACCAGGGGAAAGGGGGGTTTAGAGGGAGGGGGAAACACAAAATTTTACATATCTCCCTTAATATTAAAAAAATCGAAAATTTTATAAGAAGTAAAGTTGTAGGCATTAAGTTTTACTGTAATTTTGTTTCTTATCATTTTTTCTGTAACCCTAATATTTACAAAAATATTGACGGTTTAAGATTGAAAATTAAATTCCTCAATATCTCTGTACGCATTAGAGTTTGAGTAAAAATGACAAGGTGATGAACTGTAGCAAACATGATTTTCTACAACTTTGTTTTTTACGCATTTTTCGATTGTTCTAATATTAAGAGAGATATTTTATATTTTGTGTTTTCTTCTATCATTATGCCCCCCTTTCCCCTTGACGTATGTTATTTATTAATAAAATTGGCCATGCAAATACTAAAATCAGATACGACCTTTCATTTTGATCAGACTAAAATTGTGATCGCTAGAAAGTGATTTATGTATTTTAAGGAAATTCGCTAAGTTGAAGCAGCTCCTGCGTAACGAATTTTAAAATTTTATAACGCGGCAAGTTTTAAAATATTTGAAATCATCAGAAAAATTAACTTGCCGCGTCATAATCTCATATATGTTAGGTATACAAGTGTTACACATTTAATTGTTTTATTAATAAAAACACAAAAATTGCAGGACAATTTTTAATGCGTGTTACCTCAGCACTCCGTCATTTATGAATCGATTTTGAATTTTTGTTTTAAAGGGTTTGATTTCCCATTGTCCCCAATATTATACTAAAACCATACTATATTGATGTCTTAGCCCTTCAGAAAGCGAGCAGAGCCAGTTGACGTAATATAACGCGAAGCGGTCTCCTTTGTAAATGTGAATCTAAAATGAGTAAAGTATCGCGAAGCGAAAGAAACGCGTAGCATATGCGAAGAGAAACAAAACGCTACGCATTTTGTGCGATGCCTTCGGCTTCGTATATTTAAGCCTTTCAAAAATGATTGATATCCGACCAAAAACATAAATGTAAGAAAGGGCCGAGTTTTCGGGAAAATCCTTAATGTAATAGTTCCTTCTTAAAAAGTGATGATATGAGAGTAAGGACCGAGCTATTTACAAAGTAAATAGCTACAGACTTCATATAATAGTTGCTTCTTAAAAAGTTATGATATGGAAGAAAGGACCGAGCTATTTACAAAGTAAATAGCTCTAGACTTCATATAATAGTTGCTTGTTAAAAAGTGATGATATGGAAGAAAGGACCGAGCTATTTACGAAGTAAATAGCTCTAGACTTCAGATAATAGTTGCTCTTTGAAAAGTGATGATATCCCATTAAAGAGCCGAGCTATTTACAAAGTAAATAGCTCGGTAAACTATTAACTAAAAAATAATAATGAGGGGTAAATTGATTAAATGTAAGAAAAAATTTGGTTGAAATTTATTTCATAAGTTTTCCCTTAGTATGTTTTTAAAATTTTATAACGCGGCAAGTTTAAAAATATTTGAAATCATCAGAAAAAATAACTTGCCGCGTTATATAAAATTTTAAAAACATACTAAGGGAAAACTTATGAAATAAATTTCAACCAAATTTTTTCTTACATTTAATCAATTTACCCCTCATTATTTTTTTTTAGTTAATAGTTTACCGAGCTATTTACTTTGTAAATAGCTCGGCTCTTTAATGGGATATCATCACTTTTCAAAGAGCAACTATTATCTGAAGTCTAGAGCTATTTACTTCGTAAATAGCTCGGTCCTTTCTTCCATATCATCACTTTTTAACAAGCAACTATTATATGAAGTCTAGAGCTATTTACTTTGTAAATAGCTCGGTCCTTTCTTCCATATCATCACTTTTTAAGAAGCAACTATTATATGAAGTCTGTAGCTATTTACTTTGTAAATAGCTCGGTCCTTACTCTCATATCATCACTTTTTAAGAAGGAACTATTACATTAAGGATTTTCCCGAAAACTCGGCCCTTTCTTACATTTATGTTTTTGGTCGGATAAAATATTTATTGTTTAAATTTAACTTAATTCATCAAATTCCCATGACACTATACTGAGCATACTCCATACGAAGAAAAAATAATTAAATCAGGTAAATAATTCTTTTTAAGTTCTCGGATATGAATAGTAAAATATTTAGGCAAATTATTTGGAATTTCCAAAGCTATAATTCTATTTAAATTATTCTTTGCAAAAATTTCCCTCTTTTATTACAATGGTCCAGCGGTAAACTTAAAGGTTCAAAAGATTTATATATATTTTTTATATATTTTTATTTTATTCATACACAATATGATATATACTAAAAAGGTACATTTTATGACCCAAATTACCAGCCCAAAATTCCAGAGTATGTATTGAATGATTGTATGTATTATTTACTTTGTATAATAGTGACCATAAAAAAGATTTGGTATTATTATATTTTTTTCAGAAAATGTTTTAATTAAAAAAAGAAAATATTAATAATTGGTAGGTTACCCTGTATTAACTCTATCTCTCTTCCCTACCTCTCACTCAGAGCTTGGCAGAGTCAACTCCTGCCCACCTCTGTATTATACGACTTTATCGAAGCAGATATACATTTATGGCCTGATAATCTCAGCTTTAAATAATGTAAACAATTTTTTAAGAAATTATCAGTCGTAAATGATGTTGCCGGGCGGAGTGTACCACCATCGGAAACAATTTACTAACTGCAATAAAAAAAATCTTACATGATTTCAAAAATGTAATTTTTGTAAAAACATCACCGAAATTTGTAAAAATATAAAATTTATTAACATTCAATGAGCTTCTTTCCACAAAAACAATTTGATATCTGACCACTTTTTCAATCGAAGATATTTTTATACTCATCATTTTTGTCTAGATTATATTTTCAAATGAATTGAAAATTGACAAAATATTTTCAAGCTCAAATAATTTCAATTGATGACTTTTTCTTAATTTTAGACAATATTTTTATAAAAAAATATAATTCTACTTAAAAAATTTGAGGTTTGATAGTAAAAATGCAATATTAATATCAATGTAAAGTGTCTAAAACGAAGTTTTTTGGTCAGAACTACTATTAAAATGACCTTATTAAAGACCTTAAAAAAGATTATTTAGAGCAAAATTTTGCAATGAGTCTGATAAATTCGCCAAAAAAGTAAAAAAACATTAAAATTTGTACGTATTTCGACTACAATGTAGTCATCATCAGTATAAATTAGCTAGTCGTAATTAACTCTTTGACAATTTGAAATAGATAGAAAGTCAAGATCAATAGACAAAAACAAAAATATGTAGAAAATTAACTAAATTAAAATATACTAGTTTTAAAATATAATATATTTTAAATTATATTGAAATTACTCTTGTTAAAATTTCCTTCATTCACATTTATTCCTGTTAACTTTACTCTTATTAAAATTACTCTTATATTATCTTAGGATATTATCTTAGGATGTTACTCGTCGCTAATTTGGTGACAATTTCACAATCTTTCTTGGTTTTACGCTGCCTATATATGTTCGCCCGACCTTAGATACTATTCTAAGATCGCACCTGATTGGTTCTGAGTTATGCGTTGGGCAGTGAATATAGGTTTTTGTATTTTGACATCTTTAGAGAGAGATGGACATTTTGGAACTTAATTTTACTGTAAGATTTTGATTAAATCTGAATTCGGGACCGGTCCATTGTCTAGATTCATAATATTTCTTTTGAATTTCTGAATGTATATGCTTTCGTATGCATCTAGCTCTGAGGGATTTTGTACTGCCTTAAGAAGTTTTAAATTGGATTTATCGATTTTATGGTCATTCTCTATAATGTGTAATAATAATAATAATAATAATAATAATTTATTTACCAAAGATACAAATAGTACATAGGTTTTGTCAAATTCACAAATTATATGGACATTGTTTTACTATATAATTTCTTAATACAGTTTGAAATTTTTTTATATTTTCAATATGCTTAATTTCTACTGGTAAGTTGTTATATAATTCAGTCCCAACAATTTGAGGAGCTTTTCTATATTTATCAATTCGATAATTTTGAACATGAAGATCAGTACATTGTCGAGTATTATAAGGATGAATTTCTTTTCTCAGTTTAAAATTTTGGTAGTTTTTCTTGATGTATACTAACAACTCATACAGGTATATGCCATAAAAAGTTAAAATATTGTGCTTTATAAAATGATCTTTACATGTTTCTCTATAGTTCAGATTGAAAATAAGTCGAATAATTCTCTTTTGTAACACAAATATTCGAGAGCAGTCCGAACATTGTCCCCAAAGAATAACACAATATTGCATGCAACTATAAGCAAGCCCGTAATACAGAGCCAAAAGTGCGTCTGTATCATGCGTTTGCTTCAATTTTCTTATATAGTAGCATACTGTACTCAATTTTTTACAAACTACATCAACTTGAAGATGCCAACCCATGTCTTCATCTAGCATGACTCCTAGGAATTTCATTTCAGTTACTCGACTGATCGGATTCCTGCTATTTAATAACTTGGTATTGTCGATGTGCTTATTATTAAACAGTAAATAAGTAGTTTTGCTCATATTTATAATTAAATGATTTACTCTACACCAATCACTAAACTGATCAACCACAAGGTCCATTTGATTGATAATGTCAGTCAAATCATCTGATGACAAAAGTACAGATGTGTCATCTGCATAAAGCACAAATTTTCCCAGCGAAATATGTAAGGGCAAATCATTTATATAAATAAGGAACAGCAAAGGACCAAGATTTGACCCTTGTGGGACCCCTATGTTTACATCCCTTGATCTGGATTTTTCTCCTGCAACATCTATAATAATTTGTCGATTTTGTAGGTAGGTCTGAAACCAGGAGTTTGGTAGACCTCTTATGCCAATATTGTCTAATTTTTTTAATAAAAGATTATGATTCACAGTATCAAAAGCTGAACTTAAATCGAAAAACAATGCCAATACAAATTTTTTTTTATCAATCTCTTCCAATACAAAATGTGTTAATTCATTACTGGCCGAGCACGTGGAGTGCTTCGGTCTGAAACCGTGCTGACATTTAACTAAAATGTTTTCAAGTTCCAGGAACTCGGAGAGTCGATTATACATCAGTTTCTCTAATATTTTAGAGAATTGAGGCAATAATGATATAGGACGATAATTTTCAACTTTTAGTGTGTCTCCTTTTTTGAATATTGGTTTAATAATCGATATCTTTAAGAGGTCTGGAAATTCTCCAGTTTCAAATGAAAGATTATATATATAACTTAGTATGCATGCAATTTGGGAAATACTATTTTTAACTAGTTTTATTGGGATTTCATCAATCCCAAAGCAATGTTTATTTTCCATTGACATAACAACATTGTAGACTTCTAGGTCCGTTACTGGATTAATATAAAATGATTTTAATTTGGAGACCGAAGAAGTAACATTTACTGTTAAGTTGTTTTTATAATGACTATTAAGTTTATTCGTAACAGCTGTAGCATAATATTCACAAAGCATCTCAGCATTTTCATTTCTATTTCTACATACAGTACCATCTGACCGAAGCAGAGATATTTCGGTTTTGTCTGATTTAGTTCTACCTAATGTTTTGTTAATGGTTTTCCATTGATTTTTAGATTGTTTGTCCATTATATTTTGTTGAAATGAAAATGATTTTGCTCTACGTATTGTGTTCTTATATTCCTTTTTTCGAATTGCGTATAGACTGTTTAAATCAGGATTATTAGAGGCAGCTACACAGGATTTTTCTAATCTGCCGTATTTCATATGAGCCATATGTTCTTTGAATCGGATTCCAATTTGTCTACGGCTTTGGCCAATGTATGTTTGTGAACACGTAGGACATTCTATGCTATAGATTCCCGATTTCTGTTCGTCTTCTATTTTGTCTTTTGGGCTCCCGAGGATCTGTTTAATTTTACATTTAATTTTAAATTACGACTAGCTAATTTATACTGATGATGACTACATTGTAGTCGAAATACGTATTTATAATACAAAAAAACTGATCAAGGCAAAGGGGGCGAATTTCTCACTAATTTCGTTCTCACTAATTATCATTCGATAATATAATGATTAAAATTTCTGATAAGTTCAACTTTAACCTTGAGGAGTAGATATATCAAAATATTACAAGAGATTAGAGATTACTTTTTTTGTAGAGCGTTTCCTACAAGATTCTTCTCTGGCCTTATAGGTCGGATAGCCATTCAGAACCTACAAATTTCCTAAGGTTAAAAATTAAAATTTTCCCATGTTGATCAATTGGGAAATAGGCGCCCCCTAATGTTAAAATGAAGAACCGTTTTAACAGGGTCATTTTTTCGAAATCCTGAACAATATTTGCATAGTGCATTTCGAAAAAAAAGTCTATTTTTTTGATACAGTCTAACATATATATATATATATATATATATATATATATATATATATATATATATATATATATGTATATATATATCCAAAAAAAAGTAATCCATAAAGTTTAATATAACAACTAGACATTTTATCAGAGGGTGGTTTTATCTGGGATGTGTTGTAGTTCATTTTTGTTAGTTTTTAGATATAAAAATACATTTTACTGACTTTAGCCAGTAAAAAGTAGTTAGTTTTGATTCACAATACAATAGACGAAACTGTCACACATATATGTGGATCAGTAACAGATGATTTGATATACATTGGACAGGACAATATATATATATATATATATATATATATATATATATATATATATCGAAATATAAAAGTTTTAAGTGCAATCGGATATCCATATTGCGATTACATGAAGATCAATGATACCTCAACTAACTTCAATAATAGTGAAGTTCTATTTGAAGGGAGAATGATTGTGAACTAAATTGTACGTAGTACACGATGTTTGTAAAATATTGAAAGTGATTATTTATGTAAGAGTAAGTATCCTATAAAGTTGAATTTAACAAATTAATTTGTATTTAAAAGTTTTTTAAATACGACCCTGAAAATAATGAATAATCACTGTCAACACAAGCGATGAACAGTACAACGTGTAGTACATTGTATCATAAATGTTAAAGCATTGTATGTGTTATACTTTAGATCAGGGGTGGTCAACATTTTAAAGCCTTGCAAACTTAGGACTAAACTTACAATTTTGTTTTTATTTATATTTCATACATACAAAGTATGAAACTAAATATTGCCAATAGTAAGATAGTTGTGGTGCAAATGGGCATAATTACAAAATTTCCAAATTGTTTTATTAAGGGTAATATTATACACTCACATTTAAAATCTCAAATCAATTGACCTTCTCAAACTCCAAAAAAATTTATTGAAGTTCGAACAGTTAACATGGGGAGTAATGGAAGTACTTGTTTTAAACAGTTTTTTTTTTAATAAAAAAACATCATTTAAGAATCTTTTACAAAAATGGCTATAAACTATTGGATTTGTTCTGCGCATTAAACAAAACGTCAATTATTAACCGTCTCATTGTTTAGGAAGCATTTTATAAAAAAAACAATCATCAAAATCGGTTCATCTAGAAAAAAAACCTGAGGTAATACACATTTAAAAAAAAAAAAAAAAAAAAAAAAAAACAGACGAATTAGAAACCATCCTCCTTTTTGAAGTCGGTTAATAAATATTCGTGTTGACATGCTGAACAGATACAACTTGTCAACAATGTACGTCACCATACGTTGTACTATTCGAGTGCATGTATGTAAACAAACAGTATATCAACTGGCGGAATATAAACGAAGTTGCCGGATTGCAACTTATAAAAATGTTAAGTAGTATTTGTATATACGTATAGACAAATAGTCTTGCAGTCTTGGACAAAAATTATGGCTTATTATGGTATACGTTCCTTCACTCTTACTACACGCATACGCCCCACAATCCATCTGATAACTACAGATAATTCCACCTCGAATATTTTACAAATTCTTTGTATTTCCACTATAGACATAACACAACAACACACATTAGTTAGGTGAATAGAGGGAGGGAATGTTTAAAATGTACATAATAGTTCTACACAATACATAACGTAACGAAATTTCAAAAGGAAATTTATATGTCACTGAAAGTCTATTAAGTATGTATTTATCGATACTATTACTTACTTTCACTGTTATATTGGTTACAAGTTATTGCCCCCTCCTCTGTCTTTCTTATTATACACTTTACCTATTATTTTATGCGTTTCTTTTTTTGTAGTAAGGGATGATCAACAAATTTCTAAAAAGTCCCCAAGTATATTGATTTTAAATACATACAACACCAAAAAACATTTAATTTACAGAAACGATAATTCAACCTCCACTAGCTTCACTTTAGCTTCACTAAATAAAATTTAACGTTTAAAAAAACTAAAAAAACTTGCTTTTATTGCAATATGAACTAAAAAATGCAAAATAATATAAAATAGAATAAAGAGATTGACAACAAAATTAACATTAATGTAAATAAAAGCATGGGGTACTCTCTACTTACTCTTGTAAAAGTAGAACCAATATGGTACCAAAACGGGCGGTTAATTGCCTAAACTGTCGGCGTATGGACAAGAACGAAGTAACCGGCTATGTTTGAGAAGGTTTTCTGCAGTTTCCTTCACGAACTCAAGATGAATATCGGCAGAGTTCCTATCAGAGTTGGCTGCAGCTGCACATCATACCAATTCCAAGTTTACACACAAAAATTCCTTCCATTCCAGTCACATCCTCACATCCGTAGGAATCACAATGGACCTTATGGTCGAAGTGTAGCCCGTCCAGGGCAGCCGCTACAATATATCTAATCTAACACGTAAGTAGAGAGCACCCCATGCTTTTGTTTACAATAAAGTAAATTTTTCTATTTATCTATCTCTTTATTCTATTCTATTTTAAATTATTTCGCATTTTTTACTTTGTATTGCAATATAAGCTTCTTTTTTTATAGTTTTTTTAAATTTTATCTTTGTTTTTTAGTCTTAAAAGAAAATTAGTTTTGTATTGTAATTTCATTCTTCATTGTTATTACCACGAGTGATTGAATGAATGCAATCAATTCTTACCAAAGAAACTTTATATTGAATAAAGTATAGGCAATTTATGTCAAAAAAATTTTTCTAAATTTTTACAGTTGGAAATGTGAATACAGTTGGCTATTTCCATAGAAACTATAAACTATACCATCACACTTGTATAATCAGGACAGAAAACCGGTTTGCTTTTATTATAGAAGAAATACATATACACATTTATTTTTATACAAATTAATGAAGGACGTTCCAGTGTTGTGATATATAATCAGGACAAAAAACTGGTTTGATTTTATTATAGAACAAATTCATATACACACATACGCAACACATAGACAAATTCACTGTTCATACATAGAAGATAATGTTATTTTAAAGAAAAGAAAAATTTTTAACTTTTATATTTCGAAACAAAACGGTAAAATGCTATTTTATTACATTTAATAGACAGAGCGCCGAGAGATGTTAGCTGCTATCAATATATCAAAGGACAAAAATACAGGTCGGCTACTTTTCTCTCTCTGTTTTACAGCTTCCTTGGTTGACTGAAGTTGATTGATCAACTTAATTGTTTAGTTGTTTAGTTGTTTAGATCTCTATTTTTATCCTTTAAAATATTGACATGAGCTACAATCTCTCAACGTTGGGTCTATTTTATATAGGCCTATAGTTTTTTCATCTTAATAAAGACAAGACATTCAATCCCTATCCGTATTTATTCAATAAAACAAATATTTGAGATTTTCGTAACAACCGTTCGTACATCAGAAAATATATGATAATGATAATTTCATTTATCATCTCATATATAAAGTTCTTTGTGTAACTGACTGACTCACTCATCTATACAAAATCCAACCCACGTCTCGAAATACTAAAAAGATCCGATTTTTTTATTCGACGCGGAATATCTTCAAACTTACGTGAACAGTCAGAAAACTTTAATTTTCCAACGCAACCCACCCGAAAATGGGAAAAACCTCCCAAAAAAACCTTGTTTACTTCTATACATTCTAGAAGGGTGCGTTTTTGTATTCTTCCTAAGACGCAAAGCTCACGACGAAGGCATCCCCGGGGGGACAAAAGAACGCAGCCTTCTTCTTTCGAGCAGAGCGAGCCTCTTAAAGTATTCACATACTAACGAATTACCTGTACAATGCATAACATCACCTATACAATGCGAGCAAAGCAAGTCTCTTAAAGTATACACATACTTACGAATCACCTATACAATGCATAACATCACCTATTCAATGCGAGCAAATCGTGTCTCTTAAAATATACACATAATTACGAATCACCTATACAATGCATAACACAATATACTGTGTGTGTTGGCAAGCTTTTCCAATAGAGAATCAATGTTAAATATTATTTTTAACTGACTGTCCGTATGGTTACTATATGAAGTCTGGCTGTGCACATGTAATTAGAGTCATCACATGTACTGTCATCAACCATACACATGTATGGTTGTTTGTTTGTCATTTAAGAGTGGGGATTTTGTGATTCACATACTAAAGTTATTCAATGAACATATTTAACCATTACATGTATATTGGCTGACTTTATACAGTAACCAGACGGACAGCTAGTAATAAATAATATATAACATTGATTCTCTATTGGAAAAGCTTGCCAACACACTCTGTATATGTTATTATATGCTATTCACATACACAATTCATGCGTAGTTTTTCTCAACATAATACCAGCTAACCTATAATACGTCAATTCGTATATAAAAAAATGTTACACATTATTTGATTATATTTTGGTATTACTGACCTCCATATATGGACATCAATTTTATAATTTTGAAATAAGACAATTTGATACATACACTCATGAGAATTTTAAGGACATAGAGCCATAAACCAGTAAGGTGTATTATAATCGATTGGAAATTTGACCAAACCTTAATAGTTTATGTGGCCATAAAACTTTCATGCGATTTCTATTTTAATTTTGAATTTGTACCAACATCATTTTTGATCATAATAATAAAAATTATGACCGCTATTTAAAAAGACTATGATTGTACATCACTCAATATTATATTTCGTTGCGTTGCTCTCACTAGTGAAGAAGTACTGTAAAAAAAGTAATGCTGTTTCATTTTCTTTTTTATTTTGAAGGTAAAAACTTATATTTACATAAAAAATATTTTGACAAAATGGAAATCCGACTTCAAAAATCAAATATTCTTAAACCAAAAATGCACTAAAAAGTAAAAAAATAATTGCGTATTCTTGTGTCAATTTTAATTCACCTAAGCAAAAATTTTTAAATATATATGTACAATTATTGTCATTTATGGAGGCGGTGTCAGCATAGAGAAATTGAAAAAATATTGTCGTTTTTATTTCGAAAAAATATTGTATTTATTTAAATTTTAATGTTTCACATAAAATTTATCCTTCACATAAAATTTGGACATCGCCTCAAAAAATAACAATAATTGTACAACAAGAATACGTAATTATTTTTTTACTTTTTAGTGCATCTTTGGTTTAAGAATATTTGATTTTTGAAGTCGGGTTTCCATTTTGTCGAAATATTTTTTATTTGTGGCTTTTTAGTGACTTTGAAGTTCTATAATTGATTTTATTTGTCTGAATATGAGTAGACCTACTAAACGACCTACTAAACAACGACCTATCACACATTAAAACTACTTGGCTACTTGGACTGCTTTGTGTTCCAAAGTGTTCCAAAACATATACATTTTGGGAACTACTGCGTCATAAGGAACTGCAGTCTTTATATAGTGGTCAATAGTGAGTATATAAAGAAAAAGTAGAATTTATATTCATCATAGGCTTTAGACTTTTAAAGACTTTTTTTTGAGATCTTGACAATATTTATGTCGTATTCCATTCAACAAAATGGTGACTATACATAGGTACCTCTATTATATAATAACTTTTTTCATTCCTCTCCTCTTCTACATTTATGTTCGAGTCCGTAGGTGGGCAGAACTTGACTGCACTCAGCTCTGAGTGAAATGTAGGAAGAGAGATAGAGTAAATATAGGGTATCCTACCAATTATTATTATTTTCTTTTTTTAATTAAAACATTTTCTGAAAAAAATATAATAATACCAACTATTTTTTATGGTCACTATTATTCAAAGTATACAATACATACAATACATTGAATACATACTCTGGAATTTTGGGCTGGTAATTTGGAACATAAAATGTACCTTTTTATATATTTGGGTATGAATAAAATATAAATGTTATATAAATTATAAAATATAAATCTTTTGATCTTTTACATTTACCGCTTGTAAATGTTTTGATGATTTAGCTTTACTTAAGATTTTAGAATTAGATTTTAGGAAATTCCGAATAATTTGTCTAAACTATTCATATCGGAGAACTAATAAACAATTATTTACTTGATTTAATTATTTTTTCTTAGTTCTGTCATGGGAATTTGATGACACTGGATACAAAAAAGATGCCAATGATAATGCTGTGTGGGGGGGGGGGAGGATTGGTAATTTGTTACTAATTTCTAAATGGTTAAATTTTACATAAAGTGGGAATACATATAGTTGTTGTCGTTGTAATTATTGTTATTGCTATCATCATTATTGTTGTTATTATTGTTATTATTATTATTATGTTTTTTGGTGTATCTCTCCATATTGTAAAAGATAATTTTTAAGCAATAAATATTTTATAAATTTAATTCTAAATTGATTGAATAAATTATTGGATAATAATCGGTAGGCAACCTGTATTGAAACATCGTTCCGTCTTACTTCAAAACATACCTTTTTTACTTACTCTCACCCAGCTTATGGAGAGTCGTTCGACTCCGGCGAGCTGTCTGCGCCCACCTCTGTAAAGTTAGACCTAACTAATATATGTTTATTCCCCGCCATTACAATAGTAATTCTTGTTATCATAGCAATTCGAAGGGTTCTTACATCATTGTAGGTGTAAATATTCCCGCTCCATAACATGTATGAGAAAATATTTGATTGAAGTGTTCTGGATTACCTTAATTTGTCATCAATATGGTGTCAACTATGGTGTCAACAAGAGATGTGTCCTGTAGCCAGTTGACGCCATATTGATGATAAATTAAGGTTATCGAGTGTACTATGGACCACACAAGTTTATGTCATTTTATAATTGATGGGTACGTTATTTAATCGATGAATTTGTGCCTTAAATCAACTATAAAACTTTAGTGGCCAAGTGTAATAGCCCTTTTAGTCGGGATGAAGATGATAGCCAGAATTTTTATTATCATGGTTATAAATGGGATTGGTATTAATTCAAAAACAAATAAGTAATGTAACTACTATCTGAGTTAACTGTTTGAATACCCGGTATATACTGAGTTGAATGTCAGTGATTGAATTGTTAACAATTCTGCGTATTCGAATTGGTAACAATTCGCTTTCCGAGGAACATATAATCACAAATTAATAAACTATTGAGTTTATAAAAAAATTTTTCAAACAAAAGTTGTTTATTTTAAAAAGAAGAAGATTTTTTGTTATTAATTTTTTTTCTTTCTCTTACGGTTTCGAAGACGTATATTGCCCCCCCCCTTCTATCGGGGGGAAACACGTTCCGATTTTTCCCATTAACGAACTTGACCTTACTTTTTTGCTCTAGAACACATAAAACAATTTCAGCTCGTTATCTCTTTTCGTTTTTGAGTTCAAGCGTTACAAAGTCGGGACTAAGCTTAATATACCTTTTATATTTACATATACTGGGTATAAATAGTAATCGAATGATAATTTTATGGCCACAGATCCATAAACCAGTAAGGTGTATTATTGAATATTGAAAATGTGTGCAAACTTTAGTAGTTTATGGCTCTGTGGCCATAAAAATCTCAATCGATTACTATTTTAATTTTGAATTTGTAATACCCTTATTTTTGATCATGATAAAAAAAATTCTGTCCGCCATCTGACTCACGACTATAGGGCTATGATTGTAAATCACTCAATATTATATTTCGTCGAATTACTCACTAGAGGAGAAGTATTGTTAAAAATGTAACGCTGTTTCATTTTCTTTGAATGAATCATGCGGCAATTACACAAGGATAATTGATTTTTTTAGAATTTTATATTATATAAACAACATTCTTTGACATCAAATGCTTGATATGGAAAATCATACACATCTAGGATGAGAATTTAACCCACGATCTCTGGCATTTTAGACCAATGATCTGCCTCTGAGCTACGCGATGCTATGGTGGTGGAATGATTTCTCACTATCTGGATATCGTTGTTCAGGCTAGTTCTACAATTGGTCACTTGTCGGCCAAGGATGTCACGCGCATGCGCTTCTACATAGTCGGTTGTCGTAACGGACTGTCGTTGTCGTAAGAGTTGACCAACCCTCAACTATTTCCGACTTGCGACAAGCCACTGGATATTATTTTGGTTATGTTAACTGTCAAACATGGATTTGACCGAATAAACTATTACTTTGGTTCAGAAATATTCGAAAACTTTTCGATACGCACCGAAATTTTCGCGAACACCACAAGTTATATGCGGTTTTATCCACCACCGTCTTGATTTTCTTTTTTTTAACAGCAATCGTATTTTTATTATTTGGAACAAAGCTAATAGTGCACATGCGAAATTGTTCATTATCCATTTTTATAAAAACTCCGAAATTCTAAATTCTTCTCCGGATCGCTTAATACATTTAGGTTATGGCATACATAAGTCACTACGGTATTGTAGAACGCACTGCGATCTATTGGCCGACCAAAGACAAGCTACAACCGACAGCCGACATACGACAGCGGCAAACGACCAATTGATTTAAGTTTATATACTACTTACATATTATTTATTGGTTTGTAAACTTGCGTCAGTTGTTACTATTGTTAGTATGGTTGCCTTTCGGATATATTATTTCGGATATCGTTTACTTAATTTGACATTTAGGTAATATTTCTGAACATTGACAACAATCTTTGACATCAAATGCTTGATATGGCAAATCATTTAATTTATTTATTTAATTTTCTTAAATAAATTTCTTTATTTCAGAAATAATACCTAGTATATATAAAATATATACAAAGATTTAGTTCCGACATTTCATAGTAACCTTTGAAAATATTATCGCAATACTAAATTCACAAAATGATCTAATTGAATCCATCATATACGGTCAGGTTAAAAAATTATTCAAGTGTCAGAATCACTCGTTTTCAATACCTATTTTCACCTCTCAATTGAAATTATAAATATTAGTGGTACAGTTACGGGAGGTGAGACTTCCGATATCTACAATAGTTTTTGAGATATTTGCAAAAAACTGATTGATTATAGCTTTTGCAATTTTTTTACGCCAGACTTCCACTTTTTCAAATACTTTCTAGATGCAATTACGAATCGAATGACACCTTGGTCATAATTTTCTGAGAAGGCGAAGTGGAATTCACAAAAAAGAAACACGTTTACTAGTCTATAACCCCTATTGTACACTACTTTCTATTTTTTTACATCTGTACATTGATAATGAACTCAGTACATAACGGGTATTTAAGCAATTAACTCAGATACTTGCACTTATTTTAATTCATTTTATATTATTTTCTATTATAATTTCTTAGACAATTTAAAATTAAAATAATCTAGTTAATTGAGTTTATTTCCGAAAATGAACTTTAATTTTATAGAAACAACCCTCTTTTAAATGAAATAGAAAATATGTTGTTTACAAGCGATAAACAAAAGTGTGTGTAAATTGGTGATAAATAAAATTATCTGTTTTAATGCTATTGATATAATACCAGGTATATATAGTAAATATAAACATTTACCTTTACGACTTACGACTATCTATCTATTATTATTATTATTTACCTACACGTTAGTTAATATATTATTTACTTGAATTGTTATTCCCTAGCTAAGGATAATAAACCTTAAAATGTATACAGTGTAAGTCATTTATAAAGTAATCACTTCAACTATTTCCGATAGGAAGCTAAAAAGAAGAAAATCGTTTTAAAACAAGTGAAAACAACAACTAACTGAGTTAATTGCTTAAATACTCGGTATATACTGAATTTATGAAAAAAGTTTCTTACAAAAGTTGTTTACTTTTAAAAAAGAAACATTTTTTTGTCTTAAATTTTTTGTTTTATCTCTTACGGTTTCAGAGATAGGCAGTTTGCCCAATTTTGCTCAAACATGGTCCGATTTTGCAGATTCACGAATTTGACTTTTGGCTCTAGAACATATAAAATTTCAGCTCGCTTCATCTCTTTTCGTTTCTGAGTTATGAGTGTTGACGGACGAATGGACAGACACATTTGCGGATATGGTCTAATTAGATCATTTTATGAACACTTATACCAAAATTTTTTTCCTGCGATCAGTATTTACAATATATAATATATATAATATACCGGATATAATAATACTTTCGAATACATAAATTCATTGACACTTCCTTTTTGAAAGATATCTTTTCCTTAATCAAACAATATAGTCCACAGTACAGCATGGTTTTTTTTATGATTAGTAACAGGCTGAATTTTTGTCAGTAGCTTCCTTTTGACGAGACGCCCAACTTTTTTCTCGCCAAAATTAACGTTGATAGTGACTAACGAAGCGCGTAAGAGAGTATCTTTTTTTTGTTTGATGATAGCAAAAATTTTATCCGTAACAGTTAATTTGTTAGTTAAATTGAGAGATAATATAATAACGACTTCAGAAAAACTTTAGTCCTACAAAATGGATGGTGTGACAGGTAGGTCCCCCACCCCAACATGTTAAAATAACGGGGTATACATAGTTTTACTGACGGACGTTATATCTGACGCGTCTATGGCATTTTATAGATGTTTTCTATAAAATGTATATATATATATATATATATATATATATATATATATATATATATATATATATATATTTATATATATTTATATATATTTATATATATATATATATATATATATATATATATATATATATATATATAGGATGTTCTGAAATTCATTCAAAAAAACTGTACCACAGTGTCGAGCTACAAAAAACAAACAAAAAGGATATAAAATATACTTTTTTAAGATATAATCAATTAAACATTGATAAATTCAACCAAACCAATCACAAAGCGCATAATGTAAGGAGTATGTAAATGGAATGTAGGTAAATCAGTATGTACATTAACTTCGCTGATCACTTCGATGTTTGAAAATAAGTTTATTCGATCGTCTTGCCAAAATTGCCTCTCTCGTGTTGTAAAGGTAAAGATTTTTGAATTTTCGCGGGTGTCGCTACACTTATTGAAAACTCTGACTGTTGGTACTCTAGCTTGCTTAACTCTCTCTTACCGTTTTCGAGCCTCTAAAAGATAAAGCGCCCCGCTCTACTTACACTATGTGCCTCCTTACACTATGTGTTCTGTGATTTGTTGAATTTAGTAATGTTTAATGGATCTCAGAAACTAAGTGTCAAATCAAAAAACTTTAAGAAACTTTTTTGTTTGCTTTTGGCAGCTCTACACCGTAGTATAGTTTTCCTGAATGAATTTCAGAAAATCCTGTATAAATATATATATATATATATATATATATATATATATATATATATATATATATATATATATATATATATATATATATATTTACTTTCATTCACACTATTCGAGTAAAACAAGGAAATATATTATTAGTTTAATATTTTATTATTAATATGTAAACCAATCAGTTAAGACTTCCAGATTTACTTTACAGAGAGGTTTAATATTATATCAATATAACTTACCATAATTTATTTATATATTATAATCTAAATAAATAATATTAGTATTATCGGTAAATACACCTATCCCACAATTTTCTCCATAGATACGACCCTGAAAAAATCGTGTCAGTCGTGTAAAACGAGATACAGAATCGACCCGAATGTGTTAATTAAATACCGTGCAAATTGAAAGATAGTTTAGTAGTATAGTTTATCCAATCGGTTCTTGTAGATAAATCAATCAGAAAATTTAATTTCATTGTAGATGATATTAGGGTTCCGTACCTCAAATGGAAAAATAAACGCTTATAACACAACACATTCATCTATTTATCTATTTGTAATTAACTTTTTCTTTTCGAAAACGACATCACGTAGAAATTTCCAAGTTAGCACACTTTTCGGTCATGACACCATTTCGACAGTCAAAAATTATGAAATATATTTTTTAGGAAGTATTCAAAAAAAATTGTTTCTATTAGTTTTATATCGATGAAGGAATTTCGGAAAAATTTCTATATGCGATGAAGGAATTTCTGTAAATGTATCTGAACAATACAATGCAATACAAAAAATATTTTTTGGGAATAAAAATATTTTTTTATACTGTAACAACACCGCGTTTATTTTAAACAAAAACGCTAAGTACCCCACTACAATATCTTTGGCGCCATTTCAGCCGAAACAGGTTTGAGGCAAGTGGGGAGTGGATCCACTTTTAATTTATCACTAGTACGGCAGATTCGAAGAGCGCAACACACAATTGTACCATATCAGTTTTTGACAATAAGAACATTAAATAATTTCATTGGAATAATTCCATTTCGTAATAATTTAAGCTCACGCCGCCGAATAACTCGTTTGGAAAATACCATGATGAACGTTTAATTAAATTAAGTCGCAAACAGAACCGTAATGTCCCACATTAATATATTATTTAGTTATTGCTATTTGTCAGAGTTTATTTTATTGTAAAAATTGTTTTATTTATTTATTTCATTAATTATTTATTTATTTGTTAAGTTTATTCATTTCACACATTAATTCTTGTTATTCATCACATTACCACTCTTGTTAATTATTTACAACATATTTATTTAAAATAAAGTTATTCATTATTCGTTTTAATATTTTATCACTCATAATAATTGCATTGCCTTTAAAATATTGTGTTTGCGCCTTAATGAATCAAACTTGACTTAATTAAATTAAAAAAACATAAACTTCATTTGCAAATAAACATTACACACAGTCAAAAAAACAAACAATCAATTAAAATTAACTTACACAAACATTTATAATTAATTAATCAATTTTTGATACAAATTTGGAGGACGCGTAATTCGTTACTTATGATTAAAATAATTTAATAATTTAATTTATTTGTTTATCGAATTGTTATTAAGAGGTATCATCTATTGACTATCACTAAAAGGGCACTTTCCAACATAATTTTATGAAAACATACGAAACTAATGTCCATTTGTTAATTAAAGGGGGCCAGCACAAAAACGATACACAATCAAGCAACTCGATTGTATCCAATCATCAGGCACACAAATACACACAATTACACACTTTCACATATTCGACACAAAGCCACACACAACAGTTTCAATATGTACACAATGCACTAGGTAAAAAAATTGACAAAATAAAGTAATTATTGCATATACGAGTAGTTAGTTTTTTTTTAATTTTGTATATCTTATAATTAACGCAATACCATTTATATGATAAATTTAATTTTTTATAATGATGATTTGTCACAAATGTATTTCGATTATTAATGAAATTTAAAAAAAAAAAAACACTAATTTAATTAAACAGAAAAAGTTTTAATTGTTCATTATTTTTTTAGATATATATGTTATCCGTATTGATTTTTATACCCAGTATATTTGTAAATATACAAGGTATATTAAGTTTAGTTCCGACTTTGTAACGCTTGAAAATATTGATCGCAGAAAAATTTTTGTTATAGGTGTTCATAAAACTACCTAATTAGTCCATTTCCGCATGTCCGCTTGTCTGTCTGTCCATGAACCCGATAACTCAAAAACGAAGAAAGATAACGAGCTGAAAATTTTTGTGTGTTCTAGCGCATAAAAGTTAGGTCAGGTTCGTTAATGGGCAAAATCGGAACGTGTTTTCCCCCGTCAAGGCGAAAAATTTAAATCTTAAACCGTAAGAGATAGGAAAAAAATTTGTTGATAAAAAATCTCCTTTTTTTTTAAATAAACAACTTTTTTGTGCTCATAATTTGTGCTCAAAGTTAAAAATGAGAAATACAATTGATAGGTGAACGAAGGAATAATGTACATAGCATCCATACATATTATTTTTATACCCAGAATATTTGTAAATATACAAGGTATATTAAGTTTAGTTCCGACTTTGTAACGCTTGAAAATATTGTACGCAGAAAAAAACATCATATCTTATAAACTTTGAATTTGAAGAATTGTTTAAACATTGGTATACAAACTCAGTATATACTGGATATTCAAATAATTAACTCAGTTAGTTGTTACATTGCTTGTTTAAATGAAGTTTGGATTAATGTATATCTTAATGATGTCACATTAATTAATTAATAATATAACGAGCATTGATTTTAAATATATCAAAAAATAATAATTTTACCTGAGGATAACTACGGACCATTGTTTTGAATATTTCAGTCTATGCAAGTCAATAGTCTTAAAAACTGGGCTATCAATCTCGTTTTAACCCTTAATTTTTCAGTATGCTTCCGATGTCTCCATATTTTGATACCCGGTATATTTATAATATATACCAGGGTATATTGAATCTTTGTCCCGGCTATGTAACGGTTGAAACAATTGGTCGCATGTTTATAAAATGATATAATTAGTTCATTTCCGCATATCAGTCCGTCAATACGATAAATCAAAAACAAAAAGAGATATTGAGTTGAAATTTTTTGTGTCTGTTCTAGAGCTAAAATGTAAGAAACCGTCAGAGTAGAAAAAAAATGTAAAGACAAAAAATGTTCCTTTAAAAAAACAAAAAAAACTTTTGTAAACAAGTGTACATAAATTTAGGATATACCGAGTATTTATGCAATTAACTAAGTTAGTTGTTATTTTCACTTGTTTGTTTTGCTCATAATAATGCTTATGGATTTACTAATCTGACCCACGTAACTGCTATGCAAAATGAATAGTTGATTGCAGCGCAAACCTGTTATTACACATTCAGCTTCGCTTGAACTCGACTGTACAGTAAAACCTGCAAGAGCTTTACCTTCTGTACACACTTCGGAAAGCAATAATGATGCCCAACATTTGAGTATAACATCTAAAACATCATCGTCTGTTAAACAACCGAGTACTGTTCCATTTTGACCTGCAGGCGAAGACTCTTCACTATCTTCATTTAATCCCAATGATCGTACTGCAAACCGACAAATTTCTTTATCATATAATTCAACTGATTTTTGTTGAAGCTCTTTAAAATGTTTTTTTACTATTGAAGCGATTGTTTTATTGATTGGAGTGATGGTTATTCGTTTTTCAGTCCTATAATATAAAATTTATTTTATACCATCCATTTTAACAGGTATAACTTTGCTAAAGCTAAAAAATAACTTCAATATTAATGGGCAAAATTGGGCCGTGCATCCTCATCCATCTTTGAAACCGTAAGAGATAACAGGAACTTAAAGACAAAAAATTTGTCTTTATGAAAAATAAACAATTTTTGTTTGAATCTTTTTTCATTCTCTCAGTATAAACCGGGTACTCAAGCAATTAGCTCAGCTAATTGTTATTTTCACTTGTTTATGGTATTTTTGAAAAATTGACCTTAATGGTCCATAGCACAAACATATACAAAATATATATATATATATATATATATATATATATATATATATATATATATATATATATATATATATATATATATATATATATAGATATATATATATATGTATATATATATATGTATATATGGTGTCCCAAAGTGTACTCTCATTGTATGTCAAATGATTCCACAAATCATTTTTTCCGGTTCTTGCCTGGTAATAATTTTTATCATCCTAGTTTTAATGCTACAAGAAATTTCCCAAAAAGAAAAAATAATAATTCTTCTTAATGAAATAAATTATTTAAAAAAATATTTACCATGAATATTCTCCATTTAATAATAAATGAAAACAATAACAATTGATTTAACTAAAAGAATTATTTGTATTATTTAAGTAAATAATAAAGACGGAAGTAAGAAAATAATAATAATCATCAATTATGTTATAATAATAATTTATGAATAAGTGGTTTGAAATATATAGAAAAGTTTTGTCAACACAACCATAAAATATTAGATAAATCATCACTTTTTTTTGTGTGTACATTTATTATCAACAATAATAATAATAATCGTAAGAAAATGTGGCTATTTTTTTATTATTACATTTACATAATATAAAAATTCCATTTCCATTAAAATTAGGAATAACCAGTAAGTTTGTAACAAATTTCACAGTCGATACTATTAACATACAGTATCCAAATTAAATTTCAAATTTTGCCCCAATTCCTAGAAGTAGTAAAAGTTAGTGTAAAAGCTTCCAGTCCGAGTGAACCAGTTGGTTAAGGCACTCTACTCGAAACTGAGAAGGTTGTCGGTTAGATTCCCAACGGCAGCAGTTTGTCAATTAAATTAATTTAAAAAATATATAAAATATGGCGTATGGGCAAGAACGATAGTAACCAGCTAGGCTTGTGAAGATTTTCTTCAGTTTCCATTCACTCCAGATGAATATCGGCATAATTCCTATCAAAGTCGGCTGCAAAAAAGGTCTAGAAAGGCCTTCTTGCCAGGCTTCGATCTCCCCTCCGCTACTACTCCTACTACTAGTGTAAAAGCTCGTTATAAAAATTCGCTTTGTTGTGACTTATCAAAAACTTAATCAATTAAATCACCATCAAATGGTGACGGTACGTGAAGGTTATCCAAATTTTTGGAGTAAAACTTCTTTAATATGGCTTAAGAATAGGAATAACCTTGACACAAAAATCAAACCGACACAAGAATCAAACATAAGTATATTTACTTATATCTTATGTATAAAAACTCTGCTATCTTTGTGTTGTGTGTATTGCTATCTTTTTTATACAAGCACGTCATGACGATATAAATAAATACAAATGGTTTCACACTTGCCGACATGCCGGTATCGTGTCGTTATGGGTATATTATACGATATTCTGCCAATATCGATGCTGTGCTGATGTCGTGTCGGTATCGGTATCGGTATCGGTAAATGTGAAAACGCTCTATCATTGTTCTATACATATTCACATTTCCTCCGAATCACCAATATGTTACTATAAATAAGAGCTTGAGTCGCTCAGTTTGCAATGATCACCTCAAGGTTTTGTTTATACTCACATATTGGTGACTCAGGGGGAAAACTTTATTTTCTACTTATTAATTCATTAAATAAATGCTTTTTATGTTTATTATTTTCTGCTATTTAGTCTACTATACAAAAAAAAATTTATTTTTATTTTAAGACAGAACAACTCAATTCTCTTTGCCAGCGCTTCCACTACTTCCCAACATTTATCAATACTTTTCTATTTTAGGGAATATTAGAGCTTAATGAGAACCAGTCGAATTATGATTGTAAGATTTTTTCCTCATAAACAAACCAACCAAAAAGAAAATGAAGTTCAATAAAAGCTTGTGAATGATATAAACTTTCTATATAAAATACTTTATATCTATGATTTGAACAGCAACTAACTACATATAATTTTTCATTCGCTTGACTATTTCCTTTCGTAACGTCGTTCGAATTGACGCTATTATAACGGAAGATAAAAAAAAACTGATGATGGACGAAAGCATTGATTTTATTCGTATCTACTTTCAACATTCTTAATGGAATAACGGAATGGGCGGTGAATTCTCAAAATAAATATTATCTTTTTTACTATTTGAAAGAGCTTTGGCTGGCAGCTTATATCTACTTGTATGTACGTTATATTTTATTAAGTATATGCTACACATTTTATATACTTGGTTATTTTTACAGCATGTCTCAAAAAAATCAATGACAATTATTTTTAAAATAGTTTTACATATTAAGAGGATTATCTGTCGTCCTTGTTTGAGGAAAATTTTCCTCGTTACAAACTTTTGATTAACTACCCTCGTTAAAAAAGAAAAATCCTCGTCAAACGAATTCATGTTTAGTGTTCCGTACCAAAGTTAGCAAACCGAAACACTTATGAAATCACCTCGGTGTCAATCTGCCTATCCTCATAGACGTTTTTCTCACACACTGTTTCAAATGATAAAAATTAGGTACGGTTATAATATATAGTTGCCCAAATACGGACATAAAGTTTAAAATTCTAATTTGCTTATTTATGAGATTAGTTTTGGGGTTGAGAAATAAATCGTGTAAGATGTCAAATAAAAACCTAGTGAAGTTACTAAAAGCCTACAAATTCAATATTATACCGTGTGTTTTTTAAACTACACCCAATCTGGAAACAATTTATGTATCTGTCGCTGTCCGTGTGCAGCGCACCATGGTGCGGTGCACTCTGTTACTTACAGACATTTGTAGAATGCAGAATGTAGAATATATATTCATTGATATGTATACAGATGTTGATATGTACATCACTGTCTGTGCACAGTGAACGATGATGTGGAGAGCCTTGTTCCACCGAAACTGCAGTCTACAAGTGTCTTTGAATTTGGGTGTGAGAGAGTGCTTCGTATCGTAGTGTACTGCATGTGGATAGTAATAGATGCACTACACAATATTCCTATTGGGTCTATGTTGATAGACATATTTTATATAATATATTGTATTAATGCATTTGTTTTGTTTTTTTGAAAAAAGGACTAAAATAAAAAACCCGTAGAACCCAAAGAATCGTTGGAAAAATCTGAAAAAAATCGCGTACATTGAGAAATAGGCGTAAGCTGAACCAAAATTATGGACTGAAAAACGAGGATAGAAAAATTATATCGCGATCAATCGTAATTAACAATTCAATTGTTTTTCAGTACAGTTAAATTAATTTCTAAAAGTATACAATAAAACAGTATTAAATGATGCGGGTTGCCTGTTTCAAAAATAATTTTTTTTTTCACTTAATGTTATTAATGTCCAGACATATTACTTACATGTCGAAATAAGTAAAGGCTAGTCATCTCCGTTAGTAAACCGAAAGCAACCGTACTAACAATGGATGGATAGACACCAAGTTGACTTCTATTTACTTATTTTGACATCCGATAAATGTCCGTAATCGTATCAAATACAATAACTTTTGGCACATTATATGGCTAAATGATTTTATGTCTTATGGGCTCCACAAACGTGCAACATTGAACAGCAACATTGAAGACTAAAGTGCAGAATAGACACAGAACTTGGTTGCAGCAACATTGAACTCCGCCTATAAATATTTTCAGTACAGACGCTGTAGTGTTGCAGCGTCTGTACTGAAAATATTTTATAGGCGGAGTTCAATGTTGCTGCAACCAAGTTCTGTGTCTATTCTGCACTTTAAGACCAACAATACCATCACACCTGATAACACATTTTATGACATCCTGTATACAATAAAGAAAGCACAGTTTTATTATTGAAAGAGAATATAAAAAAATTAAGTTTACTTTAAACAATTGTAATGTCATAACAAATTACGAAAAAAAGACAAGTAAACAATATTTTTAAGCATTTTTTATTTCTTTTTTTTTTTTTGTTGCTAAAAAAAATATTATTTTTAAAAAAGAAAGAAAAACAATTCCTTCAACACTTCATTCCTTTTTATTATCATTTTTTAATTAAATCACTTTCAATTAAATTATCAAGCTTATTCCAAAATAAAACATTAAAAACACCCAATTTTTCCGGGTTTTTTTGTTTTTTTGAAGATAGTAGAAAGATCACAGCGTGGGTAAAACTCCACCATAGAACAGATCGTGGTGATAATCCTGCTATGATTTTTTATTTCTCCAAAACGAGTCATCTTTTTTAAACGCTAATATTTCCTACAGCAACTGAAAGAAATAATAAACATTTTAATGTCGGTATTCTGTCTGCTTAAGATAGTCGTCTTAAGATAGTTAAGATAGTTGGCATTCGCCCCCACATAACAATTGATATCATATAACTATGGGTTTCTGAAAATAGTTATCCATAGATTTCCGACATTCAAACAGCTCTTAAACTAAAGCATTTAGATCTTTGTACCCAAGGTGACTTTTAATTAGGATGCCAAGATTTACTAAATCCTGCAATATAAGCAAACTTTACCGAAACCCAATTGCCATAAGATTAGTGCGGAGTCCTTTGTAATGGTTACAAAAAAAGTTTACTATTACGGTAAGAATTTAATAGTAAAGTAGATAATAATAATAATAATCTGAACTACCCTAGCTAATTTACCGCGGTCGGGGAAAATTCCTTCATTCAACATGCAGTTGGCCAGGTGGACTAATACATTCACTATTTGCTATTTGCTTCGATAATACATTCACTATTTGCTTAGGCAGTATTCGGCCATATACAAAGTCTCAAGCATAGCTTTATACAGCTTTAGGACCTTAAAATATGAATCAATAAAATACTCTACAGTTAATAGTCCGGGAGACCAAACGGTTTTTCAGGATGATGAGCATCAAGCTGGTACTTTGTAAGTAGCTTCGTTTTGACGCCTAACTTTTTTAATTATAAAATTTTGGAAAACGGTATCGAAATTTTCTGGAAGCCGTTGAACATTGACGATGGGATTTTCGGACGAAAATTGTAGGACGAAAATTTTTCCTCAATCTTCACTTGATTATCTTCAATACAGCTACATACAAAGTACCAGCTTGATGCTCATCATCCTGAAAAACACTTTGGTCTCCCGTACTATAAGGCACAAATCAATTATAAATTTTTTAAACTGACATCAACTCTTGTAGCCAAGTGGCATATGTAATAAACACAAGTGTACTTCCATTTGCACTTTTTTCTGTACGCCTAGTCTGTGAACACGGTAACTCAAACCCAAAAAGAGATATCGAGCTAAAATTTTGTGTGTGATCTAAAGCTAAAAAGTGACTAAAAGTTTTTGAATGGGAAAAAATCGGTACATGCATTCTCCCAATTTTGTAACTTATTTTCAAAAATTGTATAGTTTTACCACAGTTTCAGCTCAAACATCTGTAATTACTGTTGATCTACTATTACTTATGTAAGTAGCACGATTACATATACACGACAAGCAAAATTTTTATACATCTGTAAATGCGGAAAAGTAAAATAAATACTACATAAACTCCTAATGAAGTCAGCATATACATAGTATTTATATTAACTCAGTTCTTAGTTGTTATTTTCATAAAAATTTCTAAAAAATGCCACTCAACATAATAATGTTTGCGAGGGTAATATGTCGTCATTCATTCTATCCAAAATATACGATCATTCAACAACCCATTAATAATGAACAATGGTCGGACATACGGGTTGAAAGTTTGTGTTGACATTGATAGAAACATATGAACGTGTCAATGACAACCGTAATTATATCAAATAATAAACTATTTAAATGAATACGATTCTAAAATCTCTTTACTTATTCATTTGAAACTATATTGTGATAATATGTGGACAGAATAAGTGAAAACAACAACTAACTGAATTAATTACTTAAATACCCTACATATACGAAGTTCATTAGGACTGCGTAAACTATTTTATTTTTTACACACGCACAAATTGAAACTAATTGAAAATAGTGTATAAAGGTGCTATATACATCTATGATTTTGTAATCAAATGTTATCACAAATGTTTGAGTTTAAATTGTGCCGGACTGTATGACGTAGGTTGAACGCTGAGTAGGTTGAGATATCGTCTTAAATAACGCAATGTTTAACATTACTGTATAGCAATAACAAAATGTTTGTACCCTTACCCACGCTGCTATCTGATATTGGTATTTTAAACCTTCTGAGGAGAAAGTCCAATAGTATCTAAAAATATATATTAGAACCTACATTTAATGCAATGTTACTTAATTTATATCATAGATGGCAATACTATGTACATCATGGAGACTATGTCTATAGATACTACACAAGGATACCTAACTCCATGTAAACAAATAATTGGCAAAAATAAGATGTCAGTAGAGTCGCTTATATGCCGGAAACAGTGGTGAAAGTATAAGGCGCGAGTTTTAATTGAAAAACATTACATATTTTTAGTATTATAAAAATTATTTGTAGCCAAAGTATTTTTTCAATAAAATACTTTTTTAATAAATGATAAGTAATTTCAATTTTTCAATAAGGAATTAGTTGAAGTGATAATTAAAAATTCGCAAAATAATTACATAAAAATTATAAAAAAAAACATCTAATAATTAAATAGTAACCTGTAAAGTTGGAATTGTAAAAATGAAAATAAATTATTGAATCAGTTATTAAATTAAACTTTTATTTATTAATAATAATGTTCAAAATTAATATTTAATATAATGTCATACAATTTAATTAAGTAAATATTTTGGAATATTTATACTCACTTTTGGTACTTTAAAAAGTCCTGGTTTTTTTAAACCCAATTGATCCCGTTGCTTATTGTCACAAGCACTACCACTTTTTCAATTAATATTAATATTTTATACAGCTTGTAAAAAAAATTAAAAAATTTTGACTAATTAATTCCAAAAATTCATAAAAATTTCATCAATATTGGTGGATTCCCTTTTTATATAAATTTGAAGTACATCTCCACTTCGATGTGATCCAGGCAACTGGTACTATGTTTTGCCAAAGTAAAGTTGGTTGTGCTGATTCTGGCACTAAATACCGAAATCGCACAGCTATTGTCATCTAGTGGCCAGCATACGTACTAAAAATTTTAGGTGACACAAAAATCGTACTTCTACGCTTCTATGTATATTGTTTTCTTTGCTTATACCAAAGAATACAATATACATAGAAGCATATAAGTACGATTTTTGTGTCACTTAAAATGTGTGTCTGTTGACCACTAGATGGCAATAGCTATTCGATTCCGGTATTTAGTGCCATTACCAGCACAACCAACTGTATTCTTTGGCAGAACTAAGTACCAGTTGGCCGGATCACATCGAAGCGGGGATGTACTTCAAATTTATATTTAAAGGGAATCCACCAATTTAATGAAATTTTTATGAATTTTGACTAATTAATTCTAAAAATTCATAAAAATTTCATTAGTATTGGTGGATTCTCTTTTAATATGATTCTCTTTTAACCAAAAAAATGATTAAGTATTGCGCAGTTATAGGTTGTTAGAGTGGTAGAAAAGTAAAACGAAAAAAATTAATAATTATTAATAATAAATTATGTTTACAATTATAAAATATCATCTTTATGTTTTATTTAGAGTTTTGAATTCGAAGGGACCACCGCGACAATGACGCCGTCTACAGTCTGTATCCAATTTTAATGCTACGAGTTTAACATTACGATCGTTCACTTTTTATGTAGTCTCGTAGTATGTATCTCCAATCAGCAATGTCAACAAATGTCAAATTCTGTACGCCATCTATCAACAGTTATTACACTAACTGAGTATAATCCACACTTGAAAATACATCATAATTCTTGAAAATTGTAAAAAATAAAAATGTTGTGAATCTGTGGCACTTGTTTAACTATGTTCAAGATAATTAGTTACATTTTCGCAATAATAAACAGAATGCATTATCGTTTACCTATAAAACCATAACTTTTTAATTTTAAAACATGACAAGACCGTCAATAACAGTGATTTTATCATGTCTTTTTATGATATACATCTTAAACGATTTATGGTCGTTAGCACGATTATTTATACCTCCAAAGTGTTCTGATGATTCTCCAAATACTTGTTTAGAATCATATTTAACCACAAAACCAACTTTACAACTATTTTTATACACGTCATCAAATGTAAACATCAAAAAATTAAACTTAATTTATCATAATCAAGAATTCGATTATACACAACCGTTTAATAAGTAAGTATATAACATAGATGTTATTTTATTATATGAATTTATCTATGTGCCTGTCAGAAATCATCGAAAAATTTCATTTTTTTCAGGGTACTTGAAATAAATCTACCAAAAGAAACCACACAAAATGGCTCTCTTGTATTAACTGTAGCTTTATTAGATAAAATTCATACATTAAAAAAGAATTGGGAGGAACTTAAATACTTAGATAATGCGGCAGTAGAACGAATATACATAACTAAATATGCTAAACCGCAAGCTAAAACCTTTAATTTATTGGGTTCCAACAAGGTATAATATTATAATTATATAAATAAAACCAAAATTACTGAAAAGTTTTGTTAATATAGGAAAAAAGTATTCCAAAGGAGATTAACGTTAAACCGGTAACACACTTAAAAAGTAAAGTAAAATTTAATGTATTTGCTGATGATGTTAAATTGTCTACAAAAGAATTACCACCGGAATTAGTTCGTCTCATAAGGTATTTAAATTAATTTTAATGCAACTATGGAATTATGTATCTGAAATAATTTTTTTTTTTTAATTCAGATTAAATAAACAAAAAAAATACCTGCCAATTTTACAATACAATTTTTTGGAATCACGTTTAGATAATTTAGTCTTAATTACACCAGAAACAACCTCATTAAATGTAACATTTTCTTATGCTCCTATTGGAATTGGAAAATTACGTTTACTTCTCCATTTGGAACAATCAATGAAACAACTTTATAATTTAGGTTTTACTGAAAAAGATGTTGATTCAGTTAAAGATTTATTTGCTGAATCGAATTTATATGTTTTATGTATTACAGTTTTGATTGGTGGAGTGCACGTGAGTATAAATTATTTTTTAACAGTTTGTCCACTTTCTGGAAAAATCAGGGAAGTTTAGGATGCTTAATAAAATTATGGTTATTCTCCTAAAATGGTCCTTTGAAATTAATCGTATAATCTATTATATATACTATATTATCGTACTATGGGTCACGAAAGTAGCGAGCAATTTTCAAAATTTTTTAGTTGATTTGTAGCTTATTCGATCGGTTTCTTGGAAAATGTGAGAATATTTATAAAGAACAAAAAAATAATAAGGCACAAATTAATTTTAAAATTTAAAAAAATTAGCGTATATTGGTTTTTTTTGTCATTTGAACTATCAATTTGATAATTTAAAAAAAAAAACGTAAAATGGCATTTGAGAAGGATGGATCAGTCGACTATTTCCATAATTTATACGAAACGATCGAATACCCATCAGTTTTGGTTTCATAACTCTAAAACGATCCATTTTAAGAAACATAGAGAAAAAATACGAAATTTTGGTAGTTGTCTTGCTTAATCGTGTTAAAAAGTTTCAGCTCATAACACACATCAATTATATGAATAGACTGAGATTGTATAATATACTTTTTTTTCTGGAATGTACCTCGTATACTTGTTCGCTCGGATTATATAAATATGTCATTTTACTACTTTTTAGGCAAATCGCTCGAGTTTAATAAATAAAATTAAAATTGTCGTGAAATGATAACTTTTGTATATATCTGTAATGTTAATCGTACAATTTCGTCGATAACGCGTTTCACACGACAACTACCTTAAGCATACATAATACCAAAATTAAAATTAATTTTTTTTTTTTTCAGTTACTTTTTGATATATTAGCTTTTAAAAATGATGTCTCGTTTTGGAGAAATAAAAAATCATTAGCAGGATTATCACCACGATCTGTTTTATGGCGGAGTTTTAGCCACGCTGTGATATTTCTCTATCTGTTAGATGAAAATACATCATTATTAATTTTAATTCCTAGTGCAATTGGAACATTAATTGAAGTATGAATTTTACTTCTTTGTTTTGTTTAAATAATTATTCGAGCATAAAACTAAATTGAATGGATTTTTTTAGTTTTGGAAAGCTAAAAAAATTTTCAATATAACATTCCATTTGGGATTTCCTTGTATTAAATTTACATTGAAAGCAAATAATGAAGACGAACGTATGACTTATAAATACGATGCTGAATGTATGAAATATTTAAGTTACATCTTATATCCATTATGTATTTGTGGCGCCGTATATTCTTTGCTTTATGAACCACATAAAGGGTAATTAATCCATTGTCAAATTTTCAAGCTTAGTTTTCATTAGTCGAGTAATTCAGCCGAATATATAACGGGGGGAGGGGGGGTTGGTCATCCAAATTGTCGTCTTGAAAAATTTGTCTTTTGTTGCTATTAAGGTTGTACGCGTAGTTCGAGAAAGGTGGAGCGAATTAATGAAAGATAACAAGAATATATATATAAAACATAACATAAACATTTTTAATATTTAACATTTTTCGTTGTTTATATCAAACTATGTTCAAAACTACACGCCAGAGGACGTTGTTTATATTTTTAACATAATCTTCGATAGTTTAACTTATTAATTTCAAGTTTTTTAAATGTTTGTCTTTACCCTATATAGTTCACTTTCATGATAAATGTGTGATAACCAGATATTTCGTATCTACTACATGTTATATTCCAATTTTTGAAAACTAATTCCTAAGAAACTGGACTGAAGATTTCTCGAAAAAAAGTAAATTATGTTTATTTACTATTGATTAAAATAACATATTAAAAATTTAGCTCGTTATCTTTACTTTGCTTTAATATGCGTATAACCTTAATAGAGACTGTGAGGAAGATGAAAATAATCGAAAAACGGAAATATTTTCATTATATTTGTTTCAATTTTTACTAAACTCACATTTGCCACTCGATCGAGTAGTAGTGAGGGAATCAGTATCTTTTCACTCGACTAATGTAGGGCTTTGCAGATTCAGACTTCATCTCCGATTTTTATAACGATAAAGATAACATTAATAAGAGTTTTTTACACTTATTTTGTTTAAAATTACAGAGAGCTTAGATCATAAACTTCAACTTATTCAAAATTGACATCAACACTCAAAAATTCGATTCTTAATTTGAACCGAGATGTCCGTTTGATGGAAATAATGTTTACATTTTTGTGCATGATCTAATCGAAATTAAAAATTGGAGAGAACATCTTAAGTCTATACAGTGTGTTCATTTGAAAAGTTTCCACCTAAATATTTTTTAAAAGTTGCTTAGTTTAAAGGAAGAAACGTAATGCAATAATTATAGTTTTGTTCCATGCATCCGTACCCTGGTGTATAACTTCACTTTTACACGGTGCAAGATAGGGAGGGAACATGTTTAAATACAAAATATGTTTATCTAATAAAAAGAAACAACTTTTGTTTCAAACTTTTTTCATGCATCCCATAGTTTTGGTGTAAGTACAGGAATATTGAATGCATGAAAAACAGCACCCAAAATATTTCGGGCATTAATACAAAATTTACGTCTTATTTACATCCAAACTATGGGATGGATGTATGAAATAAAAGTTGTTTGTTTTTTTTGAGATAAACATTTTTTGTATGTTCTCTACGGATGCATGAGACAAAAATATAATTATTGCAAATTTTGTTTGAAACTTTTTTTCTAAATGAACACCCCTTATAATTACCGATTTATCAACCGAAGATTCAATAGATTTATGATTTTATTTTCAGATGGTATTCATGGACAATTAATAGTTTAGTAAATGGGGTATATGCATTTGGTTTCATATTTATGTTACCACAGTTATTTGTGAATTATCGCCTTAAATCTGTATCAGCTTTACCATGGAGAGCTTTTATGTATAAAGCATTTAATACGTTTATCGATGATATATTTGCATTTATTATAACAATGCCTACAGCTCACCGAGTTGCTTGTTTTAGAGATGACATAATATTTATTATTTATTTATATCAAAGATGGTGAGTTTCACTTTAGAGAATATCGAATTGCAGATATTCTTAAATAATTTTTAATTCTTTATCGACGGCTTTCATTTGATACCCATTTAGTGCTGATTTTGGGTTATTTTTTTAATATTCTCTATCAAAATAGTGTCTAAAGCCTGCCACATTAGATTTTCTACGTATATACCACTAGAAATCGTTTCCCACCTTCCTGATTCTGTTAATTTTGTACCCACGCCTACCTACGAAATAAAGGGATAAATCATTTATTTTTATCCTAATCTGAAGATAAAAATAATTTATCTTCAGGATAAATCATTTATTTTTATCCTAAGACTACTGTTAAGAGTTATTTTGTTTTTTGTTAAAATTGCGATACCTCAAAAATGGTAGGGAATATTTCTCCGTAATCTGCAAATAATCAGAGAAAAATCAGGTATTTTCAATCGCCACCCTATTTCTTGCAGCTAAGCTATATGGTTAGTAAGGAAATGGACACTTGATTATAAGTAGCACGCAACTAACTAGAACAATATTATAAAAGGAACCCACTGTAATTGATTACTTAATTATTTTAATATTTTGTATGTTACAGGCTTTATCCGATTGATTATAGTCGTGTTGATGATCCCGATGTTCAAGCTCTAGGACACGAAAAACCTAAACAAACAGAGGAGAAGGAAAAACAAGAATAGGATATATGGCTGTGCAATAATTAAATTATAATTACCGAAAAAAACACGTCGCATAATTATTCCAATAATTTATTCTAGCAACAATTTTGATGGAACTATTTCATACATTTTTTATGAAACATTGTTATCAAATATTATTTTGTCTTATTCTTTAGCTTAAAATTATAAATCGAATTATAAAATCTATATTTTAAGTTTTTTTATTTAGACTTACCTTTTAATCCTCGATGATTAAATGATAAGAATACTATCAGAGTCAACATTTAATTATCGTTCCCTATTTACTTAATTAGATTTTCTTTTACGTCAATGCATCTTTTGTTTCGTTTCAAAAAATAGGTTCAGTGACTGGAAACTATAAGTGATTGAAAAAAAAATCCTATTGTTATAGATTTTTAAGATATTAGTAATAACACGACAGTCAAAAATATTAATTTTGAGGATAAAATATGTAAAATGCAGTTGATTTCAGATTTAAAATAGTATGGTTGACCCACACATAAAATTAAATTTAAAAAAAAAAACATAAAAGCCAAAAACGTAAACGCAATCACAGATACCTTCATGATATGCCTAAATCCCACCAAAAACAAAAATGTGAAAGGGACCAAATTTTCGCATACAAAAATATTCATATCTCAGCAAAAACAAAATGTTCGCCTACAAAATAGTGATGATCAAAATCGATGTTGAACTTTCGCTAAATCTTAACGTTTTGGAGTCCTATTAATGCAAAAAAATATTTATTATAAGCACGATACCTTAAAACGGAAAGTACTAGAAATTATCCCATTGAGAGTGGGACTGTAGTTATTTTTCCAAATTTTCTCGAAAACGGGTCCTACAAATTTTTCAAATGTGACATACATTTTTCTGATTTTGAACCTACATATTTAGAATAAACTTCTTTTTGATGAAAAAATTGTAGCTAACGCAACTTTTCGTGATTTCACTGTAAAAGCATACAGCGCTTTATAAAATGTTTCCATGATACATTTTATTCGAAACACTTGAATAATCGGTAAATTTGATTATATACATCAACTGCCGGTTATCCTTACCGATGATTTCCCCTAGGAACACTAAATTTAATTGTGGGATGGTTCCTTAACTGCCTCCATTAGGCCACAAAAGTAACCCTAATGTTTCAAAATTCAAGTTGATTTGCACTTAAGTCTATTGTAATAGAGCTCTCGAAAGCGACAAATATCAACACTGTAAACTCTCTATGCTGATTGTTTATTTACAAAAAATAATATTGTGGGGTCTCCTATTAATAATCTAACATTAAAATGTATGTTTATTAATTTACTAGCTAGATATTTTTCAGTTTGAACTACTTTTTAAAAATTATTATGATTTTTTATAACAATTAATCGTTAACACCTTAATCCCTATTACCTACGTGCGTACTGAAATCTGAATGATATGATTGATCAACTTTCGGATTCCGTACCTAAAAACGTGAATTTTAAAATTGTGCCTTGCTTAGAGAAATAAAGTATGTTAAGGAATGAAATATGTTCATTAAAGCCATGGCGTGAAGCGGATCAAGGCCGTTATATTCATCCTTTTACGTACAGTTTGTTTAGGAAATCTATAGAAAGCTTAGTTATTTACGCACAAAAAATTTTTATCATTCACCGAATCACATTTTAATTATACTTATATACCTTAATTGAAAAAAATAAAATATATATATATATTTGTTAGCAGAACCCTTAATTTAAATATTAAAATAGATACTTGAATATATTTATAAAGTACGTTTTTATGGAGCAAAGATTTATTAAGTTTAGAATAGATTTATTTTGAAATTATTATTATGGGTTTTCTATATATTATTGTTCAATTAATTTGTGCTCTAATTATTTGTTTAATTAGTTACAAATATATTTTTACTAAAAATTCATATGCAGGTATGTCCAAAAAGTATTTTGCTTGTAAACTTGTTAATGCAATAGCTAGTACACTACCCTGCAAAAAATTTGAATCAGTTCAAAGTGTTACTGTAATACTGTAATATTATATATATTTATTCAGTAATATCTACGCATAGAATGCGACTTACTGTTTCAAATATATTGCATTAATGCAATGAAATTTCGGTGTAAATGTACTACTTATAACATACAGGATGTGCTTATTTTAAGCAATAAGCACCCAGACTATTTCTAAGAAAGCGTTTATTGAAAAAATGTCCCGAATAAAAGTTGTTTTGTTTGGAATGGTCGTCTTATAGTGACCTTGATTTTCATGTTGACCTTGTGAAATATGAAATAGAACAAAATAAACGAAATAAGAAATAGAACAAAAAATGTACCATTTTTTTAAATAATAAACTTTCGTAAGAAACTTTTTTTCATAAATTCAGTATATATCGGGTATTTAAGAAATAAACTCAGTTGTTATTTTCACTTGTTATACCCAGCCCCGGATCTACAATTTTTGCGCTCCGGGGCAGAAACTTGATAATGGTGCCCCCTCTCTCCAGCGTTTGAGATAAATTGTTTAAAAAAAAAACTCACAAATATATAATGGGTGGCATTTTTGTGATAGGGCGAATACGAACCCTTTGTACTATTTATAAAAATTTGCACTCTTTATTATCTATTAACTAATAACTTTTTCATTTGTGTAAAATAAAATTAAATATAGGAAACATATTTACATATAACAAGGAAAGACGACAGACAATCAAGACATTTATTCAACCTTTAGGTCTCACCATTCTTTTCTCTCTAATCTTGCTTTCTTTTCTGCGAATCTATTATCTCATCAAAGTCCGCCTCAAAGGCAGTTTTATTTTCAATGGCTAGGATCGTGAGGCCATAGATAGACGTTCGTGACTTATTGTTGAACGCAGATAACTTTTAATTATTTTCAGTGTGCTGAAGCTTCGTTCACAGCTTGCAGATGTCCTAGGTAATGTGCAGAATATTCTTAAAGCTATACTTACATTAGGAAACGCTTCTTGCAAGTCATACTTGCACAGATGTGGTAACATTTCGAATGCACTCGAATCTCGAATGCACGGGAATTTGAATTTAAAACCATAAAAAACTGAGTTTAAGTCTATTTTAGTGAATAATGAACTATATTTTATAGCCGTTTATAAAAATGTATTTTAAAGATCAGATTGCATTAATTTTTTACATTATTTATAATGTAAAATGGAAAATTTGGAAAAATAACTACAGTCCCACTCTCAATGGGACAATTTCTAGTACTTTCCGTTTTAAGGTATCGTGCTTATAATAAATATTTTTTTGCATTAATAGGACTCCAAAACGTTAAGATTTAGCGAAAGTTCAACATCGATTTTGATCATCGATCACATAGCATAATAAATAAAGTATCTCTCTGGAATCGAAAAAATCTACCCAGTCTAACGTGTAATATTATGTAATATAGTTCGGATAGATAATCACGTGCATAGTAATGCGATGGGCCAAGTTTAAGCATAGACCAGACGCCTACCGTACTATGTTTTACAAGAAGAATTAGAGACGGATTTTAGACCTCTGTATCTCAGGAACCAAAAACGCTATGAAGCTCAAATTAAAACGTAACGTGAGATCCACCATCTGACGGTACGTACCAAATTTCAATATTCCAGCTAGTTTCCGAGATATTTATCCCTAAAAATCAACATTTTTGTGACTGAATATATTCCGAGAGATTCTTCCTGGTATGTATTTAATGAGGATAAAGTTATCTATCAAAAGTAAGCACATGATTGGTATAAATTTACCGTGAAATAAATAAATTAAATACACTCATTAAATATACACCAGAGAGAATCTCTCAGAATATATTCAGTCACCAAAATGTTGATTTCCAGGGTTAAATATCTCGGAAACTATTAAGGCTGTAACATTGAAATTTGGTATGTACCGTTAGATGGTGGATATCACGCTACGTTTTAATTTGAGCTTCATAGCTTTTTTGGTTCCTGAGATACAGAGGTCTAAAATTCGTCTCTAATTTTTCGTGTAAAGCATAGTACGGTAGGCGTTTATGCTTAAACATTGCTCGTCGCACTACGGTGCATGTGATTGTCCACACTATATTACATAAAATTGCACGTTAGAGTGGGTTGATATTTTCGATTATTCCAGACAAATACTTTATTTATTATGCTATCTGATCGATGATCAAAATCGATGTTGAACATTCGCTAGATCTTAACGTTTTGGAATCCTATTGTTAAACAACTTGGAACAACCTTACATAGATTTCACTATTTTGTAGGCGAACATTTTGTTTTTGCTGAGATATGAATATTTTTGTATGCGAAAATTTGGTCCCTTTCACATTTTTGTTTTTGGTGGGATTTAGGCATATCATGAAGGTATCTGTGATTGCGTTTACGTTTTTGGCTTTTATGTTTTTTTTTTTAAATTTAATTTTATGTGTGGGTCAACCATACTATTTTAAATCTGAAATCAACTGCATTTTACATATTTTATCCTCAAAATTAATATTTTTGACTGTCGTGTTATTACTAATATCTTAAAAATCTATAACAATAGGATTTTTTTTTCAATCACTTATAGTTTCCAGTCACTGAACCTATTTTTTGTAACAAAACAAAAGATGTGAAAAAAAAATATTGATTTGTGAAAAAAAAATATTGAAAGAAAATGCAATTTCCTCCTTTTGATTTTTGTTACAGGATTTAAAAGATTAGTAGCCAAAATATACATTAAGCACATAAAAAAATCACATGGCCAAATTGATTGGCTTAAAAATGGTTGGAATCTAGAGCAACCAACCATAATTAATAATCCTGAGGTAAATATATTTGGAGATAATTTTAAATTTTTCGAAATAAAAAATTCTAAATACAAAAATAATTTGTAGAATTTTGACAGTTTAACGTTTTATGCGTATGATGTTGAAGGTAATACGATATTAACCAGAATTACTAAACAACATACAGATATAACTGAAATTTGGTTACAAATTCGTTTGAAAGATGATCAAATCTATCAATTACCAGGTACAAATCAAACACTAATTCGAAAATTCCAACTATGATTAGTAAAGAATATTCATTTTTCTTAGACAATCCTTCAACAAGTATTAACTGTAAAAATACTCAAAAATGGTCAGCACATGGGCTTGATTTCTGTATACTGGAACCATTTAAACGTATTCGAATTACATTTAATGGATTACTTCGTAAATGTACTCAAGATGGTTGCAACGAAGACGTTGTTCATGTTAAATTTAATTTTATGTAATTTTAAATTATATTTTAAACATAGTTTTAATTATTAAATAAAACAAATATTTGATATTTTCGTAACAATGTTTGTATTTTGACGAAAGTTTCGGAAACACAGTTCCTTCTTCAGGAAATATATAATAATGAGTTATTATTTTCTGATAAAGAAATTGTGTTTCCGAAACTACAGTCAAAATAAAAATATTTTTACGAAAATTTGAAATATTTGTTTTATTTAATAATTAGGATCTTATTCGTTTTACTCCACCCCACCCCCATTAAAAATGGTTGAAAATGAGTGGAAATGTTTGGGAAAGACCACAGGAAATGATTACAATTAAAAAAGTCCTATTCGTCCTTGAAATCCTTAATATATTGTAAAACAAAATTTTTACTATATTTTTTACTTTAATATATTTTAATTTTAAGGAAGATTTTAAGGACGAAAAGCGTTGGGTTTGGTTAGGATGGGTTGAGTTGGGGTAGTTTATCGGGAGGTCATTTTATTGGTGGGTATTGGGTTGGGGTAGTTTAGCGGGGGTTTGGTTTGGTTTACAATTTAATATTGTAAAAAAATTTTTTTTTTTCGTAAAAACCCTTAAAAATACATAAATACAAAATTGAATTTCAAGGATTTTAAGGAGAAAAAGGACTTTTTCCTTCTTGGAATCACTTCCTATGGCCTAACAAACAATTTTCAACCATTTTACTGGGAGGGGGGATGGTAAAACGAATAAGATCCAAAAATTATAATGGATTTTTGTCAAGTATACGTTGTAACGATCCATTCAATACAAATTTTATACAGAATGTTCATGAATAACAATCCCTAACTTTCTAGAAAGGATATATCTTATAAACAACTGCAGTTATATAGAGATATAGTTATTCTGGGACATTCATTATTGTTTTTGAAAATTAATAATCAAGATAAATTTTTAGATGGTCATCATGTTCTGCCCCAAAACATTGGCCTTTAGATCAGAGTACAAATCTTTTAAGCAAAACTATCAATCAAAAGTTATCAAATGAACAGAATTGGACGAATATTTTGTAAGTATATGCTAATTTAACTTCAACAAGCTTATTTATTATGCGTCTACAAATTGTACATTCTACCAATTTATCTGCCTGAACGATTGGATTAATTTTGATAAATTAATTTGACGCTTTCTGACACTTCCACAATATGTTTCTTTATTCCAAAAAGGAATAAAGAATATGCATGCATACCTAACAATCATTTCCATAAGAAATCAATTGTAGTCGAGTTTTGTGCTTTGAAATTAATTTACTACTTTTGGTTTTAAATTTAGAATTAATACCCCCGTGTATGGACATGATCAATATGGAGCACTTTATGGCGAATTATATTTGCCCAACGGAAGGCATGAATTAAATTTACCATCATTACGGAAACGAAGAATGGGTCTTTTGAATCATGAAAAATATTACGTTGACTTCATGGGCGTTTTCAAAGATGGAACCCTTTATAATATAGGAGTTTTGTCAACGGCACATTTCGAAACGTTTGTATAAACGCTGTGACTATAGTCTTGTTCCTCCGGTATTCAAACCAATCCCACTTTTTATTTTAATTTAAGATGAAAATGGTTGTGCATTTATAAAAAATAGATTTATTTGGGTTTATTTCTCTCTTCCACCCACGGTCGTTTCTCTAGGTTGTTCCTCTCTCTCACTGCTTCTCTCACGTTGTCTTCCCATGTGCGTCTAAGTCAGCCTCTGGATTTTTTACCGTCGATCGTGAATTGGTAGGCTTGCTTTCGGAAATCTTTTGTCTGGCATCCGCATCGTATGCCCAAACCAGCGAAGTTGTGAGGTATGGATAAAAGTCAGGAGGGGTTCTACTTTGAGGGAGTCTCGAATGTTTCCATCTTTTCTTGTTCTTTCCTCAACTAAGTTTATACGGTTCCAAAAACCCTAGGTTGCCAAAGCCTTTTAGAACGATGAGTCAAATGAAATAAGTGACCGAAGAGAATTAGGTACTTTCTTTGCTTAAGGTAATTAAGAATTAAAAAAACAGACGCATAGCAACCAAAATTAATGTGGATATCGGAGCTGGAAGCACTAGTTACAACACTGTAATGTCTATTGCGCTCAATTTCAATTGCATTCTTTTAGACATGAATTCGGAACCATTCGTATGCCTGACGGTGATATTTTGTCTATAACTGATTCTGATATATCAAAGTTGAAAATTAGTGGAACAATTGTTGATGATGAAAAACTAAAACTTCAAAGAATATTAAATTTTCAAGGTACAAACAATTATTTGTCATCATTTGAATGGATTTGTACTAATATAAATTAAATTTTAGCTGGTTCTGAAAAATTTCAATTGTTTGTTAATATTTTAATGGATGATCTATCGATATTATATGGTGGAAATCCATGGAATTTTACATATAATATCATGCAAATGGAATGCAAATTAAATGACGAAAATTACGGGTTTGGTTTATCTATTAAAGGGCGAACTGGTTCTGATGGTAAATAGATTTTATATATTAATGGTATATATATTAATACTCGCTCTGCTCGCAAGGCAGCCTTCAGCTCCACGTCACAGCAAATAACATTGCATGCATTGTAAAAAAAGTTTTTGAGGGGTGCTTTTCCGATTTTCCGGGGGGTTGCAATGAAAAAATTGAAGTTTTCCGATCTTTCCCGTCGGTTTCAAGCAATTTCGCGTCGAATTCAAAAAACCGAATCTTTCTAACATGTCTAGAAGTGCCTTAGAATTTGTATAGATGAGTCAGTCAGTCAGTCAGTCAGCTTCACTTAGGGCTATATATATATATATATATATATATATATATATATATATATTTATTTATTTATTATATAATATATAGCCCTAAGTAAATATATAGCCCTAAATATATATATATATATATATATATATATATATATATATATATATATATATATATATATATATAGATATTAGAGGACATTAAGTTTAGCCACAAATTCAGCTCAACTCAGTATATACTGCCTATTTCAGCAATTAACTCAGATACTTGTGATTCTCACTTGTTTAATTCTTTATTGACTTAATCAAGCTGTAGAATAGATTCACTTTTATGAATTTTCCAATCGACTGAGCTGTTATCATCAAAACTGAACCTCTTCAGTTTCTTAACTAAATTTTAGTCTAGGAAAGAGTTGCCATTACAAAATTTTTTAGATATATGATGATTTTGTATCTTGATTTATTGTTTCTTGCTTTGGTATATTTAATTTTGGTATACCTACTCAAAAAAAAGGCATTTTTAACATTTTTTATTTGTACAGGAAATTGTGATGGCCCATTATTAAAACCAAAACATTATTTAGTATTTTCTGATATTCATGACCACAAAGATTACAATAAACGAATCGTTCATTTTGATGAAATCGATTGTCGATCAGTGGGCATAGTTGGAGGTAAAGGAGCTTCGTCAGGATTATTGCACACATCAATAAATTCAGAAGTATGAAGACTTTATTTCGTAATGGTCTAAGATCCGGCATTAGAAAAACCTTCCCTCATCTGTTAATTGAATGAAATAATTTTTAAAAGGTAGATAACAATATTATAAATGTAGGAGTGCAATGTCTGCTACCGTAGTCCTGCTGGCTATATCATATTAATTAATATGATATAGTGTCTTTGTTTGTTGCTCGAACAAATATATTTGTCTCTCTCTCTGCGTAGAACACATTTTTTGAAAATTTTATTACTTAAAAATTTTCTTATATAGGCTTCAAATAATTTAATTATATATTTATTATATAAAATATATTTTATAATATCACAGTAATAAAATTTATAAAAAATGTGTTCTACGCAGAGAGAGAGACAAATATATTTGTTCGAGCAACAAACAAAGACACTATATCATATTAATTAATTAATTAATTTATATGATATAGCCAGGAGGACTACGGTGGCAGACATTGTACTCCTACATTTATAATATTGTTATCTGCCTTTTAAAAATTATTTCATTCAGTTAACAGATGAGGGAAGGTTTTCACTAATGCCGGATCTTTGACCATAAGGAACAATGTAATTTACAAGTTTTGTACTTTTAGTTTACTGTTCCATTAGGATTTTGTATAACATCCAAAGCATTCAAGAATCATATAGAATCTTATCCAAATGTATTAGCATTAATCGAAGATCTAATTTCTAAGAAAAATGATTTAAAATATTTAGAAAATTATTGTGAAAAGTAAGAATTTATTTATTTTTAACAATTAAAATTGAAATAAATTTGCATTTCCTTTTAAAGAATACAAAATTTGATTGCCGAAATTCCGATGGCTGATGATTTATTAAATTCATTAAAAGTATCTTTGGAACGTCTACGAATTCAAACAAATGTACCGTACAGTGATGAAAAATCATTAAAATTTGCTGTACGATCATCAAGTTTGTTGGAAGATGGCGCAGAATCATCGGCTGCGGGTCAATATGATACAATTCTTGGTTGCCTAACCGATGATGATATTAAAAATGCCATTATAAAATGTTGGGGGTCAATGTTTTTGTTTCGCAGTATAATGTATCGAATGTAAGTTAAAATTTGCATTCAACCAGGTGCGGATTAACACAATTCGCTGCCCAGGCAGTTGCAAAAGTGCCGATCCCCTCATTTTAAAGTACATTTTTAAGCAGACGGTCAGGGTTTGGTCGTTGAACTGGACCACGTGACCAGTTTTGACGCCATCGTCGAAAACGCTAGAAGTTTGAATGCAACCAGCTTCTTCGCATGATGCCAATTGTTATTAATTGATTTATTCTAAATTCGCTATTTTTGTCCTAAATTATCATTCAGTGTTAGATGAATTAATTTAGAAGAAAATAATATTACTGTCAAATTGGCTCGACGTTGTATGTTCGACGCCCAAAACTTGCTTTGACGCCAAATATCGGCATCGGTAGCCGCGCGTTAAATTGGGTCATGTGACTCCATCGACGCTCGACGCTGGAGTCGAAAAGGCTGCCATCCAATTACGACTTAACTCACTTAGTTTTTCGAACGTGTAGGTGTATATTAGGGGCAAGCGCAGATCTAGCCCTCAAAAAAGGTTTTGGTCACAGCCACCCGAAAATCGGCCAAGTACGAATCGGAGTATGAACTCACTCATGATCGATATAGTGCATTCTTACAAAGGAGATGTAAATTAAACTAAACTAAGAATTAAATTAAACGCTAGTATAAATTTTACATTAAATAATTTTATTTAGGTGCTTACTTAAATTACAAATTCAAGTTTACGTTTATTTTTCGCGAAAACGTTGATAATTTCATCGATATCTAGGTTCACATCTTTGTGTATATTTAGGGGTGTTAGCCCGGATAATCTTTCCTGTGCCATTGAGGCACGCAACCAAGATTTTTGGTTGCGTGAGAAGAGTTTTGGCGGCAATGTGAATGTTTGACGTCACAAGTCTATTAGGTTGTGGGTTGTGGATATGGGCAGTCTATTAGTTTGAGGATTGTTTGATCTTACCTTATCGTTAATCTTATGTACCCCTAATCAAGCTTGGATCCACCGTTGTGGACATATCCATCGTGTCCACAACAGTGGATCCGCGCCTGATTAGGGGTACATTAGATTAACGATAAGGTAAGATCAATCAATCCTCAATGATAGAGATCAATAATATTATTCGTAATATCATTAATTAATTCAGTTATCCTTTTTGCTATCGTTACTACAAATACCATTAAGACTACATAATTATCTAGATGAATAAGGTTAGCACATATAGTTATAAATTCACCTTTACATGAATAATCTTATCCTAATCTATAAAATGTAAGTTTTCGCCTCTATAATTAATAACGCCAAAAAATTCAATAGGCTGTCCAATGTCCTATCTCAAATAATTTTGATGCGTTTTAAACAAGAAAACGACCGCTCACTCCTGCATTTGTGCCAGCCCTGTAGAGAAATATTCTGTATATAATGTCAACATTGGAAAACACTGTATTAAGATCATTTTCTTTATAACATTATACGCTTTCTGATGAAAAATTCTATTTTTGATCACTCTACTAACGTTGTATCTAGAGTAAACGACCAAAATGTGCCTGGTAAATCTGGCACTATATCATACCCATTTCTAGAAAGTCAATCCTTTTCAATTCTTTAGCCAACATGGACAGCCAATTAATTGTGGAATGGGTGTAGTGATTCAAATAATGGTACCTTCAGAAATTGCTGGAGTAATGTTTACGTGTCATTCTACAACCAATGATCCTAGTAAAATTTTGATTACCGCTAGTTATGGTTTGGGAGAGGTATGGATAAATGGAATTCGTAAATTCAAGTTGAAACTTTTTTTTTTTTTAATATTTCAGAGTGTAGTATCTTCGTTGGTATCACCAGATGAATTTGTTATTAATCGGACATGGGATAACCAAATAAGCGTACATTCGAGCACGATTGGAGAAAAATCTGTGTCTATAGAGATGACCGATTGTTTTATAGAAACGAAAAATTTATCAATAGAGAAATCCACAAGTATATGTTTAACAAATGAAGAAGTTTTAAGAATTGCTAAAATTGGAATCCACTTACAAAATTTATATGATCATCACTGTGATATTGAATGGGCTTATTATCAAGTTTGTTATTTTTTCGCCAGTATATCATGTGCCGGCCGCCTTGACGCTCTTATTCTCGCGTATTTTGCTCTCAAACAACAAGTTTTTGAAAAATAAAATCAATATTATAATCATTACTCATTATGATTAGTTCTTGAGATTTTTATTGATGTTGTAAGCCGAAATTTAGACCTTTTACACTTCTGCCATATTTATAGCCCTAATGAAGAATATTATTCTGGAGCTTTTTCAGCGTCAAAAACTAATATCCCGGTTATACAGAATTACAAGTACCGGTTAATAGAATCTCTTTTATTTCCATGCTTTAGGGCAAAATCGACCACCAAAAAGTTACCAGTCCTGGAACATTCAACCAATGTACCTGTCCACTGACAGCCTTGGATACTCTTGTTTAGGAGAACCAGAGACGTACTGAGGAGGGTCTTTTGGAAGTTCAAACCTTAAGTTATGAGCTTTTAATACTTTCTTGTTGACAACATATCCAGAAATTTTTTTCTGCATACATCTCGTAGGGAAATAGTTCAAGTCATATTCAAGTCGGCACTGATAATATTCGTAATTATTTTCTGAATTTTATTTAATAATTAATTGCTTTTTAGAATAAAATTTATGTTTTGCAAAGTCGAGCCATAACAACAATTAATGGAGTCACAGATTTCGAATTGTTACATGAATTTGACACACCGCTTTTAACTAATAATGAGTTGATTTCATTTTCAAATGTCGGTGAAGGGATGCCACTTCCATTATCTACACTTGGTCTTAGCATTATTTCGCCATATGCAAATAAAGTATCCGATTCACACAAGTCGAGTAGTTATTTACGAAATTTGTACGAATATTTTTATATATCATTTCCAGTTTACAATCATCGTTTAACGCTGAATATACTAGGCGTGAGTATTTTTAACAGACCACTTAAGGACGTTCGAAAGAGAAAAAAAAATGCAGAGAAGTTCCTGTAAATTAAATATGTTCTAAAAAAAGTTAAGACGAATTCATTGGTATGCTTCAAAATGTTAGTTCAAATGCATTTTTTCGTTTTTTTCGATATTGAAAATCATACTTTTAACATTGGGTCTTATGGAGAAACTACAAATTTAATCTTTATAATCGAATAAAACATAGTTTAAAATGCACAGAAGTTTTTATAAAACTGTGTAAATTGTTGTTAAATAAACAAGGATTTATTTGAGTCAAAGATGAAAGTATGTTCAAATGCATTTTGGAAAGTAAGCATGAATTATATAAGTAATTTTATAATTTTAGAGAAGCAAAACACAAGATTTTACTTTTTTATTTAAAATAAAAGAAACATTACGAGTCACGACTCGAGAGTATTTGTATTTACGACTATTTAAAGCTAGTTTCAACGTATACATTAAATCTGTAACGCTGCGGGGATGCGCAGTCGCTTGATACCCGCTTACGTCTTTCCCCGAAAAATGACTCTTTCGAACGTCCTTAATAAGTGTGGCGTCACATTGAAAAAAGTTACAATAAAAAGGTAGATTTTATTGAAAGTATACAGGCTGGTCGTTTTAAGCAATGCTCTTGCATATTTCTTCAAGGAGCATTTTTGACAAAAATGATCCGGATAAAATATGCTGCTCGAAGAGTGGCATCATTTGCAGATCTTGATTTTCATCTTGACCTTGGCTTTCAAGTTTATTTGAAGGCTAGTAAAAAGTGTGTTGTGTTTTTCAAATGGGAACCTATATAATTTTGAATCAATCATTCAAAAACACAATTTTTATACTTTTACAAAAAAAAAAACAAAGACGGATTCCTGCTCATTCAACAAGAATAAAATTTTTTTATTCTTGATAAATTTTTTCGATCAGGTTTGCATATCAGGTTTTCCTGAAGGTTCATATATTCGTGAGATGCACCGAATATATTGTATCTGCTGTAATCGAAAAGCCAATGTCTAAGTGAAAATCAAGATCACCATAAGATGCCCTCTTCGAACAAAACAACCGTGTAATTTTTCCCAAAAAACGTTTCCTTGATGTAATATTCAAGTGTATTGTTTAAAATTAAGCATCTTGTATCTTTTGGTCTTAACGTGAACATTTATGTAGTCCTTCAGATGGATGCATGGTAAAGAAATCAATTTTTACATGTTTTTCAGAAATTTTTAGAAGATGTTGATGCAAACAAAATTTCTATAATGAATCGCGTTGTATCCTTAGCTGTGACGGGTAAAGATGTACTAAATGAACTTCTTCATAAAACTGCTGTTCATAGATTCAAACCAAGTTTATTTAAAAAACTTAAATATGTCTGCCGTATATTTAGAGTACGTATTTCATAATTTTCTGCGTAATTCCCCTTTTTCTGCATTGAAATAGATCATTTTTTTCTGCGCCAAATTCAACTACTGCACGAAAAGAAGAATTCAACTAAGCCGGACAACCTAGAAAATTGGTGGAACAGCTCCGATTTTAAATGTTAGTTTTTTCCTGGATTCCTTAGACTTTCAGGAACATTTATCAGCACTAAAAGTTTTCTCCTAATTTTCTCAGTTTTCAATGTAATGCAGGGGTTAGTGCTGATGAATGTTTCTGAAGGTCTAATGAATCTAGGAAAAAAATAATTTTAAAAATCGGTGCTGTTCCACCACTTTTCCAGATTGTCCAGTTTTTTCCCACTTAGTAAGCCGGAAAATCTGAAAGTGGTGGTACAGCACCGATTTTAAAAATTCTTTTTTTTCCTGGATTCCTTAGACCTTCAGGAACATTTTTCAGCTCTAACCCCTGCATTACCTTGAAAAATGAGAAAAATAGAAAAATTAGCAAAAACTTTTTAGAGGTAATGCAGGGGTTAGTGCTGATAAATGAAAGGTCTAAGGAATCCAGGAAAAAAGAATTTTTTAAATCGGTGCTGCTCTACCAATTTTCCAGATTGTACAGTATTTTCGGATTATTTACTGGACTAATATATGAAACTTCAAAGATCTAATACAATTCGAGGGTAAAATATAGACCAAAGGGTCTGACTTCAGAATACTTTCTTTAAGAAAATAAGAATTTGAAGCGTATTAAGGGATTGGAAACTCCCTTTCTTTGACGCATGTATATTCACTGATGTAACAGGGTACCAGCAAAAACCGTAGCACATAAAAAATCGAACCTCTATAAAAATCTAACAACTGCTGTCATTTGACAATAAATGTGCAAAGTTGATTAGAAAGCCAAGAAATGAAATTACCAAACCAAATTTAAGTCAATCATTAAAAGCTTTTTCTGAAGTAAGACTTTAGAAACTTTAATAAAGAAAGATAACTTAAACGAACTTATGTGCATATTTCAGATATTATGGATAAATAAGCGCGTAAAAGCTCGCGCAGAACAAATTGAATCCACGTATAGAATTCATGAAGACTATGATAAATTTAAAAATTGTGAACTACTTTTCGATTTTATTGAAAAACATCATTCCATTATCGGTGAAATATTTCAATGTCATAACGATTCAAGTTTTGCATCAATCTTTTATAAAGTTATTTCAACTGTTATACTTATGGAAAATAATGAAGAATTTTCATCGGCATATTTACAAGACATTTCGATTTTATTATCAATTAATAATGAAGCATTATCAGCTGATGTTCCAATGAGATTAGAAGAAATTGCACAAATTATTTCAAAGTATGCGTTTTTTATCATCCGTTCAAAATGAACTGAACTCTCAGTAAAAATTTAAAGTTACCATTTAAATTAAATAAATGTTTAAAGCAAAATTTCCATTTAAATCAAGTAGAAAAAAATACATCCCTTCTTGTTTTGCGCTTATACTTCTAAAAAATAATGTTTGAAATGGAAAACGGTTTGTATCGAAATTAGTGTTAGGTGGCGATATATACGCTTTTTATACCCTGTATATGTAAATATACAAGGTATACTAAGTTTAGTCTCGACTTTGTAACGCTTGAAAATATTAATCCTGGACTAAAAAACTTCACAAAGGTATTCATAAAATGGCCTAATTCGGCCATTTCCGCATGTCCGTCAGTCTATCCGTGAAGCCGATGACTCAAAAACGATAAGAGATAACGAGCTGAAAATTGTTTGTGTGTTCTCGAGCAAAAAAGTAAGGTCAAATTCGTTAGTGGGCAAAATGGGAACGTGTTTTCCCCCGCTAGGAGGGGGGAGGGGTAATATACGTTTTTGAAACCGTAAGAGATAGATAAAAAATTTGTTAACAAAAAATCTTCTTCTCTTTAAAATAAACAACTTTTGTTTGAAAATTTTTTTCATAAACTCAATATTTTACTCATAATTTATGGATTAAAAATTATTCGCAAAGCGAATTGTCAACAATTCGAATACGCAGAATTGTTAACAATTCAATTACTGATAAACAGCTCAGTATATGCGGGGTATTCAAGCAATTAACTCAGTTAGTTGTTACATTACTTGTTTCCATTTAATTTTTTTCTTGCATGTGTTCGTTTTACGTTTTTTGTTTTTGTTTGGTAGACGATGGTTTAGCAATTGGCAATGAATTGCTTAAAATGACGGGTGTTCAAAGAATTAACTTATTTATTTGTATTTTAGATCTGACAAATTAAACGAATTTCATAATTTAAAATCCGACATAATAGATGAATGGCTTAAATTAAATATTCCAGATGCATTTCATAAATTTGAAGATTTATTAAAAGAACATGGCCATCGTGGTATAATGGAAGTGAGTCTAAACTTCTTACATACAATGTGCTTTACTGTGCAACCTTTACTGTGTGTTTTTATGCTCTTTTTTCTTTAATGCATGAAAATTGATCAATTATAAAATAGCATGGTTTTGATATAGAATTGATATTTTTCTTGCAAGACGTAATCTAGTTTTACAAGCTTTTATTTAACTTCACTTGTTAGTATATGTGGATAAAATCTTCTAATCAAAATTTTAGCTAGTCCTAATTGATTTAGAGCTATGAAATTTTGTACACGTCTATACATCACGTGTCAATGCGATATAGTTTATCTAATATAGCTCTATGCGTACCAGTCAAGTAGCCGAGCGGTCTAAGGCGTCATGTCTGCGCAGTATGCAGTACTTGGAAACTGGGAGGTTATGGGTTCGAATCCCGGCATCGGCAGTTTGTCAATTATAAATATAAAAAAAAGGGGTGGTTGATTGACTAAACTGTCGGCGTATGGACAAGAACGAAGTAACCGGCTATGCTTGAGAAGGTTTTCTGCAGTTTCCTTCACGAACTCCAAATGAATATCGGCATAGTTCCTATCATAGTCGGCTGCAGCCGCATATCCAACCAATTCCCAGTCTACTCTTAAATTCCTTCCACTCCACTCACATTCTCACATCCTAAGGCATCACAATGGACCTTATGGTCGAAGTGTAGCCCGCCCAGGGCAGCCTTTACAATCTACCTCTCTCTAGTTCTATGCGTAGATAGAATTAGAAAATATTTTCTGAAATAGAAATTTGGTGGAAGTGTCGATAAATATTGGAAGTAGTGGAAGCGATGGGACATTACATTAAGTTTTTTTAGTCTTAAGAACGTTCGAAAGAGAAACAAAAATGCAGAGAAGTGCCTGTAAATTAAATATATAAAAAAAGTTAACACGAATTCATTGGTATGCTTCAAAATGTTAGTTCAAATGCATTTTTTCGTTTTTTTTCGATATTGATAATCATACTTTTTAAATTGGGTCTTATAGAGAAACTACAAATTTAATCTTTATAATCGAATAAAACATAGTTTAAAATGCAGAGAAGTTTTTATAAAACTATATAAATTGTTGTTAAATAAACAAGGATTTATTTGAGCCAAAGATGAAGGTATGTTCAAATGCATTTTGAAAAGTAAGCATGAATTATATAAGTAATTTTATCATTTTAGAGAAGCAAAACACAGGCTTTTACTTTTCTATTTAAAATAAAAGAGACATTTCGAGTCGCGACTCACCATATTTACCAAATAACCATAGAATATTTAAATCTAGTTTCAACGTATACATTAAATCTATAACACTGCGGGCATGCACAGTCGCTTGATACCTCCCCCCTTACGTCTTTCCCCTCAAAATAACTCTTTCGAACGTCCTTAAAATAAAATGATTAAAAAAAAAACTTTTGAAAAACAAGCTTTTATTACAAACAATTCAACTTAAAATATTAAATCGTAGAGAGATATCCCCCTTAAGTATACCTACCATTTGGCATTGGATTACTTTAACGAAAACCTAAACTTATTTTATTCGTTACTGTACATGGCTTAATAAAAGCTTGTTTTTAAAAAGTTTTTTTTTTATCTTAGCAGAAATAATATAGTTTCTGGTTAATCAAATAAAGTTTTCATTTTATTAGCCTAAAACGCAGTCATAAAGAAGAGCTTTATGTTAAAATAGTATTCTAACTTTCATTTTTTCAGAAATATGACATACAATTTTATTTTGCAGTTTGATGTGGCAAGTGATCCATGGATACTAAATCCCAAGCCGTTACTGGACTCATTAATGGTAACCACTAAATCGTATCAATCAAGAAAAATCAAAAACATTAATGTTACCGAAATTCTAACAAATTTAAAAACACCCAAACGTTTTTGGACAAAGTATACTTAAAAAAAAAATTATTTTTAAAATTTGAAAAGATTTTGTAATTAATTAATTATTTTTAGACTATTATTAAGAATTTTGTTACCGAAAATAAGTGCATCCGTTTGTATCAGAGAATATACAAAATCAATATCAATATTATGTTTTCATAGATTAAGACTAGGATATCGAAAATTAGGTAAAATGCTGGAAGCAGAAGGACGTTTACCTGACGCACATTTAATAAATCATCTACATCCAGTGGAAATACGAAAATTAATTTTTAATAATGAAACACATTTCATTCAAAAGTAAAAAAAAAGATTAAAAAATAGTATATTATTAACCATGGGGCTAAAGTGACTCTTTTAATCCCGCGAGTGGAGTTTGTTCCTGAGGTTAACATTCAATAGAATGCAGTTGAGAAGGGTGGTGAGGCTTTTGATAGGACACTGTCGATTGAACTACCATTTTCATAACTTGGGAATCTCTTATGATCCCACTTGTAGGGCCTGTATGGAGGACGATGAGACCTCCATACATGTTGTATGCACCTGCAGAAGCCTGCAGGGTGTCAGATATAGAATGTTAGGGTCCGAAACATTGGATCCATCAATCCTGGGAGCAATCCCGGTGGAGAAGTTATGGGCCTTCTGTGTGGCGTCTGGCCTCAACAGAATCCTATAGCTTCATCTGCTTAAAATGGCACCTCTCGGAGGCGTCTTGCCTTCGGGTGACAGGTTATTTTCAGGGAGGGCACAGAGGACCCCTTGGTCTAGGTGCTACAGACCCGTATGCGGTACTCCTCTTTCTTATTATTATTATTATAATTGTTCCTGAGGGCTCCGCCCGAAGGAACACCCACTCAAGGGGTTAAAGGTACTTTAGTCCCACAGTAAATATACTATTTTTTGCACTTTCAGGACTAAAATGACAACTTTACTCCCTCCAAATAGGTACCAAAATAGTACATTTTCTCCCTTTGGAGAAAAAGTAGATTTTTTTCCCATGGGAGAAAAAGTAAATTTAATACGTATCCTAGCAAAAAAATCAAAATAAAAATTCTATTTAACAAATTTTTTACTTTAAATAAAGCTTACTCCAAATAAATAAACTTTACTCCAAATAGGTAAAAAAGTAAAACTTTACTCCCGCCACATAGTACTACTTTAGTACCTATTTGGAGGGAGTAAAGTTGTCATTTTAGTCCCGAAAGTGCAAAAATTCCATTTTTGTGATATTTTTATTATTTTATGAATTAATTTTCCAGGGCAATTAAACGACAAAAACTACAAGAACAGTGGCGACAATTAACGTATGATGAATTTTTTTATGGACGTCCTGTACCTTTAGAATCCAATGACGATGAAACGAATATAAATGGACTGAATGATGATAGCGAAATTTTAGTTATTGGTACTCCTGTGTATCCGGGATATATTAAAGGACGTGCTTGTGTTATTAAAAGCGTAGCCGATGCCCATTTAATACAATCAAGTTAGTTATTATACGTAATTTAAACAAACTTCAGGTTTTATTCTTGTGTTTTCTTTTCAGATGATATTTTGATAACAACAGCCACTGATATCGGATGGTCACCATATTTTCCTATGATTTCTGGTATCGTTACTGAATTGGGTGGTCTTATTTCGCACGGTAGCTGTTAAATAATAATGCAACATATTCACCCAGATTTTTTAATTTCGATTAATTGTTTAGGAGCTGTTATTGCCAGAGAATATGGAATACCTTGTATAATTGGTGCTAAAAATGCCACCAAGAAAATATCAACAGGTGATGAAATTATTTTAAATGCAACCAAAGGACAGATTTTACAAATTTTACGGCAAAATAAAATATAAGAAATATTAATTATAATTTTAATGTAGATTTTTGAAATTATTAATAAATACGATTGGAAATATTTACAATTTTTATTCCCTATCCCATTTGGCTAGAGGATCTTAGCACCCTATCCATGAAATTTCGAAAAACCAATTATACCATCTAATTGGTCAATAATTGGTCATAAAAGGTCAGGTAGTTCCATTAATTGGTCAGCGACAGAAAAATTTTTATTGATCTTTTAATTTTTACAAGGTCATACAAAAATGTTAGCACCCCATCCATGGAATTTCGAAAAACCAATTATACCATCTAATAGGTCACTAATTAGTCATAAAAGGTCAGCTAGCCCCATTAACTGGTCAGCGATAGAAAACTAATTAGAGACGCACACTAAAATAACACGAGTAACATATCTCTGATTCCATATCCCAGAAATAGTTACGATTAGCTAATTAATACTGATGATGACTACCTTGTTGTCATAATACGTATTTATAAAATATTAATAATTGTTATAGAAATTGGGACAAAATTTGCAATTTAATTACTATTACCAGGTTGGAACTATTTTTAAAAGTCGAGATTTCCTTACTTGATTCTATCCACAAAGCTGGGATGTTGCAAATATACTCATCCGCAATCGCGAAACTTCCGCATTAATTTTAACAGCCACATCCACAATTATCAATACTTTTTACGGAGCTTTTGTGGATGCAGTTGTTGCTTGTTTTGTTTAGCATTTCTAATTGTAAATATATCACAACGTATTTAGACGTGTTATTATATTAATGTTTTTTAATTTATTTCAATAATTTACATTATTGTTTGAGTGTTTCGTCTTGAATAATTTATTTGACAAGTGAATCAACAATACCACCACCGATTCAAAATGTGATTTAGTCTTATTTTAACTAGATGAGCATGTCCGAGATAAATCTCAGTGTAAAATATGCAATAAAACATACATGGGCCTCTCACATGGGCCGTACAACAACGTCTTTGAAATCTTCTGCCAAACAGGATGGAACCTGTAAAGGCAGCGACATTGCTCTTATTGCATCAAATTTTAGATTTTCATTCTAAATATTTTTTTATAGTATAAGGATTATTCAAAATTATTACCAAATGTTTCCTTTATTCATGTACCTAAATTAAGTATCTCTTTAAAAAAAAACTTGACATATAAATCCGTATCCGCAGATGTAAATATACGAGATATATTAAGTTTGGCATAATATATGTTCATAAAATGGCCTAATTCGGCATTTCCGCATGTCTGTACGTCTGTCTGCCCGTCCGTCTGTCCGTGAACACGATAATTCAAGAACGAAGAAACATAACGAGCTGTAATTTTTTTTGTGTGTTCTAGAGCAAAAAGTAAGGTCAAATTCGTTAATTGGAAAATCGAAACGTGTTTCCCCCCGTCAGGAGGAGAAATATACATCTTTTGTTTGAATAATATTTTCATAAACTTAATAGTTTTCTCATAATTTGTGATTAAACGTTCCTCGAAAAGCGAATTGTTAATAATTCGAATACGCAGAATTGTTCGTTAATGGGCAAAATCGGACAATATTTGGGCAAAACTGCCTATCTATGAAACCATAAAATATATATATGTTACGGGTAAAGTCTAATATTGGCTACAGCTAGATGTAGCCGGCTAAACTTAGTTGTATCCAAAATAGCTGAATTAAGTTAACAATAATGATGAATTTCGGGCTCTAGCCGACTAATACTAGGATTTGCGAAACACCGCTGGATAAAGTTGAGATTTGTCGATCAGAAAATATAACAATGACTCATACTTTCCAGCGGTTAATATTATACATAGGTCATAAAAAACGTTCTATATATTTTAGATATAGTGTCAAATTTATTGAAATTAAATAAGGTAACTATTACAAACGAGTACTACAATCTTTCACTTCATCGGTTATACCCCGAGTTGGTCGGGTTTGCGTGTTTTGGGCCCCGAACTAAAAAGCGTTTTATATATTTGAGATTAGTATCAAAAATTATTAAATTAAAATTACTACAACCACAACTCCAACAAATCAACTTTATCCAAAAACGTTGGATACATTAGCTTTATCCGGCTAAACTTAGCATTATCCAGAATTCGGGCTTTAACCGTAACATATATATATAACAAAAATTTAAAATCAAAAAAATCAACTTTTATTAAAATGTTTATTAAAATAAACAACTTTTGTTTGATTATTTTTTTCCCATAAACTCAGTATATATTGGGCATTGAAACAATTAACTCAGTTAGTTGTTACATTACTTGTTATTTATAGTTTTAAGTTTAAATCTATAACGACGTGTATACGAGTATTATTGATTTTTTTAAATCAATAATCTACTCTTCCTATATTAAGTGTTTTAATTCGTATTTATTTATTTTGTATTTAATTTTTTTTATTTATTTTTATCAACATCACGACGTTTCCTAAGTGGATTTCATAAATATTTAACTAATCTTTTTTGAATTGAGTATAATAAGCATGTTTGAATTTTATTTAAAAACATATTTTTTTATATTTTATCAAAATGACGTATAACAAGTAAGGTAACAACTAACTGAGTTATTTGTTTGAAGGTAACGAAGATATCGAGCTGAAATTTTGTATGTGTGTTCTATTAAGCAAGGTCAAGTTCCTGAATGGGCTGAAAATTCGAACTGTGCTTCCCCCCGAAAGGGAGAAAATATTCATCTTTGAAACCATAAGAAATAGAATAAAAATATAAAGAAATAAATGGTCTTTTCTTTTTAAATAAACATTTTTTGTTTAAATTTCTTTTCATAAAGTCAAGTATACCAGCGCCGGATTTATCGATGTGGAGGCCTTTGGGTAAAAATTTTGTGGAGGCCTACATATGCACAGAAAACTTTCAAAAATTCGTCTACACACAGATTTTCAGAAAAGAGATGTCCTTCGTCTTTAATCTTAATAACGAAACAAAGGTAGATCACTTTTTTCCCTGTGAAATTTCCATTAAAACCTTCTCCCCCAAAGCAAAATAAATATGTAACTAAAAATCTTCCTCAGCACACAAAATTAATAAGTTACACTTTCGTAAATAAACTAAAATTTTTACGAAATTGTTCCATTTTATTATAAACATATTTTTTTATTTTGAATTATTGTTGATTTCCGCAGGAGTTTTAAAAATTTTGGGAAGAGTTGAATTTTGTGGAGGACTTTTTTTTGTGGAGACATATGGGACCGAGCCCACAGGTCCCAGTCCGGCGCTGCAGTATACTCGTATACGGGGTATTTATGCAATTTACTTAGTTGTTATCTTCGCCTGTTTAATTTGAATTCAAATATTTTTCAAACAATTATTTGATAAATAAATATGATCTAAAATGTCTTACAATGATGAATATTGAACCTCTATCTAATTGATTGTATGGTAGGTTCACACCAGATTTTTGTATAATAGTTTATACTTTTAAGAAATTTATTATAAAAAAATCTATTTGACGTTAGTGAGATTCGAACGCATTACTTTCCATCTAATTTCTTAAATAAAAAATCTCTAAACAAAATATTTCAAATGCAAAATTTAGCTTTTGGTTGAAATTGTCAAACCGGAACATGACTTTTAGAAAGCTTTCTTCCAAATTTTGAATTTTCACATCTTGTGACATCTTTCGAGAAAATTCTAGAAAAATGAAAAATCATTTCCAGCGATTTTAGCCAAACAAATACACATCTACACCAACAGATCAGATGGGCAAAAATGAAAACGGCAGGTAAACCCTGATCAAAATCCAACATAGATTTTGGATATCTAGCACAGGCCCTCTTTAAGTAATACACATTGCACTGCGATCTGTATATAGAGGTAAAAACAAGTATTTTGGTAGAATAATAAAAATGATTCTTCAATATAAACCCTAGTTTTATCAGCCTATAAATTAAAATGCCTATTAATACAGATAAAACTGAATATATGATGTGTAAATATTTACCTTAAGTAGTGTAAAATCATTTATTTATAAACTGAATAAATTTTATAGAAATGCAGCAACGAGCATTCGAAATTCCCACTTTCAGTATCGATTATTTGCGAAAAAGTAAAACATTTAACCGAGCAAATCTAAAGTTTGTCTTCATTTAAAGTGAGCAATGCTACGAAATTTCTAGACAAGGTACGGAATTCGAGAGTTAGATGAAGTGACGAGAAAATATATCAGCAAAAAATTGTTTAAACAAATTTGTTAATCTGATAATTATTTCCTTTCCGCATATCCATTTTTGAATCGATAAGTAATAAAAGTTCCTTTTTTAAAAAGAAACAATTTTTTGTTTCTAATAAGAATGAAATATATCAATTCTATGTTTTATTCAATTAAATATTTTATTATTTAAACCCGCATCCGATGTCTTCAATCCACTGACCTATATAGAGGTCAGTGCTTCAATCACAAGTGGGGGTAAGAAATCCGTATATACCGAAATTCTAGTTCATTGCACTTGAAGTTCATTGCACTCATTTGGTTGGAGAAAGTTTAGAGTCAACGCTCGAAGTATTTTATTATGATTGTTGGGCGACCTTGTAGTATAATTTAAAATATGAATAGACTGTGTAAACGTGGCACAGGTGCTTGCAATTGATCTAATATTCAATTTTTTGAATAATTTTCTGGGAAAAATCATAGTGTACTATTTACTAAGTGGTAAGTCCTAAGAATCTATTCGAATTTCGAACAAAAATTTGTTTAGTATTTTATGTAAGGAACAACTTTGTAAACTAAACATTTCCAATATATCTTACTGTTTTCAAAATAAAATTAAAGGGTAACATCGTCCTTCAAATTAAATATAAAAAGCCGAAAGTTAACATACAAAAATTTCAGTTTGTTGTATTGGAAGTTGTTAGCTCACGGATTAAAGATGAAGTAAAAACATGAAACAAATAAAAGTAATACAACAACATTGAGAGTTAAATAAAAGCTTGTAAAAAGCCAATCAAAATTAGTCTTGGTGTTTTGCAGCAAAATGGTAACAGACACACAAACAAGCTATTACAGCAAATACAATATACCTTCTCCGTTCCGTTGCGGGTATCTAGAGCACGGTAGTGCGCAAGGCCAAGTTTAAGGGACACATCGTTATTTCTGTCAAAAGTAGTACAAAGAAAAAAATCATGGTTCCGCAAAATACAGTTTCAAAAATTTTGTATATTTACAATTGAACCAGCCTATCGACCGGTAACCCGAAGATTAAAGAATCTATATCACATTTTTAGAAATTATTATTATACCTGGTATATAATATATACCAGAAAAAAATTATGGTATAGGTCTTCATAAAATGACCTAATTAGTTCATTTTCGCAAAGTTGTCCGTCCGTCTGTAAACACGATAGGCTGACTCAAAAAAAGAAACCGTAAACACTTAAAAAAGAAATGAGATAGTAAGCTGAAATTTCGTATGTGCGTTCTAGAGCTACAAAGTAAGGTCAATTTCATGAATGGACAATCGGACTATGTTTGGGCAAAATGGGCAAAACTGTCTATCTTTGAAACCGTAAGAGATAGAACAAAAAATATTTCTTTTCTTAAATAAACAAATTTTGTTAGAAACTCTTTTACCAGTCCCAGTAGCAGAGCGATCTAAGGCGTTATGTCTGCGCAGTATGCCTACTTGGAAAAAGTGAGGTTATGGGTTTGAATTCTGACATCGGCAGTTTTTCAATTATTAGGAAAAAAAAGGGGGAGGTTAATTGACTAAACTGTCGGCGTATGGACAAGAACGAAGTAACCGGTTATACTTGAGAAGATTTTCTGCAGTTTCCTTCACGAACTTCAGATGAATATCGGCATAGTTCCTATCATAGTCGGCTGCAGCCGCATATCCTACCAATTCCTAGTCCATACACAAAAATTCCTTCCACTCCACTCACATCCTCACATCCTTAGGCATCACAATGGACCTTATGGTCGAAGTTTAGCCCGTCCAGGGCAGCCTCTACAATCTATCTATCCATCTAGAAACTTTTTTTCATAAATTCAGTATACAGTTGATCCGCGGTAATCCGGCCCCTGTCTAATCCGGCAACCCCTATAATCCGACATGCCAATAACAGTTCATACAAGGCGCTTTTATTACGGAAAATCTTCGTCAGTGCATGCTTAAACATGTTGTGACTTGTATGAGTATGTAATTTGTCGGATTACAAGGTACTCCTTTTCAAAAAAGCTCCGGACAACAAGGAGTCGGTGGCAAAACGTTTGTCGGATTACCACGGGTGTAATATCTTATCAATTACTGTATATCGGGTATTTAAGCAATTAACTCAGTTAGTTGTTATTTTTACTTGTTTCATTTTAAATTGAAAGTGAATTCAATTGCAAGTGTTCGTGCCGTTTGTACCCGTCTATAACAAATATTTCTAAAAATGATGTTATTATTACTACTTAATTGTTGAATATGTAGTTACGTAATTTAACATTTAGAAAAAAATTACTGATTTATACATTGTATGTAGGTATCATTATTAGTATGTGTGATTTAGTTTTTATCTCCATTTAATTTACATGTAAATAAAAATCTATCAAAGATAATAATAAATAGTAAATAATTAATTAACTAAATATAATAAATTTACTTGCTGTAAAGTGTGCACAAGAAGAAGTTTGTTATTAACTTAAAACTTTAATTATTTTAATTATTAATTTAATACGGAAATGGATATTACATTTCTAATACAGTTGTTTACAATTGTGATTGTGTTAATTTGTTCGTACATATTAATATTTAAGTCACGGAAAAAAGTGGAAAATAAAAAATACAATAAACTAGGTAAATTAATTACATTAATTAATAAGGGTTATAGATCTTATTAAAAATAATTAAAAAAATTTAGATTGGAATTATTCTATAAAGAAATGGATATTATATTATCGTTTATCAAAATTTAAAAAGAATTTAAAACATGATTGGGAATCTAATGGAAAATCTATTGAAAGTCCGACTATAGTGAAAAATGATAATGTAAGTTTCATTACTAATCTATTTAATATGTTATATCCATCTGATCGATAGTAATTTGAAAATATTTCGTAGAAAGCTGTTCAGTCTTTTGATCGCTTTATTTTACTAATAATTTATGTAGCTTTTCTTTGCTGTTCGAGCAAGGACTTCGTTATTCGCCATATTTTCAATTTACGGAAATATCTTTTTAACCAACACCAATTAATGGAAATTAGTCTTACATTAAATATTTCACATAAAAGTTAAAATGAGTTTTTCCTATTATGAAGTCCTATTAGACTATACTGCATACAGTCGACAGGGGTGGCCAACAAGTCGATTGCGATCGGCCGATCGCGATCCGCGAAGCCAATTTTTGTCGATCGCCTGCGATGTCTTGGTTTAATGTGTTAAACTTGTATGGAGCAAAATTTCATTTGGAGCAAAATTTATTAGAAAATGAAATTATAATTTTACAAACTGATTTAATCTTACAAGCCAGAACATTTTTTGGAAATACGTCAACCGAGAAAAATATACCAATATATACAAATGTAGCGAATATATTTATTCTTGATTCGGATCTACATACCTGTGTGAATCGGCATTTTAGCGAATTTCCTGAAAGGAAATAGAGCAATTGGTCTCGTACCAAAGTCGCAAAAATTTTTTCGAATGTCCATCAATCCTACCTAGTAGATGTCGAAAATCACCGTCTCTAAAATTTATATATTTATATATATATATATATATATATATATATATATATATATATATATATATATATGAGAGAATCGTGGAAGGAAGTGTAGGTGTGTGCTATTATCCACTTGGTTCGACTCACCCTGTATATATATATACATATTATATATATATATATATATATATATATATATATAATATATATATATATAATATATATATATATATATATATATATGTATATATATAATGTATGTATATATGTGTCTGTAATCGCTCTAGCGGTCACAGTTTTAATCCGATTGGAATAAAATTGGGTATGTGGGGTGCTTTTAGTATTTGAACGGCGAGTTCGTTAATCAGCAAAATCGGATAAAGGATAAGGGGGGTTTAGAGAGAAGGGGAAACACAAAATTTGGTATATCTGTCGTAATGTTGGAAAAATCGTAAAGTTAGTAGTAATATAGTTATAGATAATTAATTTTACTATAATTTTGGTTTTTATTATTTTTTCTGTTACCTTAATATTGACAGAAATATTTACGAATTAAAATTGAAAGTTTGATTATAGAAAAATGAAAACTTAAAATAAAGCTAAAACTTTCCATGTTAAGGCAATAAAATGAATTTTTATAATAAAAATTTCATATTTACGAACAAAACAGATCCTATGCGCACAAAAGTTGGACACCCCTGCAATACGATATTTTCAAATGACGGGTAAAAGTTACTTAATAATCTACCTGATGGTAGAGCAATCATTGGTTTGATCTACCAATTGTATTACCAAATGGCTTGATTTCAACACTCCTACATTAGATTCACTTTTAAGTTTGTAGGTAAATTAAGGAGAATGTACGCACTTCTGATACCAATACAATAATATGGCACACTATCTAGATCAGGAGTCCCCAATCCTATGTTGGCAGGTACTTTAGTAATCAGTTTTACGTAAACTCTCCATCAATACCAAAATTTTATCCGATTTTAATGAAATTTTTTTTGTTACCCTTTTTTTGTACGAGGGTTTCAATTTTTTAAATTATCTACTGATTACCAATATTGATTTGGGGTAACCTTACTTTCTCGATTTCGGAATTTATAAGAGATTTAACAGTTTTTTCATATAAAAACTGGATTCCCTGGATCAATTTTAATAGAGCTGAAAAATATCATAAATGTAAATTCGCCCGGCGGCCGTTATTCGTGTGTACGTTGCTGTACGATCAGGATAAAAGAAATTTAAGTTTTCAGTAAAATGTTATGCAAATTTGTTAAAATAATATTTACTAATTAATTATATTAATTTTAATATATTAAAAGCCACCGTCACATTCTAGATCTAATTTAGAATTATTTAGCAAAATTAACTTTTTTAAACAGTCTTTTTTAAACAATCAATTAACTAAACATAAATTTAAGTATAACAAGTGAAAACAACATCTAACTGAGTTAATTGCTTAAATATCCGGTATATCCTGAATTAATGTAAAAAAGTTAAAAACAAAAGTTGTTTATTTAAAAAAAAAAAACAATTTTTGTCTTTACATTTTTGTTCTATTTCGATGAGTTTCAAAGATGAACAGTTTTGCCCATTTGGCAAAAACACTGTCCGATTTTGCTCATTCACGAATTTGACCGTAATTTTTAGTTCTAGAGCACAAACGCAGAGTTTCAGCTTGTTATCTTTTCTCGTTTTCGAGTTATCGTGTTGACAGACAGACATCCGTTACAAAGTCGGAACTAAACTCAATATGTACCCTTGTATATATATTTCAAATATACCGGGTATAAAAAAACAACGGTGTTGTTGATTTCTTCTTTCCTATATTTTCCCAGTGCCTCCCGAGTCGTATTTTCGAATTCCATGAGTATCTAGATTCGGTGTGAAATTTGGTGGAGGCAATGGGAAAATATAGGAAATAAGAAATCAACAACATCGTTGTTTTTTTATACTTAAATTTATGTTTAGTTAATTGACTGTTAAAAAAAGCAAATTGCTGAATAATTCCAAATTAGATCTTACTACGTGTTCACTTAATTTCTTTCTGTTTTAAGCAATTTGATAGCCATACATTTTATGGTTTCGATACAAAAGGTAATTCCTTAGTTGCACGTATACATAAGACAGGTTTTAAAATTGTCGAAGTATGGTTACAACTTCGATTAGCGGATGGAAGTATATATCAATTACCAGGTAAATTTTCATTTTTAAGGAATTGTTTCGATATTTATTTGAGAGTTATTGTTATCTTAAGGACGTTCCAGCACTGTGTTATATAATCAGGACAGAAAATCGGTTTGATTTTATTATAGAACAAATACATATACACACATATGCAACACATAGCCAAATTCACTGTTCATATATACAAAATAATGTTATTTTAAAAATAATAATAATTTTAGACTTTTATATTTCGAAAACAAAAGGGTAAAACGCGATTAATTTAAAATAAATTTATTAATTAAATATTTATCTTTACTATCCTAGTATATTTTTAAATTCTGTCAAGTATTTTTCTTAATACAACAAATAATATTTGGGCGGGCATGAAGTTTGACATACTTCTAATGAGAGAGAATGATAACTTTGATATTAATTATCTCGCGTTCTAAACGGTCAAAAATTATGAAACTTCGGGATTTATTAGAAAACGTTATTTTTAGCCTGTGAAAACTGAATGAGCAAAATCTGTCAAAAAGTGGTTTCATACTGGAACATCCTCAAATAAAATATTATTATCTTCTTCTTTTTTAACCCGACTTCAAAAAAGGAGGATGGTTCTCAATTCGTCTGTATTTTTTTTTTTTTTTTTTTTTTTTTTTTTTTTTTATGTGTGTCACCTCAGAACTCCAATGAACCGATTTTGAATTTTTTTTTTTTGTTTTAAAGGGTTTGGTTTCCCATTGGTCCCATTGGCACCAAATCGGATTCGGATGAGGGGATGGGGGGAAAATCGAGGAAAATCCTCATTTTATATGTGATAACCGATTTTTGCGAAATTTTTTTTTTTTTTTGAAAGGGTATACTCATTTATAATGGGAAAATAAGAAAATTTTTTTAAAAACCGACTTCAAAAAAATTTTTTACAAAAAAAAAACCGACCCCAAAAAAAAAAGTTTTTACAAAAAAAAAACAAAATACATGTAAATAAAATTGAAAATCTGTTATAAAAAAATGCTCTTAAAATTTAAAAAAAAAAAAAAACGGGTAAAAAAAAAATGTTTTACAAAAAAAAAACCGACCCCAAAAAAAAAATTTTTACAAAAAAAAAACAAAATGCATGTAAATAAAATTGAAAATCTGTTATAAAAAAATGCTCTTAAAATTAAAAAAAAAAAAAAAACCGGGTAAAAAAAAAATGTGTTATAAAAAAATTCACTAAAAATTAGTCGTTTAAGTATGGTCTACCCATATTTAGATAAATAAAACTAGTTATAGAACTTTAGAGTCACTAAAAAGCGAGAAATAAACTATATTTTGACAAAATGTAAACCCGACTTCAAAAATAAAATATTCTATAACAAAAAATGCACTAAAAAGTAAAAAAATAATTGCATATTCTTGTACCAATTTTAGTTCACCTAAGCAAAAATTTTTAAATATATATGTACAATTATTGTTATTTTTGGAGGCGGTGTCCAAAAATTATGAGAATTTCTCTATGCTGACACCGCCTCCAAAAATAACAATAATTGTACATATATATTTAAAAATTTTTGCTTAGGTGAACTAAAATTGGCACAAGAATATGCAATTATTTTTTTACTTTTTAGTGCATTTTTTGTTATAGAATATTTTATTTTTGAAGTCGGGTTTACATTTTGTCAAAATATAGTTTATTAATATTAATATCAACTATATCATGAGTTTATTTTTCAGTTCATCCAAACACATGTATTAGTTGCCCCGAAAAACCAACATGGTCCGCTAATGGACTTAAATTTACAATATTAGAGCCATTTAAACGGATTCGAGTTACATTTAATGGTTTTTTACGAAATTGCACACAAAATGGCATTCATAGCGAAGAATTTATTCATGTCAAATTTAATTTCATGTAAAAATAGAATAAACTTACAGAGTGTAACAGAATAATTAGTCGGTTACAAAAATTCTGTTTACACCAACATACTGATTATTAAATCGTAAATTTGTTTTTCAGCTGGTCAACCTGTGCGATACCAACACACTGGCCGTTTTATCAAAGTACGGCCTTATTATCAGATGCTATTTGGTTGGACACAATGTATATAATTTATTACGAACAAACAATATTAAAAATTTATTAGAGACTTGAAAAGTTTTATTTATTTGTAGTATAAAACCGTCAATATCTGGTTACGACCATTATGGAATACTTTACGGTGAAATCTTTTTAAATGATACAACGATTCAATTAAATTTACCATCGTTACGAAGTAGACGTAAAGGGAACCATGTTAATGATTTGCAAGAACAATTCGAGATAATTGGTGTTTGTGAAGATGGTGTATTGTTTCAAATTGGCGCTACTACGAGCAAAAATTTGACCAAGTAAAGTTTTAATAAAAAGAATCTCTCTCAAATTTATGGAAATTGGTTCTCAGTCAAATGAATTTAATTTTGAATATATTCTTAGATATACATCTCCTCTAGAACCTATGTGAAGTTGGCAACCCACTTAACGGTAGAAGATTTTTTTAAATTTTATTCGATTGTACTCGGTTTGTACCGGATTGTACCACCTTGATTTTCGTTTGTACCCTAAAGGGGTGAAAAATATAGGGGTGGGTAAAATTGCTCCGCAACTCCTGTTGAGATAAATGATTTTCGTTGATGCCATTGTGAAGAGAATCGTTTGTATCTGTTTGTACCGATGTTAAAAAAAAATTAAAAAAATTTAAAATAAAAAAATTTTAATAAAAAAATTTTTTTTTAATTTAAAAAAAATAAAAAAAATTTTTTTTAATTTTTTTCGTTTTTTTCGAATCTCATTTAGGAATAAATTATATGTGGTATCGTTTTGGTAGACACAATAGTTTCTGCACGTTTGGTCGCAAGCAGAATTCATTTTTATTGCGTTTAAGTACTCGACGATTAAAAACGGGTACAAACAATATAAGTGTCGGTACGCATGGGTACAAACGATTACGAATGGGTACAAACGATTTGTCTGTGTTGCAAACCGTTACAAACGATAAAATTGTCGGCAAGACTGGGTACAAACGATTTCGAATGGGTACAAACGATTTGTCGATGTAACAAACAATATTAGTGTCGGTACGCATGGGTACAAACGATTATGAGTGGGTAAAAACGATTTGTCGGTGGTACAAACGATAAAAGTGTCGGTACGCATGGGTACAAACAATTACGAGGGGGTACAAACGATTTGTCGGTGAAACAAACCGGTACAAACGAGAAAAGTGTCGGTACGCATAGGTACAAACGATTACGAATGGGTACAAACGATTACAAATGAAAACAAACGATTTGTCGGTGTAACAAACAAGTACAAACGATAAAATTGACGGTACGCATGGATACAAACGATTATGAGTGGGTACAAACGATTTGTCGGTGGTACAAACGATAAAAGTGTCGGTACGCATGGGTACAAACGATTACGAGTGGGTACAAACGATTTGTTGGTGAAACAAACCGGTACAAACGATAAAAGTGTCAGTACGCATGGGTACAAACGATTACGAATGGGTACAAACGATTTTTCGGTGTTACAAACGATATTAGTGTCGGTACGCATGGGTACAAACGATTATGAGTGGGTACAAACGATTTGTCGGTGAAACAAACTGGTACAAACGATAAAAGTGTCGGTACGCATGGGTACAAACGATTACGAATGGGTACAAACGATTACGAATGGGTACAAACTATTTTTCGGTGTTACAAACAGGTATAAACAATATTATTGTCGGCAAGACTGGGTACAAATGATTTCGAGTGGGTACAAACGATTTGTCGGTGGTACAAACGATATAAGTGTCGGTACGCATGGGTACAAACGATTATGAGTTGATACAAACGATTTGTCGGTGGTACAAACAATAAAAGTGTCGGTACGCATGGGTACAAACGATTACGAGTGGGTACAAACGATTTGTCGGTGAAACAAACCGGTACAAACGATAAAAGTGTCGGTACGCATGGGTACAAACGATTACGAATGGATACAAACGATTTGTCGGTGTTACAAACGATATTAATGTCCGTACGCATGGGTACAAACGTTTATGAGTGGGTACAAACGATTTGTCGGTGGTACAAAAGATAAAAGTGTCGGTACGCATGGGTACAAACTATTATGAGTGGGTACAAACGATTTGTCGGTAGTACAAACGATAAAAGTGTCGGTACGCATGGGTACAAACGATTACGAGGGGGTACAAACGATTTGTCGGTGAAACAAACCGGTACAAACGATAAAAGTGTCGGTACGCATAGGTACAAACGATTACGAATGGGTACAAACGATTACAAATGGGTACAAACGATTTGTCGGTGTAACAAACAAGTACAAACGATAAAATTGACGGTACGCATGGGTACAAACGATTATGAGTGGGTACAAACGATTTGTCGGTGGTACAAACGATAAAAGTGTCGGTACGCATGGGTACAAACGATTACGAGTGGGTACAAACAATTTGTTGGTGAAACAAACCGGTACAAACGATAAAAGTGTCAGTACGCATGGGTACAAACGATTACGAATGGATACAAACGATTTGTCGGTGTTAAAAACGAAATTAATGTCGGTACGCATGAGTACAAACGATTACGAGTGGGTACAAACGATTTGTCGGTGAAACAAACCGGTACAAACGATAAAAGTGTCGGTACGCATGGGTACAAACGATTACGAATGGGTACAAACGATTTGTCGGTGTTACAAACGATATTAGTGTCCGTACGCATGGGTACAAACGATTATGAGTGGGTACAAACGATTTGTCGGTGGTACAAACGATAAAAGTGTCGGTACGCATGAGTACAAACGATTAAGAATGGGTACTAACGATTTTTCGGTGTTACAAACAGGTACAAACAATATTATTGTCGGCAAGACTGGGTACAAACGATTTCGAGTGGGTACAAACCATTTGTCGGAGTGCAAACGATATTAGTGTCGGTACGCATGAGTACAAACGATTATGAGTGGGTACAAACGATTTGTCGGTGGTACAAACGATAAAAGTGTCGGTACGCATGGGTACAAACGATTACGAGGGGGTACAAACGATTTGTCAGTGAAACAAACCGGTACAAACGATAAAAGTGTCGGTACGCATGGGTACAAACGATTACGAATGGGTACAAACGATTTGTCGGTGTAACAAACAAGTACAAACGATAAAATTGACGGTACGCATTGGTACAAACGATTATGAGTGGGTACAAACGATTTGTCGGTGGAACAAACGAAAAAAGTGTCGGTACGCATGGGTACAAACGATTACGAGTGGGTACAAACGATATGTCGGTGAAACAAACTGGTACAAACGATAAAAGTGTCGGTACGCATGGGTACAAACGGTAACGAGTGGGTACAAACAATTTTTCGGTGTTAAAAGCCGGTACAAACAATAACAGTGTCGGTGCGCATGGGTACAAACGATTACGAAGGGGTACAAACGATTTGTCGGTGAAACAAAGCGGTACAAACAATATAATTGTCGGCAAAACTGGGTATAAACGATTACGAGTTGGTACAAATGATTTGTCGGTGGTACAAACGATATTAGTGTCGGTACCACCGACAAATCGTTTGTACCCATGCGTACCGACACTAATATTGTTTGTTACATCGACAAATCGTTTGTACCCATTCGCAATCGTTTGTGCCCATGCGCACCGACACGAATATCGTTTGTACCACCGACAAATCGTTTGTACCCACTCGAAATCGTTTGTACCCAGTCTTGCCGACAATAATATTGTTTATACCTATTTGTAACACCGAAAAATAGTTTGTACCCATTCGTAATCGTTTGTTCCCATGCGTACCGACACTTTTATCGTTTGTACCAGTTTGTTTCACCGACAAATCGTTTGCACCCACTCATAATCGTTTGTACCTATGCGTACCGACACTAATATCGTTTGTAACACCGACAAATCGTTTGTACCCATTCGTAATCATTTGTACCCACTCGTAATCGTTTGTACCCATGCGTACGCCACTTTTATCGTTCGTACCACCGACAAATCATTTGTACTCACTCATAATCGTTTGTACCCATGCGTACCGACACTAATATCGTTTGTACCACCGACAAATCGTTTGTACCCACTCGAATTCGTTTGTACCAAGTTTTGCCTACAATTATATCGTTTGTACTGGTTTGTAACACCGACAAATCGTTTGTCCCATTCGTAATTGTTTGTACCCATGCGTACCGTCAATTTTATCGTTTGTACTGGATTGTAACACCGACAAATCGTTTGTACCCATTCGTAATCGTTTTTACCCATGCGTACCGACACTTTTATCGTTTGTACCGGTTTGTTTCACCGACAAATCGTTTGTACCCACTCGTAATCGTTTGTACCCATGCGTACCGACACTTTTATCGTTTGTACCACCGACAAATCGTTTGTACCCACTCATAATCGTTTGTACCCATGCGTACCGATACTAATATCGTTTGTACCACCGACAAATCGTTTGTACCTACTCGAAATCGTTTGTACCCAGTCTTGCCAACAATAATATTGTTTATACCTGTTTGTAACACCGAAAAATCGTTTGTACCCATTCGTAATCGTTTGTACCCATTCGTAATCGTTTGTACCCATGCGTACCGACACTTTTATTGTTTGTACCAGTTTGTTTCACCGACAAATCGTTTGTACCCACTCGTAATCGTTTGTCCCCATGCGTACCGACACTTTTATCGTTTGTACCACCGACAAATCGTTTGTACCCACTCAAAATCGTTTGTACCCATGTGTACCGACACTAATATCGTTTGTACTACCGACAAATGGTTTGTACTTACTCGAAATCGTTTGTACCCAGTCTTGCCGACAATAATATTGTTTGTACCTGTTTGTAACACCGAAAAATCGTTTGTACCCATTCGTAATCGTTTGTACCCATGCGTACCGACACTTTTATCGTTTGTACCACCGACAAATCGTTTGTACCCACTCATTATCGTTTGTACCCATGCGTACCGACACTAATATCGTTTGTATCACCGACAAATTGTTTGTACCCATTCGTAATCGTTTGTACCCATGTGTACCGTCAATTTTATCGTTTGTACTGGTTTGTTACACCGACAAATCGTTTGTACCCATTCGTAATCGTTTGTACCCATGCGTACCGACACTTTTATCGTTTGTACCACCGACAAATCGTTTGTACCCACTCATAATCGTTTGTACCCGTGCGTACCGACACTAATATCGTTTGTACCACCGACAAATTGTTTGTACCCATTCGTAATCGTTTGTACCCAGTCTTGCCGACAATTTTATCGTTTGTAACGGTTTGCAACACAGACAAATCGTTTGTACCCATTCGTAATCGTTTGTACCCATGCGTACCGACACTTATATCGTTTGTACCCGTTTTTAATCGTCGAGTACTTAAACGCAATAAAAATGAATTCTGCTTGCGACCAAACGTGCAGAAACTATTGTCTCTACCAAAACGATACCACATATAATTTATTCCTAAATGAGATACGAAAAAAAAGAAAAAAATTAAAAAAAATTTTTTTTAATTTTTTTAAATTTAAAAAAAATTTTTTTATTTTAAATTTTTTTAATTTTTTTTTAACATCGGTACAAACAGGTACAAACGATTCTCTTCACAATGGCGTCAACGAAAATCATTTATCTCAACACGAGTTGCGGAGCAATTTTACCCACCCCTATATTTTTCACCCCTTTAGGGTACAAACGAAAATCAAGGTGGTACAATCCGGTACAAACCGAGTACAATCGAATAAAATTAAAAAAAATCTTCTACCGTTATGTGGGTTGCCAACTTCACATAGGTTCCTCTAGAATATAATTTATAGTTTCAAATGCGTATTCGAAAGAATTCAATTTTAAATCAATGTTCATAAGATGTAAAGGGAGCAGCTTTTATAACTGAAGCTCTTCTTTAAAATATTTTATCTTATAGTTTTAAGTATGGAACAATTCGAACAATGAATGGTCTAACTCATGCTTTAACTGAAAGTGATATTTCATTAGAAATTATGGGCACGTCTATTGAAAACATTCCAAAAATGTTTGCAGTGAATTTTAAAGGTATGAATTCGGAATTTCATTTAAACCTCTCACTAAAACAGTTTAACAAAATTTTGGAAATTTTAGTTAATGGTCAGAAACATAACAACATTTTCTATTTAAAAACTGAAACAGCATCAAAACTGTATGGTGGAAATCCATGCAATTTCGAATCGAATATAATTCCTTTCCATTGTTCTTTTTCATCAGAGTTTGGAAATGGTTTAGCTATTTTCGAGTATAAATATAAGGGTAAATAATAAATTTGGTAAAAATAATGTACAAATGTATTCAAATTCAAATTTTCAGAGGCCTCTGATATGCCTCCAATTGTTCCACGAGATTATTTAACTTTTTACGATATCCAAGACACACCGAATGAATCGTTAACTGTGCGATTTAATGAAAAATTATGTCAAGCAGTGTCCATTGCTGGTGGTAAAGGTGCTTCGTTAAGTTTAATGGCATCAATCCCCACTTCAGAGGTAAAATTTACTTCAGTCTATGTCAAATATTCTTAGTTGTGTTTATGACAAGTTTTATTTTTAGTTCATTGTTCCCGATGGATGTTGCCTAACAAAGTATGCACTTCAGAAACAACTGGAAATTTCAGATTTACAGTTATTGGTATGTGAAGTTGCAAAATATACTCTAAGTAACTTAAAAGAATTAGAAACAGCTTGTAGAATGTAAGTTGGATCTGCTGCTAATGCTACGAGGATAAAAAAAGTATGATCTTTAAACAAATTATATTATTTTCAGGACTGAACAACGAATTACAATCACTCCAATCGATGAAACAATAGCTGTGATAGTAAAACAACATCTTAAAAAGCTTCGACAAAAATCAGTTGAATTATATGATCAAGAAATTTGCCGGTTCGCTGTACGATCATCGGGATTGGATGAAGATAGTGAAGAATCTTCGGCTGCTGGTCAAAATGAAACAGTGTTCGGTTGTTTAACAGATGACGATGTTTTAGATGCTATTCTCAAATGTTGGGCATCATTATTTGCTTTTAGAAGTGTTGTGTACAGAAGGTAAAATATATAACTTATAGCACCGCTCTTAAATTGAAACGTATAGTCATATTCATGCAGAGAAATAGAATAAATCAGCACGAAAAAAATTATGCTTTTGCATAGCATAGCCTGAAGCAGATTGGAAGGAGGCAAAGTGCGACTCGAACTTTTTTCTAATTCGCATATTTTCTATACCTATGACAACCATGTCTAGTGCAATTATGTTTAGCACTACCTTGCTCAACTAAAGTTTCCATTGTCCTGCTCTAGCTAAACAGATTGCAATTAGGCCTATGTTCATACACTTGGTATTACATTATTTTAGACAACATGGCCAAGCGGTAAATTGTGGCATGGGAGTTGTAATACAAATAATGGTGCCATCAGAAGTGTCTGGTGTTATGTTCACATGCCATCCAACAACACAGAATCCAAGTCAAATCTTAATAACTGCCAGTTATGGTCTTGGCGAAGTAATTTCTTATCCAAAATTTAATTCCGTGCACATATTATTAAATTTGTTTATGATTATTTCAGAGCGTTGTTTCAGCCGCTGTACATCCAGATCAATTTATAGTCGAAAAAACTTGGGATCGCAAAATTAGTATTCAATCGCGACAAATTGGCGAAAAAACAACACAAATTATAATGTCCGAAAATTCAACAAGTACTGTAAATGTGAATCATCTACGTGCTGCCAAACTGTGTATGACTGATGACGAAGTGCTAGCTGTAGCGAAAATTGGAATTTTATTGCAAGATCTTTTTGAATATTATTGTGATGTTGAATGGGCTTTTTATAAGGTACTGCTTTTGACTAATAAACTAGCTAGTAATAGTTAATTTTCTTGTTTCTCACATGCGAACACCATTTTAATAAATATATTTGCGGCTATAATATAATATAATATATATATAATAGTATAATATAATTTAGTATATACTTGGTAGTGTGAAAATCGAACTAGCTGCTTTTTTGCTATTTTTGAGTTGTAAGAATTCCCCCCCAGGGATTATTAATTAGCGTATGTAACATAACTACTTCGTTCGCGAAACTCAATTATATATATATATATATATATATATATATATATATATATATATATATATATATTCGAAGAGAGTCTTTCTATTTATTTATTTTTTTTTTATTATTGACGTGGGTTCGACGCGACTGATCGCTGGTGCCTCCTGAAGGACACCGGGGCCAGAAATGAAAAACATGGCTTCGAAATTTGAGGTCGCTGTCGACATTAATAATTATAATTATTTTGTGTTTATTATTTTTTAATTTTGTTAAATTAGCACGCATTACGTAATTACCAACCTCGCTCCATTATCGATCGTCGACATGGAAGTTATATGGAGTACGAGTAGCCGATTGTCTGTATGGATGTTTGGAACAGGGATGTCGCATCCGCATCCGCAATAATCAATACGGATGTTCATGCGGATGCGAATGTAATACAACTTGCGACAAGATAGAAATTGGGCGGGGCCGGCGAATGGCGCGTGCCGTTCGCACGTGACAATGACCAATGGTAGCGAAAAAATTTGTGACAAGATCCGACGCGTTTGTTGTGGTGCATCATTTGTTTCTTGTACATAAATCGTTACGTATTTGTTTGCGCTGAGGATTACTTATCGTATAGATAGATGTTTTGAGTGTTATTGTGATACAGTGATCATTGTGTGTAAATAATTGTTTATTGGGAAATCTTTAGTCTTAGCTCAGCTTATTAAATTAAAATCGCCAGGTAAATGCCATTATGTTACACCGGTAGAAGAGTCAATGTGGATGAAAATCCTCTTAAATGGTGGAGTGTTCATCGAGAGGAATTTAAGATATTATCACCGATAGCACGAAGACTTTTATCCACTCCACCAGGCAGTGTTCCTAGCCAACAGTTATTTAGTAGCGCGGGTTTAATTTACGAACCTCTGCGTAACCGCCTTGAATCAAAAAAGGCGGCAATATTACTCTTTATAAAGTATAATGCTCCTATTTTTAACTTCACTTACTAATATGAAAATTAGTAAGTGAAGTTAAAAAAAAAATAGGAGCATTATACTTAATACTAATTTTCATTAGTAAAAATGTTAATAATTACTTTATCATTGTTTTAATTCTTCATTCATATACTATATTTATATAAGATCTTAAACATCCGCATCCGCGGATGTGAGCCTTCAAAAATCCGCATCCGCATTCACATCCGCGGATGTGAAAAAATCGGCATCCGTAACATCCCTGGTCTGGAACCCTCACTACCGCTAGTGAACTGGTTGCTGTATTTGCCAAACTAAATCACAGTCCCGTATTATGAACTGGTTGAAGTAGTGATCATTAAAATAAAGTTCGAGTGTACAATTGTTTTGGACTAGTTGCGTTTATGATGAACAATTAGATGAGAAATGTTTGGTTTTATCGAATGGGAAGAATTAAAGATGGTTTATAAACGATGTGCAAGTTTATATTTCTGTTTTACGATGGATGAAAATGAGAATGAATTGTAAGCATTGGAAGTCGTGCATCGTTGTGTTGAGTTATTGGATGAAAATCTTGCAGGTGTTTGTCAATTGGAATTAATATTCAAGCTTGAAAATTCATATTTTTATTGGATGAATTAAGGATGGGTTGTGAAATACAAACTATCATCAGCCACATTACCAAGTTACATTATTAGTTAGCAAATCAAGTGAATATTCTAAAATATTAATAATTCAAAATACAACCCTGGTGTTCATAATGTAAAATTACTTAATGACAAACAATTTTAAGGAATGTGAACAACAGTGTTGTTTTTGTGTTGTTGTTTTCGTGTGACAGACTTTGTGAGGGACAAGAAATAAACGATTGATTATTTAAAAAAGATTCTGATTTCGAAAGCCGGACGATGCGTATCGTCGCGTAATTGATAAATTGTTGATACTGTATTTTGTTGAAATTGTTGAAGATAATTTTTTTTTTAATTTGTAAAATATTGATTGCGAACTGTTAATTTTATTTTATTTTTATTTTTTCGACGCGTAAAAATATTAAAACGATACCGAAAGCGTTGATTCGAGCGAGGTTTGGTTGTATTTTTTTTTTTGCGTGTAAGTGTGTTTATGTGAAATATTTTGTTTTAAATCGTCATTGCGAAGTAAATTTCAATTTTTTTTCCGTACTGTTAAATTTTATTATTATTTATTTTGTTTTTTCTCGGTTCATGTAAACACGTTCTAGTCCGTAGTTAATTAATATTGTTTTTCGATGATAATTTTTTGTTATTGTTAAAATTCGAGTATTTTATTTTTTTTGTTATTGTTAAATATTAAATTTTTTGTTGTCTTCGTAAATAAATAATTTTTCTTGTTTCGTAATTTTTTTTTATAGTTGAATTCGTAATCATCAATAATCAGACGAGTGTCGGCCTTTTTAACCTGCCACCCAGATTAAGGGTTGACGAGCCGTATCGTATTCGTAAGTGGTATTCTTAAAAAACCTGGCGCCCAACATTAATTTTTTTTTTCGAATTGGTGCCACAATTTATCGGCCATTCATCACCTCGTTGATTCCGAGGTGGTGAAACTACCGTTACAATATATATATATATATATATATATATATATATATATATATATATATACATATATATATGTTACTTACGCCAATTGATAAACCCTTGGGAGGATTTCTCACAACTCAGAAAATAGCGAAAAGGCAGCTAGTTCGATTTTCACACTACCAAGTACATAGATAGAAATAGTTCACGTGAGATAGGCATAAAAAATGTTTATCCCCCAATAGTGTGACATGATATTTCCATGTTTTCCCTGACCTAAAACAAATTGCATGACTATTCTAGGTTTTCCTAGACTTCAAATTCTGTGGGTACCCTAAATAGTACAAATTAAAATAAAATAAAAAAACATGAAATGGCAATCTCTCAGACGGCATGTTCGGATAAAAATTGATCTCTTTTTTTTAGAATAAATTATATTTATTACAATGTCGAGCCGTAACAACAACAAACAAATGGACGGAGTTTGAGCTAATTCATGAATTTGATTTTCCAATAGTATCAGACCTTGAATTAACTACATATGCAAATTGTATTGAAGTACTACCAAATCCATTATGTCCTTTAACCTTAACAACTCTCACTTATGGGTTTAACAAACTTATGCAACAATCTAAGGGTAGTACAGAATTGCATCGCTATTATGGTGCACCATTGTTTAGTCAACGAATGGCTTTGCACATTTTTAGCGTAAGTATTAAACAAATTCAGTATTCAGCAAAAACTCGACAACGATAGATATACATATTGCAAAATATAATCGATAAAAAAAATGTTCCAAAAATACATACAAATTAATTACATTTCGAAGTATTTTGCAAACGACACACGCAAATTTTGCAGATCGTACAGAATGCGTATACAAAATTTGTGGTCAATCGGAAGTGGAGAGTTTGCTGAATTTCAGTCATTCATTTAAATCCTCAACTATTTTCTTATATTGCAGGCATTTCTCTCAGATTTAGATAGTGAAATAAAAATCCATCATAGAGTATCGGGTCTGGCAGTTCTTGTCGAGGACATTATGAATGAAAAAGTTCAAAAATTAGCTGTAAAAATAAATGCACGAAATAATCAAAAGAAAGGTTCAGAAGCTATTTGGATGCTTATAAAGGTTGATTATTTATTCAATCACAGTAAAAAGAATATAGGGTGATCGATTAAAAGTGAAACGAATAAAATAAATTTTAAATAATAATTAACACTCCCGTTCATAAAAATTGAACCAACGGTAAGTCACATTCTAAGCGTATATATTAATATATTACATACAGTAACTTAAAGAAACAGTAACACTTAATACTTAGAATGTTTACAGTATAACACTTAGAATGTTTCAATTGGTTGAATTTTTATGAACGGGAGTGTACATCAAGAAATATGGAGTGTCATATTTTTATACAAAGAACAATTCGTTTTTTCATTAATATTTTTTGTTTTAATTATAGATATTATGGAAAGGTAACAAAAATTTTCAATATACAAAAGAACTATCAGAAAAATTTCAATTAGATTTTAATCATATAAATAATTCAAAAGAGTTACATCAATTTATTTTGAAATCCATACATAAAGTTATAGAGTTTGAAGATTATCATATAACTAGTTCTTCTGGATCGACAATGTATAAAATTTGGATAATGTTGACTCTCTTAGGGTCAGGCAAAGGTACAGGACAATTATCCGAAAACAGAGGAAGGTCGAATGAGCGATTTTTACTTGTTTTCTTTCAAATAAATGTTAAAAGGAATGCTTGAGCTTTCGATTTCAGTCCTCAAAACCATTTCCTTTGTGCTAAATTCAATTTTCGACGTTACATACAAAATCAAGAACGTTTTCGACTACTGTAGATCTGTCATTTCTATTTTGATATGAAATAATAAAAAAATTGTTTAAGGAAGTTCCCATGAAAATCAGTTTTCTTACGATTCTTTTGTAATTTTGAATATATGTAATTAAAAGTATCTTCCATACGTAGAATTTTTTTAATGGTCCTTACGGTACTAAATTTGTAAATATTGACAGTTAAAATTTGTATGTTTATCATATAAAACTTACCCCGATTAATGTTGTCATACACGTTTTATTAAATATCAAGAGTAATTTTCTTACGATTCTTTTAAAAAACTGAGAATAAGTAATTGAAGATATAACAAAAATCTTTCTACAAAAAAAAAACAAAAACAAGCGGTATTAATTACCTTATAAATATTGTTAAAGTGCTCAAATTAAAAAAAAATTACATTATGTAAACTACAATAGATCAAATAAAATATAGTTGAGGTACAGTGTTAGTGCAGCAAAAAGTAACACTGTACCTCAACTATATTTTATTTGATCTATTGTAGTTTACATAATGTAATTTTTTTTTAATTTGAGCACTTTAACAATATTTATAAGGTAATTAATACCGCTTGTTTTTGTTTTTTTTTTGTAGAAAGATTTTTGTTATATCTTCAATTACTTATTCTCAGTTTTTTAAAAGAATCGTAAGAAAATTCTAGTTGTACATAAACTACAATAGATCAAATAAAATATAGTTGAGGTACAGTGTTAGTGCAGCAAAAAGTAACACTGTACCTCAACTATATTTTATTTGATCTATTGTAGTTTACATAATGGAATTTTTTTTAAGTTGAGCACGACTGCCCTTTGGGAAAGTCCTTAAAAAAAAGAAGTATTTATACAGAACATAATGTCCTATATAAACATTTTAAAAAGGTATTTGATTCTTTCTATAGAAATAACCGAAGAGCATTTGGATGATTTTACAAAAAGTTTATCACTCGAAAATAACGTTCTATCAGGGGAGATTCCTAAAAAGTTAAAAAACATATCGAATTTAATTGCAAGGTAAATAGAACACAGTATAAAGTATGCCTTGTGTTAATTCTGTTACAAATTATAGATCAGGTAAATCAACAGAATTCCAACAAATAGCTCCCAAAGATTGTTTGCAATGGCTTCAAACGCATGTGCCAGAGGCAGAAGAACAACTTCAAGAAATATTAAAAGAACATGGTCATCGAGGTATAATGGAGGTACAGTTACCAAATTTTATTCATTTTGTGAAAAATAATAAATAAATTATAATTTACAGTTTGATATGTACCATGAACCATGGATTTTAAATCCAACACCATTAATTGAAGCCTTACAAAGTACATCGCACATGGAATTGAGTAACACAGAAAGGGATGAAGTTAATATACAATATTTAATAAATAATCTTAAAACAGCAAAAACATTCATTCCAAAGTAAGAACATCCATTTAATTTTATTTTCTAGTTTTATTCATTAACCATATATATTGTAACCATATGTTATAAAATCTGTCTTTAAAACAGTAAAAGACATTCATATAAAAATTTAGAAATTTTGCCACAAATATTCTGTAAATTATGTACTTTTCTTTTTCTAGGGTGACTTTAAAATACATGATACCCAAATTACAATCTGCTATACGAAATAGAGAATTTACAAAATCAGCACTTATTCTAGTTGTACATAAATTTCGTTTAGCATTCCGTCATTTGGGACATTTACTGGAAAAAGAAGGAAAATTACCAAATGCTAATCTTATATTTTTCCTAACAAAATATGAACTGAATGAATTAATTCATGAGAATAAGAGTGAATTACTTGAAAAGTAAGTTTTATGATGACATTGAATTTTCTAAAAATTTTATAACTCGATTTTGACAAATTCGCAGGGCTGTCAGAAGACAAAAATTATATCCACAAATGAATAAAATTACATACGAAGAATACAATTATGGACGTCCTGTACCAATCCCAGGCAAAATATTAACAAATATGGATTTTGACAGTGGTTGTACTTTAAAAGGCACAGCAGTTTATCCTGGTTTAATACAAAATCGAGCGTGTGTTATAACTAACATTTCACAAGCACATTTAATTCGACCAAGTAATATAAATTTTATAGAGTTGTCTAGTCAAACGTGTAATTTTTTATGTTCCTCGCATATGAATATTTCATTTTTGTATACTTGAGGTAGTGAACCTAAACAAAGACCCAGACCCATCATTGTCAAAGACTCAAGATCATGATCTTTATAATACTTGGCGTAGTTGGTAAAACATTCGCAATGCCAATAAAGCGACCAAAGTTCTTTTATTAACTACTAGGTAATACGTCATTCACGTGAGAGAAGCATTCAAGATTAATACGCTAGCCTATGATTAAACATGTTATCAATTGTACTGAAAATTTAAATGTATTAATTATTTTCTGTCGTAGATGATATTTTAATAACAACGGCCACAGATGTTGGATGGTCACCGTATTTTCCAATGATTTCAGGTCTTGTGACTGAAATAGCTGGTTTAATATCACATGGGGCAGTTATTGCTCGTGAATATGGCATACCGTGTGTTATTGGAGTCAAAGGAGCTACCAGAATGTTTGCGACAGATAATCAAGTTATACTTGATGCAAATAAAGGAAATATTTCACGAGTAATCATCAAAAATGAATAAAAAAAATTTGTTAATTTTATAGAAATGTTTAAAAAAATAATGAAAAAAAATTTATACATTTAAAAAAAAAAAACTTTTATTTGTAGACAACGGACTATAAATGCAAAGAATAAAAAAAATGTATAAGCGTGGAATGTTTGTGTTGAAATTAAAACACCATAGTCTTCTTAAGGAAATATTCAGTACAAATCGTGGGATACGCTCAAACATTTTTTTGTTTTTTAGTGCGTTACCTAATAATATAATTATTTTTTTTTAGAATAAAACATTTAATTTAATTTCTCATATTATATCAATGCCTCCACCAAATTTTTACTAAAAAATTTCATGTAATAGGGAATATGCATGAAAATTTTTTTTCACTTGAATTGAAGCATGTTACTTGATAAATATCAAGGTAAAATTACTTTTTAAATAACTTTAAAAATAAGCGAGATATGAATGATTGAAATTCCCGATTAGACAAAGAGGGTGATAGCCCTCTTGATATGTTATGTGACGTCATATTACACTTTCACAATTTAAAATACACGTAAAACTCCGTTTTTAGTATTTTTGCAAGAAAGAGACAGATAATAATCTTTAAAAGCTTAAAGCTTCCTAGATATTTGTCGGATTTTAATTTCGTTTTTAAATATTATTACAGTATTAACAGTATTTTCATATTCTGAAAATAAATGTGAAAAAAAATTTTCATGCATATTCCCTGGCAACCTTACCAACAACAATGGATGGTTAGACACAAAAAGTATCAGATAGTGAGAAATTATACCCGTTTTACCTTAGCATCTGGGTAGTTAAGTTATCAGAGCACTGATCTGGAATGCCAGAGGTCTTCTTTCACCAAATTTATACTGAAAAAATAACATAATTTCTCGATACTTCCACAAAATTATTTTGAATTTTATTGAATTATAAGAATTATCAGAATGGCATACATTACAAATTTTTAAATCGAGATTAAGTGTTAAAAGAGTTGCAAGATTTGCTAGCATATGTTGCTACAGGTCAAACGAATGAAAGAGCCTCTAAAACATTATTATTATTATTATCATTATTAAATATTGAAGAAAAATTGATAAAACATCTTGCTACTTTATATTCGGATTTTTGAATTTGAACTCAAGTATTTTTTAAAACGATATCAGTCCAAGCATTTGATAAATTTTATATGATTAACAATATTATATTAGATTAGATAAAAATAGCAAACTACAATTGAAATAAAATATTTTTATCAACACTAAACGAATGCAAGTGAAATAGCTTGGTCTAATTGGGAAAAAAATTGTATTTTCTACTTTTTAGTTTCTGTTTCAGCGAGTATTTTCTAATCTCGTTTATGTAGAACAATATTACCACGTGACTTATACACATGTACAAAATTTCAAGACTCTAGTTCAGTTAGAACTTGTCGAAATTTTTATTACAAAATCTTTCCTTGCAAACAAAATTAACAAACAGAAATGTGCCGTTAAATACAATCTTGTAAAACGAAGGGATTGGGGGGAGTGCAAAATACTTTCCGAGATTTTTTGATACCCTTACCAAAAACCACGAAGAATAGATAACCAAAAACTATATCATAAGAATTGCATACATCATAGGTACTGTAAAAAAACCAAACAAATGTTTATTCGATATTTTAAATCACAACACAGTGAGGAGAAAAACTTTTTCTCTTGTAAATACAAAAACACAAAGTTCATTATACTTCGTTACACAATTTAAAAAAAGAATTTATCCGAACTATATTTAGTAATATAGCTAACTGACCTTGTAATATTTTAATAATAATATACATATATTTGATAAATATCTATAACTTAACATTTATCACTCAAATATTTAATATTAATTACCGTTAATTAGAATTTAAAAATAAGAATGATTTGTGTATATTATAAAAATTGTATAATTATATAATTAAAAGTAGTACTAGTATAATTAATTATCTAGCATGTAACTTAATCCAAATGTAATTAACACTTTATCATAGATAATGTAATAACAAATAAGAAATTCAATAAACATCTTTATTTGCTATATGGTGTGCACAAGAAGTAGACACATTTCTTTTCTGTTATTATTTTATTATTGAGAATAAAATTACTTGTTTGAAATGGATATTACATTTGTTATACAAATATTTACAATGGTTATTCTTTTAATTTGTACGTACATATTTTATTTAAATTCAAGGAAAAAAGTGCAAACTGGAAAATATAGTAAACCAGGTAAGTTAATTTAAGAGGGTCTGTTCACATATTACTTTACACTTTTAGCGAATTTCCGAAGGAAATGCAGCTATTGTTTTTGTACCGATGATAGTATTTCGTAAAAATTTCTTCAAATGTCCATCGTTCCTACCTAATATACATGTTAAAAATGTTTCTCTAAAGGTCTCCGTTTAATTCCGATTGGAATGAAATTTGTTATTTAAGACGCTTTTGGTATTTGAAAGGTTAAGTTCGTTTATGGGTAAAATCGGACGAGGGAAAAGGGGGATTCGAGGGAGGGGGAAACACAAAATTTAGTATATATCGTTTAATATTCGAAAAATTTATAAATAGTAAAGTTATAGAAAATTAGTTTTACTATAATTTTGTTTCTGTTCATTTTTTCTGTTACACTAATATTTACTGAAATATTTAATTTAAGATTAATTAAAGTTATAATATCTAAATATCTCTGTACACATTAGAGTTTGAGAAAAAATGATCAGGTAATGAATCGCAGCAAATATGATTTTCTACAACTTTACTTCTTATACATTTTTCGATTGTTCAAATATTAAGAGACATATTTTAGTTTATATTTTGTATTTTCGTCTTTCTCTATGCGCCCTCTTTCCCTTTGCCCTATGCACTTTATTAATAAAATTCTCCTTGCAAATATTAAAATCATATCAGATACGACATTTTATTTTGATCAGACTAAGAGAAAGTTAGGACATTGAATTCGTTTCGTTAGGAAATAGATTCTCGTGTAATTTTGAAGAACTTGCGCAGTCCTACTATTCACCGAAATATAAGTTAAATTGGCATGGAATTGAAAATTGCAAAAAAATTTAGGATTTTGTCTCATATGACGTGTAAATATGCTCGAGATTATAGAAAACATATATCAGTCGAAAGCTGGCTTCGAAAGAAATTCAACGCGCTTACAACGCACTTACGGCAACATCGAAAAGCAAAGAAAACGACGAAAAGCGATTATGTAGCTGGCCCAACGATTACGTAGCTGGCTCATTCAGCGGCCAGCGGATCCGAACTTCGCCTTTCTTCTTTTATGACAATATTTGACTCCCCCCCCCCCCCCACTTTCTTTAAAATCTTTAATTGTGGTGACACAATTAGAGAAACTCCGAGCCCCCAAGTCACAATTTGTCATATTTACGCACATACCAACCCTCCCCCCAAACGCCATAATATGTGGACGTCTCAGTCATTATGTTTATCTCATTAAAAATAATTAATAATTTTAGATTGGAATTATTTTATAAAGAAATTGATATCATATTATCGTTTATCAAAATTTAAGAAGAATTTAAAACATGATTGGGAATCTAAGGGAAAATCTATTGAAAATCCGACTATAGTGAAAAATGAAAATGTAAGTTTCATTTATAAAGTACACATTAAGTTTTTCATCACCTACAAAAAGGTCTGGTCAGTTTAACAGTTTTTCTTTCCAAATTTAGTGTTTAAAGCTCATTTTAGCATTAGCACGCGTTTTTTATGTAAAAAAGACTTTTGTAGAGAAGGATTATTATATTGATGAAATTTTGGAAATTTCCCAACCAATACAAATTTTGCTTAAGTGGGTTTTATATCAACACATAAAATAAAGCAAACCATTTCTACAAATTTATCCAATAGCCGTTACAAAGTCGGAACCAGTCCAAGTAGCCGAGCGGTCTAAGGCGTCATATCTGCGCAGCATGCAGTACTTGGAAACTGGGAGGTTATGGGTTCGAATCCCGACATCGGCAGTTTGTCAATTATAAAAAAAAAAAAAGAAAAAAAAAGGGGGCGATTAATTGACTAAACTGTCGGCGTATGGACAAGAACGATGTAACCGGCTTTGCTTGAGAAGGTTTTCTGCAGTTTCCTTCACGAAATCCAGATGAATATCGGCATAATTCCTATCATAGTCGGCTGCAGCCACATATCCTACCAATTCCTAGTCTACTCACAAATTCCTTCCACTCCACTCACATCCTCACATCCTATGGCATCACAATGGACCTTATGGTCGAAGTGTAGCCCGTTCAGGGCAGCCTTTACATTCTACAAAGTCGGAACTAAACTCAATATGTACCCTTGTATATATATTTCAAATATACCGGGTATAAAAAAACAGCGGTGTTGTTGATTTCTTATTTCCTATATTTTCCCAGTGCCTCCCGAGTCGTATTTTCGAATTCCATGAGTATCTAGATTCGGTGTGAAATTTGGTGGAGGCAATGGGAAAATATAGGAAATAAGAAATCAACAACATCGTTGTTTTTTTATACTTAAATTTATGTTTAGTTAATTGACTGTTAAAAAAGGCAAATTTGCTGAATAATTTCAAATTAGATCTTACAATACTTACTACATGTTCACTTTATTTCTATCTGTTTTAAGCAATTTGATAGTCATACTTTTTATGGTTTCGATACAAAAGGTAATTCCTTAGTTGCACGTATAAATAAGAGAGGTTTTAAAATTGTCGAAGTATGGTTACAACTTCGATTAGCGGATGGAAGGATATATGAATTACCAGGTAAGTTAATCTTATACGTTGTTTGTTTTTAATTCTAGACATTTTCCTGTCTGGAATACCTATTAAACGTGTTAAAATTACTTGAATTTAGTAAACAGAATTTGTTAAATTTGTGAAATATACTGAATTTTTCTAGTTCATCCGAATACAAGTATTAGTAGCAGAGAAAAACCAATATGGTCAGCAAATGGTCTTAAATTTACAATATTAGAACCATTTATAAGAATTCGAATTACATTTAATGGTTTACTACGTAGTAGCACACAAAATGGCATTCACAGCGAAGACATTATTCATGCCAAATTTAATTTCATGTAAAAATTGAATAAAACTTATTTGCATCCGCATACCAATAACTATTTAAATTTTAGCTGGTCATCGTGCGCGTGTCCGACACACTGGCCATTCGATCAAAGTACGTCGTTACTATCAGATGCCATTTCTTTAGAAGCATGGCGTGATGGAAATTGGTTAGACACAATGTATATTATTTGCATGCTAATCTTTATTACAACTTATGACAAACCATAAAACTTGTATTTATTTGCAGTATAAAACCGTCTTTATCTGGTTACGACCAATATGGCGTACTTTATGGTGAAGTCTTTTTAAATGATACAACGATTCAATTAAATTTACCATCGTTACGAAGTAGACGTAAAGGGAACCATGTTAATGAATTGCAAGAACAATTCGAGTTAATTGGTGTTTGTGAAGATGGTGTATTGTTTCAAATTGGCGCTACTTCGAGCAAAAATTTGACAAAGTAACGTTTTAGTAAAAAGGATCCCTCTCAAATTTATGGAAATTGATTCACAGTCAATTGAATTCAATTTTGAATATATTCTTAGGTACATCTCCTCTAGCATATAATTTATTTAGAGTTTTAAATGCACATTTCAAAGAATACAAGTATAATAATAAGAATCGATTTTCATAAGGTTCAAAGGGAGCAATTTTTAAAACTGATGCTCTTCATTAAAAATATTTTATTCTTTGTAGTTTTAAGTATGGAACGATTCGAACAATGAATGGTCTAACTCATGCTTTAACTGAAAGTGATATTTCGTTAGAATTTATGGGCACGTCCATTGAAAACATTCCAAAAATGTTTGTAGTGAATTTTAAAGGTATGAATTAGAAAATCCCTCAGTAAATCAGTTCAATAAAATTTTGAAAATTTTAGTTAATGGTCAGAAACATAACAACATTTTCTATTTAAAAACTGAAACAGCAACAAAAGTGTATGGTGGAAATCCATGTAATTTCGAATCGAATATAATTCCTTTCCATTGTTCTTTTTCATCAGAGTTTGGAAATGGTTTAGCTATTTTCGAGTATAAATATAAGGGTAAATTATAAATTTGGTAAAAATAATGTTACAAATTAATTCAATGTCACATTTTTTAGGACCCTATGATATGCCTCAACTTGTTCCGCGGAATTATTTAACATTTTATGATATCCAAGATACATTAAATAAATCTTTAATTGTGAGATTTAATGAGAAATTATGCCAAGCAGTGTCTATTGTTGGCGGAAAAGGTGCTTCGTTAAGTTTAATGTCGTCAATCTCTACTTCTGAGGTAAAATTTACTTCAATCTACGTAAAATATTCTTAGTTGTGTTTATGACAAGTTTTATTTTTAGTTCATTGTTCCCGATGGATGTTGCCTAACAAAGTATGCCCTTCAGAAACAACTAGAAATTTCAGATTTACCATTATTGGTGCGTGAAGTTGAAAAATATACTTTAAGTGACTTAAAACAATTGGAAACGACTTGTAGAATGTAAGTTGCAGATGTTGTTATTGCTGCGATGCTCGTAGAAAATAGTATAAAATAAATTTTATATTATAGGACTGAAAAACGAATTACCATCACTCCAATCGATGAAACAATCGCTTCAATAGTAAAAAAACATCTTAAAGAACTTCGACAAAAATCAGTTGAATTATATTATCAAGAAATTTGCCGGTTTGCAGTGCGATCATCGGGATTGAATGAAGATAGTGAAGAATCTTCGGCTGCTGGTCAAAATGAAACAGTGCTCGGTTGTTTAACAGATGACGATGTTTTAGATGCTATACTCAAATGTTGGGCATCATTATTTGCTTTCAGAAGTGTTGTATACAGAAGGTAAAGCACTAAAAGTCTAAAGCTTGCAGGTTTGCTCAGCAAACCAGTCCAAGTGGCCGAGCGGTCTAAGGTGTTATGTGTGCGCATTATGCCTACTTGGAAACTGGGAGGTTATGGGTTCGAATCCCGACATCGGCAGTTTGTCAGTTATTATGAGAAAAAAAGGTGGTGGTTACTTGACTAAACTGTCGGCGTATGGACAAGAACGAAGTAACCGGCTATGCTTGAGACGGTTTTCTGCAGTGTCCTTCACGAACTCCAGATGAATATCAGCATCACTTCTATCATAGTCTATACACAAAAATTCCTTACACTCCACTCACATCCTCACATCCTTAGGCATCTCAATGGACCTTATGGTCGAACTTTAGCCCGTCCAGGGCATCCTCTACAATCTATCTATCTATCTATCTTTGCACTGCAAAAAATCTATGTGTTTTGTATATAGTCGTACAGATTACGAATAGGCATGGGGCTATTCTTTTCTGACACTCATTCACCATGCTGACCATGGCTAGTGTAATTCTGCACCACTTTACCTAGCTCAACTGTGGTTGAACTAGGTACATTTGTCTTTTTACATTTGTCTGCTCTATCTATATCGCTTGCACTAAGACAAATGTTCATTTTCGTTTACCCTATTTTTCGCAACTTAACTTTTCCATTATTCTAACCCAGCTACGAAATTTGCACTTATAGGTCTTAATTCATACATTTGATATTACATAATTTTAGACAACATGGGCAAGCAGTAAATTGTGGCATGGGAGTTGTAATACAAATAATGGTGCCATCAGAAGTGTCTGGTGTTATGTTCACATGCCATCCAACAACACAGAATCCAAGTCAAATCTTAATAACTGCCAGTTATGGTCTTGGCGAAGTAATTTCTTATCCAAAATTTAATTCCGTGCACATATTATTAAATTTGTTTATGTTTATTTCAGAGCGTTGTTTCAGCCGGCGTACATCCAGATCAATTTATAGTCAAAAAAACTTGGGATGATAAAATTAGTATTCAATCGCGACAAATTGGTGAAAAAAGAACACAAATTATAATGTCAGAAAATTCCACAAGTACAGTAAATGTGAATCATCTACATGCTGCAAAACTGTGTATGACTGATGACGAAGTGCTAGCTGTAGCGAAAATTGGAATTTTATTGCAAGATCTATTTGAATATTATTGTGATGTTGAATGGGCTTTCTATATGGTACTGTTTTTTCTCACATTTCGGATCTCTCGGATCGTTAAATCGTATTCGTCTACAGAAAATCGTATTCGCCACATGCGAACAATTTTATTGTAGTATATTAAAATAACGAAAAGTCGGCACAGTAGTAGCCTATTCGTGTACTATTTTAGCAGGGCAGTATTCGAAAATGGAAAAAAGGAAAGTTTGTTATGTTACAAACACGAGAGATCGGTTTGGTTTTTGAACGAATTAAAGTACAATTAAAATAAAATAAATGCTAAAGTGATAATCTCTCGATCATCATCTCACAATGCAAGAAATAGCATTGAGGCAGCTTGTTCAGATAAAAATTGATCTCTTTTTTTTTCTCACACGCGAACACCATTTTAATAAATATATTTGCGGCTAAAATATAAAATTGAGTTTCGCGAAGGAAGTAGTTATGTTAGTTACGCCAATTGATAAAACCTTGCGAGAAATTCTCACAACTCAAAAAATAGCAAAAAGGCAGCTTGTTCGATTTTCACACTACCAAATGTGAAATTTTCACACTACCTAAATAGTTCACGTGAGAGTGGCATAAAAAATGTTTATCCCGCAATAGTATGACATGATATTTCCAGGTTTTCCCTGACCTAAAACAAATTACATGACTATTCTAAGGTTTCCTAGACTTCAAATTCTGTGGGTACCCTAACTAATACAAATTAAAATTAAAAAAATAATTTTAAATGACAGTCTCTCAGACGGCATTTCACAATTCAACAAGAGTACCCAGATATAAGTATATGACTAAAGCGGATACCTTAGCAAAGAAGGGAATCGGAATGCCATTCACAGGCCCAGAGCCTATTTTAGGAATTCCAAAGACTGCATGTAAACAAGTGATCAACGAGTGGTCAAATGCTAAACACCGTGATCACTGGGAAAAAGTACCGCGGCAAGAGCTCGGGAAGGTACTGCTTCAAAGTGCAACAAAGAGGCTATCTTGCGATACACTGAGGCTGAACAGGATGCAACTGCGAAGGGTTACCGGGTTCATTACCGGGCATTATCCCATGTGGAAGCGTCTGCAGACAATGGGACTCCATAGCGAGTCCATTATGTGCAGATTGTGTGTCGAGGAGGAAGAAACATCCAGCCACATTATCTTTGACTGCGAACCTCTGGGCTACAGTAGATACAGGATATTCGGTCTCGTCATACTGAGGTAGAAGTGGGAGCACAATGGACCATAGGGTCGAAGTGCAATAGTTTTTACCCCGATATTAATCAATCAATCAATCTCGGATAAAAATCTGTCTCCTTTTTTAGAATAAATTATATGTATTACAATGTCAAGCCATCACAACAACAAACAAATGGACGGAATTTGAGCTAATTCATGAATTTGATTTTCCAATAGTATCAGATCATGAATTAACTACATTTGCGAATTGTATTGAAGTGTTACCAAATCCAATTTGTACATTAGCCATATCAATTCTCCCATACTATGTTAACAAATTTCAACATGAATTTAAGGGCAACAGTCAATTGCATCGCTATTATAGTGCACCATTGTTTAGTCAACGATTAGCTCTGAATATTTTTTCGGTAAATATTGAACAAGTTTCAGGATACAAATAATTGACTACTTAATATCCATAACTAATATTCTTAATTTCAGACATTCCTGGCAGATTTAGAAAATGAAGTAAAAATCCAACATAGAGTCACGTGTATGGCAGTTCTTGGCGAGGACATTATAAATGAAAAAATCCATAATTTAGCTCTGAAAATAAATGCACGCAATAATCAAAATAAAGGTTTAAAAGCTTCTTGGATGATTTTAAAGGTTGATTATTTTTGTTCTATCTCTTACGGTTACATTAACGAACTTGACCTATCGTATCTACAGACAGACGGGCAGACGGGCAGATGTTACAAAGTCGGAACTAAACTTAATATACCCTTGTATATATTATATATACCGGGTATATACAAACTGTTTTAATTTGTAATTAAAATTTTATTAACTTTTATTTAAAAAACATATGGACAAGAGATTCAAATTGAAGAATTGTAGAATCAGTGTCAGAAGGACTTTTATGATTCAATAAGTGATATTGATTGGTCTTAACACATTTTAATAATTCTTTAGGCAGCATGGAAAGCTAACAAGAGTTATGAATTTACAAAAAAGAAATCAGAAAATTTCAAATTAGATTTTATTCATATAAATAATTCTAAAGATTTACATCAATTAATTTTGAAATCAATGCCAAATATTGTAGAATTTACGAGCTATCATATGGTAGGTACTATTGGATCAACTTTTAATAAAATATGGATTATGATGACTCTCTTGGGATCAAGCAAAGGTAAAGTATAATTTTAAAAACGGATTTATGAAACTATATTTAACCATTTTAAAAATATTTAAGATGAAAAATACATCAGTTAAATGCTTTCATCTTACTTGTCAACTCTTAAAAAATCTTTTTGGTGTCAACTTTCACAATATAATAATCTCATATATAAACATATTAAAAAGGTGTTTCATTTATTCCAGAAATAACCGAAGAACATTTGGATGATTTTACAAAAATTTTATCACTCGAAAATAACGTTCTATCAGGGGAAATTCCTAAGAAGTTAAAAAACATATCGAATTTAATTGCAAGGTAAATAAAACACAGTATAAAGTATGCCTTGTGTTAATTCTGTTACAAATTATAGATCTGGTAAATCAACAGAATTCCAACAAATAGCTCCCAAAGATTGTTTGCACTGGCTTCAGACGCATGTGCCAGAGGCAGAAGAACAACTTCAAGAAATATTAAAAGAACATGGTCATCGAGGTATAATGGAGGTACAATTACCAAATTTTATTCATTTTGTGAAAAATAATAAATAAATTATAATTTACAGTTTGATATGTACCATGAACCATGGATTTTAAATCCAACACCATTAATTGAAGCCTTACAAAGTACATCCCACATGGAATTGAGTAACACAGAAAGGAGAGAAGCTAATATTCAAAAATTAATAAATAATCTAAAAACAACAAAAAAATTCATTCCAAAGTAAGAATTTCTTTAACTTCGCTTCGTAATTTCATTCAGGAATTAGAAGTGATGTTCTCTACTTGTTTTTAAGTTCGCCGATTTCTTAAACATTTTTAATCTTTTCTTTTTCTAGATTATTGTTAAAATACTTAATACCAAAATTACTATCGTGTATCCGCAGTAGAGAATTTACAAAATCAGCACTTGTTCTAGTTATACATAAATTTCGATTAGCATTCCGTCATTTAGGACATTTACTGGAAAAAGAAGGAAAATTACCAAACGCTAATCTTATATTTTTCCTAACAAAATATGAACTGAATGAATTAATTCATGAGAATAAGACTGAATTACTTGAAAAGTAAGTTTTATGATGACATTGAATTTTCTAAAAATTTTATAACTCGATTTTGACAAATTCGCAGGGCTGTCAGAAGGCAAAAATTGTATCCACAAATGAATAAAATTACATACGAAGAATACAATTATGGACGTCCTGTACCAATTCCAGACAAAATATTAACAAATATGAATTTTGGCAGTGATTGTACATTAAAAGGCACGGCTGTTTATCCTGGTTTAATACAAAATCGAGCTTGTGTTATAACAGACATTTCACAGGCACATTTAATTCGATCAAGTAATATAAGTTAAATCTAGTCAAACGCTAGAGTATTTTTTTTTGTTTCCCGTACACGAATATATCATACTTGCGGTAGTGAACCTAAACAAAGATCCAAAATCATCATTGTCAAAGATCATGATCATTATAATACTTGGCATAGTTGGTAAAACATTGGCAATGCCAATAAACGATCAAAAGAAGCGACCCTCTCTGTCGGAAATAAAAGCAAAAGATTAGCATTATATTTAGTTATTTTATTAACTACTAATACGTCATTCACGTGAGAGAAGCAAGATTAATACGCTAGCCTATGATTAGACATGTCGTCAATTATACTGACAATTTAAATGTATTCATTATTTTCTGTCGTAGATGATATTTTAATAACAACGGCCACAGATGTTGGTTGGTCACCGTATTTTCCAATGATTTCAGGTCTTGTGACTGAAATAGGTGGTTTAATATCACATGGGGCAGTTATTGCTCGTGAATATGGCATACCTTGTGTTATTGGAGTCAAAGGAGCTACTAGAATGTTTGCGACTGATAATCAAGTTATACTAGATGCAAATAAAGGAAAAATTTCGCGTGTAATTATTAAAAATGAATGAATTTGTTATTTTTATATAAATGTTTATAAAATAAAAAGATTTTAATACTGTTTTTCTGATTTACCTACTCTGTTTTCTCAAACTGTTTTATAAATAGGTATATTTAAAACAGTCTCCAAAATATGCAACCGTTCGGGTTGAGACAAGACATTAACAATCTGTATCAGGCCATATCATGTGTGGATATATGATATGAAACCTCATCATTAATATGTGCAAGATAATGATGACGTTTAAAGAGACCCTTCAAATAGACTTTTTGTTTGAAAAACATCGTTGATAAAATTTTATCATACCAAATAACAATTATAAAAAATGATCAATTATTGATTAATTCATTTTATCAACGCATGTACAGATAAAATGGAAATTAAAAATTTTGAAAATGGAATAAACAAATTCAAAAACAATATAATTTATCAACCACTTAAATGCATTAATTACGAATGTGTATATTTGGGCCCATATCTAAAAAGCTCTTTTTTATAAAATATTTAAATGGGGCTCTAAATAATACACACATAATTTTAGAGATGCTGTATGCCATGCTATTTACATAATATATCAAACACTACTTGAATGAAACAGACCACCACCTGGTCAGTTTTGCAAGTAACACACTATGCTCATATTGAGTAATTATTTTTTTATTTCATATAGTTTTAAAATCGGTAAACATGTATAATGATTATTTCTCTATCATTATAATGCGTAAATTTCCACGTTGTATAAATATTTGGGTTGATTGGTGTCTTTTTAACTAGCCGTAAAAGAAACATCTTTCTAAATCTGTGATAATTCCATCATGCAACCAAGTATGAATTATAATAACTAAAACTGATGCATGTGGAAAAATATTCTAGTTTGGAAGAATAGAACAGGGATATACATTGCATGATGGAATTATCACAAATTTAGAAAGATGTTTCTTTTACGGCTAGTTCAAAAGACACCAATCAACCCAAATATTTATACAACTTGGAAATTTACGCATTATAATGATAGAGAAATAATCATATATATATATATATATATATATATATATATATATATATATATATATATATAAGTATATTTACTTATATATATATAAGTAAAACTGGGTGTTTAGTTCAGTTATTGTTGTATTTTTTCTAAATATTCAAAACACATTCTAAATTTACTATGGAGAAAGAAAATAGTGGCCAGCTCATTATTGAAACAAACTTCCTCATATTATCATATTTTAGTATTTTAAACTTTTTTAATAATTACTTCGCAGGGTTAGTTTGTTAGATTATCTGAATAGTATTGCGTTTTAATTTAATTAAACTACAATTAAATATTTTAAATTATAATTCAGTTAATAATATTAACAAAATTATTAATCATTTACAAAAATATTATAAATAAACTAAATACACATTTGATTCATTAATAAAGACGCGCATTCTAACATTATGAAACACTTTTTTCTTTCAGGCAAGGAAATAAAATCAAGACCCCACTTACATTCATTAATTTAACACGACTATATATTTGATTTTTAAATGAAACTGGCGAATTATCATTTAAACTTTATTCACTTCGAATCTAATTTTGGGACTCAAAATGATTTGTTTATTTTTTATAGCATTAACGCTACCAGCCTTTGGTAAATTTGATCAAAATTAATTTTAAACAAATTGACTAAAATTAACATACTCTCTCTCTCTCTCTTTCATTCAGGAGCTTCTGATTTTTTCGAAGAGCGAATTATTGGTGGAGAAGTAGCAAAATTAGGTGAAATTCCACATGTAGTAAGTTCAATATAAAAATATAATTATTAATTTGATACAGCTTTCGATATTGAATGTTTAAGGTTTCGTTACGAAATTTAAGTGCTATTCATATTTGTGGTGGAAGTTTAATTTCTGCCGAATGGGTATTATCCACAGTTCAATGTGCAAAATCGTATGTTTTTTTTTTCTAGTATTAAGTTGTAGGTATATTTTATAATTATCGAGTCAAGTTTTTGAACATCTCTTACAGAGCACATTCAATTCAATATGGACAATTAAATATAACTACAGAGAATAATACCGAATCCGTTATACTTGTGAATCATACCATTGTGCATCCAGAATATAAACCAAATGAAACTCAACATGATATTGTCCTTCTCAAAGTAAGTAGAAAAATTTCGAAAAAAGCGTGTGAAGATAAAATTAAATGTTCATCATAGGATACCGATAAATTTTCAGAGCTAGGTTTTATCTCTGGAAAAAATCTCTTTTTTTTCTGGTTTTTCACAATCAAATAGCGTGAAACTTTTTTAAAAGTACGCAACTTGTAAGACATTAGTGTGATGACATTGTGTAAACTTGACAAATAGTAACTACTCTTTTTGAGATCCAATATTATAAATTTTGAGTAAAAAAAATAGATTTAATAGATTTAACGAAATGTCTCTCAACTGGCCCTAGCAGAGATCGGTCGGCCAGGTACATATAAATTACATGGCTTCGGGAGTGTCCCTGTTAATCTCAATGACTCTGAAAACTATGGATTTAACACTATGGGTGTATTCATTTTGGGCGCTTACACAATTTATTGGCGTTCGTATTGGCTTACATTGTGCACATGACAGATAAATAAACAAACGCTTATGCAGTATTCGTTTTGGGACTTAGTACGATTTGGTACCCACGCTTTTGCTGCCCTACCTCGGTGGATAAAGCGACTGTGAGCGTGGTGTCTATCGTTTGAACTCAACTATAAACCCGCTTTGTCAGCATTTACAGTCGAATTCTGACAAAGTTGAACACTAAAATCATCGCTTGATGGCGCTGAATACGTGTAAGGTCCCAAAACAAATACACCCTATTATCGATTGTTTTATTTTTACATGGCATGCCCTCTCAAAACTCCAAAGGGAATTAAATTTTGTCGGGAAACTGATTTATTTGTATTTCATTCTCTTTAAGGAATAATCACAAAAATAGACAAGGACTACAATTTATTGTCAATTTCCATAGTAATTCCAAAATTTCTCGTTTCAAAACTTTACTGTTGATGTGTGTCGAATTCATTTGGTTTTCGAAATAATTTTTGGAACAAAAGTTGTTATTACATATTTATATAACAAACCTTTTTTCGAAAACCAAATGGACACGTCGCTTGATTTGTTTTGATTATTATTCTTATGGGCTGTGTTAATACTGTATCAATCACATTGCATTATACGGTTAAGTAAACTGCAATCATATTCTCACTCATTGACTATGTTTGAACATCAATGAAAATAAAGTACACCGTTAATAAGATTACAAATTATTGTTGTAAGGGTCATTTATACGTTTCATAAAATTTATTGTTTATACAGTTAGCCCAACCAGTTAAAATTGATGATAATGTAAAACCTGCAAATTTACCACCTGAAGACGAATTCACATGGCCTTGGAGTCTGGGAATCTTAGCAGGGTGGGGTCGTTTGAAGGTAAGTAAACTTCAAGTAGTATTTATAACGTTAATTATTTGCATCGCCGTCGAGTTATGCTTTTTCTGTAGGTAGAAGGCGAATTCCCTAAGCAACTACAAATTGTTAATGAAAGTGTTGTTGGTTGGGGAGACTGTAAATTCGCTCTAAGAAATAAAGGAACCATCTACAAAACTAATATCTGTGCTGGAGGTCGCAAGGAAGCAACCGGTCAATGCTACGTAAGTGATTTTGACGTTTTATTTTCCAATAGACATGATCAATAAAAATTCATTTTTAGTTGGATGATGGTGGTCCATTAACTCAATATGGAATGGTTATTGGCCTATTATCATGGTTCTCAGCACCACCATGCGGTGCAACCGGAATGCCTGGGGTATATACACGTGTTGCAAGTTATCGAAATTGGATACGTGACAACACTGGAATTTAATTACAATATTATTGTACGTACGCTGATCGTGAAAAGTTGATGTTAGTTTTTTTAATTTTATAATTGATTTGTGCCTTTTGGATTCGGTTTTCGAAAAAAATTTTCTTATAAAAGTTGTTACTGTGTGTATAATAAACAACTTTTAACCGAAGCATTTTTTCGAAAACCGAATCCAAAAGACACAAATGAATTATAAAATTTAAAAATCTGACATCAACTGGTAATGGTCATAGTACACTCATATACACTCCCGTTCAATAAAATTTAACCGACCTAAACCGAATCAGTCTCTCACAATTTTTGATTATTCTTGTAGTAAATTTTTTTGACAGATACAGCATTTTATTTAATTTTTATAAGTATAAGGGAGATATAACACTTAACATGTATTTACATTACATATTCTTACTCTATCACTGACTAGTTTACATAAATAAAAAATAGAAAACTTCCATTTCTTTTTTCACATTTAATAAATATAAATACCAACCTGAAAGTTAACATTTCAGGTTGGTTCAATTTTATTGAACGGGAGTGTACATGAATTTGCCATGCATATGGCGTCTTGAATAGGCGTGATTTTGAATTCAAACTTAAAATAGTAGTGAGAATTACGAACGAATAATAATTTTATTGCCTTCAGAGCCATAAAACTTAGGTCACATTTCCAATAATCGACATTCAAATAATATATCTTCATAATATCCGTATACCATCATATATTTTAAACTTTTAAAGGATGGGTACCATAATTAAATTTCATGACTCTGAGAACAATAAAATTGATATTCGCTTACTAATTTCAGTTTAAATTTAAAAACAACCCTGTTCGAGCAGCCGTATTGATGGCGATATATTGTAGTCCACTGTACATTATTAAAAAATAAAATCTAATTACCAACAAGACCATTATTTAACTACATATTTTCATGTGCACATAATTAAAATAAAAATGATTCGTCACGTAGGAGCTACGTAGTCTAGTGAATTTCTCCAGAGAAAGGTATCATAATGAATATTAAATCAACTTACCATGGCAATAAAGGTAAATCAATTATTACTAGAGTCAAATTAGCATTTTTCAGGCAGGTTGCTTGGAACCGCAATTTTTTTAAATTAGGTCCCCGTAAATTAATACCGTGTCACCTATTTTTATAAATAAAAAGGGTGCAAATGATCCGAGATGAATAAATCTTTTAAATAAAAGGTCTTGAAATATCTATAAAATGAAAAAAAAAATTTTTTTTAACTGCATTTTTACTTATTATTTTTCAATTTGTTTATAACGCGCTATAAACAAATTTATAAAAAACAGTTAAGAAATTATTTAAATAAACTTTTTTTAACTTATAGACCTTTTATAGATCTTTAATTTAAAAAAAAAATTCCCCGATACGTAACATTTTAAGAGAGTTATCATATGTTTCACATTATGCCAATGTACTTATAAACAATTTAATATTTTTAGGTATTACAATACTTAATCGAAAGCTTAAACACTTACCTATCTAACTTTAAACTCCAAAAAATTTACCGAGCAATATAATTTATTTCTTAAAGAAAAGTAGGATAAAATCCGTGGGTCTCAACTTGAAAATAATAATAAATTAATTTATAGACAGTTATGTTAAAAGAGGACACAACGTGTAATTACTACACATTATATATATCGCGTACTCATTTATTCGTCGCCTATTCATTCATGTCAGCAGTGGTTCCGAGCAGCAAAAATTGCGGTTCCGAGCAACCTGAAACCCTGTTTTTGAAGCTAATTTGACTCAACCATATTAGATTTTAATGTTCATGGGCTCGTTTCTTTTTTTTTATACAGCATTTAATAATATTCTTTGTCATTTGTAGTTTTAAAAAAGATATTAAGAAAAAACGCTTTTTTTTTTATAAACAAATTCAATTTGACTTTGTTCCGTCACGAGTAGGAACTAAAAAACTTAGGGTCATATTCAGGACATCAAAATGAGTCGATTTAAAAAAAAATGCAGTTCCGAGCAACCTGCCTGAAAAATGCTAATTTGACTCTAGTATGTAGTTACTTAGGGTTCATTCGTCTTGGACGCTCACACGCTTTGAGCGCTTACGCTTATAAGCACAAATTATTGTTGTTCATGTTGGCCTACGAACGCTTAGAATCGATCAGAAAATATCGTTCGTTTTGGACGTTGTGAGCGTTAGTTTGTATCAACATGGCGACGTTTTATTTCGTCGGAAGTAATAGAAATCTGAATCATTTAAATCGATCGAAAATAATCTGGGTAAATAGTTAGCCAATTTTACTGATTTGTTAACAATTTTAATTTTAAGTACTTTAATAAATATGACAAAAGTTTGGTTAGATTACGCTCACGTAGCATTCGTTTTGATAAATAGTAAGATTTGGCGCTCACGCTTTTGCTGCCCTACCTCTGTGGCAAGTGTGATTTTTTGACACTCACAGCGCCAAGTCGAACGCTGAAAACCACGATTGAGCGCGCTGAAAGCGTGTGAGCGTCCAAGACGAATGCACCCATATTTATATATTTTTAAACGTATACCATATTTTGTACTATGGGCCACAAAAATAGCGCTCATTTTTAAAACTCTTTAGTTGATTTGTACCTTATTAATTGCAAACAGAAAGATACAGCAGGCTGCAGAGAAGCCAAACAAATGATAGCTGGGTACAATGCCGCAATGTCAACCTGGCTTATTGGAAAAAACCGGAAAGAGGTTAACCTTCTGCGTGAGGTGCTTCCCGTTCACTGCGGGCTCAAAAGGCATCTATCCCTCATGAGGTTGGAGGATAGTGTGTTCTGCCCGAACGGGGTGGATGATACACCCTTCCACCTTCTGTCAGAATGTCCTTACATAGCCAGAATCAGGTACCTAACATTCAGCTTAACTGGATGGGGAAATCTAAGGTAAAACAACTAATATTGCTCTGTCCTGGTATTCCCAAGAAAGACGGGTAGTTTGATAACGAACACAGGGCTAGAGGAAACGAACCAGGTGTAGCATAGGATAGAAGAGGTTGAGGGATGGGTTCCTTTGGGGCCAGTAAAGAAGGCCTAGAATGGTATACCAGGCCTCGACCTCCACTACTACTACTACCCCAACAACTTTAATATAATCCATAAGTGGTTTTTCTGTTCCTAATTTTACAACAACAAAAATTCTCACGAATACGCTTCTGATATTGACATACTTTTAGAAACTACGAACTCAAAACGTAATAATGCATGTGACTGTTCAAAAACAATTTAACGATATTAAAAATTCATTTTTTTTTTAAGTGGTAATTTCAAATAAACAATAAATGGTTTATCAAAGAAGATAACTACAATTTCGAAAGAAATAAAAAAACTAAATAAATAAATAAAATTTTAAACAATACTTTTAAATTTATCGCCCACTTAATTTTCTTGATTAATCTTCACTATAAAATAATCAATATTTTAAATTTTTTAAGTTCATTTCTATATTTAGAGCGCGAACGTCTGAAATTGTTTGAATACTTATAAATTTTGTGTCTCAAAATGATTATATATTTATTTTTAATAGCATCTGCAGTGCCAATATTTGGTAAAAAATTTCCTAAAATTCATTCTTAACAAATTGACTAAAAATTGATTTAAATTTATTTAGGAGCTCCTCCTTCTTTAGAAGGACGAATTGTTGGTGGAGAAGCTGCAAAATTAGGTGATGTTCCATATATTGTAAGTTATATTTGAATTTAATCATTAATTTGATGTATATACTTACAATCTGATACTGAATATAACATCTAGGTCTCGTTACGAAACAGTAAAGGCAGTCATAGTTGTGGTGGAAGTCTAATATCGGAAGAATGGGTATTATCTGCAGCTCATTGTGAACTTTCGTATGATTTTAAAAATCAATAACACACCCCACGGGAGTATGCTTTATATTTATTATCGACTAGCGCGCCAGTCTCGAGTTTTGGCAATACAAGTAATTATAATTCGGGTAAGACAAGTAATCCATTACGTGTATATAATATATGTAAGGATATTACAAAATTGGTCCTTATATTCCTCCGCTAGGGACGGGGGAGGGGGAGTTATATTTCTCTTTGAAACTGTCAGAGATCGAAGAAAAAAAACTTTTGTTTGAAACATTCTTTCTTTAACTGAATAACTTTTCCACCATTTCAGCTCTAACATATGTAATTACTCCTTGATTATAAAAACATATATGTATATTCCAGCCTTATAGCTACTTTGGATTTTTATACGTCTGTGCGTTTAGAATTAAAATAAACTATTCAAGCATTGATAATGAGCTCAGTATATGCAAGTACTTAAGTAATCAGCTCAGTTAGTTATTATTTTCACTTGTTTTATTAAAAGATTTATTATAATTTGAATTCGTTTTTGCATTGGTCTGTATACATATGCATGAATGAATGTAGGTGAATAAGACCACGCTATACGTCGCAATTCTCGATCAATTTTAATGATTTTTGTTTATCGAACGTTATCTATCAGAATTTTCTTCAAAATTTCTATTTAATATTAGAACGGTCAAGTTTGTCAGAATAATAAAAGAACAGAAACAAACGTGGGGTGTGCACTTTTGGTTTAACCAACGATTATGTTTTTCTTATTTCAAGTTTAAATTTTTGTTCTTTTTATAGTGCAAAATCAATTCAATATGGTAGTTTAAATATATCAAATACAAATGATACAGAATTCGTTATAAACATAGAAAAAAAAATTGTGCATTCGGAATATGTGTTTCCAGAAAACGATATTATGCTACTCAAAGTAAGTTGATAACATATTATATTATTTTTTAAATATTCCGTGAAGACTTATTAAAATCTTTCGATTAAATGGATAAAATGTATGGAACAACTAAACAATTAACTATTAGTCAATTCGGCAATAATCAAGGAATTTTACTCAGGGTTAAAAAAACTAAAATACCCCTAGGCTTAAATGTAATTTAGTTATTCGTATTAAACGAGCAACATTTATATATTTATTTCTTTATTTGTTTGTAATCGCGTTTAAGAAAGCGGCTGTAACGATTTCGATAAGATTTCAGAATAGGTCTTTTCGGGAGCAAAAAGTCAATATAGCTAGTTTTAATCACTGGAAAAATTTGTTCCTTGCGAGGTTTCATAAGCAAACAAATGACTCGAAACTTTTTTAACACTAGGCAACTTGTAAGACATTGGTGTGATGATATTTCTTAAATTCTTAAAGTTGAGAGTTTATACAAAAAATGTTATGTTAAATACAAATGTGCTGTGTTTCTTTATTTTATTTTTTATGTAAGTTAAAAAATTAACTTTAATTAAATTGCAAATTACATACTTTTTTTGTTTTAATGATTCAGAACTCGGTCGCCCAGGTTAAATTAATATTTTTTAATTGATGTGATTATTTCTTGAATATAATTGAATTAAATAGGTCATCTCTATTTACTTTCAATTTGTTTATTCGAAATCGGGAATCAAAACCATTTTTTAATTTTATGCCATTTTTCCTTGGTACCTACACTAAGAAAAATTCATGATTTGACTAATAGTTTCCGCGCTATGCCTTCTTTATATAACTTTAATGTAAATTTTTTTTCATAACACTATTTCAATCGCCATCCTGATTATGATCTGTTAAGAAAATTATATTTAAATTTAAAGAATACCCCCGACCAAATGGAATCCAAATAACTACTTACCAGTTGTCTAATTGTCGGTATCCAATGACTCAGACTGGCCAACCAAAATATATTAAAAGTTTTAATCACAAATTATCGAATCTTTTATAGTTGGAGAAACCGGTTAAATTTGACAAGTTTGTAAAACCTGCAATTTTACCAGAACAAAATGAATCAACACCAGGAGGCAGTGCAGCCCTCTTAGCTGGATGGGGTCGATTAGGGGTAAATAAAACGTACACTCTCGTTCATAAAAATTAAACCAGTAAGTCACATTCTAAGCATATATATTACTAAATATATGTATAATATTACATACAGTAGCTGTATTAGAATGTTTCAACTAGTTCAATTTTCATGAACGGGAATATGCATACCTACTCTTTTTAACTAAAATTATTTGTCTTACAAAAAAAGCATTTAAGTCAGTCAATACAGCCTAATTATCATTTTAGAGTGAAATTTTGGCACCTAGACAACTGCAAAAAGTTAATATAACTGTGGTGGGCTTCGGGGATTGCAAAAAAGCTCATCAAAATTCAGATATTGCCATCTATAAGAGTAATATATGTGCGGGAGTTCCAGAAGGCGGAAAAGGTCAATGCAATGTAAGTGTTTTATAATTTTTTTTTACTCAAAGTGTACTTACTGATCAATAAATATTAATTTTAGGGTGATTCTGGTGGCCCATTGACAGTAAATGGAAAAGTTGTGGGCTTAGTATCATGGTCAGTAAAACCATGCACAGTTAAAGGATTTCCTGGAGTATTTACACGAGTTGCAAGTTATCGAAATTGGATACGTGAAATAAGTGGGGTTTAATTTTAATACTATGTACTTGATAAAAGAATATAATGTAATTATAAACTAAGCTGTTATTTAACTACAGATAAATACCTTTAAGAACCGCGGTTTAAATTCCTGAATAGCGATCGAAATGGTGTTATGAAATTAAAAAATATAAAATAAATGAGATTTAAAACATTTTATATGTATATTTAGCAACAAATTGAAACATTATAAGCAGAGTTGTTCTACGTACACTTAGAATGTGGCATACTGGACTGGTTCGCATTAATCGCATAAATTGCATTCAATTAATAAAAGTTAAAATCGAATTACAAATATAATTTTTTTATATGTATAAAGTTAAGTGGAAACTCTACAACCCACTGACCTCTTCAATGCTAAACCACGATGGCGTATACAAATTACAACCATTAGCACTAATTTCTTACTCAATACTCTTTTCTGTGCATAGCACATGCTTGAAACTAATTGTGAGATGAGAATATAAGAAGAACCGAAGAGAATACAATCTAGCGGGAATAGCTATCTTCGATGGCTTTCTGCTTCACCGTACTCTACTTGGCTCCCATTACCGACTAACGATTTTCGTAACCTAACAAACTAAAATATGTTAATATTACCATGCACCTAATTATATTTAAATGTTTCAAATTTCATAGATACTTTATTTAATAGATAACAATTCTATTAAATAAAAATTTTCAAATCTTCACAAAATTTAATTACCTAGTAAAAAAAGGCATAAAAGCAATTTATTAAATCCAATTATGTTCCAGTAAATGGAAATATAGCATATATTTAATACTACTAGTATAGTATACACAGTTTATACACTATACTTTCAACTGAAGTGGATTATCATCGTTAAATAGAACTGCTAAATAATTAAGTTTCCCTCGAAAATAACTTCCGCCAAAAAATAAATCAATTATAAACATAAAGTATTTATGAAATAATTTAATTGATACAATTTATTTTTTGTAAACAGTTCAATCAAAAACTAAAATAAAATCAATTAAAAATAATAAATAAATTGTATAAATTTTTAAAGCATTTTGGCGCTGTTGTATAACGGCCTAAATATAACTTAACGGTGAAGAATGTGTATATATGCCGGTTTTAATGCAAGTTTGACATAAAATATTGACATCCAAGAAAAAAAGCTTATCAAATAAAATGTTATGAAAGTTTAATTACAAGCATTTGCATTTTTTTTTTTTATTATATAATAATATTTAAATTCACATTTAAATAATTGAACAACTTAAAACTCATCAATATGATAAATGTATGTAGGTTGTGTGGTAGCAACTCGAACGATTTAATCAACATTTTTTCTAAAGACAGTGAAAGTGTACAATATATAACCAAAATTCAATCATGTTTTCCAATTTTGGTATGTATAGATAAATCGATTTACGTACATAATATATTATCCAACATAAATAATTATTTATTGTTTATAGATATACCGTTCCGATCCATTATCCAAATACATTTGTTCAACTTGTGGCGAAAAAATAGATTCATTTTATCAATTCAAATCAGAAATCATTGAAAATAATAAACAAGCAATAAATAATTTACTTGCTTATAAGGACAGTAATGGTGTTGAAATTTATTTGAATTCTATTAAAACTTACAATGGTTTGGTGAGTATGGTTCAAAGAAATGTTAAAACTATAAAAATCACTCTAAATACGCATAAACATAAAAAGTGGAACATATTATTAACAGCGAAAAATCAATTTTATTTTATGTTTTTATTTTAAAATTGGTGAGCTTAGAATACAAACCGAGGGTTTTTTCGAAAGAATAAATTTGTACTGAAATTTGCAACTCGCTAAATAACTGAAGACTAAAATAGTTAATATAACAGATTTTGTTTAAAATTGAAGTTGATTGATTTTACATTTTCTTAAGATCTTTTTTTTATATGTTTACATTTTTATCTTACTCAACGTAAATTCTAAAGTGACTTAAGAAAAAAAAATCAACTTCATTAAACTGTCTTGCACAGTTATTCTTGTAATCTAAAAGAAGAATTCTAGGCTAACAGAGAAACTTAGTAAAACTTAGAAATTAGTAATGATAAATAATCAGGAAAAGAGATTAATAGTACATTTCAGAAACTATTTCGATTTCTAACCGATTTAAAACTTTTCGTAGACATAATTCGAAGGACTTCATGGATTCTTGTTATTTTTATATTACCTTGAAAGACTAAATGAAAAAATAACTAAACTTTGGACAATATTTGAGTATTTTACATGTCTTATCTTAAATATGCAGTTGTATAAGTCGGAATCTTAAAACTTAGACTTGTATTACTTGAATTGATACCGTATTTAAGAGGCTATGCCAAGTCATAAATTTCAAATATCAATTTTTTTTCATTTCATTAAAATATAGTAATGATTACAAATAAATAATAAGTACTGTAATTATAACTCTAAATTTCACATGCAGATTTCAAATCGATTACTCAGAAACTAACAATGTCATTCCAAAATGTGTTATTTTTTAAATAATTAATAGGGGCAGAGTTAAGAATGCCTTTACCTTATCATTTTCAAATACATCATTTCTCTAGAGTCAAAACTTAAATTGCTCGTCGAACAACGGCTATTTATTAAGTTGAAACTACTATTAGTCGAAATATTCGTATCCGTCATGATTGAAGATATACGGTATTTTTCAAAAGTACACAAATACCATTTTTCAAATTAAAGTTCTCATAAATAACCTCGTTCCTGTTTTATTTTTTCTAAAATTGTTTATATAATTTACAGGAGGAAATGAATAAAATCAAAAAGTTAGAACTAGAAGAAAATGATGTTCCAACTAACAATATTCATTCTGAAGATGATGATTCGTGTAAATCATCAAATAATAATGCAGCTATAATTGCTGAGTTATTAAAGCTCCAATCTGAAACTGAAAAAGAACTTGCAGCTGCTCGAGAACAACCATCTATACTCAAAATATTATCACCAAGTAATATTAACAATACCGCAGTGCCGCCGGAAGATGAAGATATTAAAAAATTACATAGATTAAATGAAATAACCAAAACAGAAAGTAAGCCACGATTATACGAACCAAAAACATTATTCCAATTGGCATTACACAGTTTAAACCAACAAATTAATCCGAATTATGCATCTGAAGAGAAAATGCGATTAAAATTACGAGCAAAACGACGTGAATTTATTGAATTTGAACGTAGATGGAAATTATCAATGTCCAGTCGGAGTGTAAATAAACGAACATTCGATGAATGTATTCCAGTGTTTAATAATTTATTGAATACATGGCAACCGCCGATCAAACAAATCAAATTGGAGTCAATCAATCCATTAGCGCCAGAAATTTGTATTACATTGAAAAAATCACAGGAAAATAATAATTCAAATTCGAATGGTTTGGATATTCGATTAGAATATCCACAAAATAGGTGTCGATATTGTTTTAAAGATTTTTGTGACATCCAACAGTTAGCATTACACGAAGGCTCATGTCACATACAAGTATTTGTTGGGGCAAGAATTGATTCAGATTTTTGGCGCGATTACGAGGAGAATATGGATATTCGTAATAAATGGCTGGAACGACGAAATGATTATGATTTTAGCTCTACTTTACAAATTAAAGAGGAATTATTCAGTGATGACGATGAGGAAGAAGAAGAAGAAGAGGATTGTCCAGAACCAATTCAAGTCGAAGTTGAAGTAAATATCAATGAGGAAGATGATCCTATGGATGATATAAATGGGGAAGCCGAAATGGTCGAATATGAAGAAAGGCCGTATGAAGAAAGATCATTCGAAGAGAGACCACAAGAACAAGAACCGGAAAGCTATGAAATGGAACCTTTAAATGTAGATGAAGGTAAAGTTGGAGATATGCCGTTTCATTCACTATCGAAAAAAGAACGCTTTCAATATTATAAAATTGTGTACGAATCTGGACTTAAACGACGAGAATGTCCATTCTGCCGACGATCATTTAAAGATGGTTGGTCTGTGGATGATCATATATTAAAAAATCGATGTCGTTTCATATGCCCATTTTGTCATACATATTTCCAAAAAGAAGAGCATGACACGTTTTACCGTCATTTGGACGAACATAAACACGAACCAAATTATCATATGCATACAAAACGTTGGAAAAAGAATATGGTTAGAGCCCAACAGTTATTCCGCAGTCAGCAGATGCAAATGAGTCAACAAATGTATCAAAGACCAGTTAAAATAGAACCAATTAAAATGAAATATTTACTGGAACGACAAAATAATTCACCACCAATGAGTAAACTAGAACAGCAACGACCGATGGCAATGATCCCACCACATCTCTTAGGTTTATCAATGTCAGGTGGAAGTGATAGCGGCAATAGTCAAGATGTAAAACGTGTGGCGAAACCATATCGCAGTTACTATTGTCGTAATTGCTATCGAATATTTTACCAAGAACACGATTTAAATTTACATTATCCAAAATGCTGTGAACAAAATCCAGCTACCGAAATTGGTCCACCAAATGGCTTGGATATGAATTCTGATTCACCAAATAAAAATGAGTTTATTCCATTTACGGAAAGTAGTACAGAAGCTAGTCCTGCACCGAAGCAAGTATTTCGATGTGGATTTTGCCCAGCAGTATTTTATAATAGTAACGCTCGTAACAGTCACATGCGGGTGCATAAAGAGAAATTATATAAAAAGAAACCACCAATGGTTGTTATGGGTGGGCAACATGGACAACATTATCAACAATTACCGCAATTACAACCAAAACCTGCGCAAGCTGCCCCACCGCGAGTAATCGATGAGAACTTGGCGCGATTAGCTCAAAATCCACATATAACAATCAAACCTAGTAACGTGAAAAAATCAAATCAATCAGAAGACAACTCATCTGCTTATCCTCGAATGCCCCAACATTTAGTAGAACCAGTAATGGTGACTGAACGCAGCTTTCAATGCAATCCATGTGGACAAAGTTATCCATCACAAAAAGCTTTGTATGAACATAAACGAAGCTGTCCGGAAACGTTAGCACAGAATGCTGGTTATTTAACATTACCATTGGCTGGAAATGATAGAAGAAAATTTCGTTGTACATCGTGTAATAGACGATTCAATTCAAAAGGAAACTTGATTTTCCATAAAAAAACTTGTCAAGGTCGAGGTGCAAGTGGTAGCAGTGTCGGAGGGCAAGTGTTTGAATGTCCATTTTGTAAAAGAAAGTTTGCTACAGAATCTCAATATACAACTCATATTTTGTATAATCATCCAGAATGATTCGCATACAAAATTATTGATTGTATATAGTTACTGTTTTAAATCTTTCAAAAGTATAATAAATATAGGTTATCTTTTTTTTTTTTTAATTTCATTTTATTATTGAATGCGTGAGTATGTGGAAGCATTTTAATCAAATTTTGTCTTTACAATCAATTCGAATTTTTACCAAACATTGTACAGATTAATCACATTCATTTTTATCAAGCAAATAAAATAGTTTTGATTATATAATGAGTTAATAAAGAACCGTATTGAGACCTCTGGCAGGGGTGGAGCTTAATATTTCAAGCTATTAACAGGAGTTTCTAATTGTTCACTAGAATGCGATCACGAAACTTGTGGGTCGACGGGTATGTCACGGAGGTTGGGGTAACTAACAGGCCTGACTAGCTCGAGTTTATAATTTACCCACCAGAGAGCGTCTCCAAGTGTTACAGTTTCCAATACGAGATAGGCGGTCTTACAAATTTACATATGTTAAAAATATAACTTTGTTTAGCGAGAATGATAAAAAAAAACTTGCATTGCCACCATTAGTTGCACTGCTTGGAACTGAGTAGGTTTAGAGTTGACTGAAACTCGTCGTGTTTGCTCATGTACATGGCACCATGAATATTAAGGACGTGCATATGAAAGACGTTCATGTGCTAAATATAGTACATTCATTAAATTCTACAAAATCCACAGTAAAGTTTATCACTTTTGTCGTAAATTATAAATTGCATTATTATTTAAACTGTGTATATTTTTTAACACGAAAAAAATAGATTCCAATACGCAGATTAAGATAATTATGTGTCTAATTTATTTATTAGACAATGTTATATTTATTTATTAACTATTATAATTGTAATTTAAATGTGATTAAACTTGCCAAATATCAATGCTGAAAAGTTTTATCTAATATCAAGTCTCACGCACGAACGTTAAAGAAGAATATCGTTACCACTGAGACTGCTGCTCATTCGAAACAAATTAAGGTATCTTGTTTGAATGAAAGTGAGCAGCAAATTTAATCGTTTTTAAAATTGTAATTATCTTATAAGTGAATTCTTTTTATAAACCTTCAGGTAGTTGCCAGGTGATACGCGTTTTCGACGAAATTGGGTTAATTTTTGATAATAAATTATTCAAAATATAAGTATTTAACTTTGTTTAAAATTTCAAAATTATTTACCGTTCAGTTTTGATCAAAATCGCTCGCAAAAATTGTACAATTGACATTACAGGTATATACAAAAGTAGTAATTTCACCACACTTTTAATTTTATTTAAAAAACTCGTCGAGCAATTTGCCTAAAAAACTAGGACAATGTAAAATGATGTTATATTTATATTTTGAAAAAAAAATATTGACCGTTAAATTATTGTAATAGATTAACGAAAAGATTGACATTTTTTATAATCCAAGCGAACAATTATACGAGGTACATTAAAGTCAAAAATGTATACTAAACAATCTCAGACTACCATACAATCATACAATTAATGTGTGTTCTTAACTGAAACTTTTTAACACGATTGCAGCATAACAACTACCTTAAAACGAAGTGTTTCAATAATTTTGTCTTTATTAATTCATTATTAGAAACTTATACAATTTATTTTTTATTAAATAGCTTACATTAAAAATATACGTCGTTTATTTTTTTAGTTATTTAAATAATTCCACGAAAGAAATATACGTATGTAAATTATTACTGAAAATATTGATAATTTTTAATTAGATATATTTTTTTAATTAAAAGCAACTCATTTTAAAGGGTATTTGAATCACAATTATCCGCTTGTTCTAAATAATTTAGAGAATTTTTTTTTAATGGAATGTATCGTCCACCCTTAACTATTAAGTTGCATAATTTTGTAATTTAGATTTTTTTTTTAAATAAACTATATGGGGTGAAACGTAAACATCTATGTAGATACTTGTTTTTGAACTATTCACATCAAATTGGACATAAACTATCGGGTAGCAAAATCTTGAATGTCGATATTAAGGAAATATTTGTTTAACTGGTTGACTATAAAAGAAATTTGAAATTTTCCCATTTTAAATAGTATTTTTAAGCTATTTTGTATATAAAATTCGAAAATGAATATCCATTCGCACATTACTGTTACATCCTGTATTTATTATTTAATCAATAATGTTCTTTTTTTTTTTAATGTAAGTTACAAATTAAAACGAAAAAACAAACTTTTTTTAGTAACAAAAATTGATCATAGACTGGCTTCATTTTGTTGTCACATGACTGAAAATGGCTTAGTTGTTCCAACCATCATAAAAGAGAACTGTAAAAAATATGATTAAATGCTTCGATTGTTAAATTAAAAACAAATAAAAATTATTACATTTTTGTTCGTGAGAATCACGAAAAAATTTGAATCTAACATTGTTATGTAATATATATCGACAATGGGCTCATTCATTCACTCAAAAATTCTGGCGTTACAAACTCAAGACTAGTTATAAGTATTATTCAATTTACAACAATAGAAAGGATACAAAAAGGATAGAATTTACGATTTGACCCTTTGTACAACATTATGTGTGTGAATGGACCCTTTGATAATATTTTGTTCTATTGTTTTTAAGGATTTAAAAAAGAAATCACATAAAAATCTTATGTTCCAACAAATTTATTTAACATGTATCATTTTAGTATTCTATTTAAACTCAACCTACACAGTCCATCGACAATAACATAGATTCACTGAACACGTGAATATATACCAAAACATACCGACTTCGTTCTGTTTTCGTTTTTTATTAATATTATTTTATTATATGACAAAAACGCATGGAAACAATAAAAATAATAAGAAGAACAAATTTAAGATTAAAAACTAAAAATAAATATTTAAAAAAAAATTAAACAGTCGAAATGATGGGTACCACAAAAATGGTAGCAGTAAACAAAAATTCACATACGAATGAATTGAGTAAAAACTAACCAAACGAACCAATTGTATTCCACCATGTGCTCTGATCACGCGTTTCATCTGTTTATATGGATGGACTCTATATGTTAATTTTACTTTAAATCTTTCCACGCATGCTCAGTAATTACTGCATGTCCCATTTCAACAAGGCCGTGTTCTTTACTTTTCAAGTGAATCTCTCATTTTGAAGATACCTTCAAAATGGTAGACCTACAGGTGCAAAGCATCTCTTTCGATATGAAATAAATAAAGTAAGTTCAACGTTTGTTTACGTAAAGAGGTTACGCGTGCGCTAAAAATAGTAAATATTGTTCGCGTAAGTGTGAGGTTTTTACGTAAACAAACATTTGGCGAAACTAACGCGGCCCTTGGAATCTTCAAAATAAAGAGTAGCGAAGCAAATTGTAAAATTAAAATAGCATTTACGTACTGAATTGATACATTTATGTATGGGTTGGAACATACGTAATACTATTAGTTTCATAATAATATTAATTATTATTATGTAAAGTACTTTGTAAATTACATAATCATAAAATGTAAGGTTATACAGTAATTTTTGTGTATTAAAAAAAACATAATAATAAAGCGTACATAATCTTAAAAAAATTATACATTGTAGGTTATTGTAAGATTTATTTAAAATTAAAATACGTTTCTCAATAGGGTTTGTGTATTTATTTAACTCAGTTATAGTCAGACCGCGGCCCTCCATTAATTTGATGAAATAGGCAGTGTTGCCAGAACCCATACACGTATAAGCGATAAAGGAATAAAAAAAGAAAGCCGCACAATAGTATTTCTTTCTCTATTGTGTGCCGTATATAGCGCACTGACCTCTATATAACTGGACAGAGTATGTTTATGGGTCTAAGAATTGTGTAGTCTCCATGGGTCTAAGCATGAAATGACGAAACCAATTAAAGCGCTGTCTAACCGCCGCCTCTACTAGCCAAGGTCATTGATCTCAAAATATCTGGACAGATTATCCTATGTTATGCCATTAACCCCAACTGAAGCGCTCCTCAACTATCTAAGGCTTCAGTGTGTTTTTATATTATGACAAATATAATCCGAAGTTTTTTTACGAAAACCATTCGAATATGAACCAAAGTCAATTATAAAAATTTAAAAAATGAGAGCTGCTCTTATGGCTCATAGTAGCTCTAAATTTTTAAAAAGTGCCTTATCAGTAGAAAATTAGTTAAATCAATGCTTCTCCAATTAATATATGTCGAGAAGGAATATTAGTTTTTTGGCAACTTTTAAGTGAAATGATGTCATAGTCACGCTCTAGAATTTGTTCCATCTACAAAATTTGAAATTGCTAGTGTTTCTAAAATCCGTATTGCTGGAGTTTTTTTAATTTAGTACAATTTTTTGCCTATAAAATTCTTGAAGATTGTAATCCTTCAAGATTCCTTCTTTTTATCAAACTTGCCCCTTTATATATGGACTCTGAATCTACAAAAGGTTTCTGGTTCATTATCACGTATTAATACCCGTATCTAGGTACCTACAGGAGAATGGTAAAACAAATTGTATTTAGTGTGTTTAAAACCTTTAATTTAGAAACTAGCCATAAATACAAATATTTCTATTAATTTACAATAATTTATTTACATCAAAAATACTATGATACAGTATTAAATATAGTACTAAAAAATAAAATTTTTCTTATTTATTTCAGAAATAATTAATTCTACAGCTTCAACAAAACTTTTACACACCGCCGATGGTTGAGGTGTAATAGTATTTTCATCACCGTCTCGATATTTACCAGTTTGAACTAAAAATCCTTGTAATCCTGCATCCATTGCACCTTTGATATCATCTTTAACATCCTGTAAAATAAATAACAAATTTTGAATCAATTGGATTGCATTTTATAATAAAGTTCTTACATCTCCGATCATAACTGCGTTTTGAGGTTTAATATCACATAATGCAGATGTAAAAATACCCGGTTTTGGTTTTCCGACCACTTCAGCTTTACATTGAGCTGAATATTCAAGACCTTTAATAAAACACCCAGGTCCTAGCGATAATCCATCTTCAGCTTTATAATATTTTCCTTCATGGATAGCAATCAATTTTGCACCATTTAGCAAATATCTAAAACAGCGACAAAAACGAAATTTTTAGCAACAAGCTCCACTTAAAGTATGACATCATAGAACCTAAATGCTTCGTTCAATTTATCATAGTAGAATTTACTAGGTGCAAGTCCTACAACAACAGCATTGATATCATTTGGATTATCCGGTACTAAATGATTAAAATCTTCCATTGCTTCATTTTCAAGTAAATAAAAAGGTTTTAAATTATTTGATTCAATCAAAAATTTAGCTGCTATTAATGAACTGTGCATTTCCTCCTTCTGGAGTTCGAAACCTAATTGTGTTAATCGATTAAATAGGATGTTTCGACTCTCTTTGGTTGTATTTGTTACAAATCGAATGAGTACACCGGTTTCACGTAATCTAAAAATATTATTATTTAAAAAAATATGTGGAAAAAATACATTTTTTTGGATATACTTCTTTAAAGCTGCTTGAGCTCCAACAATTGCTTTATCTCCAACATGTAAAGTGCCACTTAAATCAATTAACACTGCTTTAATCATTTTTTCAATATTGATATATTACTACAATAAAAAAAATGGTTAACTCATTATTAATTACTTTGATTTAATAATTGACTAGTTAAAATATTTAAATTGAACATCAATGATTAATGGTTATTGGAAGGGTCACTGAAACCAGTTTCAAACTACCAACAAACACATTTCAGCCAGTTTCAGCTGTTCTAAGTGCTATGTAAATAGCACTTAAAGTAAAGTAAGTAAAGTAAATAGACCGGAGGTCAGTAGTAAATAGCTCCTAGAAAGCGCCAAATTTGAATATTATATGTTATTTTGATATTCATTTCGTAGTACGTAGTAGTATTCCTTAGATAAGATCATGAAGAATAGATATATTAGGAGAGCGAACGTAATGTTAAAAAAACGGTCAAGAATTGGTGTAACTATCTTTTATCAGTAGGGGTCACTGGTCTCAGTGCCGTACAGAATTTAAATGTTTAAATGTAGGCGCCAAAAAATCACTTTCATTCAGTTAATAAGAAGTCTTAGTTTTATAGATAATAAAAAATTGTTTTCGATTATCAAGTAATAATTAAATAAATATTAATAATAGAGAATTCTTAATAATCTGCAATAAATTAAAAGATGAAGAATCATAGTGATAATTGCAATTAATAATAATATACAAATATATGTTTACAATACTAACATATATTAGATAAAGAAAGAAGATGACAAAATCGGTAATTACAGACCATATTCCCTTCGTAAATGCAGACACGCATTCCTAACCTTAAACAACCTTCCACTCATAGATATATAACAGTATATCTATGCTTTCCCTGTACAACATCGTCCCATTTTTTCACATTTATAAAATTAAACAATTTTTATACTTACAATTTTTATTTGTAAGATGCGATAACCGTTGATTTTAATATGTAATAATAATAATAATTCCGTACGGGTATATTCGCACTGCCGCTAGTGGCGAAAATAATAACTATGATCTCTACACGTTTTTGAGGACGAAAAAACGTGCCTACTGTTCGGTTATATAGAGGTCACTGCAACAATTCAAATACATATGTGCATGTGTTTGATGTTTGATGACAAGTAGTTGAGGTTAATAAAAACATTTTGCCTAAATTTGAATTTAAAAAATTCCTTCAAAATGGATATAGATGTTATAAATCTGAAAAAGGTCGATTCAACGACGGTCCCCTGGTTTAATAAGTAAGAAATTTTACCACAATTTAATAAATTTTGTTAAATTATCTGTTTAATTTTTTGTATAGATTAGAATGGATGATGGTGTATAATTTTCTCTACTCGGAGACACCACAACGAGCAAAAGCTGCAGAGATAATAAAAATGTGGAAAATGAGACATCCACGTTTGCCTGCCGGTATTGAGGGCACATTTATTTTATTGAATGTTATGGATAAACCGTCCCAAAATATTGAAGAATATGACTTGAAAGTTTTATATTCCGCAGCGATTATGAGGTCTAGTAATTTTTTTTAAAGTTATATTTCTGTGCCCTATATTTTAACGGTTAAAAATTGGTATAGTTGTAGACCAATTAGAGTGGCCCAGGCTTTTTTCTTAAATAATTAGCAAACTTGTGAGACTTTTATACACTGATTTTGGATGACTAGCTGTGCAGTAGTAAAGTAGATGAATTTAAAGAGTGTTCTCGAAATGTATTACTTGTGTAAACATACTATTAATTTTTTTTTTTTTTTGCTGAATAAAATCATTTAAATGTACAAAATTTTCATTTAAATTAGAATCAAAGTTTTGGTAAATTATAGAATCTCATCTCTAAATATTATACTATGTTTAAATTTCTTATGCACTAGTGCCATTCCTGGTGAAGTTCTACCTTGCTTTTTTTATTGCTTAATAGGATATTTTTCGTATTACAGATTTTTAAACGTATGTGTCACTCACGATACAGTGCAAGGAAGATTTTCAATGAATGCAAATAGGGCCAAAATCCCTCAATGGATAACTGACATACGTCATGAGGTTGCACATGGTGTAAATCTACCTCAATTGAATTTAATGAAAGAAGCATGTGATTTTGGATACAATTGGTTGTATAGCCAATACTGGTTTCCAGTATCACAAATATTATGTGATTATGAATTTGAAGTAAATGATGTAGTTGATGAAGATGAAGAAAATTCTTCGTATAATCGAGATGAATTAATATTTTTACTTAGTATTTTGGAATGTATTATTTTATGTCAACATTCAAAATTTAATGTACAAACTATTCAAGATATACCGGATCCTGAATGTAGACAAAAACTGTTGGAGGATCTTAAAAACTTCAGATCATTATCCAACATAACTGAAGATACAGAATTATCAGCATTGACTAAGTTAGTAATATATGCATTTCATGGTTACTTAAGTATGGCTAATACAAACACTAAGCAACATATTATAGACCAATTGCTTAATGGAATTGGTTTCTTGTGTGATGAAGATTTACAAATGCAATTATTTGAGAGTAAGTAATAGTAAATTATCATAAAATAATTGTGAGAGTATAGCCGTTCATAACATTTCTTTCTTCATACTGTAAGTTTATAGATGACAGTCCTAGCTGAGCCTTTGAGCTCTACGTAAGTCAAAGATAACAATAAGCAATATCACACGCGACGGAATTTTTTTTGGATTTATTGCAATTGTGATTCTTATTTTGAAAATAATTATTTCTTAAATTATTTTTTTAAAACTTTACATCGTATTGAATGAGTTATAACTAGATGCTTGTTCACACCAAAAACTTTTTCATTAAAATGGTATGATAGAAGGAAAATTAAAATATACGAAATGCTATTAAAGGTAGTTGTCGTGTGAAACGCGTTGTCGACAAAATTGGCTGAATTTTCTATAAATTATTCAAAATATCTAATTTTGTTTCAAAATTTTACGATTAACATTACAGGTATATACAGTAGTAATACCTGTAATACATACAGTAGTAATTGCACCACACTTAATTTTATTTGAAAACTGTGTAGAGCGATTTGGCTAAAAAAGTAGAAAAATGTAAAATAATTTTATTTTTATATTTCGAACAAAAATTTTTGACCGTTTAATTATTGTAAAAGATTAACGAAAAGTTTGACATTTTTATATAATGCAAGCGAACAAGTGCACGAGGTACATTCAAGTAAAAAAAGTATAGTCTACAATCTTAATCTATTCATATAATTGATGTGGGTTCTGAGCAGAATCTTTTTAAGACTGCAAGACAACTACCCAATAATACGACTCTTGAATGTATACGAGGTATATTCAAGTCAAAAATGTATAGACTATTTATATAATTGATGGGTGTTCTGAGTTGAAACTTTAACACGTTTACTGCAAGACAACTACCCAATGATGCGACTCTTGACTGTATACGGGGTACATTCAAGTGAAAAAAGTGTAGTCTACAATCTCAGCCTATTCATATAATTGATGTGTTCTGAATTGAAACTTTTTAACACGATTACTGCAAGACAACTATCTTACTTCAAATTTGTATTTGGTTTTCTTTATTTTATGTTTTATATTTTAGTATTCTTTACTTGGCATTTAAATATATGGACGGCTATCCACGCCATTATTTTGATTCAACTTGTTTAAATTTTGTTATTTAATCTGCATTAGCATTTTATTTTTAACCCGACTTCAAAAAGGAGGATGGTTCTCAATTCGTCTGTATTTTTTTCTTTTAATTCACTCATTGATTCAGTTTTTATTTAATACAGGTAAATCTTTAGAAATTTTGTCATGGAATTATGTATCGTTATGGCTAGAATTACTGCAAGTATTTTGTAAATGTGCAATGCTTAATTATTTTTTAAAAAGCTTATTTGATAAAATTTCTGATCACAATGAAAGTAAGGATAGAAAAAGAATGGCATCTCTATGGCTGATTGAAATTGCAAAAGCATTAAAAAAAGTACAATTATGTCGAATCGTTTATGAAAAAAATTTTAACGATGTAAGTTCGTTCTTTTCACATATTTTCGTTTTTTCATCGAATGTTCCCTTGAAATTATTTACCAAAAATTTTGTTACATGCTCTTTAGATGGATGACAACATCAAAACAAATCCACAAGAATGTGCGAAATATGTAATTGAAAAAACAGAATCTATTCATCCAACACTGAAACATATTCTGACTTTTGATCCATTTATAGAAATTCCATCAATAGTTGGAAGTTTTAAACAATTTTCGTATATACTAAGGGAACCAAACGAATATATTAAATTATGTTTACCATTGTAAGAAATATTATGTAAATTTGACCAGTGGCGTAACAAAACAGATTGGGTTCTTTGGAAATTTTTTAAGACGGGGTACTACACATTGGGTCGAATCGAATGTGACTACTTCTGGATAATAATACATTTTTTTAAATTCGAGAATATATACAAAAACAAATCCAAACTTGAAATCGGTGAGAAATTAAACCATAGACCCTAAACAAGGACACATAACTCCATGTAAACAAATAATTGGCAAAAATAAGATGTCAGTAGCGTTCCTTCGGCACCGGAAACAAAACAGAGAGTATAAGGCGCGAGTTTTAATTGAATAACATTACGTATTTATAGTATTATAAAAATTATTTCCAGCCAAAGTATTTTTTCAATAAAATATTTTTTTAAATAAATGATAAGTAATTTCAATTTTTCAATAAGGATTTAGTTGAAGTTGAAGTGATAGTTAAAATTCGCAAAATAATTACATAATAAAAAAAAAAACATCAAATAATTAAATAGTAACCTGTAATGTTGGAATTGTAAAAATGAAAGAAATTATTGAATCAGATATTAAATTAAACTTTTATTTATTAATAATAATGCTGAAAATTAATATTTAATATAATGTCATACAATTTAATTAATTTTGGACTATTTATACTAGCTTTTGGTACTTTAAAAGTCCTGGTTTTTTAAACCAAATTGATCCCGTTGCTTATTGTCACAAGCACTATCACTTTTACAATTGTCTACTGCACATACTTTTCCCATTTTAAATGTTTTTTAAACAGTTTTTTATTTAATAAATTTTTTTAACCAAATCGTGTACTTCAAAATGATCACTTCAAAATAAAAATAGTTACTTGTCTTACTTCACTTCTATTTATTATACTATATTCACTTTGGTAAGGATGAGTATCTATCAAAAACTTGCGACCCTAGCGGCATAAAAAGTATATATAACTTCTCCCATTTCGTTGCCATATTTTGTCAATTTTCCCGTATGACTTATATCTCCTTTATATAGCCTCCATGAATTAAACTCTCAAAGTATGTTCTCTATTCTGTTTAAAAAAAAAAATTTTTTTTGTCAATTTCATATTGGTTTATATACAAAATTTTATTCGTTATAAGGGTATTTTATTAACCTTCGACATACCTCGATTAATAGAGGTTGAATCAAAAAGCGAAAAAATAAATGTGTGCACGTATTTTTTATTTTAAAATTTATCCACTCTTCCGACACACATATTTCGACAAATAGACTACATCGGATTAACCATGGAAGGTAGAGATAAGAAACACTAACTCTGTGTATCAAATGTGTTATAGCATTAAATTCAGATGGCGTTGCTATAGCAAAATACCTCAAGTTGTATGGCAGAATTAAACGAAGAAAGTCTGTTGACTAGATTAAATATCCTTTAAACAATAAAACATAAAAATTAAGTAAATGACAAATTTCTAAGATAATAACTGGCTATTTGTACTAGTTTAAATAAATATATAATAAAAATGTGCTCTCATTACAATATAAAAATATACTACTTTACCTAGTGTTTTCTAAAGTATTCATTACATCTGACAGTTTGTAAAGTTTGTAATACATTTTATTTTACAAATTTCGGCACTTATTTCATCTAGTTTCTAAATGAAATCGTGATTTTCCTAATGCTCTGAGTACACTCTATTCAAATTATTTAGCCAGTATAAATAATGATTTGATTGCATAAAAAAGTCCTTCGTATAATTCCATTTTATAAACAACATCATTGTGAGCCAGCAGTATACCATCATTTTTATTTGACTCCAAAGTTTTTAAAGAATTTTCTTCATTTGTTGGCAAATGTAGCCACCAATTAGCCTTACTAGTTTTCGTATCAATATTTTCTAACCATACTCTACTTAATTGTTTTCAGCGCCATTCGCTTTTTGTTGAACACTTTTGCAGTTGTAGGGTATGTTACCCTGCGAGTACTGTAAGTTATGACGTCAATTTAGTATACTGCGAAGTCGTTCCTTTATAGCTAGATATACTGGTTACTGTGTAAAACATAGACATAGTATAATATGTAAAACGGAACGCAGTCCAGTATACTGCTACCTCTACAGTGGCGCGGTTTTTCAAACCAAAAACAAATTTTATAAACAAACGATTGTGTCCATCAAAAAAGTTAAATCTTAAAAAGCTGTTTTGATTTTCACTTCAATGCATAACCTAATTTCAGTAATTAGTTTGTAAGGGTAATAAGTCATATATAAATAGTTAAATACAACATTTTTCAATTAATAAGTTTAATGTCAAATATTTAATTTATATTTACCGTGATGCAAACTTAAGACGTAAAATTCTAGTCGCTGTTTTTACTTACCATCACGTGATCAAAGCATTGGGAGCACCTTACCTCGAATACGCCAGTACTCGCAGTGCAAAAATGGCGGTGGTTTATGACGTCATATATTCCCCTAGGCTACTGTGGCAGTGTACTGGCAGCAATAACGGAACAAATTTCTCCCCAGTAAGAGTACTGAACAGTACTCGCAGTGTATATCGAAACACACGCGTAATGCTATCTTAACCCTCTAAATAGCTCGCGTAATAGAAGTTGGATCAAAAAGCGAAAAAACATGTGTGTATAATGTTTTTTTGAAAGAATACCGAGAAAAAGATTTGGCACGTATTTTTATTTATCCAGACTCTTCGGACACATATTTTGACAAATAGACTCCATCGAATTAACAAATGAACCTACATCCTTATTATTGTTACACCACTACATTCAACTTAGTTATTAGGCGTTTTAGTAATTAATTTTTATTTTAAGTATTTTAGAATTGAATACCCCAAAATTAGATAGTAATTTAACTACACAACTACATCAATTAGTTGAAAAATTTGTTAATAATGTAGAAATTACAAATGAAGGCAAATCGGACGAAAATGTGTATTCTGTAGAAGATTTAAAACAGTTAATGGGTGATAAAATGCCTAAATTTGAAGAGTTAGGTGGATATGATTCAGAAAATATGGACAGCGATGATGATACGTCAATTATTGAAAATACTACAGTGAAAAATGATTCAATAAATGAAGATATTGATGAAAATAATCGTTGGAAAATGGCAGCAGGCAAGTTCAGTTTTTGTTTAATGTACTTTTTATCGAAGGTTATTTTAACTTTAGTAATATTTTTTTTAGAACATCTTCAATTTCAAAATTGTCCATTAGGATTATTACCTTGGCAAGACAAAACTAGTAATCCATTTCAAACATTATTAGAAAATTTATAGAAATAAAAAATATTAAATATTCAAGTTTTGTTTTTATTTTATCATTACTTCAGGAAATATTACGTCAAATTGGCCCCTCTGTAACTTTTGAACCAGGGATGTTGCGGATATTCACATCCGCAATCGCGGAACTTCTGTATTAATTTTAGCATCTGCATCAGCAAAAATCAATGCTTTTTGCGGATGTTGATTGTTTTTTTAGCATTTTTGTTTAGCGACATCGTTTATTAAATATAATGCACCAAATTTTTAATTTTCATACTAAAAATTTGATTATAATATAAAGATTATTAAAAATTATTACCTTTTTTTCCGTTATTCATGGACACATAAACTATTTCTTTAAAAAAAACTTAACATATAAATGTGCATCCGCGGATGTGAGTCTCGAAATGTCCACATCCGCGGATGTCAGTAACTTCGCATCCGCAACATCCCTATTTTGAACCAAAAAAAGTTACAGAGCTGAGTTTTCGAGTATAGAAAGGTTAAAAAATCACGACCCTAAATCATGTATAAACTTTTTCCTGGATAAAAAAAAAAATTGAAAAAATAATAGCAGATTTATTTTGTTATAAGTCAATGTACACATCTAATGAAAATTGGTTAGGCATTGCCAATTTTGTGGACCTGGAAAGTTAACGCTGAATTTTACATTTTCGGACTTAAAAAGTAAAATATCTGGGAAACGGTGCGTTTATAGAAAATATAAGCAAAAAAATTCCCCTTAAACCCCGCTTAATTGACCAAGTAATACATGTAATAAGATTCATAGCTATTGCTCGGCCGTACCATATTTTTGGATTTTATTTTTAAAAGTACAGATTTGTAACACAAAAATTTTTCTGTGGACTTAAAAACTTAATTATTAACTATTACAATTTTTTGGCTTTTAATAATATGCGATCAAAAATGTTTTTGAAACATTTTTTATTTTCACGTAAACAAGTGAAAATAACAACTAACTGAGTTAATTGCTTAAATATCCGGTATATACTGAATTTATAAAAAAAAGTTTCAAACAAAATTTGTTTTTAAAAAAGGGGCATTTTTGGCCTTTAAAATTTGTTCTAACTCTTACGGTTTCAAAGAGACAGTTTTGCTCATTTTGCCCAAACATGGTCCGATTTTGCCCATTCACGAGCTTGACCTTACTTTTCAGCTCTAAAACACACATACAAAATCAGCTTGCTATCTATTTTCGCTTTTGAGTTATCGTGTTCACAGACGGAGAGCCGTTTCAAAGTCGGAACTAAACTTGAGATACCCTGGTTAATATTATATACCGGGTATAAAAAGGGCAAAGTTTTCGGGTAGAAAACTTAATATTTTCTCCTTAAGAAGTAGTGATATGGAGTAGAGGGCGAAGTTATTTACGAATATAAATTTAGTATGTATCTAATATTTTATCTTGATGTCGCTGTATTATTTTAGTTTTTTAAATTTCTTTTTGTAAACTTTCGCCTATCCATTGTTTGCCTTTCCGTTGCGTTTACTTACTTTGACATTTAAGTAATATGTCACATTTAGGGTGGGAATAGAACCCACGATCTCTAAGCATTGCCAATGCTCTGCCTCTGAGGCTACAAGTTGGTATGGTGGTGGAATCTACCAGAAGCTATGGTTGAAAACACTAAAATAATAAATTTAAAAGTTTTTGAAAATATATAACAGTTATATAAAATTTATTTATGAAAATATTTTAATAAATGTATATTATGCTTATTACTTTTATATACAATAAAATTTTTTATAACAAAAACAAATTTATAAATCCTAAACCGCACAATAATTTTTAAACAATACTAAAAAAACCAAATATAAAATTTAAAAATCTCCATACAATCGACTTTCTTTTTACGACAATTCTGGCCTTTTTTTTTGTCTTAATGTATAATGTATTTTAATAAACAAAAAATTATGTTTTTTTTACAAATGGAAATAAATTTTAGCATAAAAAATTTTATATTTAATAATATTTGAGCATATTTTATGTATAGCTTAATAAAGAACTCTATTTCCAAAAAATACATAATTATATTTTTGCAGTCCGTTTGTACGGGGCCATCCATAAAATACGCTACGCAAAATATACACAATACGTCACAAACTAACCCCCTCCCCCCATCCCAAATAAATGATATTTGTGTGATTAATAATTAAGTAACATACTAAATTTATGTCTTTAGAATATCGTTTATTATAGAATTTTTTTAAGGTTGTTCTTGAAATAAAAAGGACAAACATTCTTCTTCTCTTTTACAAATCTCTTCACCTATCTTTTTTTCCTCATTAAACTAAATTTTCATTATCTGTAGCTAACTTTTGGAAATTTTCTTTTCAATTAAATGTAGATAGATTACCAAAGTGTCGATGCAAACTTTTCCGCGAAATCTGAGCCGAAATTTTTTTTAAATTTCGAATTTGAAATATCCCTTATTCACCATAAGACGCATTTTGTCATTCATATTTTTATTAGTTTCTGAAAAAATCATATATTTGTAGTATTAAATATATGGAAAAAATAATTACGGGTTTATTAACCTAAAAATTTAAATAGGTATTTCAACTTTCTATAAAGTTTAATCAAAATCTGAGCTGTAATTCTTTAGCCCATAGAACTATCTTAATACAACATTATTTTTAATCTTTGACGATTATTGTATCTTTCTCCTTCATATAACGAATAAAAAATAAAATCTATATAATTTAAAAAAAGTAGAAATAAAATTGATGTAGGAATTTCAAACATTGTCACGTCTCGTTTGGTCGGACCCGTCCACTCTCCTCGTCAAATATGGCAATTGTCGTCCCTCCCTATTTGCGTACGTATTTTATTGACCCCTTCGTACAAAGACGATTTGTACACCAGTTTTTAATATTCCGTCCATATATCACCCATAATGATTCTTCTAATAAACTAATAATTTTATTAAGTTTGAAATATTATAATTAACCATTTTATCACGTTCTCGGTTAAGTATATAATCCGTAAGAGGGACAGAGTTCCAGATAATGTAAATCAAATATCAGAGACATCCAAACCACACCATTTAGTGTTTCAATGTACGGATTTTAAACCTAGCTGGGAATATAAAATAGGCTAAATGTTTTCAAAAATTCACTAATTTATAATTAATTAATGCCATTGATTTGGATACTTTATAACTTAAAATTTAATTTGATTTATAACGGCCTCTGTATGTGTGCGTTTCAAAACTTCCTCTAACGATTTAACTGTATTTAAACCATAAATATCTAACTGATCACGTGACATCGCAGCAATTCTAAAACATAAAATAAACAAATAATTCGATATAAGTATATAGAAGAGAAACTATCATCATACCTAGCTCCTGAAATTGCATGTAAAAATTTCCAATAACTTGGTCGTAAATTAGTCGGTTCAAATATAGCTGCATGAAATAATGTAGCCGTACTTAAAGCATATAGGAATATAGTAAAACCAGGTAACTCTGATACAAATCCCCTTTGTGCAGCAATGGAATAGGTTCTCTACAAAAATTATAATTATTATGAGTAATTCGATTTCGAAAGTTATTGTTGAATAATCAGTACCTGTAACATCTTCCACATGACATATAATGCTACTGTATTGTCTGGATATTGTGTAAATGTTGTACTGGCTAAAAGACCAGCAGGTAATGCAAATAAGGGACTATCTTTACCCGTCGACCATCGTAAGACACAAGAAACTAACTAAAAATAATAATCATACAGGTTAAACGCAAAGTCAATGACATCTAGGGTTTAGAATGCATTCTATACAGGATGAGCTCAATTAACTTATTTGGATGTTTAACAAATGGATAACAGATTCTCTGGACAGAGAATATCACCATCGAGTCTATTTTATTTTGATTGCCCACCTAAATGGTGGTTAAATTTTTCTAAAATATCAAGGGCTTGTTGGAATATACCAAGATATACTGCTATATTCGATCTGAAACCTGATCTAAAAAGCATGATAAATTAAATACGAATTTACGGACTTTAAAACAAATGTTTATAGCATCGATATTTAATAATCAAATACAAGTTTGTTGGTAGTTACGAGGTGTAACTTAAGAACATGTATACATTATGCAGACGACTAGATATTGAAATCCAAGATATAGAAGCGAGTACACTACCGGTTCAACTTCAATGAATTAGTACAATCAGTGACGGATTTACCGGGTATGCAAAGCAGCCAGCTGCCTAGGATGGCAATTTATGATCGTTTACACTAGATACAACGCTACTTGGGTGATCAAAAATAAAATTTGTAATCTCAAAAGATGATAATATAACGATTGTTTTGGGCGTCGAGCTAATTTGACAGTTAAATTTAATCATATAACACAGCAAAAATAGCGAATTTACAATAAATTAATTCTAATTAATAATGATTGGCGTCAAACAAGAAGTTGGTTTAATTTCAACACTAGCGTTTTTGACGATGGCGTCAAAATTGGTCAAGTGATCGACCACGGGACCCATTTTGACACCATCATCGAGCGTCAGCATAAAAATGTACCTTAAAAGTATGTAGCGGTACGCCCCTAAAATCAATTATGCTTTCTTTTAGAAACCATTGCTCCTCAAATATATCCTCCCCTAGTTACCACGCTAATTGTTATTGATAATTACCAATGTAATTTACAATTACCGTGGGAACTTGGGGAGGATATAGTTGAGGAGCAATGGTTTCTAAAAAAAAGCATAATTGATTTTAAGAGCGTATCGCTACAAGTGCATTACTAAATAAATAAAGAAAATATTACATCTCTCAGCTAGAGGCTCATCCTACATAGACTATTGAACGCATCTATATTCAGGCTAATAATATTTACCCTAAATAATGCGGAATAACCACCTAAAAATAAACCTAATGACAAAATACTCTTATTATATAACACAGACTTAATATGTTTAGGTCTTTTAATAATACGTTTTGCATTTAAAAGTAATTTTAAACATAGTTGAAGACCAAATCCAACTGAAAATTGTTTAACACCACCCTAGAACAATAATATATTAATTTATACTACAAAATGAACATCTGACGGCCTTGAAATCCAAAAAAGGTACTTACAGACATCACATAATATAAACAGCCAAATGGGTGCGGGCAAACATTTTTCCGTGCACCGCATTTAATTTGATAAATTAATCGCTTATACACTTTCAGTGCTTGCGTTAATAAATGTAAAAATGTTTTCTTTTTAGTCATGGAATGACTTCGTGAATATCGATTGCTTGGATCGACAGTATGATCTGGCGCATTTTGTACTTGTCTATAAAATGTATCGGTACGTTGATTTGAACGCATTTCAGCATAATTATTTTCCTCATACGGTCCAACAACAAATCTTTATTAACACAAAAGTGGTTATCAAATTAATCAAATGCTGGAATAAATTCGAATACAAAAAATAAAACTTCTAAAAGTTTTACTTTCAAGAAAATTTAAAAAATATGCAAGCTCATGTACAAAAAAAAAACTGAATCAAAAAATTTTTTTATTTCAGTAATAGGGGAAAGTTTAGTACTATCGTCAGCAATTGGGAATTGACCACTCACGACGTCTGGTGGTTTAAATTCTAACAATAAGAAGGTTGCACTGCATGCTGTCATCAACACTTCAGAATCATTTTTATGCAAATGAATCTAAAGTGTTATTAAATAAAAACAAAGTTAACCTGCTCGTACTAAATCTACAAGCAGATCTATCGGTACTGTTAGGAACTGTAACAGCAAATCAAATAAAAACTTAGAACTTTTTTATCATACTTTTTCCCATCCACGAAATTTTTCTGGGTAACATTTGAACCTGTCCAGTGAAAAATTTCGCTTAAAGCATTAAATTATTAAAATAACTGTCACACGTATTTATTTTAAATGTGAAAACTAAGTTGCAACCCCAATTTGGCAATCTTTTTTAAAAAAAATTATGATTCATCTGTACCTTATTCATTTCGTTTTCGAAAAAATGCTTTGAATAAAAGTTGTTGATTATAAATATGCTAACAACTTTTATTCAAAACATATTTCCGAAATCCAAACAGATTCGGTACAAATCAATTGTAAAATTTCGAAAATAGAACGTCACGTTTGCTGACCATTGCACCTTGGAACAATTTTTTCATTTTTTTTTATTCCATTTCAACAACGAAGTATTTAAAAAAATATTATTTTCACTAGTTTGAAAATAAAAAAATTTTGTTGTCACTGTACAGAAGTGGCACGATTAATTGCGCATATTTTTAAGAATTAGTCCCAAGACTCATATATAAAGTGTTAGATAAATTGTATTTTGTAATTAATGCAGAATAATTTATAATAAACTAAGTATCCTAAAGTATCCTTCTTTTTTTTGAATGTTTTTACCTGAGCAAATCGAACATGGAATCATTTTTATTATTGTCATCTTTATGTTGCCCACATCGAAAATAGTACATTAATATTGCTGAACTGATACCAAATATTAGAACGGCACCATATTTTATAGGCGTTACATAATTTCGTGCAACTGCCATACGCCACGCAGTTTCGGTGGCAACATTTGCTACATACAAAGATAATAAACTTCGACGTGATGGCCGTTCAATTAAAATTGAACAAACACTTGATAAAAATGATGGTACAAATGATAAGGTCAAGAAATTATAATGTCCAATTGTATTTCTAAAACAGAAATGAGAAATGTTTTTTATATTTTTGATAAAATAGTGCTTTGGTTATTCTGAATTAGAATTTGAGATATAATATTTTGATTTGTTTTAATGGTTTTGAAATTGTCTTTTTGATACGTTCAATATGATGTAAAGTTTTTATTTTTTTAAAACATTTTATATTAATGATATTCTTAACATGTACCTACTATCAACTCCAAAAGTGACGTTCTTTTTTCAAAATTTTACTGTTGATCAGGTTTTCAAAGTAAAGTTATTGATATTTGTATGTCGAACAACTTTCATTCGAAACATAAACTAAATGAATTCCAACAGATGAAAATAATAAAAGGAAACGCCACTTAAGGAGTCAATAGTGCATAACCATTAAAGGGTTGCTTTTATGCTTATTTATGAACTATATATACATATTATGTGTCTCACAATTTCAGCCAGGGATTCTATTTACGTGTGGTTAGAGCATCTCTTCTTCCTTAATACATTATATCAATGGAATTTGTATTATATTATTATATTGAAACTCTAGTACAGATAATACGTACCTAAGAAAACAGGCAAAAAATGAATAACTAAATCCGCTCATCGTCAGAAATGCGCTTGATTGTAGAACACCAACTATAAGTCGTTTTATATCAATTAACCTTGGTATTCGACCTTTCATTAAAAGCGCTAACTAAAAAAAATAAAGGTCTTAAATAAGAAGTTCCGAAATTTTGAGAAAAACACCAAATTTTACACTTACTGTATAAACTGTTATGTACAACCGTAGGCAATCTTGGATTGCATGAATTATAAGACCAGCTTGTGCCTCTGTACAACTGGGTGTCCATGGATGCACATATTCATGGCATGTCATGGACAGGGTAGCAAATTTACTATGTACACCCATTTTTTCGGCTAGGTATTATGTACTCATAAAGTATTTTAAAGACTTATAATAATTTTCTATGCACGCATCTGAAAAAGAACATTAAATCAATTATTTTGTGTTTTACAATCGACCTTCAAAAAACTTGATTATTAAATTATATTGCGAATTAATGTTAATAATCACGTAAAATAGGAAAATAA